>JAUDYJ010000016.1:7370103-8667762 GCA_030761175.1 Masticophis lateralis
AAGTGATCCCTCTTGTTTTTTGCCCATCGGCTCTGAGCGTTTGGGAGCCTCCTGTCTCACGTGGAGGAACAGCGTGTGGTGGTTGATCCTGCCTGCAGGCTGGGAAGGAATCCACGGCTTGACAGTCGCATCAGGAACTGCCGAAGGGCTAAATCACAAAGACCGGAGCCGCATGGGGGCCAGAGACACGAAGAGTCAAAAAAGGAGGGGGGAAAAGAAAAGAGAAAAAGCTTTTGTATTCTTATTCTTTTTATTAGAAGTGAAATTCCTCAAAGTTAGCAGAAACAGGAGTCAGGCAGTGCTTTTTTCAAACTCACAAATGGGAAACATGCTGACAAAAGTCTTTATCATTTTATTTTATGCGTTATTAATGCATTACTTGAGGGACGCGGTGGCTCAGTGGCTAGGATGCCGAGCTTGTCGATCAAAAGGTCAGCAGTTTGGCGGTTCAAATCTCTAGCGTCGCATAACGGGGGTGAGCTCCCGTTCCTTGCCCCAGCTTCTGCCAAACTAGCAGTTCGAAAGCAGGTTAAAAAATGCAAGTAGAAAAAATAGGGACCGCCTTTGGTGGGAAGGTAACAGAGTTCCGTGTGCATGCCGGCCACATGACCACGGAGACATCTTCGGACAGCACTGGCTCTTTGGCTTTGAAATGGAGATGAGCACCGCCCCCTAGAGTCAGGAACAACTAGCACATATGTGCGAGGGGAACCTTTACCTTTACCTTAATGTAGTACTTAATTGTACACAAAAAACATTAACAAATACTTGTGCTGATAGGCTCCATCTAAATATTGGAGACAGTCAATTTTCAAAAAAGGATAAGAAGATAGGAAGTTTGTTTGTTTGTTTGTTTGTTTGTTTGTTTCATTCCAAAAGGGGAAAATTTGGGACTTCTTTTGTGAAAAGTCTGCCTTACTGAATCTACTTCTAAAAGGAAACTTTTCTGAAATTAGAACAGTGTTTCTCAGCCTTAGCAATTTAGCAACTTTAAGCTGCCTGGATGTCAACTCCCGGAATTCCCCAGCCCTGTTGAAGCCCACCCAGTCTTAAGTCTAAAGTTGCCAAGCCTAAAGTTGTTAAGGTTGAGAAATATTTTGTTTAGGGCAGCTAAACAAAATGGCAGAGACTCCATCTCTCTGCGATGTTTCAACACCACTTTAGATTCAGAAAGATTTTCAATAGGTTCATTATAGTTGGGCTGCCCAACTGCCAAGGGTTGCTGTGTGCCAATTTCCTGGCCCCTCCTTCCAGGAAATCCAGGCCACCTGGTACGAGAAGCTGCACGAGTGGGAAGATGCCCTTGTGGCCTATGACAAAAAGATGGACACCAACAAGGATGATCCGGAGCTGATGCTTGGCCGCATGCGCTGCCTGGAAGCTTTGGGGGAATGGTAAGAGCCCACTGATGTGACAATGTCTGCAGCATAGAAAGAAAATATATATAAAATGATTTATCTTTGGCATTTGCCCCCAGCCAGATTGGCAAAAACATACCCAAGTACACCAGCAGAATGCTGGAAATGTAAAAGGAGGCAAGGAACATTCTGCCACATGTGGTGGCTATGCCCAGATGCAAAGAAATACTGATTAAAAATAAATTAGCTAGAGGAAATTACTAAACAACAAATGGATCTAATACCGGAATGATTCTTATTAGGTATATTAAGAGGAAATTATTATAAAAAAAACCCCAGTGATGTGTTTTGTCCTTGGGAACTTCTGGTAAGGCCACACTTGGAATTCTGTATCCAGTTTTGGTCGTCACAATGTAAAAAGGAAGTGGAGACTCTAGAAAGAGTGCAGAGAAGAGCAACAAAGAGGATTAGGGGACTGGAGGCTAAAATGTATAAAGAACGGTTGCAGGAATTGGGTATGTCTAATTTAATGAAAAGAAGGACTAGAGGGGACATGATAGCAGTGTTCCAATATTTGAGGGGCACCCACAAAGAAGAGGGGGAGGGGATTATTTCAGTGGTGAAATGTAAAATTTGTTACTACCGGTTCTGTGGGCGTGGCTTGGAAGTGTGTGTGTGGGGGGGGTAATGTAATAATGGCGTGGGGCGTCGCCAACTTTTTTTTTTTTACTTTTAAAACCATTTTTTCTGCAACCTCTTTGGTTGAAGAAGTTGTAAAAAAAATGCTTTTAAAAGCCTCTGGCCGATCCCAGCTGAGTTGCCTAATCGTCAGAGGCTTTTAAAAGAAAAAAAGCCTCTGACGATCAGGCAATTTAGCTGGGATCATCAGAAGCTTTTAAAAGCATTTTTTCCCCTACAACCTCTTTAGCCGAAGAGGTTGTAGGGGAAAAAATGCTTTTAAAAGCCTCTGACGATCCCAGCTGAGCCGCGCGATCATCAGAGGCTTTTTTTTTTTTTTCATTTTTAAAAGCATTTTTTCGGCCCAAGAAGTTGTAGAAGAAGTTCCCCATGGGTGGTGGGGGAGGGATTTTTGCTACCGGTTCTCTGAACCACCCACCGCCATCGCTACCGGATCGGGTGATCCGGTCCGAACCGGGAGCATTTCACCCCTGGATTATTTTCTAAAGCACTTGGAAGGCAGGACTAGAAGTAACAGATGGAAACTAATCAATGGGAGAAACAACCTAGAACTTAAGGAGAAATTTCCTGGCAACGAGAACCAATCAATCAGTAGAATGGCTTCCTTAAAAAGTGTGGTTCTCCCAGAAGGCTGCAGAGTGGGTCAGGAGTGGGATGATCCAGTTGGTCTGACCAGTCACTGAGTCAAATTGCTTTGGCCACGCCTCCTCAGGCCTCCATTGCTCCCAGTTTATTTGACTCAGCCGTTCTGACCAGGCGTTTTTTTTTTCCTGAGTCTCTCACTCCTGACGAATTAGATATTATTATATTCTATTGAGTTGAGCGGGCTGGCTACGGGTGGATTTCAGCTCGCCAGAATCGCTTTGAACGGTGAGATGGGCGAAATATACATTGAATAATAATATGAGTTTTCTGCCGGGTTTCTAACTCTCGACTCTGGTGTCTTGGGCCCTAGGGGACAGCTGCATCAGCAGTGCTGTGAGAAATGGACCTTGGTGAACGACGAAACGCAAGCCAAAATGGCGAGGATGGCAGCGGCAGCAGCTTGGGGCTTAGGTAACTGTCTACCCCACCTTTTGGTCTTCCGGGAGAGAAATCCCTGGGGTTCCGGTTGGGCCAAGGGAGGCTTGCGGAGACAGCCCCACATCTGACTATGCCAAAGGGGCTCTCTCAGACTTTAGACGTCCTGCTTGCACTGTCCCGAGCGGTGGTGAAATGTAAACATTTGTTACTACCTATTCTGTGGGCCTGGCTTGGTGGTGGTGGTGGAGGTTAATGTGACTGGGTGGGCCTGGCCAAATTAAAAAAAAAAAATGTAAAGCATTTTTTTACAACCTATTCGGGCAAATTCAAGGTGCTGGTTACCACCTTTAAAGCGCTTCATGGCTTAGGACCTGGATATCTACGAGACCGCCTTCTGCCACTGATAGCCTCCCACCGGCCAGTTCGCTCCCACAGAGAGGGACTCCTCAGGGTGCCGTCGGTCAAATTATGGCGACTGGCGACACCCAGGAGGAGAGTCTTCTCTGTGGGGGCTCCTGCCCTTTGGAATGAATTGCCCCTGGAGATACGTAAGATCTCCGACCTCCATGCTTTTCGCCGTGCCCTCAAGACCCTGCTGTTCCGACAGGTGGGGCTGACTATTTAAATGAATCTTAATTAGGAGTTTTAATTTGGGGTTTTTAATCAAACTGGGCCAAATTGTTTAATAATTTTAAATTTTAAATTTATGACTGTTTTGTATGTTTCTGTGTTTTTATCTGGCTGTACATCGCCCTGAGTCCTGCGGGAGAAGGGCGGTATAGAAATAAAATCAATAATAGTAAAATTAATAATAATAACATAGGTTGTAAAAAATGCTTTTAAAAGATTTTTTAAAAAGGCGCTGACGATCGCGCGTCACAGCTGTGATCGTCAGAGCATTCTTTTTTTTTTTTTACTTTTTAAAAGCAGGAACTAACGACACCCGGGCGGGTGGGCGGAGTCTCGTGCCGCTATTGCTACCGGTTCTCCGAACCACCTCCCACAATTGCTACCGGATCGCCCGACCTGGCATTTCACCCCCACCCCTGATCCCAAGCCATGAAATCAAACAATATCCCAGATTCTCTCTTCAGCTCTCTTCCCCCCCCCACCCTTCCACGTATCAGACTCCAGGACTGTGTTCTTCCCCAGCTACAGACCCCAAAGAACGCAGCACACACAAAGTCTGTACAAACCTTAGTTTACTAAATTAAATCAGTCTTTTTCAAACAAAGGCTGTTAATTCACTTTCTTAACAGCCTACAAAAATCCAAAGAATAAATAATCTTAATCTTACTAGGATTGGCAGAAAGCCCAGAAGCAATTTGCAAAGAACTAAGATCAAGGCACGAAGGCGAGTGAATGAAGTTGTTCCCTGCAAATTGCTTCAGTCGGCGTTCTTCCTTAAATAGGCTAAGGGAGTGGCCAATTAGCCCCAAGCCTTACTCTCGAGGAGACCTCCTCCTGAGGAGCCACTCCTGCCTTTTGGCAGCTCTGCGCACCCGTGCATCGAGAAGAGGCTCCTCCTCTTCGTCCTCTTCACTTAAGGGAGCTTCTGGAGGTTCGGAAGGCCCTGGCTGAATCCCCGCCTCTGGCACCACCTCTTCTCCAGCCTCCTCACTGTCCGACTCGAGTGCCAGCTGCACACGCTGCTGCCGCAGCACCACACCAGCCTCCTCACTGTCCGAATCAGCCACCAGCTGCACAGGCTGCGTATGGGCCACAACAGACTGGCCCATGTTCCTCCCTAACCTCCTCACTGTCTGAGTCTGCCACCTGCTCCGCTGGCCGCTGGCGGGCCACAACACATAAACACAGCTGCGAGATTTTGCCCCGGCCTCTTGCTCCTGCCAAACCAGATCCTCCCATTGTCTCAAGCTGGGCTGCTTTCTTTCTTATCTTTCCTCAGGGCAGTGGGACAGCATGGAAGAGTACACCTGCATGATCCCAAGGGACACCCATGACGGCGCCTTCTACCGGGCTGTCCTGGCTCTCCATCAGGACCTTTTCTCTCTGGCCCAACAGGTATTTGCTAAAACTTGCCAGCCCTATTTGGGATTCGGGGACCTTCCTTCTTTTGAACCTGTCACTTGGCAACCTGCAATTGTTTTCTTTTTTCTTTTTTTTTAACTAGCCACCTGCTTTATACCAGTATAATGAGCCACCAAGATCATAATGGCCTATTTATCCAGAGATACAGATCATTGAACTTGATAGCGCTCAAGAAACATTAGACCACTGCAGTGTTCATCTGTCACTTAGCATCTGAATGCTCTCTTGCATTTTGCTTGAGGCAGACCGTCCACCCATTCATCCATCCATCCGTCCGTCCGATTAACAGGATAACAGAGGTGGAAGGGACCTTGGAGGTCTTCTCTTCCAACCCCATTCTCAAGCAGGAGACCCTACACTATTTTGGACAAACGGTTGTCCGATCTCTTCTTAAAAACCTCCAGTGATGGAGCCTTCACAACCTCTGAAGGCAAGTTGTGCCACTGATTCGTTGTTCTCACTGTCAGGAAATTCCTCCTTAATCCCTAAACTGCTTCTCTCCTTGATTAGTTCCCATCTGTTGCTTCTTGTCTTGCCTTCAAGTGCTTTGGAGAATAGCTTGATCCCCTCTTCTTTGGGGCAGCCCCTCAAATATTGGAACCCTGCTATGATGTCACCGATAGATAGATAGATAGATAGATAGATAGATAGATAGATAGATAGATAGATAGATAGATAGATAGATAGATAGATAGATGATAGATAGATGATAGATAGATAGATAGATAGATAGATAGATAGATAGATAGATAGACAGATAAGATAGATAGATAGATGATAGATAGATAGATAGATAGATAGATAGATAGATAGATAGATAGGTGATAGATAGATAGATAGATAGATAGATAGGTGATAGATAGATGATAGATAGATAGATAGATAGATGATAGATAGATGATAGATAGATAGATAGATAAATAGGTGATAGATAGATAGATAGATAGATAGATAGATAGATAAGATAGATAGATAGATAGATAGATAGATAGATAGATGATAGATAGATAGATAGATAGATAGATAGATAGATAGATAAATAGGTGATAGATAGATGATAGATAGATAGATAGATAGATAGATAGATAGATAAGATAGATAGATAGATAGATAGATAGATAGATAGATAGATGATAGATAGATAGATAGATAGATAGATAGATAGATAGATAGATAGGTGATAGATAGATGATAGATAGATAGATAGATAGATAGATAGATAGATAAATAGGTGATAGATAGATAGATAGATAGACATAAGATAGATAGATAGATAGATGATAGATAGATAGATAGATAGATAGATAGATAGATAGGTGATAGATAGATAGATAGATAGATAGATAGATAGAGAGATAGATAGATAGATAGATAGATAGATAGATAAATAGGTGATAGATAGATGATAGATAGATATAGATAGATAGATAGATGATAGATAGATAGATAGATGATAGATAGATAGATAGATAGATAGATAGATAGATAGATAGATAGACAGATAAGATAGATAGATAGATAGATGATAGATAGATAGATGATAGATAGATAGATAGATAGATAGATAGATAGATAGATAGATAGATAGATAAATAGGTGATAGATAGATGATAGATAGATAGATAGATAGATAGATAGGTGATAGATAGATAGATAGATAGATAGATAGATAGATAGATAGATAGATAGATAGATAGATTAGATAGATAGATGATAGATAGATAGATAGATAGATAGATAGATAGATAGATAGATGATAGATAGATAGATGATAGATAGATAGATAGATAGATAGACAGATAAGATAGATAGATAGATAGATGATAGATAGATAGATAGATAGATAGATAGATAGATAGATAGATGATAAATAGGTGATAGATAGATAGATAGATAGATAGATAGATAGATAGATAGATAGATAAATAGGTGATAGATAGATGATAGATAGATAGATAGATAGATAGATGATAGATAGATAGATAGATAGATAGATAAATAGGTGATAGATAGATAGATAGATAGATAGATAGATAGATAGATAGATAGATAAGATAGATAGATAGATAGATAGATAGATAGATGATAGATAGATAGATAGATAGATAGATAGATAGATAGATAGATAGATAGATAGATAAATAGGTGATAGATAGATGATAGATAGATAGATAGATAGATAGATAAATAGGTGATAGATAGATGATAGATAGATAGATAGATAGATAGATAGATAGATGAAAGATAGATAGATAGATAGATAGATAGATAGATGATAGATAGATAGATGATAGATAGATAGATAGATAGATAGATAGATAGATAGATAGATAAATAGGTGATAGATAGATAGATAGATAGATAGATAGATAGATAGATAGACAGATAAGATAGATAGATAGATAGATAGATAGATAGATAGATAGATGATAGATAGATAGATAGATAGATAGATAGATAGATAGATAGGTGATAGATAGATGATAGATAGATAGATAGATAGATAGATAGATAGATAGATAAATAGGTGATAGATAGATAGATAGATAGATAGACATAAGATAGATAGATAGATAGATGATAGATAGATAGATAGATAGATAGATAGATAGGTGATAGATAGATAGATAGATAGATAGATAGATAGATAGATAGATAAATAGGTGATAGATAGATGATAGATAGATAGATAGATAGATGATAGATAGATAGATAGATGATAGATAGATAGATAGATAGATAGATAGATAGATAGATAGATAGACAGATAAGATAGATAGATAGATAGATAGATAGATAGATAGATAGATAGATAGATAGATAGATAGATAGATAGATAAATAGGTGATAGATAGATGATAGATAGATAGATAGATAGATAGATAGATAGATAGATAAATAGGTGATAGATAGATAGATAGATAGATAGATAGATAGATAGACAGATAAGATAGATAGATAGATAGATAGATAGATAGATAGATAGATAAATAGGTGATAGATAGATGATAGATAGATAGATAGATAGATAGATAGATAGATAAATAGGTGATAGATAGATGATAGATAGATAGATAGATAGATAGATAGATGATAGATAGATAGATAAATGCTCCAAAGTGCCCCTGTCAAAATCCTTCAGTTCAGCTGCTAGCAATGCAAACAGGACAGCACATTCAGGCACTCCAAGGACATTTCCTCGGACGTGACCCTTTTTTCATCAAAGGTTATGTAATGCACCGTTCTGCAACTGCCTTGCAGTTTTGGATTATGGTCGGGCCGGATGAGGACCGGTTCGTATTCCATCACCAAAGGGTCGGTTGGGTAATCTCTGGAGAGAACGTGTGGCTCGTCCTCCTGCAAGTAGGAAGCCAGGTCCCTTCAGGGCAAATTCTTTCGGTCGCGGGCGGGTGGGTGGTACGGACACGACGGCTTCTTTAGTACGGGAGCCCAGCTGAGGTTTTAAGAAGTTGGCGTTTTGCCTGGCAAGAGCGTTCCCAAGATTGGAGCCGCACTGTCTTGGAAATATTTATTCATCAGATTTGTAAAGACCGCCTGACTTAAATCACGGAAAATAAACCTACAATGAAAAAGAAAAAAGAGAGGCTGGGGGCCATCTGGGTGAAATCAAACCATCTCAGGCATACATTTTTCCTACCCGGGCCCACCACTCTTATCTAGCCCAAGGCCTGGTGGGGAAGAGCCACAAATTAAAATATCTTTTAATTTTTTTAGTGTTTGCCTAAACCTTTTCCTTCTCCCTTCAGTCTTGTTGTGGCATTCAGAGCCTCCGTTTCTTGTACCTTCTTATTTGGATTTCAAATGTTTTTTTTTCCCCCCTCAGATATTAACTGTCTTGTCTTGCTGCTCTCCCTCTCTTGCCTCCAAAGTTGTCTTATAAATATAATATAAAGCCAGAGGAAGCCTTAGAGGAGTTGGGGAAGGAAAGAGAGAAGAGTCACCTGCCACAAAATCTTTTTGTTCACCGGACCACCAGGTGACTCTTCTCTCTTTCCTTTCCCAACTCCTCTAAGGCTTCCTCTGGCTTTATATTGGTTCAATAAATTCATCTGTAATCCCTTAATCCCAATATCTCAGGGGTTACCCCAAAGAAGAGGGAGTCAAATTATTCTCCAAAGCCCCTGAGGGCAGGACAAGAAACAACGGGTGGAAACTCATCAAGGAGAGAAGCAACTTGGAACTAAGGAGGAATTCCCTGACAGTGAGAACAATTAATCAATGGCACAACTTGCCTTCAGAGGTTGTGAAGGCTCCAACACTGGAAGTTTTTAAGAAGACGTTAGAGAACCGTTTGCCTGAAATGGTGTAGGGTTTTCCGTCTGAGCAGGGGGTTGGACTAGAAGACCTCCAAGGTCCCTTCCAACTCTGTTATCCCATCCCATCCCATCCCATCCCATTCCATATTTTCTATTCTATTCTATTCTATTCTATTCTATTCTATTCTATTCTATTCTATTCTATTCTGTTCTATTCTATTCTACTCTACTCTACTCTACTCTACTCTACTCTACTCTATTCTATTATCTTCTATTATCTTCTATCCTATTCTATCTTCTATCCTATCCCATCCCATCCCATCCCATATTTTCTATCCTATCCTATCCTATCCTATCCTATCCTATCCTTCATTCCAATATCTGTTCTGTCCTGTCCTGTCCTGTCCTGTCCTGTCCTGTCCTGTCCTGTCCTATCCTATCCTATCCTATCCTATCCTATCCTATCCTATCCTATCCTCCTTTTCCTTTTACATGACTTGTTTTTAATCCAGCACCTCTTTTTATACACTGTTTTATCTCTGGTTACAATGTTAATGATAAGAATAGCAAACAAAATGCTCAGATTCTGGAGACAAAAATCAGGATTCAGCCTCCTGGGGGAAAAGAAAGCAAAAAGCTATTTATCCCCCTGATTCTGTTCGGAGAGCTTTTCCTCGGTGGGGCGGGCGTTCATTTTGCTTAATCTTTTCTCCCCCAGTGCATCGACAAAGCCCGAGATCTCCTGGATGCAGAGCTCACGGCCATGGCAGGAGAGAGTTACAGTCGAGCTTACGGGGTGAGTAGCTCATCTCCTCATCCAGCACTGCAATCCTTCCTTGGGGGATCTACAGGAAGTCCTTGACTTACAACAGTTCGCATGGCGAAAGTTCGAAGTTACAACAGCCCTACGACCATTTTTCACAATTACGACCCTTTGCAGCATCCCCATGGTCGCTTGATTTACATTTGGATGCTTGACAACTGACTCACATTTATGAAGGTTGCGGTGCTCCGGGGTCACATTTTGCGACCTTTTGATAAGGAAAATCAGTGGGGAAAGCCAGATTCACTTAACAACTGTGAGAACAGAACAGAACAGAACAGAACAGAACAGAACCAGAATAAAAGGATAGGATAGGATAGGATAGGATAGGATAGGATAGGATAGGATAGGATAGGATAGGATAGGATAGGATAGGATAGGATAGGATAGGATAGGATAGGACTGGACTGGACTGGACTGGGAATGGGAATGGGAATGGGAATGGGAATGGGAATGGGAATGGGAATGGGAATAGAATAGAATAGAATAGAATAGAATAGAATAGAATAGAATAGAATAGAATAGAATAGAATAGAATAGAAGAACAGAACAGAACAGAACAGAACAGAACCTGAATAAAAGGATAGGATGGGATGGGACGGGACAGGACGGGACAGGATGGGATAGGATATTGGAATGAAGAATGGAATGGAATGGCATGAGAATAGAATAGAACAGAACAGAGTAGAACATATGGAATGGAATGGAATAAATAGAATAGAATTGAATTGAATAGAATTGAATTGAATTGAATTGAATTGAATTGAATAGAATTGAATAGAATTGAATTGAATTATTTATTGGCCAAGTGTGATTGGACAAACAAAGAATTTGTCTCTGGTGCCTACGCTCTCAGTGTACATAAAAAGAGAAGATACATTCGTCAAGAATCATAAGGGACAACACTTAATGATAGTCATAGGGTACAAATAAGCAATAAGAAAACAATATCAATATAAATCGTAAGGATACAAGCAACAAAGTTACAGTCATACAGTCATAAGTGGGAAGAGATGGATGATGGGAATGATGAGAAGATTAATAGTAATGCAGACTTAGTGAATAGTTTGACAGTGTTAAGGAAATTATTTGTTAAGCAGAGGGATGACGTTCAGGAAAAAACTGTCTTTGTGTCTAGTTCTGGTGTGCGGTGCTCTATAGCATCGTTTTGAGGGCAGAAGTTGGAACAATTTATGTCCAGGATGCGAGGGGTCTGTAGAGATTTTCCCAGCCCTCTTTTTGACTCATGCAGTATACAGGTCCTCCACGGAAGGCAGGTGGGTAGCCATGGTTTCTTCTGCAGTTCTAATGATCCTCTGAAGTCTGGGTCTGATTTGACATCTGCAGCGATTCACTTGCCGAACGTGGCAAGAAAAAGTCGTAGAATGGGGCAAAGCTCACTTAACACGTGTCTCGCTTAACAACATAAATTTTGGACTCAATTGTGATCATAAGTTGAGGACTGCCTGTATTCCGGAGTAGTGATGATGATGATGATGATGATGGTGCCGACCCCTTTTTTTTGCAGGCGATGGTCTCCTGCCAGATGTTGTCCGAGCTGGAAGAAGTCATCCAGTACAAGCTGGTGCCGGAACGGCGAGAGATCCTTCGCCAGATCTGGTGGGAGAGACTGCAGGTAAGGCTACCCTGGAAGCAACAGCTCTGAAAAAGCTGGTCTGATATTCAGAATTTAGACTAGAACTCCAATTCCCAGCATTCCCCTGGAGCGCTTTCTGGAGCCAACGTGTCAATGATTAAGAAGCTTTTTATTTTGAAGGGTTCTTAACATCTAATATTTTGATTGGAAAATTACCAAGCTAGGATTCTGCAGGACATTTTGCCATTGACACCATTCGGCCTGCTGGCCTGCCCGGTTTTATATCCTGTATCCAGAACTTCCAGATCTTTATCTTTGGTTTTCTTCCCATCCAGCCTCCTCACAAGCAGAGTGCAGGATCCCAACTTGGTCTTCCTTATTTCCTTCCTTCCTCCCTCCCTCCCTTCCTCCTAATCTCCCTTCCTCCCTCCCCATTCCCATCTCCTTCCTTCCTCCCTCTCTTCCCTTCCTTCCTTCCTTCCTTTCTTTCCTTCCTCCCCTTCCCTCCCATCTCCTTCCTTCCTCCCCTCCCCATCTCCTTTCTTCCTTCCTTCCCTCCCCTCTCCTTCCTTCCTTCCTTCCCTCCCCTCCCATCTCCTTCCTTCCTTCCCTTCCCTCCCCTCCCCTCCCCTTCCATCTCCTTCCCTCCCCTCCCATCTCCTTCCTTCCCTTCCCTCCCTTCCCCTCCCCTCCCCTCCCATCTCCTTCCTCCCTCCCTCCCTCCCTCCCTCCCTCCCTCCCTCCCCATTCCCATCTCCCTCCTTCCTTCCTCCCTCTGTCCCCTTCCTTCCTTCCCTCCTTCCTTCTTTCCTCCCCTCCCCATCTCCTTCCTTCCTTCTCTTCTCTTCACTCCCCTCCCCTCCCCTCTCCTTCTTTCCCTCCCCTTCCTGCCCCTCACCTCCCATCTCCTTCTTTCCCACCCTTCCATCTCCTTCCTCCCCTCCCATCTCCTTCCTTCCTTCCTTCCTTCCCTCCCCTTCCTTCCCTCCCCTCCTTCCCTCCCTCCCTCCCTCCCTTCCTGTCTGTTGTGCCTGTTCCTGGGTCTGCCCAGCCTAAGCCCTGCATACGTGTCACTGCCAGCAGCCACCTTCTTGCTTCCTGTGCCATCTGGGAAGCATTTCGCCTCCAGAGCTGCATTCCTGTCTGGAAGAGCTCAGAGAACATTCCACCGGCGAATGAAAAGCCGATGGGGGAAAGTCAGCAGACGGAGCTGTTTATCGCCCCGAAAAGAGGGGAAACAGGGCAAAGGAAGGACAAATACTTCTGACTCTTACTCATCACATTCTTTTGGATTGCTTAGTGGAAAGTCGGTTTCAAAAAAAAAAAAAAAAAAAGAAGAAGAAGCTTCAAGCAGCATCACGTTTCCTCTAATTTTAGATGAGTGGGAAAGTTGCCTCAAGTGATCCCGGCCCATTCCAAGCCAGCTTTTAGGGAAAAATAAAATGATTTGAAGAAGGCACAGAAAACTCTCTAGACAGCTTCTGGGTTCCCTCCTAGATGGCTTAAATAGTTAAAACATCTCCGGCCGTGAATGCATTTCAATATTGTGCCCAAAGGAAACCCAGTTTTCCTGACATGAAAATACAAATTTCACACACAAAATGCGAACATGCCGAAAGGAGACCCTTCCCAGATCCATCGAGATGCCAACTCTCTATTTACTAGTTGGAGCTGTGGGTGGGGTGGTTTTTTTTTTTTTTTAATTTGATTTCTATGCCGCCCTTCTCCGGAGACTCAGGGCGGCTTGTAATGCGTTAAGCAATAGCCTTCATACTTTTGTATATTTATATTTGTAAATATAAAGTCAGCTTATTGCCCCCAACAAACTCGGTCCTCAATTTACCCACTTTATAAAGGATGGAAGGCTGAGTCGACCTTGAGCCTGCCTGGGATTGAACCCGCAAGTAATTGCAGCAGCTGGATCTTAAATGCTGCCTTTGTAGGAGGCATTACTCCCCTATGCTACTCAGGCTCCTTTTTCCCAACATCCGGGGCCTTTCCCGATGCTCCTTTCCATTCCAAGAAACCAGGCATGCCAAAAGAGAGAAAGCTATTGAGAAAATCCCTTTCTCCTTAGGGTTGCCAACGGATCGTAGAGGACTGGCAGCGGATCCTCATGGTCCGATCGCTGGTGGTCAACCCGCACGAGGACATGAGAATGTGGCTTAAGTACGCCAGCTTGTGTGG
This sequence comes from Masticophis lateralis, assembly GCA_030761175.1. Classification (NCBI taxonomy): domain Eukaryota; kingdom Metazoa; phylum Chordata; class Lepidosauria; order Squamata; family Colubridae; genus Masticophis; species Masticophis lateralis. The sequence goes on from JAUDYJ010000016.1 coordinate 7,384,120, forward strand.
CAAGAGCGGCAGGCTGGTGAGTAACTCTGGCCTCCGCTTCCTTCAGCCTGAGCAGTTGCTCAAACTTCCCTCCGTAGCTTTTCAGAAGGGTGGACTTCAACTCCCAGAATTTCCCTGTTAGCCCGCTGAGGAAAAGGCCAGGATGTAAGCTCTGTGTTTACTTGTCTCTCGTTTTGTTCCTCGACGAAGGCTTTAGCCCAAAAAACCTTGGTGTTGCTCCTGGGGGTCGACCCATCCCGACAGCTGGACCATCCCTTGCCCACCCTTCACCCTCAAGTGACCTACGCATACATGAAGCACATGTGGAAAAGTGCCCGCAAGGTAGGACAGGGCTACTCTCTTAAGGATGGCATCCCTTTCTTGCAGAACTCTCTCTGTCATAGAGCCGTTGCAGTGCTGTCAGATAAAACCAAGCCAGAGATTCCTTTCCTTCCTTCCCCCTCCACAATTTTGAAGAGAATATGTCTTCTCCGCTCCCTTTTCTGGAGTTGTGTCTGTTTCCTACTGGATACTGAAGAAAGGAGACTTTTACGCAAAAACTTCAGTACACACTACAGTTCCTTGCAGATCTTAATGCCCAGCACGAAATGTAGCTAGTCCTCTCTTCACGATTGCCGTTGAGCCCAACATTTCGGTTGCTGAGCGAGATATTTTTTTTCATTGAGGTCCGCCCCATTTTACGACCATTCTTGCCACAGTGCTTACGTGAATCACTGCAGCTGTTCGGGCAGCCACGGTGTTGCTAAGTGAATCTGGCTTCCCCATTTTTTTTTTAATTTTAAATTTGATTTATATGCCGCCCTTCTCTGAAGACTCAGGGCAGCTTACAGTGCATTAAGCAATAGCCTTCATACTTTTGTATATATTTTATACAAAGTCAGCTTATTGCCCCCACAAACTGGGTCCTCAATTTACTCACCTTAGAAAGGATGGAAGGCTGAGTCGACCTTGAGCCTGGCTAGGATTGAACTCGCAGAATTACAGGCAGCTGGATGTTAATTGCTGCCTTTAGTAGGAGGCATTAGCCCCCTAATGCTACTCAGGCTCTTTACTCCATTGTTGAAAGGTTGCAAAAAAAACCGATCACACAACCCCAGGACACCCCAACTGTCATAAATATGAGTCAGTTGTCAAACGCTTGAATTTTGATCACGGGGATGCTGCAATGGTTATAAATGTGAAAAACGGTCATAAGTCACTTTTTCCGGGAGCGTCGTGACTTCAGATGGTCACTAAACAAATTTTTGCACCACCTGTACTTTAGAACGGCACGTTGGGCAAATGGCTTGTCAGAGGAGAGGAGAGGATGCCCGCATGGTACCCTAAGAGGGAAGGAGGGAGGCAGTTTCCTTAGCAACCCAGCGGTGACACCTCACAACCCCTTCGCTTCGCTTCCTGTCTTGCAGATCGAAGCCTTCCAGCACATGCAACATTTTGTGCAGATGATGCAACAGCAAGCCCAGCATGCCGTCGCCACCGAGGATCAGCAGCACCGACAGGAGCTTCACAAGCTCATGGCCCGGTGAGCCACTGCCTTGCCGAACCCAGGAGCGGCAACAGCCCTAACGCAACAGCCCCCAATTTTGGGGGGGGGGGCACCAGGGACCGGTTCCGTGGAGAGAGGTTTTTCACACAGACCAGGGTTCTGTGTGGTTTTGTGTGGTGTCTCCATCCTGCGGACCGGTTTCGGGCATGCTGCGGCCCAAGGCTGGTCTACAAACCGGGGGTTGGCGGCTGTCAGAGTTTGTTGCAGAAATAATCAAATCCAGAAAGCACGCGCAGATAACTGGTTCAGCTGGATTCATTCACTTTTTTATATACATATAACACATGAAGATAATTGTACACTACCCATAGCTGATTCTTCCAAAGTGGTAGAAGTTACAGGCAGAGAAGAGAATAGTTCTTAGTTTCAATTCAGCAGAACAGATAAGCCCAGACTGTGTCTCAGCACAGAGCTTAATACAGACAAAGAGAACCTCCTCTATACAGGGCAGTTAAGCTAAACCTAAGCCACGCCCAGGCTCCTCCCAGTTTCAGTTTCCAAACAGTTCCCATTGGCTGACCTTGCGTATTCACTGGCTAACCTTGTTACCATGTCTTCCCAGTCATGAATTATATGCACTGACAGGGACCCCTGATCGAAGGGGAAGAGTCTTATTTCTTACTTTTACAAGATTAAAAGGTCGTCTGCTCATATCTTTGGTATACAGGTACCGATATCTGGTTCCAATAAACCAGAATAAGATAGTTGCAAGAAGTAGGTAAATATCTCTTTAGGTAGCTATCTGAGTTTGCACCAGGGACCTCTCTAGAAACAGGAGATCAGTAGCGCAAAATGTACTTAAGGCTCCCTAAGGAGACATTTATGCTTTGTGAGTTGCCTTCCTGGGGCCCTGATCAGGGGTGAAATCCAGCAGGTTCTGACAGGTTCTGGCAAACCGGTACCGGAAATTTTGAGTAGTTTGGAGAACCGGCAAATACCACCTCTGGCTGGCCCCAGGAGTGGGGTGGGAATGGAAATTTTGCAATATCCTTCCCCCAGGGGTGGGGAGGGAATGGAGATTTTGCAATATCCTTCCCCAGGAGTGGGGTGGGAATGGAGATTTTGTAGTATCCTTCCCCTGCCACGCCCACAGAACCTGTAGTAAAAAAAATTGGATTTCACCACTGGCCCTGATGCAGTTTTTTTTTTTAAAAAAAAATTGATTTATATGCCGCCCTTCTCCGGAGACTCAGGTCAGCTTACAATGCATTAAGCAATAGTCTTCATACTTTTGTATATTTTTTTACAAAGTCAGCTTATTGCCCCCACAAACTGGGTCCTCAATTTACCTACCTTAGAAAGGATGGAACCTTGAGCCTGGTGAGATTCGATCTTACTAATTGCAGACAGTTGGAGTTAAATTACAATGCATTAGTCTACTGAGCTATCCAGGCCCCAGTTATATCCCCGGAGGTGGACAGTGGCCTCGTTCTGGCTAATCATCCAGGATCCAGAGCCAGGATTGTGGCCAATTAACTCCTAACAGTGAAATGATTATAACTAAGGTGTCACGTTGGTTCCTTGGACAGCAAAGGTGATTAACAAGCAAGTACTGAAGCGCATAACACCAGGTATGTCACTGGAAGGCAAAATCACGAAACTGCCTCTCACATATTTGGCCCTGTCATTCGGGGGAATTCACTTGAGTCGTGCGGTGGCCTAGAGGTGGATCTCTCCCCTCAACAATCAAGAGGCTGTTAATTCGATCCTAGGCAGAGGCAGATATTTCTCTCTGTGGACACATTGAGAATATATTTTTATTTATTTATTTATTTGTTTAGATTTGTATACTGCCCTTCTCCTTGCGGACTCAGGGCGGTGAACAGCCAAATAAAAATAGTACACAAAAGTTAAACAATTTCTTAAAAAAGCATATAACTTTGGCTAAAAATTAAAACCATTAACCATTAAATATTTAAAATACCCAACCCTATAATACAGATCTTAAAAATTCAGCGGGGTCAGGCTAGACCAGCAAGCTGAAAGAGATGAGTTTTCAGGGCCCGACGAAAAGTCCGGAGGTCAGCAATTGTTCTCAGTTTTGGAGGAAGATCGTTCCAGAGGGTAGGGGCTGCCACAGAGAAGGCCCTCCCCCTGGGGGTCGCCAGCCGGCATTGTCTGGCTGACGGCACCCTGAGGAGACCCTCTCTGTGGGAACGCACCGGCCGGTGGGAGGCTATTGGCGGCAGAAGATGGTCCCGTAAGTACCCTGGTCCTAAGCCATGGAGCGCTTTAAAGGTGGTCACCAACACCTTGAAACGCACCCGGAAGTCCACAGGTAGCCAATGCAGATCGCGCAGGAGAGGTGTCGCATGGGAGCGTCCCGTCGCTCCCATAATCCCCCGCGCGGCCGCATTCTGCACTAGTTGGAGCCTCCGGGTGCACCCCAAGGGGAGCCCCATGTAGAGAGCATTGCAGTAGTCCAGGCGAGAGGTGACGAGTGCCTGAGTGACTGTGCGTAGGGAGTCCCGATCTAGAAAGGGCCGCAACTGGCGTATCAGGCGAACCTGATAGAAAGCTCCCCTGGCCACAGCTGTCGTGTGATCTTCCAAAGACAGCCGTGGGTCCAGGAGGACGCCCAAGTTGCGCACCCTTTCCGTGGGGGCCAATGATTCGTCCCCAATAACCAGCGATGGTGTCAGCTGGCTATATCGGGACGCCGGCAGCCACAGCCACTCGGTCTTGGAGGGGTTGAGTCGAAGCCTGTTTCTCCCCATCCAGGCCCGCACGGCTTCAAGGCACGAATATATGAAAAGAAAAAAACTCCGTGTTGGCAACAGGAAGGGCATCTGGCCAGTAAACACTCAACTGCATTCAGTTGCCCAGACTTCACCCCAATGTGGGATTATGGGGTCGTTAAAAAAGGATGATGATGATGGTGATTTGGGGGGATTCCCTGGAGAAAGTAGCCTCTAGAAGAGTTGCTTTGGAAGAGTTAGTCGTAAAAGGAAACCAGGCTATCAAAGAATGTGATGGCTGGACACTATCAAAGCTGACACCAAACACAGCATAGAAAAACTTAAAGAAATAGTGCACAATCAGAAGATGTGGAGACAATTAAATTTTGGAAAAAATACGGTAGTGGATTTTGGAAATCACACAGATTAATTTGAAATTAAGGCCCGAGATTTTCCTGTTGGGGGCAAAAACCTTTGAATGTTAAATCAGGTATATGGTTCTTGTTGATTCGCATTATTACTGCAGCAAGATTAGCGTATGCACAGGAGTGGAAAAATCAATACTTACCGACGGATTTGAAAATAATATATAAAATTAAGGAGTGTGCGGAATCAGATAGATTAGCTAGATGGATCAATGGTAAAAAAGATTCAGAATTTTATAACAGTTGGAAATTACGGTACGATTGGGTCCAGAAAAGGTGGGATAGAATAGATATAGGATGATATATATATACGATGGCAAGTATGTATGTATAAAGGAATGACTTTATATTTATGGACAATGTACTCACATTACACCATGGTGGCAGGATTGTATATTTCGTTTGTGTATTGGTGCATAGAATATATTAATAAAAATTTTGTAATAATAATAATAATAAAAAAAGATGTGGAGACACGTGGCCCAAAGAATCGCCAAGAGTCGGATCTGACTTAATGAATAGCCGCCTCCTCCTCCTGCTGTTGGTAACCCAGATTTCTTTGTCTTATTCTCAGGTGTTTCCTGAAACTGGGCGAGTGGCAGCTTAACCTGCAAGGCATCAACGAGAGCACCATTCCCAAAGTCCTGCAGTACTACAGCGCCTCTACGGAGCATGACCGCAACTGGTACAAAGTAAGTCAAGGGAGAGGGACGCGGGGGCTCAGTGACTAAGACCCTGAGCTCGTCGATCGAACGGTCGGCAGTACAGCAGTGCGAATCCCTAACGCCGCGTATAACGGGATGAGCTCCCGTCACTTGTCCCAGCTTCTGCCAACCTAGCAGTTCGAAAGCACGTAAAAAATGCAAGTACAAAAAATAGGGACCACCTTTGGTGGGAAGGGAGCAGCGTTCTGTGCGCCTTTGGCATTGAGTCATGCTGGTCACATGACCACGGAGACGTCTTCGGACAGCGCTGGCTCTTCGGCTTTGAAATGGAGATGAGCACCGCCCCCTAGAGATGGGAACGAATAGCACATATATGCGAGGGGGAATTTTTACCTTTACCTTTTAAGTCAAGGGAGAGGTCAGGACAGACAGGTCCCTCAGTGGTTTTTATTGCCGGCACATATGTGCTGCCGGCGTAAGAAACCAGGAATCAGGTTGCCTCACCAAGGACTCACTCTGGTCTGAAACTCTGGAGGGAAAGCAATGGCATTGCTAAAGGAAGTGAGTCAAGGGCTAAGCAGCCTTTGGAGCGAGAGGAAGGTTCTGAAATGAAAAAACGACATCCCCATTTTCATTTGGATTGCTAACGGTGCGGCTGGAACTGACTTTTGATGGCTACCAGTTGGCGAAGAGAAACAAAACAAAACGTTAAAGAGTGTTGATACTTAATGTCGTTACTTAACCAAGCCCGTCTAAATTATGTTAAAGTAACCAAAATATCTTTACAATCCCCAAGACGTGTCACAACTTTTGAACACCCCTAATGTTTGGAAATTGAAGGTTGAAAAATTGGACACGTCCTACGTAAACAGCGAAGATGAATATACGTGTCCCAGGATAAAGTTGCAGAATCCAATCTGGGTCGGTCACCAGGACCAGAGCTAAAGAGAAGTTAATAGCAATAGCCCTTAGACTTATATACCGCTTTACAGTGCTTTGCAGCCCTCTCTAAGCGGTTTACAGAGTCAGCCTTTTGCCCCCAACAATCTGGGTCCTCGTTTTACTGAACATGGAAGGATGGAAGGCTGAGACCACCTGGAGCCTGGTGAGATTTGAACCGCCAAATTGCAGGCAGCTGGCAGGCAGCAGAAATAGCCTGCAGTACTGCACTCTAACTACTGCGCCACCGTGGCTCCCTGAAGATGGGCTCCAGCACTAGTCCGAAAGCTCAGAAAACAGACAAAACCTCTGATCCCAATGACCAACCCAAATTGGATCCTGGCTAAGAATAAACAACATTTAGGAAAGCAGCTGAGGCCTGTGTAAATTTTAAAATGAACAACTGTAGGTTTGAGAGAAAAGCAAAGGGGGGAAAAAAGGGGGATTGATCAGGGGAAAGCAGATTGCATCATTGTCCTCGAAAGAGAAAATTTAGAGAAGGGGGGAGATAAGTCCATGTAAGTTTTGTTTCTGGGAAGAACGAGCTGTGGAACCTAAAAGGAGAAAAAAATGACTCAAGGACTGAACTGGTGCCTCAGTCACTGCCCTGCCGGGGAGAGCCAAATCATGCCAGCGGTGCCTCTTTCTCTTTCCAGGCTTGGCACGCCTGGGCAGTGATGAACTTCGAAGCGGTCCTGCACTACAAACTCCAGAATCAGGCCCGGGATGAGAAGAAGAAGCTGCGCCACGCCAGTGGGACCAGCGTCACCAGCGCCAACACGGAAGGCAGTAACAGTGAAAGCGAGGCCGAGAGCACCGACAACAGCCCCGCCCCTTCACCTGTGCAGAAGAAGGTCACTGAGGTCAGAGCCTCCTCCTCCTCCTCCTCCAAGAAATCCTCGACTCCCCCCTTTACTTGTGAGGCTACTCATCCCTCCTTCTCTCTTCCCGACAGGACTTGTCCAAAACCCTCCTCATGTACACCGTCCCAGCGGTTCAGGGCTTCTTCCGATCCATCTCTTTGTCCCGGGGAAACAACTTGCAGGATACACTCAGGTGCCTTTTGATTTGAAACTTTTAATCATCATCAGGTTTCGGGATGGGGTTAGCGGGAGGGCTAAGCCCAGGAGCCAAGTTTTGCGCCTTTTTTCCCTTGTGCTGCTTCAGAGCTCATGGAAACGGTTTGTTTTTTCCTCCAGGGTTCTCACATTGTGGTTTGATTATGGCCACTGGCCAGAAGTCAATGAAGCCCTGGTGGAAGGGGTCAAGGCCATCCAGATAGACACCTGGCTCCAGGTAAGGGGGCTCGTTTGAAAGTAAGAACCACCTGTCTGTCAGAGTTCGTTGCAGGAATCACGTCCGGAAAGCACACACGGATAACATTCAGAAGGATTCATGACCTTCTCTTTATATACAATATAACACATGAAGATAAATATACGATACCAACAGCAAGTTTTCCCGTGTGGCAGTAGTTACAAGCAAACACAGACAGCAGAGATGAGTTTCAGTTTCAATTCAGCAGAGCAGACTAGTTTCAGAGCTCAGAGCTTAATACAGAGCCACGCCCAGGCTCCTCCCAGTTTCAGTTTCCAAACAGTCCTCACTGGCTGACTTAGTTGCTACGCCTGTTCATTGGCTGACCTTGTTACCATGCCCTATTCCAGTTCGTGAATATTCTGACACTCTCTTACTCTTAAGTGAGTGTTTCTCAACTTGGGCAAAGGGGGTGGACTTCCAACTCCCAGAATCCTCCAGCCAGCATGTCCCCTCCCCCTTCCATATGGGCATCCGCTAACATAGCAAAAATATTCTTTCTCCTTCTTGTGTACTTTGGTCATTTTTTGGGGGAGCAGGGGCCGTTCTCCAGCTAACCGCCTGGTTCTGACATGGAGCTCTGGATTTTAAGATAGGAAGCTCTGCCTCCTGCAGGGGATAGTCGAATTTGTTGAGTGGCAGCTGCCTGTTTATACAGCTTTAAGAAGGGGTCGAATAATTCCTCCCTCCTTATCTCTCTTCCTCTTGCTTCCCCTGAAAAATCAGGTGATCCCACAGCTGATCGCAAGAATCGACACACCTCGGCCATTGGTGGGACGGCTCATTTACCAACTGCTCACTGATATTGGAAGGTACCATCCCCAGGTGAGACCACCCTACACACAGACACACACACACACACCCCTTTCAGACTCCAAACCATCAAAGCTTTGACGAACTGCTCCTTTGTTCTGGTCCCTCCGATAGGCTCTGATCTATCCATTGACGGTCGCCTCAAAGTCAACGACGACAGCTCGGCACAATGCTGCTAACAAGATCTTGAAAAATATGTGCGAACATAGCAACACGCTCGTCCAACAAGCCGTGATGGTGGGTAATAGACAGGGGTGGGCTGCTAGGGCTTCAGGAGAACCTCTAGCTAAGATTCTGTGCAGTTCGGAGAACCCCCAAATGGAATGGAATGGAATGGAATGGAATGGAATGGAATGGAATGGAATGGAATGGAATGGAATGGAATAGAAGAATAGGATAGGATAGGATAGAATAGAATAGAATAGAATAGAATAGAATAGAATAGAATAGAATAGAATAGAATAGAATAGAATAGAATAGAATACGGAACGGAGAACAGAACAGAACAGAATAGAAAAGAATACGGAATGGGGTGAGCGGGGCCAGTCAGGAGTGGCCCCGCTCACCCCACCCCTCCCAGGAGTCCGCACACGGTCCATTTTGGATGCAGGTAAGTGCAGGATACGCGCAGAGGCTCGGGGAGAGCAAAAAACAGGCCTAATGGAAGTTCCAGAGGGCCTCCGGAGCCTGGGGAGGACAAAAATGCCCTCCCTATGCCGTGGTGCAGGAGGCTTACTAGGCCACACCCACCGTGGCCATGCCCACCCAGCAACCAGAGCAGAGAACCCCTTGCTAATGTTTTTAAAGCCCATCCCCGGTAATATATACAACTCCCTGCCATCCTTTTTCCCATATGCGAAACCATATGGGAACGAGCCGGTTCGTTCATTTATACGCTCACCCTGATCTTCGTCGATTTATATCATTTCAATTAACTTAACTTCCCCAGTTCACTCCCAATTACCAGCTTTGCCTTTATTTTATTCAGTTTTGCAAACACTGATGCCTTTTGTGTGTGTGTGTGTGTGTGTGTGTGTGTGCGCGCGTATCTATACTATGCGCCGCTTGAAAGAATTCGATCGGCTTTGAAAGAGCGGATTTTTAAAAAAAGTTTTATATTTAAAAAAAACCCTGTTTCTCCACCAATCTGTCTGTTCATGGTACATATGGTTCTGCTCTGGCTTATTAACTTTTATAATCCTTATTTGGATAATCTCTTTCAAGCTGTTGCCCCTCCTCAGAACCGTAACTACTATATACCGGTTCCCTAAACTCCACTTAAAGCAAGCTTAGGCAGAAAATGAGATCCTTTCCCAAAATCTGGGGAAACTGCCAATCTGTTGAAGCTCCCTGGCCTCCGTGTACACTCTCTGCTGTTGCTAAGAGAAGAAATGGGAAAGGGAGCTTGCTAAAGGCCACAAAGGATCCCTTTTGTTACAGATGCTGGAATTGTAGAAGAAGCAGCTTTATGCATCCCTTGAGAACAATTGTGTGACTCCCTCTAGCAGTCAGTCTGGGTTAGATCTCTGATGTGGTGGCTATAGCTGCTTCATTATACAAACTCTAGGCAGAAAGTTCGCTCGATTGAACACTGCCTGGTTCTACAGACAGTGGGGTTGTGTTAACCCCTCTGTCTGGCATTAGCCAGGAAAATTCTAATCTCTACAACAGTCCAGATGCCCAGCAAGTGGGCCTTTAGCTGTTAGGTATAAGTTTGTCTGAAATGTCTCCTAGTTTTTCCCGGGCCTCTTCCACTTGTTTTTCTTCTGTGTCTAGATCAAACTTTGCCGTTGGCCAGAAATAAGTCATTATCGGTATATGTTTCTGATAGTAGCCGACTTACCAGCTGATGGGCCAGACTCTTGTGTCTCTCCACATTCACATAGCGTGTTGTTATCTGCTTAAGCATATTGGTTTGTTTTTTTAAAAAAATTGATTTATATGCCGCCCTTCTCCGGAGACTCAGGGCGGCTTACAGTGCATTAAGCAATAGCCTTCATACTTTTGTATATTTATACAAAGTCAGCTTATTGCCCCCACAAACTGGGTCAAATTTACCCACCTTAGAAAGGATGGAAGGCTGAGTCGACCTTGAGCCTGGCTAGAATTGAACTCACAGTAATTGCAGGCAGCTGGTTCTTAAATGCTGCCTTTGTAGGAGGCATTACCCCCCTACACTACTCACATTTACATTTAGGCATTCGGACTCTCAACCTATTCAAGGTCCTCCATGTAGTATAAGAAAGATCAGATCCTTCAGCTGTATCCTCCTCTAATGTTACTCCTTGCTCAATGGTCTCCTTCCTCCATTCTTTTAATTTGATGTTGTCCTTATGTACTCTCAAGAATAGCAATAGCACTTAGATTTATAAACCACTTCCTTGTGCTTTACAGCTCTCTCTGAGCGGTTTACGGAGTCAGCCTATTGTTCTCCACCCCCCCCCCCCAAAAAAAACAATCTGGATCTTCATTTTACCCATTTCGGAAGGACGGAAGGCTTGAGTCAACCTTGAGCCGGTCAGGACCGAACTGCTGGAGTGAGCAGTGAGTTAGCACTGCAATACTGCATTCTAACTACTGCACCATCACAGATGGTGGGAGAGGGGGGCATGTCAGTTCAGTGGATGCTGAGGGTCATTTTCTTGCTTAGTTCTCTCGGCATCTGCTGCTACCACTCTGCTAATCTTCGGTGGGGCAATGCCAGTAAGATTATTTTCTCGATTGGTATAGGTTCGAGACACCAATCTTCCACTGCTGGGAGAGTAGTTTTTCCTTCAACCTTGCCTTGTTCATGTCAGAATATTCATGACTGGGAAGAAATGGTAACAAGGTCAGCCAATGAATAGGCATAGCAACTAAGTCAGCCAATGGGAGCTGAAGCACTTTGGAGTCTGGGCATGGCTTAACTTCTGAGTCTGCCTGCTGAGAATTGAAACTGAAAGTAATTTGCTGTACTCTGCTTGTGTTTTTCTCGTAACTGCTACGTTGGAAGAATCTGCTGTTGGTATTGTACATTTATGCATGTGTTATTATGTATATAAAGAGAAGTTAATGGATCCTGCTGAATCAGTTTACGCTGTGTGCGCTTTCTGGATTTGATTTTGCAACAAACTGACAGTTCAATCCAGCAGGGTGAGGTGGAGAACATAGGGACGCTTCAGTGAAGAGACTGAGACTCCCACGTAGTTAAATGCCTTAGTGGTGCAGCGGACTAAAGTGCTGTTAAGTAGCACTTAGCTGCCAACTGCCTGCAATTACTGCGAGTTCAAATCTCACCAGGCTCAAGGTTGACTCAGCCTTCCATCCTTCCGAGATAGGTAAAATGAGGACCCGGATTGTGGGGGCAATAAACTGACTTTGTATAAAAAAGAACACCGCTTGGGTGGGGGTGGGGGGGGCGAAAGCCCTACTAAGCAGGTATATACAAAAGTATGAAGGCTATTGCTTAACGCATTGTAAGCCGCCCTGAGTCTCCGGAGAAGGGCGGCATATAAAGCAAACCAATAAATAAATAAATAAATGCCAGCACACCCCCCTCCCTCTCCCTTTGCCTTTTAACCTCTCCTGGGGGCCTTCCTCTTCTCTGCTACCAGGTGAGCGAGGAGCTGATCCGCGTGGCCATCCTGTGGCACGAGATGTGGCACGAAGGGCTGGAGGAAGCGTCTCGCCTCTATTTTGGGGAGAGGAACGTGAAGGGGATGTTCGAAGTGCTCGAGCCGCTGCATGCCATGATGGAGCGGGGGCCTCAGACTCTCAAGGAAACCTCCTTCAATCAGGTATCAATGAAAGAGAGAAAGAAATCACGTTCTAATGTTATAGAAATCAAGACTCACAAGATTTCCGTGGGTGATCAGAGAGGTTTATTGCGCAGATTCAGTGCAATATAAAAAGCAAAAACACTGAATGAAAAATAGAATCCTAGGGCAGCTTTTTATACATACTTTTAACATCTTATGATTGATTACAATGCTGACAGCCAACCGCAACCAACCCACCCCTCTATTTCCTTGTTACTAATTCCTACAAGCGTCCTAACGTGTATTCCCGCTTTAAGAGGAACACAGGTGTTCTTGTAAACCTTATCTAAAGTTCCTGCCATTACATTTGTGGTTACCTCTGCTGGGCTAAGTGTGATATTTTACTCCTGATAATGTTTCCTGAGCTTGACAGCTGAGAAAAGTTAGTTATTTCTGTGGTTTTACCTTTTGAACCCAATACTAAAGAAAGGGGTCCTTCAAAGATCATCTAGACTGACCCTGTTTTATATCATTTTTTATATCCAATTTCATTATTCTACTTTACTCCCCCCTTTTCTTTTGGAAGTTTTTCCATCCAAAAACTTCCACTGCTTCCCATCTGTTTCATGCTTTCAGTAGGTAACCATTCTACACTTCTTAATAAGCAAGCAAGCATATAATATTTTTGTATAACATAATCAGTTCAAGATAAGATACATAGTAATGTAAAGGAAAGACAAGTAATACATATGATTTTCAAATCTTATTCTCTGAAGCACTTTCTCTAATTACCCAGTTGAGAGTTGTACATATGTTCCTGGATCAGAAACTTCATCTTCATCAAAGAGATCAGGGTCAATTTTATAGTCTATAAGGCTTTCCATCAAAATCAACTCATCATTTTTTTTCAACTCTTATCTCTTTCATTGCTCTCATAGTTTAGTTGTCTGAACAAAGAATAAAAGTCAGGCCTATTACAACAGAAATAACATCTGTCTAATCCAGCCTGGCCCAGATAACACCACCTATTTTGGGAAAAGATGTACATGTTCCAGTCTTTTCTAATAGAAAAAAAATTTTCTCACATAAGAAGAAAATTCTATTTTTCCCTACACACACACACCTATATTCATGGAAAATGCATGGCTCATTGGTTTTTCTTCATTAATCCAGACCCCTAAAGTCCCTGCCACTAACATGCTACCAGTGACTGCATGGGACTTTTAGTGTAGAGTCCTTTTGTTTATCTCTGAGAATAGTGCCTTCAAAAACATGATGAGAGCTTGCATTGCCAAGAGGAAGTAGGACACATAAGCCTGTGTTGGCTCTAATAGAGACATGTGGTGGTATTGAGAAAGTGACCTTCTGTTGAAATAATAATGAGCATAAGGAGAAATGCCACTAGTTAGTTTTTACAGCTATAAGTGTCCTTCTAGGGTCAAGTGTATTTCTGATAGACATTGATCTCCCATCAGGGATCCTACAGGAATATCTAGTTCCTGATGTCACTTTACACATGAGGAGGGTGACCTAGGATTTCCATACCAACAGCTATAGGGCTAACAATGGGGAAACAATTCATTCCCAGCTTTTTGAATGCATTATCAAAGTCTCCTTGCAATTTGGCTACTGTAACTTTGGTTCACCATTAATATCTTTCCAAGGACTCTTTTGGCCCTGGTCCTGACCCAAAGATCATTGTAAGATGAAGGACCAGCAGACAAACAGAACCAGTATTTTTGGCTTAGGATAGGGTCAGTCTGATTAACCAGGCTTTAACTCAATTCCAATATTCTTAACATGTCGTTCCCTTTTCTCAATTATTACAGGGGCCCATTCTCCTTTGTTCTCCCTTTGTTCTATTCCCCCCTGTATTGTCAAACTCGGGATTTTAGACCTTGGAGTTGGCTTAGGTCCAGGGTACTGACCTCACCTATTTATGATACATCATTGGCGAGAGTGGACCTGTTCTAAAGAGTTCACATCTTGTGACCCGTTCTTGCCTTGTCTTTTGGGGTTCTCAACTTCCCCAGATCCTTTCTCAAGGGAAAGGGTGTTGTCACTTGGGCATTCTCACAACATTGGGAACTACTATTCAGTGTGTTATTACTCATTAGGTCCTTTGCCAATAATAGCCAAAGCCACAGAAAACTCATAATTGTCCTCTATACAGAACCTATCCAATCACAATTTCCTTAATCTACAAAATCACCACATCAGGAAGAAGGTTAGGGTTATAAGTGACTTGGAAAAGACAATATTAGTCTTAGGTATCTCACAGAACCACCTCTTATTTGTTAATACAATATCCACATTCTAAGAGCTAAAGCAGCTTCCACAGAGAGCTCATTCCCTGGTTTAAATATCTACAGGAGTTTCATACTGCTGTCTGTCACAGTCAGTGATTTTAGATTCAGCACCTGTCTTTTTTTTTAAGGAAGAAGTGATTCCAGCATACTATATACAGCAAATCACAACTAATCACAATAACAGCAAGCACGCTTATTAAAATAATGGATAGTGTACTTATGGCTATATATGTTGACTTCCCATTCCTAATCTTCAGCCGTACGTAGAGGGTCAGCTTCCGGTGTGACACCAGTAAGGCCTCTTCTGCCCCGTATGTGGCCTGTCCGTTGCCGGTAGGACAGTTATAGGGGGCGCTTCTTCAAGCATATTACTAGGGGTCGGGCCTAGTCCTGGTCTGCCTCCCAATATTCCTAAACTGTGGACTTAACTTGAGTCCAGTGAATCCAAGACTTGGATTCTAGCATTTTTACTGCAAGTGGGAACATATGACCACAGTATACGGGCCCTTCCACCTAGGCATTAAACTTTTTTTTTCTTTCTTTCCAGTGTTTTTACCCATACAATCCTCCAAATCATAATTTAATCATTTCTACTTTCATCACAATATAAATTTAAAATATTTCAATCATTACAATTTCCCTAATTAAATTCTGAATTGTTCTAGCTGGTATTGAAGCTACAACTTAATCCTTTTTACTTTTACCATCATATACCATTAAGGTATTTCAGCTGTTACAATTTATACTTATTCATTTTTTTTTCTAAAGGAAGATTTTAAAAAAGGAAAACTTATCATTGTCTAGATTTCAAAATACAAAGACAAATACTCCAATTATTATTCATTTCATTTTTACAATCATGTTTTTCCCATTTATTTCTTACTACTATTTGAATATTATAACTAGAGGTAGTCAAAAATGATGGGCTAAGGGACACACAATATTGTTGGATTTCTTTAACTCCACCATCTAATTTATCCACTTAGTTCCTATCTAGCTTAGGTCTCCTGTATGATTTTCATGTATTTCAAAAGGAGATAATCTAATTCCTTTACGTGGAGAACATCAGGCAGATCAAAGTACTAGTGGTAATGCATTTACTCACTTAAGGTGATTTTCAAGGCACACCTTTGTCACCTTTTTCTCTTAAAGTCCAGGTAAGGTTGGTCAGTCATGCTTGGGAAGGTCTGCTCCACTCTGGTTGTTGTGTTGACCTGCATACGTTGTTTCCATTGCATGACCCGATGTTTGCAAAAGAGTGGCTGGGTTAAAGCATTTGTTTGTTTCAGAAGCCACGAGCAATATCTCTGATTGAGGATCAGGAAAGAGAAAAGCCCAAATTATTGCTGTTTTAAATTGATTTTCCAAAGGGGAAGGCATTTGCAGGTGGCCGATCCACACAATCTGCCTTTGATCTGCCCATAAACCCAGAGCAACTCTTTTCCTTTCCCGCAGGCTTACGGCAGAGATCTGATGGAGGCTCAGGAATGGTGCCGGAAATATATGAAATCAGGAAACGTCAAGGATCTCACCCAGGCTTGGGATCTGTATTACCACGTCTTCCGGCGCATCTCCAAGCAGCTGCCTCAGGTTTGGGGAGGGAGGATCCTCTTTCCCTGTGGGGATCTTTGTTCCCATCTGTCCTTCAGAATGTGTCCTAATCTGCTTCGTTTGCTTGCTTCCTTCCCCTCTTGCCAACAACAGCTGACCTCTTTGGAGCTCCAGTACGTTTCCCCCAAACTCCTGATGTGCCGCGATTTAGAGCTGGCTGTCCCGGGGACGTACGACCCGAATCAGCAGATCATCCGCATTCAGTCTATCGCGCCCTCCCTGCAAGTCATCACCTCCAAACAGAGGCCGAGGAAGTTGACCTTAATGGGTGAGAAATTGGCTCTGGACAAGCAAAGAAGCTTTTTAGGGCTTCTCGGAGGCCTCCGACTTTGCTTGGCTTCTCGTGGCTACAATCGAGTTGCCCGATTCCAGATGTATCAATTGCCGGGTTCACTCGTGCAGAACGGCATCCAATTAATAAGACATCGCGTTCGGAAGAGGCAATGATTCCTTGGGCAGCCATATCCCATTCATGTACCTCTCAGGATGCAGAACAAATCCATTACTTGCAGCTATCCAGTTCACGAGCAAATCCTTTAAGGAGGCCAATCAGTCCAGCAATGAAATGCATCCAGGCTAAGAAAGGAGAAGTGTTAAATTAATGGGTGTAGTGACAATTGAAGAAGCTCGGGAAAAATCAGCGAACATTTGGCCTATGGGATTTTGTTTTATTCTAGTATATTTTGCCTCGTTCATCATTAACTTAACAAGGGTAGTGCATGCTTATTATTTGACTGTAGGAACTTAACCAATGGCAAGAGCACTTAGACTTAACTGTATTTTTTGGAGTAAAGCACACACTCCCCCCCCCCCCCAAAAAGAGGCTGAAAATTTGGGTACATCTTATACTCTGAATGTAGCTTTTTCAAAGCTTTTTTTCAGCCCTGATGAGGCACTAGCAAGTGAAGCGATCTCCGTGCTTTGCCTGCTCCCTCTGACTCTCAGCTGTGCTTTAGAAGCTTTTTTTTTTGCCCTAATGAGGCGCTAGCGAGTGAAGCGATCTCCGTGCTTTGCCTGCTCCCTCCGACTCTCAGATGTGCTTTAGAAGCTTTTTTTCAGCCCTAATGAGGCGCTAGTGAGTGAAGCGATCTCCGTGCTTTGCCTGCTCCCTCCGACTCTCAGATGTGCTTTAGAAGCTTTTTTTCAGCCCTAATGAGGGGCTAGCGAGTGAAGCGATCTCCGTGCTTTGCCTGCTCCCTCTGACTCTCAGATGTGCTTTAGAAGCTTTTTTTCAGCCCTAATGAGGCACTAGCGAGTGAAACGATCTCCGTGCTTTGCCTGCTCCCTCCGACTCTCAGATGTGCTTTAGAAGCTTTTTTTCAGCCCTAATGAGGCGCTAGTGAGTGAAGCGATCTCCGTGCTTTGCCTGCTCCCTCCGACTCTCAGATGTGCTTTAGAAGCTTTTTTTCAGCCCTAATGAGGGGCTAGCGAGTGAAGCGATCTCCGTGCTTTGCCTGCTCCCTCTGACTCTCAGCTGTGCTTTAGAAGCTTTTTTTCAGCCCTAATGAGGCGCTAGCGAGTGAAGCGATCTCCGTGCTTTGCCTGCTCCCTCCGACTCTCAGATGTGCTTTAGAAGCTTTTTTTCAGCCCTAACGCACTAGCAAATGAAGCAATCTCCGTGCTTTGCCTGCTTTTCTCATTGCTTCTCTCCAAAGATCAGTTGTGCTTTAGAAGCTGTTTTTTATCTCCAAGCAGGGGATAAAAAGTGCATGCTCATGCTCAAAACCAGCAAACTAATGTGCTGAAGCTGACCAGACTAAGGACGCTAGCCAGATGAATACCTGGTAGGCAGATTCCCCCCCTCCCCCCCTATTTTTCTCCCCAAAAACTAAACTGTATCTTATACTCTGGTGCATCTTATACTCCGACAAATACAGTATATATCACTTCATAGTGCTTTACAGCCCTCTCTAAGTGATTTACAGGGTCAGCCTATTGCCCCCAACAATCTGGGTCTTCATTTTACTAACCTTGGAAGGATGAAATTTTGAGTCAACCTTGAGCCGGTGAGACTTGAACTGCTGGCAGCCGGCAGTCAGCAGAGGTAGCCTGCAGTACTGCGTTCTAACCACTGCAACCTCTAAAGCAACATAATACTACACCTTCTGATTTGCCTTGGATTACCAGTCCTTTCTTGGCGTCACCCGTTTCACACAACTCAAGAGGTCTTTTCCTCTTTTCCACAGGAAGCAACGGGCACGAGTTCGTCTTTCTTCTGAAAGGACACGAGGATCTTCGCCAGGACGAGAGAGTGATGCAGCTCTTCGGCCTTGTGAACACTCTCCTCGCCAACGATCCCACGTCCCTCCGTAAAAACCTCAGGTGCCTCCTCTGCCTTCATCCCAGCCAGCATAAATGGCTTGTTAGAAAAGATAGGTGGCAAGGTCTCCTTCAGCACACAAGGGAGAAACTACCAATGCATCGGTTTGGAGGGAACGATACAGTGGAATATAGAAATGGAATATGGAGGTGTTGTAAGAGAAAAAAGAGACCTTTGGTGGAGTTGCCGTAACTTTACTAGATGCTTTTTTGAATGCTGCAATAGTTAGTACCATGTTTCCCTAAAAATAAGACCCTGTCTTATATTTTTTTTGAACCCTGAAATAAGTGCTTGGCCTTATTGCTATGCTCTCAAAAGCCCGATTATTATCGGGGGGGGGGCTCTTATTTGGGGGGGAAACAGGGTAATCCCATTTTAAGAAATGGGAGGAAGTAGCATGAAGTTGACCCAAGCTTCCCAAAAGCACGATGCAGACTCCTTGTCCCAACAAAACCCCTTTTGATTAAGCTAATATGAATTCCTCTCATTCACATCCAGCAAAGTCCCGGCAAACAGTGTTTCCAGGGTGAATTTACAACCACAGACCTTATCAGGCTTGGAGAGCTGCCAGGCCGATATCTTCCAAATGAAATGCTGTACAAGAAAATACTTGGCAAGGAGTCTCTGAGAGTCACGAACAGAATTTCACACTAATGAATTGAACTAATCGTCTCCTGTGAACTCCACTCCCCTTTCACCCCTCTTTGTTCCCTATGGGAGGGGCCATTCACTGTCCACCTGTGGCTTTACTCCTGAGTCGGCCCTTGTTCTTTAGCTGTTCCCTTCTCCTGGCAGCTCTGCATGCGCACACTGGGAACAGGCTCCAGCTGTTCTTCTTCCCCACTGATGTCTGACTCCGAAGGCAGCTGACAATTGTCAGACGGCCCTGGCCCCCTCTCTGCCTCTGACGCAGAGTCCTCATCAGAGCCTTTCCCAAACTCCAGGACTGGCCCATGTTCCTCCCCAACCTCCTCACTGTCCAAGTCTGCCGTCAGCTCCACTGGCTGCTGGCGGGCCATAACAGTAGGGTCTTTGTGTGACGCCCAATTCGGCCATGATTACAGGCTGCTCCAGCTAAGCCAACAGATTGTGCAAATTCATTAGTGCAATGTGCAAGCACATTTTTTTAAATCCCATTTGTCCGTGAGCACAAATCCCAGCCTTTTCAACACGTATTCTCCTCCTCCTTTTCTTCTCCTCTAGCATCCAGCGCTACGCGGTGATCCCTCTCTCCACCAACTCCGGGCTTATCGGCTGGGTGCCTCACTGCGACACCCTGCACGCTCTGATTCGAGACTACCGGGAGAAGAAGAAGATTCTGCTCAACATTGAACATCGCATCATGCTGAGGGTGAGCTCCTGCCGCCTGCTCAGAGTTTTGCAACTCGTGTGTTCTGTCCCTGAGGAAACATGGCTTGATAGCCATATGCACTTCTCCCAAAGGTGCTTTTTCAAGACTTTCTGGTTTTTCTTTGAAAACATTTCGCTTTCATCCAAGAAGCTTCTTTAGCTCTTGACTGGATGATGGGGAATAATGGAAAGATTTATATTCCTTGCAGGCAGCTGATCATTTGCATCCTTTTTAAGAGAGTTGTTGAGCCCACTTGGACACACTTTATCTGTGTCCTCCGGGTCACCAGAGTAGTGCAAATGAGAGTGGAGCCTTCTTGGAACTGCTGAAAGGACCATGTTGTAGACTGGAGATAGAGGATGTTGTATCCTCCACCCTCTGTTGAGAGAGGGCTGTTCTTTCAAACCTATCTGTCCAAAACGTGGACTTTTCAGTCTTCAAAAGAGTAGCTTTTGTCTTTTAAATGAAGACGGACTGCTGAATCCTTCCATTCCCCACCAACTAGTCAGAACTGAAGAAGTTTATTGGATGAGCAGCGAAGCATCTTCAAAGAAAAAAAAAACCTGAATATGCCACCTGAAAAATTGGCAAAAACATTTAAAGAAAAATCAGCTAAGTGTTGGAAATGTCATCAGATACCAGGATCTTATTATCATATGTGGTGGACATGCCCAGAAGTGAGAAATTATTCGATCAAAATTAAAACATGGTTAGAAGAAATACTATAACAACATACAGATTTAAAACCAGAGCTGTTCCTATTGGGCATCCTACCAGAGAAAATTAGTAAGGAAAATATATATTTGATTACACATGTAATAACTGCAGCGAGGATAGTATTTGCGCAAGGATGGAGAGCAGAGAAAATCCCTACAGAGGGAGAAGTAATTAAGAAAATATTGGATTGTGCAGAAATGAATAGATTGACTTTGCAAATGAAAGAAAGAGAGGAATCGGAATATTATAAAATATGGGGGCAATTTTATTATTGGCTAGAGAAGAGATATATATAGGGAAATGTTGCAAGAAGATGAGCGAAGAGAAGATAGATAAATGGATTAATAGGGAAATAAGAAATGTGGGAGAAATGTTACAATAAATGTAATGAAAATATTGAGTTAAGATAAATATTGGAGGAGTAAGAAAAAGACACAAAAGGTGCACCCAGATGATTCACTGAATGGTTGTCTATGTATTGCATGTTTGTTTGTCTATAAAAAAAACTTTTATAAGAAAGAAAGAAAAAACCAGAATTTCCGTAGACATAATGCTGTTCATTTTGCTCTCTGGAGCAGCAGCCACACTCAGTGCTCAGAACGGTTCCTGCGTTTCTTTCCTACCTGTTTGAACTTTTTTTTTCTCCTCCCTGAAAAAGAACATCAACGGCTAATGGATGTCGTTAATCTAATTATTCTTAGATGGCTCCTGATTACGATCATCTCACCCTAATGCAAAAGGTGGAAGTGTTTGAACACGCGGTCAACAATACAGCCGGTGATGACTTGGCCAAGCTTCTATGGCTGAAGAGTCCAAGCTCAGAGGTACACCTAAGGCCCGTTCCTGGTCCTTCTTACGAACCCTGAAAATGCTTCTTAGTCTACCAGTCAAGATTAGAACAAAAACGTGGATAAATTGTCGCACGGATAAAACCACCCACTCGGTGGTTACTTCCCATTTTCAAATATCTGTGTTAAGAGCTGAAGTAGCTGCTGTTCCACGTTCTTTTCTAAAAGAAAAGACCTGCCCCCGGAAATAGGAGCCTGAGTAGCGTAGGGGAGTAATGCCTCCTACAAAGGCAGCATTTAAGATCCAGCTGCTGCAATTACTTGCGAGTTCAATCCCAGGCAGGCTCAAGGTCGACTCAGCCTTCCATCCTTTATAAGGTGGGTCAATTGAGGACCCAGTTTGTTGGGGACAATAAGCTGACTTTGTATAAATATAAATATACAAAAGTATGAAGGCTATTGCTTAACGCCTTGTAAGCCGCCCTGAGTCTCCGGAGAAGGGCGGCATATAAATCAAATTTTTAAAAAAAATACGTAAGTTCTCCGACCTCTGTGTTTTTCGCTGTGCCCTCAAGACCCTGCTGTTCCGACAGGCGGGGCTGACTATGTAAATGAATTTTAATTTAGAATTTTAATTTTTGGGTTTTTAACCAAACTGGGCCGAAATTGTTTAATAATTGTAATAATTTTAAATTTCTAAACTATGATGTTTGTATGTTTTTGCGTTTTTATTCTGGCTGTACACCGCCCTGACTCCTTCAGGAGAAGGGCAGTATAGAAATAGAATTAAATCAATCAATAAAATAAATAAAATACGTCCCAATTGGGCATAAATCACCTACTTTTGGATTTCCTCTTTCTCTGTAGGTGTGGTTCGACCGAAGAACGAATTACACTCGTTCATTAGCTGTGATGTCGATGGTTGGCTACATTTTAGGCCTTGGCGACAGGCAAGTGAAACTAAACCTATTTCCCTAAAAAAACAAATTTTTAAAAAAGTCACAGAATTGGAAGGGAGGTCATGTCGTCCAACCCCCTGCTCACCCAGGAGACCTGTGCTAGGGATTCGAACCGCCGAACTGCCAACCTCTCTGATCGACAAGCTCAGCGTCTTAGCCACTAAAAAAGACATTCACAATCTCTGCTCTGTTCACAGACATCAGCTGGTAATAAAGCATAATGAATAACAGAGATGCAAGCCAATTTGCTGAATTGTAATGCAGTGCCCATAGAGACGCAGTGGCTCAGTGGCTAAGACACCGTGCTTGTCGATCGAAAGGTTGGCAGTTCGGTGGTTCGAATCCCTAGTGTTGCATAACAGGGTGACCCTGAGGACAGAGATAAAACCTCCAGGTGGCCTCAGCGACCGTCCAAAAGGATGCAAATGACCATCTGTCTGCAAGGAATATAAATCTTTCCGTTCCCCCCTGCCATCCAGTCAGAGCTGAAGAAGCTTCTTGGATGAGAAGTGAAACATCTTCAAAAGAAAATAAAAAACCAGAAAGTCCAATTGACTCTTGGGGGGGGGGGGAAGCACCTTTTGGGACAACCATGACCTGGATGACTGAGAATCTCCATAGGCATGATAAGATGCTTCATTCCAAGGAAAGATTGTGGTCCAGTAAACATCTATAAACATAAAAAGGGATGTGGAGGTTCAGTGGCTAAGACGCTGAGCTTTTCGATCGAAAGGTTGGCAGTTCAGCGGTTCGAATCCCTAGTGCCACGTAACAGGGTGAGCTCCCAGCTTCTGCCAATCTAGTAGTTCAAAAGCCCGTTTAAAAAAAATGCAAGTAGAAAAATAGGGACCACCTTTGGTGGGAAGGGAACAGCGTTCCGTGCACCTTTGGAATTGAGTCATGACTACAGAGACGTCTTCGGACAGCACTGGCTCTTCGGCTTTGAAACGGAGATGAGCACTGCCCCCTAGAGTCAGGAATGACTATCACATTTACCTTTACCTTTACGCAGTGCCCATAGATAAATATGAACTGAAGTTTGGAAAGAAAAGGAAATCAAAGAACTGAGCCGAGCAGAATGATGCTTTATTTAATAGTTTGGGGGGGCGAGTGTGGGGAGGGTTAAGTATAGGATGCGACATCCTGAGTTCCTGCCACCAATTGTCCAGTAAATAGTGTTGTTCCTTCAAACAGGCATCCCTCCAACCTTATGCTGGACCGACTGAGTGGCAAAATCCTGCACATCGACTTTGGAGATTGCTTTGAGGTAAGGTAGCGGGATTTGCTTTTTAGAAAATGAAGCACTCAGTTAAGATAAAGACAAAGGGGAAAAAAAAAACACTCCTTATTTCATATCCACTCAGGGCCGAAGCAACAAGACACACAGAGAGAGACCTGATCGCTCTCTTTTAGCGTTAACTTAAACGTGGGTCCTTCAAGGTTTTCTGCTGTGGGAAAGTAGAAGCTGAACCCAAAGAGGAATGAATATCAGGAAAGGCATTGAATAGAAGATTAGGCAGAACAGAACAGAATAACAGAGTTGGAAAGGACCGTCGAGGCCTTCTAGTCCAACCCCCTGCTTAGGCAGGAAACCCTACACCACTTCGGACAAAATGGTTATCCAACCTCTTCTTAAAAACTTCCAGTATTGGAGCATTCACAACTTCTGGAGGCAAGTTGTTCCACTGATGAATTCTTCTAACTATCAGGAAATTTCTCCTTAGTTCTAAGTTGCTTCTCTCCTTGATTAGTTTCACCTGTCGCTTCTTGTTTGGTGTTTTGGAGAATAGTTTGACTCCCACTTCTTTGGGGCATTGGAAGGCTGCTATCATGTCACCCCCTAGTCCTTCTTTTCATTAAACTAGACATTCCCATTTCCAGCAACCGTTCTGCGGTCCTTTGGCTCCCCACTACCATGGCCCTGAAATCAGGACCCCGAACCACAATCCTTCCCTGCTTTGATACCTTTCAACACTCACCGTTCCCTACTTGGAAGCCTCTCTTCATTTCTTTGCCTGGGTTTTAGGTGGCGATGACCCGAGAGAAATTCCCTGAGAAGATCCCTTTCAGGCTAACCCGGATGTTGACCAACGCCATGGAGGTAAGCCAGATCCTACAACAGGGGTGTCAAAACTCAAGGCCCGGGAGCCGAATCCAGCCCATAGGGTGCTTCGATCTGGCCCATGGTGCCTGTGCCAGCAAAAACGGCTCTCCCGACCTCCGTTTTTGTTGGCAGAGGGTTGCAGGAAGCCATTGCAGCCGAAAACGGAGCTCGGGAGCCCGTTTTCGCTGGCAGAGTGCTCGAGCCACCACAGGCACCCTGACACGAGTGAGGTTGAGCTGGCCACACCCATCCTGCCCCCCTGAAGTCAAACCAGTGGTGGGTTGCTACCAGTTCGCCCCGGTTCGGACGAGCCAGTAGAGGCGGTGGCAGGAGGTTTTGCCCACCCGCCCGGATGTCTCTGCATATGCGCAGAAGTATCAACCAAAATTGAAACCCACCATTGGGTCAGACACAACCTTAATGCTGCCCTCAATGAAATCGAGTTTGACACCCCTGTCCTACATCATTCAAAACTATTTCCTAGGACAGAACCAGCCGCTATTTTGCCTCCCCCCCCCCCCCCCCTGCCCTCCTACTTCTCGTCCTTCCCTTCCTTGGCTGCTGCTCCCTGTGAACTGACTCGGCATTTCAGAAACCATCCTATCCTAAAAATATTTTTGAAACTGGAGGCTCAAAGTGTGCTCCGTCCCCCACTATTTTGACGGGGTTGCATTGCTTCCCCCCCCCCCCCACACACACACACATTATCGTAAGGTATTCTGGACACTCCCTTCAGGAAGCTGTTGCCTTGGACTTAACATCACTGTTATTTCTGGTTAGTAACGGACCAGAAGTCCTATTTACATACCTGATTGGTATTTCAAGTTTGGCCAGTCAGAGGAGGGACGTCCCATCTACATCAAACCAGGCTTAGCTCAGCTTTTGAAAAGCCCACCAGGATGCCAACAGATCCTTCCTGGCCTTCCAGACCTTTATTCATGAACTGGCAGAGACATGGTAACAAGGTCAGCCAATGAATAGGCATAGCAACTAAGTCGGCCAATTGGGAGCTGAGATAGACTGGAAACCAGGGCGTGTCTTATTCTGCAGCTTCTGAGTCTGTGCAGAGAAATGAAACTGAAACCAGAGTGCGAACTTGTCTGCTCTGCTGAAATGAGACTAACTGTTCTCTCCTGCCTTGTGTTCTGCCTGTAACTTTTACCACGTTGAAGAATCAACTATTGGTATTGTAAATACTTCATCCGTTATTATGTATATAAAGAAATGATTGAATTCAGCTGAATCGGTTATCTGGGTGTGCTTCTGGATTTGATTTTTGCAAGAAACTCTGATAAATTCTATGTCTCGGAGATGTTTGCTGACTCTTCCCACCCACCCCCCTTTTCCCAAAGGTGCTTTTTTCAAGAGGCAACTGGGCTTTCTGGCTTTGAAGATGTTTCGCTTCTCACCTAAGAAGCTTCTTCAGTTCTGAAGTTTCCGTTCCTTGGATGAGAACCAGAAAGTCCAATTGCCTCTTCTAAAAAAAAGCATCTTTGGGACAACCAGGCCCTGGATGACTTGAGAATTGTTCTGTCCCCGTCTCACACACGCACCCCCACAGACAGGCAACAATTAAGAACTCAGTCACTCAGGTATTAGAATTGGCAGCAACCCAGTGGCTGGCTGCCAAAGAATTCTTTACTCACGTCCGGGAATAAAGCCAACACAGGTCAGATAAGCAAAAAAGTCCATGTAAATACAAAAGAGGTTTGTCCTGTCTCCGTTTTTTGCTTGTCACGGAGCTGAACCGGCCACCACACCCCCTTTTATCCCCTGTGGGGTGTGGTCCAGTGACTCAGCCTAATCCCTGGCATGCCTCTTCCTCTGCCGCGCACGCTTATCCCTGCAACGCCGCCGAGGGTCCAGCCGAGACTCATCATCCTCATTATTGTCCACCTGTGGCTGCGTGGACGTGCTTGGCCCTGGGCCTATCTCTTGGCCTTTGGTGTCCTTCGGAGGCATTTTTTTTTTTAATTTGATTTATATGCCGCCCTTCTCCGGAGACTCAGGGCGGCTTACAATGCGTTAAGCAATAGCCTTCATACTTCTGTATATTTATATTTTATACAAAGTCAGCTTATTGCCCCCAACAAACTGGGTCCTCAATTTACCCACCTTATAAAGGATGGAAGGCTGAGTCGACCTTGAGCCTGCCTGGGATTGAACTCACAAGTAATTGCAGCAGCTGGATCTTAAATGCTGCCTTTGTAGGAGGCATTACTCCCCTACGCTACTCAGGCTCTGTCTAGTCATTCTCAAGTCATTGCCAGAGAGGAAGGTCTTGGAGAGGGAGGCCTTGCCAACTCCTCTCCTTCACTCTCGGAGTCCTCTCCTGCCGATAACACAGGCTCAGGTAACGGAGACACAACACAAATCTCCATTGACATTTCCCCGCCCCCCCCTTTTCCCCCCCCTTTCCCTACCTAGGTCACTGGCTTAGATGGAAACTACCGGATCACCTGCCACACCGTGATGGAAGTCTTACGAGAGCACAAAGACAGCGTCATGGCCGTATTGGAAGCCTTCGTCTACGACCCCTTGCTCAACTGGAGGCTGATGGACAGTAGGTTGGCCAGCAAATGAAAAGATTATGGCTGGAGGACCCAGCACACCTGAACCGCCTCTCTCTCCCAGGCGGTATCCCCCAAATCAGCCTAGAACCGTGTTGGCCAGAGGTGGTACGCAGATCCCACCCTGTGGGCATGCGTGCCGTCACCAGCTTTTTTTAGTTTCCGGCGTGCACATGCCTGCCAGCCAGCTGGTTTTCGTGGGCGCCAGAGTGCCGGAAAACATTCAAAATTGGCCAAAAAGCCACTTTGGGGGCAGTTTTTCAGGCCGAAAAACAGTCTGGAAACAGCCAAATAAACAGGCATGTGCACGCCGGCCAGCTGGTTTTGGGGTTTCCGGTGATCCGGCGTGCACGAAGACGAGCTGGCCAGCGCGCATACTCGTGCGGGAAACCCAAAGACCAGGTGGCTGGCGCGCATATGCACACTGGTCAGCTCATCTTTGGTTTTCCAGCGCTCCAGTGCGCGCACATGCACACATTTCCGTTTGGTCACTCGGTACCGAAAAGGTTCGCCTTTTTTAGACAGATTAGTCTAAAAATCAAGAGTCTGACTGCAAGTTACCTGACACGCCCGTTTTTTAAAAAAAACATATACCGTATTTTCCGGCGTATAAGACGACTGGGCGTATAAGACGACCCTCCTCAGAGCCATTTAAGGCTCGTCAGAGCCTTATGGGCTGGTCTGCCTGGTTACAGGAGAATGAGACCCGGCTTATAAGATGACCCCCGACTTTTGAGAAGATTTTTGTGTGTTAGAAAGTAGTCTTATACGCAGGAAAATACAGTATTTTTGTGAGTTGTAGCTCACTTTGTCCGATGCCCGTCTGAGCCGTAGCTTAGGGAAGCTTTTGCTTTCTAATCAGTTCTGTTCATTGGAAAAGGGGGTTACCCGATCCCTGGTTTGGGCTAGCATAGAACTAACATGGCTTTCCTCTTAACAATGCCTGTTAAAAGACGAAGAGGCGATAAGGAAAACCTGCGGAGATGGATAAATTGACAAAAGAAATAAAAGAAAAAGATGAAACGGAGTATTATATAATATGGAATAAATGGTACAAACGGTTAGAGGATAGAAGTGATAAGTAAGAAAATATATCGCAGAGATGATCTAGAAATCAGGAAGTATTAGTAAAACAGTATTAAATATACAATGTATGTAAAGTAATATTCCCGTCTGGACTACTGTAACGCTGTCTACATGGGGCTCCCCTTGAGGAGCACCCGGAGGCTCCAACTGGTCCAGAATGCGGCCCCGCAAGTGGTTATGGGAGCAACTCATCGCTCCCGGGTAACTCCCCTCTTGCGCGAGCTGCACTGGCTCCCGGTGGTCTTCCGGGTGCGTTTCAAGGTGCTAGTCACTATCTTCAAAACGCTCCATCGCTTAGGACCGGGATATTTACAGGACTGCCTTCTGCCAATGAATATCTCCCACTGTCTGATACGCTCTCACAGGGAGGGCCTCCTCAGGGTGCCATCGGCCAGACAATGTCGGCAGGCGGCCCCCAGGGGGAGAGCCTTCTCTGCGGGAGCTTCTGCCTTATGGAATGAACTGCCCCCGGATATAAGAAAGATTCCCGACCTCCGCGCCTTCCGTCAGGCTCTGAAGACTCTGTTGTTCCATCAAGCCAGCCTGACCGAATAGATTAATTTTAAATGGGTTTTAAATTGGTTTTAAAGGGGTTTTAGTAAGGGGTTTTAAATTTATGGCCGAATAGCTTTAACTTATTTTAGTAGTTTTAATTTTTGTGTCTGATTGTTTTAATATGGCTGTGAACCGCCCTGAGTCCCCTGGGAGAAGGGTGGTATAGAAATGTAATAAACTAACTAACTAACTAAATAACTAACTAACTAACTAACTAATATATTGATATAATAGCACGTATAAGAAGGAAGGAGTAGTATATACAATATGTAAGGAATAAGGGAACCACAAATATAAATATGTGAGATATGTAGGGGGGGGGAATATAAATTGTGGATATACACCGATACGGAACTGTTGTAAAATGGAAAGTTTTTTTGTTCTTGTTTTTAAAGAAAAAAAATTATATATATATATTTAAAAAACAATGCCTGTTTCATGTAAAGACATGGATGATTTAGGTTGTTGTTTAATGACAGGTAATCCTCAACCTATGCCCACAATTGAGGCCAAAGTTGAGGCCGCTAGGTGAGAAATTTGTTAACTGAGTTTTGCCCCATTTTACAATCTTTCTTGTTACAAAGCAAATCATGGCAATTGTCAAAATTAGTCGCCGGGTTGTTCAGAGAACCTGGCTTCCCTCATTGACTTTGCTTGTCAGACGGTCGTAAAAGGGGATCACATGACCCCGGGACACTGCAACCGTCATAAATGCGAGTCAGTTGTCAAGCATCCTAATGTGAATCAGGTGACCATAAGTTTGAAAAATGGTCCTAAGTTGCTGTTTTCAGTGTCGTCGTAACTCTGAATGGTCACTAACTGAACTGTTATAAATCGAGGACTATCTGTACGTGGAGTGTTTAGGTAAAAGAAACAAAAGCTTCTTAGGATTTACATAAGTGCTCCTCTCCAGAACTACTGTGTTTCCCCAAAAATAAGCCCTCCTCTGAAAATAAATTCTCCCCTGAAAATAAATTCTCCCCTGAAAATAAACCCTCCCTGAAAATATTTAACCTTCAGCAGCCGGTCCCCACCATTTTCTCTGGTTAGGATTAGGGAGACAGAGCTGGAAATCAGGTAAGACGGCAAGAGGAGCCCCGTCTTGCTCCACGCGTCCCAAAATAATAAGGCCTCCCTGAAAATAAGGCCAATTGCTTATTTCGGGGTTCAAAAACTATAAAATAGGGTCTTATTTTCTGGGAAACACAGTAGTTGGGTCTTAACAATAAGAGATGTTGCTTTTCCATGCTCCTTTCCTGGGGGGCGTGGGGGAAGGAGACCTGGAATTACCCCCCCTTTCTTTCTTTCTTTGCAGCAAACACCAAAGGTAATAAGCGATCTCGGACCCGGACAGATTCGTACTCTGCTGGCCAGTCAGTCGGTGAGCAGGGACCAAGGTGTCCTCTGTTTTTCTCTACGTTGCTTTGAATGGGCACAATATTTGAGTTACCTCTCCTTTCTCTGATTTGGATTAAGCTGCGGCAAGAGGGAAGCACGAACGAACGAACAAGCCAACATTTCTTTGCCAAGCTCTTCTTTTGACCCCTTGATCTTTTCCTCTCCGTTGGAAGGGGAAGGGAGGGCAGGCCCTCGGAGCCCCATGGAGGTTTTCTCAGGGGGTTAGACCACATCTCATTATTGCCCCTAGTAAAGGGAAAGATAAAGGTTCCCTTCGCACATATGCGCTAGTCGTTCTGACTCTAGGGGGCGATGTTCCACTCCATTTCAAACCCGAAGAGCCAGCACTGTCCAAAAACATCTCTGTGGTCATGTGGCTGGCATGACTCAATGCCAAAGGCGCACGTAACGCTGTTACCTTCCCATCAAACGGGGTCCCTATTTCTCTATTTGCATTTTGTACGTGCTTTCGAACTGCTAGGTTGGCAGAAGCCAGGACAAGTCACGGGAGTTCACCCCGTTATGCGGCACTCAGGATTCGAACTGCTAAACTGCTGACCTTTCAATCGACAAGCTCAGCATCTTAGCCACTGAACCACCGCATCCCCCTAAATACCCTAAATTCCCCCTGTCTTTTACCATCTCGGAACACAGTGACTAATATCCTGTTTCCCCGAAAATAAGGCATCCCCTGAAAATAAGCCCAATCGGGCTTTTGAGCGCATGCACTAAAATAAACCTCCCTCCGAAAATAAGCCCTCCCTGAAGGTATTTAAACGCAGAGCTGGAAATCAGGTAAGACGGCAAGAGGAGCCCCATCTTCTCCAGGCGCCCCAAAATAATAAAACCTCCCCCAAAATAAGGCCAAGCACTTATTTCGGGGTCCAAAAAATTATAAGACAGGGTCTTATTTTGGGGAAAACATGGTACCTAAATTCTCTCTCTCTCTCTCTCTCTCTCTCTCTCTCTCTCTTTCTCTCTCTCTCTCTCTCCCTCCCTCCCTCCCTCCCTTCCTCCCTCTCTCTCTCTCTCTCTCTCTCTCTCTCTCTCTCCCCCAAGCAGCCTATATTTCTTTGCCTGCTTGAATCCATCTTAATGTAGCACAAGAAAAGTCAGGAGCAGAATATTTTTTGCTGCTTAATCTAACCGCTTTCCTCCTTTTTAAAGAAATGTTGGACAGCGTGGAACTGGGTGAGACGGCCCACAAGAAAGCTGGAACAACAGTGCCTGAATCTATCCATTCCTTCAGTAAGTCAGAGGGCCTATTTTTTTCCCTGTTCGGGCTCCAGGCATTTTTTTTGTACAGCTTCTTGTCTCTAAAATAGACATTCTGCTTCAAAATGTACAACACAAAACTTTTAATAATAAGATGAGTGATCACATTCATAAGGGGTTCGATTACCCCTTTATAAAGTTGTTCTGCATGAAGGGCTGTCACAACGTGTCATGGTGGCAGGTTCCTCATTCCATCTTTGCATATAAATGTATCTTATTCTGTCCTCAATTTACCGTTGCAGTTTCTGTGAGGTAATCTGAAGTTGTGAGAAGAAACAATGTTGTTGTCGTTACAATCACAAAACCCCCTCCCCATCCCCTTTGGCCTCAGGGACCCCCAATCTTGTCTTTCAAAGAAAATTCTCTGGTTCCTGTTTGCTTTGTTAATATACAAGGTTGGGGTGTTCAGAACTGGACAGAGGAGTCTCTTATGGATAGCATCATTTCCAGAAGTGGTGTTCAGCCGGTTCGGGCAAATTGGTAGCAGAGATCATGGTTGGGCCTTCCCACCCGCCCCGGCTCTATGCCGTCCTATTTATCATTTCCCCCTTTAATCAGAATCCAGAAAACTTACTTTTAAGGAGTCTAGTCAGGATGCAAATAAGTACCGTATTTTTCAGAGTATAAGACGCACCTTTCCCCCCTCCCCCCCAAAAGAGGGTGAAAATCTGGATGCGTCTTATACTCTGAATGTAGCCCCGCCCAGCTTCTCAAACGGAGGTTTCAGAGGGCTGAAAAAAAGCATCAGAAACGAAGCTTCAGAAAAGAAGCCTCCAAATGGAGCTTCAGAAAAAAAGCCTCCAAACGGAGCTTCAGAAAAGAAGCCTCCAAACGAAGCTTCAGAAAAAAAGCCTCCAAACGGAGCTTCAGAAAAGAAGCCTCCAAACGGAGCTTCAGAAAAAAAGCCTCCAAACGGAGCTTCAGAAAAAAAGCCTCCAAACAGAGCTTCAGAAAAAAAGCCTCCAAACAGAGCTTCAGAGGCTTTTTTTCTGAAGCTCTTTTGGAGGCTTTCAGAGGCAGAAAAGGAAGTTTTTTCTGAAACAGAGTTTCAGAAGTTTCAGTGGCCGAAAAAAAAGCAAGGCACAGAGCTCACAACCAAGAACCTGATGCTAAAATTCACCTCTGGGAACAACTGATTGGGGATATTCCGGGAGCCAGATCTACCTGCCAATCAGCTTTTATACTCCGAAAAATACGGTAACTACAGATGGATTGCTCATAAGCTTCAAATTTAACTATGGCTCACTTTTTTTCTTTCTTTTTAGTTGGGGATGGCCTTGTGAAACCAGAAGCCCTAAATAAGAAAGCCATTCAGATTATCAACAGAGTCCGGGATAAACTCACAGGTGAGTAACCAACCCGTGCATTGGCTTGTATACAGGACTCTCCCTGCTACAAAGAATTTGAAATCTTTAGCTATCGTCCAGGGGGATAATAGTGAAAAGGGGTGGGTGCGTGGGTGGAGGAGCAGAGTGTTCTGATCTAGGCTTCCCCAAACCACGAAGCAGACTCCTTATCCTGACAAAAATCCCTCTTTATTAAGTGACTGTGAATTCCTCTCATTCACATCCAGCAAAGTCTTTCAAGAGAGAATTTACAAGTCACAGACCTTATCTGGCTTGGAGAGCAGCCAGGCCGATATCTTCAAAACTTGGCAAGGAGTCTCAGAGAGTCACGAACCAATTAGGCGAACTAATTGTCTCCTGCAAACTCCATTCCCCTTTCGCTTCTCTTTTATTCCCTCTGGGAGGGGCCATTCATTGTCTACCTGTGGCTTTACTCCTGAGTCGACCCTTGTTCTTTAGCTGTTCCTCTGGCAACTCTGTGCATGCGCACACTGGGAACAGGCTCCAGCTGTTCCTCTGCCTCACTGATGTCTGACTCCGAAGGCAGCTGACAACTATCAGACCGCCCTGGCTCCCTCTCTGCCTCTGACGCAGAGCCCTCATCAGAGCCTTCCCCAGACTCCAGGACTGGCCCACGTTCGTCCCCAACCTCCTCACTGTCTGAGTCTGCTGCCAGCTTCGCTGAGAGAAGGCAGAAATAGTTGCACTTAGGTGATGTAAAGATCAGAAGAGAAAACGAGGGAGCCAGTCAAGATCTGATGGCAAAAGTTGATTTCTAAGCCCTCACATCCAGCAAGCGCCAAAAACCCTTCGTCCAAAAAACCTTGATGGAATAGCTCTGCTAGTTAGTCTTTGTGCTGGTTACAATCCCTGTCTTGACGAGAAAGGGCCATGTCCTCTAACCCCACCCAACTCCTTTTGTTCTTCCCTTGCCAAGGACGAGATTTCTCCCACGACGAAACCCTGGACGTGGCCACCCAGGTGGAGCTGCTCATTAAGCAGGCCACCTCCCACGAGAACCTTTGCCAGTGCTACATCGGATGGTGAGTGTGTGACAGTGGGGGGGAATTTTCAGCCCAGCTTGGGAAAGGGAAAGTGGCTGGCTCGCTGAAGAGAACCGAATTGGCCACTGTTACGGATAGCATAAGACGGTGATGGCTAACCTTTTTGCCATCATGTGCCAGGAGCGGGGGAGGGGGGGTAGTATGCATGCATGCCCACATCCATAATTCTATGTGCCTCACCCCCATGCATGCGTGTGACACCCCCGCCCCGTTTCCCCCCGCTCCTGGTATGTGATGGCCCGGTAGGCCCATTTTTCTCTCTCCCCAGGCTCCAGGGCCTTTCTAGGAGCTTGGGGAGGGCAAAAATGGCCTTCCCCATCCCCAACCTCCCGGAGGCCCTCCAGAAGCCAGAAACAGCCCATTTGCCAACTTCCAGTGGGACCAGAAGGCCCGTTTTTTGCTTTTGCCCAGGCGCCAGAGCCTTTCTAGGAGCCTGGGGAGGGCAAAACTGGCCTCCCCCACCCCCGGAGGCCCTCTGGAGCCCAGAAACGGCCTGTTTGCTGACTTCCGGTCCCACCAGAGCTGAGCTCGTGTGCCCACCGATATGGCTACCCGTGTGCCATAGGTTCGCCATCATGGGCATAAGATCTCCAGCTCAAGCAGGAGGTTGGACTAGAAGACCTCCAAGGTCCCATTACTCCATGTACAAGTAATCCTCGGCTTACGACCACAATGGAGCCCAAAATGTCTGCGTTTAAAGTTGAGACGTTTGTTCAAGTGAGCTTTGACCCATTTTGCGACCTTCCTTGCTAAAAGTGTGAATCGCTGCAGCGGATAAGTTGGTAGCCCTGGTTGTTAAGTGAATCCGTCTTCCCCCTGGATTTTTGCTCGTCGGTAGGGCGAAAGAAGAGATTGCCGCCTCTCATTTGAGAGGAGGCTTCTTATCAGTCGGCCTTGCTGCGGAGTCCCTGTGTTTAAGCCATCTCTCTGTCATTGTCGTATCAAGTCATAACAAATCCCATGGTTCGTGACCTGGGGCACGAGGGAAGATATTTTACTTCTTTTTCACTGTTGGAGATCCAAAAGCACTTTGAGTGCCAAAATACTCTTGGAATTTAAAAAAAAAAAATATTTTCTTCCGCTGTATAGCCTTCTAGCCTGGCTGCCTGCCTTCCCCTCCCTCCCTCCTTCCTCCCCTTTCTCTCTCTTTCCTCCCTTCTTTCATTCCTTCACGGATGTATCTCTCCTAGCCAAGCTTCATGAGCTGACAGTGGGATGATTGATCCTTTCCTTTCCTTCTTTCCTTTCCTTTCCTTTCCCTTCTTATATTTTCCTTTCCTTTCCTTTCCTTTCCTTTCCTTTTCCTTCCCTTCTTATATTTTCCTTTCCTTTCCTTTCCTTTTCCTTTCTTTTCCTTTCCTTCTTTCCTTTCCCTTCCCTTTCCTTCTTAAATTTTCCTTTCCTTCTTATATTTTCCTTTCCTTTTCCTTTCCTTTTCCTTTCCTTTTCCTTTCCTTTTCCTTTCCTTTTCCTTTCCTTTTCCTTTCCCTTCCTTTCTTATATTTTCCTTTCCTTTCCTTTCCCTTCCCTTCCCTTCCCTTCCCTTCTTATATTTTCCTTTCCTTCTTATATTTTCCTTTCCTTTCCTTTTCCTTTCCTTTCCTTTCCTTTTCCTTTCCTTTTCCTTTCCTTTTCCTTTCCTTTTCCTTTCCTTTTCCTTTCCTTTTCCTTTCTTTTCCTTTCCTTTCCTTCTTTCCTTTTCCTTCCCTTCCCTTCTTATATTTTCCTTTCCTTCTTATATTTTCCTTTCCTTTCCTTTCCCTTCCCTTCCCTTCCCTTCCCTCCTTATATTTTCCTTTCCTCCTTATATTTTCCTTTCCTTTCCTTCTTTCCTTTCCCTTCCCTTCTTATATTTCCCTTCCCTTCCCTCCCCTCCCCTCTCCCCACTTATTCCATACCTTCCTCACAAATCCCCAGGGAAAGCTCAGTTGGACATCAAAAGTAAAGCTGTCCCAGTTCTGTAGGAACTCCCCGCCAGGTTGTTTTGACTGCTTGATGACTGCTCTCTTCTCCCCCAGGTGCCCATTCTGGTAACCGAAGACCTGTGTCCAACCCTTTTCCTGGCTCCCTCTCTAGGCTCTGCTATCCCCATGGGACTCTTTCCCGGAAGCGATGGGGAGTAAAGATGGACTCTGGCTTGAGGGTGGAGGGAAAACAAGTTTTTCTCAAAAGTTTGGGAGTTGTGGAGGAGGGGAAAAAAAAAAGGCGGCTTCTTTTACAAGACACAGTCTCCAAGACACGGCTAGGTAATGTAGTCCAGCCATTTCTGGGCCTCAGATCACCTTGTTTCAGGTGTGGGGAAAATGAAGAATGCCTTACCAATCGGCCATTAGTTCACCTGACTGGCCAATACATAAGCCAGTCAGGCTGCAGTTGAAGTTTGTGAAGCCACAATTGGAGCATGTTTTTTAAGACTGCATGGAATGGCAATTGTTGTAGAAGCGATGAGCCGGCACGAATAGGGGCCTCGCAGAAGATTTTATCATCCAGGCCGTTGTCTTAACAGCCCAGAAAATGAAGGGACAATAAAGTCCTTAACATTGAACGTTTACAACATTTGCAGAGACAGGTGGAAGAAAACAGATCCTTTCGGAAGGAAAAACAGAATTCAACCTCTGGTAGAATATCCATCCATTTTTGCTTGTGTTCTTACTCCTTGTGCACTTGGAGGGGGGGGCGGGGAGGGAGACCAAACCATAATTGTGAGGCGTTCCAAAGCTTTGGGGGGGGGGCAGTGGTTTTCCCAACGCGAGCAAACTGCACAGATCATTTTTGTGTGTGTGTGTTTTGATGCCTTGTGGTAAGCCTAATTATTTTTTTTCCCCGTGCCCAATAAAAATCCATCCTGTCGTACGGTGTGAATTCTGGATGTGCTTTCTTTTAAAAATGCCTCTTATTTCAGAGGGAGATGAGAAACGGGCCACTTCGCCCCGTTTCTGGTACCTCTACTTCACCTTTAACTTTTCTGGGGTGGAAGGAAAAGGTACCTCTGTTTTTGTGTCTGTTCTTTTTCTTTTTTCATTTTTTTTAATTTTATTTAACTTATACATCCAACAAACTTTAAATCTATAACGGTCTACGTCACAACGCAAGAAGGAAATAAACTTGTCCCATTACATATATAGGATACCCTACAAAGTCTATTACATATACCAAGTAACATATCTATCCAATACCTCTATTTACAGCTCAATTTGACATCCAATTATACCATTGACTCCAAGATGTATAATAGTCCGTGTCCCCTCGTCCTTTCAGTATCATAGTAAGCCGATTTGATTCCGCACAATTCATTATTTTCTGAATTACTACTTGTTCGGGTGGGCTAACATCCATCTTCCAGTATTGGACCCATGCCAATCTTGAAGTTGTTGTTATATGTAGCAGCAGGTACCATGCCGTACTATTAACATTTTTGGGTCTTATCCCTAATAAAAATACCTCAGGACGCAGTTGTATATGCTCTTTTTCATATGTGACTTAAAGACAAGCAGAGAACATTGGAACCTGGTCAGCGACAGGCACCCAATCTGCACTTCGGCGACAGTGACCAATGGATGTAATTCCCCCGGCAGGGACATTGGCTGAAGTGACAGTGTCTAATGTCTCGGCCGTGTCGGCGGTACATGGCCTTGTCTAGGGAAAACGGTCCGACGGTGACGCTCGTTTTGGTAATCCTCATTCTTTGGGATTTCCCCCTCTCTTTGGCCATCTTCAAGCACTTCATGAGTTTGGTGCCGCAGCTTGACTGCTGCCAGTTGAAATGTAGACCTTGGTGCTGGAAAAATATGTGACGGATTCCAGGAGGGACATTGTGAAAAGAATGTGAGACCTGCCAATGAGAGAGAAGAGGAAGAGAAGAGAAGGAGGGGAGAAGAGAGAAGAGGAGGAGGAGGAGGAAAGAGAAGGAGAAGAGAGAAGGAGGGGAGGAGAAAAGTGAGGAAAAGAGAAGAGAAGAGAGAGGAAGGAGAGAGGAGAGGAAAGGAAGGAGAAGAGAAAAGGGGAGGGGAGAGAAGAAGAGAAGGAGAGGAGAAGGAGAGGAAAGGAAAGGGGAGAAGAGAGGACAGAAGAGAGGGAGAGGGAGTGGGCTTTGAGACGAATTTCACCGCTGGTTGGGAAAGAGGACCGCCATTCCAGGAGATTCCCCTTCTCTTACCTGACGCCATTCATCATTGTACTCGGAGTCGTATTTGTATTTGTTCTCAGAGTTATACTCTCGGATGACCTTGAAATCCTCAGACAACAGCTTCACGCACAACTCGTAATGGCCGTTGAAGCTGCTGTAAAACCTATTGTGGGGGAAAGCAAGAGAGACAAGGTTTGAACCCGGCACATCCTCATCTCAGGATGGCCAGGCAAGCTTTGGCCAAGAACTTTCTGGAGGAGAAGCAGTTTGGAGACCGAACAACACAACAGAGAAGAGCTCCTGTGCCAATTCTGACCAGCATTCCTGGTCTCTAAACCCTGCCATTTGACTTAGTTATGGAATAGCAACAGCACTTAGACTTATACAGTAGCTCCAACAATTGCTTCCTGTTGGGGCCCTAAGGAGCCCGGGTGGGGAGGGGAGGGGTGGCTGAGAGGGGACCGACGAGTAGAGGCCAGCGAGGCGCCCCCTCGATGTGAGTGACATCGAGTTGGCCATGCCCACCTAGTCACATGACCACTTATGGACGCCCACCCATCTGGTCATTAGCTAGATCATATTAGTGGTCCACGGGATTTAAAATTATGAATTTAGTGGTCCCTGAGGTCCAAAATGTTGAGGACCCCGATGTAGAGCTCAACCCAGGTCTAGCAGTTTGTTGCCTTAGGAAAATAAAGCTTTTCAGAGCCTGCCCTGCAGTCCAGATCTAAGCAGGGAGGCTACCTCAAGCCCATATATTTTTAGTATCTCTCAAGACTTTTAACATCTGGTTGCATACGTTTCCTGCTCCCCTTACAACCAGGAGCTGATGTTCTGGCCCTTACCAATCCTTCACCACAATTGTGGGTCTCCCATCATCCATCAGCTGGTCCCAGTAACCTTCATCCTTCAACGTGATGAGCTGAGATTTCGTGCAGAGCCTACGAGAGAAATTAACCACAAATTCAGAAACACAATCCTGAAGTTGGAGAGCCTCCGAGGCTGGATCTAAGGAGACTTCGAATACATTGAAGCGGAGGGAACTGGTGGAGTCTAATTGGGCGAGACCGACCTTTTTCAGTTCCTAAGCACCGAACAGGAGCAAAAGACATGGGAAGTTATTTTCATTCACGTAGCGTTTAATGAACTGAAAAAATCAGAAGAGAGCACACAAGCCATTTGGGATAAAGCAGAATCCACGCTGCCTGATTTAAATTAAATTAAATCAAATCCTCCTCCTCCGGCTCGGAAAACTATTTCTGTCGACTAATCTTAAAATCAAAACTCTGGCTCGAACAGAATCAATCCATATCAAGCGATACAAAACTCCCTTTTGTATCGTTTTGAGAGAAGGCAGGTTATCTTGCCTGCAGAACGCCACGAATTCCCACGGGTTCGTCCCTTCCCCCGTCAATTAAATGTCAGAATAAACGTCACGATAATCGCTCACCCATTGTACGCAGCAAAACATTTTTCAACTTCTTGGTAGGGTATCCATTCATCCTTGATGTAAATATTCCTCTGAAGGAAGTCCCAGGCCTGCAGTTTTGCCGAATCTTTTTCAAAAATATCTTTAACTTTCCATTGTCCGTTGGAAGGCGTGGCCATATCCCAGAAGTCTAATCCTTCTGTGAAAAAAGCCACAGGACGTCAAAAGGAGAAGCATCGTGCCCACCCCCACCCCCATCCTTGCACACGTGTAATTTCTCTTTCAATAGGATTTACTTAAATGTTGCTGCTTTGTTGAATGAGTGGCGAATTTGACCTCCAGCGTTGAGGCTGAGTTTACAAAGCACACAATTTACGTTCACCCTTCCTGCTAAATCGGAGAAGAGTCAAACAATCACAACGGTACAGCAGTTGGGCAGCTTTTGAGGAATTCCCAGACAGACAGAATGGATCCGGTGAAATCCAGCAGGTTCTGGAGAACCGGTAGTGGAAATTTTGAGCAGTTCGGAGAACCGGTAGCAGAAATATTGAGCAGTTCGGAGAACCGGTAGCAGAAATTTTGAGTGGTTCAGAGAACGGGCAAATACCACCTCTGGCTGGCCCCAGAGTGGGGTGGGAATGGAGATTTTGCAATATCCTTTCCCCCCAGGAGTGGGGAGGGAATGGGGATTTTGCAGTATCCTTCCCTTGCCTCGCCCACCAAGCCACGCCACGCCCGCCTACCAGAAACGGTAGTAAAAAAAATTTGGATTTCACCACTGGAATGAATATTAACTTTATTATTTATACAAGGGTCTCTTAATTCATAACAGTCCCCTTCCATTAGGGCGACAGAAGACCCCAGTCAACATGTACAAAGGCCTATCCTGAATGGTAAAAAGATCTATAATTTGTGATTAGCACGGCCGCTTTTATTTAAAAGTTAAATTTTCCCTCCCCAGCCCTACAGGCTTGGTGCCCACTCAACTGTCAAGAGAGAGAGAGACAAAAAAGGAAAGAAATATCTATGGAGATTCTCAGCCATCCAGGTCACGTTTTTTTTTTAAGAGGCAACTAGATTTCCTTGTTTTTTTTCTTCCTTTGAAGACATTTTGCTTCTCCTCGAAGAAGCTTCTTCAGCTCGCCTGAATGGTGGGGGACTGAAAGGATTTATACCCCTTGCAGACAGCTGGGTCATTAGGAGAAGTATGACATCATCTTCTCTCCAGTCTACAACATAGTCCTTTCCTCTGTTCCAAGAAGCTCCCACACCCACTTTCCCCAATCGGGTGCCGCTGAGGACACAAATAAAACCTTCAAGCGGCCTCAACGACTCTCTATAAAAGAACACCAATGACCAGCTGACTGCAAGGAGTATCAATCCTTCCCTTCCCCACCATCTAGTCAGAGCCGAAGAAGCTTCTTGGATGAGAAGCGAAACGCCTTCAAAGAAAAATGCCTCTTGAAAAAACACCTTTGAAAGAGAGTTACTTGGGCTATTCGCCCACCAGGGTGGCTTTCTGGCCTTTTGCTAGGCCAGACCCTTCCTGGTTGCATTTGGGACTCACCTTCGCCACAAGGGTTCTTGATTAAGTTCTTCTCCAAGTGGCAGAAAATGTAGAAGGTCTTCGGCATCTTCAAGTCGGCATCCTCCTCTTGGTACTTATATTTCCACAGGGAAGGGGTGTCCAGGACATCTCGCCAACGGGAACAAACCAGCCGGCAGTTCCAGATCAGCTCGTTTATGGGAAGCAGACGCAACACCGCCAGCAAAATGTCATCGGGCAGATCTTGAATGCTTGCCATGGTTTGGCCAAGGAGGACTAGAGAGGGGTGGACACGGGAGGTGAGGAAACACTTGAGTTGGGCCGGTGGAGAGCAGAACCCCAGCTAGACATGGTAAACAATCCCATCCAGACAAATGGTTTGGGCAGCTTCTTTTTCAGCCCTATCAACACTACCCTTCACGTCGTCTCTTTCTCTCTTCCCCCCTCCAACCTTCACCCATTTTCCTTCGGCCTCCCCCAAAGCTCATTTCTAGGTTGCTTCTCTCCTTAAACTAATTTCCATCCGTTGTTTCTTGTCCTGCCTTCAGGTGTTGGGGAGAATAGCTCCCAACTTTTCCTTTTTGGCAGCTCTTTAAGCTGAGCTCTTGTCTGCAAAGAAGGAAAAGCTTTACAGCTCTTTAGAAGGCCGGATCCTGAAGAGGAAACTCAAATCCTTTGGGAAAGAGAAGAGCCGAATGCTGGGAGCGATGGAGGGCAAGAGAAGAAGGGGATGGCAGAGAACGAGGTGGCTGGATGGAGTCACCAAAGCAGTCGGCATGATCTTAAAAGGACTCCAGAGGATGGTGGAGGCCAGGAAGGCCTGGAGGTGGTCCATGAGGGTTGCGATGGGTCGGACACGACTTCGCGACTAACGACAACAACAAATATCTCTGGGAAGAACGAGAGAGGGGTCTTGGCCTGGCCCCTTCACTCTTGAAGATCCAAATTCTGGATGAAGGCGGCCCACCCACTTGGCTTGCCCGATGGGGGGATTCCAGCTCTCGGGCTGAGAAAGGCTGGGGAGGGGAGAGGGAGAGGGAGATTTACCTGGCTTGGAAGGAAGAGGCAGGAAAGGAACTCGTGCCCCCCTGGGGCAGGAGAACAGCCGCCGCCTCCGTCCCGATCAGCAACAGGGTGTCGCAACTAAAGTATAACTTTGCAAAGATGCGGAGGAGAGGAAGCCGATTCCCTGCTTTGCTGTTTTTAAGAGGCTGGGTGGGTGGGACACGGGGGTGGGTGGGTGGAGAGCAGTAGGAGCGTGAGTGAGCCTGTCAGGAGAGGCTCCCTGCTCGCTCGGTGACGCATCTCCCGTCTCCCATCCTGGTCCAAAAGCTTCCCGGATGCTGTGGAAATTTACTAGGCGATGACCGCTACTCGCTCCCATTGGGGCATCCTTCCAGATGTTTAACGTCTCAGCTTGTGAGCAACGCAAAGTGGAGAGCATCCATTAGAGAGAGAGAGAGAGAGAGAGAGACACGGAGGGAGGGAGGGAGGAAGGAGAATGCCAAGGGACGCTCTCTTCTTCCCTGCCTCTTGCAGCCACAGTAGGGGGATGAGAGAGGGGAGCCTGGGAAATAGTTCAACCCACCCACCCCACTCACGCCCCTCCCAAGCTTTGCCCTAACCAAGCTGTGAAAGCAGGCATGGAAAAGAGAAAAGGGTGGCTGTGGGGCATGGGCGGAAGGCAGGATGTAGCGCTCTCACTCCACATCTGTATGATCATCTGGCCTCAGCTTCTCCAGTCGCCCTCCCCAGTCCATTTGGGGTTCTCAATGGCATAAATTAAGCCGAGTGCCTACCACCCCCCTTTGGTGGCTTTAAGACACCCCTTCCTTGAGGGATCCCCTCCCCCTGCTCCCCAAAAAATCTGGGTGTCAGAATCATAGAAGGGCAGCATTGGAAGGGATCTCAGAGGTCATCTAGTCCAACCCGCTCCTCTACTTGGCTGGAGTTCAGGAAGAAAAGGAAGAAAATCCCCACACACACCCTCCCCGGGGTAGATAATCAGCCAGCCCTACTCCCTGACTGTTTTCGGGTATCTATAAACTTCCCGGATGCTTTCCAGACCTAGAAAACTACAGCTCCCATCATTCCCAACATGGTTTCACCCTCTCATTAAACAGATACGCGAACAGCACAGATATATAATAGATATATAGATGAGTTCCTCCTTCCTTTCCAGAGCAAGGAGAGAGGTATCCGGGTTCTGCAGAGGGAAGGAGGGTGCGGCCTGTGCTGAGAAAAGCTCTCCCAGTTGAATTTCAGCCTGCTACATAGTCCTCCCCCCCCTCCCCGCCCCGAAGGATTCAGGATGCATGATGCTTTAACTTTCAAAGAGGAATCTCTAACTTTCCACCGTGCCCTTAAAACAGTCTTATTTAAACAGGCGGGCCTGGCCTAATCTTCCCTTTTTAAACTGTTTCAAATCACCCTAAATTGGGTGTTTTAAATTATTGGGGCAAAATATTTATTATATTCTAAAGGTTTTTTAACATTGCACTTCATATGCACTTCATCTGGCTGTTCACCGCCCTGAGTCCTTTGGGAGTAGGGCGGTATATAAATTTAATAAAATAAATAACTGCTCCAATTAGGGCTGATAAGCTGATACAGGTATTCCTCGACTTGTGAGCCCAACTTTTCTGTTGTTAAACGAGATATTTACCATCGTAAATATGAGTCAGCTGACTTTTGATCACGTGATCACGAGGACGCCACGATGGTCATAAGTGTGAATACGATCGTAAGTCACGTTTTCCAGGGCCATTGTAACTTTGGTTGCTAAACAAGAGGCTGTAAGTGGAGGACTAACTGTGGCAACGTTTATGCCTCGCTTTTTTGGCACAAATATGAAGTGGCCACGATCTCAAGGTAGAGAGAAGTCAAAACTCACGCAAAATGGGCCACTCACCCTGGCTAACATTTCATCTTCAAAGAGTCAAGGAAATAGATATTTAAAATGGACCAAAAACTTTCTCTGCTCACTCTTTATCTCTGTTTGAGCCTGTATTCCTCCGTATGGTCCATCTACAGCAGTGGCCAAAATTGTGGAAACCTTTCGGGAAAAGTGTATTTTTGAGGTTTGATGGCTAATAACAACACTTTTGGGGGGGGGGGGGAGTTTCAAGATAATCCTATTCCACTGCTGGAACGGCCTGGGAATAACCCAAACCTGAACCCAATTGAAAATCTAGGGAGCCGA
The DNA here is from genome assembly GCA_030761175.1 of Masticophis lateralis. Classification (NCBI taxonomy): domain Eukaryota; kingdom Metazoa; phylum Chordata; class Lepidosauria; order Squamata; family Colubridae; genus Masticophis; species Masticophis lateralis. The sequence goes on from JAUDYJ010000016.1 coordinate 7,427,996, forward strand.
CTAAAGAAACTTGTTAGTCAGAAGTGACCCAGCAATAAAACCCAGTTAATAGAAGCCATCATTCCATCTTGGTTTCACATGATAACAGCTGCAGAACTCAAAGGCTTGGTTCACTCCATGGGAAGACGTCGTAAGGCCGTCATTCATGCTAAAGGTTACCCAGCTAAGGATTAACTGACATGGGGATTTTGCATATCTCGTTTTTTCTAGGGTGATCATTTTTGTGTATCTCGTTTTTTCTATGTGTTTCACTTTTCTTCTTTCTACTGTAACTGCTATTCTAACAGCAAATCCTTCATGAAAGGGATGGCCTTACATTCTTGATTAAATTATCTTTCCATCGATATATCATTTTATGATACTACTCAAAAAAAAAAAAGTGGTGTTATTAGCTAAGTTTTAGATAAGACACTTTTCTCAAAAGGTCTCCACAATTTTGGCCACTGCTGTATAAAAATTCTGGAGATCAGCTTGAAAGAGTAAAAACCGAGAGAAAAATCTCCAGAGTCGAGATGCAAATGTAAAGAGGATCTGGGGATTTGCAGCAGAGTTGATGTTCCCTAAAGAGAGTTTTTTTTAAAAAAATACATATTCCAGAGCCGCTGTGGACATCATCATGCCCTCCAGAAATCAACGTATCTTGCAAGAAAATGGATTACTGCTGAATTAAGTCTGGATAAGTCTGTGAGGCGGAAGCTGCGAATTTTTCTACTACCTTCGGCTAGAGAGAGAATGAGGCAGAAACGGGCAGCATCAGGACTGATGTCAAAAAAAGTAAGCAAAAACGGGCCGAACAAGATGAGTTTTGGGGTGTGAGGGAAATTGCATCGGGAAGGAAAATTCTGGCCTCAAGGGATCCAATTAAGAGATCCAACTAAGCCCACATCAGATACTAAATGATGCTTTGCTTAACCACAATTTATTAAATCAACCAGGGGAGACAGGATAGCAGCGTTCCAATATTTGAAGGGCTTCCCCAGAGAAGTGGGGGGGGGAGGTCGTCAAGCTACTTTGCAAAGCACCTGAAGTCCAGACAAGGAACAATGGATGGAAACTGAACAAGGAGAGATTCAACCTGGAAATAAGGAGGAATTTCCTGACAGTGAGAGCAATCAGTCGATGGAACGACCTCCGCGCATGTGCCGCACCCTCCATGCAGCTGGGGCGACGGCTCGCATGCCCACAGAGAGGACTCTGCATGCCACCTGTGGCACGCATGTCATAGGTTCGCCATCACAGGTGTAGGATCTTCATGGGTGAGAGGTTGGACTAGATGACCTACCTTCCCACTCTGTTAATCTGTTATCTGTAATCATAATGGGCAGGATTGAGCTACAGAGATGATTAGAGGATTGGAGGCTGAAGCATACAAAGAACATTTGCTGGATCTGGGTATGTCTACTTCAGGGGTCGGCAACCCGGGGCTCTGGAGCCGCATGTGGCTCTTTCATCCCTCTGCTGCAGCTCCCTGTCGCTCAAAATACGCATCACAACTGCCAATGTGCGATACCCATCGACGCACAATTTATTAAGCTTTTCGATCCCCGGTAGGCCAACCATGGATAAATCCAAGAAAAGAAAAGTTTCAAAAGAAAACAAAATCTTTGTCATCCCCCCACTCCAGGGGAAGGATACTGCAAAATCTCCATTCCCTCCCCACTCCTGGGGGACGGATATCGCAAAACCTCCATTCCGTCCCCTCTCTGGGACCAGCCAGTTCTCCGAACTACTCAAACTTTCCGCTACCGGTTCTCCCGAACCTGTCAGAACCTGCTGGATTTCACCGCTGGTCCAGGACCTCTGAAGAGCACGAGGTTGGGGAAAGGAGGCTGGGCAGCAAAAACTGGCTTAGCTTTCCGGTCCGCCTTGAGTTTCAATTTTCTATTGCTGAAGCCTCTTCGCCCACAGAGTTTTCCCAAAACACGTGACCAGGAAACAAGGAATGGCTTATTGCTACCCTAGGACTTCCCGTTCTGGTGTGTTAACATTCAGGCCGCCACCAGTGGGCAAGGATGAGTCAGGATCTCTCTCCGTGCATCTTTCTTTCTTGGACCCTTGCTTCCTGATCCAATAGCTCTTAATTTTGCAGAGTTTCAGGGAGACCCTGATCTTCTCATGTCTGATCGCAGATCTCTTCCAAAACCTCACTCTCTCCCCCACCCATACCCCAGATTCCTGGCACTTCCCTGCCCAAAGGTAGAAAGATACAAAAATAAAAAGACACAAAGAAAAAGCATTGGAGATGTTTGTCTGTCTGGCCAGGGAGTTGGAAGAGGAAGGGGGGGGGATTCCTGATTCATTTGCATAGAATGACGCAGTTTGTTTGATCAACGGAGCTGTTTGTTTTGATTCCTGCATGCTGACGCCCTCTGAAGAACTCAAAAAAGAGCTAACAAGCCACTTTGATGGACTTTGGATTCATTTTGCATTTACGGCTTTTGGCTTTTCCATGGATTTATAAAAGACTTCTCTGCACAGCTGGGAACGAGGGAAGGAGCTTCTAAATAGCAGCCCCCAAAGAGGAGGAGAGAGCCTCTGCTTCGAAGTTTGAAGGAGTTTTAGCCACTTTCCCTGAGCATCAAAACGTGGTTTGCCGAAACGCAGAAAACGTGATTTAGAGAAATGGCAAAAATTGTGGTCACGCAGTTATGAAATGATAATGTCGACAGCATATAAAGAGAATTTGTATAAGATATTTTACAGGTGGCATTTACCCCCCCCCCCCCCACGAGGATAGCCAGAATGTTCAAGAATAAATCAGAGAAATGTTGGAAGTATCATCAAACTTCCAACAGTTGGAGAATGGGAATGGGGATTTTGCAGTATCATTCCCCTGGAGTGGAAATGGAAATTTTGCAGTATCCTTCCCCTGGAGTGGTGTGGGGAGGAGGATTTTGCAATATCCTTCTCCCAGGAGTGGGGGGGGGGGGGAATGGAGATTTTGCAGTATCCTTCCCCTGGAATGGGGTGAGGATAGGGATTTTGCAATATCCTTCCCCCTGGAGTGGGGTGGGAATGGGGATTTTGCAGTATTCTTCCCCTGCCACGCTCACCAAGCCACGCTCCTTTTGCTACAACTCTGGACATGGTCAGAGACACTCTTGCTCCTTTTGCTGTTTTGTCAGGAGGGGCATTTGGCCGGCTGCCTTCCATCCTGGGGTGCTTTTAAGGATCCCCAATTGCTTGCATATGCTGCTGCAGCAAGGGCTGGAGGGGGGCAGGAGTGACGAGACCTCCGGGCTTCTCCGCTTGGCTTCCTTTCCTTTCGGATTGGGCTGCTCCCCTTCCCGCCCGCTGCTCCTTAATTTCGGGGTTTACCTGGCCCGAGAAGGCGGCGGGCGGCGGCTGGGGCAGCAACAGCAGGCAGCGGTGACCAGGGGGGACATGGGTCGCTCGGTGGCGGTCAAGGAAATGGATAGAAGCTTCTCCGTTAATGCCAGGCAGCACAGCTGATGTTAAGGTGGGCGCGGCTAGCAGAGGGTGTGGTCCACAGAGGGGCGTGGCCTGCAGCCAGGAAGGCGTGTCTGATTGCAGAATGAGCTCTCCATACCACATACCCTGGTTGGACTCCAGCTCCCATCATCCCCCGCCGGCCCAATCTGATGCAGTGGCTAAAACACTGCATCAGAAAATTATCAGAAGATTAGAAAAGGTCGGCAGTTCGGCGGTTCGAATCCCTAGTACAGGTTTCCTGCCTGAGCAAGGGGGTCGGGCTAGATGACCTCCAAGGTCCCTTCCAGCTCTGTTACTGTTAAAGCCACCAGGACTGCGTAGGTGACCAAGCCTGTGGGGCTGGGGGAGAAGCGATTGCTCCCGATCCCTCTTTTGCAAAGCTACTAAAGCGCCGGGAGGTGGGGGGGCTTGGATTGCCGGGCCTCTGAGCATGTGCAGAGTGCCCAGGAGCTACAAATAATCCTGGGCACTCTTTACGCGTTTCGGGAGGGGGAAAAAAAGGACGTTTGATTCCCACGTTTGGAGGGAGGTCAGTAACAGTAACAAGAGTTGGAAGGGACCTTGGAGGTCATCTAGTCCAACCCCCTGCTCACGCTGTACTAGGGATTCGAACTGCCGATCTTTTCTGATCGACAAGCTAAGTCTGACTAGGCCTGTGTACCTAAATTTAAATTTAAAAACGAACTCGTGCTAAGTTAGCTAAAAAAAAAATAACCCTGTAGCACAAGCGAAGCTTACAATCGATATGCATCAAAGTTTGTTTTTGTTTTGCTTTTTGAAATTTTCCTTCTCTCCCGCCTTCGTAGCCAATCAGCCAATCGGCTTCCTCGAACCGAGCAGATAGGCAACGGCGTTAGCCAATAGCAACGGCAAGCGCTTCTTTTTTTTTTTTTTTTTTTTTGATCCTTGGCCTCGCCTTTGCCAGTCGTCCTGGCCCGCCCACAAAAAAGGCGGGGCTTCCCGATATGAACAGCAAGGCGAGAGAAGAGCTTTTGGCCCGCTTCTTGAAAAGGCAACTTTTCAAGAAGCGCATTGCGCATGTGCAAGCGTCTAAGCGGCCCGTCTCTATGGTTGAACGTACGTTGTCGAAAAGTTTCCCCTGTCTCGCGGACGTGAAGGTCACGTAATACCCTCTACCGTAATACCCAGAATAGGCGCGCGCGTATATAAATCCTTCATAGGCGTCCATGGCAGCAAAGGAAATACGGTGATCGCCCGTTTACTTCCAGCGGTGAATGATTGGCAGGCTACCGTATTTCCTAGAATAGAGGCCCCTAATGCTTTGTTATTTTTTTTTTAAATTTTTTTCCTAATGCGGGGCTAGGCTTCTTGTTCTGAGGTATTTTTTTTGTGGGGGGGGTCCTCCTTTTTGTTTTATTCCGGGGTTCGGGAGAATGAAGCGCGTTGCCCTTGAGGAGAAGCGGAACTACGGGCTGCGGGGTCCGGATTCCGGCCTGGAGCCTTTGAGAGGCCCACGCCAAGGTCCTCCCTCCCTCCCCGGCCAGGGGCGGAGGCGGCAAGGGGAGAAGCTTCCCGGGCAAAGAGCCGCGCCGTCCCGCCTGGGTGAGTCCTGACTGAGGGGACGCCCCCGGCCACGCACCCCGAGCCCCATGGTCCACAGCCGGCCTAGGCCGCGGAGAGGCCCCGGAGGGGGAAATGGGGGCGGGGGGCTGGGGGGGCCCTTCCAACTGTCATCCCAGCCCTTCCTTCTCAGGGGAGGGGGGCTCCTGGGACCCCCAAAGAAGGGGGAAGCAGTGGGGGGGGGCTTCCAACTGTCATCCCAGCCCTCAGGGGAGGGGGGCTCCTGGGACCCCCAACCAGGGGGAAATGGGGGGGGTCTTTCAGCTGTCATCCCAGCCCTTCCTTCTCAGGGGAAGGGGGCTCCTGGGACCCCCCAAACCAAGAGGAAATGGGGGGGTCTTTCAGCTGTCATCCCAGCCCTTCCTTCTTAGGGGAGGGGGGCTCCTAGGACCCCCAAAGAAGGGGGAAGCAGGGGGGGGCTTCCAACTGTCATCCCAGCCCTTCCTTCTCAGGGGAGGGGGGCTCCTGGGACCCCCAAAGAAGGGGGAAATGGGGGGGTCTTCCAGCTGTCATCCCAGCCCTTCATTCTCAGGGGAGGGGGGCTCCTAGGACCCCCAAAGAAGGGGGAAGCAAGGGGGGGGGCTTCCAACTGTCATCCCAGCCCTTCCTTCTCAGGGGAGGGGGGCTCCTGGGACCCCCAACCAGGAGGAAATGGGGGGGGTCTTTCAGCTGTCATCCCAGCCCTTCCTTCTCAGGGGAAGGGGGCTCCTGGGACCCCCCAAACCAAGAGGAAATGGGGGGGGTCTTTCAGCTGTCATCCCAGCCCTTCCTTCTCAGGGGAGGGGGCTGGGGGAAGCAGGGGGGGGCTTCCAACTGTCATCCCAGCCCTTCCTTCTCAGATGAGTGGGGGGGGGGATCCCGGGACCCCCAAACCAGTGGGAAACGGGGGTTGGGGGGCGGCTTTCAACTGTCATCCCAGCCCTTCCTTCTCAGGGGAGCGGGGGCTCCTGGAACCCCCAAACCAGAGGAAAACTGGGGGGGGGGCTTCCAGCTGTCATCATTAGTAGGGCTTTGCCCCCCCCCCCAAAGTGGTGTTCTTTTTTTATACAAAGTCAGCTTATTGCCCCCACAATCTGGGTCCTCATTTCACCTACCTTAGAAAGGATGGAAGGCTGAGTCAACCTTAAGCCTGGTGAGATTCGAACTTGCAGTAATTGCAGGCAGCTGGTGTTACTTAACAATACTTCAATCTGCTGCGCCACCAAGACTCTCAAGATTTACTCTTGAGTTAAGCCAAGTGCAGAGTTTTGCACTAAGACAAATCAAACACACTTAAAAATTAGCCGTTTTATTTCATGAAGGTGCCCCTTCCATGCCCAAAGACACACTTTGGTATGTAGGGTTTTTTTTAATTGGTGGATTTTTTTTACACCACTTTTTGAGACATTTTACCTTTTTGTAAGGGGCTTATTTATATTTAAATAGCACAAAGAATAAAGCCATTAAAACAACATCTTGGTAAAGCAACATCTTGATCTAAAACCTGAAATATTCTTGTTGGCTATTTTACTGGAACAGTACAATAAAGGGGATACATATTTAATTCTTCATATGTTAACAGCAGCGAGAATTGTATTTGCACAACAGTGGAAAAATGAAGAAATCCCAACAGATGAAAGTGTCTTTTTTAAAAAATCAAAATGTGCAGAGATGGATAGATTAACACTCAAAATAAAGGAGAAGGAAGAAACAGAATACTTTTTAACATGGGACTTATTCTACCAATGGTTAGTTAACAGAAACAGAAGTTAGAAACTTAAAAGCTTAAGAGAATGAAGGTTACTACCATGTTTTCCCAAAAATAAGACCCTGTCTTATATTTTTTTGAACCCTGAAATAAGTGCTTGGCCTTATTTTCAGGGAGGTCTTATTATTTTGGGGCGCATGGAGCAAGATGGGGCTCGCCGTCTTACCTGATTTGCAGCTCTGTCTCTCTAACCCTAACCAGAGGAAATGGCGGGGACCAGCTGCGCGTGCATTTAAATATTTTCAGGGAGGGCTTATTTTCGGGGAAACACGGTACCAATGGTTAACAGAAACAGAAGTTAGAAACTTAAAAGCTTAAGAGAATGAAGGTTACTAGTAAGGAGAAGTAAATATTATTTATTTGTTATTATTATAATTATTATAATTATTACTATGATTATTATCAGTGATATTATTATTACTATTATTACCTTTCAAAACCACCTGTACTCAGACAACACACTGATCATGTAGATACTGAGTTTTTATGTTTACTAAAGAAAAATGTATAAATAAAACATATAAAACAAAAAAAACCCCTGCATGCTAGCAGTGGCGAGGGGGAGAAAAAAATCCTGTCTGCCTTCTTACTGGGAGGGTGCTTTAATTGCAACTCAGCCAGCCTCGGATGACACCGGGAATTAGTCCATCCAGTTGGATCCTTCATGTCTTGCCACTAATCTATCCGGTTCTACCTCACTGTATCTTTCTCCCAGATTTGGAGTTAAGAACTGTCCTGATTACGTGATCCAGTTATAATACTAGAAAATGTCTGGCTTCGGATACAGAGCCTGTCGGTCTGCATAAACCGGAGCTGCTAATTTCAACCCCACGCCTCTGCAATTCCGGAGAAAACGTCCGATCTGCGCAGAATAGATCCCAGCCCCTCCAGGTAAGGCTGCTAGGGCTCCGGTTTGGGATTTGGGAACGCTGCTCCTGGTCTGCGGAAGACAGCAGTAGTGGCCTTTTGAGATGTTTTGATCCTCAGCTCCCATCCTCCCAGCCAGCATGGTCAGAGATGAAGCAGTTAGAGAGTGTCAGCTTACCTGTCTCTGCGCCAAATGATTTGGTAGAAGGGTTTTGTTTTGTTTTTTTAAAAAAGGGAAACTTGTACATTTTATAGGGCTTGATCTTTGATTAAAAGCGTTTTTGCTCAGGAAATTCTTTGGTTGAGTTTCAAGAGGAAAAAAAAATGATTGATAGCCTTCCTGTTGCTAGGGAATTACCCCACTTTCCTCCCCCCCACCCCCCATTAGCTGTGCTGAGTGACTGCTGGGAATTGTAGTCCTACCACTTCTGGAGACCCCTTACTATTTTTAAAAAAACATGATTTATTTTTCCTTTTTATCCCCCTCCATCCACTTGGAATTCTTGGAGCAGAATTCTCGCCCACATTTGAGAGCAGGATTCAGGGTGAAAGAGACTGCTGTGCCCTTGAATTGACTTTCCGGGCCTGAAACAAAGTAAAGGCTTTATGAGCATGAGTGGGATTTCATGGGGGAACCCATTTTGGGGGTCGTCTCTTAAAGGGGATGAAATCAGACTTCTAAATGAATAAGGCAGCTAGTTCTCTCCGCTGAGGGTCAATGAAGGAAAACAATTCTCTCTCTTTCTCTCTCTCTCTTTCTTTCCCTTTCTGTCTCCTCTCCCCCTCTCCCTTTCTCTCTTTCTGTCTCTCCCTTTCTGTCTTTCTCTCTCTCCCTTTCTTTCTTCTTTCTTTCTTTCTTTCTTTCTTTCTTTCTTTCTTTCTTTCTTTCTTTCTTTCTTTCTTTCTTTCTTTCTCCTCTCACCCTCTCTCCCTTTCTCTCTCTCCCTCTTTCTTTCTCTTGCTCTCTCCCTCCTTCACTCCCTTTCTTTCTCTCTCTCCCTTTCTCTTTCTGTCTCTCTCTATCTGTCTCTTTCTCGCCAAACTGATCATTTAACAGTCATTTAGCAGGTAACGGCTTACTATCAGTTTATTTATTGATTGATTGATTGATTCGATTTATATGCCGCCCTTCTCTGGAGATTCAGGGCGGCTTACAATGCATTAAGCAATAGCCTTCATACTTTTGTATATACCTGCTTAGTCGGGCTTTAGGCCCCCCCAAGGGGTGTTCTTTTTTATACAAAGTCAGCTTATTGCCCCCACAATCTGGGTCCTCATTTTACCTACCTCGGAAGGATGGAAGGCTGAGTCAACCTTGAGCCTGGTGAGATTCAAACTTGCAGTAATTGCAGGCAGCTAGCTGCTAAGTGCTATTTAAGTTGCATTGTGGATTTGCAGCTTCAGATACCTACAGCAATTATTTAGCTAAATTGGGTCAATAGTTAGCTATCTTGATTTCTATGCCTGCCCAGAGTCATTGACTGAGATGGGCAGACATAAAAATTGAATAAATATTTTTTTTATCGTTCAGTTGTCTCAATTTTTCCACTTGCTTCCTTGAGTTTTTTTTCTTAGCTCTTTCAGGTCAGTCCCTGGACTTTGAAAAGCATGTCCTCTCACCCGAGGATGCTCTCATTCCTCTTTTCCTTCTCACCCTGTTTGCCCAATTTTTCCTTGTCCAAATACAGTCCATAAAATGTCTCCTTTCTTTCCTAAAGCATCTTCCAGGTTTTAAAAAAAGGGGGGGGGGGGAGAGGAAAAAAAATTAGCAATTGCACAAACTAACTAACTTTCTTTCTTTCTTTCTTTCTTTCTTTCTTTCTTTCTTTCTTTCTTTCTTTCTCTTTCCTTCCTTCCTCCTTTCCTTTCCTTCCCTTCCATCCTTCCTTCCTTTCCTTCTTTTCTTTCTTTCTCTTTCTCTTTCTTTCTTTCTTTCCTTCCTTCCTTCCTCCTTTCCTTTCCTTTCCTTTCCTTTCCTTTCCTTTCCTTTCCTTTCCTTTCCTTTCCTTTCCTTCCCTTCCCTTCCCTTCCCTTCCCTTCCCTTCCCCTTCCTTCCTTCCTTCCTTCCTTCCTTCCTTCCTCAGGTCAGTTTTCAGCACCTGCCCCCTTAAGAGGAGCGTCTTCAGCCATGGAAATGGAAGACGAGACGGAGAAGATCAGCATTGGGACCGAAAGCCTACAGAGCAGTGAGACAACCGAAGAAGGAACTCCATCCAACAGCTGGCCGCATAAATGTGCCTCATACGTCTTGGCTCTCCGGCCCTGGAGTTTCAGTGCTTCCCTCACCCCAGTGGCTGTCGGGAGCGCCCTGGCTTACCGCTCTCAGGGTACCCTCGACCTGGGGCTTCTGGTTGGCAGCGCTGTCACCGTCTTGGCAGTCCACGGAGCCGGCAACCTCGTAAACACGTACTATGATTTTTCCAAAGGCATCGACCACAAGAAAAGTGACGACCGGACCCTGGTGGATCAGATCTTGGAGCCTCAGGATGTGGTCCGATTTGGGGTCTTCCTATACACTTTGGGCTGCATCTCGGCAGCATGCCTCTATTGCTTCTCCACCCTCAAATTGGAACACCTGGCCTTGATTTACTTCGGAGGACTCTCCAGCTCTTTTCTCTACACGGGAGGTAAGCAGGGCTTCTCTGTGTGGTCTCCCTTCCATGCTGTGGAACACGGGAAAGGGGGAAAAACAAAACAAAACAAAAACCTGCATCCCGTTAAAATGCTGCCAGTTTAAACGTTAGAGACCAGGCCCAGAAATGGATTTATATGGCCTGTATGTCTGAATCAATTAAAGTTGGGAAAGAAACCCCCAACATTTGCCTAACTTCCTTGATGTTATCCTGCTTCCAGGAATAAAGGAGCAAATAAAGGAGCCTGGATAGCTTAGCAGACTAAAGCATTGTAATTAAACACCAGCTGTCTGCAATTACTGCAAGTTCGAACCTGACCAGGCTCAAGGTTGACTCAGCCTTCCATCCTTTCTAAGGTAGGTAAATTGAGGACCCAGTTTGTGGGGGCAATAAGCTAACTTTGTAAAATATACAAAAGTATGAAGGCTATTGCTTAACGCATTGTAAGCCGCCCTGAGTCTCCGGAGAAGGGCGGCATATAAATCAAATTTAAAAAAAAAATGGCAGTCAGGTTAGAAGGATGAATCCTCTGGTGATTCACAGAGCTCTTTCTGTGCTTTTTGTGAATACAAATGTGGTTTGAACAGTTGCTAGATAGGGGTGCATTAAGGGTTGTTCTTCTAGATCTAGACTCACATTTAGTAGGGATTCTCCCTGCCTTCGCTAGGGATGTGGTGGCTCAGTGGCTAAGACACTGAGCTTGTCGATCGAAAAGTCGGCAGTTCAGCAGTTTGAATCCCTAGTGCTGCGTAACGGAGTGAGCTCCCGTGACTTGTCCCAGCTTCTGCCAACCTAGCAGTTCAAAAGCAGGTAAAAAATGCAAGTTGAAAAATAGGGACCACCTTCGGTGGGACGGTTACAGTGTTCCATGCGCCTTTGGCGTTGAGTCATGCTGGCCACATGATCACGAAGATGTCTTCGGACAGTGCTGGCTCTTCGGCTTTGAAACGGAGATGAGCACTGCCCCCTAGAGTCAGGAATGACTAGCACATAGGTGCAAGGGAAACCTTTACCTTTTATCTTCACTGGGGAAAATACTTCCCATCACCTCTTCCTGGAAATCCTTTAAACTGCAGGAGCCATTAATCCTGGGATCTTCTGCAGGGAAAACATACCCAATAGCACTTAGACTTATATACCATTATATAGAGTCAGCCTGTTGCCCCCAACAATCTGAGTCCTCATTTTACCGACCTCGAGCGGATGGCAGGCTGAATCAATCTTGAACCAGCATCGAACTGCTGGCAGTGGACAGTTAGTTTGCAATACCGCCTTCTAACCACTGTGCCACCACGGCGCTCTAAGGCAGTGAATTGAATTTTCGTCAGTGGAAAGAGCCTGGAGAAGGGAAGAATTGGGGTGGGGTAGTCTCAGATCCAGCAAGCATGTTCTTAAGTTACCCCAGGACTTTAGTCTTATACAGCTGTTTTTGGTAAAATATTAGGAGATTCTTCCTTAGCAGGAGCTGTTTTCTCAGTGTGCAATGGGCCAACTCGCCCAGGACAACTCAACAAATTAAAGTGAAATGAATTTCAACGGAACTATGGCCAATAGTAATAAAAGAAAGAAAGAAAGTCAATCCGGAAATACCAGAATTAATTTCGGCGAAAACGTGGTGGCCACTAATAAAAGTAACTGAACGAAATGATGAATACAGCATTAACTTGTCCTGTGGCGAGTTGGCCGTGGCATCCCTGGCCCTTTGTCCGTGGAACCTTCTGCCTCAGGAGAAGTCAAGATCTCCTCTGCTGGAGGTAATTTTAACTTCCTCTCCTTGTCGTTGCTGCAGGCATCGGATTTAAGTACGTTGCGCTGGGTGACGTGGTCATCCTGATCACCTTCGGGCCCCTGGCTGTGATGTTCGCCTATGCCCTCCAGGTGGGCTACCTATCCATCTCACCCTTGCTCTACGCCGTGCCCTTGGCCCTCAGCACGGAGGCCATCCTGCACAGCAACAACACCCGGGACGTGGAATCCGACCGGCAGGCGGGCATTGTCACCCTGGCCATTCTCATCGGCCCCACGCTCTCTTACGTCCTCTACAGCAGCTTGCTGTTCCTGCCATACCTCATCTTCTGCGTCCTGGCTACCCGCTACACCGTCAGTATGGCTCTACCACTCCTCACCCTGCCCATGGCGTTTTCCTTAGAACGGCAGTTCCGGAGCCAAAGTTTCCTCAAAATCCCGCAAAGGACAGCCAAGCTCAACCTCCTCTTGGGACTTTTTTATGTTTTCGGTATCCTTCTGGCTCCCCCTGGCTCCCTCCCCAAACTCTAATCTAGGGAGACGTCAGGTTCCCTGAAAATAATTTTTCCCAAAAAGCTTTCACAGAATACACAAACACACACATATATATACATACATGTGCATATATATTTATATATATATATATATATGCATGTATATATACACACATGAGTTTATAATCTTCACCAAACCGCATAAGGTTGTGTTTTTTTCCCCCCCTGATCCGCGAACGTCGGATTTCCTGAAATGTTTCCTTTTCACAAAGGGAGAAATCATCTTTATAAAATTCTTGGTTCTCTGAGTTTTGGTTCCTGCTTTTTGCCATCGTTTCTTCCATCGTCTGCGTTTCATAAGTCAAAAGGTTCGCACTCCCAGTTAGAACTACTACCCCCCCAAGGTCACAAAATAAAAATCCTTTTTTAAAATAGATTTTTTTGGGGGAAGGGAAAAAAAAAACCCCGCACCAGCAAGAAAAAAAAAATCAAAAGCACTAAAGCAAGTTAATTATTGCATCTAATGCCTCCCTACCCACTCCCCCCATATCTGCTTTCTGGTCTTAAAGTTTCTATTGGAAGAGCTCTAGAGATTTCTTGTGGTATTCTAGGAAAAATGACTTTGGATCATTTCCCAGCTGTTCTCAGCATGGGAGGCTGAATCCGGTACCAGATCGTCTTTAGAGTTCAGGTGCTGACACCATCTTCTTCGAGTAAGAAATGCCTCACCTTACTAACGCAACACTCCATGGAGTGATAACTATAAATCGTGCAATCGTTCACATCCTCCCTGAACATCGCTGTCCACGTTGGATTGCAGCATCAATTTGCATGTTCCCTCTGCCATCCATCATCACATTGCTGGCAACAGAGTCCATGAGAAGAGTCAGATAAGATCCGGCAATCATCATTTCCCAACAGGCTCCCTTTGTCAACTTGCAAAGCTTTCAAACACCCTTGCTCAAACACCAGTGGCCTGAACGAGAAGCTGAAGGGAATCCAAATGTCCCATTTGGTGATAATTTTGAACAATGGGCATCGCATCCTTTGGGAAGGGAGACGTGCCCCCAAATGGACACACAACCCAACCAGATTTCTTTGCCTTTCTCTGTTTCTTAATGACGAGAACAACGGTGCTTATCTGGATGGAGCTTCGTCATGCTTTGGGCTGGAGATAAGATGTACCATGGTTATACCGAAGCAAACAAACGTGTGGTCAGAGATGACTCCATTCATTTCACGCAGGTGTTTCGATGAGCAGGTGCTGCTGGCTTATGGTGGCCTTGGATGGCGCCTCTCCAAGTGGCGGTATGGGGAGGATTTGAGAGCAATACATGGTTCCCCTGATGTATGCTGGGATACTGTTCATCCATATAGAGGCTTGGTACTCTCTAGACCTGTGATGGCGAACCTATGGCACCCTTGCCACAGGTGGTACACGGAGCCATATTGGTGGGCACGCGAGCTCAGCTCCGGCATGCATGCACACGCAAGCCAGCTGATTTTCGGGCCTTCCGGTCCCACTGGAAGTCAGCAAATGGGCCGTTTTTGCCCTCCCCAGGCTCCTAGAAAGCCTCTGGAGCCTGGGGAGGGCAAAAAACTGGCCTACCGGGCCCACTGTGCCATCACATGCCAGGAGCATGGGGGGGTGCACATAGAATTATGGGTGTAGGCACGCGCGCGACCCTCCTGCACTCCCCCCACTTTTGGCACGCGATGGCAAAAAGGTTAGCCATCACTGCTCTAGACTGAAGCACACCAGCATTTGAAAGGGATTCTCCTGATGCTTGCAGCTGGGCACCAGAAACTCGAGCCTTGTTTGCTGTGGTTTTCAAGCAGGGGTGAAATGCTACCGGTTCAGACCGGTTCGGACAAATCAGTAGTAAAAAAAAATGCTACTGGTTCAGGCGAACCGGTATTTCCGACGATCAGCTGTGACGTGCAATTTATATTAGCTAGAATCGAGGGATTTCCTGCTTTCTAACTAATCTAAACCACGTGGCACAGCAGCTTCTCCCCTCCATCGCTGTTCTACTTACCTTTGCAGACTCGGAAGGTTTCAAAATGTTCCTTTTTTAGCGCTGTGCGGGCACGCCTCAGGTAGCGGACTCGCAGATCTGGTAGCAGACTTCAGAGGATTTCACCGCTGTTTTCAAGCTACCACTGGCTTCCCTGCTTCCCTCTTCATGCTGGTCTTATTCGCCCACCCTAATGCCTGTGATTTCACCCAAGGATCGCCTCCCATTTCAGGGTCCTGAGTCCTGTCCCACCAGACCCTCACCACCCAGATTCTAGCTTCCTTTCCAATTTGGGCGGGAGGGGGGCGGGCAAGACAAGGCAGTTTGATGAGAATTGAATATGCATTCTGAAGATCTCAGAGTAGTAGGTACTTGTTGGATTGTCACTATTAGGCACTGACCTCAGGCAGTTGGCTGTCCGTTTACCACCAGAACAACGTATAGTTTACAGACAGCAGAAGAAATACGGTTCTATTGCAGGATGTGAGAAAGGGAAGGAAGGAAAGAAAGAGAGAGAAAATAAGGAAAGAAAGAAAGAAAGAAAAAGAAAGAATAAGCTGTTTTCCAGGCTCACATTCTCTTTGTGTAAATTTGCTCAATTTGTGCCGTTTTTTTTTTTCTCTACGCTGCTTGGGGTTCTTCTGAAGCTCCTTTTGCCGCAGCTGGTTTGATATGTCAAAATATCTCTTGTGTTTCTGTCCAGCCACCCCACGGAGGGCTGGCAGAAGAACAAAGCTGTCTTGGCAAATGCTAAGCCTCGCCGGAATCTCTGCAGCCTGATCTGGCCCAAGGAGTTAACGCCGCACAAAGATTTAAAAAGAACATCTGGGGCTCCCGCTCGAGCACTGTTTTTATTGACACCTCCATCATTTTCAATAATAATAATAAAAAAAAAAATCAGAAGGCAAATCCTGATTAACTTGTCTTTCCTGTTCATTGCTCGCTTAGATTTGGGGGAAACAAAAGCTTTTGTGTGTCTTCAGCTTGCGCACGCAGTGGCCGTGGGCAGCAAAGACTGTGCCCGAAACATCTGAAACATCAATGCTTGCTTCCAGTCGCAGGACATGAAAAACGAGCTGGCTTTGATCACACTGTCGTAGCCAACATCCCTGTCGGATACCTCCTGTTCCAATTTTAACTTTCCATTTTCCAACTCCGAGTGGCTTTTTCTTCTTCTGCAGAGCCCCACCCCCACCCCACAACAACCCAGCTCTGATTTTGTGCATCCTGAAGAGGGCAGCATTTTGCCACTCACGCCCATAAGGACACAGACAGGTTGAATACAAACTATTCAAAATTTTATAGACAAGACGATCACCTAAGCCCTGAGCCCTCATGGAGCAGTTCGATGGCAGCATCTCCAAGTATTTTTTTTTTTCAACAGACAGAAGAGTAGATGTTTAAAAGTAAATTTTCCCCTCGCGCATATGTGCTAGTCGTTCCCGACTCTAGGGGGCGGTGCTCATCTCTGTTTTAAAGCCAAAGAGCCAGCGCTGTCCGAAGACGTCTCTGGTCATGTGGCCAGCATGACTCAATGCCAAAGGTGCACGGAACGCTGTTCCCTTCCCACCAAAGGGGGTCCCTATTTTTTCTACTTGCATTTTTTACATGCTTTCGAACTGCTAGGTTGGCAGAAGCTGGGACAAGTCACGGGATCTCACCCCGTTCCGCGGCGCCAGGGATTCGAACTGCTGAAATGCCGACCTTTTGATCAACAAGCTCAGCGTCTTAGCCACTGAGCCTCCACATCCCTTTTTATGTTTATAGATGTTTACTGGACCACAATCTTTCCTTGGAATGAAGCATCTTATCATGCCTATGGAGATTCTCAGTCATCCAGGTCATGGTTGTCCCAAAAGGTGCTCTTTTTTTTTCCAACTGGACTTTCTGGTGTTTATTTTCTTTTGAAGATGTTTCACTTCTCATCCAAGAAGCTTCTTCAGCTCTGACTGGATGGCAGGGGGGAATGGAAGGATTTATATTCCTTGCAGACAGCTGGTCATTTGCATCATTTTAGATGGTCATTGAGGCCACCTGGAGGTTTTATCTCTGTCCTCAGGGTCACCTGAGTGGTGCAAATGAGTGCAGAGCCTTCTTGGAACTGCTGAAAGGACTGTAGACTGGGGATAGATGATGTATCCTTCCCCCTCTGTTGAGAGAGGGCTGTTCGATTTGGACATACAGTGTTTCTCCGAAAATAAGACCCTTTCTTATATTTTTTTGAGCCCTGAAATAAGCCTTTGGCCTTATGGCCATGCGCTCAAAAGCCCGATTGGGCTTATTATCTGGGGGAAACAGGGTAGATGGCCCCTTTGTGCCCTCTTCCCAAGAAGTTCCAAGAAGGCGCCACAAAGTTGGCAGTGCGGCATGGTTCAGAACGGGAAGCCAGCAAGTAGGAGTGATTTGAATACCCCTGTCTGCCCTGGATGAATTCATATCACTGTGATCTGATGGATTGCATCCCAGAGTTCTGAAGGAGCTGGCGGATGTGATCTTGGAACCATATCTTTCAAAGATCCTGGAGCACCGGGGGACCTACCAGAAGAATGGAAAAGAGCTGATGTGCTCCCCATGTTCAAAAAAAAGAAAGAAAGAAAGAAAGAAAGAAAGAAAGAAAGAAAGAAAAGGTGGTGGTGGGGAACCAGATCCAGAAAACTACAGACCCACCAGCACCAAGGTTCAGTTTTATGCCCAGTACTCTTCAAAATCTTCATAAAAGATCCGCATGGATCTTGACAGATTTGAATCCTGAGTCCTACTTAAAAGGAATGGTGAGGTAGGCAAGAAAAACCATACGGATTAGGCAGGAAAAACTAAATTGCAGGTACAGATTAGGCAGGAAAAACCAAATTGCAGGTATGGATTACGCAAGAAAGACCAAATTGCAGGTATGGATTAGGCAGGAAAAACCAAATTACAGATACGGATTAAGGCAGGCAAAACCAAATTACAGGTCTGGATTTGGCAGGAAAAACCAAATGTACAGCTACAGATTAGGCAAGAAAAAATGCAGTACAGATTAGGCGAAACCTGGCTCAACAGCAATAACCACAAGAGGGTTCTTGGAGTCCTAGTGGATAATAACTTAAATATGAGCCAGCAATGTGCAGCAGCCCTCCTTCCTCCCCCCAAAAGCCAAGCTGCTTGGATGAGAAGCAAAAGATCTCCAAATATATATATATATATATTTAGGGTTGAGTTTTGCCCTGTTGTATAATCTTCCTTGCTACAGTTGTTAACTGAATCCCCACAGTCGTTTTCAGTTAGGAACACGGCCGTTAAGTGACTTTGCCTGTCAGAAGGCCACACACGAGATGACTATCAGCTCTGGCGTGCCTGGCGGCCCGGGGCTGCCATTCCAGCAGGGGAGGCCGCGACAGGCCAATGCAACTGCCACCCGCCATCCGGGGCTGACCTTCCGCCTCCTGCTTGGCTTCCTAATGGAACGACGAAGCCACAACCGCGGCATCAACAGCTGAGAGGCGGCGATGGTGGCAAACAGCTGAGAGGCGGCCACAGCTGCAAGACTAACTGAGCAGCAGCCATCTGCACGCAGGACGGTTCCGGGGGTCACATGGCGGGACTGCGCGAGTGATAGGGCAGGGAGGCGAGAAGCATTCAAAAGGTGATGGGGAGCACTGAGCGGCTAACTCTGACTAGATGTCATTGTTTTGCTGAAGCATTCCTTGTTGGTCAGTTCGTGCCGGAGCAGAGATAAAACAGTACAAACCAGAACTGTCTTTCCCGACTTTCTGAAACCTGACAATGACGACATGACTCCAGGATAGTACGACCGTCGTAAATATGAGTCAGTCGTCAAGCAGCCAGATTCTGATCACGTGAACCCTGGAGACACTGCAGCAGTTGTAAGAGTGAAAAACAGACATAAGTCACTTTTTAGTGCCGTTGGTGAATGGTCACAAAAAGCAACTGTTGTAAGCGGAGAACTATCTGTAAAAGATTCAAATGGGCACTAAAGGCCCTGTTGTAAGTCAAGGACTACTTGTAAAAAATTCAAGCGGTCACTAAATGAACTGTTGTAAGGAGAGGACTACCTGCAAAAGGTAGTTTCTAATTCCCCGTTTGGAGCACTCCAGTTAAGAATGTCTAGGTGCTAAGAGAAAGAGTAATAACATCAAGCCATCCACTTAAAAAAGCACACACACACACACACACACACACACACACACAACAGCCTGCAGCCAGAATAAACTAATTTAAAGCACAGCAATTAATAAAATGCAATGAAACCAAAAAGTCTTCAGGCAGTTTGAAAACCCCAGTAGTAATTAGGATGCCGTGTGTCATTTCGGGGAGAAGAGGGGGAGCCGGGGTGCTGCGTTCAGAGGTAATTCCAGAGGGAACACGTTGCGGTGGCTCGGAGCACAGTTCTTGCCGTCTCCGATCTCTTCATTTCAATTTCAATTTCATTTCGTTCTCTTTTATCTTCCCCTCGTTCAAAAGCCAATTGGGCAGGCCCAGTAAATGGGAAGTGGCGGCTGCGGCTGTCCGTTGTGACTGAGAGAAGAACTTGTCCGTTCGGCCATAGGGCGTGGGAAAGCCTCCAAGGGCATCCAGAAGAACGAGAAGGACAGGCAGCTCCAGAATATAACCGGCCCGGTTATCTGGCGATCTTCACTGCTGCAACATTCCCATTGGTAGGAAGCCCAAAATAGTTGTGCTGTGTGCGGAAAGGCCTCGGACCGCACCTTGGCCACTCACCGGGAGTGGGATTCAGCCGGTTCAGACCGGTTCGGAAAAACCGGATGTAAATTTTAATTTGGTTCGCCGAACTGATTGTTGCAAGTGGACTGTTTGACCCCGCCCACATGGCCTGTTTTGGATGCGAGGTAAATGTAGGGACCCCATGGAGGCTGTGGGAGGATGAAAAACGAACCTACCAGAAGTCCAGAAACGAGCACGTTTCTGGTCTCCGGTGCCCAGGGGAGGCTGTTTTTGCCCTCCTGGAGGCAAGAAAAGCCTCCAGAGTCTCGGGAGGGCGAAAACGCCCCTCCTGCCATTGTGCAAGAGGCCAAGTAGGCCATGCCCCCATGGCCATGTCCACTCAGTAACCGGGCAGTGAAGCAATGGTTAAATTTTTCAATCCCACCACTGCCGCGCACCTGTGGAAGGTGATGGGGAGAGGAACATCCAGAGATGAAAATGTCCATCCTTTAGGGACCTCTGGAAGATGAGGAGGAGGAAGTTCTTAGCGGTCTGTCTTAATTGTTTTCCTTGGCTAAAACAGAGGGTGGAGGTGCAACCCCCCCACGGCCCATTTTTGCTCCCAGGAGGCTGCAGGGAGCCCTACTAGGCCTAAAACGGAGGGCGGCTGTGTGTGGTGCAACCCCCCCACAGGGGGGCGGTATTTATTTTAGTTTTATTGCAATTTATATTGCATATAAATGCAATAAAACTAAAACTAAACTAAACTTCCTCTCCCTGCCTCCCTGCCCCCTTTTAAAATATCCATAGCTCCGAGCCATGCTAAAAAATTCACGAGGCTGGATCCAGCTCCGGGTTTGTTATAGCAGAGAGGGAAGCCGCAATCCAGTTGCCACTTTGGAGTTAAACCCATCTGTCACCGGTTCGAAAAGCAAGCACTAAAAAGCAAAATTAAGGGTGGAGTTTGGTTTGTTTGGGGTTTTATTGGCCCACCTGGCTTTCCGTTCCGATCCATCTGTTGTGCCCACACGTACCTGCCCTGTCCGTGGCCCGAGTCTCCCGGGAACCTAACCATGTCAAGCACTGGGAAATCTTGTTGGAACAAGGAAAGCATCATAAGTAACAAGCAGGCTGCATCTGTTTCCGTGGCAACCACCGCCCGAGATAACGGTCCCCTCTTGCAGATTCTCTCCTCCATCCCGATGGCAGAGGATGAAATGAAACAGCTGTTGGTGTGTGGCTGGGATAAAGAGGGAGGATTAGCATCTGTAAAAAAATTAATAAAAATAAGTCTACTTTTCCCCAGATTTTTGTTTTTTGGCTTATTGTGCTTTGCGAGGTTTTGATACGGGGACACGATTGAAGCATCTTTCTTTCCGTTCTGAAGTTTTGTTTTATTTAGCAGCCATCCAGCTGTTGCGGAGTTTCTCAGGCGGTCGTTTTCCCACCGAATCGATCGTTTCGGATCCTTTCTGCCTGTGGTGAATTGCGGTTATGGCCCTTCTCTTAAAATAAGTATGTGTAAGTCAGAGGTGGTATGGACCGATTCGCACAAACCGGTAATGGCGACCTACGACTGGGCCCTCCCATCTGGCTGGGGTGCTATCCCGTCCTCTATCGCTGTGTTTTTGACGGCTCACGCATGTGGATGTGGATGGCGCGTGTGAGCGAATTGTCGTGTTTTGTGATGCCGCGCGCACGCGTGGACGGCAGACGTGTGCTCACGTTTCTGTGCTGTGTCAGCCCAGCCAATATACAGGTACTCCTCGATTTACGACCACCAAAACGTGGAGCCCAAAATTCCTGTTGTTAAGTGAGACATTTTGGGAAGTGAGTTCCCCCCCCCCCCCCCCCGCTTTACGATGTTTTGTTTCTGGCCACCTTTATTAAGCGAATCACCGCAACGTGGTAAGTTAGTAACCCGGTTGTTAAGTGAATGTGGCTTCCCTTGCTTGTCAGAAGGTCGCAATTAATCCTTGGGAGACAGCAACAGTCATAACTATGAATTAGTTGACGAGCATCTGAATTTTGATCGCATGATCACGGAGGAAAGGTCGTCACGGTGAAAAAAACGGACAAAAGTCACATTTTTCAGCGTCGTTGTAACTCTGAACAGTCCCTAAACGAACTGTTGTAAGTGGAAGAGGACCTGTAGTTAGAAAAAAATAGAGAATCCGTGCGTGGGAAGGGACTCTTAAGAGCTCATCTAGTCCAACCCCTGCTCAATGCAGGTTTCTCCGTAAACTAGACCATCTCTTGACAGTCTGTCTTTGAAGAGGGAAAGGGAGAGAATCCACAACTTAAAAATTCTAAGTTAAGCCCTTCACCATCAGGCTCGGCAGTGGGGAAATTCAATTTTTTTTAATACGGTTCTGTGGGCGTGGCTTCGTGGGCGTGGTGTGGCTTGGTGGGCGTAGCAGGGGGATACTGCAAAATCCCCATTTCCACCCCACTCCAGGGGAAAGATATTGCAAAATCCCCATTCCCTCCCCACTCCTAAGGGAAGAATATTGCAAAATCCCCATTCCATCCCCACTCCTGGGGGAAGGATATTGCAAAATCTCCTTTCCCACCCCACTCCTGGGGGGAGGATATTGCAAAATCCTCATTCCCTCCCCACTCCTGGGGGAAGGATATTGCAAAATCCCCATTCCCACTCCACTCCAGGGGAAGGATACTGCAAAATCCCCATTCCCTCCCTACTCCTGGGGGAAGGATACTGCAAAATCCCCATTCCCACCCCACTTTGAGGAGCCTGGATAGCTCAGAGGAGCCTGGATAGCTCAGCATACTAAAGCCTGTTAATTACATTCAGCTGTCTGCAATTACTGTAAGTTTGAATCTCACCAGGCTCAAGGTTGACTCAGCCTTCCATCCTTTCTAAGGTAGGTAAATTGAGGACCCGGTTTGTGGGGGCAATAAGCTGACTTAGTATAAAATATACAAAAGTATGAAGGCTATTGCTTAAGGCATTGTAAGCCGCCCTAAGTCTCCGGAGAAGGGCGGCATATAAATCTAATTTTTTTAAAAAAAAAACTCTGGGGCCAACAAGAAGTGGTATTTGCCAGTTCTCCGAACTACTCAAAATTTCCGCTACCAGTTCTCCAGAACCTGTTGGAACCTGCTGAATTTCACCCCTGAAGCTCGGGCTAATGTAGGGACCTGATCAATACTTTGATTTATTCCATTATAAATAAAAAAGCAATAACCCCAAAAAACAGAGAGGGAGCAAAGCAATTGCATTTCCACCCCACCCCCCACCCCCCAGTGTTGTCGATGAACCCAGGTCTGGGGTGAGCCCTTAGCTGCTTCAGAACAAAAGTTAAAGCTGTCTGTTGGAATTTTAGTTATATATATATATATATATATATATATATATATATATATATATATATATATATATATATATAGTATGTTGATCAATATATATATATATATATATATATATATATATATATATATATAAAGTATGTTGATCAATATATATATATATATATAAAGTATGTTGATCAATGGCCCAATCCATTGATGAAAAGCCAGGCAATTCATCAAAAGGCAGTGGCCTTTTCAGGCAAAGCAAGTTTATGTACTTTTCCGCTCCGGCCTGAAGGTGATTTTCTCCCAGTTAATCAGCTGGCTTTGTCACTATCGTGCAGCGCTGGTAGTGATGACAGGATTGGATGAACGGGGACTAAGTTAGCACTTTTGCCCAGAAATGAGCTGGAACGCCAGCAAAAGAAAAGCAAGGTGTGTGGGGGGGAGGGGGAAACAGCAAAAACATTATTTCGACTTCTACAGATTTTTCTTTCTTTTTTTTTTCCATTCAGGGTTACCCCTCTGGCTGTCTGTCAATCTGCCTGCCCATCTCATTCTCTCTCTCTCTCTCTCTGCCCCACTGTTTTTAGGCTGGTCACATCTGTCAGAAAATCCAAGAGTTTTCTCCGTTGGAGGGGGGAAGGAAGGAAGGAGATGGGAATGGGAAGGAAGGAATAAGGAAGGTAGGAAGGAGATGAAAAGAAGGAAGGAAGGAGATGGAAAGAAGGAAGGAAGGAAGGAAAGAAGGAAAGAAGGAGATGGGAAGGAAGAAAGGAAGGAAGGAATAAGGAAGGTAGGGAGGAGATGAAAAGAAGGAAGGAAGGAGATGGAAAGAAGGAAGGAAGGAAAGAAGGAGATGGGAAGGAAGGAAGGAAGGAATAAGGAAGGTAGGAAGGAGATGAAAAGAAGGAAGGAAGGAGATGGAAAGAAGGAAGGAAGGAAAGAAGGAGATGGGAATGGGAAGGAAGGAAGGAAGGAAGGAATAAGGAAGGTAGGAAGGAGATGGAAAGAAGGAAGGAAAGAAGGAGATGGGAATGGGAAGGAAGGAAGGAAGGAATAAGGAAGGTAGGAAGGAGATGGAAAGAAGGAAGGAAAGAAGGAGATGGGAATGGGAAGGAAGGAAGGAATAAGGAAGGTAGGAAGGAAATGGAAAGAAGGAAGGAAGGAGATGAAAGAAGAAAGGAAGGAGATGGAAAGAAGGAAGGAAGGAAATGGGAATAGGAAGGAATGAATGAAGGGAGGAAGGAGATGAAAATGAGAAGGAAAGGAAGGAAGGAAGTTGACAGAACCAGTGAAGTTTTCTGATGCATCCTGGAACCGCCATTCACCCACCTGTTTCCTGCAGACTTCTGAAGCTGCGCAGTCGCTTTGATCCCTGGGAAGGTAATCACCATTTCCAACATCTGGCTGGAGGCAGGAAGCAGGAAAGAGCAATAAATCGTCCTGCCATTTCTTATTAAGTAAAAGGAGCTGGCATCTGCTTGGAACAAGTTTGTAATTGCTGTAATGAGGATGGAGCCGGTTACCACATGGCCTGTTTAACTATGCAGATGAGCAGGAAGAAAAGGGGTACAAATGGACGCGCAGCCTTCCTTCTTGGAACTGTTGAAAGGACTTGTGCTGTAAACCGGTGACAGATGATGCCGCATCGCACCCCCTCTGTTGAGGGAGGGCTGTTCAATTTTGACATAAATGGCCTCTTCGATCCCTCGGGTGTTCTGCCCCAGCTACGGACCCCAAAGAACGCAGCACACACAAAGTCCGTTCAAACCTTAGTTTACTTAATAAACCATTTTTTTACGACAACGGCTGTTAATCAACTGCATTAACAGCCACCAAGAATTCAAAGAATAATACTGAAAGCTTACTGTGGTTGGCAGAATGCCCAGAAGCAATTTGCAGGAAGCTGATAAGATAAGACAAGACACAAAGGTTTGTGAATGAAGTTGTTCCCTGCGAATTGCTTCAGTCAGAGTTCCTCCTTAAATAAGCTAAGGGAGTGGCCTATTAGCCCCAAGCCTTATTCCCAAAGAGACCTCCTCCTAAGAAGCCACTCCTGCCTTTTGGCAGCTCTGTGCACCCGTGCATCGAGAAGAGGCTCCTCCTCTTCTTCCTCTTCACTTATGGGAGCTTCTGGAGGTTCTGAAGATCCTGGCTAAATCTCCACCTCTGGCACCACATCTTCTCCAGCCTCCTCATTGTCTGACTCGAGTGCCAGCTGCATAGGCTGCTGGCGCAGCACCACACCAGCCTCCTCGCTGTCGGAATCAGCTACTAGCTGCCCAGGCCGCTGACGAGCAACAACATCGGGTTCCAAGAAGGCTCTGCGCCCATTTGCACCACTCAGGTGACCCTGAGGACACAGATAGACCTCCAAGTGGCCTCAACGACTCTCAAAAAGGATGCAAATGACCAGCTGTCTGCAAGGAATAGAAATCCTTCCATCATTCCCCGCCATCCAGTCAGAGTTAAAGAAGCGAAATGCCTTTGAAGAAAAAACAAAACAAAAAGTCCAGGTGCCTCTTGAAAAAGCACCGTTGGGACAACCATGACCTGGATGTCTGAGAATCTCCAGAGACGTTTACCGTAGTGCACATGTTGCCTTCTGGCAGAAGATACAGAACAATGAAAACTCGGACCGCACGTTTTCTGAATAGCTTTTATCCCAGAGCTCTAGTTGCACTCAACGATGAACTGAAGGGCCACCATCGGTGACCGGTTGGACAGCACTCCTTGGTCTGTTGTGTGGATGTTTGGGTGGTTTAGAGCTGGGGAATTTGTGGTGGGTGGGAGTGTGTTTGGGGATTGTTATGTGTGTTGGGCCTGGTCTTTGGGTGTTCAGTGAATTTTGTTGTATGGGTATACTGCACTGATGGTTAATCTTTTCGCCGTCGTGTGCCAAAAGCGGGGGGAGTACAGGGGGGTCGCGCGTGTGTGTGCCCACACCCATAATTCAATGCCCCCAACGCCCCACCCCAATGTGCATATCCGCGCGACCCCCACATGCTTCTCCCACACAATGGCAAAAATGTGGGCCTGGTAGGTCCGTTTTTCGCCCTCCCCAGGCTCCAGAGGCTTTTTTGGAGCCTGGGGAGGCCAAAAACAGCCTTTCCCACCCCTCTGGAGGCCAGAAACAGCCAATTTCCCGTCTTCCGGTGGGCCCAGAAGGCTAAAAAATCAGCTGGCTGGTATGCGCATACACACTGGAGCTGACCTAGGGCAACACTCACGTGCCCACAGATATGTCTCCGCATGCCACCTGTGGCACATGTGCCATAGGTTCGCCATCACAGGTATACTGTGTATACACGTACAACGGGTGGGTTCTACTTACCTTTACTACCCGTTCGCAACGGGGCCGCGCGCCACATGCGCAGAAGCGTTCCAATGACATCAGGGTCGGTCAGCAGAGTCTCCCGCCGATTTTACTACCACTTCTATAGAACCGGTGCGAACTGGGGACAACCCACCACTGATGTACAATGACAATAAAATTATTATTATTATTATGTGCTCGGCACCATGGACCAGTATCGTACTAACTACCGTGTTGCCCCAAGTGCCACAGTTTCGTTTCGGAAGCTTTGAGCCTTCCTCTGGTGTCAGAGATCCCAACCCCCAAGCCGTGCCGTGCCGAATCCAGCGCCCCAGACTTGTTTAATGCACATTGCCGGCTCTCGAAAGTGGATCAGGGGGAATCAGACAATGTGTGAGTAAGCCCTGGGATGATTGATAATGAGCAGGAGCCGAGAAATCAATGGTGTTAATTCCTAGCCTGTCAGAGGGAGAGAAAATTAATGAGAAAATCTGTCTCACTTAATGGTATTTGCACATTTTTCCGAGGGTGATAAAATTGTTTCCAGGTGCGGCGTAGGGCCCGCCGTTGCATACTTGACTTAGTTTGAAGGGTGCAAAAAAGTGAAAAGGGGAGAGGGAGATAGCCTGGAAGTGGGGGTGGGGGTTGGCCGACAGAGCTAACTTCCCGTCGCTTATGGGGACAAAGGCCCCCACCCGCATCATTCCATAAAAACAAGTACAAGGCTTTGTAGTTTGCATAAATGAATAGGGCTGCCGTTCCCCAGCTGCAAAATTTGCTACAGGATCTTGTTGGCTTGTCTTGTAGGCCTACTTCACAGGAGTGTTGTGAGTATAATGTAGGAAGAGTAAAGGGAAAGGAATCCTTGCAGATTTTACTCCGCTAATTGTTGCCGACTCTAGTGAATGGTGCTCATCTTCGTTTCAAAGCCATTGAACCAGCGCTGTCCGAAGACATTTCCACGGTCGTGGCTAGCGTGATGTCACGGAGCACTGCTATCTTCCCACCAAAGTGTTGCCTATTTATCTACTCGCACACTCATACTTTCAAATCTCGAACCTGGCCTACCGGCTTTCTAGCCAACAAACCCAATGGCTTAACTGATGAGCCACCGTGCTGTTCCCAATGTTTCAAGGTCTTTGAGCTAACTCTGTCCATTCCGTGATCACATGGCCAGCATGACGTCACAGAGCACTGTTACCTTTCCACCAAAGTGGTGCCTATTTATCTACTTGCACATTCATGCTTTCGAATTGCTAGGTTGGCAGGAGCTGAGGCAAGGATGGGAGCTCACCCTGTCATGGATCTCGAACCTGGGATGACAAAATCCAACGGCTTAACTGCTGAGCCACTGTGCCCCCCCTCCCCAATGTAGAAAGGGGAGATTTATACATACCACCTTCCTAGGAGTCTTAAAAGAGGAGAAAGAACTTTGAATTATTTCTCCTTTAGGGAACTGAACTGAACTGAACTGGCAAGTAATGCTCCCAATACCTCCAGGAAATTAAAGCATTAAAAAAAAACCCAGCCTGGAACCATCCAAGCCATTTAAGAAATGGATAAGCAATACAGCCTTTCCATCTTGTGTACCGCTTGACTTGCGACCACAATTGAGCCCAAAACCCCTGTTGTTAAGTGAGACATTTCTTAAGCGAGCTTTGCCCCAGTTTACAACCTTTCTGGCCACCGTTGTTAAGCAAATCACTGCAGTCATGCAATTATTGTCATTCACAGTCCACAAGGCTTCACAAACAGTCTTTCAGGGGAATGTTTATAAACACCCACCTTATCTCCCTTGGAATGCTGCCAGAGAACTAATTGCCACACGCAAGACAAGGCCAAACTTGGCACAGAGTCAAACAGAACTTTTCAAACTTCGAACCGACCAGATGAACTGATTGCTTCCTGCAAAAGCTCATATCCCCGTTTGCTCCTCTTTTAGGTCTTATGGGAGGGGCCAATCATCTCCAAGCCTTACTCCCAAGTCAACCCTGTTTCCTTAATTATTCCTGTCTCCTGGCAGCACTGCACATGCACACACTGGGAACAGGCTCCTGCTGTTCTTCTGCCTCACTGATGTCAGACTCCGGAGGCTCCGGAGACTCTGGAGGCAGCACATAACTACCAGATGGCCTTGGCTCCCTCTCTGTCTCCGATGCAGAGCCCTCATCCGAGCTTTCCCCAGCCTCCGGGAATGGCTTAAGTTCCTCCCCAACGTCCTCACTGTCCGACTCTTGTGGCCACTGGTGAGCCACAACAGTTTCCTCCACAGCTTTTTTTTTCCAGACTGTTTTCCCATTGCAAGCACGGCAGGCAGCCATAGGCGTTTAAGACTTGAAATAGGTGCCTGTGATCCTGGGGTGGACTAACTGACTCGAGGAGAACGACCTCATTGCTTAAAATCAAAGTCCGGGGGTGGGGGCAAAGACAAGGGATGAGGGGGCTTGTTAATTCTCTGTATGATGCCCTGGTCACCCTGGGCCACTGAGAAGAGGGATTAGCTTTTCATTTCTGCTCAATAATCCTGAACCTTCCCAGGTAATTATTAAGAACTGTCAACCAGGGATTTTGGCCGGCGCTTAAATTGCCAACTTTCCGAGTTTCCCCCCTTGAGAAGCAAAAGGAACTTCTTTGCCCTTTATCTGATCATTTCTTCTTCTTCTTCAAAAAATAATAATAATAATGGTAATGTCTCCCTTTCAAGGACTTGGACGAGGATGTTGTTCTCGTCTTAGCCCAGGGTGAGATTCGCTTTGCTTTTCTGTGGGATTATCTCCTAGAACTCAGTGCTGCGTGATAAGACTTTGAGAGAGAGAGAGAGAGAGGGAAAAAAATGATGTGGCTCTAAGACCCTTAAAGAGTAAAAAGGATTAAAATCTAAAAGGCTCATGTGTCTGGCTTTCCTGAGCCGGCAAAGTCCAGATCTTGGTGGAACAGGGTTGATGGGGAGAACTCTTTATTAGCATCAAGGAGAAGGCCATGTTCTCCGTCTAGCTGTGGAAGTCTTTTCTTCGAAGTTCTTTCTTTCTTTCTTTCTTTCTTTCTTTCTTTCTTTCTTTCTTTCTTTCTTTCTTTCTTTCTTTCTTTCTTTCTTTCTTTCTTTCTTTCTTTCTTTCTTTCTTTCTTTCTTTCTTGTGGCCTTTAGCCCAGAATTCCACCAAGAGTCAAGCCAACAAATGCTAGGGAGGCCTGCCTGGGAACAAGCCCTGGGAATTCCTGCTCTTTGAGAAAAGAAACTTGGGAATTCTCCAATATATGCGTCGGAGGGGGATAAGGATCTTTCCTTCCTTCCTTCCTCCCTTCCTTCCCAGTGGTTAGAATATAATATTGCAGGTTAATTCTGCCCACTGCCAGCAGTTTGATCCTGGCTCAAGGTTGACTTCCTTCCTTCCTTCCTTCCTTCCTTCCTTCCTTCCTTCCTTCCTTCCTTCCTTCCTTCCTTCCTTCTTTCCTTCTTTCCTTTCTTTCCCTCTCCTTCCCTTCCCTTCCCTTCCCTTCCCTTCCCTTCCTTCCCTCATGCCTTCCTTCCCTTCTCTTTTCTTTCTTCCTTCCTTCCCTTCTTCTTCCTTCCTTCCTGCCTGCCTACCTGCCTTCCTTCCTCCCCTCCCCTTCCTTACCCTTCCTTTATCCCTGCCTGCTTCCCTCCCTCCCTTCCCTCCCCCTCCCCCTCCCCCTCCCTCCCCATTCCCATCTCTCCTTCCTGCCTGCCTGCCTTCCTTTCCTTTCCTTTCCTTTCCTTTCCTTTCCTTTCCTTTCCTTTCCTTTCCTTTCCTTTCCTTTCCTTTCCTTTCCTTTCCTTCCCTTTCCTTCCCTTCCCTTCCCTTCCCTTCCCTTCCTTCCTTCCTTCCCTTCTTCTTCCTCCCTCCCTCCCTCCCTCCCTCCCTCCACCTTGTCTTTATAGCCACTTCTCCCTTGCCCCCATTCCTTTCTCGGGTATTTATTACATCTGTCACCGTGACAGTCAGCATGATGGATTGTCAGGCAGACCGAGTTCGTGTAGTAATTGTTTTCCGCTGCCTTTCTGGCAACTGGGTGAACTACTCACTTTCGTGACCTAGGCTGGAAGAGATGCAGCAACAGAGCTAACCTCCGAAACCCCATGGCCTCTAACCGCCTCGGTGCAGGAAGAGATGGACTTGAGGGCCACCAGAAATCTGGACTACATAATCCATCTTGCTTAGAATTGTTTGGTAGCTTTGTCTGGGATACAAACCCAGCTAACCACATTTTAGCTTACCCTGAACCTGACGTGGTGGGTGAATCCTACCGTATTGAACCGGTTCCCACTTAGGGTATTTGACTGGGACCAATGCTCATCTTCCTCCATGTGGGCTAAAAATGCTTTAATTCTCCACTGCAAATCTGAAATCTTGTGTTGGAGAGAAGCAAAAGGGGAGCAAAGGGGCTGTGAACAATTCCAGAGCAATCCCACAGCTTAGTAAATTTTAACCTTCTTGCTAACTTGGCCAGACCGGTGGGAGGGATATTCCTTTGATCCGGCTGGTTAAATCTGCCGAGCGGTTTTATTTCTTCCCCGCCTTCCTCTTCCACCATCTCAATATTTATTTATTTATTTTAAATTGGGAATGACCCTATAAAAACAATTCGTATTTGGGAAGCTTACTAAATAAGGTTTATGTCTTTTTCTGGATGACCGCAGGGCGTTTCCTCTCCCTGTTCTTCTTCAAAGCCGGATGCTATGGTCTGAGAATTCAATTGGAAACTGTTGGAAGAAATGTCCATCTGGGTTCAGTTCCAAGTGGGGAGGAAGATCCTGGAAACCTGGAGACTGCTTGAAAAGATGGTTTAATGGTGGACAGCCGGACCACACGGTTTTGAGGTCGTGGGCAAAAAAGACACATGGGTGAGAGAGAGAGAGAGAGAGAGAGATTTATTCCCTCTGTTGTGGTTTGAATTTGAGCTTGTCTTCTGATTGGTTGTCAGACTCCCATGGGGCCATGCAAGAGGTAACTTTGTAGGTTTTTTGAGTCCCAGGCTTGGTTGAGCCTTGCTGGGTGATGCAGTCTCCCCAGGTGCCACGTAGTGAGTTTTGTTGCTAGAGGGGTAGAAGGCTAATCCTATCTTTGTTGGATCTTGGGTGAGGGCATTTGCTTATGAATAGACCTAGCTCTCTCTTTAAGTGCTGACATCTGCTGTGGGCTGTTGGGAGTGTGGGGGCTATTAAGAGCAAGTCTGCTTCCTGCTTAAAAAACATGTTTCTTCATTTCTCATCTAGGGAGCAGGGGTGAAATCTACTTACCTTCCCAACCAATTTGGAAGTGAACGTGCCCCATGCGTGGACCCTCTGCGCATGCACAGAGGATGAAAAACAGGTTATTTCCTGGTTAAAACCAGGAAGTAACGACGACCGGGCGGATGGGTGCAGACTCGCGCTGCCATTGCTACCGGTTCTCCGACCCACCAGCCGCCATCGCTACCAGTTTAGCTGAATAGTCCGAATCGGGAGCATTTCACTCCTGCCAGGGAGATATAATATTCTGCCTTTTTAATATTTCCTAGAATATTACATTCTTCTAGGAGAGGGGTGAGTGCTAACTTCCTACAAAACTAAGGAAATTTACGGTGGGGTTGGGAGGGGGTGGAGGGGGCTTTCCTTGATGGCCAGGGAGAAGATAAACAAGAGCACCATTCAGGGGAAACGCTGTCATTGTACAGACGGGCCATAAATACTGCAGTTAGTGCCAGCTCCTGGTTGGCAGATGGTCTAACAAAGCCCCCTCCTGGAATGATCACGGCATTGTTTTCCTCGCAGTGAATCCGTTTCTCCCGTGAAGGCAGTTGGCCAACAGGTCAATTGGAGCTCAGGAAAGAGCAGTGGGAGATTTCCTGGCTCCGTTCGTTCCTACAACCCATTTGCGTTGGGTGGTTGGCGGCTCGGAGGCATGAAGGTGGGAATCCCGGCCTCTTCCTTGGCCTTCTGTGTGAAACTCAACTCTTACATTTCGCCCTAGGAAGCCATAATTCAGATTATGTGAGAGGAGCGGTAGCTTTTTTTAAAAAAATCCCAGTTGGGGCTTTGCATGCTGTGTGAATCCAGCCTCTGAGACATGAACGTGAGTTAGTTTCAGGAGTGATACCAGTCCTGATGATGATGAAGAGGAGGAGGTCCTGAGGAGGAGGAGAAGCAGGAGGAGGTTCTGATGATGGAGGAGGAGGAGACAGTCCTGATGAGGAGGGGGAAAAGGAGAAGGTCCTGATGATAATGATGATGGTGATGATGATGATGATGATGATGATGGTGATGATGAGGTCCTGAGGAGGAGGAGGAAAAGGAGGAGGAGGAGGTCCTGATGATAATGATGATGGTGATGATGATGATGATGAGATCCTGAGGAGGAGGAGGAGAAGGTCCTGATGAGGAGGGAGAGAAGGAGAAGAAGATCCTGATGATGATGATGATGATGATGATGATGATGAGAAGGAGGAGGAGGTCCTAATGATGATGAGGAGGAGAAGGTCCTGAGGAGGAGGAGGAGGAGCAAGAGAAGGTCCTGACGATGAAGAGGAGGAGGAGATGGAGGAGAAGGTCCTGATGATGACGTTGATGAGAAGAAGGTTCTGATGATGATGAGGAGGAGAAAGTCCTGATGATGAAGATGATGATGAGGTCCTGATGATGAGGAGGAGAAGGTCCTGATGATGAGGAGGAGAAGGTCCTGAGGAGAAGTAGGAGGAGCAGGAGAAGGTTCTGATGATGAAGAGGAGGAGGAAGAGACGGAGGAGAAGGTCCTGATGATGAGTGGGAGAAGGTCCTGATGATGATCCTGAGGATGATCCTGATAATGATCCTGATGATGATGAGGTCCTGATTATGATGGGATTGGACTAGATGACCTCCAAAGTCCCTTCCAA
The DNA here is from genome assembly GCA_030761175.1 of Masticophis lateralis. Classification (NCBI taxonomy): domain Eukaryota; kingdom Metazoa; phylum Chordata; class Lepidosauria; order Squamata; family Colubridae; genus Masticophis; species Masticophis lateralis. The sequence continues at coordinate 7,460,704 of JAUDYJ010000016.1, forward strand.
TGTTATTCCAGTTATTCTATGTTCTATTTGCACCCAATGAAGGCGCTTAGGATAGAGTCAGGCAAGAGTCTCCAACCTTGGTAACTTTAAGACTTGCAGACTTCAACTCCCAGAATTCCTCAGCCAGCCACACTTTGGTCATAAGTTGAGGACTACCTGAAATTTCCTGCACTTCTTGGCATTTCTTTCTCCCAGTTTCCTGCTGGATCACCTGGTTAGATCAGGTGATCAAATTATAGCCACAATGGAGCCCAACATTTCTGTTCCTAAATGGTTAAATGAATTTTGCCCCATTTGATGACATCTCTTGCCACTGTTGTTAACTGAATCACTGCAGTGGTTAAGTTAGGAACAGGGTTGTTAAGTGAACCCGCTTTCCCCCTTTGGCTTTGCTTGTCCAAAGTTCGCCAAAGGAGATCACACGACCTTGGGAGCCGCAACCGTCATAACTATGAGTCAATCACTGAGTGTCTGAATTTTAATTACGTGACCAATGGGGACGCCGCAGCGGTCGTAGTGAGAAAAATGGCCACCAATCCCCTTTTTCAGTGCCGTTGTAACTTTGAACGGTCGCTAAATGTACCATTGTAATTCGAGGACTACCTGAAGTCCCATTCTGAGCGGAGGAGCAGAGAAAAGAGAAATGAGGATAGGGGGATTCCTTTCCCACGACACGTGAGAAATCTTTCTCCTGATGTTGGAGAGCAGCTGTTAATCCTTGAGGAGAGGCTGGGTTTAGAAACTCAGAAGGAATCCGGACAGAGGTGGGGATCACTTACCTTCCCTACCGGTTCATAAATGTGAGCCCACGCACCACCTTTCTGCATGCACATGATCTTCTGAGCATGCGCAGTGCTCATGCATTACATCTGAGCGGGTGAGCAGGGCCTCCCACAATTGCCACTACCGAACCGGCTGAATCCCACTGCTGAATCCAGAGCACATTGTCCCAACATGTTTTATTAAAGCGCATAAGCTTTCTTGAGCTTCAGTAAAACCTGTGGGTCAGAGAAGGGGCTTCCAGGCTCCTGATTTCTTCCCACTTTCTGCCCAGCGCAGCTTCTGTCCTGCCCCCGCAAATTGCAAAGCCATTCTTTTTAAATCCATCTCGTAGGAGGAGAGCTGTGGTGGATTTAAAAAGAACGACTTTGCAACCTGTGGGGCGAGACACGAAGCCGGCTTGGACAGAAAGTCTTGTCTGTGGAGGATTCTCATCATCCAGGTCGTGGTCGTGTCCCAAAGGTGCTTGGTTTTTCTTTGACGACGTTTTGCATCTCGCCCAAAAAACCTTCTTCAGCTCCGACTGGACCAATACATTGGGGAAACAAAACAACCACTTCATAAACGCGTGGCACGACATAGGAGAACAAACCCATCAGGACAAGATTCAGCAGCCCATCATCATTTAAAAGACAAATGCCACTTAAAGGCAGCGAAGTCCACATTTTGGACAGAGAGGACCTACTGGTTTGAAAGAGGGGTCAAAGAGGCCATCTATGTCCAAATTGAACAGCCCTCTCTCAACAGAGGGGGAAGGATACGACATTATCTATTTCCAGGCTACAACACAAGTCCTTTCAACAATTCCAAGAAAGCTCCATGCTCAATTGCACCACTCGGGTGACCCTGAGGACACAGATAAAACCTCCAGGTGGCCTCAACGACCCTCTAAAAGGATGCAAATGACCAGCTGTCTGCAAGGAGTATAAATCCTTCCCTTCCCCACCATCCAGTCCGAAGCTGAAGAAGCTTCTTGGATGAGAAGCAAAACGTCATCAAAGAAGAAAACAAGAAAATCCAGGGGCCTCTTGAAAAAAAAAGCACCTTTGATCTTTTGATCTTTTGCTCCACTGGTCTGGCTAGCTAGCCAAAGGAATCCATTGCTTGCCTTGACGGCTTCCTGACAAGGAATCAAGTTGTTCTGTCTCCGGTAGCATTGGAGGCCTCGCAGCCGCGCAATCGCGCAGCTGTCCTTGCGGTTGTTGTTTTTTTTTTCTTTTTCCAATTGGCTGTTCTCCTGCTTTGGCGACACATTGCATTACCGATTATGATGACAAATGAGTTTAATTTACTTAGGAACAGGAGCGCGGCAAGGATCCGGGGCCGAGAAACCCATCAGAAGGGTTGTGTTAGGGCCAAAGGAAATCTGTCACCCAGAGGTTTTGATTTCCTGAGCATTAGCTGAAAGATGGGTTTTTTTCTCAGAAACTCATTAGCGGGATCAGACCCATTCGTGTCTCTGGAGGGAAATCCCGCCCGGCCTCTCTTATGTTTTCTTCAACGGCTAATCGTAATGTCTCCTTGGCAGACTGGGACACAATCTGGCCCTTACTAGAGGTGTTGTTGTTCCCAAAACGGGTCCTAGCCTGGTGCCAAAGCTAATAAAGACTACCAGACACGAAGAATGGCATTTTCAGCTTCTTTTATTGGAATACTCCTGCAAAGGGGTCTCGGCAGCTAAAGGAGCCAAGACCCCAAGCTGTCAGGTTCTGGATGCCCTAATTAAATCATGAGCCTTGAGCCAAGCTTCAAAAGAAATCCAGTTATTTATTAGGAGCTTCATGTCAAGTGAAGCCAACTCTGACCCCACATAATTTATGGCCCAGGCATGACCCTGTTTCCCCCCCCCCTTCCCCCTAGGGTGTGTCATCAGTCACATTCGCCAACGGAGCAATTTCGCGGGTTGTAGAAATCACTCCCCTCTGGCCGCTGTGGGTAGCCCTGGGAGACAGCCTTGAGAGAGAGATGTCTTTGCCATTTTCCCACCCCCCTTGCCTATGGCAACTCGAGAGCAGGCCAGGGATGCTTTACGAGTTGACACGAACGATGCACAATTACAACTGCTCATTTAGTGACCATTCAAAGTTACAAAAAAAGGGGACTTATGACCATTTTTCACACTTGCGACCCTCATAGCATCCTCATGATCACGTGATCCAAATTCAGATGCCGGGCAACTGGTTCATACTTGGCAAAAGGTCTCACCTAACAAATGTCTCGCTTAACCACAGAAATTTTGGGTTCAATTTGTGGTGATAAGGACTACCTGTACAAATTTCATGCAGCTATGATTAAAGAAGCGAACACTCTAACAATCGGTCCTTGTTTCCTCAACATCCCCTTTTGATTGGATTCTTCTGCTTTACACTCCTCCTGCATACAATTGCATGTTTACGTTAACAAGTTTTCATGTCAAAACAGAGGTGCCTTTTACTATGATGATGAGCTAGACTCTAGTTTGCTACAAAGACACTTGCTAGAAAGATGAATGGGAAGGTGTGTTTGATTTTGGGGTTCAAATCCTCTATTAATGTTGCACTAATGTATTTGGGGACAGAGCTGCCATGGGCAAGATTCCCTCTTTGAGGGAGATGGGCAGTTCAGAAATGTGAAAACATAATAACATTTATGGTTGAGGTGGGCCCGAAATTGTAAATATCAAAAGTTGTTTGTATCATCGAAAGCTCTCTTATCGTGTTTTTCTTTTAAGATAAAAGATGTTAATGTATGAGTTCTTTTTTTAAAACTAAAATGAAATGGTGGGATTCACCATTTGTAACAACTGGTTCGCTTCACACACCCTCTGAACTTCCAGTACTTCTGATAGGCCTGTTTTTCGCCCTCCCCAGGCTCCAGAGGCTTTTCTTGAGCCTCTGGGAGGGCGAAGACGACTTCCCCCAAGCAGTGGAGACCCTCTAGAGGCCAGAAACAGGCCTGTTTCTGGACTTCTGGTAGGCCCATTTTTTGCCCTCCCAGAGCCTCCACGCGCATCCTGTATTCAAAATGGGCCACGTGGACATTCCTGGGAGGAGCAGGACGGGGTCAGCCAGTCCTTAGAACAACCGTTTCGGCGAAGCAGATTAAAATTAAGATCCGTAAAATTAGCGAACCGGCTGAATCCCACCCCTGCTAATGCCTCAGTATTCAAGTTAAATTGCCGTGTTGGCACTTTGCGATAAATAAGTGGGTTTTGAGTTTGCAGTTTTGGGCACTCGGTTTCTAACAGGTTCGCCATCACTGAACTAAAGCTTCCCAAAGTTTGTAGAGCTATGTGCCTTAGCTAGCATCCTTCAAATGTGTCCTTTTCACTTGCAACCTTCTTGTTGCTAGGCAAGCGGTGTCCCACCGTTCTTGCTGCAACCTTCTGCCTCGGCAATTTCTTTAACACGCTGTCCTAATTCCAGCCTGAGACCACCAGTGGTTGGAGAAACAGGCAGAAATGCCACTCAGGAGCACCAAACGATGCTGCTGAAAAGTGAACACTCCCCCACCAGTGTCCTTCAAAACCTGCAATCCTGCTTCTCAGGTGGCAGATGTTCTGCTAAACCTTCATAGAAGAGAGCAGCAGCTTCCCAGAAGAATCTCGGATTTCTCATTTTTTCTCCAGAAGAAGAAGAGGAAAAAGAAGAAGAAGAGGTAAAAGACAAAAACAAAGAAGACGATAAAGAAGAAGAAGAGAAGAAGAAGAAGACAAAGAAGAAGAGGAAGAGGAAGAAGAAGAGAAGAGGAAGAAGAGAAGGAGAGGAAGAAGAAGAGGAAGAAGAAGAAAAAAGAGGAAGACGAAGAAGATGATGAAGACGAAGAAGACAACGAAGAAGAAAAAGAAGCAGAAGAAAGAAGAAGAGAAGAAGAAGAAGAAGAAGAAGAAGAAAAGAGGAAGAAGAAGAAGAAGAAGAAGAAGAAGAAGAAGAAGAAGAAGAAGAAGAAGAAGAAGAAGAAGAAGAAGAAGAAGAAGTCGCCATGTTTCTAGGTCAACAAACGGAGATCATGGCTTACATCAGTTGGGTTTTAGTCCGTATTTATCCCTCATTTGCTCACTTGCCCTGTGGGGTTAACAGCTTGTCCAAACCCAACTCTTAGGGGCTTATTCCATCGTCTCTGGTTAAGCAAACCATCACTTAAGCACAGCGAATCAGGCCGTTGGCTCAGTTCCAAGCTGTCTCCATGGGCTTGGAGAGAATAAGTTGCTTAGCAGGAGGGAAGAACCTCTGAACTCTCCACTGATGGGTAAGTAAGCAAGGAAGGGAATCCAGAAGCTGGTTATCCAGGGTCATCTTGCTCTGAATTATTGGCAGCAAGAATTTGGCACCGTGGAAGAGGAATTGGTGGTTGGGCTTGAAGGCAGCTGAGGCTTTGTAATGGATGAGGATGTCCTCTTAAATGTAACCCCGGATCTAGAACCCTGTGCAATTGAAAATGGCAGTCCGGTCTCTTCTTGAAAGCTTCCAGTGATGAAGCTCTCACAACTTCCGAAGGCAACTTCTGCTCCAGTTGATTGTTCCCACTGTCAGGAAATTCCTCCTTATTTCCAGGTTGAACCTCTCCTTGTTCAGTTTCCATCCATTGTTCCTTGTCTGGCCTTCAGGTGCTTTGGAAAATAGTTTTGACCCCTTCCTCTCTGGTTGTTCCCCCAAATTCACATCCCAGGGATGGACGCCGGCTGCCTGTTTGCGTGGGTGAAATTCAGAGTAGCCGCTTGGCATTCTGTGCGGTCCTCGGATGCTTAATAACAAGAAGAGGCACAAAAGATAAACAAAAAGATAATATTAAGCTGCCTCTTATTAATTTCCACCCTTCCCTTGAGAGCCGGGCTTTAAGAATAATCACAGCTTCATCAGAATTATCATTGAAAATGTTCCCCTTTGGAAAAAATGGTTTTTAAGTCTCGAGAGTGTTCAGCGAGGAAAGATTGTATTAAGATAAAGTCGATTATAATACCAGCGGACATTAAAGCTTGTCATGGTATGGTAAATCACACTGGGAACTCCCAAAGTGCCTTTTTAAGCACAGCCAGGACGGGGAAGGATTAGCTACTGCTGTCTTCAGGCCTGCTCCAGAAAACTGAGACGGGAGGCCAAATCGGGACAGTCCTTTTTCGTAATTTAGAAAAAAGCGATGGGATTAAAAGCTGGACAAAATAAACCAGCGGACATCAGGGTTTTAGTGCCCCCCAGTGGGTCTAAAACAGGGGTCTGCAACCTTAAACACTCAAGGAGCCATTTGGACCCGTTTCCCACAGAAAAGAAAACACCAGGAGCCACAAAACCCTTCCCATGCTTGACTATTTCTTGAGCGGCCACAAAACTAGCCTATGTAGTTGAATTAAACCTTCTGTTTTCTTCTGAAACTTTTCTTTTCTTAGATTTATCCATGGTTGGCCTACCGGGGGTTGAAAAGCTCAATAAATTGCATGCCGGCGGGTGTCACACATTGGCAGGTTGTGACCTATATTTTGAGTGACAGGGAGCCGCGGGTGTCTGACCCCTGGTCTAAAACAACCCCAAGAGAACCGTTGATCATCCTAGTTGGGGGTGGGGGGACTCGAGGCTAATGAAAAAAGGCAGGAGGCCAAATTGGGTTGTGCAACATGGGTAGGAAGTTCAAGGGAGAGGAAGAGCAGATTTTGTTTTATGCCCTCAGGGGATGCCGGATTTGAAATGGTTAAAATCGGGCAGCCAAAGGGACGATTTTCAGCAGGCATTTGTTTCTTCTTTTTTCATAATTCATCGTCATCTTTTAATGACCCCATAATCCCTTGCAGGGTGGAGTCTGGGCAACTGAATGGCGCTAGCAGAGCGCTTAATGGCCGGATGCCCTTCCTATCACCAGCGCAGAGTTTGTTCAGTAGATATATTCTCATTGTGCCCAGAGAGAGAAACATCTGCCTCAACCTAGGATCGAACTCACAGCCTCCTGATTGTGAGGCGAGAGCTCCACCTCTGGATCACTGCACCACTTTGCTCTCCTTCTTCGGAATTGAAGCTCTAAAATTAAGTGTTTTGGTTTAATAACAAAAGGGATTCCCAGATCCAAAATTTCACACATATTTACTCCAGTGGGGTAACTGCTGAGTGACCTCTGGAGGAAGAAGAATTTTCTCCTCCTCCTCCTCCTCCTCTTCTCTCTCTTCCTTTCCGCCTCCTCTCCTTCTCCTCCTCCTCCTCTCCTCCTCCTCCCTCTTTTTCTCCTTCTCCTTCTCTTCCTCCGCTTCCTCCTCTTCTCCTCCTTATCCTTCTCCCTCCCTCCCCTCTCCCCTCCTCTTCTCCTTCTCCTTCTCCCTCTCCTCCTCCCTCTTCTTCTCCCTCTCCCTCTCTTCCTCTGCTTCTTATTCTCCTCTTCTCCTTCCTCTTTCTCCTTCTCCTTCTCCCTCCCACTCCTCCTTTTCTCCTCCTTCTCTTTCTCCCTCCCTCTCCACCTCTTCTCCTTCTCCTTCTCCTCCTCCCCCTCCCCCTCCCTCTTCTTCTCCTCCTCCCCCCTCCCCTCTCCTCCTTCCCTATCATCATCATCATTTCCACCAAGTGCTGGGAAAAGCTCCCCACTTCTTTTGTGAAAGCAAATTGGTCACTTTGGGGTTTTCCTTTCCTCCTCCCCCCCCCACTCCCCCTTCTACGCAGCCCCCAACACCCCTTCCATCTTCCAGATTTTATAATTCCGGCCAAGCGAGTGTTGTAAGATACTGCGTTTTCTCCAATCGAACGTGCCTCTGCCAAGATTAATAGCAGTGTGTGCGTTGGGGAAGGTGGGCCCAGCTGTTGGGCTGGCTGTTCTGGGCACCTCTGGCAAGCGATATGCCAGGGATGGGAGAACAACAGTGCAAATCTCAAAGGGCCATAGGGGAGAAATGCGATGGAGTAGCATCTGCGAGCTACACCAATCCTGACGTTTTACATGGCAGGCAGTGGGTCTGGCAAGGAGGAATGGCAAGTGGCCGCTTGCCCACCCCTAGGGCAGTTTGACAAGTTCTGGGAACTCGTAAAAGCTGGGGAGGGGGGAAGGACATCTGAACGGTGTAATAAAAAGGGAATATAACCAACCATAACTGTGGTTGCAAATCCCGATGTGGAAACGGGATTGTTTTTCCAACAGTGGTGAAATCCAAATTTTTTTTTTACGACCGGTTCTGTGGGCGTGGCTGCATAGGCGTGGTGTGGCTTGGTGGGCGTGGCAGGGGAAGGATACTGCAAAATCTCCATTCCCACCCCACTCCAAGGGAAGGATACTGCAAAATCCCCATTCCCTCTCCACTCCAGGGGAAGGATACTGCAAAATCTCCATTCCCTCACCACTCCAGGGGAAGGATATTGCAAAATCTCCATTCTGTCCCCACTCCAGGGGAAGGATACTGCAAAATTCCCATTCCCTCTCCACTCCAGGGGAAGGATACTGCAAAATCTCCATTCCCTCTCCACTCCAGGGGAAGGATACTGCAAAATTCCCATTCCCTCTCCACTCCAGGGGAAGGATACTGCAAAATCCCCATTCCCTCACCACTCCTGAGGGAAGGATACTGCAAAATCCCCATTCCCTCACCACTCCTGAGGGAAGGATACTGCCAAATCCCCATTCCCTCTCCACTCCAGGGGAAGGATACTGCAAAATCCCCATTCCCTCACCACTCCAGGGGAAGGATACTGCAAAATCTCCATTCCCACCCCACTCTGGGGCCAGTCAGAGGTGGTATTTGCCGGTTCTCCGAACTACTCAAAATTTTGTCATCAGTTCTCCAGAACCCGCTGGATTTCACCCCTGTTTTGCAAGCAGCGAGGTTTATAATCCAAACCCAAGCAATAGGTGCACAAGCTGAACTGGATGCTGCTATTATTATTATTATTATTATTATTATTATTATTATTATTATCCCCCTTTTATTTTCGGTACAGGGTTTTTTTCGGAAGAGGGTTTTTTTCATTCTCTGGAGTGGGCGGTGAAGGAAAATGGGAAGAAAACAGTAATTTCCTAGAGCAAAGGACTATAAGGAGGAGAGGAGGTCACACAAGGTTGCTGGGGCATGTTGCTGATGTCCGACTCTGGAGGCTCCGGAGGCAGCACATCACTCCCCAGATGGCCCTGGCCCTCTCTCTGCCTTCGACGCAGAGCCCTCATCCAAGCCCTCCCCAGACTCCAGGACTGGCCCATGTTCCTCCCCAGCCTCCTCACTGTCTGACTCTGCTGCCAACTCCACAGGCTGCTGGCATCCTTTGAGGTCCAGCACATGGATGAAAGGCTCACATCCTTTCTGTGTATTCTAAACTCCCTCCCCAAGAGGAGCTACGGTTTTCAGAGCCTGTATCATTGCCCAACCAAGACCAACAGGGGTGTAACGATAAATATTCTCACCCAGTTCATCTGCTCCCTGTAACTACTTACAGAATACAGAATACTAGAGTTGGAAGGGACCTGGGAGGTCATCTAGTGCAACCCCCTGCTCAGGCAGAAGACTGTATACCATTTCAGACAAATGTCCAGTCTCTTCTTAAAAGCCTCCAGTGATGTAGTGCCCACAACAGTTCTCTCTCTCTGTCTCTGTCTCTCTTCCTTCTCTCTCTTCTCTCTCTCTTACTCTTCCTTCTCTCTCTCTCTCTGTTTCTGTTTCTGTCTCTGTCTCTGTCTGTCTGTCTCTGTGTGTGTGTGTGTCTGTCTATCTCTCTCTCTGTCTCTCTCTCTTCGTTTCTCTGTCTGCCTGTCTCTATCTGTCTCTCTCTCTCTCTGTGTCTCTCTCTGTCTGTCTCTCTGTCTATCTCTCTCTCTGTGTGTCTTTATCTCTCTCTGTCTCTCTGTCTCTCTTTCTCTCTGTCTGCCTGTCTCTCTCTCTCTCTCTCTCTGTCTTTCTGTCTATCTCTCTCTGTCTCTATCTCTCTCTGCCTCTCTGTCTCTGTTTGTCTCTCTCTCTGTGTCTGTCTCTTTCTCTCTCTCTGTCTCTGTCTGCTTGTCTCTCTCTGTCTCTCTGTGTGTGTGTGTGTGTGTCTATCTGTCTGTCTCTCTCTCTCTGTCTATCTCTCTCTGTCTCTATCTCTCTCTGCCTCTCTGCCTCTCTATCTCTGTCTGTCTTTCTCTCTCTGTCTCTCTCCTCTCTCTTCCCTCTCTCTTCCTTCTTTCCCCCCACCTCTCTCACACACATGGATATCAGTCGTGAAACTCTTGATGGCTTCTAGGGGAAGCTCTCAGTCTGCACAGATGGATTGGCCCTCAACTGAGTAGGCCTTCCAGCTGTCGCTATGGTTCCTGTCATTTGGGTTGCCAAGTACGTCCATCAATCATTCGGGAAAGCTTGCTTTAAAATGTGCTGCCTTCCATGGGCAACGGGTCAGTCAGAATAAAGCTGGAAAGGACCTTGGAGGTTTTCAAGTCCAACCCCCTCCTCAAGCAGTAGACCCTGGCCTATACCATTTCAGATAGGTTGTTGTCTCTTCTTAAAAACCTCCGGTGTTGAAGCACCCACGTCTGAAGGCACTGATCAATCATCCTCGCTGTTAAGAAGCTTCTCCTTAGTTCTAGGTCGTTTCTCTCCTTGATTAATTTCCATCCGTTGTTTCTTGTCCTGCCTTCTGGTGCTTTGGAGAATAGCTTGACCCTCCCACTTCCTTGTGGCAGCTGCTCAGATACTGGAATACTGCTATCATGTCTCCCCTAGATCTCCTTTTCCTTAGACCGGCCATACCCAATTCTTGCAATCGTTCTTCGTAAATTTTAGTCTCCAGGCCTTTAATCCGTGGTGGGATTCAACCGGTTCGTACCACTTCAGCTGAACCAGTTAAATTGCTGATGGCCCCTCCCCGACCTACCCCTTCCGGAAGTCCTCATGTGCCCCATTTTTGCTCCCAGGAGGCTGCAGGGAGGCCTACTAGGCCCAAAACGGGAGGCGGAGGTGTGTGGTGCAGCCCCCGCTGCCCGTTTTTGCTCCCAGCGGGTTGCAGGAGGCCAAATGCTGCCTGTCACACCCCCTGGCCACGCCCACCATGGCCACGTTCACGATGCTCATAATATAAGCCCTACTCCCCCCAAAATAATCCTCAGTTAAGATTGTCAGTTAGATGGATACATCTAGTCGGGGATACGTATGATTTCAGACCTGCGTACCTTTCGCCGTGCCCTTAAGACTCTACTATTCCAACAGGCTGGACTGGCTTAATAAGAATTTGGATTGAGTATTTTAATTTTTGGGTTTTTAACTGGGGGGGCACAATATTTAATTTGTTTTTAAATTGCTTTTAATTTTGTATTTCATGTTGTTTTATTGTGGCCGTACACCGCCCTGAGTCCTTCGGGAGAAGGGCGGTATAAAAATTTAATAAATAAATAAATAAATGAAACGGTACCGTATTTCCCCCCCCCCCCCAAATAAGACCCAACAGGAAAATAAGTCCTAGCAGGTTTTTTCAGGATGCTCGTAATATAAGCCGTACCCCCCAAAATAAGCCCCGGTTAAGATTGTCAGCCCGATGGATGCATTTAGTATGGTATTTCCCCCCAAAATAAGACCCAACAGGAAAATAGAGCCTGGATAGCTCAACAGACTAAAAGCCTGTTATTAACATTCAGCTGTCTGCAATTATTGCAAGTTCGATCCTCACCAGGCTCAAGGTTGACTCAGCCTTCCATCCTTTCTAAGGTGGGTCAATTGAGGACCCAGTTTGTGGGGGCAATAAGCTGACTTTGTATAAAATATATAAAAGTATAAAGGCTATTGCTTAACGATTGTAAGCCGCCCTGAGTCTCCGGAGAAGGGCGGCATATAAATCTAATTTTTTTAAAAAAAGGCCTAATGCGTCTTTTGAAGCAAAAATTAATATTAGACCCGGTCTTATTTTTGGAGAAACATGGTAGGAAGCACAATAGATTTTCATCGAAGCTCTTCAGAGGCGTTCTAGGGAGGCTCAAAAAAAATAAATAAATTTTGCAAGAAGGAGCTTTTGTGATCTGTCCCCCTCTGCAGATACCCACAAAAACACAGCCAGTCGAGGGTTAAGGAAGCACTTGGCACACTCCACAGTTCTTATCTCAAACTTGGCAGCGATATGCACACCGTCTGCCAAGGACTTTAATAGTACACAGAAAGAAAAGCACCACAAATATTCAGCAAAGTCTCTGATCAGCTTCAGCTTGTAACTCCAATGCCTATCCGATAGAGTATTTGTTCATCACAGAAATCAGGACCCACCCTCCTGTCTTATATAGGCTCTGAGTGTGGTCCAGTGACTCATTGATCCTGTGACTCCAGTCCCGTGACTCAGGTCTACTCCCTCATACGTCTCCGCAGCTGCAGCAAGCGTTTATCTCGCCTTCTTTGGCGTGCATCCAGGAATGACGTCTCTCCCTCACTCTCATCTGAGACACCTGTTTCCCCACTACTTGGCTCTCTTTCAGCTGGCACCTGAGACGGTGCCAGAGGGGGGGGACTGGGAGATCTGGCTGGCTCCTCTTCCTCCTGCTCAGAGCTTCCTTCCTCCAATGGGATAGGCTCAGAGGACGGGGCCACAACATTTTGCTTCTGGAGGACGACCGCCAACGTGCCACCTAACTCATCTCCCTCCTGCCCCTTTGGGTTGGCATTGCGGAGTCCCATTGCGGGAGGGCGGCTTCTCCGGGGCTCATTTCGTTCTCGGTGTTATTTTCCTGTCTGGAATTTTTGTAGGTTCCTGGGGAATGAATGAGCTATATATGCAAAGAGCGTCCATGAATATTCAATGCAGAAACCCCACTTTGCAGTCATGGATTATTTATATACGGAAGAACCAAAGTGTCATAAATAATAGAGCAGGAGTGATCACAGCGGAGGCGGGTTTTTTTTTTTTATGCTCCCCTTTCTCGGGGAGATGCGTTAATCTAAGGTCTGTGAAAGAGCCAGTCTGTCACAGCCTTGTAAAATCAGGGGGGTGGGGGTGGGATGAACGCGAGCATGGTTAGGCCGGCTAACTGAGCCTTACCTTTTGGCAAAAGGGCGCCGACCTTAATTTTTGCAGGTCTGGGGTCAGTAACCACCCAAAGGGAGGGTTTAAAGAATGTCGGCTGGGTTTGTTTTTCCCCCCTCCCAGCTGTCAACATTTCCGTGCATCCAAAGAAAGTCAGGGATTTTATTTTATTAATGAGGGAGAAAGGTGAACGAAAAACCTCTCTGCTGTCTTTGGAAAACATTCCAGTATAAACAAGGATGAAAAGAATTCAGGTTTGTTTCTTCTTCTTCCTCCCACTCCCTCTCCCCCTCTTCCTCTTCTTCTCCTTCTCCTCCTCCTTCTCCTTCTCTTTCTCCTTCTCCTCCTCCTCTTTCTCCTTCTCCTCCTCCTCCTCCTCCTTCTCCTTCTCCTTCTCCTCTTCTTCCTCTTCCTCTTCTACTTCTCCTCCACCTCCTCTTTTTCTTCCTCTCCTTTTCCTTCTCCTTCTCCTCCTCCTCCTTGTCCTCCTTCTCTTCTTCCTCTTCCTCTTCTACTTCTCCTCCTCCTCCTCCTTTTTCTCTTCCTCCTTCTACTTCTCCTCCTCCTTCTTCTCCTCCTCCTTCTCCTCCTCCTCCTCTTCTTCCTCTTCTACTTCTCCTCCTGTTCTTCTTCCTCTTCCTCTTTTACTTCTCCTCCTCCTCCTCCTCCTCTTTTCTCTTCCTCCTCCTCCTCCTCCTCCTCTTCTTTTTCTCCTCTTCCTCTTCCTCCTCCTCCTCCTTTTCTTCCTTCTCCTCCTCCTCCTCCACATTCTCCTCTTCCTTTTCCTCCTCCTTCTCCTCCTTCTCCACATTCTCTTCCTCCTCTTCCTCCTCCTCCTCCTCCTCCTCCTTTTTCTCCTCTTCCTTTTCCTCCTCCTCCTCCTCCACATTCTCCTCTTCCTCCTCCTTGTTTTAATACATCAGCTGGAAGAAAGCAGAAAAGAAACAGCCCATCCCAAAAGCCCCCTTTTTAAAAACCCATCCGGGAAAATAAAACGGCAACGCTTCTGCCATTAAAAATGCTACTTTCTACACCGATGACGCTCTGGGAATCGGGATGCAGAGCCTGCTGGCAAGCGCTTTGCAACTTGTCTCAACTCCCTTGGCTGCTTCTTGGGGATATCTAAAGCCAGGGAGGGGAGTGTTATATTGTGTGTGTGTGTGTTTTTTTTAAAAAAGCACCAGAATCCTTCCCTTTCATTCCCATCCTTGCTGAAAAGCGCAGCCAGCTGTGAACACGAAGCCAAAAAGCGATTGCCCAGATTCAGCAAGGAGGGCAGTTCTTCCGATATTAATTCTCCCAGCCTTCTTTTAACCGGAGCCCACTTCTTTGCAAGATTTCAGAAGCCAAGATGGAGTTCACTTCGAGGGAGACGGGTGAAAAGATTTACGTTAGAGTCAACTGATAAGTGTATAACAGCAATGTTAAGCTCCTGTGTCTGCCGGGGACTCTCGGTATAAATGGGGCATAATATCCTCAAACTGTAGATCACATTGTACCCGGCTGCAAGCTGAGGGCATATGCCGACTGGTCCAGTATCTGATTATATATATATTGCTCCTGGAAGCACGAAGCCGAGAACACCAGCCTGAAGATGACGAATGAGACTCTGTCGAAACGTCGCCAAGATACTTCCAATTTTACGCGGGAGAAGACCCAAATAACCAAAGACCTACATATATATATATATATATATATATATATATATATATATATATTTGTTTTCTGAGGTTTTTGCGGGTGTTTGTATGTAGGTCTTTGGTTATTTGGGTTTTCTCCCGCGTAAAATTGGAAGTGTCTTGGCAACGTTTTGACGAAGTCTCATTCGTCATTTTCAGGCTGGTGTTTTCGGCTTCGTGCTTCTAGGAGCAAAGAATATATATATATTCTTCTGGTTTTTCATGCCTTTGTAAATGATGTGCTTGATTTTTTTTTCCTTCTTCTCTTGAATTTGGAGTTGTCAATGGCTTTGAGCCAGAGTCAAACCGGCTTGGTCCTCTCCTTCATCTGGAATAATAAGGAATCAAGTTCCAAGATGACGGTGGTCTTATGAAAGAAAAAAGGAATGGTACCCCGTTTCCCCCAATATAAGACATCCCCTGATACTAAACCCAATCGTCTTTTGAGCACATGGCAATAAAGCCAAGCGCTTATTTCAGGGTTCAAAAAAAATATATATAAGACAGGGTCTTATTTTTGGGGAAACACGGTAGATATAAGAAGGTATGGCAGAGCCGAAGTGCCATTTTCTACTCATGTTCTAAGTGAATGACAAAATAACAGAATAACAGGGAGAGGAGGCCTTCTAGTCCAGTCCTCTGCTCGAGCCGGAGACCTTAATACCGTTCCAGAAAACTCCCAATCTCTCTTCTTAAAAGCCTCCCGTAATTGGAGCACCCGCAACTTCTGAAGGCAAAGATTGATTGTCCTCGCTGTTAGGAAATTTCTCCTAACAGCGAGAAATTAGTTTCTCCTAGTTCTAGGTTGCTTCTCCCCTTGATCCTCCAGAGAAGTGAGCAATCAAAAGTCCTACTTCTCCTGGGCCAAACGGAGCCTGGCTACTGACCATTTCATTTGGGATTGTGGTTTGACGTTGTCCGCATCGACACAGGGCTCAGCCTCTCTACCTGGTTGGACCACGATACCTGGCTGCCTTCAGCAATCCCCCAGCAAGTTCGTTGGCAGGGATTTCTCTCCCTCCCTCTCCGCTGGTTTTCTTCCCATGAGCCGCAAAGATGCTGCGGATGGGAGCTTGGGTCTCCATGGCAACGGGTCACGTTCTGCTGACTTTGGCTTCCTGTCCCCCTCTCCAAGTATCTGTCACCCACCGAGTTTGGGTTTCAGGGCCAAGAGATTGCAAAGCCCTGGCACGACCTCGAAAAGAGAGGCAGCCCAGGGGTGGCTCAACCGTGAGGCCTTTGGCGGCAAAACATGGACTGGTCAAGGCTGAAACATCAGGAATTCTAGCCTTCAGAGTCTCGGAGAAGGAAGGGAACAGTTTTTCTCTCGAATGCCAATTATCTTCTCAGCAATCCTATCTCCACATGGATCTAACAGCTGCACCGACTAGGCCCGTGATGACAAACCTATGGCATATATGCCAGAAGTGGCACGCAGAGCCATTTCTCCGGGCATGCAAGCCATTGCCCGTTGTTGTTCCGGGCTCCGGCACGCTGACCGGCTGGTCTTCACGCCCGCAAAACCGGAAGAGCAGCTACCCAGTGTGCATGTGCATATGGTGTACATATGTGCACCAGCCAGCTGTCTTAATGCACGCATGCACGCATAAAGCCAGAAGGCCAGGTGGCCGGTGCGCATGCTGGAAACCGGAAATCATTTTCCTGGGGCACATATGCACGCCCAGTGGCTGCTTTTCCAGTTTCCAGCACACATACATGAACGCACGGGCTCCCATTTTGACACTTGGCGCCGAAATGTTTTGCCAATGCTAGATTAGGCTAAGGATGATTTATTTTTTTAAAACTTTTATTTGTGACTTAGCCTGATGGATGAACCCAGGCTCATTGGATTAATTTAAGATTCTGAATCTTTGGGGGCAGGCCCAGAAAATAGGTGTAGGTGAGAACCAAGGCAAACCTTATTCTGGATAGGTTAATTAAAACAAAAACTCAGCCGTCACCACCTCCTCACAGAACTTTATAATTTACTTTAAAGCTGGGAATTAATTCCCATGTAGAGGAAGATCGTTATAAGCCCGTGTATTTAGCCATTAAGTTAGATTAATGAAATGGAATAATATTAAGATTTAATTAACAATTTGATTTTTTTCCCCCCCTCACTCCCTCCTTCAGTTCTTTGGTGTGGCTCACCAAATGTCTCTTCCTCAGCTCCATGGTACAGTAGCTCTGCACGGCGGGTGGGGGGGAGGGGGTAAAATCCAGCAGGTTCCGACAGATTCGGGAGAACTGGTAGCGGAAATTTTGAGTAGTTTGGAGAACTGGCAAATACTACCTCTGGCTAGCCCCAGGAGTGGGGAGGGAATGGGGATTTTGCAATATCCTTTCCCCAGGAGTGGGGAGGGAATGGAAGTTTTGCAGTGTCCTTCCCCCTGGAGTGGGGAGGGAATGGGGATTTTGCAGTATCCTTCCCCCTGGAGTGGGAAGGGAATGGGGATTTTGTAGCATCCTTCCTCCAGGAGAAGGGAGGGAGTGGGGATTTTGCAGTATCCTTCCCGTGCCACGTCCATCAAGCCACACCACCCCCACCAAGCCGGTAGTAAAAAAAAAATTGAATTCCACCACTGCTCTGCATCCCCTTTTTTTTTCAAACTGACTGTCACTCAAATCTTCCGTGTGATTTTCTCAGGGTGTGATTCTAGAACAATTATTCTAGAATGTTCCGCCTCAAGACAGCCGTGAGGTTTATGAGGCGGAACATTCTAGAATAATTTCCTCGTGAACATGACCACGGGGAAGAAGCTAAGGGTTCAAGCACCGGGAGAGCTGTGAGGAGATTCGCGCGGGATTGAGAAGCCATGAGGCCATTTTTACGGGTGCCTGTCTCCTCTGTTCCCTGCCGATTACATAAACTGCAGCCCGAAGGAAATTTCGATTTTCTGGAAATGTCATCTCTTGTTTGCAGAAGTCTCCGAGGGCGGCCCAGAATGGCAAATGTTGAACTTGAATCGTTTTCATGTCTCGTCCTGCCCCGGGCTCTCCCTTTTAACCTTTTCCAAAGGTAACCTGGGAGACGAATTGCCCCCACCCGTCACCCCCGTTTGCATTCTCAAATTAAAAAAAAAATAGCACGGGGATAATTGAAGGAAAAAGGTTAAGAAGCTTCAATTAGAAAGGTTAGAAAGACAGGAGCCGATCTGCCAGAAGGACAAAAGAGGTGGGCACCGTGTTGGCGATTTAACCAAAGGAGTCAGACCTGGAAGCCATCTTTTACAGTTGGGCCTTCAGGCCTGCCATATTTTCTACTGTGGGAAAATGGGAGGGGGGATTGTATAGAGTCATGATGGCGAACCTATGGCATGGGTGCCACAGCTGGCACGCTGGAGCCATATCGGTGGGCACGCGAGCTCAGCTCCAGCATGCATGCATGCGCCAGCCAGCTGATTTTCAGGCCTTCTGGGCCTACCAGAACTCCGGAGAGCCTCTGAGGGGATGGGGAAGGTTGTTTTTGCCCTCCCCAGGCTCCTAGAAAGGCTCTAGGGAGAGCAAAAAACGGGCCTACCGGGCCCACCGGGCCATCACGTGCCAAAAGCAGGGAGAACACGGGGAGGTGGGGCGCATAGAATCATGAATGTGGGGACGCTTTCATGTGACCCCATCGCATCCCCCCGCTTTTGGCACGCGATGGCAAAAAGGTTAGCCATCACTGGTATAGAGCATGGGTGATATATAGTAGTCAAAATAACATTCTTTTCTCAGAGATTCAAGGCCATGGTTCCCTGCAAGCTACCATGAGGGGACTAGGAGCTATCTTCAGTTGGGGCCTGACTGGACCACGTGATGGGCATGTGGGTGCTGGGCAGGGACTTGAACTTTCTGTTGGGGTTGAGAAAACCTGGAAGCTTTCAGATTCAGGTTTTCCCAGATGTGCCGATATGACTTCTTCAATAAAATGGAACTTTGAGGAAATTCAAGCTTCTTTTGTTGGGGGTGTTACTTGAAATCCTGACACAAGGGGTCTTCCAGTATCTGCAGCTGGATGGTTTGGTCTCATTCCATAGGCTCTGCATTCCCACTAGATAGCTTGGAAGACAGGAAGAAGAAGAAACCCTATTAAAGAAACTGGTAAAGGAATAACCGTGTATAATTCCAGCTTGGCCTCCATCCTCCGTCCATCCATCCATCCATCCATCTCCCTCCCTACCTTTAGATGTGGAATAATGGAATCACAAAGAAGCCACAAAGTCACAAAGAAGAGAAGGGGTCAACTTATTTTCAGAAGCACCTGAAGGCAGGACAAGAAGTCACGGATGGAAACTAATCAAGGAGAGAAGTGACCTAGAATTAAGGACAAACTTCCTGACATTGAGAACAATCACAGTTTACCTTCAGAAGTGGATGCTCCAGCACTGGAAGATTTTAAGAAGAGATTGGACAACCAGTTGTCTGAAATGGTGTAAGGCTGTGATGGCGAACCTATGGCATTGATTTATGGATGTGGGCACGCGCACGCGTGACCCCACTGTGCTCCCCCGGCAAAAAGGTTAGCCATCACTGGTGTAGGGTTTCCATACCCTATAAGGCAAGTATAAGGTATAAGAAGGTCGGCCAGATTGCTCGCGAGGAGGCAGCCTTGCCTTTCTTGATGGGCAGCCCTAGAAGCTGGCTATTTAGCATGGCAGACACATGGAGGCAATGCTGGGAACAATGTCTTCTCTTCCTAGTTGTGTGTTTTCTGGTCGTTGTGATTCTTGCCTCGCTTTGGATTGACCCCCGTGCCTTGACTTAGAACTCTGGATTTTTCTTGCCTCATGAACCTCCTTGTATTGTAGGTTAAATTTTGCCTGGTGGGTTCCTTTTGATTGGGAATCTTTCAAGTGCCTTGGGGGCTCATTGGCCATTGCTCTGCGGACTAACATTCTCTGTCCGGTTGCTGGGTGGGTATGGCCATGGTGAGTGTGGCCTACTTGGCCTCCAGCACCATGATGGGGGAGCGTTTTCACCCTCCCCAAGATATAGAGGCTTTCTTTAAGCATTTGGGAGGGCGAAAACGGCCTCCTGCGGACTTCGGAGGCCCTCCGGAGGCTGGAAACAGGCCCATTTCCGGACATTATGGTTATTCCAGTAGGCCAGTTTTTCACCCTCCCCAGGCTCCAGAAGCTTTCCTCGAGCCTCTGGGAAGACAAAAGCAGCCTGCCCTGGGCTCTGGAGGCCAGAAACAGGCCCGTTTCTGGACTGCCAGTTATTCCAGTATGCCAGTTTTTCACCCTCCCCAGGCTCTAGAGGCTTTCCTCGAGCCTCTGGGAGGGCAAAAACAGCCTCTCCCTGGCTCTGGAGGCCCTCTGGAGGCTGGAAACGGGCCTCCCCTTTTCAGAATTTCTGAACTTCTGTTTTTCGCCCTCCCAGAGCGTCTACATGGGCCCTGCACTTACCTGGCATCCAAAACAGGCTGCATGGAGTCTCCTGGGAGGGATGAGGTGGGGTGGGCCAGCCAGTCCTTGCAACTACCAGTTCGGTGAACCAGATATAAAATTAGCATCTGATTCACCCGAACTGATCCAAACCGGCTGAATCCTACTCCCGGGAGTTGCGGAGGAATATTAAAAAACCCACTAAAGCACAATTACTGTACATGTGTGTGGGTGGGTGAGCAGGAAAGCACACCTCTTGGATCCACCATTTGGGCAGAGAACACATGCATTCCCTCCCCCCCCCCGCCACCGCTCCCTGTTACCAGCTGAGTACTCTGAGTTCGAGACCAGATCTGCCTCCTTGTGAGAAGCTTGCCAAAGACGGCTCAGCGATTTCAGCTGTCAGCCAGGATTTCATCTTCAAAGCCACTCCGTCAACTTTGCCAGTCCTTCCAGCATCAGAGGCTTCAAAAGAGAAGCTTGAAGAAAGACAGCGACATGTAAAATGATAACAGTGTGTGTGTGTGTATGTGTGTATGTGTGTGTGTGTGTGTACTTCCCAGCAAGCCACACAACTCGGAATATTTTATTTCTGTTTTATACGTTCTGAGAAGAAAGCTGCCATTTTTTCCTCTCCAGTCCCTTTTTCGAAGCGGATGTGGACAGAGTAACCTTTTCTCTCTCTTCCAGGGAGAGTGATCTTGATTCCTTCCCTTCTTTTAAAATTTGCACGGCATCTTAATTCCACACAAGATTACAATAGACCAGGGGTCTGCAACCTTAAACACTCAAAGAGCCATTTGGACCTGTTTCCCACAGAAAAGAAAACACTGGGAGCCACAAAACCTGGGTGGGTGTGGCCAACTCAACGTCACTCATTTCCACCAGTCACATGACACCCCCCCAGCCACGCCTACCAAGCCAGTCATTAGGATAGAGAACCGGTTGTTAAAAAATACCGGGAACCACAAAACCCTTTTGACATCTCTCTCCCTCCCTCCCTCTCTCTCCTTCTCTCTCTGCATCTCTCTATGTCTCTTTCTCTCCCGCTCTCTCGGTATCTCTCTGTCTCTGCCCCGGCCACTTCTCCATCACCCACCGTTGGCCTTACCTTCTCAGGCCAAGCGAGGAGTGACTGGGAGGGGAGGGCGAGGGGCGGGGGCCATCCAGTGGTGGGAGCCACAACAAAGGTCCCAAAGAGCCACATGCAGCTCCCGAGCCGCAGGTTGCTGACACCTGCAATAGACAATTGCCTTATTTTTTCCAAGGCCTGCCGCGGCCGTGGCCACGGCCGCCACCTATACACACACACACACACACCCGCATCCGCACACACACAGACACACACACAAACCCTTGGCAGAGGCCCAGCCTGTTTTGCTTCAGTTTGCTCAGCCATGTTTGTGGAAGAAATCTCGGTTGGCTGGCTCGTGCTTTAATTTCAGCGGATTGTCACTTCTTTTTCTTTCTTCTCTGTTCCCCCCTTTTTTTCCCCCGAAACAACAGTTTTGTAGCCACACCGAGCAATTTGATTTAATAGACTGATTAAAGGCCCCGGTAGAAGCAATCTATTGAAGCTCGGATAGGTCAGGGTTTTTTTTAAAACTCTCTTTTCATCTGCCGTCAAATCGGTTTGCATCGTTTCAAAAAAAAAAACCTCACGCTTTAGCTTCTCCCCATTCTTGGGGGGGGGGTTTCACCCCTCTTTTTTTCCCCCCACGCAGTTGCCTTCTTAACATTCTCCCAGCCGTTCTCTCTTCCCCCGTCTCCAACCTGACACATTCCTTGCACAAGTTGTTCTCTGCCTTCATAAAAATGCAGCGTGCAAAAAAAAAAAACCCACCACGACATCCCAGTTTCTCTGCTAATAAAGCTCATGGAGGGATATTAGCCTAGTAGAAATTAGGCTGGGTTTTGTGTGTGTGTGTGTGTCTGTCTGTGGGGCATTTGTGGGGGTGCCTATGGGGAGAAGCCTTTTCTGTTACCCTTACGATGGCTGGTTGTGCAGTCAGCCAGATGTTTAGGTTTTGTTATCGTTGTTATGATTTTGCGCCAACACGCAAAATGATTTTTTTTGTTCCCGAGTTGGAAATGAACACCTGGGAAATGAACACCTGGGAATGAAAGCATGGCTTGAGTTCCTTTAATCTGCTAAAGCTTAACAATGATCTTCCTTCCTTCCTTCCTTCCTTCCTTTTCCTTCCTTCCTTCCTTCCTTTTTCTTTCTTTCTTTCTTTCTTTCTTTCTTTCTTCTTCCTTCCTTTCTTCTTTTCCTTCCTTCCTTCCTTCCTTTTTCTTTTCTTTCTTTCTTTCTTTCACTACACTTCTTTCTTCTCCTTTCTTCCTTCCTTCTTTCTTTTCCTTCCTTCCTTCTTTCTTTTCCTTCCTTCCTTCCTTTCTTTTTTCCTTCCTTCCTTCCTTCCTTCCTTCCTTCCTTCCTTCCTTCCTTCCTTCCTTCCTTTTTCTTTTCCTTTCCTTTCTTTTCTTTCTTTCTTTCTTTCTTTCTTCTCCTTCCTTCCTTCTTTCTCTTCCTCCCTCCTTTCCTTCCTTCCTTCCTTCCTTCCTTCCTTCCTTCCTTCCTTCCTTCCTTCCTTCCTAGATGCCTGGAATCCTGATAGTTTCTTTAATCCCAGGAAGGCTGGCAGACTAGCTAACTATCATGGTTAAGGGACACAGCCATAGTAAATGCAACCGGCGATCCTATTTAAGGCCCAAACTTCGCATTTCACCCTCTCCGATGAGCTGAGCTGCAATACTGAAGATATAATATCATACAATAACAGAGTTGGAAGGGACCTTGGAGGTCATCTAGTCCAACCCCCTGCTTAGGCAGGAAACCCTACACCACTTCAGACAAATGGTTATCCAATATCTTCTTTAAAACTTCCAGTGTTGGAGCATTGACAACTTCTGGAGGCAAGGGGTTCCACCGATGAATTGTTCTCACTGTCAGGAAGTTCGAAGTTGCTTCTCTCCTTGATTAGTTTCCACCATTGCTTCTTGTCCTGCCCTCAGGTGCTTTGGAGAATAGCTTGACTCCCTCTTCTTTGTGGCAGCCCCTGAGATATTGGAAGACTGCTATCATGTCTCCCCTAGTCCTTCTTTTTGTTAAACTAGACATATCCAGTTCCTTCAACCATTCGTCATATGTTTTAGCCTCCAGTCCCCTAATCCTCTTTGTTGCTCTTCTCTGCACTCTTTCTAGAGTCTTCACATCTTTTTTACATCATGGCGACCAAAGGAGAAACCAGAGATTGGTAGTCATGCACCAGATTATCTCCAGATGTTCCTGGGATTCATTCCCCATCTGAAAGCCTTCTAAAGCCTCTGCAATTGAGTTCACATACTATTGTCAGAAGAATAATTTGGGGTGCAACCAGAGCCTGGGTTGCACATGAATAAATAAAAATAAGATAAATTTTAAAAAAGAAGAAAAATGTATTCCTAAAAGCAGAACTTTTAGGGGGCAGGTTGCAGAGAAGTGGGGTCCAGTGGCAAATTTTTATAGGATGTGGAAGTGTCTATGAGCTCAGGTAAGTGTGTGTGTGGGCTTGTGTATGTGTGGGCTTGTGAACATATAGTTCTGCTGGGAGACTTAATTTAACTAACTAATGGTATTTGCAGACCTTACCACTTGATATGTGGATTAGGTCTGGGTTACTTATTTTGGGGGTTAAGGAAGTTTGCTAATTGGATTAACTTGGAGGCACTGATTCTCAGAGCATTGTGGACTCTTGTTTATATTTTAAGGGAAGGTGGAAACAGTATAAAGAATAAAACCCATGGTGGTTTTCAAAATTTTTTACTACCGGTTCTGTGGGCTTGATGGGCATGGCAGGGAAGGATACTGCAAAATCTCCATTCCCTCCCCAATCCAGGGGAAGGTTACTGCAAAATCCCCATTTCCTCCCGATTAGCTGGGACTGGGGAGGCAGAGAATAGATCAGGGTGGGGCCAGTCAGAATTTTTACTACCGGTTCTCCGAACTGACTCCAAATTTCCGCTACCAGTTCTTCAGAACTGGTCAGAACCTGCTGAAACCCACCTCTGAATAAAACATATCGGGATATAAAACTTCTCACACTACGCTAAGCCATGGTTTGCTGAGGAAGCTTCAAAGGCTGACTCCTGTAAAATGCTGCTCCACAAACTTAGTTTGCAGACGGAGTAGATTAAATAGACTGAATCTTTCTGAAAATTCCTAGTAGGTCTGTAGACGGGATGCAGTGGCTCGATGGCTAAGACGCTGAGCTTGTCGATCAAAAGATCGGCAGTTCGGTGGTTCGAATCCCTAGTGCTGTGTAACGGGGGTGAGCTCCCGTGACTTGTTCCAGCTTCTGCCAACCTAGCAGTTCGAAAGCACATTAAAAAAAAAAAACAAGTAGAAAAAATAGGGACCACCTTTGGTGGGAAGGTAGCAGCGTTCCATGCGCCTTTGGCATTGAGTCATGCCAGCCACATGACCACGGAGATGTCTTTGGACAGCGCTGGCTCTTCAGAGAGGAGCACCACCCTCTAGAGTCAGGAACGACTAGCACATATGTGCGAGGGGAACCTTTACCTTTACCTTTAGTAGGTCGGTAGGAGACCATAGTCTTGGGATAGAAATGGAGGAATTTTTTTAAAAATTGCTGTATTTGCGAAATATTGATTGAAATATTTGCTTAGTAGCCTGCAGGATTTCTGTGTGCAAAACCTACAGTGGTTTGTCAAATTGTGGTTTTGCCCCCATTCCGGATAGAAAGATGTTTTTCGAACACCGGAAGGCTGGAAGCCATCGGCTTGGCATCAAAATACCGCCTAGGTTGTTGACGGTGGTGTCATTTATCTCTTCCCGTTACGACTCCTGCTTTTTAAAAGCATTTTTCACAGAGCCAACATATCGAAAGGTTTAATTCGCAGTTCTCACCCCAGCTTTTCTCTCTCTCTCTGGTTGCCCTTTTCTTGGCGAATCTGGGCCGAAAGACCTGTTCTCCCTCCCTCCCTCCCTCCGCCAGCAGCTCTTTCCAGTCTTCTTCCTTTGCTGTCTTCTGCAAAGTTTTATGTTTCTTTCATTTGCCAAAAGTGCTTTCTTATTCAGCGGGAGACAGAAAGGAAACTACAAAAAAAAAAAAACCGTCATAAAAAATCCATAAACAGCAAATGCAGCTTGTTTGCGGCTCTCCCGGTATCTGCAATTTGTGACACGTGCACGGACACAAGCATACAAAAATTCTTTGCACGAGAACAATGGTGTCCCTTTGTGTTTGTGCGCTGGAAAATAGTCATTGATTACGGGGATCAAATGAATTCAGCCAGCAAGAAATCTGCCCTTTTTTCGGCTTCCCTTGATACGAGCAGATAGCGGCAACGATGGGCTAAAATTAATCAAACCTGCTGGATCCCTCATTAATACAACTAATCCATCGTTATCATGGTTTTTAGTTACATTTTTAGGGAATCACAAGGAGGGGAAGGTTTGCCTGCTTCTCACAGAATGAGCAGTACGAGAAATGAAAACATCGATAAGACGGATTAATTAAAGCTTGGCCATTATTCCTCAGACAGGAGCTAGTAGATATTATTAAATGTTAGATTCCGGTGTGTGTGTATGTGTGTGTGTGTGTATTAAGAGAGAGTGTGTGTGTGTGTGTGTGTTTGTGTGTATATACACACACACACAATAGGCAGCAAAATGCTTGCTTGCTGTCTGAAGAAGCCTAGGATAGTGGATGTGATTTCACCAAGCTGTGGCTGCAGTTGTCTTTGGCTTCGTGCTTGTGCGAGGAAAAGCACGAAGCCGAAGACACCAGCCTGAAGATGACGAGTCAGACCTCGTCGAAACGTCGCCAAGATACTCTCAATCTTACACGAGAAAAGACCCGAATACACCAAAACTTGCATACCTCCACCCGTGAAAATCTACAAATATATATATTATTAAAGCCTAGAAACTAGTGGGTTGTGATTTTACTGAACTAGGGCTGCATAAAATCTTGGTTTACGTAGGTAGAACCTGGCTAAAGAGAAATACACATAAACCCTACGAAAAGGAAAGAAAATAAATACTGTACCTTTATTTATTTATTTATTTATTTATTTATTTATTTATTTATTTATTTATTAAATTTCTATACCGCCCTTCTCCTTCCGGACTCAGGGCGGTGAACAGCCAATTTAAAACCAATACAATACAATAAGTTAAAACGTACTAAAATCAATATAAATTTAGGCTGAAAATATAAACCGAATAAAAACTAAGACTCTAAAAAATTTAAAAGCATTTAAAATATTTAAAAATAGGAGGGATCAGGCAAGTCCAGCAAGTTGGAAGAAATGAGTCTTCAAAGCCCGACGAAAGGACCGGAGGTCAGCGATAGTCCTCAGATCTGGAGGGAGATCGTTCCAGAGGGTGGGGGCTACCACAGAGAATGCTCTCCCCCTGGGGGTCGCCAGCCGGCACTGTCTGGCTGACGGCACCCTGAGGAGGCCCTCTCTGTGGGAGCGAACCGGCCGGTGGGAGGCAATAGGTGGCAGAAGGCGGTCCCGTAAGTACCCTGGTCCTAAGCCATGGAGCGCTTTAAAGGTGATTACCAACACCTTGAAACGCACCCGGAAATCAACCGGCAACCAATGCAGCTCACGCAGGAGAGGTGTCACATGGGAGCGCCCTGTCGCTCCCATAATCCCCCGCGCGGCCGCATTCTGTACCAGCTGAAGCCTCCGGATGCATCCCAAGGGGAGCCCCATGTAGAGAGCATTACAGTAATCCAAGCGAGGTGTCCTCCTTTACAGGGAGGACATATAAGGTGGGTGTGGCTAACTGAGGAAGCCTAATAAGGCAGAAATAGAGCTATCTTAGTCTCCCAATGGGCAGCAAAGGGTCTGCTGGCTGCTAGAAGAAAAAAGCTTAGAAACTAGTGGATTGTGATTTCACTGAAGTAGGGCTGCATAAAATCTTGGTTTACGTAGGAAGAACCTGGCTAAAGATGTATATATATGTATGTATGTATGTATGTATGTATATATAAAGTGTTTTTCTATCGAGGCACCTGGTCTACCCCAGCATGTGGGAGGGAGCATACTGCATCCCTTTCGCCTTTCAGCTCCAATCCAGGATCCCTCAAGCAGTCGCATTCACGAGATATATGTATATATATACATATTTATCCCACATTATCCGGCCTTTCTCTTTAAAAAGAAAGAGATGAGGTAGGAGACAGGAAAGGAAGCCCCCACCCCCCTTGCTGAAACAAAAAGACAGAGAATACGTTCGTTTTTACTGAATAATTGGTTACCTAAACCCTGGAGAATTCATTAATCAAGAACCTTGGATTAGACCACAGTCCACTGAACGATCCTTCTGCTGAGTCAAAGCGCTGCCCACTTCGGGGACTCGACACAGGGACTTCCCTGCTTCCTTGAAACACCTGAAAGGGTGTTATTTATTTTATTTATTTAATTATATTTCTATACCACCCTTCTCCCGCAGGACTCAGGGCGGTGTTGCATTTGAATGTTCCCCCCCCCCCCCCGAGTATATGAAAAACTCCAATATCAATCCTGCCGTTCCATTTACTCCAGCGCTCCATAGTCATCCCGGGGGCTGATGGAGACCAATTTACAGCTGACATGTTTGCCTCCGACGAGAAAGAGTTGAAGGACAGACGCGTGTTGTCATCCGTTGGGTCCTGGAGGCTCTGATTAAAGGGAACTAAGCACCGCGGTCTGTCAGAAAGGATATTAATTTTGCATTTCATTCCCCTGTCTTGCAAATTTACGCCTGCCCTGGAAAAACAGGTTTCCACCGTTTCCTCTGATTTTAGCAGTCTGCAGACCCCGGGAATGTCTTTCATCTTAAATGCCATGTCGGAGAAGATGGGAATAGATGTTCTCTCTCTCTCTCTCTCTCTCTCTCTCTCTCTCTCTCTCTCTCTCTCTCTCTCTCTCTCTCTCTCTCTCTCTCTCTCTCTCTCTCTCGCACGTACCTGTGCCCTGAAATGGTAAATCCCATTTCACCGGCTCCTTATATATCACACGAGGCCTTTCATCCGTTTTAACGCCTCATTTGCTGTATCACGGGTGGGAGGTAGAGAGAGAGGGAGCTGGGTTTTTCCACGTATTTTTTTTTTATCAGCACCACGGACAGCCCCAAGGTGGGTTGGTTCCTGGGGGGCCTTTGGTCTTTGGTGAAAAAAGCTTCTCCACCCACCCACCTCCCCGTACCAAATCTGAAGACCAGCTCTTCAAAGTCAACAATGGCTGTGCTGGGTGAGGGGATCTAAACCAAACCAGAGCGGAGGGAGGGAGGGAGGGAGGGAGGGAGGAAGGAAGGAAGGAAAGAAGGAAGCAAGGAAGGAAGGCTTGAATTCAAATCTAACCAAGGAGAGAAGCAACCTAGAACTAAGGTCAAATTTCCTAACAGGGAGGACGATAGACGGGTTCTATCGCGCTGGCCAGCTGATCTTCATCCGTGCGGGTGTGTCGGAAACCAGAAGGTCATCTTCTGTTGCCAGAAATTGTGTGTGCCGGTTGGCTGCTCTTCCAGTTTCCGGTGTGTGCATGTGCACCAGCCAACTGGTCTTCGTGAGCGCATGCGCACCAGAAACCGGAAGACCAGGTGGTCTGTACGCATGTGTGCGCCAGAAACTTCTTCCGGTTTCTGGCACGCGTGCTCCCATTTTTGCACTCGGTGCTGAAAAGGTTCGCCAACACTGGAATAGAATGTAGGGTAGGGTAGAACAGAACAGAACAGAACAGAACAACAGAACAGAACAAAATAGAATAATCTGCTTGAACAGGAGGTTGGACTAAAACAGGTGTCAGCAACCTGCGGCTCTGGAGCTGCATGCAGCTTTTTGGGCCCTCTGCTGTGGCTCCCTGTCGGGTGATCCCACCACTGGCTGGCCCCGCCCCTCGCCCTTCCCTCCCAGTCACTCCTCGCCTGGCCTGAGAAGGTAAGGGCGACGGCGGGTGATGGAGAAGTGGCCTGGGCAGAGACAGAGACAGAGAGATACAGAGAGAGGAGGAAAGAGAGAGACATAGAGATACAGAGAGAGAGGTGGGGAGAGAGGGAGAGAGAGATTTCAAAAGGGTTTTGTGGTTCCCGGTATTTTTTCACAATCGGTTCTCTGTCCTAATTACCGGCTGGGTAGGCGTGGCTAGGGGGGTCATGTGACTAGTGGAAGCGAGTGACGTTGAGTTGGCCACGCCCACCCAGGTTTTGTGGCTCCCGGTGTTTTCTTTTCTGTGGGAAACAGGTCCCAATGGCTCTTTGAGTGTTTAAGGTTGCAGACCTCTGGATTAGACCACCTCCACGTCCCTTCCAAACTGTTATTTATTCTGTTAATCATTATCCATCCTTTGTCTGAAGTGGTATAGGGTGACTTCCTTGAGCAAGAGAGGGGGTTGGACTAGGAGATCTCCCAAGGTCCCTCCCAGCTCTATCCTGATTGAAAAACAGCCTTTGATGTTTGCTTTTCATTCCTCAGGGTCTGATCCTGGGGTGACACCCAACCTTTCCATACCCGGGACCATCTCAAAAGAACCCAGCGGGATAAGGCGGTGTGTGCCGTTGAGCCCAGCGGGATAATGCAACACAGAGTAAGTCTTTTCAGCGTTTTGACAACCACCGCAACCCACGCTCGTCTCTGATCTTTTTTTTCCTCTTTAGCTGAGTTCAACACATTGCCATAAGCTGAGAAAATGACACTTTGGCAGGGTCACCAGATGCTCTCTCTTCCCCCTCCTCCTCCACCCCCCTCCCCAATCACAGCTTTCGTTGCTCTTCGTTTCATTTCAGAAATGGAAGGAATGGGTTGGGGGGGGGGAAGAGGTTGGACACACGGATACCCGATATTTTGCATTCACTCTGTGCATTCTCCAGAAGCAGAGTTAATTTTGTAGCTCCAGCAGCAATTCCCTCTCTCTCTCTCTCTCTTGCCTTCTTTTATAGTTAGGAGCCTGGGCTGTAGTAATTCATTCCCTTAGAGCACTGTAGCCATCGATCAAAGGACTGACAGCTAATATGTCACTGATGAAGGGACGGTGTCTTCAGGGTGGATGGGGCACCATAAGCCAGCCTTAACTGTTTCCCCCACATCCCACGCCCGTCTTTAATTCCGAGGGAGATGATAAAAAAAAACGAAGACATGTTCATCCAGGAAAGGAAAAAAAAAAGAGAGAGAAACCCCAAATCTCTCCCTTCTTCGGTGAGCATTTTGTGCGCTGCAAAAATAGCCGGCAAAAGAGAGATCCTCTAAATCCAGACCTGGCTTCATTGGAGAAAATCCCTTCCAGCTCCCTGGGATGTTTCATGGATCAAAAATCAGGTTTTTTTCCCCCGCTTCTCCTTTACTCCCATCTGGTTTTTGCTCGTCTCGCGTAGGCAAACCTACTATTTTTTAATTTCACCTGCCTCTGAGGTTTTAGCAGCTTGTAATTTTAGAGACGTTGCCATGCAGCCACAATGCAGGAGGAAGATGCAAACAGATTATTGAACCAATAAAGAGTAAAAAAAAAAATGTCATCACGGCACCAAAATGCCACCTAGATAAAGGTAAAGCTTCGCCTCGCACATAGATGCTAGTCGTTCCCGACTCTAGGGGGCGGTGCTCATTTCTGTTTCAAAGCCAAAGAGCCAGCGCTGTC
Source organism: Masticophis lateralis (assembly GCA_030761175.1). NCBI lineage: Eukaryota > Metazoa > Chordata > Lepidosauria > Squamata > Colubridae > Masticophis > Masticophis lateralis. The sequence continues at coordinate 7,491,070 of JAUDYJ010000016.1, forward strand.
CGAAGACGTCTCCGTGGTCATGTAGCCGGCATGACTCAATGCCAAAGGCGCACGGAACACTCTTCCCTTCCCACCAAAGGGGGTCCCTATTTTTCTACTTGCATTTTTTACGTGCTTTCAGACTGCTAGGTAGGCAGAAGCTGGGACAAGTCACAAGAGCTCACCCCGTGATGCGGCGCTCAGGATTTGAACCGCTGAACTGCCGACCTTTCGATCGACAAGCCCAACGTCTTAGCCCCTGAGCCACCGCGTCCCTTCATGGGTGTATATTAGTTAACAAATTACAAAAATTCATGTCATGGTGTATCCTTCCTCGTTTTTCCTCGCCAGGTGTGTTGTGGGGAGTGGAGAGACCAGTGCAGGTAACAGCCTCACCGCGGACAACTTTTGAAAGCTGGAGAATCTCTCATTATTTCTTGATTCTCTCTCGGCCCTTAAGGATGCTGTGCCGGTTTCAGTCGCCAAACCTGAGAGATTTAATTATTGGCAGCAAAGGAGTCGCTGGAGCACAAAGCTTTCTCTTTGCTTCCGTGAGCACCGCTCGGTTCTTATTTCATTCACCCCCGGAGCTCCCTTTCCTGGTGAAGGCTGGGCCCGAGAAACAAACCGCGGCTGGAAGTGAGCTCTCTTTCAACTGATTCTGAAAGATAATCACACTTCGCCGGGCTTCTGACGGCGGCCTTTTCTAAAGAATTGTTCCTCCATTTCAGCTGTTCCGATGATTAAATGCTTCCGTGAAGTTTGCTGCACCTGGGGGGGGGGGTGTTTGTGAAAAATCAACATTTGGGTCTGCCTTTTGAACTTATTTTTACTTGAAAACAAAGGCAGAAGTTTTGAGGGACCTTCTAGTAATTTCCTCTTTTGAGGCGAATTATCCTTCTAATATATCCTTCCTGGGATTCAATGCTATAAAATGCTATGTCACTCCGTCTGTTGAACTGCACCTCCAAATATAGAAATGCGATCACGCCGGGGATGCATATATACTGAAATTAGATATTTTTAAAGGAAGTGTCACCTGGATATTTATATTTCTCTGGTGTGCCTCCAAAGAGAGATGTATTTTTGCAAATATTTTAACTCTGTATCGTCATCTTGAGTCTTTCTCATGTGAGGACGTTTATATATCATTCTTTATTAAATTATCTGGAATCCAGGGCCTACTGTAAATGTATCAGGAGCCGGAGCCCAGGATGATTTATAAGTAGTCTGTCAGCACTCCAAGCCTCATTCACTCTAGTGCTGACATAAGAAGGAGAAGAAGGGCATCTGGAAAGGGACGTTTTGACTTTTCACCTACTTATTTTCCCTGGAGATAATATCCCCTAGGAGATGGGATGGGAGGGGGGAAATTCCTTTGAGCTGGAGCGGTAGATTAGGGAAAGAGTGACTTGGAAGATGGCCAATGAGACCAGAGGAGTGGAGACAGGAAGGGAGGGGTTGGCGCCGGGAAGTCAGTGTTGGCTACGATGAGTCGGAGTTCGAACGTCGTGCTTAATAAATGAGAGTTATTTGAGACGACTTCAAAACCTGATATAGTCCTTGATTTACAATATTCATTTAGTGACCGTTCGAAGTTACAATGGCACTGAAAAAAGTGACTACATACGGCAGGAGAGAAATTTGAACAACTTTCATATGCGCTGTCTCTGACGAATTCTTGGCATCACCTGGCAGGACAGAGTTCCAAATAGCGCAGTCTTGGAACGTGCTGGAATTTCTAGCATGTATTGAAACCGTGACATCTATGCTGGCTGGGGCATGTCGTGAGAATGGCTGATGGTCGGATTCCGAAAGATCTCTTGTATGGAGAATTAGTGCAGAGAAAGCGCCTCAGAGGGAGACCACAGCTGCGATATAAGGATATCTGCAGAAGGGACCTAAAGGCCCTGGGAATGGACATTAACAACTGGGAAACCTTGACCACCAATCGTTCAACTTGGAGGCTAAAGACGCAGCATGGCCTTCTCCAATTCGAAGAGATGCTTGTTCGGCAGGCTGAGGCAAAGAGACAGTCCCGGAACCAGCTTGATGTGAGGGCTGGGCAGGGGACAGAATGTATCTGCCCTCAGTGTGGAAGGGATTGCCGCTCTCGAATGGGCCTTTTTAGTCACACTAGATGTTGTTTTAGGACCTCTCTCCAGAGCACGATACCATAGAGACTGAAGGATGCCAATGAATGTGAGCAGAGGAAATGTGAGAGTGTGTGCGATCACTTCACTCGCACGCACCACCTCAGCGCATGCGCCCGGCCTTCCATGCACGCGTTTTGCTCACGCGTGTGCCTTCCGCTCATGCGCCCGACTTAAAAAAACGTGCCTAAATAGGATGGCATAGAGCCGGGGTAGGTGGGAGGGCCCACCTTTGATTTCCGCTACCGATTTGCCCGAACCGGACCGAAGTGGCTGAATGCCATCTCTGATTGTGAGGGTTTTTGAAATGCAACTATTGCAGCATCTCCACAGTCACATGGTCAAAATTCAGACGCTTGGCCATTGACTCATATTTATGATGGTCGCAGTGTCCCCCCAAAAGGTCATGTTTTGTGACCTTCTGACAAGCTTCGGACAAGTTCTTTTCTAAAAAAGAACACCGTTTGGGGAAGGGCCAAAAGCCCTACTAAGCAGGTATATACTAAAGGTTGAAGGCTATTGCTTAACGCATTGTAAGCCACTCTGAGTCTCCGGAGAAGGGCGGCATATAAATCGAACTAATAAATAAATAAATAAATAAAGTTAATAGGGAAGCCAGAATCACTTAACAAACTTGCAAGGCACTTGGGATGCAAGGCAATGGGATGCGCATGTGCGAATAACATGGCAGCGATGAACATGGTGGGCAGGGCGAGCGAGCAGTGACTCGGGGACCGGTTTGGGGGTGTGGCCAGCTGGCTATCACTACCAGTTCGGCGACCTTGGCCAAATTTCCACCAACGGTTCGCGCAAACCCGTGCGAACCTGCTGAATCCCACCTCTGCGCTGATTTAAAGGCAAGATCTGGAGCAATGTAAACCAGAACGGTCTTTAAGGGGCCTGCAAAACTCCATTAAGAAACCGGTTTTAATTCTTATTTATCGATATCCGGCATCTGTAGAAAGGACTGGGGAAGCCTTGCTAGTCCCTTCCTTTTAGGCTGAATAATGTCGCATCCTTTCCAGAGTGTCTCATTTTCTGTGACTGTAAGAACCGAAGCCGGCTCAGAGGGAAGGCCACAGAAATGTCTTGTAATCCCCCCTGAGCTTTTCAGATAGGACAGAATTTAAATCTAAATGGCAAATAATGTAATAACACCTCTCTTAATCTCACCCTTTCTAATCTAAATCCTCCCAGCCTTTCATAGTTCTCCCTACTTCCTATTTGAAACTGGCCACATGAATATGGAGCTGTCGTATTCATGTGGCCATCATTTTATATATAAAAACTAGAGAACACCCCCCATAATATATGTATGAGTCAGTGGTGGGTTCCTCCCGGTTCGGCCCGGTTCGGCTGAGCCGGTAGCGGTGATGATATGACATTACCGAACCGTTTCTCTTTATCCGGGACCTGGGCCTTCCCACTCGCCCCCGCGTTATTTCTACCTTTTATTTCTTCTTTTTTAGCCTAGCTGATAGGTGCGGCAGAGTGGATTGCTGCACCTCAGCTATGCAGATTCCCAACGCGCTTGTGCGGTGATCGTGCGTGAAGCGTGTGCACGAAGAGAACCGGTAGTAAAGCCTGTTAGAACCCACCACTGGTGTAGGTGTGTTTCAGTGGGAGGTTGCTCCCGGTTGCCTCCCCCCCGTCCAAAACGATTCCTTAAGAATCCACCCAGACCTAGATTAAAGATCTTGGCTTCCCTTCAGGAATTGACTTGGCAAAAGGAAGTTTCAACCTTCTGAGGAAAGAGGCCACAAATTACCAATATGTCTTCTAAAGCTTTCCTGGAAGAATTTAAAGATCGGACTCTTCCTGGCCAATTTTACAAGATGAGACCTTCCCGATATTTATTTATTTACTTAGCAGATTTATATAAGCCGACCACATCTCACTGGGCCTCCTACAACACATAAAAACCATAAAACACTCAAGAATAAGGTGTTTTTTTTAAAAAAAAACCCAAAAACCCAGAAAACAGAAAAAACAATGATAGCAAGAGAACAATTATCAGCTGACATCGATACATGGAGCCATTACCTGTTCGGATGGACCTGATGAGGCAGGGAGATGTTATCCCTCAGGTAATCTACCTCTGTGCATGAAGGCATTTTCAAGGTCAAATCCGCCATCTTGAATTGCACCTGGAAGCAAACTGGCAACCGATAAAGCTCGGGAAACCGAAGGTGTCACATGCGCCCTCCTACGGCTGCTCATCACTCCCCCCCCCCCGCAGCCGGATTCTGCACCGTCTGAAGCTTCCAGATACTGGAATTAGGAATAACGGAGTAGGAAGGGACCTCAGAGGTCTTCAAGTCCAACCCTCTGCTTTCCCTACAGGAAAGCCTATATACCATTTCAGACAAATGGTTATTCAACCTCTTCTTAAAAACTTCCAGTGTTGGAGCATTCACAACTTCTGGAGGCAAGTTGTTCCACGGATGAATGGTTCTCACTGTCAGGAAATTTCTTCTTAGTTCTAAGTTGCTTCTCTCCTTGATGAATTTCCATCCGTTGCTTCTTGTCCTGCCCTCAGGTGCTTTGGAGAATAGCTTGACTCCCTCTTCTTTGGGGCAGCCCCTGAGATATTGGAAGACTGCTATCATGTCTCCCCTAGTCCTTCATTTCCTTCCCTTGAAGTGGGGAGGGAATAGAGATTTTGCAGTAACTTTCCCCTGGAGTGGGGAGGGAATAGAGATTTTACAGTGTCCGTCCCCTGGAGTGGGGAGGGAATAGAGATTTTGCAATAACCTTTCCCTGGAGTGGGGAGGGAATAGAGATTTTACAGTGTCCGTCCCCTGGAGTGGGGAGGGAATAGGGATTTTGCAGTAACCTTCCCTTGGAGTGGGGAGGGAATAGAGATTTTACAATGTCCGTCCCCTGGAGTGGGGAGGGGATAGAGATTTTGCAGTAACCTTCCCTTGGAGTGGGGAGGGGATAGAGATTTTACAGTGTCCGTCCCCTGGAGTGGGGAGGGGATAGAGATTTTGCAGTAACCTTCCCCTGGAGTGGGGAGGGGATAGAGATTTTACAGTGTCCGTACTCTGGAGTGGGGAGGGGATAGAGATTTTGCAATAACCTTTCCCTGGAGTGGGGAGGGGATAGAGATTTTACAGTGTCCGTACTCTGGAGTGGGGCGGGAATAGAGATTTTGTAATAACCTTTCCCTGGAGTAGGGAGGAAATGGGGATTTTGCAGTAACCTTCCCTGAAGTGGGGAGGGAATAGAGATTTTACAGTACCCTTCCCCTGCTACACCCACCAAGCCACACCCACCAAGCCACACCACGCCCACCAAGCCACGCCCACAGAACTGGTAGTAAAAATCCCACCACTGGTCTCAACCACTTTTTCTCATCGTGGCGACCAAAACTGGATGCAGCATTCCGAGTGTGGCCTTACCAAGGCCTTATAAAGTGGTAGTAACACATGGTGGCCCCATGTAGAGCACATTACAGACATCCATTCTAGAGGTGACCAGATACCCAGGACAAGAGTCCCTGTCTCTGATTACATTGGCCAGATTGAGGGTTGTTTCCCAGGGGTGAAATGCTCCCGGATTGGATCGGATCGCCCAATCCGGTAGCAATTTTCCCCTGTGGTTCGGCGATCTGGTAGCGATCGCCGCCCGGGTGTTATTACTTCCTGGTTTTAACCAGGAAGTCATGTTTTTTTACCTTCTGCGCGTACGCAGAAGGTGTGCTCGTGCATGTGATGTGGGCGAGCGCACGAGCACAGGAGTTTCCGATCCGGTAAGGAAGGTAAGTAGATTTCACCCCTGTTGTTACTCTATAAATCTGCAAGGCACTAGGGAAAATCTTCCCTATTGTTTCTGGCATACCCAGATGTGGGACCAGCTTGGTTTGACACCCTGAAGAGGCTGCGTAGAAGTTCACTTTGATCCTAAACTTAGGAGTTTACACTGATTCTGCTCTGATTGGACACGGATATTCAGTACTTATTCCCTGCAGCCAGACTGCTTGCTTGGCTTTCCCAATCATCCGTCCTTCATCCTTCCTTTGATAAATCACGGGCTGTGCTTAAATCAGGGGCCTGGCTCCACCCCCCATATATTGCAGGATAATTAATGAATTGATCCGGCAAAGAGGGCAAAGCATTAATCAAGCAGGGCTGTCAGATCAATGGATGGGCTTCCTTTCCACCGATGGAGCCGCATCTCGCTTTGGGAGAGCAATCGTTTTCTTTCCGATTATCACTGGAGTGTGTTACTTCCCGCTGGCCAGGTTTCCTGCTGACCAGGCAGCTGGACCCAACACACCAGAGCAGAGGAGAAGGTCGAGGTTTGACCCCAGAATAAGGTCCTAAATTGTGCCTTCCAAGACATCATGACCGAGATTCTTCTGCGACCACGGGTCGGCTTCAAACATTTTAGCAAGGGGTCCTCTGCCTGCTTGCTGGGTGGGCGTGGCCGTGCTGCGTGTGGCCTACGGCAGGGGTGTGGGGGTGTTTTTGCCCTCCCCAGGCTCCGGAAGCTTTTTTCGAGCATATGGGAGGGCGAAAACGACCTCCCCAGGCTCCGGAGGCCCTCTAGAGGCTTGAAATTTGCCCATGTCTGGCCTTCCCGAACTTTCGGTAAGCACCGCTTTCGCCGGGAGAGTGAAAGTGACCACCCCAGGCTCCAGAGGTTTTCCTCGAGCCTCCGGGAGGGTGAAAACAACCTCCCCAGGCTCCAGAGGCCCTCTGGAGGCTTGAAACTTGCCCATTTCTGGCCTTCCCGAACTTCCAGTAAGCCCCACTTTCGCCAGGAGGGTGAAAGCGACCTCCCTAGGCTCCAGAGGCTTTTCTCAAGCCTCCGGGAGGGCGAAAATGACCTCCCCAGACTCTGGAGGCCCTCTGGAGGCTTGAAACATGCCCGTTTCTGGCCTTCCTGAACTTCCGGTAAGCCTGTTTTTTTGCCCTCCCCGAGCCTCTGGACGGTCCCTACACTTATCTGCATCCAAAACTGGCCATGTGGGATTCCTAGGAGAGGCAGGGTGGGGAGGCCATCCAAGAGTGGGATTTGGGGGTTCTCCAAACTGCACAGAATCTTAGCTAGAGGTTCTCTTGAACCCCTGCGAACCCCCAGCAGCCCACCCTTGTCTGTGACCCAAGGTCAATCCTTCCTGCCACCTCTTTGCAGGTCAGCCATGCTCCCTCTTGGCTAACAAGAGGGGCCGGACTGCCTCTCGAAAAGGCAATAGGTCGTCCTTCGACCGAGGCACGGGGACTCCCTCCCCTGCAGCTGCTAAGGATAGGAAGCGTCATCTTCTAACAAGTTGGGTGGTAGATGACATCCAATTATCCAAACAGAATACAATGTAATTTCACCCTTGGGCAGGTCCGCGTTTCTCCCCCTTCCCCCCGGAGGGTGATGTATGATGCTGGGGCCGCCATCTCTGTTTGTAGAGCCTGTGGCTTTATCCCTTGGTTTCCTGGCAAATCTCCGAAGCTCAGGAGACACGAGAGAAAGCGAATTTTACAGCTGAGGAAGTCAGATAAACTACAACAGAGCACGCGGGTTGTTAAAATCCCAGAACAAACACAAAGAAATTAATGGGTCTCCATCGCGGGTTGATCCTTTTCAATTTGAATTCTACGTTTTCTGGATAATTTCCCCCCCCCCTCCCTTCTCCCTCCTTCCCTCTCCCCTTCCCTTTTGTTCTTGATTTATGATTTGTTACTTGTTTATAATAAAGCCAGCTTACAGGGCAGTTTTACATAAGGCTGCCTGCTGGTGCGTCAGGAAAAAAAAAATCCAAACCCACCGAGTTCGGACCGGTATTAGTAAGCGAAATGTGATTTGGCACTGTTGAAGGGAAGCCTTTCTGTTTTTGCAGAAGCGTTACGGGGAATATTTCCTGGTTCGCAAACATTCCCTTCTGCTGGATTTGGCCTCTGGATTTTGGTAGGGAAGAGAATCGAACTAGGCGTTTGGGAACATCGGCTGTTTGGGATTTCGGCATAAAATTTGCGCCTTTCCACTGGGCTACCAATTTCACTCCCTTCGTTTCTTTGGAATCTGATCCCCCTGTGCTTACATGCATGAATTAAAATCCCCCCACCCTTGATCTGAAAGAAAGGATCAGTCCATGCACACAGGACAATTTATGTTGTGTCGTATTTCAACAATATGAATGCATGTTTCCATTCCTCAGGGAAACACTCCTCAGGGGGGAAAAAATATCAGTCTTAATATGATTGTCTATGTTGGCACTTCTCAACCTTGGAGGTTTCAACTCCCAGGATTCCCCTCGGGGAATTCCCCTCTGGGTATTCTGGAAGTCCACACCTCTTCAAATTGCCAAGGTTGAGAAACATTAGTTTATATGGCTATCTGGTCTGATTTTCTGTTGGTTGTCTATTTTTCCATTCCATTCCAGATTCCATTCCATTCTATTCCATTCCATATGTTCTGTTCTATTCCACATTCCATTCCATTCCATACCATTCCACATTCCATTCCATATCATACCATTCCATTCCATTCCAGATTCCATTCCATTCTATTCTATTCCATATGCCATGCCATTCCATGCCATTCCATTCCATTCCATGCCATTCCATTCCATTCCATCCCATCCCATATTCCATTCCGTTCTGTTCTGTTCTGTCCCATCCCATTCCATATTCCATATTCCATATTCCATATTCCATATTCCATATTCCATATTCCATTCTGTTCCACATTCCATTGTGTTCATACCATACCATACCACACCACACCACACCACATTCCATTCTGTTCCCTTCCCTTCCCTTCCCTTCCCTTCCCTTCCCTTCCCTTCCATTCCATTCCATTCCATTCCATTCCATTCCATTCCATTCCAATCCATTCCACTCTATTCTATTCCAGCAAGAATGTTTTTGAATGGAACAGTGTTATTTATTTATTTATTTATTTATTTATTTATTTATTTATTTATTTTGCACTTTTATACTGCCCTTCTCCCGAAGGACTCAGGGAAGTGTACAGCCCATAGTAAAGACAATAGAGACACAAAAGTTAAAAAAAAAACAATTAAAATGATTCACTAATTAGGCCATATTATTAAAAACCCCAAACTTAAAATACCCATTAAAACTCATCCTTCCATCAGACCAGCTTGATGAAATAGCAGAGTCTTAAGAGCACGACGGAAGGTCCTTCGTATCTCTGGGGGCAGTTCATTCTATAGTTCAGGGGTCCCCACAGAGAAGGCCCTCCCCCTGGGGGCTGCCAGTTGACATAGTTTGGCCGACGGCACCCTGAGGAGGCCTACTCTGTGGGAGCATACCGGCCAGTGGGAGACAATTGGTGGCAGAAGGCGATCTTGTACATTAAATATGGGAAGCCAAGACGGGCTCTATCACTGTAGTGCAATCCCTTACATGAAACACAGCAATGTAGGAAAGGCCATCAATGGATCAGTCTTGCCCAATATTTCAGCCTTTGACCAACATCTGGGGCAAAGGCTTTTGCGGGAAAGGAGGAACAGCCTCCCTCTCTTCTGAGTCTCCATGTTTTGCTGCTGCTGCTTTTCCTCTGGGAAGTCAGTTTTGACATGTTGATTTGAAAGCACACAGAAGTATCCACACATGCATTCTTCTTCCCCAAGTAGGGTTTTGTTTTTTTAATTGATATGCTCAGAATTACCGTTCCCAAGGCAACTGTGGTTCACCTCTTTTTTTAAAATTAAAAAAATAAATAAAATAAAAACACCATATTAAAGCAGTTGAGGAATGATTACGGAACAAGAGAGCTGAGACATCCAAGGAGCAGAGGTAGTATTCAGCCGGTTCGGAGTGTGTGCGTGCGGTGAACTGGTAGTAACATAATAACCTTGGTGGCGCAGCAGACTAAATTACTATTATGTAACATCAGCTGCCTGCAATTACTGCAAGTTCAAATCTCACCAAGCTCAAGGTTGAATCTGCCTTCCATTCTTTCGAGGTAGGTAAAATGAGGACCCGGATTGTGGGGGCAATAAGCTGACTTTGTATAAAAAAAAGGAACACTGCTTGGGGGGGGGCGAAAGCCCTACTAAGCAGGTATGCACAAAAGTATGAAGGCTATTGCTTAACGCAATATAAGCCACCCTGAGTCTCCGGAGAAGGGCAGCATATAAATCGAACCAATAAAATAAAATAAATAAAAAAATAAATAATGAGAAACCCACCGCTGCCAAGGAGGGAAGAGAAAGGAAGGACCAGTGGACTTCAGACCGGGGTGGAGGGGGGAGAAAGAGGGAATAGAGTTCAGAATCTGACGCACCATATAATCTTCAACTCCCTGGTGACCTTATACCGGACGAGAATTTGCAGCCCTGAGTTTTCATCTTTAGGTGATAATGCAAGAAAAGTAAAATTTCCGGGGACTGTCAGCATGTGGGAATTACGTCAGGCCGCTGAAGTTGGGGAAAAAAATCATTTGAGGGCCAACGGGATCCTCAGAAAAGCAGAGATGTTTTATGAAACGTTGCCAATTCCCCACTGTGACTTATCTTTTTCCTCTAAATGTTGAACACTCTTGCAAGGCCCGGTGTTTCCTCCACCCCCACCCCACCTCTCCAGGATGATGGATAACTCCCTCTTGTGCCCAGATGAAGCTGTTTTAGCCACGGCAAAAAAATCCGCCCCTCTCAGCTTGGCTGTCAAAAATCAAGAAAATCAGCCAGGCCGGCAGGCTGGCCAGCCTTGTAGAATGCCTATCGAAAGCAATCCAAAGGGGAAATTGAAACGGAGGGGAGGGGGGGAAATCATGGTTCTGGCAATTAACAGATTTTGTTAATCCAGAAATACGAATGGCTACGAGCCACATCTTTTGAGACAATCTCCTCATTTATCTCTGATAAGCTCTTCTTCCCCCATTGCCGCCGTTACCCGTTTCTGCTTTTTGTTTTAATTGCAAAACTCTCGGCACAGGATTAAGAGTCGTGATGAGCAAATACATACATAGATACACACAGAAATACATACATACATAACTGTATACCTACATAGAGTTGATATTTGCATGCATCCATACATAATTCTGCCCGAGTCTTAGAGTAATGAAACCTTGGGGTAAAACGCAGCTGGGCCGACTCAGCTTTCCAAGGCTCTCGTTAAAAATAATAATTTAAAAAAAAAAAGCATCTCGTTGTTTGAACCTGTCTGAGAAAATTAGAATGGGGCGATTGTTCTTTCCATCTCTTGTTCAGCCTCAAAGGATTTTCCCAGGATCCTTTGCGGATGATGGACAATAGCAAAACTCCAGCCGTCTATCTCTCCGTGTGTAAGGGAGTTCATTTATTTGGTCACAGAAGATCAAATATACTTTGCCCACTGCTCCCCATATGTAGAATATTTTCTTTTCTTTTCTTTCCTTTCCTTTCCTTTCCTTTCCTTTCCTTTCCTTTCCTTTCCTTTCCTTTCCTTTCCTTTTCTTTTCTTTTTAATTTGATTTATATGCCGCCCTTCCCCGAAGACTCAGGGCGGCTTACAATGCGTTAAGCAATAGCCTTCATACTTTTGTATATTTCTACAAAGTCAGCTTATTGCCCCCAACAAACTGGGTCCTCAATTTACCCACCTTACAAAGGATGGAAGGCTGAGTCAACCTTGAGCCTGGCTAGGATTGAACTCACAGAATTACAGGCAGCTGGAAGTTAATTGCTGCCTTTAGTAGGAGGCATTAGCCCCCTATGCTACTCAGGTTCTTATATTCCTTTCTGGGGGGAGGGAAAATATTTTAAGGGTCTGCATCTCAATGGCAAATTGTGTGTGTGTGTTTCCCCTTAATATTTCAAAGAACTATGAAATGCAGAAATGCAGTACCAGGTGAGCTAACCAACTGTCTTTCCCCCCCCCAACCTAAAAAGCTCTAATTATTATTGTGAGATGGCTGTGGCATTGCTCCACCCCCTTTACACAACTTTGTGCATCCTTCCTCCTTTTCCTTGACGAAAGGACCCTCGTACGTTGCATCCAAGTTGAAGAGCACTAAGATTTGCATGAGGTGTTGCACAGTGGAACCAGGATTCAGCCGGTTCGGCTGGCCCTGCTCCTTCCCGCCCTGCCACTTTCAGGAGTCGCAACGCGCCCCATTTTGGCTCTCAGGTAAGTGCAGGGAGGCCTCCTAGGCTAGGGGTCTGCAACCTTAAACACTCAAAGAGCCATTGGGACCCGTTTCCCACAGAAAAGAAAACACCGGGAGCCACAAAACCTGGGTGGGCGTGGCCAACTCAACGTCACTCACTTCCACCAGTCACATGACCCCCCCCAGCCACGCCTACCCAGTCAGTCATTAGGGCACACCAGGAACCACAAAACTCTTTTGACATCTCTCTTCCTCCCTCCCCACCTCTCTCCCACTCTCTATGTCTCTCTCTCTCCCACTCTGTATCTCTGTCTCTGCCCCGGCCGCTTCTCCATCCCTCACCGTCCCCCTTACCTTCTCAGGCCAGGCGAGGAGTGACTGGGAGGGGGAGGGGGAGGGGCGGGGCCAGCCAGTGGTGGGATTACCCGACAGGGAGCCACAGCAGGGGGCCCAAAGAGCCACATGCGGCTCTGGAGCCCCAGGTTGCTGACACCTGTCCTAGGCCCAAAATGGGGAGTGGGGCTGCAGTGCGTCATCCTTCTCCCCGCGGCCTATTTTTGCTCCCAGGGGGGTGCAGGAGACCGAGTCGACACATCCACCACAGCCGGTCATTAAGGCAGAGAACCGGTTGTTAAATTATTTGAATCCCACCACCGGTGTTGCCGATCTCAGGTATGGAAGAGGTTAAATATTACAGCACCTGGGAACCGAGGGGGGGAAAAAAATATTTGGCCCTGTGAAGAGTCAGCCAGCAGGGATCCAGACAGGGTCAAGGAAATTGATTGAACCCAGTCGCGTCAACAATACTGGTTCCAAGTCAGATCTCTCTTTCGGATGCTGTTAGCAGCTTCAGCCAGGAGCAAGCTTGATTTTGTACTAATCAAGGTTGCATCAAATATTTGCTTTTATGTTCACCTAAGCCAACAAATGCAAAAAAAAAAAAAAAGGGAAGGGAAGGGAAGGGAAGGGAAGAGTTCCATCTCCATGGGCTGCCAAGCAGAGTGGGAAGGGCGGACGGACGGAGGAGCCGAAAGCTGGCAGCATGTGGATTAAGGCCCATGAATATGGATGAGGCTCTAATTGGCTTCTCTATGTAGTCCAAAGGGCCTCAGGGGGGTGGGGGTGGGGGGGGGAACGCTAGGCTTCAAGACTTAATTGTTGTAGACAATTAATAACTTGGATCGTCTTAATTCCATATTGCAATCCACAGCTCATTAGAAAGGCAAGGAGAGGTAACCTGCTGAATGAGCCGGGCACCGTCTGCTACCGAGAGTTACTGCCACAAGAGTCTTCCCCGTTTGGAAAATCCAGAGGGGAGCCAAAGATCATAGCCAGAACATACCTCTGGAGCCTTTGCAGCTGCCAGAATCAGCAATCCCCCCCCCCCCAAAAATTTTTGCAGGGAAGTTTGAAGGTGGCGGGGTGGGGTGCTGGGGGATGGGATTGCATCTAAAATTCCCTGTTTTCTCCCTTGTTGGAAGAAATGTCCTTCCGGGTTCAGTTCCAAGTGTGGGGGGGCGGGGGGAAAGACACTGGATTCATGGAAGTTGCTTGGAAAGGTTTATCGATGAACAGGATCACATAGCATGGAGATCCTGGGCAGAAAAATGGGCAGAGATACTGAGAGCGCCTGGGTTTTATGCCCTCTTTTGGGGTTTGGATTTGAGCTTGTGTTCTGATTGGTTGTCAGACTCCCGTGGGGTCATGCAGGGGCAACTCTGTAGGCTGTCCTGAGTCCCAAGCTTGGTTGAACCTTGCTGGGTGATGCAAATCTCCCCAGGTGCCATGTGGTGAGTTCTGTTGCTAGATGGTAGAGGGCTAATCCTACCTTTTGTTGGATCTTGGGTGAGGGCATTTGCTTATGAATAGAGCTAGCTATCTCTTTATCTCTTAACTGCGGACATCTGCTGTGGGTTATTGAGGATGGTGGGGGCTATTAAGAATAGAATAGAATAGAATAGAATAGAATAGAATAGAATAGAGTAGAGTAGAGTAGAGTAGAGTAGAGTAGAGTAGAGTAGAGTAGAGTAGAGTAGAGTAGAGTAGAGTAGAGTAGAGTAGAGTAGAGTAGAGTACCAGAGTTGGAAGGGACCTTGGAGGTCTTCTAGTCCAACCCCATTTAGGCAGGAAGCCCTACACCACTTCAGATAAAGGGTTATCCAACATGTTCTTAAAAGCTTCCAGTGTTGGAGCATTCACAACTTCTGGAGGCAAGTTGTTCCACTGATTAATTGTTCTCACTGCCAGGAAATTTCTCCTCAGTTCTAAGTTGCTTCTCTCCTTGATGAGTTTCCACTCATTGCTTCTTGTCCTGCCCTCAAGTGCTTTGGAGAATAGCTTGACTCCCTCTTCTTTGGGGCAGCCCCTGAGATATTGGAACTTTGCTATCATGTCTCCCCTAGTCCTTCTTTCCATTAAAGTAGACATATCCAGCAGGAGTGAGTTCTACTTACCTTTACTACCGATTTGCAACGGGGCCATGCACGTGCTCTTCTGTGCATGCATTTTGATGACGTTGGAGGTCGGTGAGCGGATCCTCCCGCCGGTTTTACTACCGGTTGTATAGAACCGGTGCGAACCGGGGGGCAACTCACCACTGATATCCAGTTCCTGCAACTGTTCTTCAGTTTAGCTTAGGCCCAGGGTATTTGGCGGAACACCTGCGGCCAGCAACAGCTCCCCATCGTCCGGTGTGCTTACACAGAGGGGGCCAACTTGGGGTCCCGTCAGCCAGGCAATGTCGGCTGACGGCCCCTAGGGAGCGAGCCTTCTCTGTGGACGCACCTACCCTCTGGAATCAACTCCCCTGGGAGCTCTGGGTAGTCTCCGACCTTCGCTCTTTCCGCCGTGACCTTAAAACATGGTTGTTTTGCCAGGCTGGCCTGGACTGAATGGGGTTTTAATGGGAATTTTAGTTTTTATTGTCTGAATTTTAATCTAGACTGGTGTTATTATTGTTGTGAGCCACCCTGAGTCCTCGCGGAGAAAGGGAGGCATATAAGTCCGATAAAATAAAATAAAAATAAATATCTTTTTACCTCCAGTCCCCTAGAGTGAGTCTGTTTCCTGCCTAAAACATGTTTCTCCATTTCTCATCCAGGGAAGTATAATATTCTGCCTTTTTAATATTTCCTAGAATATTTCATTTTCCTAGGAAAGGGGTAGCTGCTAATTGCCTACACCCTAATCCAGATTAAGGGTTGGGATCAGCTGGGGAGGGGGGTGGGAAGAAAGGAAGAAACCCACCCACCCCCGTGCCCATCGGCGAACTGGATGAAACGGTGTGAAATATGCAACAGCAGAAGAAGAAAAAAGCGTGGGTGGACGTCAAAAGATGGAAGTGACATCAAAGTCTTGATTTCGGAGAGAGTTCCCTTTGGGGAGAAGACGACGCCAGGAGGCGCCTCCTCCGTACATACGGAAAAAATCCCCTGCGCCAACCAAAGTGGGCCGAGGGCAAGGAGTGAGAATTTTAAGCAGCCTGCTTCAAGGAAGACCAAAAAGGAACTTGAAAACCTGGGTGAACAGGATTTGAGTTTAATAAAGCTACCAGCCGCTGATGGATCAGCGCAAAAGCTGTTGCGATGTATATCGTGTTTCCCCGAAAATAAGCCCTCCCTGAAAATAAGACCTCCCCAAAAATAAAACCTCCCCAAAAATATTTAAACGCATGTGCAGCCAGTCCCTGCCATTTCCTCTGGTTAGGGAGACAGAGCTGGAAATCAGGTAAGACAGCAAGAGGAGCCCCGTCTTGCTCCACACACCCCAAAATAATAAGACATCCCCGAAAATAAGGCCAAGTGCTTATTTCAGGGTTTAAATATATATATATCTGTTTTCTGAGGTTTTCGTGGGTGTTTGTATGTAGGTCTTTGGTTATTCGGGTCTTCTCCCACGTAGAATTGGAAGTATCTTGGCGACGTTTTGACGAAGTCTCATTCGTCATCTTCAGAAGCAATGCTGGTGTTCTCGGCTTCGTGCTTCCAGAAGAAATGCTTCTGGAAGCACGAAGCCGAGAACACCAGCCTGAAGATGACGAATGAGACTTCGTCAAAACGTCGCCAAGATACTTCCAATTCTACACGGGAGAAGACCCGAATAACCAAAGACCTACACACACACACACACACACACACACACACACACACATATATATATGTATGTATATATATAAAACAGGGTCTTATTTTTGGGGAAACACGGTAGCAATGATAGCAGAGAATATTCCGCAGCGCCAATTGTAAACCTGGAAAGAAATCCGAAATTGATGAGAAGAGATCTGCTTTTCCCTCCACCTTCATTGACCGATCTTCATTCCTCGTGTTCCCAGTGGGTTTTAGAAACCGGTGGGGGAAGAGAAGTCTCCAAATCCTGCTTTGATTGACAGTTCCCTGCAGGTGAGCATCTGTCAGGAGTCTTCTTAGGCTCCTGAAAGGCCCAGCTGCTGTATAGAAGGACTTTGAACACCAGCAGGAGATGAAAATATTTTCCCCCCTTCCACCTGCAGCCTAATTTAATTCCTCTTCCCCCATCTTAGTTTGAGAGAGAAAAAAATGTACTTGGAAAAGAAACTTTTTTTTTCAAAGCCTGGAAAATCAAGCTGGTCGAATGCGCATCCTTTTAATTTTCTGTTCTTCGTAGTTTTACAGCAGTCACACCTTCGTCTTTTTGAGCGGTGGCAGAAATAGAAGTAGAAATGAGGGCTAGAACCTTGAGCTCCGG
Organism: Masticophis lateralis; assembly: GCA_030761175.1. Lineage (NCBI taxonomy): Eukaryota > Metazoa > Chordata > Lepidosauria > Squamata > Colubridae > Masticophis > Masticophis lateralis. The sequence continues at coordinate 7,507,983 of JAUDYJ010000016.1, forward strand.
GCAAATTTGCTGGGAGCCATGGATGCTTGGATTTAGAAGTGCAGATGCCCCTTGTGGAGAGATGCTGAATTGCAGGTAGAACCCTCTGTTCTCCAACCTGGTGCCCTGGCTGGACTTCAGCTCCTTGAATTCCCTAATCAGTATTTCAAACGGAGAATTCTGGGAGATGGAGTCCAAAACATTTGGAGAGAATCAAGTACAAAAATGCTTGGCAAGGGTAATGAAATATGTCGAACGTTCACCTAATCTTGCCTAGCTGAATCCTTTTGAACTGGGGTGTAAAGGCTAAGGGCCTAGTTCTCATGGTTCTTATTAAAAGGAATACTGGAAGCGTAGTCTTCCTCTAGTTGAGCATTGTGCAAGCAAAGATGCGGATGGGCAACAAGCTACTTAGAAATGTTGGGAATTAAATGTGGGGCTTTTGAACAAAATGAATCCCACATTTGATGAAGTTGGTCTGTGGAAATATTTTACGCATTTCCACATTGAAGTCCTGTTTTGGCAGGACTCTTCTCTTTCACTTGGACTGGCTTTGCTGAGAAGCTGTAGGAAGTTTCAGCGTCAAGAGGCAGTGTTAGAAATTCTATTCATATACTCATGTACTGTCACCATGTGCTTTACTGCTCAACTATATTAACTGTAACAGGAAACAGGAAAGTCTACTTAGAACAAAAGAACATAGAGCAGTGATGGCTAACCTTTTTGCCATCGCATGCCAGGAGCGGTGGGGGTGTCACTCGTGTGCCCACACACATAATTCTATGTGGCCTACACCACACATGCACGTGTGACCCACCCACCCCCGCTCCCCCCGCTCCTGGCACGTGATGGCATGGTAGGCCCATTTTTCTCTCTCATAAGGCTCCAGAGTCTTTCTAGGAGTCTGGGGAGGGCAAAAATGGCCTCCCCCATTCCCCAAGAGGCCCTCCGGAGGCCAGAAATGGCCCATTTGCCAACTTCTGGTGGGCCCAGAGGGCCCAAAAAACAGCTGGTGTGCGCCAGAGCTGAGCTTTCATGCCCACCAATATGGCTACACGTGCCACAGGTTTCACTTCACAGGCATAGTGTATATACCAGAGATCCAAACTTGTAGATACTGCCATTTATTGGCTGAATACTACTGTAATTGTTGCACAGAAATACATTCTAACAATCAATGCCAACGGGCAGTTTGAAGACCAGACAATTGCGCTGCCTTGCTGAAGTCTCAGGGAAGGCCTTCAAGTCTGTGCAGAAGATTCCCACCTGTGTCCCAAAACAGTTTGAGAGAAGAAAAAAACCAAGAGGTACAGCTGAGCAACAGCAATCAAAATAGACCATCCTAAACAATGACCATTGCATTCTCCTGCGTAAAGTTTAGGAAGGATGAAAGGAAGCAGCCATTTTTGAGATGCTGGACGGATGCTCCTTATGATCATCCAGGAATGTCAGGCCCTTCCCCCATCCCCAATGAGGTTCTTCCTGAATTGGCGGGCCCCCACCCAACCAAGAAGCCATTGGCTGGTTTGTTTGACGTAGGCACCTCCTGTGCAGGGATGTACCCCTCGTCTTCGCTTTTTACAGCGGTCTTCTTCAACAGAGAAGCTCCCTCCTCCTCTTAGCTCTGTGGCTGAGAAAATGCACCGAGCCAAATAAACTGTTCGTGGCTTCGTCCAGATGATGGGAATACAGCCGAGCCCACACAGAGCCAAAGCACAATAAAACCAGGGATGGTATTCACTTACCTCCGCTACCGGTTCGGATGCGCAGAGCGTAAAAAACGGGATGTGATGACGTCGGGGCGAGTGGGTGGAGCCTCCCGGAGTGGCCGCTACCAGCTTGCACGAACCGGATAGATACCACCACTGAATAAACCCCACCGGGCGCCAGGGTCCCAATGCAACAGCTAGAAGGGGGTCTTCACGGGAGGGAGAGGGGCCTCTGGCATTGTGCGACACCTCCCCCGCGAGCCCCCGATTCGGCCAAGCATCCTCCGGCGTTCCTGTGCAAAACCACAACTCTTTCCACAAAATAGCTCCCCGAAAGCTATTAAGCTTGTTTAATTGCAGGGAGAGGGGGGGAAAAAAACGCCATCTCAGCTGGGATTCTTAATGTCCTGTGCATTTCTTGTTTTTTATCCCTTCCTCCGATCTCCCCCACGCGATAACTTTGGAGAGCCTTTTCCTCTCACTTGGCCTCCGGTGATGGAACCTCGGTTTATAATTGTTTGTCTTGGGAGTATAAAACTTATTTGTCTTGCGCCGGCTGGCAGGATGAAAAGAGACCTTATTCCTTTCTCAGATTAAAAAAAAAACAACACCATATTTTCAGCACAAAATCTAGGTTCGAGCCTCAGTGTCAACAGATCTCTTGTTAAAAATAAAGGTTCCCTTCGCACATGCATGCTAGTCGTTCCTGACTCTAGGGGGCAGTGCTCATCTCTGTTTCAAAGCCGAAGAGCCAGTGCTGTCTGAAGACATCTCCGTGGTCATGTGGCCAGCATGACTCAAAGCCAAAGGCACACGGAGCACTGTTCCCTTCCCACCCAAGGTGGTCCCTATTTTTCTACTTGCATTTTTTATGTGCTTTCGAACTGCTAGGTTGGCAGAAGCTGGGACAAGTCATGGGAGCTCACCCCATTACGTGGCACTAGGGATTCGAACCGCTGAACTGCCGACCTTTCGATCAATGAGCTCAGCGTCTTAGCCGCTGAGCCACCACGTCCCTTTTTAGATCGCTTGTTACTGTCCTCAAAAGAGAGGCGCTCTGGCCCTGGGGAAGTGAAGATGGGTAAGGGTCAGTGGTGAAATCCAATTTTTTTTGACCACTGGTTCTGTGGGCGTGGCTTGGTGGGTGTGGCTTGGGCATGGCAGGCAAAGGATACTGCAAAATCTCCATTCCCATCCCACTCCGGGGGAAGGATGCTGCAAAATCTCCATTCCCTCCCCACTCCTGGGGGAAAGATATTGCAAAATCTCCATTTGCACCCCACTCAGGGGCCAGACAGAGGTGGTATTTGCCGGTTCTCCGCTACCAGTGGCTGAAAATTTCCGCTACCAATTCTCCCGAACCTGTCAGGTCCTGCTGGATTTCACCCCTGCTGCTGGTCCTTTTCCCAAGAATCTCAGGACAATAATGCTTCTCTGTGTGTGTGTGTGTGTACGTGTATGTGTGTCTAATTCACACTAGGGATCATTAAGAGAAGCCAATCTGAGGGTTTGTTTCTTTTTTTAAATGACGTATGGTGCAGAAAAGCCCTGGGGAAGGCGAAAGGAATATAATAGCCCTCTCTTTGCATTAAGGTTTGCGTTCCAAGCAATGGAAGGAGAATTAGAAACAGCGCAGGATGATGCGAGGGCTCGGAGTGCTTTTGCAGTCAGTTTGAAAATGCCTTTTTTTTGCAGGTGGGAACTCCTGCCAACTAGGGGGCTGCCCTTCCCCCCCTCCCCAGTATTGTGTCTCCGGTCAACAATCCTGCCAACCAGGTGGCTGCCCTTCCCCCCTCCCCATATTTTGTCTCCGACCAACAATCCTGTGGTTACTGCCTTAGAGGCTCTCCCGTTGGTTTTTCGGAGACCATAGCTGCAAGGAGCTTCCAGCTGCAGCCGCAGTCTACCTCTGAATGACTAGCGTTTAGTTCTGGGTGGGTAGCTCAAGGAGAAGAGGCCAAGAGGGTGTCGTTGCAAGGAGGAGATTTCAGCAGGAACGAACCCGTCGTAAAGGGAGACGCTTCTCCCATCGTGGCTACTATAAGCTGTGAACCGGTCGGAGTTTTTTCCCACCTCCTTTTTGTCCCGCAGAGTCCCCCTTTGTGGAGGGGACTGAGGGCAGCTTGGGAGGAGCCGTCTGCACCTCCTCTGCTAGCCTGGGTCTTCTTCACCTGTCTTTCTTCTGGCCCTAATTCAGAAAGGGACAGCCTGTGGTCCTGAGAATGGATGGATCCTGGGTGAGTGGGGATAGGTTTACGCCAGCTGGTTGGTTTTTTAAAATTTTATTTGTAGCTCAGGGTTGAGGTCCTTGGTGCTCTCGGAGCTGGGTTGTTTTCTTCCAGAGGTTTCATGACCCAAACTGGGTAACATCATCAGGGCTAGTGCTAAGGGAGGGAGGGAGGGAGGGAGGGAGGAAGGAAGGAAAGAAGGAAGGAAGGAAAGAAAGGAGGAAGGAAGGAGAGGGAGGGAAGGAAGGAAAGGAAGGAAGGAGAGGGAGGGGAGGGAGTGAGGGAGGAAGGAAGGAAAGAAAGGAGGAAGGAAGGAGAGGGAGGGAAGGAAGGAAAGGAAGGAAGGAGAGGGAGGGGAGGGAGTGAGGGAGGAAGGAAGGAAAGAAAGGAGGAAGGAAGGAGAGGGAGGGAAGGAAGGAAAGGAAGGAAGGAGAGGGAGGGGAGGGAGTGAGGGAGGAAAGGAGGAAGGAAGGAGGGAGGGAAGGAAGGAAGGAGAGGGAGGGAAGGAAGGAAGGAAGGAAAGGAGGAAGGAAGGAAGGAGGGAGGGAAGGAAGGAAGGAAGGAAAGGAGGAAGGAAGGAGAGGGAGGGAAGGAAGGGAGGAAGGAAGGAAAGGAGGAAGGAAGGAAGGAAGGAAGGAAGGAAGGGAGGGAGGAAGGGAGGAAGGAAAGGAGGAAGGAAGGAAGGAGGGAGGGAAGGAAGGAAGGAAGGAAAGGAGGAAGGAAGGAGAGGGAGGGAAGGAAGGGAGGAAGGAAGGAAAGGAGGAAGGAAGGAAGGAAGGAAGGAAGGAAGGAAGGAAGGAAGGGAGGAAGGGAGGAAGGAAGGAAAATTTATAGCTCAGGGTTGACCTGAGGGGGTCCTTGGTGATCTCTGAGCTGGCTGGTTTTCTTACAAACGTTTCACGGCCCAAACTAGGAAACATAACTAGGACTAGCCTCATGATGTTACCTGGTTAGGGTTGTAAAACGTCTCAAGAATACAACCCAGCTCAGAGAGCACCAAGGACCCACTCGGCTATATATTTTTTTTTAATCTCTTCTCGGCTGCCTTATAACTTCCCCACCTCTCTCTCTCTGGTCCCTTGTGGCCCCAATCTCCCCATGCTTCTGGTCCTGCCCTGCCCCACCCTGCCTTGTTCAAATCCATAGCTGCCTGCCTCCTCCAGCGCCCACAGGTGAGATGTGATGCTGATCTGGGAGAAATGCCTTGTCATGCACAGGATTCAAGGAATCCCTTAATTTTGCTAACTGGATTTGGGGTGGTGGGAGAGAAGGAGAGAGAGGGAGGGTTAGAAGACATGGCTCCCATCTCCCCAGCCCTTTTGCATCAGCCAGATTTTTTTCTATGACACCCCCTCCTTCTCCTCCTCCTCCCCCCTATACCAATTCATCCAAGCATCATACCTGCGTGAGAAGCTGAGACACCCACCCACCCCACCCACCCCACACCCCCGGCTGACAGGACTCCCTGGAGCTGGATTGTGGGGGAGACCAGCCAGATCAGGAAGAGAGTGCCCCCCCTAGTAATTTTGTGGTTGTAATCATTGCCTTGCATCATCCCCCCTTATTAGGAGAGGAAGTTAGGTGGAGTTTTCTCCAAGGGTGGTAGTTGGGCAGCCTGCATTGTTATCCTTTCTCAGTGCTCCCTTCGAAGGAAGCAGATCCCTAGTCTGGATTAATCTTCTCCCAGGGCACTGGGGTAGAGAGGTGGGGGAATCCCGCCTTCCAGACATGGTTTGGGGGGGGGGAGTCCTTCCCCTCCAAACAAGGGGTGGGGAGAAAAACAATCCTCCCGTTTCTCTCCAATCAGATCTGAAGGGGAGTTTGGTTTCCCCTACAATTTTTCCGCTGGGGCAATAAATCCTTCCAACTCAATTCTGCCAGCCTGGCTGGCACCCTCCACAGGACTGGTTGTTGTTGTTAGTTGCGAAGTCGTGTCCCACCCATCGCGACCCCATGGACCACATTTCTCCAGGCCTTCCTGTCCTCTACCATCCTCCGGGAGTCCATTTAAGCTTCAGTGACTCCATCCAGCCACCTTCTTCTCTGCCGTTCCCCTTCTTCTTTTGCCCTCAAATCGTTCCCGGCATTCGGCTCTCTTCTCCAGGGAGTCCTTCCTTCTCATTTGGTGGCCAAAATATTTGAGTTTCATCTTCAGGATCTGGACTACAACTATCCCCACCCCAAAAAAGTTGGGTACGATGGGACGCGGAGTCCTTCCCACCTGGAGGGCGCCCAGTTGCAAAAGAGAGAATGCATGATTTTTTTCAACAGGACAACATTCGGCAATATACAAAACATAACTTATTCAAAGCCAAGGAGAAAGGGAATAGCCACATTTCTTTCAGAATTAAATTGGGTATATTTAATCCCCTTCTTCCATCTGTGAAGTGTCATCATCTCCTTCCAGCGGTGGCATTTCTTCGGTAAAACTGCTGGGCTTGTTCCCTCTGTAGCAGCAGCATCTTCATCTATGCCCAGGCCAAGTTTTATCATTCTAGAGATACGATTGGCATGTGTCTGTGGGTCCTCTGGACTGAAGCTGGAAGACAAAAGTGCAGTCTCCTATAGAAGAATGACCAGATCCTTCACCGGCTTGTCATTCTTGTCTTCTTCTGCCTTCTGTCTCAGGGTTTCAATGATAAGAGAGGTCAGGAGAGGTCAACTCCAAATGTTTCTTTGCAGCCATGTAACCTATTGTGGAGTTGTCCCTGAGAGCCCTGATCCCTCTCCATGTTTGCAGTCCAGCCATATGTACTGGTTACAATGCAGCATGGAGGAGTAACCCATTTACAAACCTTCTCTACTTCCTTTTCAAGTATATCTTTCCTGGATCTGGCAGAGACTTTCAAACCTGGCTTTCTTCTCCTCCTGTTTTCCTTTTGCTCTTCTTTGTCTTCAGAAAGCTCCCGACCTCCTTTTGTTACTGACCCCCAAAGTCTTCCCCTCTCCAATTCTTTTTTTTTTTAATTTGTTTTATATGCCGCCCTCCTCCGGAGACTCCGGGCGGCTTACAATGCGTTAAGCAACAGCCTTCATACTTTTGTATATTTATACAAAGTCAGCTTATTGCCCCCCACAAACTGGGTCCTCCATTGACCTACCTTAGAAAGGATGGAAGGCTGAGTCAACCTTGAGCCTGGGGAGATTCGAACTTGCAGTAATTGCAGACAGCAGGTGTTAATCACAATGCTTTTAGTCTGCTGAGCCACCAGGCTCTTCTTTCAACTAATATTCATCAATAGGGTCAGTCCTATAGATGACTTCCAACAAGCCATGTTTACGAAGTCGCTCCTCTTCTCCTCCTCCTTTAGAAAAAAAAAAAAAAACCTCCTTTGGCAGCTTTCCCTCCCCCTTTCCACGGCGTGGTCTCGCCCTCCCTTCTTCTCTCCCCCCCCACCCAATACTGTACAGCACTGGATTGTACCATCCTGCCACCCTTCCCAGGGAGAAAAGAGGAGCCTGCATACATTCCCCGAAACGGGTGCCAGGCTGCTCAGCTGGCGCTGTCCAAGGTAGAGAGAAGCGAGAGGGGGGTGGCTGGGTGGGTGGGAGACGACGTGGGACAAACCCCCAAATTGCTGCTGCGGCTTTTCCTTCTGCCGCCCCCCCACCCCTCCTCGGAGTGATGGTAGAGACCCGGCTTTTGCCAACCCGAGGCTGCCCAGGCGGAGTATAAAGAGCCGCGGAAGCGCGGATGGGGACTCGGTTTGGCAAAGCGGTGCTTGGCGGTGTCTCCGAGGTGCTGGGGAAAAGATCGCCGGCAATCAGTCCTGGAGAGGAGCGGCTGCTTCCTCCGACCGAGTTTCTCCCGGAGAGGTAGAAGCTCTTAACTGGGGGGGGGGGTCTTTTGCCCGCTGAGCTGCTCTCTGGGGCAGACGGTGGCGGGTCCCGTTTATTCGGTGCCCACTGCCAAGCATGGCGCACGTTGGCGAAGGGGCTGCCTTAGCGGAGGAGGAGATCCGTGCTTGGCAGATGGGGGTGGGGGTGGGGGTTGCCCCAGTGGGGTGAATGTTGATTTGGAGAGTTTGATGGTTACTGGTGAGAAGCCAGAAAAAGGGGACGGGGGGGGGGGGTCTTCCCTGGGTCCCTCGGGGTCTTTTGGGGAGGGAGGAGGGGAGACTCCGTGGTCTAGAGAGAGAGAGCCCTACTGGAATTGGGGTGGGGGGGGGCGGTGTCTAGGTTTTGGTGAGGCTAGACGTTGTAGAGAGAAGGAAGCGCTCTTAAAGGAGTTGCGTGGGGTGGGGGTAGGTGGGGGTGGGGGCCGTATAGAGTTCCAACTTGGCACCTTTGCGGTTGATTTGTGAATTTCTCAAAGTGGGGTGTGTGGGTCAGTCAGGGAGGTAGCTTTGAATCCCTAGTGTGGGTCTCCTGCCTGAGCAAAGGGGTTGGAGTCGATTCCAACTCTGGTTACTATTAGTGTGTGTGTGTGTGTGTGTGTGTGTGTGTGTGGCCAAACCGCTGGTTTTGGAGAGAGAGAGAGAGAGAGAGAGAGAGAGAGAAGAGAGAGAGAGAAGGATGGAGGGAGGGAGGGAGAAAGAGAGAGAGTGAGAGAGAGGAAGGGAGAAAGAGGGAAAGAGAGAGAGGGAGGGAGAAAGAGAGAGGCAGGGAAAGGGAGGGAGAGAGCGGGAGGGAGGCAGAGAAAGGAAGGGAGGGAGAGAGAGAGAGAGAGAGAAAGGGAGGGAGGGAGAGGGAGAGAGAGAAAGAGGGAGGGAGAGAAAGAGAGAGAAAGGGAGGGAGGAAGAAAGAGAGAGAAAGAGAGGGAGGGAGGGAGAGAGAGAGAAAGAGAGGGAGGGAGAGAAAGAGAGGGAGGGAGAGAGAAAGAGAGAAAGAGAGGGAGGGAGGGAGAGAGAGAGAGAGAGAGACCCAGCAGGATTATTGGTGTCTTCGCTGAGAAGTTGAGGGTTGCGAGGCTAAGGAGATGCCTGGCTGTTCCCCCTTTCTGGCTTCAGTAGACTTCCCATTCAAACAGGCCTCGTGGTCGGACTCCGAAGTCTATGTATTTTTCCAAGGGGGTGGGTGGGAGGGAAGGAAGAGCGATAAGGAGAAATGATGGAAGAGATCCCGAAGGAAGGGGCTGCCATCACCTTAAAGAGCAACCCTTGAGCCCCTGTTTGCACCCCTCGATTCAAAAACCGCACCCTGAAATGTGTCAGGGAAAGGGGGGGGGTCTCCTAACTTGTTCAATCAGAACAGAGCTGGAAGGGAACCTGGGAGGTTTTCCACGGCTCAAGAAGGAGACTCTGTACCATTTCAGACAAGTGGCCGTCCGGTCTCTTCTTAATGTATTAGGGTTTGCCTGCATCCCAATGCAAAGTCTCTGTGTCGGATGACTGGAATGGGAGCCCGAGTCAAGTGAGGTTGGAGTTGAAATCTCTCCGTTCAGCTTCCTCCGTAATTCAGACTTCCCCTATTTGCATCAGCTTCATCCGTGCAGTCCATCAAGCAGGCAGGCAGCCAGACAGACAGGTGCATTTAGACTGTCGGGAGGGTCACCAAAATGGGTTGGTCAAGGTCTTTGGGTCTCTAGCTGAAGATCTTAGGGCAGAAGTTGGCTAGGACACCTGCTAGAAGGAACTAGCTAAGCAGAGAAAAGTTGGAACAAAATTATTTGTTTGTCCTTGTGCACGGCTCAAGAATCTGTTTTAGGGCTTTAGAATTTCACTGTTGTCCAGTGAAATCTTGGCATTACTCCGTGTGTGTGTGCGTGAGAGAGAGAGAGAGACAGACAGACAGAGAGAGAGAGACAGAGACAGGGAGGGAGGGAGACCCCAACCTGTGTAGCTGCTGGTGATTGCGGTAACACTGGGAACTAAGTTTGGCTGCTGAAGGAAGCAGAGGGAGACGAGAAGGGAATGGCTCCGGTTTGAGGGCTTTGAGTTGTGGCTGGGAGGAAGTCATGGGAAATCTTGAAGGCTCTGACTTGTGGGTGGACTGTACCAAACTGGGGGTCCTTCTGGTAGGAAATGCGTTTTAGAATCCCAGAATTGGGATCTGGGAAAGGAAAGGAAAGTGAAGGGAAAGGGGAGAGGAGAGGGGAGAGGAGAGGAGAGGAAAGGGAAGGGAAAGGAAGGGAAAGGGAGGGGAGGAGAGGAGAGGAGAGGAGAGGAAAGGGGAAAGGAAAGGAAAGAGAGGAGAGGAGAGGAGAGGAGAGGAGAGGAGAGGAGAGGAGAGGAGAGGAGAGGAGGGGAGGGGAGGGGAGGGGAGGGGAGGGGAAAGGGGGAAGGGAAAGAGGAGAGAAGAGGAGAGGAAAGGAAAGGAAAGGGAGGAGAGGAGAGGAGAGGAGAGGAGAGGAGAGGAAGGGAAAGGGGGAAGAGGAAGGGAAAGGGGGAAGGGAAAGCAGAGAGGAGAGGAGAGGAAAGGAAAGGGGAAAGGAAAGAAAAGTGAAGGGAGAGGGGAGAGGAGAGGAAAGGAAAGGAAGAGGAAGAGGAAGAGGAAGGAAAAGGGGGAAGGAAGGGAAAGGGGGAAGGGAGAGGAAAGGAAAGGAAAGGAAGAGGAAGAGGAAGGGAAAGGGGGAAGGAAGGGAAAGGGGAGAGGAGAGGAGAGGAGAGGAGAGGAGAGGAGTGGGAGTGGAAAATCTCTGCCAGTCTTCCCTTCCTTTAATTTTTCATATGGACCAAACTCCGCAGAGGAAACAAAGGCAGGACAGATTCAGCCTCACAGATAATTCACCCTAGAAATAAGGAGGAATTTCCTGACAGTTGTGGGAAGTTCATCGCTGGAGGCTTTCAAGAAGAGACTGGACTGCCACCTGTCAGAAACGGTGTAGGTAGGGTCTCCTGCTTGGGTGTGGGTGTGGGGGGTTGGACTAGATGACCTACAAGATCCCTTCCCACTCCATTAATCTGTTAAAATAACTAAAGAAATGGCTTCCATGAAGGACCCCTGCAGCCAAGCCAAAGCCTGTTCCTCCTTTGTTCCTCTTGTCTTTGGTGGCCGGAAGTCAGTTCCCATCACTCACCTCAGCCGCCTTGGCTTCTATCTCAAGAGCTTGCACGGAGGGAGTAAAATATGTGTGTGTGTGTGTGTTTGTGCAAGCAGAGCCAGCGTGTCATCTCTTCAATATAGCCCAGCGTAGTGAAGATACTCACCGTGGTAACCTTGGAGCAGGTGCGTGAGAGTCTTTATCGATAAACAGCAAGCATGATACTTGGGTAGACCTCCTGGCGCTACAAAGGGGCTCCTCTCCAGAAGGCAGTGGCTGCAAACCCTTCAACACCGGCTTTTAAAAATGGCATTTTTCAATTTTCCAGGACATTCCTATCCCTGCCGCAGAACAGGCCAAGCGATGAAACGCGTCGTTACAAAGTTAAAGAAGTTGGGGTTAGTTTAGAATCGTTCCCTTCCTTATTCTCGGGCCTCCCCTGCCTGGTGTCTGCTTTCCCTAAAAAGCAGCTACGTAAGGTAGGATGAGGGGTGGTGGAGGATCTTTGGCAGGCAAATGCCGTCTTCCCACTCGAAGCGAAGCGACGGGCGTGTGGCAAAGTCAATTCTCGGCTGTGGAACGGTGTTAAAGAGATGCGTGGGAGTTAAGTGTACGATAAGGTGTTTGTTTACGGAATGCGTTTGAAAAATCTTCTCTCCCCCTTCCCCACCTCCAGTTTTCAGAAACGCAAGGATGGTACCGTAAATCTGCAGAGATTTTCTGTCCTCCGGATCGTGGTTGTCCCAAAGGTGTTTTTTCAGGAGGCCACTGGAGAATAGAATGGAATGGAATGGAATGGAATGGAATAGAATAGAATAGAATAGAATAGAATAGAATAGAATAGAATAGAATAGAATAGAATAGAATAGAATAGAATAGAATAGAATAGAATAGAATAGAAAAAAGAAGACAAGAGAAGAGAAGAGGTTAGAGAAGAGGGAAGAGAAGAGAGAAGAATAGAGTAGAGTAGAGTAGAGTAGAGTAGAGTAGAGTAGAGTAGAGTAGAGTAGAGTAGAGTAGAGTAGAATAGAGAAAAGAAGAGAAGAGAAGAGGTTAGAGAAGAGGGAAGAGAAGAGAGAAGAATAGAGTAGAGTAGAGTAGAGTAGAGTAGAGTAGAGTAGAGTAGAGTAGAGTAGAGTAGAGTAGAGTAGAGTAGAGTAGAATAGAATAGAATAGAATAGAATAGAATAGAATAGAATAGAATAGAATAGAATAGAATAGAATAGAATAGAATAGAAAAAAGAAGACAAGAGAAGAGAAGAGGTTAGAGAAGAGGGAAGAGAAGAGAGAAGAATAGAGTAGAGTAGAGTAGAGTAGAGTAGAGTAGAGTAGAGTAGAGTAGAGTAGAGTAGAGTAGAGTAGAGTAGAATAGAGAAAAGAAGAGAAGAGAAGAGGTTAGAGAAGAGGGAAGAGAAGAGAGAAGAATAGAGTAGAGTAGAGTAGAGTAGAGTAGAGTAGAGTAGAGTAGAGTAGAGTAGAGTAGAGTAGAATAGAATAGAATAGAATAGAATAGAATAGAATAGAATAGAATAGAATAGAATAGAATAGAATAGAATTCTTATCTTTATCTTCTTTATTCTTTATTGGCCAAGTGTGATTGGACAGACAAGCAGTTGTCTTTGGTGCATACGCCCTCGGTGTACATAAAAGATACATTCGTCAAGAATTATAAGGTACAATACTTAATGATAGTCATAAGGAACAAATAAGCAACCGAATCATATCAGGAAACAGTCAATATAAATCATAAGGATGCCAGCAAACAAGTTACAATCATACAGTCGTAAGTGGAAGGAGACGGGTGGTGGAAACAATGAGAAGATTAATAGTAGTGCAGACTTAGTGAATAGTTTGACAGTGTTGAGGGAATTATTTGTTTAGCAGAGGGATGGCGTTCGGGAAAAAACTGTCCTTTGTCTAGTTGTTCTGGTGTGCAGTGCTCTATAGCGTTGTTTTGATGCCCAGGATGTGAGGGGTCTGTAGATATTTTCACAGCCCTCTTTTTGACTCGTGCAGCATACAGGTCCTCCATGGAAGGCAGGTGGGTAGTAATTATTTTTTCTGCAGTTCTAATGATCCTCTGAAGTCGGTGTCTGTCTTGTTGGGTTGCAGAACCAAACCGGACAGTTACAGAGGTGCCGATGACAGACTCCATCATTCCTCTGTAGAACTGGATCAGCAGCTCCTTGGTTGTTGTTTTTTTTCTTTTTCTTTTGAAGGCATTTCGCTTCTCATCCAAGAAGCTTCTTCAACTCTGACTTGGATAAAGGTGGGGAATGGAAGGATGGATATGCAAGATTTATGCCTGCGAGGAATAGAAATCCTTCTGTTTCCTTGCCGCCACCAGGCAGAGCTGAAGAAGCTCCTTGGATGAGGAGCGAAACCTCTTCAAAAGTAAAAAAACAAACAAATCAGGAATTCCAGTTGAAAAAAGCTCCTCAAGGTATGGTTGTCATTACTTTTGTGGCCTGAAAGGCACACGAGCAGAAGCGGAGAAAGGAGGAAAAGGAGCAGGGCTGGTTCTTAAAAGTTCGAGAGCTCAGTTCATAATCATCGCCAGATTTAACCGTTAAGCCGTTGTGTGAATTGGCCCGGTGAATAAATCCAGGCAACCGCGGTGTATTCAGGCAAGCCACGATTAGATCAGCGATGGCTTAGTGCACCAGGAACAATCCGATTGGGCGGCGCTGCTAAGCTTTGATGGAAGAGAAACTGAAGGCGACTGGCTTATCTCTTAAAACTACGAATATTTTCTTCCCCAAATTAAATCTACTTTACTCTCTTTCAACCACTCCTTTGTAAGGTTTGATTTGTAGCTTAGTTCTCAGATAAGGTAAAGGTAAAGGTTCCTTTTGCACATACGTGCTGGTCGTTCTCGACTCTAGGGGGCGGTGCTCATCTCCGTTTCTAAGCCGAAGAGCCAGCGCTGTCCGAAGACGTCTCCGTGGTCATGTGGCCGGCGTGACTACACGCCAAAGGCGCACGGAACGCTGTTCCCTTCCCACTAAAGGGGGTCCCTATTTTTCTATTTGCATTTTTTTTAAACGTGCTTTCGAACTGCTAGGTTGGCAGAAGCTGGGATAAATAACGGGAGCTCACCCCATTTCGAGGCACTAGGGATTCGAACCACTGAATTGCCGACTTTTCAATCGGCAAGCTCGGCATCTTAGCCACTGAGCCACCACGTCCCTTGTTCTCAGATACAGTTCTCAGACCTACGCTTCCAAAGATGGCACCGGTCACCGAAAGATCGTATTAGCAAACCTCGCAGCGGCGTCGCGCCTCTGCCTCCGCGTCCCGCTTTTCTTTCTTCCTTTCTGGTTCTGCTTTCGATTTTCAGATCTAAATTCTCTTCCTCGCCGAGTTTCTTTTCCTGTTATTCGGCGTCCCACCCAGCTCAGAAGCCACCGGGGCCCACTTTTCTTTTTAATCCTGTGTGTCATTTGGAGGGGATTCAAGCGAGGGGATTCCCATTTGGAGGAGGAGTGGGGGGGGGTCTTGCCAGCAACCTCTCTTCCTCAAATCCTGCCTGGCTCTTTCTTCTCCTCATCTCCTTCACGTCTCCCCCTCTTTCTCCTCTTTCTCCTCTTTTCTCCTCTATATCTCTTCATGCTCCTCCTCATCTCCTCCTCTTTCTCCTCCTGCTCCTCCTCCATATCTCCTCCTGCTCCTCCACGTCCTCTTTCTTCTCCTGCTCCTCCACTCTCATCCTGCTCCTCCTTCATATCTTCTGCTCCTCCATGTCTCCTACTCTTTCTCTTCGTCTCTTCTTTCTCCTCCATATCTCCTCCTCGTCTCCTCCTCTTTCTTCTCCTGCTCCTCCTCCACTCTCCTCCTGCTCCTCCTCCATATCTTCTCCTGCTCCTCCATGTCTTCTCCTCTTTCTCCTTGTCTCCTCTTTCTCCTCCATATCTCCTCCTCGTCTCCTCCTCTTTCTCCTCCTGCTCCTCCTCCATATCTCCTCCTGCTCCTCCATGTCTCCTCCTCTTTCTCCTCATCTCCTCTTTCTCCTCCTGCTCCTCCTCCATATCTCTTCCTGCTCCTGCTCCTCCTCCATATCTCCTCCTGCTCCTCCATGTCTCCTCCTCTTTCTCCTCCTGCTCCTCCTTCACTCTCATCCTGCTCCTCCTCCATATCTCCTCCTGCTCCTCCATGTCTCCTCCTTTTTCTCCTTGTCTCCTCTTTCTCCTCCATATCTCCTCCTGCTCCTCCACGTCTCTTCCTCTTTCTCCTCCTGCTCCTCCTCCACTCTCATCCTGCTCCTCCTCCATATCTCCTCCTGCTCCTCCATGTCTCCTCCTTTTTCTCCTTGTCTCCTCTTTCTCCTCCATATCTCCTCCTGCTCCTCCACGTCTCTTCCTCTTTCTCCTCCTGCTCCTCCTCCACTCTCATCCTGCTCCTCCTCCATGTCTCCTCCTTTTTCTCCTTGTCTCCTCTTTCTCCTCCATATCTCCTCCTGCTCCTCCACGTCTCTTCCTCTTTCTCCTCCTGCTCCTCCTCCACTCTCACCCTGCTCCTCCTCCATATCTCCTCCTGCTCCTCCATGTCTCCTCCTTTTTCTCCTTGTCTCCTCTTTCTCCTCCATATTTCCTCCTGCTCCTCCATGTCTCCTCCTCTTTCTCCTCCTGCTCCTCCTCCACTCTCATCCTGCTCCTCCTCCATATCTCCTCCTGCTCCTCCATGTCTCCTCCTTTTTCTCCTTGTCTCCTCTTTCTCCTCCATATCTCCTCCTGCTCCTCCACGTCTCTTCCTCTTTCTCCTCGTCTCCTCTTTCTCCTCCTGCTCCTCCTCCATGTCTTCTCCTCCTGCTCCTTCATGTTACTTCCTTTTCCTCCTCCTCCTCCTCCTCCTCCTCCTCCTCCTCCTCCTCCTCCTCCTCCTCCTCCTGCCACAGGCCTGCCTCTCATCTGGAACTTGTTTGCTCTTCTCTTTGCAATCCCCATTAAAGCCACAGCTTTATTAGGCCACTGGGAGCTGATTGGATTTTTCGAGGGCTCTCCATTAGCCAAATTTGCTAAACACTCATCCACTCACCCTCACACCAGCAGCCTCTTAAAGCGGGATCTGGTGTTTTTTTAGACAGCCTGAGCAGCGTCCAGATCTAGCTTGGGGAAAGCCTCTGCAAACGGCCCTAGCTTAAGAGATCAAGGGCCAACTTCCCCCACCCTCCTTTTTTTATAGAGAGGCTGTGCAGCCCTGTAGCTTCAAAGGCTTATCTGTGGAGCAATAAAACATTATATTTTTGGCCTGGTCTTCTTGGTAAGCTGCCATTCGAGTATACCCTCCCTGGGCCAGTCCTGGCTTCGCTTGTGCACAACCAGCCAAGGACAGAGGAGAAAATCCAACTGCTTTTGCGAATCCCCCCGTCCTCCTTCAGGGAAATCCCACTCTGGAAATCCGATCTCTGTTCCCACCTAGCCAGTTTCACGTTTCCTTGGATTTAGGATCGAACAAGCGGAAGAGGCTTCCGTTTAACTTGTAATGAACATCTCACGGCCGTGACAAGGGGAGGGGGGAATTTGCACAGGTCCGCCTGGTGCACCAGTTACGCCCTTTTCTAGAGAGGGACGCCCTCCGTAAGGTCACTCAGGCTCTTGTCATCTCTCGACTGGATTACTGCAATGCCCTCTACATGGGGCTGTCCTTGGGGCACACCCGGAGGCTCCAACTGGTCCAGAATGCGGCCGCGCGAGTAGTTACGGGTGCCTCCCGCTACTCTCATATAACACCACTATTGCACGAGCTGCACTGGCTACCGGTGGTCCTCCAGATCTGTTTCAAGGTGCTGGTACTCACCTATAAAGCCCTTCATGGCACGGGCACGGGGTATTTGCAGGATCACCTCCTACCGGCCTCCCGCCACCCAGTGCGCTCGCATAGGGCTGCCCTCCTCCGGGTCCCCTCAGCCAGATAGTGTCAGCTGGCGGTCCCTAGGATGAGGGCGTTCTCTGTGGCCGCACCGACCCTCTGGAATGGGTTGCCCACCGGCCTCCGGACAGCCCCCAACCTCCGCATCTTCCGCGCCGACCTAAAGACAGGGCTCTTTCACCAACTTCCCTGATCTGCTATGGATTTTAATTGGGATTTCGGGGATTTTAAACTGGTTTTAATTATTATTTAAGGTTTTTGTTTTTTTAAAAATTTGATTTATATGCCGCCCTTCTCCGGAGACTCAGGGCGGCTTACAATGCGTTAAGCAATAGCCTTCATACTTTTGTATATTTATACAAAGTCAGCTTATTGCCCCCACAAACTGGGTCCTCAATTTACCTACCTTAGAAAGGATGGAAGGCTGAGTCAACCTTGAGCCTGGTGAGATTCGAACTTCTAGTAATTGCAGACAGCTGTTAATAACAGGCTTTTAGTCTGTTGAGCTAAGTTGAAAGTATTGTCGGGTTGTTTTATTGTTGTGAGCCGCTCCGAGTCCCTCGGGAGAAGGGCGGCATATAAATCTGACAAAAATAAATATATAAAATAAATAAATATTTTTCAGCCACAAAGAGCCTTGTAGAGCAGAGGTCTCCAACCTTGGCAACTTTAAGCCTGGAGGTCTGGCTGGGGAATTCTGGGAGTTGAAGTCCTCCAGCTTTGCTGGCTGGGGAATCCTGGGAGTTGAAGTCCTCTAGGCTTAAAGTTGCCAAGGTTGGAGACCCCTGCTCTAGAGGGAAGGGAAATTCAGGGGTGGGTGAGCCACAGGAGGGTCTTCTGAGCTTCTTCTGTTTTTGTACGCATGGTATCTGTTGAACATCATTGCTTCCTGATAAATAATTTCTTCTTCTCTTTGGAGACGAGAGACTGATTTCTGATGCCGCAGAAGTTTTTAAAACCAGCTACTGAAGCTATTATTCCAATCAGCTGAAAAATTCCAAGGAGGCTTAAGAGACGATGGCTTAGTCAAGTTGCCTATTGAGAAGAAGGAAGGGGCTTATTTAAACACATCCAAGAAATTGGGAGGGGTGGTGGTGTTGCAGGGAAACCCGACTGCCACCACAGCTCAGCCTGTCTCCAGAATTGAAACGATTGAAAATGTCCCCCCCCCCACACTCCCTCCCACCTCCGGATCAAACTGTGTGTTCACTGGTAGACTGCCTCTGCCCTTGGAGGCTTGGCAGCACCGTTGCAAAAGTTAGGAGCCTCCGAAGAAGAAGAAGAAGGGTGCATTTTAAACCTGCCTCGCCTTCACGGCAAAATTGCTGCCACCGTATCCCACGATAAGCATCCCACGTTGCTATCGTGTTTCCCCCAAAATAAGACCCTGTCTTATATTTTCTTGAACCCCGGAATAAGGGCTTGGCTTTATTTTCGGGGAGGTCTTATTTTGGGGCAAGACGGGTCCTCTTGCCGTCTTAGCTGATTTCCAGCTGGGTCTCCCAAACCCGAGAAAATGGCGGGGACCAGCTGCACATGTGTTTAAATATTTTTGGGGAGGGCTTATTTTTTGGGGGGTGAGGGCTTATTTTAGCACATGTGCTCAAAAGCCCAGTTGGGCTTATTATCAGGGGAGGTCTTATTTTCGGGAAAACAAGGTATATATATTTTTTTGAAATTTTCCTCCTGTCTGGAGCTACTGGATGGATTGTGGGACTTCAGAGCTGAAATTCCTGGCTCTCTGCAGCTAGACAAATCACCCCTCAAGGAAACCCTCTTCGCCTGACGCGTTCCCCCTCTTTGATGAAAAACAGATTATAAAAGCATTTTCCACCAGCAATCTTGTTCCGGTCTGTGGCTTCTGTTTTTTCTCTTATTGGCACAAAATCTTTCCTCCCTCCACCCCACCCCCTACCCGCCCAGGAACTGCTGGATATTCCTTGCCATTTTATCTCTTTATTTCCCTCACCTTCCCTTTTTTTTTTCTTCTTCTTCTGATCTTACGGGGTTTTGGTTATTTTATGATCCGTTCTCACAGCAAAAAAAATCTGCCTTTTTGTACTGCATTGTCTATTTATGCCAATCCCCGATGTTATTTATTTTTTTTAATGTTTCTAAGACTTGATTCATCCGGTGCCTTCCTTCCCCATCCCGTGTCCCAGGTTAGCAAAGGCAGATGGGAATTGTAATCCAACACACTTGGGAAAAAAATCTGGAGTAGGGTACGAGAAGAATAAGGGGAAGCTCTTAATTTACCCCATGCATTATTTTTTTTAAAATTAATTTCTGGGCATCTCTGGCGTCTCTTGGTACAGCGATGTCAATAAACTGTATGCTTCGGCCCTCAACAACTGTGATATTATTATTATTATTATTATTATTATTATTATTATTATTATTATTAACTTTATTCATTAAACATGAAACTCAGTCAACTGGACATTTAAAAATGTGTCACAAATACCATTGACCGGTGCTAATGGTTGATATGGGTTGCTGCCAGTGTCCTAGGAATCAACCAACTACCTTCTTAAAATATATGATGTTCTGAGTAGCGTAGTTTTTTTGCAGTTCTGCTGGTGTTCTTGCAGGAAGCTGCAATTTCTTGATGTGTGTTGTAAAATTCTTGGACATGGTACCACGTGCCCCGACGACAATGGGTATCACTGTGGCATGTTTCATCCATAGCCATGTAGTTTCGATGGCCAGGTCATGAAATTTTGTGATTTTTTCCAGTTCTTTTTCTTCAACTCTGGCATCTCCTGGTACCATGATGTCAATAAATTGTACGTTTCGGTTTTCGACAACTGTGATATCTGGTGTGTTGTGTTCCAAGTGACGATCCATCTGTATTCGAAAGTCCCACAAGATCTTTCGCCTTCTCCTTTTCTATAACTTTTTCCACTTTATGTTCCCATGACTTTTTGGATACAGGAAAGTCGTATTTTTTACATAATGACCAGTGGATTAATTTAGCAACTCGGACGTGTCTAGTTTTGTAATCTGTTTGGGCGATTTTGCTGCATTCGCATATTAAATGTGAAACAGTTTCGACTTTGTTGTTGCAAAGTCGGCAGTTTGGATTGTGGGTGGATTTTTGTATCTTTGCTTTCGTGGCCTTAGTTTGTAGTGCTTATTCTTGAGCAGCCAGTATGAAATCTTCCGTTTCTTTCTTGATGGTTCCCATCTTAAGCCAGGCCCATGTAAAATTATCATCACATTTTCCTTCAATGTTTTTCAAGTGCTGTCCATGCAAAGCTTTGGTTTTCCATCTATTTATTCTGTCGTCCAGCTGTTTTTCCTTATATTCTGCCTTTGTTTCTATTGTTTTCATGATGATCTCCGTTTTCACAGCCTGCAGCAATTTTTCTGTACTTCGATTCACACAGTGAACCGTCGACAACTGTGATGATGATGATATTATTATTATTATTATTATTATTATTATTATTATTATTATTATTATTATTATTATAGGAACCCATTCAAGGCTCTCTTCAGCCAGCCTGCAGTTTGAGAGCCCGGGAGGGTATGAGGCCAGCTGGCTCGCCTACAGCTTCGGATGCAATGGAAAAAGGTTGCCAGCGAAAGGGTGGAAGTGAGATTTGAGATGGAAGAGACCGTGCTGGGAAGGGGTGGGGGATGGATCCCTTATGGCGGTGAAATCTCCAGACTGATTTTACCCAGTCAGACAAGTAAAAGGCCCAACACGTAACTTTTATCATTTAGAAAAGGGTTGACGTTGGTTATATTTTTTCTATCTCTTTGGTGGGTTTTGCCTCCAGCTCTTAAGCATCCCTGGAAAATGAAGTGAATTCAGTAACGGGGGTTGTGGGTTGCATGAAGGCAGGAGATCAGTTTTCACTCTCTCTTAACACAGTCTGCAAGGGAAACGGTTATAAACGGGGCTTCTTACCCTGAGAGCGACGGAAGCAAGAAAATCTATGAAGCTGTGGAACGCAGAAAGAAAGCTAATTTTTTTTTCTCGTTTGCCTCGTTCTTATCCATAGTATTTCGGGAAGCCCCGGAGAACCATATTTATGGCTTGGCAGTCGATCAAGCATGCTTGCCGGCAGTTGACGATGGATGACTGCAAACATGAGCAGTTCCTCTTTTCAATGAGGGGGCCTGGCAGCTATCCTGAATATTTTCTTTCCTGTCCCTTCTCTCTCTGGATATGTTTCTAGCAAACGTTTCTCCCACCGCCCCAAAAGAAAGCAGGGAAAAATGACCGAACAGGAAGTGAATTTCAAATGCTCCATCACTGGAGGCTTTTAAGAAGAGACTGGGCAGCCAACTGCCTGGAATGGTATAGGGCAGTAATGGCTAACCTGTCTACCATCAGGTGCCAAAAGTGGTCATCCGCGTACATGCCCACACCCATTATTTATTTATTTATTTATTTTAATTTGATTTATATGCCGCCCTTCTCCGGAGACTCAGGGTGGCTTACAGTGCGTTAAGCAATAGCCTTCATACTTTAGTATATTTATATTTATACAAAGTCAGCTTATTGCCCCCAACAAACTGGGTCCTCAATTTATCCACCTTATAAAAGATGGAAGGCTGAGTCGACCTTGAGTCTGGCTGGGATTGAACTCGCAAGTAATTGCAGCAGCTGGATTTTAAATGCTGCCTTTGTAGGAGGCATTACTCCCCTACACTACTCAGGCTCTTATTATTTGAGTTTGAGTTTGAGTTTATTACATTTCTATACTGCCCTTCTCCCAAAGGACTCAGGGCTGTTTACAGCCATATTAAAACAGTCCCACACAAAAATTAAAACCATTAAAATAATTTAAAGCTATTTGGCCGTAGTTTAAGACCCCTTGCTAAAACCCCTTTAAAACCAATTAAAACGCATTTAAAATTTATCTATTCGGTCAGGCCGGCTTGGTGCAACAACAGTCTTTAGAGCCGGATGGAAGGCATGGAGGTCGGGAATCCTTATATCCGGGGGGAGTTTATTCCATAGGGCAGGAGCCCCCACGAGAAGGCTCTTCCCCTGGGGGCCGCCTGCCGACATTGTCTGGCCGACAGCACCTTGAGGAGGCCCTCCCTGTGAGAGCGTATCGGACGGTGGGAGATATTCGGTGGCAGAAGGCGAGCCTGTAGGTATCCCGGTCCTAAGCCATGGAGCGCTTCGAAGATGGTGACTAACACCTTGAAACGCACCCGGGAGACCACTGGGAGCCAGTGCAGCTCGCGCAAGAGGGGAGTTACCTGGGAGCGACGAGTCACTCCCATAACCACTCGCGCGGCCGCATTCTGAACCAGTTGGAGCCTCCGGGTGCTCCTCAAGGGGAGCCCCATGTAGAGAGCGTTACAGTAGTCCAGACGGGAAGTGACAAGGGTGTGAGTGACTGTGCATAAGGCGTCCCGATCCAGAAAGGGACGCAACTGGAAAATCAGGCGAACCTGATAAAAAGCCCCCCTGGCTACAGCCGTCATATGATCGTCTAAAGACAGCCCCCTGTCTTTAGTGCCCCCTGTGGCCCGCCCCTTGGGGCTCCCCCTGCTTTTGGCACGCAACGACAAACAGGTTACCAGTGGGCCTGGTAGGGCTGTGTTTCACCCTCCCCAGGCTCCAGAGGCTTTCTTGGAGACTGGTGAGGGTGAAAACAGCCTTCCCCACCCCGGAGGCCAGACACAGCCCATTTCCCAACTTCCGGTGGGCCCAGAAGGCTCGTGTTTTGCTCTCCCCAGGCTTCAGAGGCTTTCTTGGAGACTGGTGAGGGCGAAAACAGCCTCCCCCACCTCCCAGGAGGCCCTCCGGAGGCCAGAAATGGCCTCTTTCCTGATTTCCGGTAGGCCCAAAAGGCCCGAAAATCAGCTGGCCGACTAGGGCAATACTCGTGTGCCCACAGATATGGCTCTGTGTGCCATAGGTTCGCCATCACGGGTATACCGCCATGATGGTGAACCTATGGCACGGGTGGCCGAAGTGGCACAAGAAGCCAGGCCGCCTGGCATGTCGCCTGTTCCTCTTCCAGGTTTCTGGTGTGCATGCGTGGGCAACGATCAGCTGGCCTTCATGCGTGCGGCAGTGCTGAAAACTGGAAGAGCCGATCTTTTAAAAAAGAGACTAAAAAGTGAAAAAAACTTTGGGTTTTTTTAAAGGTTTTGATCCCTGGAGCCGGATGCTAAATGAGAAGCCGGCAGACGCAAAAGTCAGAATACTGCAGGTCTGAGGTGGGTTTCCCTTACTTTTGCTACCAGTTTGCAACGGGGACGTGCGCGTGCTTGCTTCTCTCATTTGCGGCGCTTCTGTGCATGCGCAGAAGCTTCTGTGCATGCGCAGAGCGTCTGTGATGACATCTGGGCGGGTGGGCGAGCTTCCTGCCGCTGTTACTACCGGTTCGCAAGATCTGGACCGAACCGGTAGTAACTGCTGCAGGCCAAATGAGAGTGTGGTGATCCGGGCTCACTTAGTCATTACAAGACAGAGTTGGTCCCAAACAAAACTTTTACTCTAACAGCTGAGAATTACTTCATTCCCAGCTTAGTCCAAATTAATTCCAAAACAAGTCCTTCAAAAAAAAGGCCTTCGGGCTTATCACAAACCTTTATCTTCTTTGGCACCCTGCCAAAGGCCTTTCTTGGCAAAGCCCCACAAAGTTCAGAAACAAACAAGAGATGCCAACTGGAAACAGAGTTAGCAACCTTGCTTTCCTGCAAAAGGCCCTAAGTGCCTTTGTTTCTCTTTTAAGTCTTATGGGAGGGGTCAATCATCTCCCAGCCTTACTCCTGAGTCATCCTTTTTGCTTGAGCTGCTCTTGCCTTCTGGCAGCTCTGTGCATGCGTGCACTAGGAACAGGCTCCTCCTGTTCCTCTGCCTCTCTGCTGTCCGACTCTGGAGGCTCCCAGATGGCCCTGGCCCCATCTCTGCCTCTGATGCAGAGCCCTCATCCGGGCCTTCCCCAGACTCCAGGACTGGCCCATGGTCCTTCCCAGCCACCTCACTGCCCGACTCCATTGCCAGCTCCGAGAGCTGCTGGTGGACCGCAAAAGAGAGATCCCCACTGTGCAAAGACCAAAAATACACTGTTTGTTCCCCTCTGCTTTGTGATGTCCATTTGGGGAAAGAATCCCTCCTCCTGGAAGCTCTTTTGGCTTCTTAGAAAAGCAAGCAAAAATATCAACTCGCAGATGTGAGGCCTCTTTTAATCCTGGGAGGTTTGCCAGGAAAGATCTGAAAGCTCTTAATAAAGAAGAAACGTTGGATGATTGGTGAGAAAGGGTTATATTTATACACAACATGTCGCTTTTGGCCCGTCTCTCTCTGTCTTTTCTTCGTTCTCTTTCGATTGATAATTTTCCTCAGGAAAAAAAAAAGGCTCTTAATGAGGTGATCCAGGAGGCAGAAGCTTTGATGGATTGAGTTGGCTCACCGTAGGAGATATAAATATAAAACCTATACCTAGTGGTCTATGGAAGGATCTCTTTTTGGAAGAGGAGGCGGGCCGGCGAAATGCAAGGAGCCTTTTCCGCGCCTCACATTTAAAAAAAAACCGGCTGGAGTTTTTCAGAGCGCGCAGCAAAATAGGAGGAGGCCTTGCATTTTGGGGGAAACATGGGGAAACATTTTGGAGGAAACATGGCCAGATGGGAGCCACTCAAAGACTCTATGCCAAACTTTTAGATGCATTAGTTTAGAATGTGGAGTAATCAGAGTTGGAGGGGGCCATGGAGATCAAACAGGGGCCTCCTGTTTGAGCAGCGGAAGAGGCAGGAAGGACTCTCAACGAAAATGGATTGAGGTCTTTTCTTTCTTTCTTTCTTTCTTTCTTTCTTTCTTTCTTTCTTTCTTTCTTTCTTTCTTTCCTTTCTTTCTTTCCTTCCTTCCTTCCTTCCTTCCTTTCCCTCCCTTCCTTCCTCGTTTCCCTTCCTTCCTTCCTTCCTTCCATACATCTATCCATCCTTCCCTCCTTCCTCCATTCCTTCCTTCCTCTTTTTTCTTTCTTTCCTTCCTTCCTTCCTTCCCTCCCTCCTTCTTTCTTCCTTCCTTCCTTCCTTCCTTCTTTCTTTTTCTTTCTTTCCTTCCTTCCTTCCTTTCCCTCCCTCCCTCCTTTCTCTTTCTTCCTTCCTGCCTTTCTTTCCTTGTTTCCTTCCTTCCCTCCCTCCCTCCTTCCTTCTTTATTTCCCTCCCTCCCTCCCTCCTTTCTTTCTTTCTTTCTTTCTTTCTTTCTTTTTCTTCCTTCCTTCTTTCCTTCCTTCCTTCCTTCCCTCCTTCTTCCTTCCTTCCTTCCTTCTTTCTTTCTTTCCTTCCTTCCTTCCTTCCCTCCCTCCCTCCTTCCTTCTTTATTTCCCTCCCTCCCTCCTTTCTTTCTTTTTTTTCTTCCTTCCTTCTTTCCTTCCTTCCTTCCTTCCTTCCCTCCTTCTTTCTTTCTTTTTTCTCTTCCTTCCTTCCCTCCCTCCCTCCTTCTTTCCTTCCTTTTCTCCCTTCCTTCCTTCCTTCTTTATTTCCTTCCTTCCTTCTTTTCTTTCCCTCTTTCTTTCCCTCCTTCCTTCCTTCCTTCCTTCCCTCTCTCCCTCCTTCCCTTTAGTACTAGCACTGATGACATTACCTCGTTTGTGTGATGAAAGGCCTGTAAGGAAACTCCCAAACTCAGAGAGCACCAAGGACCCCTCAGATTTTTTTTCCTGGCTGGTGTCAGGAAGTGCGATCCATTTCTTAGCGGTTCTGCATGTTAAATTTAGCGGTTCACCCATTTGCCTCCAATTCTGTTCGGACCTCTTGATTCCCCTCTTTTCTTTCTAGGAATGGACACAGAGGACGACGCTTTATTGCAAGATGTGTGCGGCAATGAAGACGAAGAGGGGCCTTGTGGCCCTGGCATGAAAACCAGAGGGAAATGCCAGTGGAACTCCAGGCACCGGGCCACTTTCGTGACGGTCCCATCCTCGGATTTTTGGACCGTGGTGGGCTGGGTCTTCACTAACCCTTATTCCGCTAGCCTCATCCTCTTTTTGGGATGCGCCATTCCTGCCGGCTTGGCCCTGACCATGTTCCTCCACTACCCCGCTCTGGACATCGACATTTCATACAATGCCTTTGAGATCCGCAACCACGAATCCTCGCAGCGCTTCGATGCCCTCACCCTGGCCCTCAAGTCCCAGTTCGGCCTGTGGGGACGCAGTCGCCGAGATCTGGCTGACTTCAGCTCGGAGACCTTACGGAGACTGATTTTTGAGAAACTGCAGCACCTCCAGCGCAACATCTCGCGGACGGGGACCCCAAACCTCTCCCGGAGGCGGCGAAGAGACACGGGCCGGAATCAGGCCGGCCCAGCCAACCACACCTCCCACCAATCCCAAAGTCCCATGCCTCGGTGGGAGTATCCGAGCACCACCATGAGTGCCAACACCCAGACTCACGCCCACTGGCGCATCGAACTCATCTTCCTCGCTCGGGGAGATGCCGAGAAAAATATCTTCACCTCCGAGCGCCTGTTGACGATCCACGAAGTGGAACGCAAAATTATGGACCATCCTCACTTCCAGGAGTTTTGCTGGAAGCCTCACGAGGTCCTCAAAGATCTCCCTTTGGGGTCTTATTCCTACTGTTCCCCTCCTAGCTCCCTCATGACCTATTTCTTCCCCACAGAGAGGGGTGGAAAAATATATTACGATGGCCTCGGACAAGAGCTCGCCGACATCCAAGGTGAGCCTTGAGGGTTGGGTGGAGGGACTGGTCCAACCTAGGACAGGAAGTAGTAATAGCGCTTAATACTTATATACCCCTTCATAGTGCTTTACAGCGCTGCCTGAATGGTTTACAATGTCAACCTGTTGCCCCCAACAATCTGGGCCCTCATTTTACTCACCTCAGAAGGATGGAAGGCTGAGTCAACCCTGAGCCAGTCAATCAAGATTGAACTGCTGGCAGTGGGCAGAGTTAGCCTGAAATACTGCATTCAAAGCACTGGGAAGGAAGGAAGGAAGGAAGGAAGGAAGGAAGGAAGGAAGGAAGGAAGGAAGGAAGGAAGGAAGGAAGGTAGCAATAGCACTTATATACCACTTTATAGTGCTTTTACAGCCCTTTCTAAGCGGTTTACAGAATCAACCTCTTGCCCCCAACAATCTGGGCCCTCATTTTACCCACCTCAGAAGGATGGGAGGCTGAGTCAACCTTGAGCCAGTCAGGATTGAACTCCTGGCAGCGGGCAGAGATTGCCTGCAGAATGGCATTCTAACCACTGTGCCACCAGGGCTCCTTTAGTAGAGTTGCCAGAGCTCCTTCCTATCCCACGCCTGCTCAAATAATTGCTCCCCTGTGCCCAAAATAGCCAAAATCAATAAAAAAAAGGGAGGAGGAGGAGGAGGGGAAAGCAAGCAACTCCACCACTGATTCTCTCCAACCGCAGTCTTTTCATGCTCTGTAGAGCATGCTGGGAATCATACTGTAGCGTGGAGGATACTCCAACAGCAAAGCAGGGCAAAGGAGAAAGTCCGCATCGGACCGGGGGAGGGCGTTCCTCCCCAGACTGCTAAGGAGAAATTTCTTGACAGTTAGAACCAGGGGAGAGCTTCAAAACTTTTAGCAAGGGGTACCCTGCCCAGTTGCTGGGTGGATGTGGCCTAGTTGGCCTCCTGCACCATGATGTCAGGGGGTGTGTTTTTGCCCTCCCCGGGCACTGGAGGCTTTCCTTGAGCTTCTGGGTGGCGAAAACGGCCTCCCTGGGCTCCGGAGGCCCGTTTCCGGCCTTTCTGAACTTCCGGTAGGCCTGTTTTTTGCCGTCCCCGGGCCTCCGTGGTGCTCTGCACTTATCTGCATCCAAAACGGACCACATGGGGACTCCTGGGAGGGGTGGGGTGGGGTGGGCGAGGTGAGCCAGGAGTGGGATTTGGGGGCTCTCCAAACTGCATAGAATCTTAGCTAGAGGTTTTCTCGAACCCCCAGCAACCCACCCCTGGTCTTAACCCTTGGAAAGACTTGCCTCCAGAAGTTGTGAATGCTCCGACGCTGGAAGGTTTTTAAGAAGAGATTGGACAACCGGTTTGTCTGAAATGGTGCTTGGCAGGAGGTTGGACTAGATGACCTCCAAGGTCCCTTCCAACCCTGTCGTTCCGTTGTTGTTTCCCGCAGGGTCTCTGGAGCTGGCCATGACCCACCCGGAATTCTACTGGTATGTGGACGAGGGCCTCTCGGCCGAGAACAAGAAGAGCTCTCTCTTGCGGAGTGAGGTCCTCTTCGGCGCTCCCCTGCCCAGCTACTATTCCATGGATGACCGCTGGGAAGAACAGTGCCGGAAGTTTCAAAACTTCGTGGTCACGTACGTGGCCTTGCTGGCCAAGGAGTCTACCAAGTGAGCACAGAGGTTCTGCCCCGCTCCATCCCCGCCTGAATTTCAGTCCGAAGGATTGAAATTGGATGGGCTTCAAGAATTTTAGGAAGGGGTTCTCTGCCCGGTTGCTGGATGGGCGTGGACATGGTGAGCATGGCCTAGTCGGCCTCCTGCACCACGGTGGTGGTGTGCGGGTAGTTTTGCCCTCCCCGGGCTCCATAGGTCCTCTGGGACTTCTGGTAGGCCTGTTTTTCACCCTCCCTGAGCCTTCACACATGCGCTGCGCTTACCTGCATCCAAAACGGACTGTGTGGCGACTCCAGGGAAGGGAGGGGTGGGCGGGGCCAGCCAGGAGTGGGATTTGGGGGTTCTCCGAACGGCACAGAATCTTCGCTAGAGGTTCTCCCGAACCCCCAGCAGCGAACCCCTGGTTGAAGTGGATTCTTCCACAATGCAGGGATGGGTGAAACATCCGTGGCTGTTCTCCTGTAGAAAGTTAGCCGCTCAGGGACAACAGCAAGGTACGGTTCCGGCCATTGGGACCTGAGGTTGATGGCTCCAGAAAAGGCGGGTCAGAATAAATCTGCGAGTCAACTTAACGGTCGTGACGGCTGGGCCAGGAAACCTTGCAGAGCAAGCTTTCTACATGCAAGGCCTCCCCTCTGTAGCTGCAGCGCAAAAGGAGCCTGCCTGCGTGAGGGTCCTTTGTCCCGCTCGGGCTGAGAAGTAAAACTGAGAGGCTCAAGCTTTCTGCAGGGATGGATCTCGCAAGATTCAGCTCAGATGGGTTCTCTAGGGTTCAGTGTCAGATGTGAACCCAGTCAAGGTTTGAGTCATGACGGGGCAGGTCGGGCCCTGTGAATGCAAGGTTTAAACCAGCATTCAGAGTTACGTATATATTTCAGATCATGCTGTTTTCTCTCTCTCTGTCTCTCTCTGTATGTCTCTCTCTCTCTCTCTCTCTCTGTATGTCTCTGTCTCTCTCTTTGTCTGTCTCACTGTTTCTCTCTCCCCGTCTGTGTGTGTGTGTCTGTCTGTCTGTCTCTCTCTCTGTCTCTCTCTCTGTCTCTCTCTGTTTCTCTCTCTGTGTCTGTCTCACTCTGTCTCTCTCTCTCTCCCTCCCTCCCTCTCTCTGTGTATCTCTGTGTCTCGCTGTGTCTCTCTCTGTGTCTCTCTCTCTCTCTGTCTGTCTCATTCTCTCTGTCTCTCCCTCTCTCTCTCCTCCCCCTCTATCTCTCTGACTCTGTCACTCTCTCTCTCTCCCTGTCTCTCTTCCTGTCTCTCTCTCTCTCTCTGTCTGTTTCACTCTGTCTCTCTTTGTCTGTGTGTGTGTCTCTCTCTCTCTTTCCCTGCTTGATGCTCTTGGCTCAAAGGAGCCATGGAAGCAGAGAAGGAGGGAGAGAAAGAGACCTCCAGGAGTCAGCGCAGCAACCCCCTTCCCCAGCCCATCTCCCCCTGTTGCGAGGGCTTAATTGCTTCCCTCATTTAATTAACTTTCCCAGACCCTCTCTCTTCCCCCTCCTAAAGAGCTGGGCTATTTCACGCAGCTTTGGACACAGGCTGCTGCACTTCCTAAAGATACTGAACGATTATCCCCCTTTTCTTTTCTTCTTTCAAATAATCAGAGTTTAGGATTCCCTGGAGATCGGCAGCCGAGGGCTTGCGTGGCGGATGGAGGGAGGGGGGGAAATGTGCTCTCTTGCACGGAGTGCAGTGCCATACTTTGCTTTTTCGGGGAACGATGTAACTCCCGTGGTTTGGGAGCTGTGATCTATGGCTTAGCGTGTTGTTCTTTATTTAGCCCTCTGTGGTTTCAAACCCTCGGGCTTAATTTATTACACAAATCACAGCTTCCTCCGCAAATCCGGGGCCCTCCAGATTGTAAAACCCGCCCACCCCCCATTATGTTCAGCCCGTCCATCTGGTTTGGGGGTATTTCCTGGGGGAGATGCAAATGTAGGCTTTGGCTACTGAGCATTCGGCCTATTATGCAACCTAAGAGGATTACAGATACTCCTTGACTTACGATCACGACTGAGCCCGGAATGTATGTCGCAAAGTGAGAAATCTGCCAAGTGACTTTCGTCCCATTTGACGACTGTTCTTGCCGCCTTTGTGAAGCGAATCCCTTGCTGTTGTTAAATAAGTAGCACTGTCATTAAGCAAATCTGGCTCCCCCAAGGATTTTGCATGTCGGAAGGGGAACACGGGACTGTCATAAATACGAGTCAGTTGCCAAGCACCCAAAGGTAAATCACAATTGGAGGGAGGTTGCAACGGTCATAAGAATGAAAAAGGGACATCCGTCCTGTTGTAACTTTGAACGGTCACTAAACGAAATGTTGTAAGTCTGGGACTGCTAGGTATTATCAGTTTAACCAAGTTAAACGTGTCAGGCCAACCGGACTTCCTGTGTTTTTTTTCTGCAGCAAAGTGGAGGTTCTATACGGCGGAACGGACCTGTTCGATTACGAAGTGAGGAAGATTTTTAAGAACGACATGCTGCTGGCTTTCATCAGCAGCTCCTGCATTGCGGTGCTGGTCTACCTCCTGGCGTCGTGTTCAGGTAAGGAGAATGACCACTGCTCTGCTCCCAGGACCCCCTCGCACCTGAGACCGTTACGCTACTCTACTCTACCCTACCCTATCCTACCCTACCCTACCCTACATTACCCTACCCTACCCTACCCAACCCAACCCTACCCTACCCAACCCTACCTTACCCAACCCTACCCTATCCTACCCTACATTACCCTACCCTACCCAACCCAACCCTACCCTTCCCTACCCAACCCTACCTTACCCAACCCTACCCTACCCTACCCTACCCTACCCTATCCTACATTACCCTACCCTACCCAACCCAACCCTACCCTTCCCTACCGAACCCTACCTTACCCAACCCTACCCTACCCTACAT
Organism: Masticophis lateralis; assembly: GCA_030761175.1. NCBI lineage: Eukaryota > Metazoa > Chordata > Lepidosauria > Squamata > Colubridae > Masticophis > Masticophis lateralis. The sequence continues at coordinate 7,538,897 of JAUDYJ010000016.1, forward strand.
TACCCTACCCTACCCTACCCAACCCAACCCTACCTTACCCCACCCTACCCTAACCCTACTGCTATCGCTATCGCTATCGCTATCGCTATCGCTATCGCTATCGCTATGCTATGCTACGCTACGCCACGCTACACTATTCTACCCTACCCTACATTACCCTACCCTACCCAACCCTACCCTACCCTACCCTACCCAACCCTACCTTACCCAACCCTACCCTACCCTACCCTATCCTACCCTACCCAACCCTACCCTACCCTACCCAACCCAACCCAACCCAACCCTACCCTACCCAACCCTACCTTACCCTACCCCTACTGCTATTGCTATCGCTATTGCGACCGCTATCACTATGCTATGCTATGCTACGCTACGCCACGCTACGCTATTCTACCCTACCTACATTACCCTACCCTACCCTACCCTACCCTACCCTACCCTATTCTATTCTATTCTATTCTATTTTATTCTATTCTATTGAGATGATTAAGGGACTAGAGGCTAAAATATAGGAAGAACGGTTGCAGGAACTGGGCCTGGCTAAACTAGTGAAGAGAAGGACCAGGGGAGACAGGATAGCAGTCTTCCAATATTTGAGGGGCTGCCACAGAGAGGAGGGGCTCAAGCTATTCTCCAAAGGACCATGAAAGCCAGACAAGGAATAATAATGGATGGAAATTGAACAAGGAGAGATTCAACCTGGAAATAAGGAGGAATTTCCTGACAGTGGCAACCATCAACCCATGGAACAGAAGTTGCCTTCGGAAGTTGTGGGAGCTTCATCCCTGGAGGCTTTCAAGAAGAGACTGGACTGCCATTTGTCAGAAATGGTGTAGGGTCTCCTTCCAACTCTGTAATTCCGTTCTCTTCTCTCTTCCTGCAGTCTTCCTATCATTTTTTGGCATTGCTAGCATCGGAATCAGCTGTCTGGTGGCCCTTTTTCTGTACCACATTGTCTTCGGAATCCAGTACCTGGGAATCCTGAACGGAGTGGCGGCCTTTGTCATCGTGGGCATCGGTAAGAGACCATCCAACTGGGTCAGGAGCTGTTTTCCCTCCCCCAAAACTTTGCCTTCTAACCGTCTCCCTCCCTGTGTCATTTCTCAGGGGTGGACGACGTCTTCGTTTTCATCAACACCTATCGGCAGGCTACCCATCTGAAAGATCTCAACCTCAGGATGATCTACACCATCCAGACAGCTGGCAAAGCCACTTTCTTCACCTCCTTAACCACAGCTGCGGCGTACGCCGCCAACATTTTTTCCCAGGTGAGCCAAGCTTCCCCACTCATATCAGTCAATGGGTCACCCACGCCTTAAGCCAGCTTTCCACTGTCGCTCGCTGCTGTCTTCTAAACGCTTCCAAGCTTCTTCACAGCAGTTAGAAGTACAATTCTAGATGTACCTCTTTCTCTTAAAGCAGTGTTTCCCAAGCTTGGTGGCTTTAAGATGGGAGGACTTCAATTCCCAGAATTCCCCTGCCAGCAGGGCGGGTGTCAAGCTTGAAGCTGACCTGTCCGAGGCCATTTTGAGGCTTCAGTGTTGAGGCCACACCGCAGAGGTGGGTTTCACCAGGTTCTGACCGATTCTGGAGAACCGGTAGCGGACATTTTGAGTATTTTGGAGAACCAGTAGTAAAAATTCTGACTGGCCCCGCCCCGATCTATTCTCTGCCTCCCAAGTCCCAGCTGATCGGGAGGAAATGGGGATTTTGCAGTAACCTTCTCCTGCCATGCCCACCAAGCACGCACACCAAGCACACCACGCCCACCAAGCCACGCCCACAGAACCATAGTAAAAAATTTTGAAACCCACCACTGCCACATTGGTGCTGAGGGATAGGGAGGGGGAAATAGAGTAGGGGTGGGTTCTAAAATTTTTTACTACCAGTTCTGTGGGCGTGGCTTATTTTGTGGGTGTGGTTTGATGGTCATGTGACAATTCTTTAGGATTTACCAGGATTTAACTGCTTGTAGAGCTGTACTGGTCTACTCATTTGTTTTTCGAGTGTCCCGATCTACCCATTTGTTTTTTGAGCACACTAGTCTACCACCACACTGCCTTTTAACACTGATCAGCTGTAGGGCGGCCCTTTGAAGCCCCGCAGCAAGAGTTTAAACAGTTTTTTTCCTTCCAGCCAATCAGCTGGGACTCGGGAGGCAGCAAAAAATTGAGGGCGGGGCCAAATAAAAGGTAAGAATAACGTGGGGGAGGGCCCAGCTCCCGAACAAAGAGAACCAGTTCGGTGACGTCATATCGTCACCGCTACTGGCTCGGCCGAACCGGGCTGAACCGGGAGGAACCCACCCACCACTGGAATAGAGATAGTTGGGGTTTGTAGCCAAAACAAAATACTTTCTCCTGGGAAGCAAGGGCACTTCCAAAGGTGGCCAGAGAGAGGAGGAGTGAAGTTATCCGGCAACCGGGTGACACCTTGATTGGACCATGTGACTGATTGTTTGGGGAAGGGAGAAAACTTTTAATTAGGTGAAAAACGTGGGGACAGTCAGAGTCGGTTTTCACCAGCCTGTGTCAATATGATATATCCAAATAAAGCTATACTTTGAGGAATCTACCTGCCTCGGAGTTACGTTTGCTATAGGTCTATTACTTGGATCCCTGACAGCTGGCTAGGGAATTCTGGGAGTTGAAGTCCCCCCATTTTAAAGTCATTCTAAAGACTGGCAAGCTTCTTCACAGCAGTTAGAAGAACAATTCTTAGATTTACCTCTTTCTCTTAAAGCTGTGTTTCCCAGGCTTGGCGACTTTAAGATGGGCGGGCTTCAATCGAGAACTGAAGTCCACCCATTTTAAAGTCACCAAGCTTTTCTATAATGTATCTCTCCTGTCTCATCTTGTAATGGGTGTATTATTCTTTTCCCTTTTTCTTCTTTCAATTTATAAGCCAACCAACGTCCTGTTTTATTTGCATGTTCAAAATGATTTTGTTTTGCTGGTTTCATTTTCCTTGCTATTTCTGTTTGCGTGATCCAATTAATTTTATGTTTTGTCAAATTTATTTTTTTCCTTTGATCGCTTTATTTTGGGGTTCCTTCTGTAGATCAAATTCATATTCTTTAAGTTCTTTTAACAGGTTATCTCGTGTTTGTTGTTTGTCTTTATTTTTCTTCACCGTATACACAATTGTCAAGCCTCTTTATGTACGCTTTTGCCGTGTCCCATAGATTTTGAAGTGAGGTTTGCCCTTTTGTATTTATCTTGAAAAATATATTCATTTCTTTTTCCATCATCTGTACGTTCTTTATCTTTTAATATTTCCTTATTCATCATCCATCTTTTCCTTCTCTATTGTCCTTTCCATATTACTTTTACCGGGTTGGGATCTGCCCACATATTTGTCATTATTTCCACTTCTTCTACGTCCTTTCTGAGTTATTTCGTCATCCAAACCATGTCTATTCTATTTTCTTTTTTTATTTTGATTTATATGCCGCCCTTCTCCAGAGACTCAGGGCGGCTTGCAATGCGTTAAGCAATAGCCTTCATACTTTTGTATATTTATACAAAGTCAGCTTATTGCCCCCACAAACTGGGTCCTCATTTTACCTACCTTAGAAAGGATGGAACCTTTCTAAGGTAGAAAGGTTCTGAGTCAACCTTGAGCCTGGTGAGATTCAAACTTGCGGTAATTGCAGACAGCTGAAGTTAATCACAATGCTTTAGTCTGCTGAGCCACCAGGCCCTTCTTAAAGTGATATCATGACTCTCTTCCTTCTATAATCTGTCCTATCTAATTGTCAAGCCAACAATTTTGTCCTCTTTTATGCAAAAAAAAATCAGCATGGAACCCATAAAGGGTTCCATGCTGATTTTTTAAAAAGTAGTGTACTTGTCGTTGTTGTTGTTCTTGGATCTCCAGGAGATGGTAACTTGTCTCCTGCCTTCTCCCTTGTCTCTTTTCTAGATCCCAGCTGTCCATGACTTTGGCCTCTTTATGTCCTTAATTGTTTCCTGTTGCTGGGTTGGGGTCCTTTTCACCATGCCAGCTGCTCTGGGGATTTGGTCTCTCTACTGGTCCTCGCTGGAAAACACCTGTCAGGCCAGGTAAGATCAATTGAATCTATTTTAAATTACTGTATTTTTCGGACTATAAAACACACTTCCCGCCCCCCCTCCTAAAAGAGGGTGAAAATTTGGGTGCGTCTTATACACCGAATGCAGCCCCGCCCACCCACAGGCCCCCACCCTTTGGCCTCTGCCTCCCAGCAATTTACCTCCTTGCAGCAAACAGCCCATTTCAGCTTCAGCACAGACTGATTAGCACAAGCAGTCGAAGGGCCTCCCGGCCTTCAGCTGTTTCAGGCTGCAGAGATTGCCATCGCCTATTGTCGTGTGGAGGAAAATTGCTGGGAGGCAGATTCTTTTTTTTTCTCGTGCTAATCAGGCTGTGCTGAAAGTAATGAAACTAAAGCAGGCTGTTTGCTGCAAAGAGGAAAATTGCTGGGAGGCAGAGGCAGATTTTTTTTTTCTTGTTTTCCTCCCCCAAAAAGTCCGGAGCGTCTTATACTCCGAAAAATACGGTAAAAAATAAAAATAAATCCGCTTTGTGAAGCAGGCCTGCGAGAGCTGCTGTGTCTCTTGAGCAAAATAAATAGATTTAGCTGGATTATCAGGGTCCACCCACAAGAATGTACTCAGATGCTGTTCTCTTTTAGAAGGCACTTTTCGCTTATTCTTCCTTCAAAATGAATATAAATCGAGAGGAAAAGTGGAAGGAAAAGCAGTCCAGGTTAAAACCAGCCAGTGCTTCCCAATTTATTTTCCTTACCCAAAACTCTATTTACTGTATCAAGAGAGTCCTTAGTTAAATGATTCTGTTGTCTGAAATTGGTACAGGCAGTCCTCGACTTAACGACCGCAACCGAGCCCAACATTTCTGGCATTAAGTGAGAAGTTTGTTAAGTGAGTTTGGCTCCCATTTTACGACTTTTCGTGTCCCGTTAAGTGAATCACTGCAGCTGTTAATGGCTTCCCCATTGAATTTGCTCGTCAGAGGGACACAGAAGGGATCACATGACCCCGGGATACCACAACCATCATAAATATGAACCAGTGGCCAAACATCTGAATTTTCGAACACGTGACCACGGCAAGGGTGGGTTCTACTTACCTTTACTACCGGTTTACAACGGGATTGCCCGTGCGCAGATTGTCTATCTCCTGCCGGTTTTACTACCGGCTTGCACGAACCGGACTGAACCATGGCAACCCATCACTGGACCATGGGGATGCGGCAAAGATTGTAATTGTGAAAAATAGTCGTGTCACTTTTTTCCCATGCCGTCGTAACTTTGAATTGTCACGAAATGAACTGTCATAAGTCGAGAACTACCCATCAAGGCTTTGCGTATCGTTACCCAAAGGAAAAAAAAAAAAACCCAACGTTTATCTAATTTGGAGTAACGTCCTTAAATTTGGCAAGCACATTGTTCAACGATCTGGTGAATGAACCCGGCTCCCTGGGAGGGGGCTCCAGACAGTTCCCCCTCCCTCCTTCTATTTCCGTCCGCCTGCCCAATGCATTAGCGACGGTAATTGCTCAGACGCCAGGTGCACCTGATCCTTGCCTGATGTTGTAGCTGGTCTGCCCCCTTCACTCTGCCAACAAAGCCGGGCCACAGCTGTCTCACCCAGATAGAAAGCGCTGTGAGATTCATTTGGCATTGTTCCTTTCCCTGGTCTGCAGATGCGGTAAAAAATGCACAAAGGAAACTGCTTTGCAGAGCTCGGACGGCCTGTTTGTCTCCTTGGCAGTGGCTGGCAGGTCAGGCCTGGGCACTCTGCCTTACCTGGATGACGACATCCCCCTGCTGAATGTGGAGGAGGAACCAGGTAAGTCACGGATAGTGCGTTGCAAACACAGCTGCCCATGCATATCAATACAGTGGAATTGGACTTTTCGCCTCGGTTTGTTCGCCTCGGCTTTTCACCTTCAGGTTTTCGCCTCTGTGTTATTAGCCACAAACTTTTCTCCTCGGTTGAAATGCCCCTCAGTCTTTTGCCCCGGCACATCGGCCACTGCCCCTCCATCCCAGTCCCTTAGCCAGGGCCCATTCGTCAAAGTCCTAGACCCCCAAGCCAGATATCTGTGTCTCCTTCTTAGAGATACTGGAGGAATTGTTTAGAATAAAGCGGGAAGGGACCTTGGGGGGGCCTTCTTGCCCAATCCCCTGCTCATTGGTGGGCTTCAAAAAGTTTTAGCAAGGGGTTCTCTGCCTGGTTGCTGGGTGGGCGTGGCCATGGTGGACGTGGCCTAGTCAGCCTCCTGCCCTCCCCGGGCTCCAGAGGCTTTCCTTGAGCCTCCGGGAGGATGAAAACGGCCTCCCCAGGCTCCGGAGGACCTCTGGAGGCCGGAAATGGGAGGGCCATGTACGCGACCTACACTTACCTTTATCCAAAACGGGCCATGTGGGGACTCCTGGGAGGGCGGGGCAGAGTGGGGTGGGTGGGGCCAGGAGTGGAATTTGGGGGTTCTCCAAACTGCACAGAATCTTAGCTAGAGGTTCTCCCGAACCCCTGTGAACCCTCAGCAACCCCACCCCTGCCCCTGCTCAAACAGGAGACCATTTCAGACAGGTGGCTGTCCAGTCTCTTCTTAAAAACCTCCAATGATGAAGCACCTACAACTTCTAGTGGCAAGCCGTTCCAATGGTTGATTGTCCCTCACTGTTAGGAAGTTCCTCCTTAATTCCAGGTTTCTTCTCTCCTTGATTAGTTTCCATCCGTCATTTCTTACTTCGCCTTCTGGCGCTTTAGAAAATAAATTGACCCCCTCTTCTTTGTAGCAGCGCCTCAAAAACTGGCCAGCTGCTGTCATATCACCCCTACTCCTTCTTTTCTCTAGACTAGCCAGATCCATTTCCTGCAATCGTTCTTCATGCAGTTTGATCTCCAGCCCCTTAATCATCTTAGTTGCTCTTCTTTGCACTTTCCCCCAAAGTCTCAACATCTGTTTTTATACTGGGGTGACCAAAATTAGATGCGGTATTCCAGGAATGGCCTTACTAAGGATTTCTAAAGTGATACCAACACTTCGCATGATTCTGATTCTATGCCTTCCTACAACCAAGGTGTCAGGAGTTCAAGCTGCATTTACTCTAGTGCTGACATAGAAGGAGGAGGAGAGGCATCTGGAAAGGGACGTTTGACTTTTCACCTACTTATTTTCCCTGGAGATGATATCCCTTAGGAGATGGGATGGGAGGGGGGAAATTCCTTTGAGCTGGAGCAGTAGATTAGGGATAGAGTGGCTTGGAAGATGGCCAATGAGTGCAGAGGAGTGGGGAAAGGAAAGGGAGGGTTTGGGGCCAGGAAGCCAGTGTTGTCTGTGATGGAGTCAGGTATTGGATTGTTGTGCTTAATAAATGAGAGATTTTATCAAAGACTTTTTGTTGAAATGCAATTTATTTGAGATGACATCGAAACTTGACACAAGGATTGTATTAGCTTTTTTGGCTGCCACCTCACACTGCTAGCTCATGTTTTAAGCGATGGTTAATTAAATTACTGTGCAATAATCTGTGTAAGGGGGCGCTGTGGCTCAGCGGCTGGGACGCTGAGCTTGTCGATCGAAAGGTTGGCAGTTCAGCGGTTCAAATCCCTAGCGCCGTGTAATGGGGTGAGCTCCCAGGACTTGTCCCGGCTTCTGCCAACTTAGCAGTTCGAAAGCATGTAAAAAATACAAGTAAAATAATAGGGACCTCCTTTGGTGGGAAGGGAACAGCGTTCGGTGCACCTTTGGCATTTAGTCATGCCGGCCACATGACCACGGAGATGTCTTTGGACAACGCTGGCTCTTCGGCTTTGAAAGGGAGATGAGCACCGCCCCCTAGAGTCAGGAACGACTAGCATGTATGTGTGAGGGTTTATTTATTATTTATTTATTATTTTATTTATTAGTTCAATTTATTTGCCGCCCTCCTCCGGAGACTCAAGGTGGCTTACAATGCACTTATAGCAATAGCCTTAATTCTTTTGTATATACATTACCTGTTTATTAGGGCGTTTGCCCCCCCCCCCAATAAGCGGTGTTTCTACAAAGTCAGCTTATTGTCCCCACAATCCAGGTCCTCAATTTACCTACCTCAGAAGGATGGAAGGCTGAGTCAATCTTGAGCCTGGTGAGATTTGAACTCACACTAATTGCAGGCAGCTGGAAGCTAAATGCTACACAACAGCACTTAGTCTGCTGCACTACCAAGGCTCTTAATCTGGGGCTACGCCCAGACTCCTTCCAGTTTCAGTTTCCAAACAGCCCTCACTGGCTGACTTAGTTGCTATGCCTATTCGTTGGCTGACCTTGTTACCATGTCTCTGCCCGTCCATGAATTCTCTGACAGGCGAACTTTGCTTAGTTCGGTATCTAGAGGGCTTTGGTCTGGTCTGTGGCCAGTGTTTGTATCATGTCCTTCAAGATGTCCTTCCCTTCTCTTTTTCTGGTCAGTTGCTCTAGAGATGGGGGATGTCCCCTTGGTATCTGTGTTGCCTGAAAACCATCACCTCACTACCAACAATGACAGCCCGGGACACCTGATCACTCATCTGCAGAAGCTCCTCCAATGCTGGGCACTATGGTCGGCAGTCAAAAACAAATGGGTGATTGTTGGTAAGTCGCCTGCTCCTAGGCACTTCCTTAACTTAAAAACAATCTTATGGAGGCCTACCACGAGAGTAGCCTGAGTATCATCTCACACAGGGCCTCTGTCTGCCCCATGTTTCTCGTTCCAGGGCTCTTTGTCTTGGTTCTCATCCTTTCCATCTTCTTCGCCAGCCGCCTTCGCCCAGCTAGTCGCGCCCCTCTCCTCTTCAGGCCCGATACCAACATCCAGGTGTTGATGGACCTCAAGTACAACTTGAGTGCTGAGGGCATCTCTTGTGTCACCTGCTCAGGTGAGTTCGACGGAGCCCATGACCTAGGCTTTCCCAAACTACGAAGCAGACTCCTTATCTTGACAAAAAACGCTTTTTATTAAGTTACTGTGAATTCCTCTCATTCACACCAAGCAAAAGTCTTCCAAGGGAGAATTTACAGTCCCAGACCTTATCTGGCTTGGAGAGCTGCCAGGCCGATATCTTCAAAATTTGGCAAGGAGTCTTGGAGAATCACGAACCAATTAAGCAAACTAATTGTCTCCTGCAAACTCCTCACCCCTTTTGCTCCTCTTTTATTTCCTCTGGGAGGGGCCATTCATTGTCCACCTGTGGCCTTACTCCCAAGTCGCCCCTTGTTCTTTAGCTGTTCCCTTCGTCTGGCAACTCTGGGCATGTGCACACTGGGAACAGGGTCCAGCTCTTCCTCTGCCTCACTGATGTCTGACTCTGAAGGCAGCTGATATAACTGGCATCCGGCCCTGGCCCCCTCTCTGCCTCTGACACAGAGCCCTCATCAGAGTCTTCCCCAGACTCCAGGACTGGCCCATATTCCTCCCCAACCTCCTCACTGTCCGAATCTGCTTCCAGCTCCACTGGCCACTGGCGGGCCAAAACAATGGTAGGACATGGCATGAGAGTGTCAGTGACCTCCATGTTGTGTTCAGGTTGAACCATGTTTCTTCAAGATAAACTGATCTCTGGGAAGGTTGGAAGGCAGGAGGAATCTTCTCATCCAAGGGAAATCTTTAGGACAGAACCCTTCCTTTCTTTCCCCTTAGAAACAGGGGTGTCCAATCTTGGCAACTTTAGGACTTGTGGGCTTCAACTCCCAGAATTCTGGGAGTTGAAGTCCACAGGTCTTAAAGTCGCCAAGGTTAAGACAGTCCTGCTTTAGAAGGCCTCCATTCCATTTACCTATGACGGTCAGGACCCTGGACAGCTACATTCCCCCTGATAGCTGGATCAGTATGAAAAGATTCACCTTCTGAACACAAGGGAGTCTAAACTCGTATTTCCTGTGCTCACCAAGATCTCAAGTTTGATCCCACTCGTAACTAAATAGGGTTGGATCAATTACTACGGGAAACCCAGGAGAACAGCTGCTGATCACATTATGAATTTCAGGCCAGAAGAGGCAGGCAGTGATTCAATAATCGGAGAGCAAGTTGTGTTCCCAGATCTAATTAGTCTTCATCTGTACCAGAGGAACAAGAGAATTTCATCTTACCAAGGAGGCAGGCAGGCTGGCTGGCTGGCTGTCTTCAATTTATCCCAATAATTCTACGTTGAGGACTTAGAAGAGAAAAAACATTCCAATGGCCAGCCGAAACGAGAATGGAATAGAATTCTTTATTGGCCAAGTCTGATTGGACACACAAGGAATTTGTCTTCGGTGCATAAGCTCTCACTGTACATACAAGCAACAAGTGATAAATCATGATTATATAGTCATCATAAATACATTCATCATGAACCGTAAGAGTCAACCCTTAGTGTAGTCCTAGGATACTAAATAAGCAATCAAAATCATACTAGGAATAGAATAGAACAGAACAGAACAGAATAGAATAGAATTCTTTATTGGCCAAGTGTGATTGGACACACAAGGAATTTGTCTTCGGTGCATAAGCTCTCAGTGTACATACAAGCAACAAGTGATGATCATATAGTCATCATAAATACATTCATCATGAACCATAGGAATCAACACTTAGTGATTGTCCTAGGATACTAAATAAGCAATCAAAATCATACTAGGAATAGAATAGAATAGAATAGAATAGAATAGAATAGAGTAGAGTAGAGTAGAGTAGAGTAGAGTAGAGTAGAGTAGAGTAGAGTAGAGTAGAGTAGAGTAGAGTAGAATAGAGTAGAATAGAATAGAATAGAATAGAATAGAATAGAATAGAATAGAATAGAATAGAATTTTATTGGCCAAGTGTGATTGGATATAAGTGGGAGGAGATAAGTAACAGGAAGGATGAGAAGAATAATAGTAATACAGTCGTAGTAAATAGTTTGACAGTGTTGTGTGAATAAGTTGTTTAGCAGAGTGATGGCACATGGGAAAAAAAACTGTCCTTGTGTCTAGTTGTTCTGGTGTGCAGTGCTCTATAGCATTGTTTTGAGGGTAGGAGTTGAAACAAATTATGTCCCGGATGTGAGGGGTCTGTAGATATTCTCACAGCCCTCTTTTTTGACTAACTAAAAACGTTTGGGGTCCATTCTCATCGGTTAGACTCATGCTTTGAGAATTTCCACCCATCAGATCAATTGTTCTTTCTATTTGAGGTCCTACACAATAACTCTGTGTAAGGGGCTCTTCAGAATGCAAACATGGCTGTCCCTTGAATGAGTTTATGCAGCAGAAGCCCCACCCCCACTCCCAGTGCTGCCGCCCTTGACGGGAGATGCTCTTTTGTCCCTGACTAACCTTGTGCGACAGGCTTGTTTCAGGAAAAACCCCGTAATCTGCAGAATAACATCCGAACCTCTCTGGAGAAGAAGAAGAGGGGGTCGGGGTCACCGGGAAGTGGCCGAGGGAGTCCCCAAGACGACAAAACTCTGCAGGGTGAGCATCATCTTTCTCTCACGATCTTTTTACGTGCTTCTCTCCATGGTTGGCTACCCTGTTAGGCCTCGAGGAATCTAATCGGAATCATCGATTCAATCGGGAAAAAATCAACCCGAAAGCCAGCAAACCATGCTTGTTGGATTAAATGAGTAGATTGGGTTGATTCGATTCAGATTTGGAAACCGGTTTGAAAAAGGCCATTTCTACGCAAGGCACAGAGCCAGCGGCATCTGAATCAGATGTGCTCCAATATCACCAATTCAATACTCATCTTCGATGTTGGCACCACCTGCGTTCAAACTTGCCCTTGAATCCAGCCGTTCTCTCTCTGTCTGTCTCTGTCTCTGTCTCTGTCTCTCTCTCTTTCTGTCTCTCTCTCTGTGTCTGTCTGTCTGTCTCTCTGTCTCTCTCTCTCTCTGTCTCTCTCTCTCTCTGTGTCTCTCTCTCTGTCTCTCTCTCTCTCTCTCTGTCTCTCTCTCTCTGTCTCTCTCTGTCTGTCTCTGTCTCTCTCTCTCTCTCTCTCTCTGTGTGTGTCTCTCTCTCTGTCTCTCTCTCTCTCTCTCTCTGCCACACCTCTTCATCTCTGCCCTTGCCTTTTATCTCCAGAGCTAGGGTGGGGCTTCACTAGCAGCGGTGGCTCTTCCGTCCCAAGGACCGGCCCATAGATTTCCACTGCTCTCTCCTCTGCCTTCTGTGCATTTGCGTGACAGGCACTGGACCCAGCTGTTCCTCCTCTTCCTCATCAGCCAACTCCAGACCTGGGGGCTGTTGACTTTCCATCTGAGGGCTGATGGATGGCCCCGGCTCCATTCCCTCTCCCCCCTCAGAGCTCTCAGGTTGCCTTGATGCTGGCCCTGACTCCCACACCTCCTCCTCATCTGATTCAGCTGTTGGAGGGGTCGGCAGCCGACAGGCCACAACAGGTGATCTGATGACTGTCTTCTCTCCTCCAGATCCCCAGGGAACAGTCTACATCTTCAGATCCAAGGGCAACAGCCGGCCAGTGATCTACAGGTTTTCTCTCAACGCCACCGTGCCGCCACCGTGGCAGACGGTGCCTGCAAAAGATGGAGAAGTGCCGTCCTTCCAGGTAAGCATCGACAGGTGAAGGTGATGAAGAGGTGACTCCTTTGTCAGGGAGGACCATAAATCAGCACAGAGGGGCAAACTGGGCAGCTTAGCTCCCTTTAGTAGGGCATCATCCAGCTTTTGTCTCGGTGACATTGCCTAGAACGCCATCTTTTAAGATGCTTAGACTAGATAGGTCTCCACTGAGTCTAGATCAGTGGTCCCCAACCTTTGTGGCTTGGCAGCGTGGTGGAGGGGCGGGAGAGGGGAACTGGGCTGCATGAACGGCAGGCTGGCACACACACACACACAGTTCAGCTTGTGTGGACAGTGGGCATGTTGAGCTGCCCACACGTGCACAGCCTCACCAACCTGCTGTTCACATCGCCCGGTTGGAAAAAGGCCAGGAGTGGACCCCTTGTCTAGATTGGACTGCATGGCTGCTCATCCTTCCATGATGGTTGTGAGCAGTGGGACTTGTAGTCCAAAGTACTCTGAATGACCTCCTTCATAGCAGCTCTTCAAGCTGGCAGTCAGGTGGCAGGTGCCAGTTCCCGGTTCCTTGCTCGCCATTTGTGCTTCTTGGCAGAGCCAAGCAGAGAGGGGCATGCCACCCCTTAAGTTGTCTTTTGTTCCCTGTTTGCCCCCTCCCCCCCACCCCCTCCTGCCAGCCTCTAGAGACCTACAGTGAAGTGTTGTGTTTTCATTAATCCACGCTTAGGTGTATAAAGTTCCTCACGGTAACTTCACCAAGAGGCTGACCGCTTGTATGTCCACCGTAGGGCATGTCCACCCAGGGGCCAGCAAGAAGTGGATGATGACCAGCTTATCATGCGACACGAAGCGAGGGTGGAAATCTGACTTCAGCTTCTACGTGGCCACCCAGGAGCAACAACGCACACGGTAATGCTGAGTGGGTGGGCGGACGCGGCCTGGCATGCGTTCAGATGGCCATCGGAAGATGCTCGGCAATGAATCATTGGACGGAGCAGTGAGACAAAGTTGGGGGGCTATGCTGCATTTTAGGAGGAAAGTTTTTTCTCCCCCTTTTCCTTCAAATTTCGGAGAGCACCAGATTGGGGATAGCTTTGTGTGCGTCGGAGCGTGAATCAGCCCCGTTTCACCCCTGGGGAAACTGTAATGAATTAGAGGTGAATAGATCTTGTTTTCCATGCTGCATACTCTCAAAGAAAGAAAACCCGAAGTATATATTCTCTATATTCTATATTTTATATATTCTACGAAACAATTTATTATAAACGTAAAAAAAAAAAACTAGCTAAGTACATATTACCGGCAGTCTTATCACAGATGGACAAAAGAAGAAGTAAATCAGGAAGTTAGAAAAGAAAGAATGTAGACATGTGCAGTAGCTCAGAAATCACAAGGCAGGCTTATCTCTGTGATAAAGTTCTCTGGCAGGCTACCGTAAGTCTTAGGATGGAAGCTCAGCTGGCAAATACATATAATGCAGTGACAGTGTGTGTGTGTGTGTGTGTGTGTGTGTATGTGTGTGTTCTGAGCTGGCTATCACACCAGTGGGTTTTTTCTCCGTTCTGTGGTGGCGCAGGTGGTTAGAATGCAGTACTGCAGGCTTCTTCTGCTCACTGCCAGGAGTTCGATACTGACCGGCTCAAGGTTGACTCAGCCTTCCGTCCTTCTGAGGTCGGTAAAATGAGGACCCAGATTGTCGGGGGCAAGTTGCTGACTCTGTAAACTACTTAGAAAGGGCTGTAAAAGCACCGTGGAGTGGTATATAAGTCTACTAAGTGCTATTACTAGTGTTATCTAAGAGCCATGATGGAGCAGTGGTTAGAATGCAATATTGCAGGCGGACTCTGCCCACTGCCAGCAGTTCGATCCTGACCAATTGGCTCAAAATTGACTCAGCCTTCCATCCTTCCAAGTTGTGTAAAATGAGGACCCAGATTGTCAGGGCAATAGGCTGACTCTGTAAACCACGTAGAGAGGGCTGTAAAAGCACTGTGAAGCGGTATATAAGTCTAAGTGCTATTGCTTTTCCCCAGGAAGCTGTATTTTGCCCAGTCACATAAGCCTCCGTACCATAGCCGAGTCTGCCTGGCACCTCCGGGCTGCCTCCTCAGCTCCAGTCCAGATGGACCCAACAAAGGATACCTATTCGTGCCAAGCGAGAGAGGTGAGCCACCCGTGAAGTGGGCGTGGGGGGAGTGTGTTCTCTTCATTGTGGCACACTTACAGTTTGTTGCGATGCTGGGAGAGGAAGCGGAGGGAGGAGGCTCAAGGCCCTGGAGTGCTATTCAGCAGGTTCTGGAGAACCCGTAGCGGAAATTTTGAGTAGTTCGGAGAACCGGCAAATACCATCTCTGGCTGGCCCCAGAGTGGGATGGGAATGGAGATTTTGCAGTATCCTTCCCCTGGAGTGGGGAGGGAATGGGGATTTTGCAGTATCCTTCCCCTGGAGTGGGATAGGAATGGAGATTTTGCGGTATTCTTCCCCTGGAGTGGGGAGGGAATGGGGATTTTGCAGTATCCTTCCCCTGGAGTGGGATAGGAATGGGGATTTTGCAATATCCTTCCCCTAGAGTGGAGTGGGAATGGAGATTTTGCAGTATCCTTCCCCTGGAGTGGGGTGGGAATGGAGATTTTGCAGTATCCTTCCCCTGTGATGCCCACCAAGCCCGCCCACAGAACCAGTAGTAAAAAAAATTGAATTCCATCACTGCCAAGGCCCTCTTCCTCATGATAGCTCACGTGGGAGGGAAGGGGCTTTCTGCAGCCCCCTTAGTCTGGCCAACGTGCAGGGTTGTTGTGAGGATCAATTTAGAGAAGAATTGCCACGTACGCAATAATAATACAAGCAGTCCTCGACTTACGGCCACAGATGAACCCACAATTCCTGTTGCTAAGCGAGACATTCATTCCAGTGAGTTTTGCCCTATTTTCCGACCTCTCTTGCCCTGTTGTTAAGCGAATCACCAGAGTTGTTCAGTTAGTAACACGGTTGTTAAGTGAATCTGACCTCCCCGTTGACGTGGCTTGTCAGAAAGTCGCCAAAGGATATCACATGGCCCAGGGACCATCATAACTATGAGTCAGTTGCCAAGCGTCTGAATTTGGATCACATGACCATGGGGTCATGGGGATGCTACCACGGTCATAAGGGTGAAAATGGTCATAAGTCACTATTTACAATGGCATTGTAACTTTGAATGGTCATTAAATGTCTAAATGTCAAAAGTCGAGAACTGTCTATAATAACAGTTGCTGTTGTTATTTGTGAATTCGATTGAAAAAACAGATTAAATATTAAATGAAATGGTTTGGCTGCGGTTTTACAGAAACCTTCCTGGTTTTAGTCCTCAACTTTATGACCAGAACTGAGTTTAGGATTTATGTTGCTCAGTGAGAAATGCGTTGAGTTTTTACGATTTCTCTTTTTACGATTTCTCTTGCTACGTTCGTGAAGGGAAATCACTGCAGTTGTTAAATTAGTAACGAGGTTGTTAAAGTGAAACTGAGCTTCCCCATTGCCTTTGCTGGTCAGACGGTCGCAAGAGGGGAATCACATGACCCCGGGACACTGCAACAGTCATAAGTACATGCCAGTTGCCAAGCGTCTCGATTTTAATCACGTGACCACGGGGATGATGTAAAGGGTGAACAAAGATCCTAAGTCTCTTTTTTCCAGTGCCATTGTAACTTTGAACAGTCACTAAATGAGCTGTTGTAAGTCGAAGACTATCAGTATTTAGATAATTGTTACGTTCTAGGTTGGAACACGAATTTCCCAACAACTCCCAATTTAAAGATGGAGTCCTTTAAATTTGTCCTCTTGCCTTGTCCTACTTCGGATGACTAAAGCCTCAACATCATCACTCTAACAGCTACTCCACTTCAGGGGTGAAATGCTATCGGTTCGGACCGGTTCATCCGAACCGGTAGTAATAAATGCTACCAGTTCGGGCGAACTGGTATTTCCAACGATCAGCTGTGCCGCACGATTTATATTCACTAGAAAGCAAGAAATCCTAGAAAGTTTTTGCCCCCTCCTCGCTGTTCTACTTAACTTTGCAAACTCAGACAAGGTTCTTAAGCCTCCTTTTTCAGCGCCTGCAGTTCACATGCGTGCGAAGCAAACCGGTAGCAAAGCGAACCGGTAACAGACGAGCATTTCGTCCCTGCGCCACTTCCTTGCTCTGTCCTGTCTCCTTCTGCAGCCTCTGCCAGATCCAGGTTCTCCATCACGTCAGGATTCAACCCCTGTAGGAACGGCAACTGCGGGAAGCCTGCCGTGCGTCCGCTGGTGGACACGGGTGCCATGGTCTTCGTGGTGTTTGGGATCCTTGGGGTCAACCGTACCCGGCATACCGACAACCATGTCATTGGAGACATGGTGCGCGTTGTCCTTTCCTGTGGGTCTGTGGGGCTGGAGGAGCCGTCCCAAGTTGGGATTTCACTTACATGTCCCTCTTCGCCGCTTGTATCTCCTTTGGAAAGGGTAGCGTCATCTACGACAGCAGCTTTGACCTGTTCAAAGAAATTGGCAACCTGTGCCGGATCTGTAAGGCCATTGCCAGAAACACCGAGTTGGTCAAGCCAGGAGGAGCCCAGTGCCTCCCTTCAGGTATCTCCCTTTCCTCTTTTTCAGGCCTCGATTCTGTGAGCCGCGATCTCTTGTGGGCCTCTCTGGTGTTGACCAGGAATCTAAGGTCTCTAGTGACAGTCGTGAGGGAGCATATATGCATATAGGCCTTCAAGGTCATGGAAGGTTCCTCAGTAAATACCCAATGTCCTTGGAAGACCTCCAAGGGAGGTGGATGACTATTTCTGTACTTCTTTATCTTATCTTGAGTACGCCAGCTTGTTCTGGGTAGAGTGTGCCAATGTTTCTGGGTGGAGGAGTGGAAAATGTAGAAATATGAGTGTCAAAATGTGTTCAAGTTCCTCTTGCTAATGAGGAACTTGAACAGGGCCCTGTCTTCATTCAGCTAAATAAATGCATAAAAAGCCATCGAGGTAAATACCTGGACTCTGTCTTTCTTTATACCAAGCCACACCTGAAACTGGCCAAACGCTGGCACTCCTTAAAAGAAAAGCAGAATGAAAAGAGTCTCTCCCCTTGGATTTAAAAACAGTAAGCTTCTGGTCCTTATGAGGTTCATGCCAATGGACGAATTCTGTCCTTCAGCTTGTCTGAAATCTTAAAAGCAGGGGCTGTTTTTATTAAATTCGTCGACATAAATGATGGAGATGGTTGAGCGATATAGCCGGGGGAGCCGTAGACGGCAATCCAGTGGAGATCTTTTCTCCACTGCCAGTGTGGCAATTCTTTAGCCAGAGAAAAAGGAAGGAAAAATCTCACACTTATGGATCGTGCGTATTGCTGTTGTGAGATGCCCAGCAAGATAGGTGGCCATACAAATCTAAATAAAATAAAGACTTCATGAACATAGATGTGCGGGCAGTTTTTGTTATGCCCCACCACCTACCAGCAGAGCTGGCAGCAGACTCGGACGATGAGGAGGTTGGAGAGGAGCTTGGGCCAGTTCTGGAGTCCGGGGGAGGCTCTGATAAGTGCTCTGCATCTGACGCAGAGATAGAGCCAGGGCCGTCCGACATTTTCCAGCCACCGGAGAGGCAGCTGCCTTTGGAGGCTGATATGAGTGAGGAGGAAGAACAGCTGGGGCCTGTTCCAGATGCACGTTATGTGCAGAGCAGTTAGGAGGGGTGAACAACGGAGGACAAGGAGTCGACTTTAGGAAGCAAAGCACACGTGGATGCTGAATGGCCCCTTCCTGGCTGGGGAATAAATAGAAGGAAAGGGGAGCGGTGGTCGTAGAGGACAACCGTTCGTATTTCTGTCGATTTCGCTCATTGTGTTTCGTGCCACAAAGACTGCTTGCCAGGATTTTAATTTGCATTCTTTCGGCTGGGAGCTCATGGCCTGGCAATTATTGCAAGGAACTGATAAGGTCTGTTGCTGCAATTAACTCCCTGAAGGACTATTGCCTGGAATTTTGCAGAATGCACGGGGGGAAAAACTGGTTTTCTTTCCCTTTCTAGGCTACAGTGTCTCCTCTGTCCTTCAGATGCTACACCCAGAATGTAAGAACCTCCCTGAGCCCAACCTGCTTCCCGGACAGCTCTCCCACGGGACGGTGGGGGTGAAGGACAGCAAGGTCCAGTGGATCTCCATGGCCTTTGAGTCGGTGAGAGACCCCTGATTTCCCATTCTGGCTTTCTGAGATCGCCATGCCCTTTTTCGTCTCCAGAACTGAAAAAAAAAACAAACAAACAGATGAAGATCCTAGTCCTCAAGAAGCTAGACTTCCAAACTCTCAAGAAAGCTGCCAAAAAAAAAAAAAGGAAAAGCCTAAGAAAACTTGGAAGAAATGTTTTCAGGCTTGCAAAATTGATGTTAGCCCTTCAAGGTAGTCCAGACAAGAAACACAGCAATGAATATTATTTTTTTTTATTTGATTTATATGCCGCCCTTCTCTGGAGACTCAGGGCAGCTTACAATGCATTAAGCAATAGCCTTCATACTTTTGTATATATTTATACAAAGTCAGCTTATTTATATTATTTATAGAGTCAGCTTATTATATCAGCTAGTATTTCTCCCTTCCTTTCCTTTTGCTATCTAGAAAACTAAGGAGAGTCTTTTCTGAGATGCTTCCCACACCCCTTTTCCTTAAAGCGGGCTAAGCTGCCTCTTATCCAATCATTGCAGGGGTGAAATGCTACCGGTTTGCTCTGATTCAGGCAAACTGGTAGCGGCGGGGGTGGGTGGTTCAGTGAATTGGTAGCGGCGGCAGCGCAAGGCTCCGTCCACCTGCCCGGACATCGTTACTCCCTGGTTTTAACCAGGAAATAACCTGTTTTTGACCCTCTGCACATGCTCAGAGGGTCTAAAATCGGACATGAAAATGGCACGTGTACGGTGCACGCACTTCCGAACCTGTAGGGAAAGTAAGTAGATTTCACCCCTGAACCATTGTCCAGTTTGCAACTTCCCTTCTGTCCACCAAGGACATTCCCACTTACAGTAAGAGGCCCCTCACTCAGCCTAGGAGAGACAGGATTGCATCCAGTTTTGGTCACCGTACGATAAAATAATGTTGAGATTTTGGAAAGAGTGCAGAGAAGAGCAACAAAGATGAAGAACGGTTGGAGGAATTGGGTAGGTCTAATCTAGCGAAAAGACAACTAGGGGTGACATGATAGTAGCCTTCCAATATCTGAGGGGCTGCGACAAAGATGAGGAGGTCCACCTATGTTTCCAAAGCACTTGAGAGCAGGACAAGAAGCACTGGATGGAAATTAATCAGGGAGAGAAGCAACCTAAAACTAGGGAGAAATTTCTTAACCAGTTGATCTGTCCCCCTTTACATACACCCACAAAAACACAGCCAGTTGAGGGTTAAAGAAGCACTTGGCACACACCACAGTTCTTATCTCTAACTTGGCAGCGATATGCACACCGTCTGCCAAGTGCTTTAATAGTTCACAGAAAGAAAATCACATACGTAGCTTTGCCAAAATCCGTTCTTTTAGCTCCAATGACTACCAGATTGAGTTATTGTTCGTCACAGGGATCATTGACCACCACCCTCTCTTATATAGTTTCTGGGGTGTGGTCCAGTGACTCATTGGTCCTGTGACTCAAGTCCAGTGACTCAGGTCTATTCCCTCGCCCGTCTCCTCAGCTGCAAGTGCTTATCTCGCCTTCGTTGACGTGCATCCAGGAATGACGTCTCTCCCTCACTCTCATCTGAGACACCTGTTTCCCCACTACTTGGCTCTCTTTCAGCTGGCACCTGAGACGGTGCCAGAGGGGGGGGGCTGGGAGATCTGGCTGGCTCCTCTTCCTCATGCTCAGAGCTTCCTTCCTCCAATGGGATAGGCTCAGAGGACGGGGCCACAACACCAGTAGAACTAGTTGCCTCCACTACATCACTGGAAGCTTTTAAGAAGAGATTGGACAACTACTTGTCTGGAATGGGGTATAAGTTCTCCTGCTCGAGCAGGAGGCCGGAGTAGAAGAGGTCTCTTCCAACTCTTGTTATTCTGTCCTTCTGTCTTGTCCTTTTGCTCTAACATCCCACTCCTTCCTTCCTTCCTTCCTTCAGACCACCTACAAGGGAAAATCGTCCTTCCAGACCTATTCCGATTATCGCAAGTGGGAAACCTTCCTTCAGGACCAGATCCAACAGTTTCCGGAAGGGTCATCGCTACGCAGAGGTTTCCAGACTTGTGAGCATTGGAAGCAGATCTTCATGGAAATCATAGGTGAGTGATAGGATCGGAATGAGAAATAACTACGGTTTATCGTTGCTAGCAAATGCGTTTATTAAACGAATGTATTTGGCCGGTTAACATACAGTGACTCCATGCAGCTTGCAACGTGTTAGCGCTAAGAGAGGAAGGGTGAAATCCTAAACACTTCCTGTTACTCCTGAACATGGCTGGAGTACACGTCCCGCTACTCCTGATCATTGCTGTAGAGCAGGGCTCTTCTATGATTTATGGACTTCAACTCCCAGAATTCCCCAGCCAGCATGTCCCCCGTCACAAGACCGCAAGCATGGCGGGCTGGGGAATTCTGGGAATTGAAGTCTACATGTTATAAAGGAGCCATAGTTCCCCATCTCTCCTGTAGAGCAAGGGTCCCCAAACTACGAAACTTTAAGACTTGTGGACTTCAACTCCTAGAATTCCCCAGAGACAGGTCCACAAGCATGGCTGGCTGGCTGGGGAATTTTGGGAATTAAAGTCCCCGAGACTTAAAATTTTGTAGTTTGGGGAATATGCTGTATAGATAAATGACCGAAATAGATGGTAGCCATTACTCAAGCAAAGGGGACTGAATGAAACATTATTTAACTAATCCTGGTCAGCAGGGGTGGATGGGTTGCTGGGGGTTCTCAGGGGTTCAGGAGAACCTCTAGATAAGATTCTGTGCAGTTTGGAGAATCCCACTTCTGGCTGGCCCCGCCCACCTCACCTTGCCCCTGTCCGGAGTCCCCATGTGGCCCGTTTTGGATGCAGGTAAGTGAAGGGCGCTCATGTAGGCCTAGGGAGGGTGAAAAACAGGTTTACCGGATGTTTGGGAAGGCCGGGAATGGGCCTGTTTCTGGGCTCCAGAGGGTCTCCGGAGCCTGGGGAAGCCATTTTCACCCTCCCAGAGGCTCGAGGAAAGCCTCTAAAGCCCGGGGAGGGCAAAAATACCCCCCTTCCCCCTGAAGCTCTGCCCACCCACTGGCCATTTCTTGGCCTCCACACATCCCGTTTTTGGGCCTTTTTTTGGCCTTTTTCAGACTTTTTTTTCTGGAAAAAAATGGGCTGAAAAAGCCTCGAAATGAGCCAAAAAGGCCTTGAAAATGAGCTGAAAAAAGCCTTCAAAACGGCTGGAAAAAGCCTCAAAAACAGGCCAGAAAAAGCCTAAAAAACGGGCTGGAAAAAGCCTCAAAAACAGGCAGAAAAAAGGCTGAAAAAAGGCCCGAAAATGACGCATGTGGAGGCCAAAATCTTCTTTCTTGTTTTCCTCTTCTAAATTTAGTTGCGTCTTTCACTCTGGTGCGTCTTATAGTCTGAAAAATACGGTATATATTTCCTCCCTCCTCCCCTTTCATGGCAGAAAGTGATTCTTGCTCTCTCTTCTCGCCTGTTTGTCTCTGTTCCAGGTGTGCAAAGTGCCCTTTTCGGCCTCATCCTTTCCCTGGTGATCTGCATCGCCGCTGTCGCCCTCTTCACCACCCACCTCCTCCTCCTGCTTCCCGTCTTGCTCACCATTTTAGGTACTGGGTGCTCTATCCAAATTTCCCTGCCTCGACCCATCCCGGCTCTCTATTCTTGTGGTGCGCAAGGAAAGAGTCCTGGCTAAATTCGTATAAGGTCCTGTTTTCTGTTTTGTTCTGTTCTGTTCTGTTCTGTTCTGTTCTGTTCTTGTTCTTGTTCTTGTTCTTGTTCTTGTTCTTGTTCTGTTCTGTTCTGTTCTGTTTTCTGTTTTCTGTTTTCTGTTTTCTGTTTTCTGTTTTCTGTTCTGTTCTGTTCTGTTCTTCTTGTTCTTGTTCTGTTCTGTTCTGTTCTGTTTTCTGTTTTCTGTTCTGTTCTGTTCTGTTCTGTTCTGTTCTGTTCTGTTCTTCTTGTTCTTGTTCTTGTTCTGTTCTGTTCTGTTCTGTTTTCTGTTTTCTGTTTTCTGTTTTCTGTTTTCTGTTTTCTGTTTGTTTTCTGTTTTCTGTTTTCTGTTTTCTGTTTTGTTTTCTGTTCTGTTCTGTTCTGTTTTTTCACCTGAATGTCAAAACAAGCAGCCAACCCTTCCCAGAAACTAAGTTTAAGAAGTTTTCCCACTCTCTTTTCATTCATTTTCGAGCAGGGGTCCCCAAACCCCTAGGGCCATGGCCTATTTGTAACCGAGCCCCATGAGAGACGGGGCAGGGTGCACGTGTGCACAGCTCAACTCGTGCGAGCGGTGGGCCCTGCACACAGGCATGCATGTGCCATTTACATGTCCCGGTTCTCCTCTCCCCTTCCCAGCCAGGGCCACGAAGCCACAAAGTTTGGGGACCGCTGTTTTAGAGGGACTTTGGCCAAGTAAGATGGCTACGCGAGATGGCGCCCCACCTGCCTTTCCCACCTCCTGAAAAGTTCCAAAAATTTTCCTCGCTCCTTTCACCAGTAACAAAATCAATACCAGACAGGGAGGGACGAAACTTTTGGTTTCAGCTCCAAAACGGAGCCCTTGAAGGGCAAATTTTGATGGCTGCTGGTCTCTTTTGTCAGGCGTCGTCTGCCTAGTGGTGACTGTCATGTACTGGTCGGGCTGGGAGATTGGGGCCGTGGAAGCCGTCTCGCTCTCTATCCTGGTGGGCTCCTCGGTGGACTATTGTGTGCATCTGGTGGAGGGCTTCCTTCTGGCTGGGGAGAGCCTCCCCCCGCACCTGGCAGAGGTGAGGCTTTGTCTTGGGGCATCCTCTTCTTCTTCCTCTCCCCTACTTCTACGTCCAGGAGATAATAGCAAGAGCCCTTAGACTTATATACCGCTTCACAATGCTTTTACAGCCCTCTCTAAGTGGTTTACAGAGTCAGCTTATTGCCCTGACAATCTGGGTCCTCATTTTACACAACTTGGAAGGATGGAAGGCTGAGTCAACTTTGAGCCAGTTGGTCAGGATTGAACTACTGGCAGTTGACAGATTTAGCCTACAATACTGCATTCTAAGCACTGGGAAGGAAGGAAGGAAGGAAGGAAGGAAGGAAGGAAGGAAGGAAGGAAGGAAGGAAGGAAGGAAGGAAGGAAGGAGTAATAACCCTTACACTTATATACCGCTTCACAGTGCTTTACAGCCCTCTCTAAGCGGTTTATACAGTCAGCCTATTGCCCTGACAATCTGAGTCTTCATTTGACCGACATCGGAAGGATGGAAGGCTGAGTCAACCTTGAGCCTGGTGAGATTCGAACTGCCAAATTGCAGGCAGCCGGCAGTCAGCAGAAGTAGCCTGCAGTACAGCACTCTGACCACTGCGCCACTGTGATAATCACCATGATAATCATGCAGGGCAATAACTCTGGAATCTCCTCCAACTATTCCTCAAAGCCCAGCCTGACCCCGAGCAATATTTCAGAGCCATCTTGGTGTACGCCACCTTCTAAAATGCTTGCTGAGCTAAAGATGGGTCCGATATTCGATCGGTCACTTGCTCCAGCGACTGGAGTTGAGAATCCAAGCCGGCCACTGGGTTTTTTAGGTGGCACCAGGAAGATTCAGTGCATAAATTTGAGGGTGGGGAGGTTGGTGGGGAAAAAACCACCAAGGGGGTCCACCTTATAACACAACACGCATCCCATTGCGTGTGTCAAAGTTTGCATGAGAAGAAAGAAAAAATCACATGCATTTCAGGTACGGCTTGGGTTTCTCCAAGGGTGAAGAGTGGGGGAAACCTGAAATGGAACTAGCAGTCTTAAAGGCCTTGGTGGGGTGGGGGAGAGAAGCAGAGCTGACCTGCCTCTTGTGGCCCGCAGGACCCCTGCTCCAGCCGCCAGTGGAGGACGGTGGAATCAGTGCGCCACGTGGGCGTGGCAGTCGTCTCCAGTGCAGTCACCACAGTCATTGCCACCATTCCTCTCTTCTTCTGCATCATCGCGCCCTTTGCCAAGTTCGGGAAGATCGTGGCCCTCAACACGGGCCTCTCCATCCTCTACACCCTGACTGTCAGCACCGCCTTGCTGAGCATCATGGGGCCGCCTTCGTTCACCCGCAGCCGGACTTCTTTTCTCAAGGCGCTGCTGGGAGTGCTGCTGGCCGGGGCGGGCGGCCTCGGCCTTTATCTGGTGCTGCTGAGAAGCGGATTGGAGATCCCCCTCCTCAGCGGGGCTGGCTTATAGCCCCCAGAGACCCTCCTGCCCTTTTCCCCTTCTCTCAGAAAAAGAGAGAGAGAGAGAGAGAGAGAGAGAGGACACTGTAGGGTGAGATTTCTTGGGTGCATGATCTTTTTGGGGGTGTGGGTTCTGATCCTGTTCCATGGGAGTTGTTGCTGGGAACGCAGCTCTCTTGTCCATGGACCACTCACCCATAGGCAGAATGGGAGTCCCGGAGCTGTTCTCCGACTCCCGGTGAAATCAAAGCTGTCGTTTGGGGTCTTTTCCCCATGCATACAGTGGGGAGAAGCCAAGGCAGAGGAGAAAGATAGGGTTCTCCAGGGCAGTCCAGAGAGGAACACTCCCCCTTCCCCTCTCAGGGGTGAAATCTATTTACCTTCCCTACCGGTTCGGAAGTGCGTATCATGTGCAATTTTGGACCCTCTGTACATGTGCAATGCCTTCTGTGCATGCACAGAGGTTCAAAAACAGGTTACTTCCTGGTTGAAACCAGGAAGTAACAATGTCCAGGCAGGTGAGCAGAGTTGTGCTGCCACCGCTACCAGTTTGCTGAACCAAGCGGTTCTCCCAAACCGGTGCAAACCAGTAGCATTTCACCCCTGCCCCCCACTCCATCTCTGGGATCAGCCAACACGTTTCAGGCTTTTTGGCGGCTTCCAGAAATTTTGCCTCTGGTTTTTTTGAAGGTTCCCGGTCAGAGGTCCAAGAGAAAACATCCTTGGCTTCCCCCAACCCATATCCCCTTCCTCGCCTTCGGTTTCCACTTGCACTTTAATTCCTACCTCCCCTTGGCTTGTTTCCAGGTAGGCTTTTATTGGGGGTTGGGTTGGGGCAAGAAATAATGAGGATCTGGCCAGGCGAACAATTGTCCGCCTTTGGTGGAAGGAAAATAATCAGAGGCTGCCTTCTTCATTGGCTTCTTCGAGACGTTTTCTTCCCTTCCCTGCTCTGAAAAATCTTTCCTAACTTTTGCCTTTTATTAAGATATATATATATTTAGCTTTTTTGCCATTGTTTCCTCCCCAGCTATTGGCATTTCCCGTCTCCCGTTTTGGACTTGCAAACCACGTGTTGGGGGTTTTTTTCGGTTTTGGGGATGAGAAACGGCCGGAGTTGAACCATGGGGCTGGCTGGGAATTCTGGGAGTTGAAGTTCCCAAGGCTGAGAAGCACTCCGGCTTACCTGTCTCTGGAAGTGACAAACGGATTGAAATTTCTCCCCTTCGAATGTCTCAAGTCCAGCCTTGAGTTCACCCTTAAATGTCCTGTTTTTTCCTTCCTTTCCTTTCCTTTCCTTTCCTTTCCTTTCCTTTCCTTTCCTTTCCTTTCCTTTCCTTTCCTTTCCCTTCCCTTCCTTCCTTCTTCTCTTCCTTTCTTCCTTTCCTTTCCCTTCCTTCCTTCTTCTCTTCCTTTCTTCCTTTCCTTTCCTTTCCTTTCCCTTCCTTCCCTTCCTTCCCTTTCCTTTTCCTTCCTTCTTTCCTTTACTTTTCCTTCCTTCCTTCCCTTTTCATTTCCATCTCCTTCCTTTCTTCCTTTCCTTCCTTCCCTTTCCATTTCCTTCCATCCTTCCTTCCTTCCTTCCTACATTCCTTCCTTCCTTCCTTCCTTTCTCATTTCCATCTCCTTCCTTCCTTCCTTCCTTCCTTCCTTCCTTTCTTTCTTCCTTCCTTTCCTTCTTCCTTCCTTTCCTTTCCTTTCCCTTCCTTCCTTCTTCCCTTCCTTTCTTCCTTTCCTTTCCTTTTCCTTCCTTCCCTTTCCTTTTCCCTCCTTCCTTCCTTCCTTCCTTCCTTCCTTCCCTTCTCATTTCCATCTCCTTCCTTCCTTCCTTCCTTCCTTCCTTCCTTCCTTCCTTCCCAGAATATGATTTTTTGAGCCTCTCGATTTTTTCCCTTCGAAGAGAAGTGCTTCTCCCGGGAAGGCAATAAACCGCCAGTGATTTACCACCATGACTAACGGGAATCCTTGGGTGTGCGAGGCTGCTGCTTGGGTGATTTACACCAAGAACGAGGACTCACTCTTGGCTTACCGGATCCGTAAATTAACTTCTGTGGAACAGAGAAGCCTTCCGGGATTCCCGTATGTGGTAGCCGGGAACATTGCCAGCTTCTCTTTTAGCCAAATGAAGACCTTGAAATGCCTTGCTTGATCTGAGCAAGGCTCTGGCAAATCTCCTGGCTGAGAATAGCCAGAGACAGAATTAGGTGGGGATGGGTGGGTAAGCTTCACCACGTTGGGATCTGGTTTTGACAAGCAGGTGTCAAGCCTTCGTCATCATCATCCCGGCAATTACAGAGCACAATTTCTTCCCTTTTTTTGCTGTCCGTACCTGATTTTTTATTTTATTTTTAAAGTTGGCTGTTCCTTTCCCGCATTTCTGAGTTACCCATCCTCGGTTGTGGAATTTCTGTGCACGTGTATGTGTTCTTTTTTGAGACTGTTGGAAAAGAAAACAACAAATTTTGACATTCGCTTGTGTGTGTGTACTGTATGTGTGTTTTTCTCTGGCTTCGTTTGTTTCTCGCCTCCACTTTATCAGGGTTTCTTGCAAAAAACAAATCCAGAAGCACACACAGATAACTGATTCAACTGGATTCATTAACTTCTTTATATACATAATAACAGACCAAGTATTTACAATATCAATATAGATTCTTCTTCAACATAGTAGCAGTTACAACACAAGGCAGGAGAGAACAGTTAGTTTCATTTCAGCAGAGCAGTCAAGCAAGTCCAGGCTTGTTTAGTTTTAGTTTCAATTCTCTGCACAGACTCAGAAGCTGCAGACTAAGACGCGCCCTGGCTCCAGTCTGTCTCAGCTCCCATTGGCTGACTTCGTTGCTATGCCTATTCATTGGCTGATCTTGTTACCTTGTCTCTGCCAGTACATGAGTAATCTGACTCAATTTTCGTTCTGCTGATGTTTCAAAGATTTCTCACATTCGGGCCCTGATGCAGAGCTTCTTTGCATTTCCTAAAGGTAGACTATCACTTGCTGCAGAAGCTCTCTGGCTGGGCACAGCTCTTAGCTACCATAACTCGATTATAAATGAAAATCATTTTTCCCCCTCTTTGGACATGGTACCCTGTGTCAACGGAGTATTTTTATATATTGGCTCTGAGGAAGAGGGAGTCGATAAAAATCCATACCATCTTTATAGGGTAGTCCTCGACTTATGACCGTAACTGAGGGCCAAATTCCTGTCGCTAAGTGAACAAAGTTGCTAAATTTGTTGAGTGAATTTTGCCCCATTTTACGACCTTTCTTGGTACAGCTATTCAGTGAATCAGTCCATTGGTTACATTAGTAACATGGTCGTTAAATGAATCTGGCTTATCAGATTCATTTCACTTTGCTTATCAGATGGTCGCAAAAGGGAATCACATGACCCGGGAACCGTCATAAATATGAGTCAGTTGCCAAGGGGCCGAATTTTGATTACGTGGCCAGGAGGATGCCGCATTGGTTGTTAAGTGCGAAAAACGGTCGTAAGTCCCTTTGTTGGTTGCCGTTATTCTGATTGGGAGTTCAAAAAGAAATATTTAAAGTTATCTGTGAACCAAAATCCTCAGCTGACCCAGGAGTTTTCCTCTTTGAAGACTGGCCAATCTTTTCTACTTGGCGGTAACAGAATAGCAGAATAGTCGGACGGGACCTTGGAGGTCATCTAGTCCAACCCCCTGCTTAGACAGGAAACCCTACACCCCTTCAGACAAATGGTTATCCAACCTGTTCTTAAAACTTCCAGTGTTGGAGCAGCCACAACTTCTGGAGGAAAATCATTGCATTGATTAATTGTTCTAACTGTCAGGAAATTTCTTCTTTAGTTCTAAGTTGCTTCTCTCCTTGATGAGTTTCCATCCGTTGCTTCTTGTCCTGCCTTCAGGTGCTTTGGGGAATAGCTTGACCCCCTCGTCTCTGTGACAGCCCCTCAAATATCGGAACTTATAACTCAATAAATAGTTAATAAACAGCAATTTCCTTCTTAGATGGTGCCGATGTATTCTTGCGCTGCAGTAAACTGCAGATGCTAAAGAGATCAGACGGTCTTCTTCTCTTCGGAGGATGATAAGTCCTGCTCCTTTGATCTTCTTCCCTGAAATTCCTCTCCAGTGGAAGCTTAAAAATAGATTTCCACTGGCTCAGGCTAAATCTTGGCACCAAAGCTTCTGTTCGGTGGCCGTTCGGAGTTCTGGATTCTGATGCTTGAGCCATCTGGCAAACTCGCCCTTTCTCTTTCTAATCTGCCTCAGTGGTCTTCCTCGCTCTGCATGCCAGGTGCCCGGGGCAGGTGGGGGCAAAATAGAGGCTGGGAACACCTTTCCCCCTGCAGCCTCATCCTCCAGTCTGCCAAGGGAGGATCTGCTGGGCTTTATATGATTAATATGATTAATAATAATTTATGGCCGAGGCATGTCGGCCACTGAATCTCTGTAATGAGATTCAACCATGTTAAGAGTTCATTGCAGAAATCAAATCCAGAAAAGCACATACAGGCAGACTGATGCAGCAGGATTCATTAACTTCTCCTTATATACATAATAACACATAACTAAATGTACAATACCAACAGCACGTTCTTCCAATGTGGTAGAAGTTACGGGCAGAGGAGAGAACAGTTCTTAGTTTCGATTCAGCAGAGCAGACAAGCCCAGACTTTGTCAGAGCGGCAATCAGCCCCATTACCTTGCGTGGGGCAACTTTTCAGTTGGATCGTGACGGTCTCCTTGTGTATACTTTGCTCAATAAAACCGGAATACATCTTCTAATTAAACTCAATATTTATTGTAAGAAAATAAAGACATCTTATTATCTAAATTAGATTACAAGTTGGCAAAGAATCCCCAGCCTGACCTTAGCTGGCTGGAGAACAAAGAAAAGTTTTTAGAAGAAGTAAAAGAATGTGTACATGCGCAGTAGTTACTGATAAGAAACTTGGCAAACTACGGTAAGTCTGACAGTTCAGAAATAATAGCTCTGCTGGTAAATATAAAAACGCAATGACAGACTTGTTGAGCTCTCAGCACAGATCCAGATCTGCAGAGCCACACCCAGGCTCCTTCCAGTTTCAGTTTCCTATTGAGCTCCCATTGGCTCAATAGCCTATGCATTGGCTAACCAGCCACAATCGCTACCGGATCGCTCAGCAACCATATACCCCACTTTCCCTCCTACTGATGAGGATCCCTAACCAGGTATGCCAAGGGGTGTCTGTATGTGTGTGTCTCTTGGAAGAGAAGTCCAAGCTTTGGGGATGAAGCAGGTGTGGGTGGAAATGGCAAGCTTGGATTGGACTGGCGTGTTTGATCTATCTATGTTGTGGCTCGCTAGCAGCCAGCAGAGTTGGTAGCAGATTCGGACAGTGAGGAGGTTGGGGAGGAACATGGGCCAGTTCTGGAGTCTGGGGAAGGCTCTGATGAGGGCTCTGCACAGCAGGCAGAGAGGGGGCCAGGGCCATCTGGGAGTTATCAGCTGCCTTCAGAGTCAGACATCAGTGAGGCAGATGAACAGCTGGAGCCTGTTCCCAGTGTGCACATGTGCAGAGTTGCCAGATGAAGGGAACAGCTAAAGAACAAGGGTCGACTCAGGAGTAAAGCCACAGGTGGATGATGAATGGCCCCTCCCAGAGGGAATAAAAGCAAAGCGAAAGGGGAGTAGAGTTTGCAGGAGACAATTAGTTCGCTTAATTGGTTTGTGACTCCTTGCCAAGTTTTGAAGATATCGGCCTGGCAGCTCTCCAAGCCAGATAAGGTCTGTGGCTCTAAATTTACCCTTGGATGTGAATGAGCAGAATTCACAGTAACTTAATAAAGAGGGTTTTTTGTCGGAACAAGGAGTCTGCTTCATGGTTTGGGGAAGCCTAGGTCAAAACAATCTATCTACAAGGCAACACGAATGGCACTGTGAGGCAGGAAGAAGAGAGAGGGAATTTAAGTGTATGTGTGTGTGTGTGTATTGTGTATTTGTGTATCTGTCTGGGTCCAATTGCTGCTGCTCCCCCAAGGTTTCAAGTCCAGAAAGGAACTGAATTTGGCACCTTTTGCAGCTGCTAAGCTTGTCCAGCCGGGTTTCAGAGCAGCTTCGTCCCTCTTTCTTTTCCCAAAAATGAAGAGACTCAGAAGCAGAGGTGGGTTCCACATATTTTTACCACTGGTTCGCTGTGCACATGTTCGCTTTGTGAGTGCACACCTTCCATGCATGCCCCTGGCTTCATAAATGTAGCTAAATAGGATGGCATAGCACCAGGACAGGTGGATGGACCCACTCGTGTTCTCCGCTACCAATTCGCTCGAACCAGTCTGAACCGGCTAAATACCACAATGGCCCAGAAGCAACCTGTTTGGCGCAGGAACTTGAATTGGCCTTTTCTCTCCAGGCCTTAGAGGAAACCAGTTCATCCCAATGAAAAAGAAAGGACGCCCGGCCAAAAGGTAAACGCTATTCAGTTGGATCTACGACAGCTCTCCACAGCCAACTTACAGCAATAGCGATAAAAATTATACCGCTTCACAGTGCTCTACAGCCTTCTCTAAGCAGTTTACAGAGCCAGCCTGTTTGCCCCCAACAATCTGGGTCCTCATTTTACCAACCTCGGAAGGATGGAAGGCTGAGTCAACCTTGAAGCCAGTGAAAATCGAACTGCCGGCAGCCGGCAGTCAGCCAAAGCAGCCTGCAATACTGCATTCTAACCACTGCGCCAGCAACTTGCCGCGGGACAAGAGTTAACACTAATATTGAAGAAATGGTGGAAAGGAATCGTGAAAGAAAGAAGGGGCAGAATGAAAGGCGAATGACAAAAATGTAAAAAAAAATTACATTATTTTAAATAATTTGAATTGGAATTGTCCCACGGCGAGTTGGCTACAGAAAGTTGGCCGTAACCAATTGTCCCATTTCTCTATCACTTTGGCCTGGCTGCCTTAATTCTAACCAAGGACCAGGAGTGACTCCATCTTCTTTCTCTGATCTGGATTGGGTTTCCAAGTATGTAGCCTAAGATAAAGGTAAAGGTTCCCCTCGCTATTTGTTCCCGACTCTAGGGGGCGGTGCTCCTCTCCATTTCAAAGCCGAAGAGCCAGCGCTGTCCAAAGACGTCTCCGTGGTCATGAGGCCAGCATGATTCAATGCCAAAGGTGCACGGAACTCTGTTCCTTTCCCACCAAAGGTGGTCCCTATTTTTCTACTTGCATTTTTTTTACCTGCTTTCGAAGCTACCTGCTAGGTTGGCAGAAGCTGGGACAAGTCACAGGAGCTCACCCCGTTACGCGGCGCTAGGGATTCGAACCGCTGAACTGCCGACCTTTCGATCGACAAGCTCAGCATCTTAGCCACTGTGTCCCTCAGTTAGGCAGCCTAACATCATGACACTTCCCAGCAAATCCCCTTGGAACAAATAAGTGAAGGCCTCTTTAACAACAAGCCCAACGTGGGGAAATCTTTTTTTTTTGGCATGATATTCTCTCCTTAAATTAGCAACATCTCGCTCATTTGCAAAGCTCCCACCCATTAAGCAAATGCACTTTAAATTGATTTCAAATTAGCAGATTAATGGTTCTCTCCATCTCCCGGCTGTCAAATTCAGCAGTGGGTACTCTTGAGAAGTTGGGTAGAGTTTGAGGGACCCAAAAGGGACGTTAAAAGATTTTTCTCTCTCTCGCTACCCAATCCCTAACTGGACCAACTTTTGGTCACGCTCCACGAGGGGATATTGATTTACATAAAAGAGAAAGGGAATAAAACTGCTGACTTTTCCTATCGGGGCTGAATAAAACGAAGGGCGAAGCAAAACTCTCTTAAGAATTTGCTGGATCAACATTTTCTTCCCCTTAAACGGCATCTTTCCTTCTCTCCCACCCACCCCCTTCTCCCCGTTTTTCTATTAACTCTCTCGGTAAATGTACTTTAATGCGGCCGAATTGATTGGGGTTGTTAAATAATCTTGCGATTTATAGCCCCATTAAAAGTTTTCCCACCCTCCCACCCTTCGCTGTTTGCTTGGAATGTTGCACAATGCTCCCCATCTCCATAAAAGCCCAAATTTCCCCCCCAACCCCCCCCCCTCCATCCTTCTGTATCTGCGCAATCCACATTTCGCAGAGGGTCCAGAAGATGCTATTTGAGAAGTGAGAAGAGAAGCCGCAGGCCCAATTTCTGTGACGGAGATAAGCAGAGGAGGAAGACGTCCGCGGGAAAAGTTCGAATCTGAACGGAAAAGCTATTGTTGAAGTTGTGATGGGTCAGAGGTGGCCTATTCAAGAGTTTGCCCCCGAGGAGAGAATAACTGGGATCCTGTGATTATTTGGATTGAATGGTTGGGGAGAGGGCTCCCCCAAATATCTTCCTTACAGGGCAGTAGGAGTATAAAAGCCATGGACCGGAGACAAATTCATGTGTTTGTTCTTTCACACTTGCCCATTAAAGAATTGAATTCCTGTTCTGTTCTGTTCTGTTCTGTTCTGTCCTCTCCTCTCCTCTCCTCTCCTCTCCTTCTATTCTGTTCTATTCCATTCCATTCTACCCTTCCCTTCTCTTCCATCCCATCCCAACCTATCCTATTCTGTGTTTTGTTCTGTTCTGTTCTCTCCTCTCCTCTCCTCCTATTCTGTTCTATTCCATTCCATTCTTCCCTTCCCTTCCCTTCCCTTCCCTTCCCTTCCCTTCCCTTCCCTTCCCTTCCCATCCCATCCCATCCCATCCCATCCCATCCCATCCCATCCCATCCCATCCCATTCTGTATTCTGTGTTCTGTTCTGTTCTGTTCTGTCCTCTCCTCTCCTCTCCTCTCCTCTCCTCTCCTCTCCTCTCCTCTCCTCTCCTCTCCTCTCCTCTCCTCTCCTCTCCTCTCCTCCTATTCTGTTCTATTCCCTTCCCTTCCATCCCATCCCATCCCATCCCATCCTATTCTGGGTTCTGTTCTGTTCTGTTCCGTTCCGTTCCGTGCCCTTCTCTTCCCGTCCCTTCCCTTCCCTTCCCTTCTCCTCTCTTCTCTTCTCTTCTCTTCTCTTCTCTTCTCTTCTCTTCTCTTCTCTTCCCCTCCCTTCTCTTCTTCCCCTCTCCTCCCCTCCCCTCCCCTCCCCTCCCATTCTGTTCCCTTCCCTCCCTTCCCTTCCCTTCCTTTCCCTTCCCTTCCCATCCCATCCTATTCTGTGTTCCGTTCCGCTCCACTCCACTCCATATATTCTATATTCTATCCTATTCATCCCAGACATTGGATAAGGGCCCAGAATGTCTACGGAGATTCTCAGTCATCCAGGTCACAGTTGTCCCAAAGGTGCTTTTTCAGGAGGCTACTGGACTTCCTTGTTGTTGTTGTTTTCTTTTCTTTTGAAGAGGTCTCGCTTCTCATCCAAGAAGCTTCTTCCGCTCTACAGGAACCCTTTGCAGACTGAAGGCAACAAGACTTCTCCCGCTCTTGCGGACTACATGAACCATTCATCCTCCCGTTTGAGATGCAGACAACACAAGGGCACTGGAAAAAGTGACTTGCGACCGTTTCCCCCACTTAATGACCTTTGCAGCCTCCTCTTGGTCACGTGATTAAAAACTGACTCGCATTTATGACATTTGCGAAGCCCCGGGGTCGCGTGATCCCCTTCTGCGACCGTCTGACAAGCGAAGCCAACGGGGGAAGCCAAATTCACCGTGTTACTCCCTTAGCGCCTGCAGGGATTCACCCAACAACGGAGGCCCGACAGGTCGTAAACTGGAGCCAAGTTCATGTATTAGCAACAGAGATTGGCTCAATGATGATCTCTCTGTATTTTGGCCTCGTTGATCCTCTTTTTAATTTGCTTTTTTCAGCCCAAGGCGGTTCAGGAAGGGCTAATCACCGTAGCCGGGTGGGCAGCTCCGAGCAGCCGAACACCTGGCGTGTCGTTTTGTGTTACCCCGGAGAAGAACATCTGGGAAGGCCGGATCTTCCCACCCTTTGACTGGGAGTGTTAGAACAGGGCTGACAAATTTGTCTCGTGAGTAATGGAAGCCTTCAGTGCTTGTACAAATTTGTGCTGAGCCAAGGCAAATTTATTCCGCATTAACGGATGTCAGAAAGGTTGGGTTTGATTTACGGCTCAGCCTGCAATTGTTCCCTTTTCTGCATTCTTTGCAAGAAGGCTCGGCCGGGCTTGTAAGCGGGGACGTTTAGAGACTGCAGCGAGGAGGCCTCGCGTGGAATTAAAAATGACCAAGACTGTATGACTATGATTCTTCTCCTCCTTCCTATTACCTATCTCCTTCTAATTATGACAGTCGCCTTGTGGCTTGCAACTTCATATTGTTTTATTTAGTTTCCTAGTCTGATTTTGATTGCTTGTTTAGTCCTATGACTTGTATCTTATGATTATTGATGAATGTATTTTTTTTCTGTACACTGGGAGCTTATGCACCCAAGACAAATTCCTTGCGAGTCCAATCACAATTGGCCAATAAAGAATTCTATTCTCTTCTTATTCATTCTATTCTATTCTATTCTATTCTTATTTTCTTATTCAATTCTATTTCATTCTATTCTATTCTTATTCTGGTCTTATTCATTCTATATTCTTCCTCTTCTATTCTTATTCCCTTCTCTTCTTCTTCTTCTTCTTCTTCTTCATTCTATTCTATTCCATTCCATTCCATTCTGTATTGTGTTGTGTTGTGTTGTATTTTCTATTCTATTCTATTCTATTCTATTCTATTCTATTCTATTCTATTCTATTCTATTCTATTCTATTCTATTCTATTCTATTGTTATTGTTATTGTTATTCTTTCTATTTAATTCTCTTCTCTTCTTATTCTCTTCTTATTCATTCTATTCTATTCTATTCTATTCTTATTTTCGTATTCAATTCTATTTCATTCTATTCTATTCTTATGCTGGTCTTATTCATTCTATATTCTTCTTCTTCTATTC
Organism: Masticophis lateralis; assembly: GCA_030761175.1. Taxonomy (NCBI): domain Eukaryota; kingdom Metazoa; phylum Chordata; class Lepidosauria; order Squamata; family Colubridae; genus Masticophis; species Masticophis lateralis. The sequence continues at coordinate 7,574,687 of JAUDYJ010000016.1, forward strand.
TTATTCCCTTCTCTTCTTATTCTTATTCTTATTCATTCTATTCTATTCTATTCTATTCCATTCCATTCCATTCTGTATTGTGTTGTGTTGTGTTGTATTGTATTTTCTATTCTATTCTATTTATTCTATTCTGTTCTATTCTTATTGTTATTCTTTCTATTTAATTCTCTTCTTTTCTTATTCTCTTCTTATTAATTCTATTCTATTCTATTCTATTCTTATTTTCTTATTCAATCCTATTTCATTCTATTCTATTCTTATTCTGGTCTTATTTATTCTATATTCTTCTTCTTCTATTCTTATTCCCTTCTCTTCTTATTCTTATTCTTTCTATTTTATTCTATTCTTAGCGTGGCTTGGTGGGCATGGCAGGGGAAGGATACTGCAAAATCTCCATTCCCTCCTCTGGGGGAAGGACATTGCAAAATCCCCATTCCCACTCCAGAGGAAGGATACTGCAAAATCCCCCTTCCCACCCCACTCCTGGGGGAAGGATATTTATGACGTTTGCGAAGCCCCGGGGTCGCACGATCCCCTTCTGTGACCGTCTGACAAGTGAAGTCAACGGGGAAAGCCAAATTCACCATGTTACTCCCTTAGCACCTGCAGGGATTCACCCAACAACGGAGGGTGTTTTTCCTCCGTTGTTGGGTGAATCCCTGCCCACTCCTGGGGGAATCCCTCCCCATTCCTGGGGGAAGTTTAGGCCCATTGTCCAGAACTGTTCAGAGGTATTTAATCGGAGGAGGATGTTGTTTGCTTTTCCAATTTGGAAAAGTTGGACTCAGTTCAGGGATCTGGTTCGAAGGCTGTTGAATCAAATCTCCAGATGATCCATGGATAAGAAAGCGTCATCTTATTCTCCCATTCTACTCTCACACCCGTCCATAATATTCAATTAGCACTACTTCTGTCTGAGGAGCCTTTCTTGACGTCTCCTTGGCCCCGTTGCGTTAGCAGTCAATAACCAGCTTCGACTTGCCCATTAAATTCAGATTTGATATCTGAGGAATCGAGACGGGGAAGAAGGAACAAGTTGACGCTGCCGTCTTCTCTCTGAGGGCCGTCGTGCAGAAAACATAAGACGTGCACGCACACAATGCTGTTTTATAACTCCAAGCTCCAGAAAGCCCTGGGTACGACTTCTCCTTTGGGGCAATTTAAATTGCAGATGACATTTTCAATTAGCTTTCTCCGTGCCTTCCGAGCCGAGCTGGGGAGTTGGAGCTGAATAATGGACGCTGAGTGGCCTCACTCTGCTTCGGTGGCTCTTAGCGGTCCTTTAAATGGAGGGGCAAAATCCCCATTCCTTCCCTACTCCTGGGGGAAGGATATTGCAAAATCTCCATTCCCATACCCCACTCTAGGGCCAGCCAAAGGGGGTAGTTGCCGGTTCTCCGAACTACTCAAAATTTCCGCTACCTGTTCGCCAGAATCTGCTGAATTTCACCCCTGGTTTTGATCTCCAGCCTCGTAATCAGGAGAAGGTATGCCTAGTTTAAGCTCATTGTCCAGATCCGTTCAGAGGTATTTAATCGGAGGAGCCGAACTCCTGGCGGCTTCTCCGGGAGGTCACCAGAAAGACCTCCCGGCTTTTCCAGGTTGGGTTGATGAACGTCAAACCACCGAGAAGTAAACTGGAAACGGAGAGAGAGAGGGGACGCCATTCTTACAATTTTCTCCTGGGATCCTGTCCAAGAGTGTAATTCACATGGCAGAGTCCTCTTTGCTTGTCCCTATTCAACCATCACCATCAGGGACGTAAGGGAAAAAGAGAAAGCAAACCCACTCAAAACTGACTAGTCCTCATGGACCAGTCACTAGTCTAAGCTGTTCTTTTGCCAGGCAACACAAAGCAGGCTGATTATAACATGGCTAGTCTAGTGAAGAGAAGGACCAGGGGAGACAGGATAACAGTCTTCCAATATTTGAGGGGCAATCTCTACATCTTTTTTATAATATGGTGACCAAAACTACTCAGAAGCCTAAGTAGCGTAGGGGGCTAATGCCTCCTACTAAAGGCAGCAATTAACATCCAGCTGCCTGTAATTCTGCGAGTTCAATCCTAGCCAGGCTCAAGGTCGACTCAGCCTTCCATCCTTTCTAAGGTGGGTAAATTGAGGACCCAGTTTGTGGGGGCAATAAGCTGACTTTGTATAAATATATAGAAAAGTATGAAGGCTATTGCTTAATGCATTGTAAGCCGCCCTGAGTCTCCGGAGAAGGGCGGCATATAAATCAAATTTAAAAAAAAAAAAACAAACTGGATGCAGGATTCGAAGTGAGGTCTTACCACAGCCTTATAAAACGGTACATCCCGTTATCTTGATTCTATCCCTCTGCCCAGGAGTGGGATTCAAACATTTTAGCAACCGGTTCTCTACCCAGTTATTGGGTGGGGAAGGCCATGATGGGTGTGGCCTACTCAGTCTCCTGCACCATGGTGGGGGGCAGTGGTAGATGTCAAAAATTTTTACTACCGGTTCTGTGGGTGTGGCTTGGTGGGCATGGCTTGGTGGGCGTGGCAAAGGAAGGATACTGTAAAATCTCCATTCCCTCCCCAATCCAGGGGAAGGTTACTGTAAAATTTCCATTCCCTGCCCAATCCAGGGGAAGGTTAGTGCAAAATATCCATTTCCTCCTGATCAGCTGGGAACTCGGGAGGCAGAGAATAGATGGGTGCGGGGCCAGTCAGAATTTTTACTACCGATTCTCCGAACTACTCAAAATTTCTGCTACCGGTTCTCCAGAACTGGTCAGAACCTCTGAAACCCACCTCTGGTGTGCGGAGGGGTGCATTTTCACCCTCCTCGGGCTCCGTAGGCTTTCCTCAAGACTCTGGGAGGGCGAAAACAGCCTCCCCTGGGTTCCGGAGAGCGGGAATCGGCCCGTTTTCAGACTTCTGGGAGGCCTGTTTTTCGCCCTCCCGGACCATCCACGCAGGCCCTGCACTGGCATCCAAAACGGATCGTGTGGAGACTCTTGGGAGTGAAGAGGCGGAGTAGGCGCCAGTCCTTACAACTACCAGTTTGGCAAACCAGAGTAAAATTAGCATCCGACGAACTGGCTGAATCCCACCCCTGTCTCTGCCCTGAGAGCTCAGGAAGACGAGTGGCTTTTCAGTTACGCAGAAATTCAGTTTAAGGGGGAAGAAAAAAAAAAAAACCTGAGACGGGGCAGAGAAAGATTACTCTGCCTGGGAGAGAACCGACCCCCTCCCCCTTCCCAGCCCCCTTCCCCAGCCATTCCCCAGTCCTACGTCTTCCCGCAGTCCCATTTCTCACCAGTTCATTACTGTTTAATTTAATCACTGCCTGTCACCCTGCCACCATTTATCCTGCCGGTCACCGGAGAGATTTACCTATTTATTTTAGATTTCAAACTTAACAGCTCGTTATTCCTAGCTAGGGCAGGAGGCGTTTTCTTCTATAATTCGTTTTGCCAATCCTGACAGGTGGAAAATGAAACTCGTCTCCCTCTCCCCAATGCCCCTCTTCTTCCCCCCCCCCCCCCCGTTTCTTGCATGTTAATCTATTTCCTCTCTGGGACTCTCCTCTCCGAGGTGGCCTATCCATCACCTGTGCAAGAAAGCAATCCTGCCCTCCTACCATTCCTGCAGCCAGAAGTTAGTTTGAGCATTTTATCCACGTGGAGGAGCTGCATTTTTTAGCATCCAGGCCCTTTGCCAGTTTTGGGAGGAATAGAATAGAATAGAATAGAATATAGAACAGAATAGAATATAGAACAGAACAGAATACAGAACACAAAATGGGATGGGATGGGATGGGACGGGACGGGACGGGACAGGACAGAACAGAATAGAAAACAAAACAGAATAGAAAACAGAACAGAATAGAATAGAAAACAGAACAGAATATAGAAAAGAGAATAGAATAGAATATAGAAAATAATATAGAACAGAACAGAACGGAATGGAATATAGAAAATAATATAGAACAGAACAGAACAGAATAGATTATAGGACAGGGCAGGACAGGACAGGACAGGACAGAACAGAATAGAATACAGAACAGAATATAGAACAGAAAATATAATAGTTTCCAGTCTTCCCAAACTTCCGGTAAGCCTGTTTTTCACCCTCCCTGAGCCTCCGTGTGCCCCCTGCACTTATCTGCATCCAAAACGGGCCGCGTGGAGACTCCTGGGATAGGTTGGGATAGGTGGGGCCAGCCAGGAGTGAGATTTGGGGGTTCCCCGAACTGCACAGAATCTTAGCTAGAGGTTCTCCCGAACCCCTGCGAACCCCCAGCGGCCCACCCCTGATCTCTACTCACCCAATTTTTTTTTCAAATATTCCAGATTATGGTTGCTTTGTCCTTTCCGCTGTTAGGATTCATTTCCCCTCTTTTTGGGGGGATCTTGCATCTAGCTCCCACTCCCTTGCCAACCTGCAGGGTTCAACACTCCCATAAATCAAATGTGGCATTTCAGGGGCAAGGAACAGCCTATCCTTGAAGCCACCAAGGAGCTGATGTGTCAAGGAGCTGAATTAAAAACTTGGTGAGTTCCCATCTGGAAAAGCCTGGTCTCTTTTTCTGGGCCACCACCCAATTCCTTCCCTGTTGCTTTGCCCACCTTCTAATGTTCTTGGCTGGCTGGCTTTGCATGCCAGATAAAAATGTTTGGCCCCATAAAAACCTCCTTGTCTGCTCGTAAAGCCTCACAAGGTAATTAATCAGCAAGACTTTAAACCTTTTTGTAATGGTTAACGCTCCTCGGCGAGCACCACTCCAAATTAATACGTTTCTCATATCCCAGGAATTGGCCCCCTTCTCCCCCTTCTCCCCCTCTCTCTCAATCCCCCTACTCTGTATTCCTCAAAATGAAATTATGGAATTTTAAAAAGGACAGTAATTTTCATTTATGAACCCAAGTCATTATTCATTCATGAACAGTTGCAAAAAAAGAACAACGGAGAAAAAGAAAAATCTTTCCCGTTAATTAGAGAGCCTAAAAATTCGCTCTCTCTTTCCCAACAAACCAATTTAGGCAGGGGAAAATATAATTATATATATATTCGTAGATTTTCACAGGTAGAGGTATGCAAATTCTGGTGTATTTGGGTCTTTTCCTGTGTAAGATTGTAAGATTGAGAGTATCTTGGCAATGTTTCGACGAGATCTCACACTCGTCATCTTCAGGCTGGTGTCTTCGACTTCGTGCTTGTGCAAGGAAAGGGTGATCGGAGCTGCCATCTCTGTATAAATACTGGTGGGGAGGTGTGGGGTGCTGGTTTTGTTGCTGTGAGCGGTTTGGTTGCCTGTGTTGTTACATCTTGATTGGTAGATGGAGTTAAAGTTTTGCAGATTAGTCAGCTGTTTCATAACATCCTGTGTGGGTGAGGTCCTTGATGTGCGGCCATTAGTCTTTTGTGTTTTAACGACCTGGGTAATGGGTTGTGTGTTAACATCCTGAGTTCTAGTGTTGTGATATCCTGAGTTTTTTAATGTAATGTCCTGAGCACATGGCTGTGATGCCACATCCTGGGCTTTGGTTTGGCTCCGAGTTTGACATCACAAATATATATATATGTTTTCTGAGGTTTTCGCGGGTGTTTGTATGTAGGTCTTTGGTTATTCGGGTCTTCTCCCATGTAAAATTGGAAGTATCTTGGCGACGTTTCGACGAAGTCTCATTCGTCATCTTCAGGCTGGTGTTCTCGGCTTCATGCTTCCAGGAGCAAGGAAGGACGAAGCCAAGAACACCAGCCTGAAGATGACGAATGAGACTTCGTTTAGACATACATACATACATACATACATACATACATACATACATACATATATATATATATATATATATATATATATGTTTTCTTTCCTTTTCGTAAGCTTTATGTGTATTTCTCTTTAGCCAGGTTCTTCCTATGTAAACCAAGATTTTTCTGCAGCCCTAGTTCAGTGAAATCACAATCCACTAGTTTCTAGGCTTTTTTTTCAGGAAGCCAGCAAGCACAGTGCTGCCCGTTGGGAGTCTCAATATATATATATATATATATAGCACCTAGTCTACCCCAATATGGGAGGGAGCATATTGCTTCTCTTTTGCCTTTCAGCTCAAGTGTGATTGGAGCCCAAATGTGATTGGACACACAAGGAATCTGTCCTTCTTCTGTCTTGGTGCATTAGATGAGATAGATAGATAGATAGATAGATAGATAGATAGATAGATAGATAGATAGATAGATAGATAGATAGATGATAGATAGATATAGATAGATAGATATAGATAGATGATAGATAGATAGATAGATAGATAGATAGATAGATAGATATAGATAGATGATAGATAGATAGATAGATAGATAGATAGATGATAGATAGATAGATAGATAGACAGACAGATAGACAGATAGATAGATGATAGATAGATAGATAGATAGATAGATAGATAGATAGATGATAGACAGACAGACAGATAGATAGATAGATAGATAGATAGATAGATAGATATAGATAGATGAGAGAGAGAGAGAGAGAGAGAGAGAGAGAGAGAGATAAGGTAGCTAGGTAGATGGATGGATGGATGGATGGATGGATGGATGGATGGATGGATGGATGGATAGATAGACAGATACACAGACAGACAGACACACACAAATCCGGCTTGGTGGTGGGGGAAGTGTTTGGAAGAATGAAACTCAGTTTTGGCAGCCTGACTGCAGGAAGTCGCTTGTTAAGGATGCAGCTACCCCCGCAAACGGAACCTCCGGCATAGCTGCGTTTTCCATTTATGGACCAAGAGATGTCAGGTTTGACGTTCCCTCCTGCTGTTTGCCTGGAAAGACCAGGGACCAGGCAGCAGGAACACGAAAAAGCAGCAGAAGAAGCAGGAAGGACCGTCACCGGAGACGAATTGCGGCCTACAATTTTCGGATCGTCGTGGGTGGGCAGGGTGGTGGCGTGTCCATTTAAAAGGCTGCCCTTCCGGTGGTGCTCAGAGCCTTGTCCTGATTTCATTTGCGAGCCACCTCGAGATGCGCAATTGTGCCAGAGCAGAAAGAGTGGAAGTAAAAGCTGGAAAGGAACAAGAAGGCCACAGCAGCTGAGTTGGGGACAAGGAGCAGAGCTGGGTTTCAGCCGGTTCGGACCGGTTCTGGAAAACTAGTAGCAGAAATTTTGAGTAGTTCGGAAAAGCGGTAGTAAAAATTCTGACTGGCCCTGCCCCCATCTATTCTTTGCCTCCCGAGTCCCAGCTGATCGGGAGGAAATGGGGATTTTGCAGTAACTTTCCCCTGCCATGTCCACAAAGCCACACCCACAAAACCAGTAGTAAAAAAAATTTGAAACCCACCACTGGCTCCCTTTCAGCTCTCCCCAATGAGACTTGGTGCTCACAGGCAAGGATCCTTCTAAAAGAGTTGGAAGGGACCTTGGAGGTCTTCTATTCCAACCCCTGTACCATTCCAGTGGCTGTCCAGTCTTTTCTTTTTTTTTTTATTGAAAAAGTTTTACAAATACAAATTTTTCCCGCCTTTTCCCCCCCTTCTCCTCCCTAACCCTCCCTAACCCTTCCCTCCCCTCCCTTGACTTCCCTTGTGACCTTAAAATTACAATTCATTTTTAACTCCCCAAATATTAAAAGGTGAAATCCACATCCCATCGTGATTCCCCCCAACTACTCTGCACCCTGTATATACTATAAATTTCTACATAGCATTCAGCTAAAAGCTATCTGATACTTCCTTGTTTGATATTTATTCTGCACATAATCTATCCATTTCTTCCATTCCCACACAAAAGTTTCTTGAGTCCGGTCTTTTAAATATGCTGATATCTTTGCCATTTCTGCAAAACTGGCCACCTTCAAAGTCCATTCTTCAATAGTAGGTAAAACATTTTTTTTCCAATATTGACCAATCAGTAACCTAGCTGCTGTAACCATATATAATATCAGTTTTGTTTCATTCACTGAGAAATCCTTAACTATACCCAGTAAAAACAATTAAGGAGAAAATTGAAGTTTTTTCTTCAATACATTTTGCATTACCCACCAAATTTTGATCCAAAAAGCCTTCACTTTCTTGCAAGTCCACCATATATGTAGCATGTAGCATCAAAGCAATCACATCTCCAACATTTTGGCTGAACATTAGGATACATGCACAATTTCTTAGGATCTAGATGCCACCTATAAAACATTTTATAGAAATTTTCCCTCAAATTCTATGACTGTGTAAATTTAACGTTCTGGACCCATATTTTTTCCCATGTTTCCATCATAACTGGTTCTGCAAAGTTTTGCACCCACTTTATCATACAGTCTTTAACCAGTTCATTTTCAGAGTCTCTCTCTAACAAAATATTATAAACCCTCTTAATATGCATTGGGCCTTTCTCTTTTATCTGTCTTACCAATTCCTCTTCGTACAACATCAAACCAGTTTTTTGATCTTCCTTCTATCTCAATTGAAGTTGATTATACTGTAGCCAAGTTAGATTAATCCCTTCTTCCAACAGAGTGTTTAATGTCTTTAATTGCCATCTACCCCATCATTAAAAAGTACCTCTTTATATAAAATCCCCCCGAGTGACTTAATATTTATATTCCATGTAATATGACCAAGATCCAACCACAAAGGTATTTTGTAATCAAATTTAAGCTGGTGCTTCTTCCATACTCTCATCAAAGAGTTTCTGAGTATGTGACTCTTGAATACTTTATCAACTTTATTTTCATAAAATAAATATGCATGCCAACCAAGTTCCAAATCGTGGCCTTCTATATTCAATATTTCAGACCTTGTCATTCCAAATCAGTCACTCGCTTGTGTCAACGCAGCTGCTTCATAATACAATCGTAGATTTGGAAGTTTAAGGCCACCCCTTTCATGAACATCTTGCATAATTTTCAGTTTGACTCTTGGTTTTTTATCATTCCAAACAAACTTATTCACTCCTTTTTGCCATTCAGTCAGATGTTTATCACTTTTAAGCACCGGAATCATTTGAAACAAAAATAAAAATCTAGGTAGAACGTTCATCTTAACTGCTGCTATTCTTCCAAGTAAAGATAGCTGCAGCTTTTTCCAGATTTCCATATCTTTTTGCACCTTTCGCCACAACACTTCATAATTATTTTGAAAAAGTTTTATATTCGAAGCTGCAACTTGAACTCCTAGATATTTCACCTTTGGTACTATTTCAAATCCTGCCATCCTTTCGAGTTCCTTCTTTTGACCTTCTGACATATTTTTAACTATCATCTTGGTTTTTTTCTGATTCAGTCTAAATCCTGATACCATACTATATTCTTCTATAATGTCTTTCATCTGGATTATTGATTCCATCGGCCGTGTTAGGGTAACAACCAGATCATCTGCAAATGCCCTTGTTCTATAGTCCTCTTGCCTTATAGCTATTCCATTTAAAGTATTTGAATCCCGTATTGTATTCAACAAGATTTCTAAAGTTAAAATAAACAACAATGGGGATAATGTCTTGTTGTCCAGTCTTTTCTTAAAAGCCTCTAATGATGGAGCATCAAAATTTCAGCTACCGGTTCTCCGAACTACTCAAAATTTCCACCACCGGTTCTCCAAACTGCTCAAAATTTCCACTACCGGTTCTCCAAACTGCTCAAAATTTCCACTACCGGTTCTCCGAACTACTCAAAATTTCCACCACCGGTTCTCCAAACTACTCAAAATTTCCGCTACCAGTTCTCTGAACTGCTCAATTTTTTTTTAATATATAAAGGGGATGAAAAATGGATCATGCAGCATTCCAAACGAGGCTGTACTAAGGCTTTGTAAAGCGGTAGTAACCCTTCACGTGATCTTGAGTCCATCCCTCTGTTAATGCAGCCCAGCACAATGTTGACTTGGCCTCTGACCGGTTGGGATGAAGAGCTTGTTAAGGAAACTAATTGGCCGCACCTCCGATTAGAGGAAGGCTCTTTTAATGAACTACTGTGGCAGGGGACGATGGTTTTTCAGACTCCTTTCCTGCTTTGTGCCACCGAGTCTTCCTTAGCAGGAGCTTGGCTTTGTTTTGATTTGATTTTTTTTTTTAAAATAAAACCTTGCAAGCAAAATCGTCTTTCATCTGGGTTTCTTCGCCAGCAAATAGAAAAAGGTTCATAGTTCGGGCGTAATTATCTTATCATCCCAGCCATTTTTCCCTCCCTCCTCTCTTTCAGGGGGAGCAGCTCATTAAATTTAGTGGTTCCCGATCTTTTCAAAACAGGATGGGAATGCATATTTATAAAGGTCTTTTCTTTTCAAAAAAAGGCCATCCTGTTTACCTAACGAAGCATAACGAATCTGACAATTTCAAACGCCTTAAACAGCAAATTGCTCAGAAAGACGACATGGGTGATTAAAGACCCGATTTTGTTTGTGTGGGGGGGAGTTTTTTAGGGAACGGGAATCTGGTTGACTTGGGAACTCCCTGCCACCAGATCTGGCAAAAGATTGCCATCTTCAGAACAAACAAACAGCATTTAGAGAAAAGATCTATTTATCTCTCTGCGCCTTTATTGTCAAAGTACGATCAAGGCTACGGTATTAAATTTAAAAGTAGCAAATTTAAAGTAGGAAAAGCGAAGGAAAAGATTGTTTTGGGGAGAGGAATAGGGTTCTCAACCAGTGGGCGGCACCAGCTTTAAATGCCCCTTCCGTGTTCTCATTCTGGACATGCCCACTTTTTAGCCACGCCCATTTCTCCCGCCCACACCTGTCCGCTAAAGCATTTCTCTAATCCTTCAAGGGCCAGAAAGGCCAAGATGGCGGCCATGACACCGCGACAAAGGCCAAGATGGCGGCTATGACATCCCTCAAAAGCAGACAGAGCACCAATCTGCTGTGGTGGCCTCCATTTTGACTCTTTTGACCCAACGCCTCTCAGAGTTATTTTATTCCTTTATAAACTTCAGTGCTTCCATCCCGGAAAGCCAAACCAGTTCCAAAGCGACGCGGAGCCAAAATTCCAAAACCTTTAAAACTCGTTTGTTTCCTCTCACGCGACACCATCGTTTTTTCCTTTCCTTTTTCTCCTTTCCTTTGACCAAGACCGTAAACAGGGAGGGCGGTCGGTCGTTTAAAATCTAATTACCATGAATTTTAATGGGATTAAAAGAGGGAAGGGCCAGGATGCCCCCAGTTCCTTTGCAGCCGCTTGTCTTCTCCCGAGGCGTCTGCTAATTTCCTAATTATTTCCTTTTATCTCCCAGCATTATGGATTTTTTTTCCCGAGGAGTAAAATTAAAACCGGCCGGAGCATGCTGGCGGCTTCTGCTTTTTCTAACCGTGGAAAAAAAACCCGGATGGGCTCTGAAAGGCTCTGCTTATTTGTTTTCTCCTCGGTTGCATTTCTCGGCTGCCCACTCAGAACGCTGGACAACCGGCGAACGAAAAGCAGGAAACCTCATTCCACCTCAAGATCAGCTCAAGGAGCAGAGAGACAAGACTAACAGGCACGAAAAGCTTCCTTGGGAACTGGGGCGTGCGTGTGTGCAGTTTGCCAGGGTTAGAATGCAGTATTGCACTTTGCCAACTCTGCCGGCTGCCAGCAGTTCAGTCCTGACCAGCTGAAGGTCGACTCAGCCTTGCATCCTTCCGAGATCGGAAACGTGAAAACCCAGATTGTTGGGGGCAAGAGGCTAACTCCGTAAACCGCTCAGAGAGGGATGCAAAGCATTGTGGGGCTGCATATAAATGCTATCACCATTGCTATCCCCCAACCACGTCCTGGACCAGCTGAAGCTTCTGTACAGTCTCCAAGGGCAGCCCCACGCAGAACGCAATACAGTCCTGCGGATGAACAATGAGCGTGGCAAGAATAATCTACGCACAGAATTGAAAAAACAATAATATACCGACCGAAGATAATTTGATTAGGAAAGTTCTGGAATGCGCAGAAATGGAGAAATTTACAAAGGAGATACAAGAAAATGAGGAAACAGAATATTAGATAGTGTGGGAGAAATTGTACGAACGGTTAGAGGAGAGAGATAAAAGGCAAGGAAAGATCAAATAAGGAAGATTATAGGAGTTGAAATGTAACAACAAATAAGAGGAAATAGGGAAGAAATGCAGTTGGTAGAAAATGAAATTGTGTACACTGTTATTTATATGTATATATGTAAATAAATCAATATTAGACTTGTATGCATAAAAGGTACATTGAAATAAGAGAGAGAGAAAATGGAAAGTAAGAAATGTTTAACCGTTGCGAAACTGTTGGAAAGAACCTATTGTTTAAAGTGTCTTTTTTGGTTTTTGAAAAAAATGTTTAATAAAAATTATTTTTTAAAAAGATGTGGAGACTCTAGAAAGAGTGCAGAGAAGAGCAACAAAGATGATAAGGGGACTGGAGGCTAAAACATATGAAGAATGGTTAAAGGAACTGGGGTATGGCTAGTCTAGGGAAGAGAAGGTCCAGGGGAGAAAGGATAACAGTATTCCAATATTTGAGGGGCTGCCCCAGAGAGGAGGGGGTCAAGCTATTCTCCAAAGCATCTGAAGGCCAGACAAGAAGTAATGGATGGAAACTGACCAAGGAGGGATTCAACCTAGAAATAAGGAGAAATTTTCTGACAGTGAGAACAATCAATCCATGGAACAGAAGTTGCCTTCGGAAGTTGTGGGAGCTTCTCATCCCTGGAGGCTTTCAAGAAGAGACTGGACTGCCATCTGTCAGAAACGGTGTAAGCTCTCCTGCTTGGGGTGGGGTGGCGGGTTGGGCTAGATGACCTCCAAGGTCCCTTCCAACTTGGAGAGGAACCTTCAGAACTGAGGAGGGGAAATCCACAGCTTGTCGAACTTCAGCTCCAGACCCCAAATCGGCAGGAAGATCCCTTTGGCTTCCCCACCAGTGGTGAAATCCATTTTTTTTTTTACTACCGGTTCTGTGGGCGTGGCTTGGTGGGTGTGGTGTTGCTTGGTGGGCATGGCTTGGTGGGTGTGGCAGGGGAAGGATACTGCCAAATCCCCCATTCCCACCCCACTCTGGGACCAGCCAGAGGTGGTATTTGCTGGTTCTCCAAACTGCTCAAAATTTCCGCTACCAGTTCGCCAGAATCTGCTGGATTTCACTCCTGCCCTAAATCCCCAGACCAGGCTCTCGGTTTCCCAGGCCATGCCTGGGGGAGGTGGGAGTTGCAGGTTTGTTGAGTCCCTGTGTGCGCCTCCATTGCCTGGCCTGAATTCCTCCATTTCTCCCTTCCCTTCTTACAGAGCGCGGGGAAGTCTGAAGCCGCGCCAGCAGCTGACTTCCACCCGTGGAGGCTGCCCACCTAATTGAAAATGCCATCTGTAATCTAAATGTCAGCGCTGAGATGGTTATTAAAGCCCCTCTCAATCGCCGTGCCTCATTTCGCAGTTTCAAAACAAGACAGGCGAAGGCCGCTAACGGAGCGTGGAAGCGGCACTGCAACGCAGTGAATCATTTTTCATCCCGCCTGCCGGGGTCTCCTTGTTTCTGCCTTCATCCTCCAATGGGCACCAGATCCTGCCAGCTTGATGCTGCAACTTTCGGAACTTCAGAAGGCACGAAGGCACGCCTCTGAACATGTGCAGAGAGTTGCCACCTCTTCCGCCTCTTCCCAAAGGGCCATCCCTGCAACCTTTGAGGCCGAAGGCTTCCGTTTTGCGGGACATCAGAAGGTCTCTGGAGATCTGCAGGGCCGAAGGCAGAACCACAGCTCCCCCTAGCTTCCATTGTTGGATGGTCTTCTAGAACACAGAACATCATCTGAGTTAGAAGGGACCTTGGAGGTCTTTTAGTCCAAACCAGGGGTGGGATTGAAAAAATTTAGCAACCGGTTCACTGCCCAGTTGCTGAGTGGGCGTGGCCATGGGGGCTTGGCCTACTTGGCCTCCTGCACCACAACGGTGGGGGGATGTTTTGCCCTCCCCAGGCTCCGGAGGCTTTCCTCGAGCCTCCAGAAGGGCAAAAATGGCCTCCCCTGGGCACCAGAGCCCTCTGGAGACCAGAAATGGCCCATTTCCGGATTTCCAGTAGGCCCGTTTTTCACCCTCCCCAGGCTCCAGAGGCTTTCCTCAAGCCTCCAGGAGGACAAAAACGACCTCCCCCAGGCTCCAGAGCCCTCCAAAGGCCAGAAATGGGCCCGTTTCCAGACTTCGGTATTTCTGGTAGGCTCTTTTTTTTCGCCCTCCCAGAGCCTCCGGGTGGGCCCTGCACTTACCTGGCATCCAAAATGGGCTGCATTGAGATTCCTGGGAGGGGTGGGTGGAGTCAGACAGTCCTTGCAACTACTGGTTCGGTGAATCAGATTAAAATTAATATCTGGTTCGCCCGAATTGGTCCGATCCAGCTGAATCCCACCCATTCCAAACCCCTGCTCAAGCAGGAGACCTTATACCATTTCAGACAAATGGCTGTCCATTCTCTTAAAAACCTCCACCCACAACTTCCGAAGGCAAGCCATTCCACTGATTTATTCTTCTCACCGTCAGGAAATTTCTCCTTAATTCTAGGTTGCTTCTCTCCTTGATGAGTTTCCACCCATTGCTTCTCGTCCTGCCCTCAGGTGCTTTGGAGAATAGCTTGACTCCCTCTTCTTTGGGGCAGCCCCTGAGAGATTGGAAGACTGCTATCATGTCTCCCTTAGTCCTTCTCTTCATTAAATTAGACATACCCAGTTCCTGCAACCGTTCTTCATATGTCTCAAACCTTAAGCTGACCTGACTGAGGTTATTTTGAGGCTTCAGTGCTGCCACAACTGGAGCTGAAGGTTAGGGAAGGAGCGGGGAGTAGAGATAGCTGGGCTTTGTAGCCAAAACAAAATATTTTCTCTTGAGAACCAAGGTCATTCCAACAGTTGCTCGGAAGGAGGGGGCTGGAGTCACCTAGCAACTGGACTGTATCCTGATTGGACCATTGTTTTGGGAAAGTGGAAAACCTTTACTTTCAATTCGGCGAAAACCGTGGGAACGTTTTAAGAGTCGGTTTTCGCCAGCCTGTGCCAATACGACGTATCAAATAAAACTATTCTTTGAGGAATCTACCTGCTTCTGAGTTTTGGTTGCTATGGGTATGTTACTCGGAATCCTGACATTGAAACTATTTAGTATATTGTCTTTGGTGTAAGCTGTCCAGAGTCCTCGGAGAGTGGGCGGCATAGAAATATGACTAATAAAATAAATAAATAAATAAACCAATTCTTTTAAATTCCACGCTCCAATTGGAGCTGCTACTGGAGCTGAGTCCTGGCTATTTACTGGGTCTACCTAGGCAAATTCCACCCACCTAATCATCTTTGCTGCTCTTCTCTGCACTCTTTCCAAAATCTCAACATCTTTTTACATTGGATGAAGTATTCTAAGTATTCTAAGTGTGGTCTTACTAAAGGCCTTACGAAGTGGTATTAACACACTTTTATAACAGAGTGATTCTATCCCTCTGTTAATGCAGCCAAGGAGTGCATCGGCTTTTTTGGCAGCTGCCGCACACGGCTGGCTCCTATTTAAGTGACTCTCCACCTAGGACTCCAAGATCCCTTTTGGTTACTGGCTATTGAGACCCTCTCAATTATTCTCCTCGAAGTATTTCCCCTACCCCCAATATTGGAAAAGGTGGCCATTGATTACAGAGTCCCCAGCTTTGCTTCCCAGGATGGTTTCATTGATGGCTTAAAGAAAAGAAAAGAAAAAAGAAAAGAAAAGAAAAAAGGAACAGAAAAGAAGGAAAAGAAGGAAAGAAAAAGAACAGAAAAGAAGAAAGGAAAAGCATTGTAAGCCATCCTGAGTCTCTGGAGAAGGGCGGCATATAAATCTAATTAAAAAAAAGAAGAAGAAGAAGAAGAAAAGAAGAATAGAAAAGAAGAAAAGAAAAAGAAGAAAAGAAAGGAAGAAAAGAAAGGAAGAAAAGAAAAAGAACAGAAAAGATACAAAGAAAAAACAGAAAAGAAAAGAAGAAAAGAAGAAAAAAGAGAACGGAAAAGAAGAAAGGAAAAGAAGAAAAGAAAAAGAAGAAAAGAAAAAAAGAAAATAAATATCCTGCCAGGTCAACCACGCCACAGGAAACAGCAGCTGCATTTTTGCTGCAATATATCGGATGATTTCACTTGCTGGCGACGGAAGAAACACGATTTAATTCCCCCAGCAAGGCCGTGAGAGAAAATCACTTTTCCTTAAGCATTTCCCCCTCTCTTTGAAGTCATTTTTTGTTCGTTGCCAGGGGAAGAACGTGGCAGATACGGGGAGCTGAAACCATCACCTCCACTCTTCCGTCGGCGAGGAAAGTGACAATTCTGAAAACCTCCCGCTCTTTTTTTTTTTTTTAATTCATTCCTAAAACCTTTTCCATTCCTTGAGGTGATTGATTTCTGGTTTGGGGGACAGAATGCTTACATTTAAAAAAAAAAAAAACAATTGGGCAGACAGGGAGAGAGAATGATTATTAAAAGCAGAGAACGAAATGGTGGTTGTGCTCCGGAGCTTGAAAAATAAAACCAAAAATGTTATTAGTTGTCGTTTTTAAACATTGACAGAACAACAGAGTTAGAAGGGACCTTGGTGGTGGTGGTGGTGGGGAAGGCCGTTTTCGCCCTCCCCAGGCTCCTAGAAAGGCCCTGGAGCCTGGGGAGAGAGAAAAACAGGCTTATCGGGCCCAGCGTGCCATTGTGTGCCAGGAGGAATGAGGAGCGGAGGGTGGGGGACGAATGCATGGGCAGATGCAGGGTGCATAGAATTATGGGTATGTCCATGCATGCGCGCGACACCCACCCACCCCCGCTCCTGGCACACGATGGCAAAAAGGTTAACCATCACTGCCCTGTACCATTTCGCACAATTGGCAGTCCAGTTTTGACTGGACTGCCAATTGTCCAGTCAAAACTGGAAAATTGGCAGTCCAGTCAGGAAACTGGACTGCCAATTTCCTGACTGGAAATTGTCCAGTCAGGAAATTGGCAGGAAATTTCTCCTTAATTCCAGGTTGCTTCTCTCCTTGGTTAGTTTCCATCCATTGTTTGGAGGTGCTTTGGAGAATAGCTTGACTCCCTCTTCTTTGGGGCAGCCGCTCAAATATTGGAGCCCTGCTATCATGTCATTCCTAATCCTTCATTTCACTAGACTAGCCATGCCCGGTTCTCCGTATCTTTAATCTCCAGCCCCCTAATCATCCTTGTTTCTCTTCTCTGCACTTTTTCCAGAGTCTCAACATCTTTTTTATATTGTGGATGCAGTATTCCAAGTGTGGCCTTATCAAGTGATATAAACACTTTATAATTATTGATTCTACCCCTTTGTTCATGCAACCTAGGATTTCATGGGCTTCAAAGCATTCAAAGCGAACAGGACTTCCCCATTTCTCTCTGTTGTTGTTAGTTGCGAAGTCGTGTCCGATCCATCGAGACCCCATGGACAACGTTCCTCCAGGCCTTCCTGTCCTCTACCATCCTATGGAGTCCATTGAAGCTCACGCCGACTGCTTCGGTGACTCCATCCAGCCACCTCGTTCTTTGCTGTCCCGTTCTTCTTTTGCCCTCCATCGTTCCCAGCATTCCGCTCTTCTTCCTTCTCATTAGGTGGCCAAAGGATTTGAGTTTCCTCTTCAGGATCTGGCCTTCCAAAGAGCAGTCAGGGTTGATCTCCTCTAGGACTGACCGGTTGGATGGCCTTGCGATCCGAGGGACTCACAGGAGTCTTCTCCAGCACCATAGGTTCAAAGGCCTCCATTCTTTGGCGCTCAGCCTTCCTTATGGACCAACTTTCACAGCCATCCATTGCAACTGGGAAAACCATCGCCTGGACTATACGTTCTTTTGTTGGCAGGGTGATGTCTCCGCTTTTTAGTATGCTGTCTAGATTTGCCATCACTCTCTGCTGATCACAAAAAAGCCAGCTCTGGCAGTTTAAAAGCCGAATGTGACAAATACAGGAGCAGAACAGACAAATCCGGGAAAATAATGCACATCAACTGGGGAAACCTTTCTCCGTTTATTCCAGTGATCAGTGTACAGTATTTACGGGGCTAAAAATAAGATTGATTTATTTTTGGTTTCCTAAGCCAGGGTCAGGAGCATGAAGGAGAATTTGGGGCTACATCAGGATCAATATATCTTTGCATTTTGCTACTGGCAAAAGGTTACATCCTATTCAACATAACCCATCAGTAAAAGAAGAGAATTTGCAAGGAATAACATTAATAAACATAACCCGGATAATTACATGTCAGTAGTCCGAGGCCCCATATGTCATTAGAGGTGAAGAAAAGGGTGCAAACCTCTTTGAAATTAACCTAAAACCATGCCTGTAAATTTCTGGAAAATTGCAAGGGGCAGGAAAACCTGCCCGATGGCCATGTCTTATATTGCAGGTTGGGAAGAAAAATCACAACAAATAATATAAATAAAAATAATCAGGGAACAGATCAAGGTAAATCCGACGTGGGATTATGCTCAGAGATCTCCGATCACACTAGTGGCCAAAATGGGGTGCCAAGGCCCTTCAAATTAAATGGGGGGAAAAAAAAGCAGTTTTCAAACTCTATGGGAAGTTGCATCCGGCGGCTCAGTGGGTAAAATGCTGAGCTTGTCAATCGAAAGGTCGGCAGTTCAGCGGTTCGAGTCCCGAGCGCCGCATAATGGGGTGAGCTCCCGTGACTTGTACCAGCTTCTGCCAACCTAGCAGTTCGAAAGCACGTAAAAAAAAAATGCAAGTAGAAAAATAGGGACCCCCTTTGGTGGGAAGGGAACAGCGTTCCGTGCGCCTTTGGCGTTGAGTCATGCCGGCCACAATGACCATGGAGACGTCTTTGGACAGCGCTGGCTCTTCGGCTTTGAAACAGAGATGTTTTCGTATGACAGGTGAAGACGTGGGGTCACATTCTGAGCCCCCCATATCTCCAGAGGTGAAAACGGGGTGAAAAAAAAAACCTCAAATTAAATGAAAACAATGGGTTTCAAAGTCTATGGGAAATTGCATAGCAATAATTGCCTGCCACCTCGTGGCCATTTTGGGTATGGCAGGTGGAGGCCAGAAATCCCAAAAGTTAATAGAAATAAAAATAATCAGGGTACAAATCGGGCGAAATTCGATGTGGGATCGTGCTCTGAGCCCCCACGATCTCACAAGAGGAGAAAACGAGGTGTCAAAGCCCTTTAAACTAAATGAAAACAGCAGTTTTCAAAGTCTATAGGAAATTGCATAGCAATAATAAACTTTTGCGTATGGCAGGGGAAGGCAAGACATCCCAAAAGTTAATAGAAATAAAAATAATCAGCGTAGAGATCCGACGAAATCCGACGTGGGATCATACTCCGACACCCTCATCTCTCTAAAAGGTGAAAACGTGGTGGAAAAATTCCTAAAATTAAATGAAATCAATAGTTTTCGGTTTATGAGCAATTGCATAGCAATACTGGCCTGCCATCTGGTGGCTATTTTGCGTATGGCAGATAGCAACCTTTTCATTGCAAAAATTAATAGAAATAAAAATAATCAGGGTACAGATCGGGCGAAATCCGACGTGGGATCGTACTCTGAGCCCCCCCCCCCCATTTCTCCAGAGGTGAAAACGGGGTGGAAAATACCTCAAATTAAATGAAAACAGCAGTTTTCAAAGTCTATGGGAAATTGCATAGCAATAATAGCCTGCCATCTGGTGGCTATTTTGCGTATGGCAGGTGGAAGCAAGAAATCCCAACAGTTACTATAAATTAAAAAAAAATATTTATACGGTACAGATCGGGCAAAATCCGACGTGGGGTCGTACTCTGAGCCCCCCCCCCATTTCTCCAGAAGTGAAAACGGGGGGGGGGGGGAGACCTCAAATTAAATGAAAACAGCAGTTTTCAAAGTCTATAGGAAATTGCATAGCAATAATAAACTTTTGCGTATGGCAGGGGAAGGCAAGACATCCCAAAAGTTAATAGAAATAAAAATAATCAGGGTACAAATCGGGCGAAATTCGATGTGGGATCGTGCTCTGAGCCCCCACGATCTCACAAGAGGAGAAAACGAGGTGTCAAAGCCCTTTAAACTAAATGAAAACAGCAGTTTTCAAAGTCTATAGGAAATTGCATAGCAATAATAAACTTTTGCGTATGGCAGGGGAAGGCAAGACATCCCAAAAGCTAATAGAAATAAAAATAATCAGCGTAGAGATCCGACGAAATCCGATGTGGGATCATACTCCGACACCCTCATCTCTCTAAAAGGTGAAAACGTGGTGGAAAAATTCCTAAAATTAAATGAAATCAATAGTTTTCGGTTTATGAGCAATTGCATAGCAATACTGGCCTGCCATCTGGTGGCTATTTTGCGTATGGCAGATAGCAACCTTTTCATTGCAAAAATTAATAGAAATAAAAATAATCAGGGTACAGATCGGGCGAAATCCGACGTGGGATCGTACTCTGAGCCCCCCCACATTTCTCCAGAGGTGAAAACAGGGTGGAAAATACCTCAAATTAAATGAAAACAGCAGTTTTCAAAGTCTATGGGAAATTGCATAGCAATAATAGCCTGCCATCTGGTGGCTATTTTGCGTATGGCAGGTGGAAGCAAGAAATCCCAACAGTTACTATAAATTTTTAAAAAATATTTACACGGTACAGATCGGGCAAAATCCGACGTGGGGTCGTACTCTGAGCCCCCCCCACATTTCTCCAGAGGTGAAAACAGGGGGGGAAAGACCTCAAATTAAATGAAAACAGCAGTTTTCAAAGTCTATGGGAAATTGCATAGCAATAACCGCCTGCCACCTTGTGGTCATTTTCCATATGGCAGGCGGAGACAAGAAATCCCAAAAGTTAATATAAATAATAATATAATTTTTTAATAAAAAAATAAAAATAATCAGGGTAGGAGGCGGGGTAAATCCTACCCGATGTGAAATTGTACAGTAATAATAACCTACCATCTTGTGGTCACGTTGAGTATGGCAGATGAAGGAGGAATAATCGCAACTATTAATATGACAAAGAATAGTTGACAATGGTTATCTATTATTCCACATAGATAGTGATTTGTTGCCTACTCCATCCATCTGACAGTGCTTTTTTTTTTAATTGTGTTAATTTCTTCCGAATTTTATCTTTATCCAATTTTTCCCCTCCTCTGATTTATCCACTGGTACCATCTATTCCATATTGTAAAATATTTTGAGTCTTCCTTGTTTTTTAACTGTAAGGTTAATTTATCCATTTCTGCGCATGAAAATATTTTCTGGATTACTTCCTGGTCTGTTGGCAAGCGATCAATTTTCCACAATTGTGCTAGAAATAGAAAACCATTATGAGCTGAAGTTGTGTATTGTACAAGCAAAATTATTTTTGATGAAGAGAGATTTGTATATTTTAAATGTTTTTTTTAAAAGATTTAATAAAGTTTTGTTTTAAATTTCAAAAAAAAAGAAAAGAAAGAAAATAGTTGACATGCCTGCCATCTCATGGCCATTTTGAATATGGCAAGTAAAAATTAATATGACTAAAAATAATTGGGTATAGTCAGCGGTGAAATGTAAAATTCGTTACTACCAGTTCTGTGGGTGTGGCTTGGTGGTGGTGGGGTAATGTGACTGGGTGGGCCTTTTTTTTTTTTAACTTTTAAAACCATTAAAACATGATAAGTATTGAAATTCCTCTGTCTCACATTTCCACATTTCTTCTGGCTGTAAGCTGCTCTTTTGTGTTATGTCTCATGTTTTTACATTTGTTCTGGCTGTAAGCTACTCCTTTGTGTTCAGATCTGGCCTCAGAAGGATAACACCCTGGGAGGACTTCATTGCAATGGACTTCATAGTTGAGTTCCCCAAGTCGTTTGGACTGTCATATAACGTCAGAAGAGCCTTGGTGGCGCAGCAGACTAAGTGCTGTTAAGTAACACCAGCTGCCTGCAATTACTGCAAGTTCGAATCTCAGCATGCCACGCCCACAGAACCAAAAGTAAAAAAAAAAATTGAATTTCACCACTGCAGCAAAGTGTGTTGGAGTCTATTGGAGGGAATGGGGAGGTCTGCAGAGGCCACAGATTCATCACGGAATGCCCCCCCCCCCAAATCCCTGGCCTTCTTTCCATTTTCCTTCCTTCTCCCCATCAGTTGGGCACTTTCGGTAAAAGAGGTTTTTCACCTTGGGACCAAAAAGAGGATAGGACAGGATAGGATAGGATAGGATAGGATAGGATAGGATAGGATAGGGTAGGGTAGGGTAGGGTAGGGTAGGGTAGGGTAGGGTAGGGTAGGGTAGGGTAGGTAGAAAATGGAATGGAATGGAATGGAATGGAATGGAATGGAATGGAATGGAATAGAATAGAATAGAATAGAATAGAATAGAATAGAATAGAATAGAATAGAATAGAATAGAATAGAATAGAATAGAATAGAATAGAAAATACGGAATAGGATAGGA
Organism: Masticophis lateralis; assembly: GCA_030761175.1. Classification (NCBI taxonomy): domain Eukaryota; kingdom Metazoa; phylum Chordata; class Lepidosauria; order Squamata; family Colubridae; genus Masticophis; species Masticophis lateralis. The sequence goes on from JAUDYJ010000016.1 coordinate 7,597,028, forward strand.
TAGGATAGGATAGGATAGGATAGGATAGGATAGGATAGGATAGGATAGGATAGGATAGGATAGGATAACTTTATTGTCACTTTAAATGTACACTAATCGGCATACATTAAAATGGAATTTTGTTGCATAGAGCTCTCAAAAGGCTGCCACCTCCAATATACACTACATAATCATGACTAACTAACTAAATAAATAAATATTCTGTATATATCACACCTCTATTATATGACACAGAGAAACATCACAGTCTCGTTTGGATGTATACATGGTGAGAGAAAGGCATCCTGAGTTTGCCAGGCGGAGGGCATCGGGAATAAAGCCCTTACAGAATCGGGGAGTCCTGCTGGAAATCCTTGGAAACCCCCTCCAAGAGGGGAGCCAGAGTGGGTGGGGTCTCCAACAATGCTTCGATCTCTAAGCGCATAGATATACAACCTCTTTGGCCACTTTGGTCATTAAGTGAGTCCGGCTTCTCCCATTGACTTGGATTGTCAGAGGCTGGCTGGGAAAGTTGGCTGGGAAACCTCTGGACCAAAAAGACTTTGGAATCCGATCTTTCCATAAATGATGGACCGGACCGGATCTCTCCTTCCCAGCTGCCCCGTCTGCCTCCAATGTCCCACCTCACCAGATAAATCTCCAAGCAAATTAAGTGAAGCGAGTCAGTTTTATGGGAGGAGTGGGCTAGAGGATCCAAGATGGAAAAGGGGGAAGGAGGGGAGAGGGTGGACTGAGAAAGAGATGAGTGATCCACTTGATCCCTTTAACCTTGGAGAGAGAGATTGAAAGCTCCACTCTAGGGCGTGTAACAAATCCCTTCAGCCTTCATAATTCTCGGATAGGAAGCCAGTTAAGCATCATTTCATTTCCCTTCCATTTGTTTTCTCCTCCCTCTTTCCCTCCTTCCCATTTTGATGGTTTATAAGATTTGGAGATCAAGGCTTTTGCTGTAAGAGGCAAGTGAATAAATGTCAGAAAACCCTTATGAACTTTACAGAGTTAATTGATTTTCACATATTTAATGACTCCTATTTTCACATCACTTTGCATGTGATCAGTGAATTCTGAAGACAGCCAGATCCCTCCTTCTAAGAGGGCGTGAAAACTTACATAGCCAAATCCTTCCAGATTTTTTTTTTCATTTTGATTTTTCCCCTTCAAAGATTTCAGTTTTGTTTTTCAATTTGAATTGTACATCTTATTTGTTATATTAAAGGAGGAAGTATTCGGAAGTGATTTATCTTGGTCTGGTTTTTTATTTTACGTTTCCAAAACCTGGCATTTTAACAGGGGCGTGTAGACTTCCTTTGCTAAAGGAAGTAAAAATCGTTAGGTTATAGATTATAGAATTCTTTATTGGCTAAGTGTGATTGGACACACAAGGAATTTGTCTTGGTGCATATGCTCTCAGTGTGCATGCAGAGAATAAAATACATTCGTTAAGAATCATAAGGGACAACACTTAAATGATAGTCATAGGGTACTAATAAGCAATCCAATCATACTAGGAAAAATCAATATAAATCATAAGGATACAGCAACAGGTTAGTCATGGGAGGAGATGAATGATAGGAATGATGAGAAGATTAATAGTAATGGTAATGCAGACTTAGTGAATAGTGAATTACTTAAATAATCCAACTCTTATAAATTTAGAAAGTTAGCACCCACCTCTCTCCTAGAAGAATGAAATATTTTAGGAAATATTAAAAAGGCAGAATATTATATTTACCTGGATGAGAAATTGAGGGACATGCTCTTGGAGACAGAAACTCAGCCCCAACTCCCTGCCCCCAGCAGATATTTTGGTGCCAGCTTATCTACAAAACAAAAGACTGGGCCAGTCTACCTATAAAACAAAAGACCTCAGCTCCAGGATGATGGGATTATCCTTCAGGGCAAAGCCATACAGCCACAATAGGAATTGCCCTTCATTGCATCACCCAGCAAAATTCAACCAAGCCTGGGATGCAGACAATCTCAGCTATGACCCCTGCATAGCCCCCGGGGAGTCTGACAGCCAATGGAATACATGTCCTTGCCACAGGAACAGGAAGTTCAAGTTCAAAGCCCAAGAGATGGTATAAATACCTTTCACTCTCCACTCCATGTGATCAGTTACCCAAGACTTCAAACCCAGGTGGTCCTGTTCACCATTAAACCAACTTTCCAATCAGCCTCCATATTTCCAGTGTCTTTCTCCCCACTTGGAACTGAACTCAGATGGACATTTCTTCCAACATAACCATAGTGATGCTAATCTTAATATCAAATCCCTTAAGACTATTCTGGAAGTGTATCTAAAGTCCATGAAAATGTACCAATTTGTCACTTTAACTGAGCCTTTCCAAAATACCCAATACATGCTGTGACGTTTCCGAAAGATGCCCTAATTAATTCATGACCCACAAGCCAAACTTCAAAAGAAATACAGTCATTTATTAGGAACACCATTCCAGCAATATTCTGATGCAGTTAGAACTGACCTCACATAGATTTACAGTCCCCCATGACCCTGTCTCTCCCCACCTCCTCCCTGGCGGTGTCATAAATCAGGTTCTCCAATTGACCACGTTGGGGGGGGGTTCCTCCTACTGACCCCGGTAACCTAGGACACAATCTATAGAAAAGCATTTGTGGAATGTAGTTTCAGTTAGCGAAATTGATCAGCTCCGTCAGTTCTCTCTCTCCGCACCCTTCCTGCTTACGGCAATTTGAAATCTTTGCAAAGTTGACGGTTAAGTTACAATGCAAGTTAAAGCATTGTAGGGAGAGATTTCTGATTGTTATAGTAGAAATAGCAACAATGGATTTATACACACACACACACACAAATAAAGGTAACTTTTAAAATATTTTTCAATTGAAGAAAACGTTTGATGATTCTAGTAAAAAAAAAATCAAGGGACTAATTTCTCTCCGGTTCTCAGTATTTACAGCAAAACTCCGAAGGAGGAGCTCCCGAACAAATCTCCCCAGCATCATACCACCGATGCAGAAGTCTGCAGGCAGCTGGAGGAGAGCCACAGGAGGTGAGAAAGTGCCAGGTATTTTTAGGGAGTTTTAATTTTAAGTAGGTTGGATGGTTGGGGTGAAAACCTCAGGGGGCTAATTTCGCTCTTGTCTTCGTCTCTTACAGGATTGAAACTTTGGAGTACCAACTGCAGCTGGAGAAACAGGAATACAAGAGCCTCCTCTGCAGAGTTCTGCAGCACGCTGGGGAGAAAAGGGAGCTCCTCACGGAGATTAAAACTCTCCAAGAACAGCTGGAGAGGTGAGAAATATTTAGACGGGAATCCTTCCTTCCTTGCTTCCATCTATCTATCTATCTATCTATCTATCTATCTATCTATCTATCTATCTATCTATCATCTATCATGAGAGGGCTAATTTCTCCTTTTCTTAATTTACAGGAATTCAAAAATGTTTAAGGACATGGCGGAGGAGCGAACAGAATTAAAAAAGGAAAATCAAGAACTCAAAATCAAGAACCGGAAGTTGAGCGAGGAGAAGGAGACCATGCTGCCGAATTTCAGGGAGAGGCTGAGGAGGTGAGAAGCATGTAGAGAGCAGCCCTGACTGAGGGAGGGAGAAGACCAGGATTCCTTGAAGCAGCTTGGTTGAAGCATGATTCCAGGACGAAGAACCTACCCTATAAGGGATGGAGGGATAGAGGAAAATTAGAATGGGGAGGCCACATTTGACCACTTATGACAAAATCTCCCTTTCTCATTCTTCCAGAGGCAGAGACTGACCATCCTGGTGAAGGGGCTGGAAGATCAGGAGGAGGCCTTGGAAAAGCTCCCGAGCATCCCAAGATGGAGAGAAACATCTGCCGGAGCTTCAAGGAAAGGAAGCCTCCTCCTCCCCTCTCCCTCTACCTCCCCCTTCCCCCTTTCCCCTCCTCTGCAGGGTTCTACAGCAAGCTGGGGAGAAACAGGAGCTCCTCACGGAAAATAAAAGACGGAAGGAACAACTGGACAGCTGAGAAATATTTAGTATCACCCATCATTTATCATGAGAGGGCTAATTTCTGTCTGCTCTTCATAATTTACAGAAAATCAAAATTATTTGAAGAAACGGTGGAGGAAAGACTGCATTTAAAGACCCAGGTAAAACAACTAGAAATGAAAAACCAGAAGTTGAGCGAGGAGAAGGCAGCAATCCTGAAGAACTTCAGGGAGAGGCTGGGGAGCTGAGAAACACGTAGACAGCAGCCCTGACTAAGGGAGGGAGAGGACCAGGATTCCTTGAAGCAGCTTAGAAAGACAGATAAGAAATACATAAGACCCTTCGAGAATTGAGCAAAGATTGAAGGCCATATTCCCCTTCTGACAGAGAGATCTGAGGAAGGACTGCTTCAAATTAATAAGAGCAAGCCAACCCCTGGCATTCAAGAACCAGCCCCAGTCCATCACCCAGTCCCAGAGAGGCCTGGGACAGCAAAAGGAAAGGAGGAGGCACCTGTAGAAGCTCCCGGGAACCCCACAATCCAAAATTAAAGTAAACAAAAATCAAGGGACTAATTTTTCTCTGGCTTCTTATTTCCAGCAAAACAATGCAGAAGTCTTCTCTGAATGAGGAGCTCCTGAAAAAATCCTCCCAGCTTCTCAAAACCAACACAGAACTCTGCAAGGAGCTGGAGGAGAGACAGAGGAGGTGAGTAAGTGCCAGGTATTTTTAGGGAGTTTTAATGTTAATCAGGTTGGATGGTTGGAGTGAAAACCTGAGGAGGCTAATTTCGCTCTTGTCTTCCTCTCTTACAGAATAAATACTTTGGAATATCAGCTTCAACTGGAGAGATAAGAATATAAGAGCCTCTTCTGCAGGGTTCTCCAGCAAGCTGGAGAGAAACACAAGCTCCTCACAGAGATTAAAACTCTCCAAGAACAACTGGAGAGGTGAGAAATATTTTATATCATCCCTCATCTATCATGAGAGGGCTAATTCTTGCCTGCTCTTCATGATTTACAGAAATACAAAATTATTTGAATCTATGATGGAGGAACATGTTGAATTGAAAGGAGGAATACAGCAAACTGAGAATGGAAGCCATCAGGCTGATGGAGGAGAAGGCAACCATTCTTGAAGCAAGCCTTTTGGGAGGCCAGAAAGAAGCTTCCCAATCTAAAGGCAGTCTACCTGTCTATATGTGCATGTCAACCCAGGTGCATGTCTACAAACCCCAAGGCTGAAAATCAGTGGGGCAGCACCAGGCTTTCCAATTTGATTCCGTTTTCCATGTAGCCCCAACGGTTCAACAAACCCAAGGATGCTAATTTTACTCGAGTTTTGATACTTGACAGAAGAAAATTTTCGGATGAGTCTATGCAGACAGACAGGCTCAGAAAAGAGAATCAAGATCTGAGTTATTCTCCAGAACTACTTTGCCAAAAGCGTGAAGTAAATTGAACCCCTCAATCTGAAATTCAAGTAAAAAAAAATCAAGGGTCTAATTTCTCTCTAGTCCTGGTATTTACACCAACACAGCACAGAAGATTTCACTGAATGAGGAGCTCCTGAAGGAAAATTCCCAGCTTGTGGAAGACAAGGCAGAACTCTGCAAGCAGCTGGAGGAGAAACAGAGGAGGTGAGAAATTTTCAGACAGACAGAGAAATTTTGCCCTCACTTGAGCAAAATGGCAAAACTAAATTACTTAAAAAGTAAGGCAAAAAAAGTGCCAAATATTTTTAGATAGTTTTCATTTTAAACAAGATGGGCGGTGGGAGTGAAGACCCGAGGGGGCTAATTTCGCTCTTGTCTTCCTCTTTTACAGAATCGATGCTTTGGAGAAAGAGGTAGAACGAGAAAGAAAGGAATATAAGAGCCTCCTCTGCAGGGTTCTGCAAGAAGCTGGGGAGAAACAGGAGCTCCTCACGGAGAACAAAAGACCGAAGGAGCAACTGGGCAGCTGACAAATATTTAGTATCATCTCTCATCTATCATGGAGGGCTAATTTCTGCTCTTCATAATTTACAGGAATTCTAAAATGTTTCAGGACATGGTGGAGGAACGAGTCCAGCTAAAAGCTGAAGTAAAAGATCTCCGAATAAAAAACCAGAAGTTGAGCGAGGAGAAGGCAACCATCCTGCAGAATTTCAGGGAGAGTCTAAGGAGGTGAGAAGCACGCAGACAGCCCTGACTGAGGGAGGGAGAGGACCAGGATTCTTTGAAGCAGCTTACAACTGACTTTCTAAAGAAATGAGATTTATCCAGCCAATCCTGGACCAGGAGGACTTGAGGAACTTGGAAAATCTCCCGAGGAATCCCAAAATGGATTAAAACATCTATTTTTTTAATATAGGAAAATAACCTCAAAATACTGATACGTTGAAGAGAGGATGGAGCACAAAAGGACTGAAACCGATAGATATACTGTCTGTAATTGTATGGAATGATGATGTTTTTATGTTTTATATTTGTTTAAAAATAAAAATTATTCAGAAAAAATAAAGAGAAAACTGATGAATGTCTGGCTCCTGACACTTTTAGCCCTACTTGTATAAAGCTAGGTCTACTATGAGGAGCTCCTGAAGGAAAATTCCCACCTTGTGGAAAACAATGCAGAACTCTGCAGGGAGCTGGAGGAGAGACAGGGGAGGTGAGAAAGTGCCAGGTATTTTTAAGAGTTTTAATTTTAAACAAGATGGATGGTGGGAGTGAAGACCTGAGGGGGCTAATTTCGCTCTTGTCTTCGTCTTTTACAGAATCGATGGTTTGGAGGAACAACTCAAAACAGAAAGGATGGAATATAAGAGCCTCCTCTGCAGCAAGCTCAGGAGAAACAGGAGCTCCTCACGGAGAACAAACAACTCAAGGAACAACTGGACAGGTGAGAAATATTTAGTATCACTTGTCATGAGAGGGCTGATTTCTGCTTTTCATCATTTACAGGAATTCTAAAATATTCAAAGAAATGGTGGAGGAACGAGTGGGGCTCAAAGAGGAAATCAAACACCCAAAAATCAAGAACCAGAAGTTGAGCGAGGAGAAGGCAGCAATCCTGGGGAATTTCAGGGAGAGGCTGAGGAGGTGAGAAGCAGGTAGACAGCAGCCCTGGCTGAGGGAGGGAGAGGACCAGGATTCCCTGAAACAGCTGGTTGAAGCATGATTCCAGGGTGAAGAACCCACCCTATAAGGGATGGAGGGATAGAGGAAAATTAGAATGGAGAGGCCACATTTGACCACTTACTACGAAATCTCCTTTTCTCATTCTTCCAGAGCCAGAGACCGACCACCATACTGAAGGGTCTGCCAGAAATATCAGCTGGCACCTAAGATTTGGAAATAAAGAACCCAGATAAAGCTGCTGGTGTAAGAATGAATGTCAATAAGTTTGTGTTTTTAAAGAAATTATTTTTTTTTCCAGTGGTTCCAGAGGAGCAGCTCGTCCTGTGGCAATGGAGAGACCCGGAGGTATGTCATATTTATTTCTTTAATTATTTGTCAACAAGTACCCAATGGGACCCAAACAAAGGAAGTAAAAGTGGCTCTTTTGGGTGAGGGGGCCTGGATTAACTGGGCTTGAGGGTTTTTCCTGGGCTCAGGCCCAACGTCCTCATGGTCTCCATTGCTTTTCAGCAGAAGACTTCACGGGCCGGCAACCTACCCCCTATCAACGGAGGTCCTCCACCTCAGCGGTCCTTTACCACCACCACCCCAACGTTGTTATTGCTTTTTCTTGTTATTTTTCTAATTTTAGTGCTTCATGTCTGCACTCTTGTCTTATCACTTCACAAGTGTGCAGCAAGAGGCCCCAACCACTGGGAGCTCCCGAACAAATCTCCCCAGCATCATACCACCGATGCAGAACTCTGCAAGGAGCTGGAGGAGAGCCAGAGGAGGTGAGAAAGTGCCAGGTATTTTTAGGGAGTTTTAATGTTAATCAGGTTGGATAGTTGGAGTGAAAACCTGAGGAGGCTAATTTCGCTCTTGTCTTCCTCTCTTACAGAATAAATACTTTGGAATATCAATTTCAACTGGAGAGCTAAGAATATAAGAGCCTCTTCTGCAGGGTTCTGCAGCAAGCTGGAGAGAAACACAAGCTCCTCACAGAGATTAAAACTCTCCAAGAACAACTGGAGAGGTGAGAAATATTTTATATCATCCCTCATCTATCATGAGAGGGCTAATTTTTGCCTGCTCTTCATGATTTACAGAAATTCAAAATTATTTGAATCTATGATGGAGGAACGTGTTGAATTGAAAGGAGGAATACAGCAAACTGAGAATGGAAGCCATCAGGCTGATGGAGGAGAAGGCAACCATTCTCGAAGCAAGCCTTTTGGGAGGCCAGAAAGAAGCTTCCCAATCTAAAGGCAGTCTATCTGTCTACATGTGCATGTCTACCAAGGTGCATGTCTACAAACCCCAAGGCTGAAAATCAGGCTTTCCAATTTGATTCCGTTTTCCATGTAGCCCCAACGGTTCAACAAACCCCAGGATCCTAATTTTACGCGAGTTTTGATACTTGACAGAAGAAATTTTTCGGATGAGTCTATGCAGACAGACAGTCTCAGAAAAGAGAATCAAGATCTGAGTTATTCTACATAACTACTTTGCCAAAAGCGTGAAGTAAATTGAACCCCTCAATCTGAAATTCAAGTAAAAAAAAATCAAGGGTCTAATTTCTCTCTAGTCCTGGTATTTACACCAACACAGCACAGAAGATTTCACCGAATGAGGAGCTCCTGAAGGAAAATTCCCAGCTTGTGGAAGACAAGGCAGAACTCTGCAAGCAGCTGGAGGAGAAACAGAGGAGGTGAGAAATTTTCAGACAGACAGAGAAATTTTGCCCTCACTTGGGCAAAATGGCAAAACTAAATTACTTAAAAAATAAAGGCAAAAACAGTGCCAAGTATTTTTAGGGAGTTTTCATTTTAAACAAGATGGATGGTGGGAGTGAAGACCCGAGGGGGCTAATTTTGCTCTTGTCTTCCTCTTTTACAGAATCGATGGTTTGGAGGAAGAGGTAGAACGAGAAAGAAAGGAATATAAGAGCCTCCTCTGCAGGTTTCTGCAGCAAGCTGGGGAGAAACAGGAGCTCCTCACGGAAAACAAAAGACCGAAGGAGCAACTGGGCAGCTGAGAAATATTTAGTATCATCTCTCATCTATCATGGAGGGCTAATTTCTGCTTTTCTTAATTTACAGGAATTCAAAAATGTTTAAGGACATGGCCGAGGAGCGAGTTCAATTAAAAAAAGAAAATCAAGAACTCAAAATCAAGAACTGGAAGTTGAGCGAGGAGAAGGCGACCATCCTGCGAAATTTCAGGGAGAGGCTGAGGAGGTGAGAAGCAGGTAGACAGCAGCCCTGGCTGAGGGAGGGAGAGGACCAGGATTCCCTGAAGCAGCTTGGTTGAAGCATGATTCCAGGATGAAGAGCCTACCCTATAAGGGATGGAGGGATAGAGGAAAATTAGAATGGGGAGGCCACATTTGACTACTTACTATGAAATCTCCTTCTCTCATTCTTCCAGAGCCAGAGACCGACCACCATGCTGAAGGGGCTGAAACATCAGGAGGAGGAGGTGGAAAAGCTCCCGAGCATCCCAAGATGGAGGGAAACATCTGCCAGGAGCTTCAAGGACAGGGAGCCTTCTCCTCCCCTCCCCCTCCTTTCCCTCCTCACCCCTTCCTCATCACCAAGGAGGAATGATTCTCTGTCTCAACCACATCCAGCCATCCCTGAAAAGTGCAGGACAACAGAAGAACGTGGTCTTCTCGCTCAACTTCCATAGGTTGTTATTGCTTTTTCTTCTTATTTTTCAGTTATTAATACAGTTATTATCATTAATACAGTTATTATTGTTATTATCATCATTATTGTCATCGTTATTTCACTAGTCCTGGAAATGACCAGTCCTTGAATGACCGGAGTGTCCAACAGTGGCTCATATCTGCACTCTTGTCTTATCACTTCACAAGTGTGCAGCAAGAGGCCCCAAACACTGGGAGCTCCTGAACAAATCTTCCCAGCATCTAAACCCCAACACAGAACTCTGCAGGGAGCTAGAGGAGAGAGGAGAGGAGGTGAGAAAGTACCAGGAATTTTTAGGGAGTTTTAATTTTAAACAAGTTGGATGGTTGGAGTGATGGTTGGGGGCTAATTTCGCTCTGGTCTTCCTCTTTTACAGAATCGATGGTTTGGAGCAACAAATGGAAGTGGAGAGAAAGGAATATAAGAGCCTCCTCTGCAGGGGTCTGCAGCAAACTGAGGAGAAACAGGAGCTCCTCATGGAGAACAAAACTCTCAAGGAACAACTGGAGAAGTGAGAAACATTTAGAAGGGAATCCTGACATTCTTTCAAATTCATCCCTCCCTCCCTCATCTATCATGAGAGGGCGAATTTCTGCTCTTCATAATTTACAGGAATTCAAAAATGTTTAAGGACATGGCGGAGGAGCAAATAGAATTAAAAAAGGAAAATCAAGAACTCAAAATCAAGAACCGGAAGTTGAGCGAGGAGAAGGTGACCATCCTGCGAAATTTCAGGGAGAGGCTGAGGAGGTGAGAAGCAGGTAGACATCTGCCCTGACTAAGGGAGGGAGAGGACCAGGATTCCTTGAAGCAGCTTGGTTGAAGCATGATTCCAGGGTGAAGAACCTGCCCTATAAGGGATGGAGGAATAGAGGAAAATTAGAATGGGGAGGCCTCATTTGACCACTTACTACGAAATCTCCCTTTCTCATTCTTCCAGAGCCAGAGACCGACCACCATGCTCAAGGGGCTGCCAGAAATATCAGCTGGCACCTAATATTTGGGAATATAGAACCCAGATAAAGCTGCTGGTGTAAGAATGAATGTCAATAAGTTTGTGTTTTTAAATAAATTATTTTTTTTCCAGTGGTTCCAGAGGAGCAGCTCGTCCTGTGGCAATGGAGACACCCGGAGGCATGTCATATTTATTTCTTTAATTATTTGTCAACAAGTACCCAATGGGACCCAAACAAAGGAAGTAAAAGTGGCTCTTTTGGGTGAGGGGGCCTGGATTAACTGGGCTCAGGCCCAACTGCCTTATGATCTCCATTGCTTTTCAGCAGAAGACTTCACGTGCCGGCCAGTTGCCCCCAATCCATGAAGGGCCTCTCCCTCAGCTGTCCTTTACCACCACCACCCCAACGTTGTTATTACTTTTTCTTGTTATTTTTCTAATTTTAGTGCTTCATGTCTGCACTCTTGTCTTATCACTTCACAAGTGTGCAGCAAGAGGCCCCAACCACTGGGAGCTCCTGAACAAATCTTCCCAGCATTTTAACACCAACGCAGAACTCTGCAGGGAGCTGGAGGAGAGCCAGAGGAGGTGAGAAAGTGCCAGGTATTTTTAGGGAGTTTTAATTTTAAACAAGTTGGATGGTTGGAGTGAAAACCTCAGGGGGCTAATTTCGCTCTTATCTTCGTCTCTTACAGAATAAATACTTTGGAATATCAACTTCAACTGGAGAGACAAGAATACAAGAGCCTCCTCTGCAGGGTTCTGCAGCAAGCTGGGGAGAAACAGGAGCTCCTCGCGGCGAACAAAACTCTCCAAGAACAACTGGAGAGGTGAGAAATATATAGAAGGGAATCCTAACAGTCTTTCAAATTCATCCATCTATCGATCGATCGATCTACCATCTATCATGGAGGGCTAATTTCTGCTCTTCATAATTTACAGAAATTCGGTGTTGTTTCAAGACACGGCACAGGAAAGAATCCAATTAAAGAACGAGATTAATGAACTGAAAATAAAGAACCAGGAGTTGAGCGAGGAGAAGGCGACCATCGTGAAGAACTTCAGGGAGAGGCTGAGGAGGTGAGAAACATGTAGACAGCAACCCTAAATTACTTAAAAAGCAAGGCAAAGGAAGTGCCAGGTATTTTTAGGGAGTTTTAATTTTAAACAAGATGGATGGTTGGAGTGAAAACCTGAGGGGGCTAATTTCGCTCTGGTCTTCCTCTTTTACAGAATTGATGGTTTGGAGCAACAACTGGAAGTGGAGAGATAGGAGTATAAGAGCCTCCTCTGCAGGGTTCTGCAGCAAACTGAGGAGAAACAGGAGCTCCTCATGGAGAACAAAACTCTCAAGGAACAACTGGAGAGATGAGAAATATTTAGAAGGGAATCCTGACATTCTTTCAAATTCATCCCTCCCTCATCTATCATGAGAGGGCTAATTTCTGCTCTTCATAATTTAAAGGAATTCAAAAATGTTTGAAGAAATGGTAAAAAAACAGCGTCCAACTTAAAGAAGAAATAAAAGACCTAAAAATCAAGAACCAGAAGTTGAGCGAGGAGAAGGCAACCATCCTGAGGAACTTCAGGGAGAGGCTGAGGAGGTGAGAAGCAGGTAGACATCTGCCCTGACTAAGGGAGGGAGAGGACCAGGATTCCTTAAAGCAGCTTACAACTGACATTCTAAAGAAATGAGATCTGGTCTTGCCACTCCTGGATCAGGAGGAGGACTTGGAGAACTTGGAAAAGCTCCCAAGGAATCCCAGAATGGATTGAAACATCTATTGTACTACAAACTTCCCTAATTTTGTAAAATAAAATTCCAAAATAAGAAGAAAACTCATGAATGTCTGGCTCCTGACACTTTTAGTCCTACGTGTATATAGCGAGGTCTACTATGAGGAGCTCCTGAAGGAAAAGTCCCAGCTTGTGGAAAACAATGCAGGACTCTGCAAGGAGCTGGAGGAGAAACAGAGGAGGAGAGAAATTTTCTGACAGCATCCCTGACTTTCATTATTGGTCCGATTTTTTTTTTAAATTTGATTTGATTTATATGCCGCCCTTCTCCGGAGAAGGTTATCTCTAACCTTCTGACTTTTCTAGAGAGAAAGAACTGAGGAAGAACCTCTGCAGGTGACTGATGTACAGAGACCAGCTGGTACCACTTAATAGTACAGAGTCCAAAAGAAACACAAGGGCGGGCATTCCAACACCGGGAGACAAGAGAGAAACTCTTGAAGCCATGAAACCTTTGATGCTGCCGTATAAACCGGAGAAGGAAGGGCTGAAAGCTTCTGGGGAGAATCTCAAAGCCAAGAAAGCCCCACAGAGGCTTTTTCTCAGCCATCCAGAAACTCCCTGGCAGGATGGCTTCTGCATCCCTGGTCAACCTTTCCAAGGAAGGTCCTGGAGCTTCCAGAGTGGTTGGCTGAATGTATCCATAATTCTTCTCCAAGTAAAAGGAGCAGAAACGTCTCAATGAAATGTGCAGAATTGGATGGAAGCATCTGTTCAAACCATTCAAGACTGACAGACGTCTATGGTAGAGTTCCATACTCCATGCCTTGAGGTGATCTTCCTTCTGAGGAAATCCTTTGATGGGAAGTGAGGGATCTCCTCTTCCTTTTTCCTCCCATCGAGCACTGAAATGGCTTCTCCTCTTGGCTCTTTGGCTGCTGTTCCTCAGGCCTTTGAGGTCCCAATGGAGCTGGATATGACTCTCCTTCAGGTCATTTGCAGCGACATTAGATTTGGCTCTGAATCATTCTCATCAACTCCCACTGGGAAACCTCTGGACCAAAAAGACTTTGGAATCCGATCTTTCCATAAATGATGGACTGGACCGGATCTCTCCTTCCCAGCTGCCCCGTCTGCCTCCAATGTCCCACCTCACTAGATAAAACTCCAAGGAAATTAAGTGAATTAAGTTCTCCTGGGAGCCTTGGAGGGGGGGGGGGTTCCCTCCATCTTTCACCCCCCCCATTTCCTCTTTTTCTTCCAGACCTCTCGGGGTCTCTCTTTTAGCATGTGTGACCCTCCCTATTGAAAGGTCCACCGTTGCTGGAGGGGGCACCCTGGCCTCCCCCCATAGGTGGATCAAAGATGATGACATCACAGCACATGTCATAAGACCTTGGCAGGACTATCCTGGCTCATTCTCAATTGCCAGGCTGCAGGGATGGCAGGGAATTTTTTTTATAGAGTGACCAAAAAAGTCCAGCAACGAAATAAAGGTAGGATACAATCAGTGGTGGGATTCAGAAAGCTGAACAAACGGTTCTGTGCCCTAATGACCATTTTAAGTATAAAGCAAGATACTCTTCTCCATCTTTTGCCTCTCCAGGCTGGGAGTGGAGGTCAGAGTCAGGAAATGGGGGAGAAACTTCCACGCAGATGGAGCAGATGATCATTTGGACTGCAGAACAAGAAAGGATGATGGAGTTGGCCAAGCTCTTCCCCAACCATCTCTTCCTGAAGAATATAGTAGAGTTCCCCACTCCATGCCTTGAGATGATTTCTTCCCGAGGGGTTCCTTTGATGGGAAGTGAGGGATTTATTTATAAATAAATAAATATTATTATAAATAATATTGCATATAGATCCACAGACACACCTATATTATATGTCACAGAGAAACATCACAGTCTCATTCGGATGTATACATGGTGAGAAAAAGGCATTCTGAGTTTCCCAGGCGGAGGGCATCGGGAATAAAGCCCTTACAGAATCGGGGAGTCCTGCTGGAAATCCTTGGAAACCCCCTCCCAGAGAGGAGCCAGAGTGGGTGGGTGGGGTCTCCAACATTGCTTCGATCTCTAAGCGCATAGATATACAACCTCTTTGGCCACTTTGGTCATTAAGTGAGTCCGGCTTCTCCCATTGACTTGGATTGTCAGAGGCTGGCTGGGAAAGTTGGCTGGGAAACCTCTGGACCAAAAAGACTTTGGAATCCGATCTTTCCAGAAATGATGGACCGGACCGGATCTCTCCTTCCCAGCTGCCCGGTCTGCCTCCAATGTCCCACCGCACCAGATAAAACTCCAAGGAAATTAAGTGAATTAAGTTCTCCTGGGAGCCTTGGAGTGGGGGGGGGGGCTTCCCTCCATCTTTCACCCCCCCCATTTCCTCTTTTCCTTCCAGACCTCTCGGGGGTCTCTCTTTTAGCACGTGTGACCCTCCCTATTGAAAGATCCACCGTTGCTGGAGGGGGCACCCTGGCCTCTCCCCATAGGTGGATCAAAGATGTTGACATCACAGCACGTCATAAGACCTTGGCAGGACTGTCCTGGCTCATTCTCAACTGCCAGGCCTCAATTGAGATGGCTGGAAATTTTTTCTATCGCTTGAATAAATAGATCCAGCGGTGAAATAAAGATAGGATACAATCAGTGGTGGGATTCAGAAAGCTGAACAAACAGTTCTGTGCCCTAATGACCATTTTAAGTATAAAGCAAGATACTCTTCTCCATCTTTTGCCTCTCCAGGCTGGGAGTGGAGGTCAGAGTCAGGAAATGGGGGAGAAACTTCCAGACAGATGGAGCCGATGATCGTTTGGACTGCAGAACAAGAGAGGATGATGGAGTTGGTGAAGATCTTCCACAACCATCTTTTCGTGAAGAGTATAGTAGAGTTCCACACTCCATGCCTTGAGATGATTCCTTCCCGAGGGGATCCTTTGATGGGAAGTGAGGGATCTCCTCTTCCTTTTTCCTCCCATCGAGCACTGAAATGGCTTCTCCTCTTGGCTCTTTGGCTGCTGTTCCTCAGGCCTTTGAGGTCCCAATGGAGCTGGATAGGACTCTCCTTCAGGTCACTTGCAGCAACATTGGATTTGGCTCTGAATCATTCTCATCCACTGCCTGATAAAAATAAAGAAAAGCCCATTAAAATGCAAGAATGAGAGATCCGTCTATGTAAATGGTGCATTTTTGGCATTGGGTTCCTGCACGGGGGAGAGGGCTGGACTAGATGACCATGAAGGTGCCTTTCACAGCTTACATTCTATGATTCTCTGAATGTCTGCAATACAGGTAGTCCTTGAATTAGGACCATGCATTTAGCAACGGTTGAAAGTCATGACAAAGCTGAGAAACACAACTTAGAAGGCAGATCATCACAGTGTCCCTGTTTAGGCCTGGAGACGAAACCACAGGCTGCAGCTTTTGGGTCTGGCTAGTCTAAAGAGAAGAAGACTTAGGGGTGACGTGATAGCAGTATTTCAATATTTGGGAGGCTGCCAGAAGGAAGACGGGGTCCAATGATTCTCCAGAGCTCCAGAGGGCAGGACAAGGAACCATGGATGGAAACTGAACAAAGAGAGAAGCAGCCTGGAATTAAGGAGAAACGTCCTAACAGGAGGACCATTGACCCGTGGAACTGCTTGCCTCCAGAAGTTGTGGCTGCTTCATCCCTGGAGCCTTTTAAGAAGAAACTAGGCAGCCCCTTGTCTGAGATCCTTTCGGTTCTCCTGTTTGAGCAGGGGGCTGGACTAGAAGACCTCCGAGGTCCCTTCCAGCTCTATTCTATTCTATTCTATTCTATTCTATTCTATTCTATTCTATTCTATTCTATTCTATTCTAGAGGCGGAGGCCTCAGACACAGCCGGTCCCCCATTTTCTGGGCTGCTCTCTCATCAGCCCCCAGGAAGATCAAGACCGTTAAGACAGGGCGACCCCTGAGAATTTCATGAGTTGGTACATTCCAACGACTCTCTGCCTACCCAGAATCCCCCTGTCCAAGTGGTTCAGTCCAAAGAAACAGCAAAAGCTCTCAGTTAAGAAAAAAAAACCCACTGTTGCCATGACTACATTTCCAGGCATCCATTTTGAGGTTACCAATTAGAATAGAATAGAGTAGAGTAGAGTAGAGTAGAGTAGAGTAGAGTAGAATAGAATAGAATAGAATAGAATAGAATAGAATAGAATAGAATAGAATAGAATAGAACAGAAAGGAGTAGAATAGAATAGAATAGAATAGAATAGAATAGAATAGAATAGAATAGAATAGAATAGAATAGAATAGAATAGAATAGAATAGAATAGAATAGAAAGGAGTAGAGTAGAATAGAATAGAATAGAATAGAATAGAATAGAATAGAGTAGAATAGAACAGAACAGAAAGGAGTAGAATAGAGTAGAGTAGAGTAGAGTAGAGTAGAATAGAATAGAATAGAATAGAATAGAATAGAATAGAATAGAATAGAATAGAATAGAATAGAATAGAACAGAAAGGAGTAGAGTAGAATAGAATAGAATAGAATAGAACAGAAGGAGTAGAATAGAGTAGAATAGAATAGAATAGAATAGAATAGAATAGAATAGAATAGAATAGAATAGAATAGAATAGAATAGAATAAAAGAGAAGAGAATAGAACAGAACAGAATAGAACAGAACAGAAAGGAGTAGAATAGAATAGAATAGAATAGAATAGAATAGAATAGAATAGAATAGAATAGAATAGAATAGAACAGAACAGAACAGAAAGGAGTAGAATAGAATAGAATAGAATGGAATGGAATGGAACGGAACGGAACGGAACGGAACGGAACGGAACGGAACGGAACGGAACAGAACAGAACAGAATAGAATAGAATAGAATAGAACAGAATAGAGCATAGGATAGGATAGGATAGGATAGGATAGGATAGGATAGGATAGGATAGGATAGGATAGGACAGGACAGGACAGGACAGGACAGGACAGGACGACAGAACAGAACAGAACAGAACAACAGAACAGAACAGAAAGAAGATAGGATAGGATAGGATAGGATAGGATAGGATAGAATAGAATAGAATAGAATAGAATAGAATAGAATAGAATAGAATATCAGAGTTGGAAGGGATCTTGGAGGTCTTCTAGTCCAACCCCCTGCCCAGGCAGGAAACCCTACACCACTTCAGACAAAGGGTTATCCGACCTCTTCTTAAAAACTTCCAGTGTTGGAGCATTCACAACTTCTGGAGGCCAGTTGTTCCACTGATTAATGGTTCTAACTCTCAAGAAATTTCTCCTTAGTTCCAAGTTGCTTCTCTCCTTGATTAGTTTCCACCCGTTGCTTCTTGTCCTGCCCTCAGGTGCTTTGGAGAATAATTTGACTCCCTCTTCTTTGGGGCAGCCCCTGAGATATTGGAGCTACAGAGAAAACCAATTTTTATTTCTGCATGCAACAAAAACATTTTGAGCTCTGAAAAAAAAAAGATGGGTTGAAAAGCTCAATAAATCATGTGCTGGCAAGTGTCACACATTGGCAGCTGTGAGTGACATTTTGAGTGACAGGGAGCTGTGGGATGAAAGAGCCACATGCAGCTCCAGAGCTGCAAGTTGCAAACCCCTGAACTAGGGGGTCACAAAGAGAGGGAGTGGCCGAAGGAGACTAAATTGAAAGTAGGTCTTCCCCCACAGATGGGGGTTCTCACAACTGAAGGACGTCCAGCAGAGGACACACACCAATCACAGGCTTTTAATTTTATTCCTAGAAACTATCACTTGCTGTCATATCGTCACCGCTACCGGCTCGGCAGAACCGGGCGGAACCAGGAGGAACCCACCACAGTTGGGGATATATTTGACAGCAAAATGCAATACACTCAAGGAGAATAATTGCAAGAAACTTAAACAACAGATAGTGACAGATTTGGCTAAATGGGAGAATTTGCAATTATCATTGATGGGGAGGATATCAACTATTAAGATGAATACATTGCCTAGAATTTTATATTTGTTCCAGACAATTCCAATCAGGTTGGGAAAAGATTATTTTGAAGAATTGAATAAAATAGGGTTAAAATAGGGTAAAAAGGCGAGGATAAAATTAAAATTGCTGCAAGATGCTAGAATAAGAGGAGGTTTTGGTTTGCCGGATTGGGAACTATATTATCAAGCAACTAATCTGAAGTGGATTAAAGAATGGATAACGTTAAGAAATACTAGGTTGTTGATTTTAGAAGGACATGGCTTGTTATTGGGCTGGCCTGCTTTCTTATGGTACAAGGGCACAAAAATATAAGTGTATTTTAGAACACATGTTATTCAAGAGTCTTTGCTATTAAATTGGGAGAAGATTAAAAGACAGCATTATTTAAAAATTTCAGTCTGGTTATCTACTATTGAAGCATTCTCATATTCAATAATAAAAGAGCCTGGATAGCTCAACAGACTAAAAGCCTGTTATTAACATTCAGCTGTCTGCAATTATTGCAAGTTCGAATCTCACCAGGCTCAAGATTGATTCAGCTTTCCGTCCTTTAAGATAGGTAAATTATGGGACCCAGTTTGTGGGGGCAATAAGCTGACTTTGTATAAAATACAAAAGTATGAAAGCTATTGCTTAATGCATTGTAAGCTGCCCTGAGTCTTTGGAGAAGAGCGGCATATAAATCTAATTTTTTAAAAAAAGCATTTAGAAAGGAACAAATTGTTAGATATAGTGAAATACTGAATGAAAAGGGTGAATTTAAATCAAAGCAAGAACTAGAACAGGATATAAAAATGGCTGGTTTTTGCTTATGCAAATGCATTCTAAATATGATAAAGATTCTAAAACAGAAGGTTTTTATAGTAATCTAACTAATTTAGATAAAATTTTAATAGGTTCTGATGACTATGTAATTAAAAATTGTACGGTTACTTATTAGAGGTAAAACCGGAAGAAGAACAAGTTAAAGAAACAACGATTGCATGGGGGGAAAATTTTGGTTATGATATTGATCTAGAGAAACGGCAAAAATTGTGGATGCAAAATTATAAAATGACAATGTCAACAGCAAAGAATGAGAATTTGTATATTTACAGGTGGCATCTACCCACGACAAGAATAGTGAGATACCGGGCTCATATTACCATATGTGATGGACATATGTAGACGCAAAAAGATATTGGACTAAAATCCACACATGGTTGGAAAAAATGACCAAAAAACCACATAGGCTTTAAACCAGAGATTTTTTTTATTAGGGATTGTGCCAGAAATTATACAATAGAGAAGTGAGGTATTTGATTGCGAATGTTTTAACAGCTGCTAGAATTGTATTTGCTAAAAAGTGGAAAAATGAGAGCATACCAACGCAAGATGAAATTATTAAGAAAATCATGGAATGTGCTGAAATGAGTAAATTGGCATTTGAAATTAGAGAACAAGAAGATAAACAATACTACAATACTTTTTAGCAAATTGTATTTGCTAAAAAATGGAAAAATGAGAGAATACCAACGCAAGATGAAATAATTATTAAGAAAATCATGGAATGTGGTGAAATGAGTAAAGTGACATTTGAAATTAAGAGAACAAGAAGATAAACGATGCTAAAAGATATGGGATTTATTTTATCAATGGCTAGATAATAAAACGTGAAAATGAAATATGAGATATGAAATGAATGTTATAAGTATAATATTTGAAAATACGTTTTTTTTTGAAGCAACAGTGCGATAGTTCAATAAATTATAAACGAGGAGGTTGGTTTGTTTGACAGTATGAGAAATTAGATAATCCGTACATTTTGAATAGGGGGATGGTGGATTTGTTTTATGTTTTGTTTTTAAAAAAATAATAAAAAATAATTTAAAAAGAAAAGAAAAAAAGATGTTGGATAACCCTTTGTCTGAAGTGGTGTAGGGTTTCCTGCCTAAGCAGGAGGTTGGACTAGAAGACCTCCGAGGTCCCTTCCAATCTATTCTATTCTATTCTATTCTATTCTATTCTATTCTATTCTATTCTATTCTATTCCATTCCATTCCATTCCATTCCATTCCATTCCATTCCATTCCATTCCATTCCCTATTCTATTCTATTCTATTCTATTCTATTCTATTCCATTCTATTCTATTCTATTCCATTCCATTCCATTCCATTCCATTCCATTCCATTCCCTATTCTATTCTATTCTATTCTATTCTATTCTATTCTATTCTATTCTATTCTATTCTATTCTAATTCTTCCATTCCGTTCCATATTTTCTATTCTATTCTATTCTATTCTATTCTATTCTATTCTATTCTATTCTATTCTATTCTATTCTAATTGGTAACCTCAAAATGGATGCCTGGATGTGTAGTCATGGCAACAGTGTTTATTTTTTTTTTCTTAACTGAGAGCTTTTGCTGCTTCTTCGGACTGAACCACTTGGACAGGGGGATTCTGGGTAGGCAGAGAGTCGTTGGAATGTACCAACTCATGAAATTCTCAGGGGTCGCCCTGTCTTAACGGTCTTGATCTTCCTGGGGGCTGATGAGAGAGCAGCCCAGAAAATGGGGGACCGGCTGTGTCTGAGGCCTCCGCCTCTAGAATAGAATAGAATAGAATAGAATAGAATAGAATAGAATAGAATAGAATAGAATAGAATAGAATAGAATAGAATAGAATAGAGCTGGAAGGGACCTCGGAGGTCTTCTAGTCCAGCCCCCTGCTCAAGCAGGAGAACCGAAAGGATCTCAGACAAGGGGCTGCCTAGTTTCTTCTTAAAAGGCTCCAGGGATGAAGCAGCCACAACTTCTGGAGGCAAGCAGTTCCACGGGTCAATGGTCCTCCTGTTAGGACGTTTCTCCTTAATTCCAGGCTGCTTCTCTCTTTGTTCAGTTTCCATCCATGGTTCCTTGTCCTGCCCTCTGGAGCTCTGGAGAATCTTTTGACCCCGTCTTCTTTCTGGCAGCCTCCCAAATATTGAAATACTGCTATCACGTCACCCCTAAGTCTTCTTCTCTTTAGACTAGCCAGACCCAAAAGCTGCAGCCTGTGGTTTCATCTCCAGGCCTAAACAGGGACACTGTGATCATCTGCCTTCTAAGTTGTGTTTCTCAGCTTTGTCATGACTTTCAACCGTTGCTAAATGCATGGTCCTAATTCAAGGACTACCTGTATTGCAGACATTCAGAGAATCATAGAATGTAAGCTGTGAAAGGCACCTTCATGGTCATCTAGTCCAGCCCTCTCCCCCGTGCAGGAACCCAATGCCAAAAATGCACCATTTACATAGACGGATCTCTCATTCTTGCATTTTAATGGGCTTTTCTTTATTTTTATCAGGCAGTGGATGAGAATGATTCAGAGCCAAATCTAATGTCGCTGCAAGTGACCTGAAGGAGAATTCTATCCAGCTCCATTGGGACCTCAAAGGCCTGAGGAACAGCAGCCAAAGAGCCAAGAGGAGAAGCCATTTCAGTGCTCGATGGGAGGAAAAAGGAAGAGGAGATCCCTCACTTCCCATCAAAGGATCCCCTCGGGAAGGAATCATCTCAAGGCATGGAGTGTGGAACTCTACTATACTCTTCACGAAAAGATGGTTGTGGAAGATCTTCACCAACTCCATCATCCTCTCTTGTTCTGCAGTCCAAATGATCATCGGTTCCATCTGTCTGGAAGTTTCTCCATTTCCTGACTCTGACCACCACTCCCAGCCTGGAGAGACAAAAGATGGAGAAGAGTATCTTGCTTTATACTTAAAATGGTCATTAGGGCACAGAACCGTTTGTTCAGCTTTCTGAATCCCATCACTGATTGTATCCTATCTTTATTTCGCCGCTGGATCTTTTTATTCAACCGGTAGAAAAAATTCCCAGCCATCTCAATTGAGGCTTGGCAGTTGAGAATGAGCCAGGACAGCCCGGCCAAGGTCTTATGACGTGCTGTGATGTCGACATCTTTGATCCACCTATGGGGAGAGGCCAGGGTGCCCCCTCCAGCAACGGTGGATCTTTCAATAGGGAGGGTCACACCTGCTAAAAGAGAGACCCCGAGAGGTCTGGAAGGAAAAGAGGAAATGGGGGGTGTCTGTGTGAAAGATGGAAGGAAGGCCTCCCCCCCAAGGCTCCCAGGAGAACTTAATTCACTTAATTTCCTTGGAGATTTATCTGGTGAGGTGGGACATTGGAGGCAGACGGGACAGCTGGGAAGGAGAGATCCGGTCCAGTCCATCATTTATGGAAAGATCGGATTCCAAAGTCTTTTCGGTCCAGAGGTTTCCCAGCCAACTTTCCCAGCCAGCCTCTGACAATCCAAGTCAATGGGAGAAGCCGGACTCATTTAATGACCAAAGTGGCCAAAGAGGTTGTATATCTATGCGCTTAGAGATCGAAGCATTGTTGGAGACCCCACCCACTCTGGCTCCCCTCTTGGAGGGGGTTTCCAAGGATTTCCAGCAGGACTCCCCGATTCTGTAAGGGCTTTATTCCTGATGCCCTCCACCTGGGAAACTCAGGATGCCTTTTTCTCACCATGTATACATCCGACCGAGACTGTGATGTTTCTCTGTGTCATATAATATAGGTGTGTCTGTGGATCTATATGCAATATTATTTATAATAATATTTATTTATTTATAAATAAATCCCTCATTTCCCATCAAAGGAACCCCTCGGGAAGAAATCATCTCAAGGCATGGAGTGTGGAACTCTACTATATTCTTCAGGAAGAGATGGTTGGGGAAGAGCTTGGCCAACTCCATCATCCTCTCTTGTTCTGCAGTCCAAATGATCATCTGCTCCATCTGTGTGGAAGTTTCTCCCCCATTTCCTGACTCTGACCTCCACTCCCAGCCTGGAGAGATCATCCTGCAATGCAACGAAGGGACTGTTGTCATGTTCTACGTCACCCTCAGCTACATGGGCTTCCTGGCTGCCATCTGCTTCACGGTGGCTTTCCTGGCCAGGAACCTGCCTGGGGCCTTCAACGAAGCCAAGCTGATCACCTTCAGCATGCTGGTCTTCTGCAGTGTCTGGGTGACTTTTGTGCCCCCCTACCTGAGCACCAAAGGGAAATACATGATGGCTGTGCAGATCTTCTCCATCCTGGCCTCCAGTGCTGGTCTGCTGGTCTGCATCTTCATCTCCAAGTGCTACATTATCCTTCTGAGGCCAGATCTGAACACAAAGGAGCAGCTTACAACCAGAATAAATGTAAAAACATGAGAGATAATACCCTGATATTTAAAGAATTGTAAAATTTCCTTTTATTTAAAGGCTGTTTCAATGGGATTTTGTTTATTTTTATCAGGGACCTGATGAGAATGATTCAGAGCCAAATCTGATGTCACTGCAAGGAACTGGACGTGACCTGGAAGGAGAGTCATATCCAGCTCCATTGGGACCTCAAAGGCCTGAGGAACAGCAGCCAAAGAGCCAAGATTTCAATGAGGTCTTTCTGCTCCTTTTTCTTGGAGAAGAATTTTGGATACATCCAGCCAACCACTCTGGAAGCTCCAGGACCTTCCTTGGAAAGGTTGACCAGGGATGCCAGAAGCCATCCTGCCAGGGAGTCTCTGGATGGCTGAGAAAAAGCTTCTGTGGGGCTTTCTTGACTTTGAGATTCTCCCCAGAAGCTTTCAGCCCTTCCTTCTCCGGTTTATACGACAGCATCAAAGGTTTCATGTCTTCAAGAGTTTCTCTCTTGTCTCCCAGTGTTGGAATGCCCGCCCTCCTCGAGAATCTCACCTCCTCGGATTCTCCTCCAGCTTCCTCCAACCATCTCCTCGAAGTTTTTTGTTCTCCGTGAGGAACTCCTGTTTCTCCCCAGCTTGCTGCAGACCCCTGCAGAGGAGGCTCTTATACTCCTTTTTCTTCACTTCCAGTTGTTGCTGCAAACCATCGAGTCTGTAAAAGAGGAAGACGAGAACGAAATTAGCCCCCTCAGATTTTCACTCCAACCATCCAACTTGTTTAAAATTAAAACTCCCTAAAAATTCCTGGTACTTTCTCACCTCCCCCGTCTCTCCTCCAGCTCCCTGCAGAGTTCTGCATTGTTTTCCACAAGCTGGGAATTTTCCTTCAGGAGCTCCTCATAGTAGACCTAGCTTTAGACAAGTAGGGCTAAAAGTGTCAGGAGCCAGACATTCATGAGTTTTCTCCTTCTTTTGGAACTTTATCTTACAAAAGTAGGGATGTTTGTCATACAATAGATGTTTCAATCTATTTTGGGATTCCTCGGGAGCGTTTCCAAGTTCTTCAAGTCCTCCTCCTGGTCCAGGAGTGGCTGGACGAGATCTCATTTCTTTAGAAAGTCAGTTGTAAGCTGCTTTAAGGAATCCTGGTCCTCTCCCTCCCGTAGTCAGGGCAGATGTCTACCTGCTTCTAGTGAAATAACGCAGATGTCTACCTGGACTAGTGAAATAACGGTGACAATAATGATGATAATAACAATAATAACTGTATTAATGATAATAACTGTATTAATAAATGAAAAGTAAGAAGAAAAAGCAATAACAACCTATGGAAGTTGAGCGAGAAGACCACGTTCTTCTGTTGTCCTGCATTTTTCAGGGATGGCTGGATGTGGTTGAGACAGAGAATCATTCCTCCTTGGTGATGAGGAAGGGGTGATGAGGGAAAGGAGGGGCAGGGGAGGAGAACACTCCCTGTCCTTGAAACTCCTGGCAGATGTTTCCCTCCATCTTGGGATGCTCGGGAGCTTTTCCACCTCCTCCTCCTGATGTTTCAGCCCCTTCAGCATGGTGGTCAGTCTCTGGCTCTGGAAGAATGAGAGAAGGAGATTTCCTAGTAAGTAGTCAAATGAGGCCTCCCCATTCTAATTTTCCTCTATCCCTCCATCCCTTATAGGGTAGGCGCTTCATCCTGGAATCATGCTTCAACCAAGCTGCTTCAGGGAATCCTGGTCCACTCCCTCCCTCAGCCAGGGCTGCTGTCTACCTGCTTCTTACCTCCTCAGCCTCTCCCTGAAATTCCGCAGGATGGTCGCCTTCTCCTCGCTCAACTTCCAGTTCTTGATTTTGAGTTCTTGATTTTCTTTTTTTAATTGAACTCGCTCCTCCACCATTTCAACCAACATTTTTGAATTCCTGTAAATTAAGAAAAGCAGAAATTAGCCCTCTCATGATAGATAGATAGAAAAATAGATGATAGATAGATAGATAGATAGATAGATAGATAGATAGATAGATAGATAGATAGATAGATGTCTATGTAAGTTTTCACGGGTATATATGTGTGTACAGTTAATATCTCGGGTTTCTTCCAGTGTAAATGTAAACAACTCCTTAAAAGGATAGTAGCGACGTTTCGACGAAATCGCATTCGTCATCTTCTGGCTGATGTTCTCGGCTCGGTGCTTATGGGCAAACTGTGTGATCGTAATTGACGTTTTTCTATGAAAAGAGGCAAAGGTGTATTCTGATTGGTCGACAGTGTTATTGTTATGGAATGAAGTGACCAAGCAACATCCCTAGGTCAGCCAGAGAGAGAGTTTTTATTTTGCGCAAAAGACTCAAGCTAGTATCGCATCTTAGCTTTGAGTAAAGACTCCATGCTTACACGAGAATTATATATAGTTTCAAACAAAGGATTCTGCTAACACAGCAACTTTCCATATATGGTTAACATACATTTGTTATTTTTAATTGACATCTCCTAGTTACTAAAGTTTTACATCATCCTTGCCAAACAATCATAATTCTTTTGTAAATTACTGGAGCATAAATCCAAATTATATTTTGTTGATAGATGAATTCCAACCAGGTGGACATCCTTGGCCTTATCACCTTTTAACTATGTTTCATTAGATTTGTTCCTTTCTTCTGACAAGTTAGGGGGTTACTTAGAGTATCAAAGGAGTTCATGCTGACGTTGTATTTTCTCCAACTGAATGTATTTCCTGCGTTCAGAATATAGTTGCTTTTAGAATATCTTTTAGAATATAGTAAATAGAAAGTTACCCAGTGGTCATCCAACAGCTCCCACTTTATTATTGTATTCTGATTGGCTGATGACGTAGCTGTATTTTGATTGGGTGGAAGCGCTGTTGCTTGATTGTGGGTCAGTGGATAAGTTATGCTGGAACTGGTGGCAACACAGGCCTTTTGATGAGACCTTTGATCTATGGTTTATATTTTGTGTTAAGATTCGTCTGTCTACGAGAGCAGGTTTCCAAATAGTAGGCAGATGGGAAGTGTCATCACGTTTATTCCTACAATATGGTCTTTTTTTTTCTATTTCAATGGCCCCTCTGATTATTCTGCCATTGAGATGTTCTATTTTTGCAATTGTTTTTGTGTTATTAAAATTAATTTTATGTCCTGTGTCATTTATGTGTTGTACTAATGATGACGTGTGTTCTTTCTTTTGTACTGAATTTTTATGTTCCTTGATGCGATAGATAGATAAATAGATAGACAGACAGATAGATAGATAGATAGATAGATAGATAGATAGATGGAAGCAAGGAAGGAAGGATTCCCGTCTAAATATTTCTCACCTCTCCAGCTGTTCTTGGAGAGTTTTAATCTCCGCGAGGAGCTCCCTTTTCTCCCCAGCGTGCTGCAGAACTCTGCAGAGGAGGCTCTTGTACTCCTGTCTCTCAAATTCCAGCTGTTGTTGCAAAGTTTCAATCCTGTAAGAGACGAAGACAAAAGCGAAATTAGCCCCCTAAGGTTTTCACCCCAACCATCCAACCTCCTTAAAATTAAAACTCCCTAAGAACACCTGGCACTTTCTCACCTCCTGTGGCTCTCCTCCAGCTGCCTGCAGAGTTCTGCATTGTTTCCACAAGCTGGGAATTTTCTTTCAGGAGCTCCTCATAGTAGACCTACCTTTATACACGTAGGACTAAAAGTGTCAGGAGCCAGACATTCATGAGTTTTCTCCTTCTTTTGGAACTTTATTTTACAAAATTAGGGATGTTTGTAGTACAATAGATGTTTCAATCCATTTTGGGATTCCTCGGGAGCTTTTCCAAGTTCTTCAAGTCCTCCTCCTAGTCCAGGAGTGGCTGGACCAGATCTCATTTCTTTAGAAAGTCAGTTCTAAGCTGCTTCAAGGAATCCTGGTCCTCTCCCTCCTTTAGTCAGGGCAGATGTCTACCTGCTTCTCACCTCCTCAGCCTCTCCCTGAAGTTCCTCAGGATGGTCGCCTTGTCCTCGCTCAACTTCCGGTTCTTGATTTTAAGTTCTTTAATTTCATTCTTTAAATTAACTCGTTCTTCAACCATCTCCTCGAATATTTTTGTTCTCCGCGAGGAGCTCCTGTTTCTCCCCAGCTCTACAGAGGAGGGGGAAGGGGAAAGGGGAGGGGAAGGGAGGAGGAGGCTCCCTATCCTTGAAGCTCCCGGCAGATGTTTCTCTCCATCTTGGGATGCTCGGGAGCTTTTCCAAGTCCTCCTCCTGATGTTTCAGCCCCTTCAGCGTGGTGGTCGGTCTCTGGCTCTGCAAGAATGAGAGAGGGAGATTTCGTAGTAAGTGGTCAAATGTGGCCTCCCCATTCTAATTTTCCTCTATCCCTCCATCCCTTATAGGGTGGGTTCTTCACCCTGGAATCATGCTTCAACCAGCTGTTTCAGGGAATCCTGGTCCTCTCCGTCCCTCAGTCAGGGCTGCTGTCTACCTGCTTCTCACCTCCTCAGCCTCTCCCTGAAATTTCGCAGGATTGCTGCCTTCTCCTCGCTCAACTTCTGGTTCTTGATTTTTGGGTGTTTGATTTCCTCTTTGAGCCCCACTCGTTCCTCCACCATTTCTTTGAATATTTTAGAATTCCTGTAAATGATGAAAAGCAGAAATCAGCCCTCTCATGATAGGTGATACTAAATATTTCTCAGCTGTCCAGTTGTTCCTTGAGTTGTTTGTTCTCCATGAGGAGCTCCTGTTTCTCCCCAGCTTCTTGCAGAACCCTTCAGAGGAGGCTTTTATATTCCTTTCTTTCTCGTTCTACCTCTTTCTCCAAAGCATCGATTCTGTAAAAGAGGAAGAAAAGAGCGAAATTAGCCACCTCAGGTTTTCACTCCCACCATCCGTCTTGTTTAAAATTAAAACTCTTAAAAATGCCTGGCACTTTCTCACCTCCCCTGTCTCTCCTCCAGCTCCCTGCAGAGTTCTGCATTGTTTTCCACAAGCTGGGAATTTTCCTTCAGGAGCTCCTCATAGTAGACCTAGCTTTATACAAGTAGGGCTAAAAGTGTCAGGAGCCAGACATTCATCAGTTTTCTCTTTATTTTTTCTGAATAATTTTTATTTTTAAACAAATATAAAACATAAAAACATCATCATTCCATACAATTACAGACAGTATATCTATCGGTTTCAGTCCTTTTGTGCTCCCTCCTCTCTTCAACGTATCAGTATTTTGAGGTTATTTTCCTATATTAAAAAAATAGATGTTTTAATCTATTTTGGGATTCCTTGGGAGCTTTTCCAAGTTCCTCAAGTCGTCCTCCTGGTCCAGGATTGGCTGGATAAATCTCATTTCTTTAGAAAGTCAGTTGTAAGCTGCTTCAAGGAATCCTGGTCCTCTCCCTCCCTCAGTCAGAGCTGTCTGCGTGCTTCTCACCTCCTTAGCCTCTCCCTGAAATTCTGCAGGATGGTTGCCTTTTCCTCGCTCAACTTCTGGTTCTTTATTTTTAGGTCTTTGATTTCCTTCTTTAAAAGAACTCTTTCGTCCACCATGTCCTTAAATGTTTTAGAATTCCTGTAAATTAAGAAAAGCAGAAATTAGCCCTCCGTGATAGATGAGAAATGATACTAAATATTTCTCAGCTGCTCAGTTGCTTCTTTGGTCTTTTGTTCTCCGTGAGGAGCTCCTGCTTCTCCCCAGCTTCTTGCAGAACCCTGCAGAGGAGGCTCTAATATTCCTTTCTTTCTCGTTCTACCTCTTCCTCCAAACCATCGATTCTGTAAAAGAGGAAGACAAGAGCGAAATTAGCCCCCTCGGGTTTTCACTCCCACCATCCATCTTGTTTAAAATGAAAAACTACCTAAAAATATTTGGCACTTTTTTTGCCTTTACTTTTTAAGTAATTTAGTTTTGCCATTTTGCCCAAGTGAGGGCAAAATTTCTCTGTCTGTCTGAAAATTTCTCACCTCCTCTGTTTCTCCTCCAGTTCCTTGCAGAGTTCTGTCTTGTCTTCCACAAGCTGGGAATTTTCCTTCAGGAGCTCCTCATTCGGTGAAACCTTCTGTGCTGTGTTGGTGTAAATACCAGGACTGGAGAGAAATTAGACCTTTGATTTTTTTTTACTTGAATTTCGGACTGAGGGGTTCAATTTACTTCACGCTTTTGGCAAAGTAGTTATGTAGAATAACTCAGATCTTGATTCTCTTTTCTGAGCCTGTCTGTCTGCATCGACTCATCCGAAAAATTTCTTCTGTCAAGTATCAAAACTCGAGTAAAATTAGCATCCTTGGGTTTGTTGAACCGTTGGGGCTACATGGAAAACGGAATCAAATTGGAAAGCCTGATTTTCAGCCTTGGGGTTTGTAGACATGCACCTTGGTAGACATGCACATGTAGACAGGTAGACTGCCTTTAGGTTGGGAAGCTTCTTTCTAGCCTCCCAAAATGCTCTGATTGGAAGGAAGAACTAAGAATGTGTGTGAGGGGCAGGATCCACCTGCTCTCCACTCAGGCCCCTCCTGGAGGCTCCTTGCAAGAAGCATTGCTCACAGATCATAGATCCACCAGCACAGCTCAGCATATTCCCTTCTATTTAAATCAGCTCACTCACCCTCCACTATCCTTACCCTCACATCTTATTACGACATGAAACAAATTCTCAGGTATAGCCTCTCCTGGTTAAAATGTTATTTGTTATGTGAGAGAATTGATCTCTCAGCCTGATTCCTTCACATAATAAAATGATCATACGAAAATTGATCATACTTAGTCATGGACGCTCAAAACATTCCCCAGAAGATTTAGACTGCTTACCTGAGTGGGACAGGTGGTAAAGGACCGCTGAGGTGGAGGATCTTCGTTGATAGGGGGTAGGTTGCCGGCCCGTGAAGTCTTCTGCTGAAAAGCAATGGAGACCATGAGGACGTTGGGCCTGAGCACAGGAAAAACCCTCAAGCCCAGTTAATCCAGGCCCCCTCACCCAAAAGAGCCATTTTGACTTCCATTGTTTAGATCCCATTGGGTACTTGTTGACAAATAATTAAAGAAATAAATATGACATACCTCCGGGTGTCTCCATTGGCGCAGGACGAGCTGCTCTTCTGAAACCACTGGAAAAAAAATAATTTCTTTAAAAACACAAACTTATTGACATTCATTCTTACACCAGCAGCTTTATCTGGGATCTTTATTCCCAAATCTTAGGTGCCAGCTGATATTTCTGGCAGCCCCTTAAGCATGGTGGTCGGTCTCTGGCTCTGGAAGAATGAGAAAGGGAGATTTCGTAGTAAGTGGTCAAATGTGGCCTCTCCATTCTAATTTTCCTCTATCCCTCCATCCCTTATAGGGCAGGTTCTTCACCCTGGAATCAAGCTTCAACCAAGCTGCTTCAGGGAATCCTGGTCTTCTCTCTCCCTCAGCCAGGGCTGCTGTCTTCCTGCTTCTCACCTCCTCAGCCTCTCCCTGAAATTCCGCAGGATGGTCGCCTTCTCCTCGCTCAACTTCCAGTTCTGGATTTTCAGTTCTTGATTTTCCTTTTTTAATTCTACTCGCTCCTCCACCATGTCCTTAAAACATTTTTGAATTCCTGTAAATTAAGAAAAGCAGAAATTAGCCCTCCATGATAGATGAGAGATGATACTAAATATTTCTCAGCTGCCCAGTTGCTCCTTCAGTCTTTTGTTCTCCATGAGGAGCTCCTGTTTCTCCCCAGCTTCTTGCAGAACCCTGCAGAGGAGGCTCTTATATTCCTTTCTTTCTCGTTCTACCTCTTCCTCCAAACCATCGATTCTGTAAAATTTTCCTTCAGGAGCTGGGAATTTTTCTTCAGGAGCTCCTCATTCAGTGAAACCTTCTGTGCTATGTTGCTGTAAATACGAGGACTTTGTCATACTTTGTAATGGACACTCAAAACATTCCCCCAGAAGATTTAGTTTCCTTACCATAGGGAGACGGGGGGGTGATGGACCACTGAGGGGGATGCCCTTCCCGATTGGGGGCAACTGGCCAGCATTACTTTCATGGTTTATGTCCTATATATTGGTTGTAACTATATATAGTAGATACCTCAGTGTGTCTCCATGAGCCAAAGTCCAGCTGCTCTTCTGGTACCACTGGGGAAAAAATAGACTTGTTTAAAAACACAAACTTATTGACATTCATTCTTACACCAGAAGCTTTATGTGGGATCTTTATTCCCAAATCTTAGGTGCCAGCTGATATTTCTGGCATCTAAACTCTTCACACTTGCTGCTAAACTTAAGTAGATAATAACTCTGTCTTTTTAATTGTATCCTACCTTTATTTCTCCACTGGACTTTTTTGTTGATTCTATAAAAGTTGCCAGCCATCTCTGCAGCCTGGCAGTTTAGAATGAGCCAGGACACCCCAGCCAAGGTCTTATGACCTGTGCTGAGAAAGCTGCCTGCCATATTATAATAATTATTGGCACCTACAAGGGAAAGTCCTAACATGAACATTTTCATTCGGAAAATCCAAAGATAGGTTTTGGGATGGGTGAGGACATCTCTGGGCTTTCTCTAGACGGGAGACTTCCTGCTGCCCTCCATCCTTTCCACCTCACCCCACATCCCACCCAAAAAACAAGGCAAAGGGCCAATGATGGAGGAGAAGATATTCTGGGCAAGGGAGGATGGGTTTGGATCTCTGCTGTTGCTAATTTTCATTTTAAATTGCTCCCTTGCTCAGTTTCTCTTCCAAACCTTTGCAGAGCTCCTCCTTTTCTGCAGTGAGTTGGACATTGTTCACCGCAAGCTCCTTGTTCTTCAGCTGGAGCTCCTCTTTTTCTGACCGCAACCTTGAAATTTCCATGGTCTTCCTGTAAATTATGAGGAAGAGAGAGAAACTGGCCTCCTTGCTTTTTTCACTTGAAATGTCAATCTTTTCCTTAAATAAAAAAAATATTAAACATAACTGTGTTTTGTGTCTGTGTGTATAATAATTCAGTTTTTGTATTTCTGGTGTAATCATTAGCAGTTTCTCCTTATAGGAAACAATGCTGGTCAACAGAATTCAACAGACATCAATGCTGGTCCATGGTGGTCAACACTGGTCAACTGTGTTCAACATTGTTTAACAGATGTCAATAGTGGTCAACCCTGATCAACATTAAAGAAGAATGGTCAAGAGTGGTCAACGAAGTTCAACCATGATTGACAGTGGTCAATATTGATCAACCATGGCCAACCTTGGTCAACCGTGGTGAACAGAAGTCAACAATAATCAACAATGGTCAACCAACGAAATAACACGTGCCACCCCAGTCGTAAGGTTGCAGTCAGCGTCCGCCCTCCGAAAAGAACCCGAAGTTTGCGGTGGAGGCCAAACGACGCCTGCACTCTCGCTTGAGCGTTGCAGGTGGGCTGAGCAGCGCAAAGAGACTCAGTCTCTCGAACTTACGCCCTATCACTACCGGCTCAGGAGTTTTCCCCACTCCAGCAGCGGCCACCATGTTAGGGGCGACAATGAGTGGCACGGGCTGGCCAAAGCAGCGGCGGAGGCTCCTCCGTAGGTAATATCTTTTTCTTTGCTGACTAACCGGGCCAGCTATAGGGCTGCGGCCACGAAGGCCGGTGGGAAGGGGCCCGTTGGAAAGAAACAGGATTCAGAAAAAATAAATATCTATCCTTTGGTGGTGGTGGTGGGGGGGTGCTCGGAGAGGAACCGGAAGTGAGGTCGGGGGGACCGCTTTCGCGACAGGACAGGAAGCGAGGGTCGGCCATGCTGGGGAGGGCATTGAACCGGAAGTGAGGGACGGTTTACGCGGGAGAACACGGAAGCAGCTGCAGTCGCGTCCACTATCCCCCCCATCCGAAAGGACGCGGGATCGTCACTTAGAGGGCGCGGGATGGCGCTGATCGGGACGGCGGTGGCGGGTTGGGGGGCGGCGAGGGGAAGGGGCGGCGCGGCGCTGCTTCAGGTGAGCGAGGGAAGAAGGAATGGAAGGGGGGACGGGAAAGGGACGCTCTCCGCCTGCGGGCTCGGGCTTCTCAAGCTTCTAGTCCTCAGTGAGGGCGGCTGCGCTTTCCCTTCGTTTTTGCAGATCTGCCGCAGAGCTCAATCCGGGGCGGCTGCAGCGCCGGCTGCGGAGACGTCTCCGCGCCTGAAGAGGTTCGCCGTGTACCGGTGGAGCCCGGATAACCTCGGAGAGAAACCCCGCATGCAGGTCTACGAGATGGACCTCAACAAGTGAGTGGGCCCTTCACGAAGGGCATGGGCGACACACACTCACAGACACCCCACACAAAGACACACACTGAGACACACAAAGACACCCCCCCCACACACACACACCACACACACACACCACACAAAGACACATAGAGACACCCAAACACACAGAGACACACAAAGACACCCCCAAACACACACAGACTCCCCCCACACACAGACACACACCATACACACACACACACCCCACACACACACCCCACACAAAGACACATAGAGACACCCAAACACACAGAGACACACAGACACCCCCACAGACACACAGACACTCCACACACACAGACACACACCATACACACACACACACCCCACACACACACCCCACACAAAGACACAGAGACACCCAAACACACAGAGACACACAGACACCCCCACAGACACACAGACACCCCACACACACAGACACACACCATACACACACACACACACCCCACACACAAAGACACATAGAGACACCCAAACACACAGAGACACACAAAGACACCCCCAAACACACACAGACACCCCCCACACACAGACACACACCATACACACACACACACCCCACACACACACCCCACACAAAGACACAGAGACACCCAAACACACAGAGACACACAGACACCCCCACAGACACACAGACACCCCACACACACAGACACACACCATACACACACACACACACCCCACACACAAAGACACATAGAGACACCCAAACACACAGAGACACACAAAGACACCCCCAAACACACACAGACACCCCACACACAGACACACACACACACCGCTACCAAACATCTGCCCTTCTTACACAGGGCAGGCCAGTCCCTCGTGGAGGGGAGCCTCGTGGAGCAATCGGGCTAAATGCGGACAACAAGGCTGTAGGTTAGCAGATCTAGAAATCTGAGGCTAGAAAGAGTGCAGAGAAGAGCCACAAAGAGGATTAGGGGACTGGAGGCTAAAACGTATGAAGAACCGTTGCATGAATTGGGTACGTCTACTTTAATGAAGAGAAGGACTAGGGGAGATATGATGGCAGTCTTCCAATATCTCAGGGGCTGCCCCAAAGAAGAGGGAGTCAAGCTATTCTCCAAAGCGCCTGAGGATAGAACAAGAAGCAACAGGTGGAAACTAATCAAGGAGAGAAGCAACTTAGAACTAAGGAGAAATTTCCTGACAGTGAAAACAAGCAATCAGCGGAACAACTTGCCTCCAGAAGTTGTGAATGATCCAACACTGGACAGTTTTTAAGAAGAAGTTGGATAACCATTTGTCTGAAGGATTTCCTGCCTAAGCAGGGGGTTGGACTAGAAGACCTCCAAGGTCCCTTCCAACTCTGTTATCCTATCCTATCCTATTCTCTACCCTCTACCCCCCATTCCCAATTATATTCCATTCTCAATTATATTCCATTCCCAATTCCTATTCTATTCCCAATTCCTATTCTATTCTACTCTGTTAAGATGATTAGGGGACAGGAAGAACATTGCAGGAACCGGGCCTGGCTAGTCTAGTGAAGAGAAGGACCAGGGAAGACAGGACAGCAGCCTTCCAATATTTGAGTGGCTGCCACAAAGAGAAGGGGTCCAGGCTATTTTCCAAAGCACCTGAAGGCCAAACAAAGAACAATGGATGGAAACTGACCAAGGAGAGATTCAACCTGGAAATATGGAGGAATTTTCTGACAGTGAGACCGATCAACCCATGGAACAGAAGTTGCCTAATCTCCCCTCTGCAAACTGTGCAAAACGGACCCTTTGGGGGGGAAAAGGGCAGGGGGGCTTGCACTTCCTGACAGCTGGCGGTTTCTCCTTTGCCAGATGCGGCCCGATGGTTCTCGATGCCTTGATCAAGATCAAGAATGAAATGGATTCCACCCTGACTTTCCGCCGGTCCTGCAGAGAAGGTGAGAGTGGCCCTCCTTTGCGGCTCTGACTTCCAGAGGGCAGGCAATCTGGAGGAGGAAGAGGAGGAGGCTGTACATTTGACCACCATCCCAAAAGCTTCCTTTTGGCTCTTGGAAAGCTCTCTGTCTCCCGCAGGCATTTGTGGCTCGTGTGCCATGAACATAAATGGAGGGAACACTCTGGCTTGTACCAAGAGGATTGACACCGATCTCAACAAGGTCACCAAGATCTACCCTCTCCCTCACATGTATGTGGTGAAAGACCTCGTGCCTGTAAGTCCAGGGAACGGATAGTCTCCCCAGGGGAGATGAGAGAGGAGGGATATGTATTGGGGTCCTCGGCTTGCAGAGCCTCTATTGTGTGCTGGCTGTGCTCGGTCAATCCTCTTTGCCTGCCTTTCTGGATCTCGACATGATTTTCCTGTGCCAGTCAGCCAGCTATTCTGGCCATCTGTTTTCTGCACGGGGCTCCTGGCTGTTTGGTGGCTGGGTTTCTCCCCCTCACCTTCCCAGGTAGAGGAAAAAGGACACCATGCTAGGAGGAGACTCTCTATGGTGGGGGAACCGGACTTCCGGTCAGCGGAGGAAAAAGGATGCTGTGCTAGGAAGAGACTCGGTGGTAGTGGTGGTGGTGGGGAAAACTACTTCTGGTTGGCAGAGGAAAAAAAGGATGCTGTGCTGGGAGGAGACTTTATGGTGGGGGAACCGGACTTCCGGTCAGCTCCAGAATTGAATGGGGGAGAGGGGGCTTCCATTTAGGACCTTTGTGGCTCTTAGAGTGTTTAAGGTTGCCGACCCCTGAGCTATACAATTATACTTGCTGTCACCCATCGTGCTCAGCCTGAATGTGTCATGTGGTTTGGGACTTAGGATGGTACATATATGCTGCTGTACTTGTAAGCTACCTTTTATGCGAACCATCAATTATGGCTTATTCCAAAAAATGTTTTTTTCCTTCAACCACAGCTTGATACGGTATGTAAACTCAGGCTGTGTTTGTTCTCCCTCCTTCAGGACCTGAGCAACTTCTATGCCCAATACAAAGCTATCCAGCCATACCTGAAGAAGAAGGATGAGTCAAACCAGGGCAAAGAACAGTATTTCCAGTCCATAGAAGATCGGGATAAGCTGGTCATTGTCGTTTCCTTCCTGCCTCTTAGCTGACAGCAGTCCTCTGGTCACTCCTGTTTTTGAGAGTTTTGCTGCCTCTCCTGGCTGGCCTTTAAAGCTCCTTAGTGCCTCACCAAAACCCCATGATGGATAAGCGTGCGCTTCCTCCTTCTCCCCTCTTCTCGGGAATAGCCGAATGCTAGATTGTGCCCCCCAAATGCGTGGCGAGCGCTGGGTTGACTGGTTCCCCCAGGACAGCCCTAAAACAGTTTTGTTGGAGTCCCGAAAGGGACTGCAGGATGAAAAGCAGGGGAGGAGGGAGGCTGCTTTCCTCCCAGCAGAGAGAGAGAGATACAGAGGGAAAGAGAGAGAGAGAAAGATACACAGAGATACAGGAAGAGAGAGGGAGAGACAGAGAGAGACACAGAGAGACAGAAAGAGATACAGAGAGAAACAAAGTGCATTAAGCATTATATTGCTTAATGCATTGTAAGCTGCCCTGAATCTCCGGAGAAGGGTGGCATATAAATCAAATTAAAAAAGAGAGATAGAGAGAGACAGAGAGAGACAGAAAGAGATACAGAGAGATAGAGATACAGAGAGAGATACAGAGGGAAAGAGATAAAGATACACAGAGATACAGGAAGAGAGATACAGAGAGAGAGACAGAGATAGAGACAGAAAGAGACAGAGAGAGAGAGATACAGATACAGAAAGAGATACAGAAACAGAGATAGAGAGATACAGAGAGATACAGAAAGAGAGACAGAGAGAGAGACAGACAGAAAGAGAGACAGAGAGACAGACAGAGAGAGATACAAAAAGAAAGAGATACAGAGAGAGACAGAGATATAGAGACAGAGACACAGAGAGAGACAGAAATACAGAGAGATACAGAAAGAGAGATACAGAAAGAAAGATACAGAGACAGATACAGAGAGAGAGAGAGACAGAAATAAAGAGAGATACAGAAAGAGAGATACAGAGAGAGAGAGGCTGCTGGGCTACAGGGTCACACTGGCTGCCTCTTCAAGGAATTCGTCTTCTCCCTCTCGGCCTCCCTCACGAGGCGTCTCTCTTTTGCTCTCCCAGGACGGGCTCTACGAGTGCATCCTTTGTGCTTGCTGCAGCACCAGCTGCCCCAGTTACTGGTGGAACGCGGACAAGTACCTTGGCCCAGCTGTGCTCATGCAGGTAATGGGGCCGCTGGGAAGACAACTCTCCCCTTGCCCCTGGACTGGCCACTGTCTCAGCAGGTGCTGGATTGGGAGGTGGGCCTCCGCTCTGAGGCACAGGAGGAGGGTGGGGAGAGGAAAAGCAGTTCTTCCCAAGAGCGGCTGCTCCCGCAGGCCTATCGCTGGATGATCGACTCGCGGGACGATTACACGGAGGAGCGTTTGGCCCAGCTGCAAGACCCTTTCTCCCTCTACCGCTGCCACACCATCATGAATTGCACGCAGACCTGCCCCAAGGTGGGTGCCATGAGCTGGTTTGGGATGGGATGGCGGCTGGGCGAGCGAGGCGTGAGCTATACCCAGGAGCC
This sequence comes from Masticophis lateralis, assembly GCA_030761175.1. Lineage (NCBI taxonomy): Eukaryota > Metazoa > Chordata > Lepidosauria > Squamata > Colubridae > Masticophis > Masticophis lateralis. The sequence goes on from JAUDYJ010000016.1 coordinate 7,635,358, forward strand.
CCCTCCGTTCCCCCTTCCCCCATCACTGTTTCTTCCTTAGGGCCTGAATCCCGGGAAGGCGATTGCCGAAATCAAGAAGATGATGGCCACGTACAAAGAGAAGGTGGCCCATGGCTAGCCGCTCCCCCCTCCCCCCGTGTGCACAGCCTGCCTTCTTATACAGAGGGGTGGGGGTGGGGGTTAATTTATAGCGGGATTTTCAGTGGGGTCGCAGACTCCGCCTTGTGGACTTGTACAGTGAAATCTGTAAAGCCTAATAAAAAAAAATCAGTTTCCTACTTTGTCCCTCTGCTTTTCCCCTCTCTCTTCAGTTCTGGCTTCTCTCTCAAGGGGCAGATGCTCCTCGGCACAGGGCTCAAAAGACCCTGGGAGGGGAGGAGTCTTTGAGGCAGGAAAGCCGGATGGGTCAGCTCATCTGCACTTTCCCTCCGACTGAACACCCCCCCCTCCACTTTCTTCAGCAAAACGTTATTTTTTTCCCCCAAGTTTTTTATTTTTTATCTATATATATATAAAAGGGAAAACCACTCACGTCGTAATCACGAAATCTCCAGAACCGTAAAGCCTACAAACTTGAAATTTGCCACCTATGTTCCTCTTGGCTTCTAGGTGCTTCACTAAGAAAGGGTTTTTTTTGAAATGGCCATCAGAGCATTAGTATTTCCTATATTATTATGAGCACGCTCTGATGCTAAGGAGTTCTACTCCCCCTCCCCACCTGAAAAGAAATGTGTTCCAATTGGAAAACACAAGCAGAGGAGAGGAGTTTCACTTTCAGTTTTACTTTCACAGCAGCAAGCAGCTTTACTACAGAACAGTTGAGCCACGCCCAGCCTCCTTCCTGTCTCCTCCTTGCTCACACAGCAAATACTGTTTGTGTTTCCAAACACCCCTCAACTCTCTCACACACTGACAGGATGCTAGCCAAATGAATACCGATAGATGCTGCAGGCTGGGACATTCTACTTCCATTCCCCCTCTGTTCCAACTGCCAGTTGCATTATATTATCATACTCTGATGCTATGGAGTTACATATTCTACATTACGTTTCAGGCTGTAAGTGTCAATTTATCAAGCCTGAGCACATAGTTTCGTAGCGAAGCACGGGCATCCAGCTAGTTTTTTATAAATGTATCAATGCGTGGAAAGTGTGACATCTGGGTATCATACATTCTAATACAAATAAAACTTATCAAAGTTAATCATAATTATTACATCCAATCAACTTACATATCTCTAGTAAATAATACGCATTTTATTAGATTAGATTCTTTATTGGCCAAGTGTGACTGGACACAAGGAATTTGTCTTTGGTGCCTACTCAGTACATAAAAAGACAACATTCATCAAGAATCATAAGATACAACACTTAATGATAGTCATGGGGTATCAATAAGCAACCAAGTCATATTAGGAAACAGTAAATATAAATCGTAAGAATGCAAGCAACGAAGTTACAGTTATACATCCATAAGTGGGAGGAGATGGGTGGTGGGAACGCTAAGAAGCTCAATAGTAGTGCAGACTTTGAAAAGACCATCCCTGTCCTAATTAATGTTTTCTTTTATTGGTATCCTTTTCATGTATTTATAATTATGTTTATACTCATATCTGTCATAAAATACATGCTTGACAAATAAATCAACACATAAAATACATACCTACCAGGGGTGAAATGCTCCTGGTTCAGACCGGATCTCCCAATCCGGTAGCGATGGAGGTGGGTGGTTCGAAGAACCGGTAGCAAAAATCCCTGCCCACCCCACCCCCATGCCCAGCTGAGCCGGGGGATCATCAGAAGCTTTTTTTTTTTTTTTACTTTTAAAAGCATTTTTTCTACAACCTCTTCCCCCGAAAAAAAAATGCTTTTAAAAGTTAAAAAAAAAAGCCTCTGCTGATCAGGCAACTCAGCTGGGATCATCAGAGGCATTTAAAAGAAAAAAAACCCTTTTTTTCTTTTAAAAGCCTCTGACATCCAAGCTGAGTTGCCTGATCCTCAGGGGCATTTAAAAGAAAAAAAGCCTCTGCGGATCAGGCAACTCAGTTGGGATCATCAGAGGCTTTTGAAAGCATTTTTTTTAACCTCTTCTCCAAGAGGTTGTAGAAAAAATGGTTTTAACAGTTTTTTTAAAAAAAGGCCACACCCACCCAGTGACATTACCCCCCACCCACCAAGCCACACCCACAGTAGTAACAAATCTGAGATTTCACCCCTGATCCCTACCAACAGTTTGACAGCGTTGAGGGAATTATTTGATTAGCAAACCATTGATAAATCCTAATCAGCCAATAGGAGGAGAGACCAGGAAAAGATGAGGAAAAAGAAAGAAACTCTCCTGTGGGGAATTTAAAACAAACCCAAGGAGTCCTATTTATATCGCAGCGACCTCTTGCTCCTCGGAGAGGGGAGGGGATAGGGGGGGCTCTTCAGTCGCTTAGGACTACTTCTCCCGGCAGCCTCCGCGAGCGCCGGCCCCGCCACCTCCGGGATCAGCTGCTGCAGAGGCTCCCGAACTCGCCCAGCTCACCTCCAACTCGGCCGGCAGCCCCTGGTGGGCGAGCGGAGCTGTCCACCTGCTGGACAGACCGAGAGTAAGAGCGAGAGCTAGAGACAGAGGCATCGGCGGCTGCTCCGGACTCGCACGCAGGGCGGCTCTCGCGGTTCCCGCAAACCCCCCCCCCCCGCTTTGCCTTCTCGGGGCGCCCGGGACAGCCGGCTAGGCGAGTTTCGACCGGTTCCCCATTGGCGAACCGGCAGCTAACGCCCCGGTGCCTCCCCACCCAGCACCCACGGCTGGCAAAGGCAAGTCCCTTCGGCCGGGCTGTTTCTTGATCGCGGGCCAAAAGCCGCCGGGAAGAGGGCGAGGTGACACGTAGCCCTGCGGGCGGCCTCGCTGGTCGGTCTCACCACCGGTTCGCCGGTAAGGAAGCAGCTTTGGGGGTGGTGGGGTGGACAACGGGATTCCCAAGAGAAGCAGATGTTTTTGCCTTTGGCCAGAGGCTCTCCCCCTCCCTCTTCCTTTCCGGGGCGGAGGGGTGGTCTTTGAGTGCTGCCCTAAGTCCCACCCCCACCCCACTCAGCACCCTTGGCCGGAGTTTCCCCCTCCCCAAAAAGGACTTTGCCTTCGCCCCCCCCCCTCCTCCCAAAAGCTGCCCTACCTGCATGGCTGTGCTCAGCTTTCCCATGGGAGGGGGGAAACTTGTCCTGAGTGCCCCACCCCACCCCATACTACGCCAGTCCCTTGCCTGGAGTTTCCCCCTCCCCTTTCAGGTGGGGGGGGGGCAACTGCTGCCTATGTGCATGGCTGGGCTCAGCTTTCCCTTGTTTCCCATGGGAGGGGGGAGGACTTGTCCTGAGTGCCCCCCCCCATCCACCTGACACTGGCCCATTCCCTTGCCTGGAGTTTCCCCCCTCCCCAAAAAGGACCAAATTCCACTGGCTAGGTGGCTCACGTTGAGCTTGTCAATCAGAAAAGTCAGCAGTTCGGCAGTTCGAATCCCTAGTATAGGTTTCCTGCGGGAGCAGGGGGTTGGACTAGATGACCTCCAAGGTCCCTTCCAACTTTGTGTTACTGTTAAATAGTGCCCTATTTGCATGGCTGGGCTCAGCTTCCCCTCGTTTCCCATGGGAGAGAAAGTGGGGGGGGGGGGGGGGTCTCAGCCATAAGAGGTGCCTCCTTGATGATTCAGCCAAAGCCTTACAGGCTTCTCTCGGGCTTCCTTCCAGGGACTGCCATCCTGCCAGCTCCCTGCTCTCATCTTTTCTCTCCCCCACCCTTGCATTGGCTCCACCTGAACCCTGGAGTAAAAGTCCCAGGCATATGAGTGGGGCAGAGGTTGGAGAAGGCCAGAGGCCGAGTATCCAGGAGTTGCCCAGGAGTAAACGTGACCCCCCCTGCCTCTGAAGCCAACCAAGGGGGAGGCTGGTGCTCCTTTGGCCATAATAGCCCAGTGTTAAAAGATTCACCTTTCCTCTTTGGCCAGCTGGCGATGGCGGGTACGAGACTGCAGTTCTCTTAAGGATGTTTGGAAAAGTTGGATTATCCAATGGAGGCTGCCGAGTGTGCCAGGATCTTGCCAGGTGAGAGGCAAAAGGGCTTAAAAAAAGAAGAGGGAATGTGGGGGGGGGGAGCCAAAATCCAGCTGCTGCCAGGGGTGAAATGCTCCCAGTTTGGACCGGATTGCCCAATCTGGCAGCGATGGTGGTGGGTGGTTCGGAGAACCGGTATCAAAAATCCCTGCCAACCCGCCCCCCATGCCCAGCTGAGCCGCCCGATCATCAGAGGCTTTTTTTTTCCTTTTAAAAGCATTTTTTCTACATCATCTTCGGCCGAAAAAATGCTTTTAAAAGTAATTTTTTAAAAAGCCTCTGATGAGCGCATGGCTCATCTGGGATTGGCTCATCAGAGGCTTTTAAAAGTATTTTTTCTACAACCTCTTTGGCCGAAAAAATGTTTTTAAAAGTAATTTTTAAAAAAAGCCTCTGATGAGCCCACGGCTCAGCTGGGATCGTCAGAGGCTTTTAAAAGCATTTTCTCTACAACCTCTTCGGCCGAAGAGGTTGTAGGGGGAAAAAAAAGCCTTTAAAACAGGCAGCTCTGTGCCCAGACCATGATCGCGCTCTAACCCCGATGGGGGCAAGTGAGATGGCGCTTCCTTACAGGTCCCAGGGGAAGAAGGGTGCCACTGCTAGACGAGGCCGCTCTGCAAGAAGGGCTCGGCTGTGGGAAGGGCTGATTCTGTCCCCCCCCAATATTTGAGGGGCTGCCACAGAGAGGAGGGAGTCAAGCTATTTTCCAAAGCACCCGAAGGCCAGACAAGGAACAATGGTTGGAAACTGAACAAGGAGAGATTCAACCTGGAAATGAGGAGGAATTTTCTGACAGTGAGAACAATCAACCCATGGAACAGAAGTTGCCTTCAGAAGTTGTGGGAGCTTCATCACTGGAAGCTTTCAAGAAGAGACCGGACTGCCATCTGTCAGGAATGGTGTAGGGTCTCCTGCTCGGGCAGTGGGGTTAGACTAGATGACCTCCAAGGTTCCCTGTTGTGGCCTGTACGCGGCCTGTGCAGCTAGTAGCTGATTCTGACAGCAAGGAGGCTGGTGTGCTAAGTGAAGAGGACAAAGAGCCTCTTCTCGATGCATGGGCGCGCAGAGCTGCCAAAAGGCAGGAGTGGCTCCTCAGGAGGAGGTCTCCTCGAGAGTAAGGCTTGGGGCTAATTGGGCACTCCCTTAGCCTATTTAAGGAGGAGTGCCGACTGTAGCAATTTGCAGGGAACAACTTCATTCACATACCTTCGTGTCTTGCCTTGCTTGTCTTAGCAGCTTCCTGCGAATTGCTTCTGGGTATTCTAGTAAGCTTTCAGTTATTATTCTTTGACTTCTTGACGGCTGTTAATGCAATTAATTCACAGTCGTTGTTGTAAAAGACTGATTTATTTAGTAAACCAAGGTTTGAACTGACTTTTTTTAAAAATTTTGATTTATATGCCACCCTTCTCCGAAGACTCAGGGTGGTTTACAATGCGTTAAGCAGTCGCCTTCATATTTTTGTATATTTTATACAAAGTCAGCTTATTGCCCCCACAAACTGGGTCCTCAATTGACCTACCTTAGAAAGGATGGAAGGCTGAGTCAACCTTGAGCCTGGGGAGATTCGAACTGGTGTAATTGCAGACAGCTGGATGTTAATTACGGTGCTTAGTCTGCAGAGCTAAACCAGCTTTGTGTGTGCTGCGTTCTTTGGGGTCCGTAGCTGGGGCAGAACAGACCCTTCCAACTCTTGTTAATCTGTACATTTCTTTCTTTCTCATTGTTTTCAAACAATTAAAAAGTTGGCCTCTTCCTTGGGCAGTCAGACCTGTTTTGCTACCTCAGAGCTGAAGTTCAACTCTGCCTGAGGAAGTAAGAAATGATTTCAGCGGGATTTTCCCGTCCTATGTCGTTGTCTTGTGCAAAGAGAAAAACTCCTTGCAAGGGTGCTGACAAGTTGTGTTTTTTGCTTCCTCTCTCCTTTGTTAGGCAATAGCAGCCTGTCGGGAGACCAGCAACTGAATTACCATTCTCTGGAGCAGAGCCCCCCTAAACCCTCTACAGTAAGAAGAGAGTTTCCAGACAAGACACCTTTGAGATGGGGGAGGAGGAGAAGCAGGGGTGGGCTTCAAAATTTAGCAAGGGATTCTCTGCCCGGTTGCTGGGTGGTGGGTGTGGCCTAGTCAGCCTCCTGCACCACCGCGGGGGGGGGGGGCGTTTTTGCCCTCCCCAGGCTTCGGAGGCTTTCCTTGAGCCTCCAGGAGGGCGAAAACGGCCTCCCCAGGCTCTGGAGGCCCTTCCCGAACTTTTGGTAGGCCCGTTTTTCACCCTCCCGAGTCTCCATGCGCACCCTGCATCCAAAATGGGTCGTGTGGGAACTCCTGGGAAGGGCAGGATGGGGTGGGCGTGGCCAGCCAGGAGTGGGATTTGGGAGTTTCTCGGAACTGCACAGAATCTTAGCTAGGGGTTCTCCCGAACCCCTGCGAACCCGCAGCAGCCCACCGCTGAGGAGAAGTGGAGGAGGGATTAGAGGGCCGAGGGAGAGTCAGAGCCTCATTGGACTGTTGATCCCGGGAACTAGAAGAGGGCTTTTCCGAAGACGGGGCAGCTAAGGCCGGCTTTTCGATGCTTGAAGTCAGTGCCTGAGGTGAAGCTCATGAGGAAATGAGATAAATTTGCATTTCTCTTAAGCCATTTGTATCCTGGAGATTTTAAGAAATCCAGAAGGGATTAAGCTGTGAGTCCAATGGCTGGGCCTGGAGGCTTCGGGTGTTACCAGGAAGAGCATGGCCCTGAACTCTGCCAGAATAGAAATAGAAATAGAAATAGAAATAATAGAAATAGAAATAGAAATAGAAATAGAAATAGAAATAGAATTCTTTATTGGCCAAGTGTGATTGGACACACACAGAATTTGTCTTAGGTGTATATGCTCTCAGTGTACATAAGGAGAATAAAATACATTCATCAAGAATAAAAAAATATAACACTTAATGATAGTCAAGGTTACGAATAAGCTATCAAATCGTACTAGGAAACAAATAAAAACAATATAAGTTGTAAAAATCCAAGCAACATGGATATCATCCATGTTGAAAAATAATAGTAATACAGTCTTAGTAAATTATTTGACAGTGTTGAGGGAATGAGTTGTTGAGCAGAGGGATGGCATTCGAGGAAAAACTGTCCTTGTGTCTAGTTGTTCTGGTTTGCGGTGCTCTATAGCATCGTTTTGAGGGCAGAAGTTGGAATAATTTATGTCCAGGATGTGAGGGATCTGTAGATATTTTCCCAGCCCTCTTTTTGACTCGTGCAGTAGACAGGTCCTCCGTGGAAGGCAGGTTGATAGCCATGATTTTTTTCTGCCGTTCTAATTATCCATTGAAGTCTGTCTGTCTTGTTGGGTTGCAGAGCCAAACCAGACAGTTATGGAGGTGCAGATGACAGACTCAATCATTCCTCTGTAGAACTGGATCAGCAGCTCCTTGGGCAGTTTGAGCTTCCTGAGTTGGCTCAGAAAGTACATTCTTTGTTGTGTTTTTTTGATGACGTTTTTGATGTTAGGGGTCCATTTTAAGTCTTGAGATATGGTAGAACCTCATTATATGAAGGGACGCTGCTGAGGGCGAGGAAACTTCTGCCTGAGTTCTCCTGCCGATCGCCAATTCTTCCTTCCCCAGGAAGTGAAGGGTTACCAAAGGAAGACATGGAAGACGTTTCTCTGCCACTCGGTCTCCGTGCTCACTCTGGGGCTCCCCCTCGTCATCTTCCACTGGAAGCCACACCTGGAGATCTACGCCAAATGCACGCCCTGCCCCTTGCGCCAGGCAGACTGGGTGCTCATCCGAGTAAGTGCCAGAAGGCAGAGCTGGGCAAGAGGGGCCCCAGCAGACTTGGGTGCTGCAACGGGCCCCTGGTAGCTCCCATGGCTTTGAACCCATTTCCTCCTCTCTGCCCGGTTGCTGGGTGGGGGTGGCCATGGTGGGCATGGCCTAGTCGGCCTCCTGCATCATGGTTGTGGGGGGCATTTTTGTCCTTCCGGAGCTCTGGAGGCTTTCCTTAAGCTTCCAGGAGAGTGAAAACGGCCTCCCCAGGCTTCGGAGGCCCTCTGGAGGCTGGAAACGGGCCTGTTTCCGGCCTTCCCAAACTTCCGGTCGGCCCGTTTTTCACCCTCCCTGAGCCTCCACATGTGCCCTGCACTTACCTGCATCCAAAACAGGCCGTGTGGGGGCTCCTGGATAGGGTGGGGCAGGGTGGGGTGGTTAGGGCCAGCCAGGAGTGGGGTTTGGGGGTTCTCCGAACTGCACAGAATCTTAGCTAGAGGTTCTCCCGAACCCCTGAGAATCCCCACCCCTGCCTCTCTGCAAAGCCACTGGCTCTTCCCCAGGCAAGAGGCACTTCTGCCCATCAGCTGTTCCCGACCTCTTCTTCCAGGATCAGCCGGGAAGGTGTTTCGCATCCAGGGTCCAAACAGAGCAGATCGAAGATGGCAGGTGAGCAGCCCTTCCTGTGTGTTTCGCTGATTGGCAGAACGTGGTGAGGGGTTGGGGGGGAGGTCCGTGGCGGCACCTGGAGTCGGTAGGGAGAGAGAGAGGTGCCTACTGCCAAGAGGGAGGATGACCAGGTACTCTGTGTAGATAAGAGGAAGGATGGGAATGCAGCTCTTAGTCCGCGTATCAGCAACCTACGGCTCCGGAGTCTCATGCGGTTCTTTGGGCCCTCTGCTATGGCTTCCTGTCTGGTGATCCCACCACTGGCTGGCCCCGCCCCTCGCCCTCCCCTCCCTGTCACTCCTCGCCTGGCCTGAGAAGGTAAGGGCGACGGCAGGGGATGGAGAAGTGGCTGGGGCAGAGACAGAGAGATACAGAGAGAGGGGGAGAGAGACAGAGAGATAGAGAGGGGGGGAGAGAGAGGAAGGGAGGGAGGAAGAGAGAGAGAGATGTCAAAAGGATTTTGTGGTTCCCGGTGTTTTTTAAGCTGCCCTAATGACTGGCTGGATAGGTGTGGCTAGGGGGGTCATGTAACTGGCGGAAATGCGTGATGTCGAGTTGGCCACACCCACCCAGGTTTTGTGGCTCCCGGTGTTTTCTTTTCTGTGGGAAACAAGTCCAAGTGGCTCTTTTGAGTGTTTTAAGATTTGCAGACCCCTGCCTTAATCAGATGCAACCTTCCTGATTTCCAAAACGTCTTGTCCTCTCCTCTCTCTTCCGGGGAAGCCTCGAATCCAGAACAGATGAGGGGAGGAGCGCTATCGCCGTGGGCGTTTCGGATGACCAAGCAAGAAGCCGGGACACCATACGGCTGCACCAGAAAGAAGAGGTCAGCACCCCAGGATGGGCGACCCTGGCTCCATTCTGAACAGCTCACCGATGGGGGTCCCCTGATGAGTCTGCTCTGCAAAGGGGCACATCTCCCTGAAGGCAGGCAGGGTCCCAGTCCTGTGAGGCACAGATGCCATGGCACACAGCAGGCTGGGCAGAGGAAATTCTTCCGGCCAGGGCCAGCTGCTGCTGGTGGTGCTATTGCTGATGCCTCGGAGACCTTAACTCGCCCCACTTTCCTCTCCTCTTCAGAAAAACGTCCTTCGCTACTACTCCTTCGAAGGTGTGCACTATCTCTGGGTGGAAAAACGGCAGGCCTACTGCAGGGCCAGGTGAGAAGTACTCCCTGGGGGCTCTCTACAGGCTGTGGGCCTGGCCAGTCCTGGCTAGTCTAACCGGCCTCTGGACCATTCGGATTTTAATCCGTCCGAGAAGAAATGCAACCTGCCCCTTTCTCTCTGTGTTTCTGCAGCACGTTGGATGAAGGCTGGACGTGTTCCGATCTCCACCTCTCTTGCCGTGGCCTGAGCGTCCAAGAGCAATCTGCCAGGCACGTCCTGCCCTTTAGGGAAAGAGTATTTCCCTGCTTTAGCGCCAGTGGTGGGATTCAAATAATTTAACAACCGGTTCTCTGCCCTAATGACCGACTGGGTGAGCGTGGCCATGGGGTGTGACAGGCAGCATTCGACCTCCTGCACCTCCAAAAATTGGCTGGGGGTGGGGAAGGGAAATGCACCGCCATCCCGTGCCCCGTTTTGAGCCTAGTAGGCCTCCCTGCAGCCTCCTGGGAATGAAAATGGGCTGCATGGAGGGGGTGGGGGGGTTGCCACACACCCCAGCACCCTGTTTTGGGTCTAGTAGGCCTCCCTGGGAGCCAAAATGGGACACGTGGGGACTCCTGGAAGAGGCTGGGAGGGGAGGGGCCAGCAAGCAATTTAACTAGCAGTTTGCACGAACGGCCCCAAACCGGCTGAATCCCACCAATGTTTAGCACTGTAGTAAGCCAATTTTTTGGGGGTGGGGGGAGGGACTTGTTTGGGGGAAAAAAAGATCAGATCTTGCAAGGCCACCTTCTTTCATTCCTTTCTTGGTTTCCACCTCAGTTGAAAGGAGAGCTGTATCAGGTCCTGTTAAAGAGGCTTAACGTCTCTCGGCCGAGCTGCACAAAATCCACCAGCCGTTCCCAGAGGGGTCTCCTCTCGTTGGTGGCCTCACTCTTCCAGCATGGCTGTGGGGAACAGCTGGCTCCGAGGGGACTGGCATGGTTTCATCCCCTGCATCAGGTTTACAGAATGAGCCATGGTGGCGCAGTGGTTTAAATGCAGTACTGCGGACTAATTCTGCCGACTGCCAACAGTTCGGCAGTTCAATCCTGACCAGCTCAAGGTTGACTCAGCCTTCCATCCTTTCAAGGTTGCTAAAATGAGGACCCAGATTGTTGGGGGGGGAGATATTCTGACTCTATTAGCCGCTTAGAGAGGGCTGTAAAGCGCTGTGAAGCAGTATATAAGTTAAGCCAGCCAACGTTTCACACCAAGCTCCGTAAGAGCTGGCTGTCAACTAGCAAATTCTCCCCCACACAATCTTATGTTTAAACTCTCTTTAGTACAAGAAACTAGCAGGAGGCTGATGGGAAGGGGAGTCCACATTTTCTACACTGAAGCTGGGGATGGCTGTGGCTTTCCTAAAACTGTGTGCTCCTTGTACCCCTCCCTTCTTGGACAGAAAGGTGATTTACGGCCCAAACCTGATTGACGTGCCGGTGAAGTCGTACCTCTGGCTGCTGATGGATGAGGTAAGCTAGTGGTTGAGCCGGCGGCCCAACCTGTCTTCGGCAACCCGAGTGAGCGAGCAAGGAAGGGCCAGTCGCTGGGCTCTGCTCCTTGGTCAGAAGAGCTTCTGCTTCTGTCTGGCTCTGAAACAGGGAGAACAGGAGAAATGATAAGGGATTAAACTCATATGCCATCTGACTTCTGGTCGGCCCACATCAAACAAAGTCAGAAGTTACAAAGATAAACAAATAAAAATAAAAGGAGCAACTTTCCCCCCTCCCCCAGGGTGTGTCATCAGTCACATTCACTAACAGAGCAATTTCGCAGGTTGTAGAAATCACTCCCCTCCAGCCACTGTAGGTTAACCCTGGGAGATAGCCTTGAGAGAGGGAGATCTGGAATGTGCTCTTGTTTTTGGCTGTCGTGCTGCTTCACCATCCCCCTTGCCTATGGCAACTCCAGAGCAGGCCAGGGATGCTTTGCGAGTTGACATTGGGAAGGCTCTGCAGAGACCCAAACTATGAAGGCGGAAGTACCGATGAAGGGCTAAACGTGCCCGCTTCCTCTCCTCCCTTGCAGATCTTGAATTTATTCTACCTCTTCCAAGTGTTCAGCATCACCTTATGGATCTGTGAAGAATATTACTCCTACGCGGCCTGCATCTTGATCATTTCCACCATCTCCATCGGACTCTCTCTCTACGTCACCAAAAAGGTGGGCACTGGCCACAACTTTCCCCCTCCCCACTGAACTTATGCATCCACCTTGCCAGTAGCGGGATGCTGCCGGTTTAACAACCAGTTGGGTGCGTGCCTAAGGCGCTTGCACGCAGCCCTGAAAATGGAGCATTTAGATGCTCAGCTGCTTACCTTCCAAGTCAGCAATGGTAAGTAGAATAGCAAGGGGGTGAATCAGCTGTGCTGCACGATTGAGATGAGCTACAAAGCAGGAAAAATAAAGGACAGGATACAGCAAGTGTGGGGCCAATTGATCATTGGAACTACCGGTTTGCCTGAATCGGTCTGAACCGGCTGAATACCATCTCTGCACCCTGCCCCTCAAGCCGATCACTGCAGTGGGATGAGGGACCAGCGGTACCCCAGAGATGCTGCACCACTATTATTTAGCCCTTGGGGCTGCGTTGACCAAGGCTTTGGTTCTCCTTCAGCAAAACAGGACTCTCCGGGACATGGCCAAAGTGGTGAGCAGCGTGCAGATCTGCCGACCTTCTGGAGGTGAGTAATCGTGTGGTGACCTCTCGGGCAGCAGCCTGGTGGATCTCAAGAGCAGCTCCAGCCTGAAGCTGGACTCTCCTTCTCAACTGGGTCATCCACCAGAAGAGTTTCCCTCGTTCTGCACGTCATGGCATCTTTCTAGTAGATTGGGCTTCTTCCTTCCCACCGCACATGGTCTTTGTTGGTTCCTTCTTTGTGTGTGGGGGAGGGGGGGACGGACAAGGAGAAGGCACGTCGAAGCAGCCTCTTGCTCCTAAGAGCAACAGCAAGGGCAACTGCTCCCTCTAGACTACGGTGGCCAAACAGGGCTGTCAGATTCAGCTGTCCACAAAGTGACCGCATCCTCCCTTCCAGGAGAAGCTGGGAAAGGGAGATGCCCCTCCAAGGTCAAAGAGGGCCTGGCACAACTCTCAACCCAATTCTTCCGGGGGCGGGATGGAGGACACGGTCTGAGCTCCTTCCTTTCTTGGCTACCAGAGAGAGTGGTGGTGAGCTCCGTGGATCTCGTGCCAGGAGACGTCCTCGTGGTCTCTCCAGAAGGGATGCTGGTTCCCTGCGATGCCGCACTGCTGAACGGCGAGTGTGTGGTCAATGAAAGCCTTCTGACCGGTGAGTTGGTGGGAGAGGAGGACATATGCAGGGGGGGAGGCAAGGCTGCTCATTGTTTTAAAGCCCCCATCAGCATCTGCCAGCCTGGATCCCCCTTTAAATGCTTGCCATGTTCCTGCTTGCGGAGACTTCAGTGGCACCCTGGCGCTGGCAGACGTGGCTGCTTTCAAGTGACGTGGCTGCTTTCAAGTTTTTCTTGGAGCTCCCCAGCAAGCCGTCTGCTTTTTCCCAGGGGAGAGCACGCCAGTCCTGAAGACCCCTTTGCCTAAAGGCCCGGAAGACGCCAACACCACCTATTCCTCTGAAGAACACAAACGACACACCCTGTTCTGTGGGACACAAGTCATCCAGGCTCGATCCCACGGAGACGCTGACATCCTGGCAGTTGTGACCCGCACTGGTGAGGGCATTTCAGGGTGTTTCTTCTCTCTCCAGCCAGTGTCCTACAAAGCCTGCTTGCCCTGCACCCCTGGTCTCACGCCCAGCCTTGCTGTCTCCCTCCCTCCGCTTCCTCCAGGCTTCTACACAGCCAAAGGGGATCTCATCAGCTCCATCCTTCACCCCAAGCCACTGAAGCTCAGGTTTTATAACGATGCTTGGAAGTTTCTCACCTTCCTTGCCATCTTGGGTAAGTTCACACGTGGTATCGAAAGCAGAAAAGGCAGGCACCCACTGTCTCCTGTAGGGGCTAGAGTTTTAGACCTGGGGAAAGAGACAAGGGTGAAACGCTCCCAGTTTGGACCAGATCACCTGATCCGGTAGCGATGGTGGCGGGTAGTCCGGAGAACCGTTAGCAAAAATCCCTGCGTGCCCCCCTCCCCATGCCCAGCTGAGCCGCATGATCATGAAAAGCTTTTTTTTTTTACTTTTACTTTTAAAAGCATTTTCTGTGTGGGCTGCTCTGATAGTCACTCAGCCTTGTTTGCTGGGGTCCAGGGTAAAATCCAGCAGGTTCTGGAGAAGCGGTAGCAGAAATTTTGAGCAGTTCGGAGAACCGGGAGTGGAAATTTTGAGTAATTCGGAGAACTGGCAAATACCACCTCTGGCTGGCCCTTCCCCTGGAGTGGGGTGGGAATGGTGATTTTGCAGTATCCTTTCCCTGCCATGCCCACCAAGCCACATCACACTCACCAAGCCACGCCCACAGAACCGGTAGTAAAAACAATGGATTTCACCACTGCTGGGGTCTCAAGATTTTTATTCCTCTTTCCTCCAGCCGTCATTGGGACCATCTACAGCATCATCATCTTAAGCAGACACAAGGTAGGTTCAGTGCCTGGAGGCCTGAGTCTCTCTCACCACTTTCCCCCTCTCCTTCCCACCCCCTACCCCCAGATCTCCAGATGAGAACTACTCCAAAGGTCGTCTGCTCCAAAACACACAGCCCTCACCTCTTGGGTGACAAAATTCCTTCAATTGGTGGCCTCTTTGGCCAGCCACTCATTGGGTCTCTGCTATTGGGGGCTCATGGAGTCAGTGTTGTGACCTACACCCAAGTAGTTATTACCAGACACAATCAGTCCTAAGCAAACATATTTTATTAAAACAGCTGAGAATTTCTTCATTCTCAGCTTAGTCCAAATTAATTCCAAAATAAATCCTTCAGATAAAGTCCCTTGGCCTTATCAGAAACCTTTGTCTTCTTTGCCACCCCCCCCCCAAAGGCTTTTCTTGGCAAAGCCCCATGAAGTTCAGAAAACAAAAGATGCCGACTCAAAACAGATGTAGCAATGTTGCTTTCCTACAAAGAGCCCAAGAGTCTTTGCTGCTCTTTTAAGCCTTACGGGAGAGGCCACTCATCTCCTGGCCTTACTCCCGTGTCGTCCTTTTTGCTTTAGCTGCTCTTGCCTTCTGGCAGCTCTTCGCATTCTGCACTAGGAACAGGCTCCTCCTGCTCCTCTGCCTCTCTGCTGTCTGACTCTGGAGGCTCCGGAGTCCGCGCACTGCTCCCAGATGGCCCTGGCCCCATCTCTGCCTCCAACGCAGAGCCCTCATCCGGGCCTTCCCCAGACTCCAGGACTGGCCCATGTTCCTCCCCAGCCTCCTCACTGTTCGACTCCACTGCCAGCTCCGAGGGCTGCTGGTGCACCATAACAGTCAGCCTCAAATGGCAGCAGGCTTAGGTACCTTGGGTACAAGGCAGACTTAGAAAGATTGGGCCCGGCTGACCTTCCCCATATGGAGGTTTTGCCACTGAACATCACCAAGAATCTTAATGCAACCTCAGTTCCAATCTCCGTTGGCCTTCTGGATAGCTGGGAAGCCATTGTGCCCACCTGTTTCTCACGCAGTCACCCTTGGCAGGTTTCCCGGTGGCTGATAGCTCTCCGTGCTTTGGACATTGTGACGGTGGTTGTTCCCCCAGCCTTGCCAGCTGCGATGACGATGGGCACCATGTACGCTCAAGGTCGGCTGAAACGCCAGGGCATTTTCTGTATCAGTCCCCAGCGCATCGACCTCTGTGGAAAGGTGCGCCTGGTTTGCTTCGACAAGGTGAGACCCCGGGAAGGGTGCCGGGTCCTGGGCTGCCCATCCAAGGATCTTAGCCAACTGTTAATTGGTTGAGGTTTCTTCCCAGACAGGGACCCTTACCGCTGATGGCATGGACATCTGGGGAGTTGTTCCCCAGGCTGGCAGCTCTTTCCTGCCCATCGTCCATGAGCTCCGTCGCTTGGCCGATGGGCCGCTGCTCCACTGTCTGGCCACCTGCCACACCCTCTCTCTGCTTGGAGATCAGCCTATAGGTGACCCGGTGGATCTCCGGATGCTGGAGTCTACTGGATGGGTGAGAAAGAAACATGTCTCTTTGCCATTTCCAGGATTCTCTTTGGCCACGTCCTCTTGCATGGCCAGAAATGGGTGAAAAGGGAAGGGGGTGGTTCCTTTTCCAGAAGGGAGAAGAACCAGAGGTGAAATCCAGCAGGTTCTGACAGGTTCTGGAGAACCGGTAGCGGAAATTTTGAGTAGTTTGGAGAATCAGCAAATACCACCTCTGGCTGGCCCCAGAGTGGGGAGGGAATGGGGATTTTGCAGTATCTTCCCCCAGAAGTGGGGAGGGAATGGGGATTTTGTAGTATCCTTCACCCAGAAGTGGGAAGGAAATGGGGATTTTGCAGTATTCTTTCCCCAGGAGTGGGGATGGAATGGGGATTTTGCAGTATCCTTCCCCCAGGAGTGGGGAGGGAATAGAGATTTTGCAATATCCTTCCCTTGGGAGGGAATGGAGATTTTGCAGTATCCTTCCCCTGGAGTGCAGTGGGATTGGGAATTTTGTAGTATTCTTCCCCTGGAGTGGGAAGGGAATGGGGATTTTGCAGTATCCTTCCCCCAGAAGTGGGAAGGGAATGGAAATTTTACAGTATCCTTTCCCCAGGAATGGGGAGGGAATGGGGATTTTGCAGTATCCTTCCCCTGGAGTGGAGTGGGAATGGAGATTTTGCAGTATCCTTCCCCTGCCACACCCACCAAGCCACACCCACAGAACTAGTAGTAAAGAAATGTGGATTTCACCACTAAGAAGAACCAGCATTCCCCAGAGGTCCATGACCAGAGTCATACGGGACTCGTCACTTACTTGTTGTTTTTTCTGGTCAACTTTGCCATGCTAACCCCTGTTCCCCATCGTTGAGTTTTAAAGTGGGATCCACTCAAGGGGCAGCCATGTTTCTCACAGGACAAGGTGGCCCCTCCTCAGCTTCCTCTTTGCTTCTTGCAGTCTCTGGTAGAAACTGAAGGGCCAGAGGTGAAGGCCTGCCTGGAACAGGACTTTGGGACTGGAGCTCTGCTGGTCATGGCTCCCCCACTGCTGAGAGAGCAGCTCCCCGGCATGGTAAGGCTCTATCCTTCCTCATGGCAGGGGAGAGGGATGGGCTCACAGCCTTCCTCGTCAGAGGATGAGCACAGTGCAGAAAGAGATCTGGCCGAAGGAGGTTTGCAGAAGGGGTGGTATTCACTTACCTTCGCTACCGGTTCGGAAATGTGAGCGCATGCGCCATCTCCGTGCATGCGCAAGACCTTCTGCGCATGCGCAGATCATCAAAAATTGGACGTTATCAGGGGTGAAATCCAGCAGGTTCTGACAGGTTCTGGAGAACCAGTAGCAGAAATTTTGAGCAGTTCGGAGAACCGGTAAATACCACCTCTGGCTGGCCCCAGAATGGGGTGGGAATGGAGATTTTGCAATATCCTTTCCCCAGGAGTGGGGTGGGAATGGAGATTTTGCAGTAACCTTCTCCTGGCAGGCCCACCAAGCCACACCATGCCCAGTAACCACGCCCACAAAACCAGTAGTAAAAAAAATTGGATTTCACCACTGGACGTGATGACGTCTGGGTGGGTGGCGGAGCCTCCTGTAGTCACCGCTACCGGTTTTCCCGAACCGGATAGAACCTGGTGAATACCACCACTGGTTTGCGGGACATCCGGGAAAACCCCATTTCCTCTCACCCGTTTCACAAATTGTCCCCTTCTTCGGGGCTGCTTTCGGGAGCTCAGCTGTGGCCTCTTCTCCACAGAAGACCCCCGTCCCCATGGCTGTCCTCCGTCGCTTCCCGTTTTCTTCAGCTCTGCGGAGGATGAGCGTTCTGGGGAAAGCTCCCGGCAATAGCCCCGTGGAGGCTTTCATGAAGGGAGCTCCAGAGACGGTGGCCGGCCTCTGCAAGAAAGAATCAGGTGTTTGCTGAAGTCTCCTTTCGAGGACATATATGAGGGCGGGGGCAGGGACGGGCTGCTGGGAGTTCGCAGGGGTTTGGGAGCACCTCTAGCTAAGGTTCTGTGCAGTTCAGAGAGCCCCCAAATCCCACTCCTGGCTGGTCCCCGCGTGGGGACTCCTGGGATCCCCCACTCCTCCCTTCCCAGGAGTCCCCACGCGGCCCGTTTTGGATGCAGGTAAGTGCAGGGCACAAGTGGAGGCTCAGGGAGGGCGAAAAATGGGCCTACCGGAAATTCGCGCCTGCTTCTGGCCTCCAGAGGGCTGAGAAAAGCCTCCGGAGCCCGGGGAGGGTAAAAACGCCCCTTTCTCGCGCCATGGTGCAGAAGGCCACACCCACCATGGCCACGCCCACCCAGCAGAGAATCCCTTGCTAAAGTTGTTGATGCCCACCCCTGGGCAGTTTGGGGGGAGGGTCTTCCTCGTGCTTTCTGACAGCATGTCTTCCTCTTCTAAAGGCCACACTCTCTCCGTTTGCTTTGCAGTCCCCGAGGATTTTCCCCAGCAACTGCAACAGTTGACAAGCAGCGGGTTCCGCGTTCTGGGCCTTGCTTATAAGCCCTCGGTGGCCGTGGGGAGCTTTGAAGAAGCCCAGGAGGTGACCAGGTGGGTGGACATCCAGTTCGTTGCCCTTCTGTCCTGCCAGCCTAGCTTCCAGGTTTCCCCCTGGCAAACTTATCGTTTTCCTCTTTGGGTGATCTTCTTAGGAGACAAAGGAGTCTTGACTTGGTATTCAAATACCGGTCGCATTTTGATGTTCGAGGGCATTAAGTGTGGGATGTTACAGAAGCCATATTGGTTGCTCCTTGCTAGTACCTGGCCAGACGTACATCCTCGAGCCCTTTGGCCATTAACGTTCTTATTACATGATGAAAAGTTGATGGAGGAGGACACCTATCACATACCTGGATGGGTTGGGAAACAGCCGTAAAAATCCAGGAAGATTTTTTTCCTAGAGAAATTCACCAATGAATGGGGAGAAATGCAAAATTCTTCACTGGAATGAGAGATAAAAGGCAAAGGTGGGATACCTGGGAAATGTAGAAAAGACGGTGGATTGGCGTTCATTGCAAGCAGAATACGAGCCAGCTTATATTGAGGAAAGACGTTGCAACCAATGGACAAAGAGTGAACGGCCTTTCTCTGGGTGCACTCGGGCAGAGGCTGGGCAGAGGGGATTTTGGCACAGAGCAGGGAAGTCTCTCCGTGATGCCATGGGTCCTGGCAAGGCCCGCTGACGGACGCTTCCTCCTTGGGCAGAGACTGGGTGGAGACAGACATGGTCTTCCTTGGGCTCCTAGTCCTCAAGAACGTCCTCAAGCCCGAGACGGCACCAGTCATTCGTGTGCTGCGTAGTGCAGGGATCCAAACCGTTATGGTCACAGGTGAGAAAAACGGGGAAGGGGCCGGGAAAGCTGGGGAGAAGAGAGATTCTCTTCTGGCTGCAAGACTTTGAACAGTGGGAGGGATGTCGGTGGCTTCTAGCCAGAGGTGGGTTTCACATATTTTTACCACTGGTTCGCTGTGCAGCCACACACTCGCTTCACGCATGCACCTTCCACACATGTACCCAGCCTTCTGTGCATATGCTTCGCTCGCATGTACACCTTCTGTGCGTGTGCCCAGCCTCCAAAACGTAGCTAAATTGGACAGCATAGTGCAGAGACGATCGCCGCTACGGGTTCGCTCAAACCAGTCCAAACCGGCTGAAAACCACCACTGCTTCTAGACTGAGGATGGCCTGCTGGGCTCATGTCTCCTTTTGCTCTTTCGGCCTCAGGAGACAACATGCTCACTGCAGTCAACGTGGCGAGGAGCTGCCAAATGGTGGAGGCGCAGGAGCGCGTGGTATTCGTGAATGCTGCGCCTCCTAGCCATGGCAAGGTAGCTGCCCTCACCTTCACTCCTTCAGAGCAAGTCAAGGTGAGACCTCTTCCTGGCTGAACCCCCTCCGTGACCACAGTTGGCTGTGGGGCTCTTTCGGGGGAAGTGTCGGGCTGTCATGGCTGCATCTTTGCTCTCCAAGCTTCATGAACTGACAACCTGACATTAGCAACAGTGGGGGGGGGGGGAGATTGGAATGTAAGAAAGAAGTGGGGGGTGGAAGTTTCAGCTGAGCCTTGTGAGAAGCAACAGCCAGCCAAGGTCAAATAATGAGATGCAGAGCTGGGAACTGAGAGCCTGTTAAAGGTAAAGATTCCCCTTGTGCATACATGCTAGTCGTTCTCAATTCTACGCGGCGTTACGTTGCGCTCGGATTTCGAACTGCTGACCTTTCTGATCAACAATCTCAGCGTCATAGCCACTAAGCCACCATGTCCCCATCCTAAACAATATACAAGCACCTAATTGGACATTTACAAATAGCCAGAGGGTGGAGAGGAAGAGAGGGGGGAGAGGAAAATTTACTTTGCATTGTTTGCACGGGAAAACCTCAGATTCAGTGTACGCTACTTCTGTAACCATCTAAACATCAGTAAAGTATACTCTTGGCAAAAACAAATGGCCAGGGGTCTTCGTTTGTTAGATGACTGAGTGGGATGCTTGAGAGTTTTCCCGTTGCAATCCTGGTCATCTGAATGGGCCGTCAACCACGATGGGTCATGCCCAGTCATAGCTAGCGTTTCCTTCCAGATAGAAGCAGGAGGTGTCCACGGTAATAGGAGGGAGGGAGGGAGGGAGGGTGAAGAGAAAACCGTACCAAAACCAGGTTCCTGCTGATGCGGGATGCCAAGCTTGAATGAAAAATTCAGTTGGCTGTGGGACTGTTTCACAGGATGCGCACCAACAAGAAAGCGACTTCCCAGAACAGCTGCCGTGCTCCTTTGCCGTGAACGGGAAATCCTTTGCGGTCCTCTGCGAGTGCTTCCCAGCCCTCCTGCCCAAGGTAACACCGTGGGGGAGAGGAACTGGTTCACTTGTCTCTGGTCTCCTCAGACCAGTCGTCCTTTCTTGCGGGACGTGCCTGTTCCTGGCCTTCTACCAGGGTTCTCGTGACCAGCCTGCCTTCTTGCATCGGGCTGATGGGAGAGTTGAGCTAAGCCTTCGCCTGGCACCTGAACAGAGGCGGAACGGCGACCCTGCCTCTCGGCTCCTCCTGGAAGGGTCTTTCCCAGTGGCGGCAACAACTCCTGATCATCCAAGTTGTTGCCCATCTCAGAAGGGCAGCGGCATAGCTCACCCTCCCCCTCTTGATGTCTTTTGCAGATATTAGTCCAAACCGCTATTTTCGCCCAGATGTTACCTGATCAAAAAACTCGCCTGGTTGAGCATTTGCAACGTTTAAAGTAAGTATGGAGGCTGGAGGCAAGATTTCCCCACATCCCTCTGATGGGTGGAAGAGCAAAAGTGTGTGTGTGTGTGTGTGTGTGTGTGTAAGCATGGGAAGAATCTGATCCCGAACAAGCCCCCTGTTGTGAACCTGGCAGCTTCAGAGCCAAAGGGAGGCCTTGGCCTGTGAGATTGAGAGTAGCCAGCACCAGTGTTGCATTTGGAGAGAACGGGAAGGCGGAAGTTGAAGGACGCTGCATGAGTTACGCCCTTTCCTGAACCGGCAATCCCTACTCACAGTAACTCATGCTTTAGTCACTTCTCGTCTTGACTGTTGAAACACGCTCTACATGGGGCTGCCCTTGAAGAGCATCCGGAAGCTCCAGTTGGTGCAAAATGCAGCTGCCCACACGGTTTTGTGCAGACCCCGGTGTACACATGTATCACCTCTCCTGTGGGAGCTGCCGATTTGGTTCCAGGTGCAGTTCAAAGTACTGGTTGTCACCTTTAAAGCCCTTCGTGGCTTGGGATCAGATTATTTTAGGGACCGGCTCTTGACGGCCACATCTACCCGACCATTTAGAGCGGGGAAGCAGGGAATGCTGCGGGTCCCATCCCCGAGGGAGATACACCTGGTGGGTCCCAGAAGAAGGGGCTTCTCTGTGGTGGCTCCCTCTCTCTGGAACATCATCCCACCCAGAGATTACAACAGTCCCCACTCTGGCACTCTTCCGGCAGGCGCTAAAGAGCTGATTCTGCCAGCAGGCCTGGGGAACCCAGAGTGGGATGGAGCCCATGAAATGGCTCGTGTGATCGGCTGTCGCCAGGGCGTGAAGTTGGGGGGTGATTTTATTACATTGATTTATTTGCTTTTTTATTAGTTTTTACTGTTTTTAAATGTGGTTTTTATATTCGGTAAGCCGCCTTGACTCGCCACGGGCAAATAGGCGGCAATATAAATTTAATTGATAAATAAATAATAAATGAGCTCGAGGTTGTGGGCTGAAAGATACTAACTGTACTAAAGACCTGCTCCCCCCCATTCCCTTTTTTGAAGAAAAAAAGCAAGGCGGGTGGGAATCAGTCTTCCACTTTAGGGAACGATTTGCCTGTGTTGCCTACAGCTACTGCGTGGCCATGTGTGGGGATGGGGCCAATGACTGTGGGGCTCTGAAGGCAGCCGACGTGGGCATCTCGCTCTCTGAAGCGGAGGCCTCGGCAGCAGCACCGTTCACTTCCCAGAGGGCCAATATCGAGTGCGTCCCCATCACCATCAGGTAGGTGGGATGAACCCAGTTCTTTGAGAGACGCCGGTGGCGGAAGCTACAGCCTCCTTTCTCCCATCCAGGTTCTCCTCTTCCTGGAGAGGCCGGGAGTCTTGCTGACTCCTTTGGGAGAGGGAAATTCAAATCCTTGCAACAAGCTATGTTGACCGTGTCAGGGACGCGGCGACTCAGTGGCTAAGACGCTGAGCTTGTCGATCGAAAGGTCGGCAGTTTGAATCCCTGATGCTGCGGAATGGGGTGAGCTCCCGTTCCTTGTCCCAGCTTCTGCCAACCTAGCAGTTCGAAAGCACGTAAAAAATGCAAGTAGAAAAATAGGGACCACTTTTGGTGGGAAGGGAGCAGCGTTCCGTGTGCCTTTGGTGTTGAGTCATGCCGGCCACATGACCACGGAGACGTCTTCAGACAGCGCTGTCTCTTCGGCTTTGAAATGGAGATGAGCACCGCCCCCTAGAGTCAGGAATGACTAGCACATATATGCAAGGGGAACCTTTACCTTTTATGTTGATCATCTCCCAGCCTCCAAGGACCTGGCTAAGCAACGGAAGTCCTCTCCATCAGGAATCCAGGTTTAACTTTTCCCTTCTATCAAATCTGTCCAAGTTTCCATTCCAAGAATGGCCTTGGCTTTGGGTCGGGTTTCCAGCGTTTTGATCCTAGGTGAAAGGAAGCCTAGGGGTCTTCCTGCAGTGTTCATCCACACCACCCCGATTTTGCCCTGGGCCTCAGGGCAGCGCCTCGCCCCTTGAACGGGTTACATTGAGGGCTGGGCTGCAGGGGGTTCGCAGGGGTTCGGGAGAACCTCTAGCTAAGATTCTGTGCAGTTCAGAGAACCCCCAAATCCCACTCCTGGCTGGCCCTGCCCACCCCAACCAGAAGTCCTCATGCGGCCCATTTTGGATGCAGGTAAGTGCAGAGTGCGCATGGAGGCACAGGGAGAGTGAAAAATGGGTCTACTGGAAGTTTGGGAAGGACGGAAATGGGCCTGTTTCCAGCCTCCAGAGGGCCTCCGGAGCCTGAGGAGGCCATTTTCACCCTCCCAGAGGCTCGAGGAAATCCTCCAGAGCCCAGAGTGGGCAAAAATGCCAGCCTCCCCCCCATCCCCGTTGTGGTGCAGGAGGCCAACTAGGCCACGCCCACCATGGCCACGCCCACCCAGTAACCAGGCAGAGAACCCCTTGCTAACATTTTTGAAGCCCACCCCTAGTTACGTTGTTCCTGGGGGAACACTCAGTGAAAGATTCCCACGTGAAATTCAAGATGCCGTGTTTAAGGCGCATCCTGTTTGCAAAGAAAATGTTGTTTTCTTGCCAGAGATGAAGTTTCTGAGCACAGAATTTTTCCTCCCTTGAATTCCTTCACCCCATGAGCCCAATCCCCCTTCTCCCAGAAAAATGACCGTCCGTTTCTCCCCTTTAGGGAAGGAAGATGCTCTTTGGTCACCTCCTTTGGCCTCTTCAAATACATGGCATTCTACAGCCTCACGCAATTCGTTTCCGTGCTTCTGTTGTACACGGTAAGGTGGCCATTTTCCTTCTCTGCCCTTTTGGCTCTTGGGAGAATCTCGGAGCCCAGGTGAAAGTTTGCAAGCAGCGAGATCTAGAAACCCGAGCGCCAGGCGTGGGGTTTGCCCAAGGGATGGCATAAGGTACGGGAAATACATAAAGCGACACCCAAGTAAAAACGAAATGCATGATGGCAACCAACAGAGAAGCTTTAAAAAGGGGGTTAAATTAGCAGCTTCTGAACGGTAACAGAAATAGCCGTGTGCAAAAGAGCTGCAGGAACCGGAACCTCTACTGAATCCCGGAAGGAAAACACAAACTGATTCACCCAACGTGCTAGAAGTGTGATGGCGAACCTTTTTGGCACCAAGTGCCGAAAAGGTTGCATGGAAACATTGCACGCATGTGCGTGCACTCGTCGGGGCTGCGCTCCGGAAAAGCCGAACTTCTGGGTTCTACTGGGCATGCATGCCCAACGATCCGCTGGCCGGCATGCATGCGCAGGCTGGTTTTCGGCACTTTCACACACGCAAAGGGATTGCATTGTGGAAAAACCAAACTTCCAGGTTCTAGCACCCATACACGGCCGACGATCAGCTGGCTGGCACGCATGCGCAGGCCGGTTTTCGGCACTGCTGCACATGAGTGCAGCTGATCATTGTTTGCACATGCACACCAGAAACCCGGAAGACAAACAGGCAAGGCCACGCATGCTGGGCAAATGGCTTTGTGTGCCACTTTGGGCACGTGTGCCATAGGTTTACCATTACGGCACTAGAACAAGGGAGGCCTGGATTGGAACTCCTGGTGAGGATCAGAAGGACCTCCTGGCTGGGATGACCCTAGACCGGAGGAGGCTTCTGCTTCTTGGGAGAACCGCAAGAGGTGGGAAGGTGACGCAAGTCAACGAGCAGGGCTCTCCCGGCATCCAAGACTGAGGAGGCTCTGCCCTCCTCAGCGGGGCGGCCATTGCATCTCTATTTTTTCTGCCCCTCCCTCCTTCTCTCCCCTTCATCTAGCTCAACACCA
The DNA here is from genome assembly GCA_030761175.1 of Masticophis lateralis. NCBI lineage: Eukaryota > Metazoa > Chordata > Lepidosauria > Squamata > Colubridae > Masticophis > Masticophis lateralis. Next base: position 7,660,124 of record JAUDYJ010000016.1, read on the forward strand.
ACCTGAGCGATGGGCAGTTCCTGTTCATCGACCTCATCATCACCACCACGATGGTGGCTCTCATGGGCAAAACGGAGCCTGCTGAGGACTTGGGCCTCAAGCGCCCCCAGGGAGCCCTGATCAGCCTTGCCGTCCTAGGCAGCCTTTGCCTCCAAACGGCTCTCATCATCGCAGTCTTGGTCATCATCTACTTCATCACCATATCTCAGCAGTGGTGAGCGAGGAGAGAGGAAGGCCAGCAGTTGAACCTCTCTGGCTGCTTTTGCTCGGGCCCCGCAGAGGCCAGCTAGTTCAGCCTGCCGTGGGTCGGCCTTCCTTCCGACCTCTGCAATCAAGGTGGGGGAATGGGCAGGGTTGCCGCCAGCCCAGACTCAGCTGCCTGCCCGCTTTCCTCTCAGGTTCATCCCTCTGAACAGCACTCTGTCAGCCCCTGCAAACCTCCCCAATTATGAGAACACCGTCGTCTTCTGCACCTCGGGGTTCCAGTACCTCATCCTGGCGGTGGTCGTGTCCAAAGGCCGCCCTTTCCGCAAGCCGCTTTATACTAACGGTAAGTGCTTCTATTTGGCAACCCTGGAGGCCCAGGATGAGTCAGGCCTGTTTCTCCTGCCTGGCCCCGTCAAAGCCTCATTTCTGTCTTGCTCTCCCCAGTGCTGTTTTTGATGGCCTTACTCTTGCTTGCCGGCGTCATGATCTGGCTGACCGTCTACCCGCTGGCCTTCATGCAAAAGCTCTTGCTTCTGAAGAGCGCCGGCGACCTGAACTTCAAAGTGATCTTGCTGGGAATGGCTGCTCTCCACTTCTTCGTGGCTTTCGTACTGGAGGTAATGAAGGAGCAACGTAGCTGGGAAAGCAGACTTTTAAGGTGTTGCCCAGGCCGGATGCAGCAGTTCATCACTGCCTGTTTTCTGTGAAGGCCAAGCCAAGACCCATTTTTTTTCTCTGACTGGGCCAGACTTGGCTTGGGAAAATGGGACTGCTGAGCGGCTGAGGGAGGAGAATGAGCGGTGGTGGAGCATCCAGCTGCTGCTGTTGCTAGCCACAGTGGCTCCAGGCGTCACCCATTCCCAGTCTGCTTCTTCCATAGGTGGGCCTGGACCATGGCCTCCTGAACGGCTTCCGGAAGCTGCGACACAAGAAGGCATCGAAAAAGCTGTACAAGCAACTGCAGTGGGAGCTCAGCCAGGAGAAGAGCTCGTGGCCGCCTCTCCACGCACCTGTCTTCGCCCCCACCAGAATCCCCCCAGCCGCAAGATGACGCTAGTCGGTGACTTTCTGTCTGGAGGAAAAACCCGCTGGGTCTCTGCTGCGGTTCCTTTTTGGATCTAGCTCCTTTCTCTGCTGGGATCCTCCGTCGACTGACAGAGGCAACTCTGAGACTCCGATAGCGGAGTTGCTGTGCTACAGAAGAACCCGTCTTCACCAGCCTCTCGGTTGAAGCCACGGGAAGCACCCAAGATTTCTGACCACTCTGGGGGGCAGTGGGGGGGGGGGGGTGTTGTGTCTTCCTTGAATCCCCTCCTCCTCAAGCAGCCTTTTTTTTTTCCTTAACCATATGCTGGCTAAGAAAAAGCTGCCGGAGACCTCCCTTTATCCAAGGCGAGAACAATGTCCCCTTTGCTGCTGAACAGGGAATTTCAGCGGGTGCAGAACTTGTCCCACATCAGAATGTCAAGCCAAAGGAAGATAAAGGTTATCTCCAAGGGCTTCCTCCCTGGCCAGTCTGGGAATCAAGTTCCCTTCCACGGAGGAGATCTACTTTCCACTGCAAAGAGATCTGCTCTGAATCTGCCTGGGTTCCTCTGGCTGCCATTTCCAGTTGTTAAGGATTCTTCATAGCTTCTTATGGATGGGCAGCCTTGGCGGGGATGGCTGCTTAACCCACTACCACCCAACTGAAAACAGGAACCGGCGTAAAACAGGACAAGAAAGACCTGGGCCATTCGGTCTGTTTTGCTTTGACTACCCTGTTTCTCCCAAAATAAGACATCCCCTGATAATAAGCCCAATCGGGCTTTTGAGTGCATGGTAATAAGGCCAAGCGCTTATTTCAGGGTTCAAAAAAATATAGGACAGGATCTTATTTTCAGGAAAACACGGTAGGATTTTCATGTGTGTGTGTAAATGTACATATGTATATAGATAGTCCTCAACTTAACTCCACAACTAAGCCCAAAATTTAGGTTGCTAAGTGAGAAATTCATTAAGTTGAGTTTTGCCCCCACCCCTTTTTTACGAGTTTTCTTTCCACTGTTGTTAAGTGAATCACTGAAGTTCTTAAATCAGTAACACTGTTACTGTTAAGAGAATAGCCAACTTTGCTTATCAGGATGACGCGAAAGGGAATCACGTCACACGCACACAGACCCGTCTGTGACAGACACTGCAACTGTCCTAAAGAGGAACCTTTTGCCAAGCATCCAAATGTGAATCACATGACCACGGGGATGCTCTGTGGTGGTCGTTAAGTGTGAAAAATGGTCATAAGTCACTTTTTTTCCAGTGCTATTGTACCTTCGGTCACTAAGCGAACCGTTGTAAGTTGAGGACTGCCTGTATATATATACATATGTATATGTATGTATATATATATATTTTCCAATTTTTTCTTAATATGTTTATTAGGAAGAGCAATCGTTTAGTTAATTGGCTATGCAGAAGGACTTAAGGTAAAGGTTCCCCTCGCACATACGTGCTAGCCGTTTCTGACTCTAGGGGGCGGTGCTCATCTCCATTTCAAAGCCAAAGTGACAGCGTTGTCCGAAGACGTCTCCGTGGTCCTGTGGCCAACATGACTCAACGCCGAAGGCGTACAGAACACTGTTACCTTCCCACCGAAGGTGGTCCCTATTTTTCTACTTGCATTTTTTTTAAGTGCTTTCGAACTGCTAGGTTGGCAGAAGCTGGGACAAGGAATGGGAGCTTACCCCGCCAACGCAGCACTAGGATTCGAACCGCCAAACCGCCGACCGTTCGATCGACAAGCTCAGCCTCTTAGCCACTGTGTCACCACGTCCCTTAAGACAGAAGGGCTTACTACGGAACAATTAACCATCACAGAAGCAATAATGTATTAAATGAGTAACTTTGTAGGAAGAAGGTCTGGGACAAACATGGGGTGGGGGGAAGTGCCAAGGAGAGACAGGACACCTACTTAAAAGGTAACCTGGCCAAGAGGCAGGTGAGAAGAGGGCTGTCCCGGATCTTGCAAGCAGAGAGTCTTCAGGCCCAGGCAGCCCTGTTTTCGAAGCGATCCTGAAAAAAAGATGGCTGTGGGCCTTGCTGGAGTGGCTCTCTGCCCCTAAGAGAGGAACAGCTGAGAAATGGACTGGAAGCGCCCATCGGCAGAGCCCAGGCTATAGCCGAAGCCAATCGGTAGTTCCCACACACCTTCCATAGGCCCCCCGTATCTGCATTCCCAGTGGCGGTGGAGAAACTGGCCAGAGAAAGAAACAGCAGCTCGTTTGAATCCTTCCACCGCGGGGCAAGCCGCAGAAAGTCCACGCCACTTCTAACAGGAGCCTCCCAAGGGGATCCTTTCTGCCTGTCTTAGATGATGGTAGACTGCTTCTAAGCCTGGAGGCTTTGAGGATCAGCTCCTGTCCAAAAGCCGTGGAAGGAGCTGGCCAGTTCCCTCCTTCTCCGCAAGCCAAAGAAGGAGTCCCAGCAAACAGTGAGATCGCTGCAATACTCCGCCGTGGACCCTTGAAACAAAACCCCACTGGTGAAACGACACCTGTGTGTGCCAGTTTCCCTGTAAGTGTGAATTCGGCGCTGCAGCTGCAGCCTGGAGAAAAAAACACCTCTGGAAAAAAGTTCAGTCCTTGAGAGAAGTTGGCATTAGGACCCGGGAGGGAGACTGCGGTGGTGGAGGCCTGGCTCCTTCAGCCTCTTTGGAAAGCAAGACCCAGGCGAGGGGGAGAGAGCAAAGTCAGCCGCTGGAGAGGGAGAAAGACCCCCAAGTTTGGTAAGTGGTTGAGGGGCGCCACGGGCCGTGTGGGGAGGCAGGAAAGGGGCGCTTCGTGGTCAGCACTTGCAAAGGAATGCAAGTGGACGCTCCTTCGGAGCTGCCCCTTTTTTCTTCCATGCAGGGAAAGGCTAACCTTTCAAAGAAACTTCTTTGAAAAGCCCCCAGCCCCTTTTCCTCTTCCCGCTCCCCCTTTTCAATGCCAGGGAAAAAATCCCCAAAGAAAGGTTTAACAAAAGGTTAAAAGAATTTTTTTGCCTGGCAACTAAAGTTGGCTTAATAGGAAGCCCCCCCCCACCTCCCCCTCATTTCCTGAGGTCTGGACTTCAATCGGGGAGGGGGGGGTCCTTTTCTTAGGAAGTTGACTTGACCGGTGGTCTCGCTCTGTTTGGGAACAGAGGGGGAGGGGGCTGCTGCTTCAACATCCCTGAATTTGACCATTCAATCCTTGTGGCCAGAAGTAGGGGGTCCCCTTTTGTTCTCCTGCTTGTGCAAAGCGGGGGTGGGTGGGTGGGTGAGTGAGTGAGTGGGTGGGTGGGATGGGGAGGTGGAGTTGTGGAGGGCTTGCCGGCCATTCTTGGCTTTGCAAAAAGCTGTCTGATTGCTCCCAGATGTGCATCTGGTTTAACTAAAGCCTCCTGCATCCGAGACCCTTCCCCCTCGCACCTCCGCTGCTGAGCACAAGAAGGGAAGCCAAGGGGGGCGGGGGAGGAGCTCAGGAAAAGGGGAAACTGGGGCCTTGGGGCAGCCCGGCTCTACCCCCACCCGCCCCTCCCCTCCCCATCAGCAGCACGTTCCCCACGCCTACCTGTCCTGGCAGGAAAGCTGAGCCAACCTGAGCTTCTCTGGACCGCTTTTCTCAGCCTGAAAGCTTTTACAGGCTAGTCTTGCCTCGGGCTCCTCGTGTTGGAGAGAACCGGCTGGAACACCGGGCAATAGCTTTCTGCTGTGGTGGGAAACAGGACAGCCCTGTGGAAACTTCACTCGGGCACCCGGCCGGATCTGCTCCTAGATCTCTCTCTTAAACTCTGCAGCGAGAAACAAGTGTGTCATCGCTTGGCCTGAAGCGGCTTTTTGGCCAAAGCTGCTGTCCTGGCGGAGTCCTCTTATTTTTTTTCCGCCCACCTTTCCTTCGCCACTCGTGCAGGGTTGGGCAAGGAAAAATCCCAGCAGGTAAGGAAGGATGCTTTGGTCTTTGGAGATTAGCATTCTCGGCCCACCCCTCGTTGAAGAGACCAAGAAGGTTGAGTTAGCCGTAGGGGGTTCAAAGATGCCCGTGAAAACGCAGCGATGGGGGAAGAGATCCCAGCATCCTTGCTGGGAGAATCTGGCCTGTAGTAAGGACGGGGTGCTTAGAGGCCACTCCGGGCAGTTCGACGCAGAGGTCCACTGATCGAGTCTTACCGGAAGCATCGCAAACCAGTGGTGGAATTCAAAATTTTTTACTACTGGTTCTGTGGGCGTGTCAGGGGAAGGATAGTGCAAAATCTCCATTCCCACCCCACTCCAGGGGAAGGATACTGCAAAATCTCCATTTCCTCTCCACTCCTGGGGGAAGGATATTGCAAAAATCTCCATTCTCACCCCACTCTGGGGCCAGCCAGAGGTGGCATTTGCCTGTTCTCCGAACGACTCAAAATTTCCGCTACCAGTTCTCCAGAACCTGTCTGAACTTGCTGAGTTGCACCCTTGTGGCAAACCCTTTCTTTCTCCCCCCACACACACACTAACAGTGAAAGCTTGGGAACGAGACCAAGATTTTTTCTGGGTCGACAACCGCAAGTTTTTAAAGGCTATAGGGATGTTTCTGTCTGGGTGTGACTGTTCTTCCTTCCAGTCTAACAATTGTCCTGTGTCTTTTTAGCTCGGCTCCAATTCAGCTGCCTCTGTAGCTCCGCAGACAAGCATGAGGACTCTTCTGGCTGTTCTCCTCCTCTGCCTGCCAGGTGAGGGGCAAACCTGGGTCCCCGTCCACCTCCCTCCTTCTGCCCAGAGGCTTCCTTTCTTGAGCAAAGGGATCCGGGACTCCCCCATCCATCAGTTCCACTTCACGGATAGGTCCAGGACAGTGCCACACGCAATGAAACATCAGCGCTCTTCTTTCCCAAGTGCTTGGGGAGGGGGGAGGGCAAAGGGGTCCCTGGCACATACAAGGCAAGGGGCCCGCAGAAAGGGATGCCCAGCTTTCATCGTGTCACTTAAGCAAGAATCCCTTCCTCCCCCCCGGTAAGAAGTGTGAAAGGGGAAGAAGGCCCGTCTGCGGTGGCTCTCCGAGTCGACAGTGCTGGGCAGATGCATGGCCACCCTGCAACAGCCAAACTCAGTTTCTTCCTCCTCTCCTCTCTTCTCAGCAGCACTTCTGGCTCAGGGGCAGTATGACCTCGATGACCCTGCCTATCCTGAGCCCCCATATGCCCCTTATGAAATTGGTGAGTACCAGCAAGGGTCCAGAGGCCCCTGTCCGGCTGGCCACAGCCGATCCTGATCGGAGGGTGGACCCCGCTCTCTTACAGGAGCTTGATATACTGGCCTCTCTCTTTCTCGTTTTCAGAGAGTCAAGATTATTACGATTACGCCGGGAACGGTGAGTCTGCCCGGAAGGCCAAACCTGGCACAGGCCACCTGCCTGTCTCGTAAAGCAGCCGTCCTCAACTGTTCTGGACTGGCGGCCCAGTGGGGTGTATGTATGCGTGTGTGTAAGTGGGGATAGTTCCTCGAGTGGTAGGTGGGCACTTTGCTCGAGGGGAGCAAGCGGCCACCACTCGCATGAGGGGAGCTTCGCACACGCGCTCACACACACACGCCACCTGTGCGGCCCAGTTCCAAACAGACCGCGGCCCGGTAGTGGGCTACAGCCCAGGGGTTGTGGACTCCTGTGGTAAAGGGCTTGGCTAAAGCAAGCACCCTTCTCTCCCTCTGCCCTGCAGATCTGTCCCCCCAAACTCCGGAGGAGCATTTCCAGTCCCAGCAACAGAACCAACAGGAGGTCATTCCTGCCCCAACTCCAGGTGAGCAGCCCGTGGGGCAGAGGGGGAGGTGTCGAAAGGGAGCTCTTCCCTGCTCTGCTATTTCCTGGATCTGCCCAGCTACCTCTGCACCACACACCCTCTCCATGCTCCCAGTTACTCACACCTCACTCCTATCTGGGCTTTTTTCCCCCTCCCCTAGACATTTCTGAGACGGAGCCCACCGAACCGGGGCCCCTCGGTAAGAGATTCGCCAGCTCTGAAATCAGTCCCTCTTCCTGAGGTCTGCAACAAACAAGTTGGTTTCGGTGCCGCCCGGGTTCCTTCCTCTTGTCACAGAGTGGAGGCGGCTGCTGCTCCCGGGCCTGTGCGGCTGGGGAGGGTGCGGGTGCAAAGCAAGCTAAAGACTCTTGGGACTGAATGGGGACCTCCTCTCCCCTGTCTTGTTCTTGCGTCTTCAGACTGCCAAGAGGAGCAGTACCCCTGCACTAGGCTGTATTCCATTTACAAGCCTTGCAAACAGTGTCTGAATGAGATCTGCTTCTACAGGTGAGGGGCTGCAATGGGATCAGGACCAAACCTATCCCCCCACCTGCTCACTCACACACCCCCAGCGAAGCATTCTTCCACAAGCTTCTCTCCCCGCGGCAGGCGAGGTTCCCGTGCAGACTTGGGAGGGTGCTGGTGTGCTTGCAATGGCCCTGCAGGAAACGCTGCAGCCGATCCTACGGAAAGCTTTGCAGGCGGGAGAGAGGAGGGAGGCTGCCTGCCGATTCAGGCGCACCAGTGGGGGATTGGGAGGGAGGGCATGTTTTAATGTAGCTTCCAGGCTTCCTTCCAGTGGGGGTCGGTCATGATGAGGTGGTACGGAAAGGGAGACATTGTCTGGCTTTTTCCGCGTTCAGCCTCCGCAGAGTCTACGTGATCAATAAGGAGATCTGCGTCCGTACGGTTTGCGCTCACGAAGAACTCCTAAGAGGTACGCATAAAGATCGAAGGGGCCCTCCGGTCGCGAAGGTTACACGGACAGCCGTTTCGGGACACTCCTTCCCAGCGGTAGTTGGGGACAGCTTTGTCTAAAACTTGGGGGACGGGTCTGTGTGTGTGTGTTTAGGGAGGAGATGTGGGGATTCTAACTCCTAATGGTGGCTCTCCTCTTGCCTCTCTCCCCTCCCCCCCAGCCGACCTCTGTCGCGACAGGTTCTCCAAGTGCGGCATCATGGCGACCAGCGGCCTTTGCCAGACCATGGCCACCTCTTGTGCTCGGAGTTGTGGTGGCTGCTGAACGGGGAAAGGGGTCGTGGCGGTGGATGGGAGGCACTTCTGGACCACGGATGATGCCCCTGGTTCGTGCCCAGAGGAACAGCGGCCCTTCTTGACCCCCTTCCCCGCCGCGGTAGTGACACACCTGCAGGGCTGCTCAGGCATGACACAGCAGGAGTCTCTCAACAGGGGCCCAACGTCGCCCTTCCAGAAATGCCGACCATCACGCGAGCTACCAGTTGGGTTTATTGTCTTGTAATTGCAAGTTATATTTTTTTGTACGGACCGGTTCTTCCCCCGCACTCCTTTTTCTACAAAACGATTTAAAAAAATAAATAGACCAAACGTGTTACAATTTGATTCATTTAAGTCCATTTTTTTTCTGGCAGAAGATGGTGGTGCTACGGGACCCCCTCCTCCCTGGGTTTTCACAATCCTTCCAAATAGAATGGGGGAAGAGGGGAGGAAGGGGGGAAACGCTCAAGTCTTTCATTACAAACTATTCCCCGTCTACATAATGAGGACCAGGAGCAAAACCAACAATTCTGCAAATATAAAAAAAATGACTTTCTATTTTCCTTGATTGGCTGCTACATAAAGAGCCCCGACAGAGAAAAATACGCACCTGATTAGGATCTACGGTTAATTTTTTTAAAAAAATCCGTGGTTGAAGAGCTCCAATGCCCTTCGGCCCATCCTGGGACACAAAACGCTGCTCCCGGCAATGGGGGGTGGTGGGAGACTCTCTCTCCCCGGCCAGAGACCAGGCCAGGACCTGCTTAGATACCCCTCATTCTCCACCATGGAAGGAATGGAGCCTTCTGGCACCATTCCGGCATGGATTGCCGCTTGTTTCCACCGGGGTCTTCTTTTTGGTCATCTTTATGGGGAACAAATTCTCCTTCTTATCCAGCTTGGATCCGAGAAGTAACAAAACTGTTCAGACAACCGAAGCCTTCTTGGGGGGGGGGGGGGGGGGGGGAAGAGGAGCAGTTTGCACTACCTTGCGCCGCGTGTCAATCTAGGCCCTAAAAGATTGGAGGTCAGTGGCCCTTCTTGCCGTGGCACTCCTTTAGAGATGTGGGACTCCCTCCGCATGTCTGCCGCCACAGCTAGTGTCCGGAAAACAGAGGGGAAGCCGGGAAATAAAGCTGCCCCTTCTGGGTGTCTTGCTGCAGCTGCTCCTTCAGAGTCGAGATCTGTGGGTGGGTAGGGGGAGAAAGGCCTTTTCAGTATCCAGGCGAGGGGGTCCAGGGGCAGCAGCACTGCAGCTGGGCCAGAGTCCCCAAGAGGGAGGGAGCTCACCTGCTCTTCCAGCCCTTTGCTTCCAGGATGATGGGAACCGCTCAGGTGCTCACTCTCCTGCCGCTGTGGGGCAGCCGCTTTGCAGAGAGGCTTCTTCCCCCGGGCCTGCTCCAGTTCTGCCACCTGTGCCTAGTACAGCCAAGGGAATGTCAGTATTAATGTCCATCTGGCTCCCTCAAGGAGATGCCCACCAGCCCTGTCCCGCCTGTTTTCCCTCTCAGGTCTCCACCTGGGCCAGCGTTGACCTCTGGGGAGCCCCGTGGGAGCTGCTCATGGTTTTCCTCCAGCAGGCCAGGGAGCGGAGGGACCCTCCAGGAAGCTGGCGAGGGCTGAGACACACATGCCTTTGAGGCATCCAGAGGGCAGGATGCATTTGGTACCAGCAGACATCATTACCCACCAGTGCCTTGTAGCCACCGTTACCTCCAGCTGCCGTATCTGCTGTTGGGCTCCCATCAGCTCTTGCTCTGCGCCCGTGAGGGAACGATCCAGGCGCCCCTTTTCCACCGAAAGCCGCACGGAGTCCTCGTGAGTCTTCAGCTTCTCGCGCTCCACCTAGCAATCCCACCAAGCCTCAGTTGCTGCACAAAGGACCCCGCGACTAACACACGCAGCAGGAGAGGATGTAGAGGAAAAAAACACTCTGTGGGAGCCCCTCAGTTAACGGGCGCTCTGTGAGTCCTAGCTGAGCCCCCATTCCCAGTTCATTCCCTCCCCTCTGGAAACCTGCTCTTGGTCCCCTCCAGGCCTCACCAAGGCTTCTCCTCTCTCGCTTTCTCCAAAGCAACATGACTGACCTTGTCCAAGGTCCTCCGCAGGGCGCCCTTTTCCTTCTCCAGGCGGAGGGACAGGCGCTCGGCTTCCCGTTTCTCGCTCTCCAGCTGGGCCAGGGCCTTCTGCAGACTGCCCAGGCGCTCCTGGAGCAGACGCCTGTCCTCTTGCACCTTTTGGAGCTTCCGCAGGGCTGCCGCCTCCCCCTCCTGGCGTTGGCGAAGCAGCTGCAGGCAGGGAGAAGAGGGCACGGGAGGGTGAGTTTCCAGGCACAATTCGCCACTGCATGCTGATCCCGGGAATGAAACCAGCTCTTTAGGAACGCCTGAGAGGCATCTTGGCCCACCCGGATCTCAGGCTCTGGCCTCGTGGGGTCTGCTTCCTCATGGCGAGGAAAACCAGGGTAATCTCTGCGGGCTGAAGTGACTCACTTCTTCCTGCTGTCTCCCCAGCCCCTCTAGCTCCTCCTTCTGCAGCTCCAGCTCGGCCTGCTGCCCCTTTAGGGCTTGGAGGCGCTCTGAAAGTGCTCCGTTCTGCTTCTTTGCTTCCAAGAGGGCATGTCGCGCTGCATCGAGTCGCTCCTGAAGGGATATAGCATGAATGGATGGATGGATGGGGGCCCGACTCTCTCGACAGAGCGATGAGCACCTTTGGTGAAGGAAGGTGCTGCCGGTGGGGCCCCGGTCTTTCCACCCAAAACACACCCACCTGTAAGACTCTCTGCTCGTGCGCCCCAGCTGCCAGGGCCTTCTGCAACTGCAGCAGCTTCTCCTGGGCCGAGGCGGAGCTGCTCTGGCTCTCGGACAAGGTGGCCATCAGCCCCTGCAGCTTCTCCTTCAGGGAAGTCTCGGAATCGGCAGCCTTGGCCAGCGAGAGGTTGAGTTGGTCCAAGGAGTGCTGCAGCGCACTGGCTCTTGCCTCGCTCTCAGTCACCTGGTGTGGCGGGAAGGAGCCAAAGTAAGACTGGCTGGCAGCAGGGCAGCGTAAGGCTCCTCTCTGTGCTCTTCTATCAAGGGGATAGGGCTGGGCCCGGGGGCGGTCGTGCTGAGGCCCCTGTGGTCACACAGGACCTCACCTGCCTCTGCATGAGGGCGACACGCTCCTGAAGAAGCTGGAGCTCAGCCTCGCGGTCACTCAGCACCACCTTGGCCCGCTGCAGTTCCCCTTCCAGCGACCGCCGCAGGAGCTCCAGTTTGGTGCTGCGGCTTTCCGAACTGCCCAAGGAGTCTCTCAGCCGTCGTTTGTCCATCTCCAGCTTGGCTTCGTTGGCCTTCATCTTGCTGAGTTTCTCCTGGAACAAGCGATAAGGTGGAAAAAGTGATTGTAATTGTCTCCGACTTGCCCCGGCAGAGACAGGCTGAGCTGATCCAGTCCAGCAGACTGGTTCTTGAACTTGGAGTTCAGAAGACAGATCCGGGATGGGACACAGCAGAGGAAGCTAGATGGGAGCCTCGGTTCTTCCACCTCCACCTTTTCCTTTTCCGGTTTCTGAAGAGGAACTTAGTTCCCCTGCACACCCACCTGCGCGGCCCTCCGCTCGCTTGAGGCCGCCTGCAAGTCGTGCTCCAGCGCAGCCAGCTTCTCTGCCTGGGCCTTGCGCTCTCGCTCACTCCAGCGTAGGGTCTCTTCCTGAAGCATCAAAGCCGTCTGGGCCCCGGTCAGCTTCCCATCCAGACTGCGCCTCTCTACAGAAGGAACGAGCACCTGCGCTCAGGAATGGGCTCCCCAGGGTTGTTTTCCCCTTTCTGTGGGGAAGGAGGGCACCTCCGGTGTCCCGTGGGCCAAGCCAACACACACATCTTCCAAGGGGAAGATGTCATCCATTCTGCCTCGGCTGCCTCTGTGCTTTCTTTAACAACTGCCTTTACAAAACTGACACGTATTTATTCGGGAGAAAAAGGGTTTTGCTTATTTTCATCTTCTTTCTGGAAGTATTCAGTGAGAAAAGCTGTATCCAGAACAAACAAAGCATGAGTGGAAGTGTTCGCCCCCAGCTTCTCCGTTCAGGAGCGCAGCCACTTACTATATTTTTCGGAGTACAAGATGCACCTTTTCCCCCCCTAAAAGGAGGTGAAAATTTAGGTGCGTCTTATACACCGAATGTAGCCCCGTCCACCCACTGGCCCCCACCCTTTGGCCTCTGCCTCCCAGCAGTTTACCTCCTTGCAGCAAGCAGCAAGAAAGAATAGCTCCTTTCAGCTTCAGCACAGCCTAATTAGCACAAGTTGATTGGATCGGCCTCCCGACTCTCAGCTGTTTTGCGCGGGCCTCTGCTGCTTGCTGCAAGGAGGTAAATTGCTGGGAGGCAGAGGCAGATTTCTTTTTCTTGTTTTCCTCACCAAAAAAGGTGTGTCTTATAGTCCAGAGTGTCTTATACTCCGAAAAATACAGTGTATTTCGTGGGAAGAAAGAAGAAAGCTAACCTTCCTCACACGCGGCCACCTGCTTCTGCAGCTGCTGCACACGGCTGCTGGCCAGGTCACGCTGGGCCTCCGTCTCGGCCAGCTGACACTTCAGGCCACCCAGCTGGGAACGAGCTTCGTCCTGCATCCCGAAAGACAAGAAGAAAATGCAGACCAAGGGTGGGTTTCTTGGGGGTGGGGGTGGGGTTTGGGGTGCAGCCGGACAAAACTCCTCTCCTCATACCCGCTCTTGGTGGGCCTCCCTCAGCTCTTCCAGGAAGTCTCGCAGCACGTTCTGAACCACTTCCGGGTCGATGTCTGCCACCAGCTGCCCGGCTTGGCTGGGAGATGGAGGGCGCTCCGGTGAGATGGGGAGGGAGAATGGGCCGCTAGCCAATGAGGCGGGGCTGCTGTTGGGCCCCTCAGCGGTAGAGGTTCCTGCAGAGAGGCAAGAGGACACGGCTGTCACCTGCCCAGCACTAGAGACCTGAAGCAGACATGAGAGAGAGAGAGAGAGAACGAGAGAACTACCTTTGGGAGGGGAGAAAGGTATCTTCGGGGAGCCACCGCTGACCCTTGGTCCGGGGACACGGCCCCTGCGGCTGACCCCCAGTGTCCGTCGGAGGGCCGAGTGAAGTCTACCCAGCTTGTACTCCGCCTCTCGTTTCAGCCCCTCCAGGCGGGCCAGCTCCACTTCCAGGCCCTGGGCGCGACCCTCGGCCGCGCTCAGCCGCAGGCCCAATTCGGCCACCTCCGCCTGGGCCTTCTCCAGCTTGATCTCCAGGTTGCGGGCGTCGTCTAGCAGCTTCTTCTCAGTGATGCGGGCTTCCTCCAGGTTTCCCAACAGCCCCTTCTCCCGTAGGCGCGACTCCTGCTCCAGGTCCATAAGCTTCCGCTGCAGGTTGTGGAGCTGAAAGGAGAGGCCTTTGGATACTACAGAGGTGGCCAGCACTAAACTCTGCTCAGCTGAATCCAGATGGGCACATCCTAAGGACACAATGGACCGTGACAGCCACAGTCCTCCTTTCTTGACAATCTTAGGCCGGAGAAAGAGAAGCCCGCTTTGGGAGTGTTGTGGCCCACCAGTGGCCAGCTGGTGCAGACTCAGACAGTGAGGAGGTTGGGGAGGAACCTGGGCCAGTCCTAGAGTCTGGGGAAGGCTCTGATGAGGGCTCTGCGTTGGAGGCAGAGAGGGGGCCAGGGCCGTCTGACAGTTGTCAGCTGCCTTCGGAGTCGGACATCAGTGAGGCAGAAGAACAGCTGGAGCCTGTTCCCAGTGTGCGCATGTGCAGAGTGGCTAGAAGAAGGGAACAGCTAAAGAACAAGGGGCGACTCAGGAGTAAAGCCACAGGTGGACGGTGAATGGCCCCTCCCATAGGGAATAAAGACAAGTGAAAGGAGAGGGGAGTTTGCAGGAGACAATTGGTTTGTGACTCTCTGAGACTTCTTGCCAAGTTTTGAAGATATCGACCTGGCAGCTCTCCAAGCCAGATAAGGTCTGGGACTGTAAATTCTCCCTTGAAAGACTTTGCTGGATGTGAATGAGAGGAATTCACAGTAACCTAATAAAAAGGGTTTTTTGTCGGGACAAGGAGTTCATTTCATGCTCTTGGGAAGCCTAGGTCAGAACAGGAAGCTCTAGGTCAGCTGGAACTAAACTCGGAGTCAACCTCACCTCTTTCCGGGCCGACTCCCGGCCGGCCTCACTCTCCACAATCTTCTGCTTGAGGCCGAAGGATTCCCGCCGGCTCTCCTCCTCTCGCTGTTCGTCAAGGGCAACCCGGGCCTGGAGCTCAGCTACCTCTTTGTTCTTCTTGCTGTTTTCGCTGTCGAGCATCTTGACCTGAGAAAAAAGACAGGGCCAAGAGGCTTGTGAGGGAGGTGGGGTGGTGGTGGGAGGATATTGGGCAAGGTAGGAAGGAAAGCAAGTCCTCCGAAGGCATTTTGTAGGAGGGACCAAAGAGCTGCATGAAGTGGTGCAGAGGTTAGAGTGCAGTACTGCAGGCTACTTCTGCTGATTACCGGCTGCCAGCAGTTTGGCAGATTGAATCTCACCAGGCTTAAAGTTGACTCGGCCTTCCATCCTTCCAAGGTGGGTAAAATGAGGACCCAGATTGTCAGGGGCAATATGCTGAATTTGTAAACCGCTTAGAGAGGGTTATAAAGCACTGTGAAGTGGTATATAAGTCACATCCAGAGAGGTGTAGCCTTGGGAAATCCCCCACTCTTCCCTCCCTCCCAGAATTCCCCAACCCTTGCGGGGTCTGCCTGGCCAGGCCCTCTCCTGTCTGCACCCCACACCTGTCTCCGCAGCTCCTGCAACTCCCTACGGGCCTCCAGCCGCGACTGCTCCACCTCCTGGAGGCTGCTACGCAAGTCTGTGGCCTCCTTGCCGGCAGCTGCTTGGGCCTCCTCCAAGACTGAAATTTTCTGGTCCTTCTCCTCAGTCGCGCGCTTCAAACTGGAAATGGATTTTTAAAACAAAAAAACAAAAAAAACGGGAACCTTCTTCAGTGGGGAAATCATAAGCCCAACCTGTTTCCAAAGAAAGCGGCTCCAGACCAGGCTGGAAGTTTTGGAAGCGTAGGGAAGTAGTCTCCGGTCCAAAAGCCATAACACCGGTTTAACGCCAGTTGGCTAGAGGCACGATGCGGCGTTATCGGCGAAGAGAAGGCAACGGGAGCCTCGGGACTCAGCTCAGGCCCCACCTGATGCGCTCGCTCTCAGCCCGCTTCAGGGCCATCCGCAGCTCTGTGTTGGACCTCTGGAAGGCCTCCTTCTCCTTGGCCTCATCGTTCAGGCCACGGCGCAGGTCTGCTGCCTCTTTGCGTTGGAGGTCGCAGGCCTCCTGGGCCTCGCGCACCTTGCGATGGGCCTCCCCCAGTTCTCGGCGGATCAGTTCCCGAGCATCCTCCAGCAGCTGTAGCCGCGTCTTTAGCTCCTCCACCTAAACAGTGGAATTCCCTTTCTGTTTCTGCGGCACGCAACATCTGCAGGCTAACCTCAGGCCGAGGGTCTGCAGCTGAGCATCTACAAATGCGGCCCTTCCCTCCCTCCCTGCCTGCCTGCCAGCCCCTATGGCACTCAGGCACCTCCTCCCTGCTGAATGTGGCCCCTCACCTCGCAGAGGGCAGACTCCCGCTGCTTCGCCAGGTCCCTGGCCTGGTCCTGCAGGACCTTTGCCTCTCGTTTGTGCCCTATGATGGCTTCTTCCAACTGAGAACGCAGATTTCGCAGCTCCGCATTCAAAGCACTGGCGGTGTTCTGGTTAAACATAGAAAAAGTCCATCAGTTGGCTCCACCCCTGCCCAGGAACCAACACACACACACACACACACACAAAGAACCGATGAGAGACAGAAGAGACTATGCAGACACCTGCTCCTAATTCAACCCACCAGTTGCTCAGAGGGAGGGAGGGAAAGAAGGAAGGAGAAAGGGAAGGAAAGGAGGGAGGGAAGAAAGGAAGGGGAAGGGAGGAAGGGAAGAAGGGAGGAGGGAGGGAGGAAGGAAGGAAGGAGAAAGGGAAGGAAAGAAGAGAGGGAGGGAGGAAAGGAAAGAAGGGAGGCAGGAAAGGAAAGGAGGAGGAAGGGAGGGAGGGAGGGAGGGAGGGGAAATGCCCTTTCTGGGCGCAGAATGTCATCTGTTGGCAGATAAGGGCTCTGCCCTACCCTGGGGGGATGCTCCAGGGCCCACCAGTCCCCCTACCCGCTCCTGCTCCTGGCAGTTACGGCTCTCGCGCTTCTGCCTTTCTAACTCCAGAGTGATGTTGGCCAAGCTCTGCTGGGTGGCCAGGAGCTTCTCCAGGAGGACAGCCTTCTCCGAGTCTTTCACAGAGAGTGCCTGGGGAGGGGGAGGGAGAAGGTCAAGGTCACCTAAGGAGCTTCCCCAGCTGGGACAGAAAAGCACCCCGCAACCACCGCATCTCCAAATAGGGGAGGACCAGCTGCTGGCGGCCACTGATGCTCCCAATGGGGCAGATTCAGACCTCTTTGTTTATACCAGCTAGGAGTTTGTTCTGGTCTCATGACAAGTGTGCTCCCAGCCCTCTTGAAGGCTTTTAGCCAACATCTTATCTCTTTCTTCAGCAGCACTTACGTCCCTGCTGGTTGTAAAGCACAGGGTGAAGGGGGTGGAGGGGTATTGTCATTTCTCCCCTCTTCCTAATCCCAGCAAGGGATTGTCTCCATTCCCCAGTAAAACCTTCCCTTTGGCAGCCTCCGTTACCCCAGGGCCCCCCACTGTGCCCAAGGGGCTCCCCTCCTCACCTGCTGCTTCTCGTTCTCCGCCAGCAGGAGGTCCTCGTCCCGTTCCCGCTGCAGAGCAGACACCTCCACGCTCAGCTCCTCCTTCTCGGCCTCGTGCTGGGCCAGCAGATCCTCCCACTCCTGCCTCAATTGCTGCCTCAGCTGGTCCCGCTCGGCCTCCTGTTCCTGCCGCAGCGCTTCCTGCCCAGACAAGAGAGAGAGAGAGAGAGATGAGAGAAGAGGGACAGGAATGAGATGAGAGAGAAAGATAAGAAAGAGAGGGATGAGAGAGAAAGGGGAAGAGGAGAGAGAGGAGGGAGGGAGGGGGAGAGAGAAAGGAGAGGAGAAAGATGAAAGAGAGAGAGGGATGAGAGAGGAGGGAGGGTGTGAGAGAAAGAGAGATGAGAGAGAAAGATGAGAGAGGGAAAAAGATGAGAGGAGGGAGAGAGATGAGATAAGAAAGATAAGAGGGATGAGAGGGAAAGAGGGGGAGAGAGGAGGGAGAGATGAGAGGAGGGAGAGAGGATGGAGAGAAATGAGATGAGAGAGAAAGATAAGAGAGGGATGAGAAAGAGGGGGAGGAGAGAGAGAAGGGAGGGAGGGAGGGGGGAGAGAGGAGAGAGGACGATGAAAGAGAGAGAGGTGATGAGAGAGAGATGAGAGGAGGGAGGGAGCAAGCGAGAGAAAGAGAGATGAGAGAGAAAGATGAGAGGAGGAGACAGATGAGAGAAAGATGAGAGGAGGGAGAGAGATGAGATGAGAAAGATAAGAAAGAGAATGAGAGGGAAAGAGGGGGGAGAGGAGGGAGAGAGATGAGATAAGAAAGATAAGAGAGGGATGAGAGAGAGATGAGAGGGGGGGGGAGAGAGAGGGGAGAGAGGGAGGAAGAGTGCACAGAGGAGGGAAGTGGCCAGGAGGCATCACCTGCTCCATCCCGAGACTGGACAGAGTCCTGGCCTCTCCCACAATTACTCCACTGCACCTATCTCCTTCCCATGTGAGGCTGCCGGGCCAGAAGAGGATTCCTACTGGAAGCCCCTCTCCTGTAGGGACTTCCCTCCGACAAGCCTCCCGCCCCAGCCCAAGACCCGGATTCCATGCTACCTTCTCCCGCTGGAGTCGCTCGACCTCCGCCTGGGCAGCTTGCATGTTCCTCCGGGCGGCCTGGGCCTCTTGCTCCGCTAACGCCCGGTTCTGGGCCACGAGCTCCTTGTCCCTCTCCAGGCGGCTCACCTCCGTCTCCATCTGTTTGTGGACGTTTGCAAGCTCCGCTGGTGGGGGGTGGGGTGGGGGGAAGAGCAGGGTAAGATAAGACAGATAAAGTTCCGGGGGGGAGCTGTGAAGAAGGGGTGCCCTGCCAATCCCTCTGCCCAAGGATCAAGGGCCACGACTGCCGTGTTTCCCCCAAAATAAGACCGTGTCTTATATTCATTTTTGCTCCAAGAGACACATTATGGCCTATTTTCCAGCTATTTCAGGGGAAATACAGTACTAAATGCCTCCATCTGCTGATTATTTTAACTAGGGCTTATTTTTGGGGATTATATTACGAGCATCCTGAAAAAAAATCATGCTAGAGCTTATTATCCGGTTGGGTCTTATTTTCGGGAAAACAAGGTACATGCAAAGGAGAAGGGGAGATTCTGGTACCCGGCCCACCTGGGGGAAAGGTTGTCCCCTGGGCACAGCTCCCTCTCCTGGGCTGAAGGCAGATAAAGGGGGCCTCTGCCCATCCTCCCTCTTCCCAACAAGGGATGGGAGGAAAGCACTCCTCCATTCCCCTCCTTCTCCCAGTACCTTGCAAGGCCTCTTTGGCCAGAAGCAAGCTCTGGCTGCCTGTTTCCAATTGCTCCCTCCGGGTGTCCAAGTGGGACAGTCTTTGCTGGGTCTCAAAGAGCGAGGCTTCCAGGGAGTCTTTTCCAGACCTAGCCGGCACAAGGATTTCCCCGGTCAGGTTGGGAGGGGAGGGGGCTAGGCTAAGCCTCATTGTCTTTGCAGTCAGGCCTTCCGGCTGCCGCTTGAGGGTTCAGCTACCCCACCAGTACTTGTTGGCGCGATAGTCACCTGGGACAGAAAAGGGCTTTGGCTACTGCGTGGCTGCAGGAAGAGCCCTCCCACTGCCCCCCCCCCCCCCCCCGAGACATGATTCTGGCCAACCATCATCCTTTGAGAAAGGAGAAAGAACAGCAGGAACTTCCTCTGCCCTAGGCTTCCCCAGCAGCACGAAGCCGAGTCCTCCTCCCGATAAACCCCTTTTATTGAATTGACAGTAAATTCCTCTCCAGCAAAAGTCTGTCCTCTCCCACCGTCTTTCAAGATAGTTCACAATGACCGACCTTGATCAGGCTTGGAGAGCGGCCAGGCTGATATCTTTTATTGGCAAGAATGCAGGAATGAACTAATAGTCTCCTGCAAACTCCACTCCCCTGTCGCTCCTCTTTTATTCCCTCTGGGAGGGGCCATTCATTGTCCACCTGTGGCTTTACTCCTGAGTCGCCCCTTGTTCTTTAGCTCTTCCCTTCATCTGGCAACTCTGAGCATGTGCATACTGGGAACAGGCTCCAGCTGTTCCTCTGCCTCACTGATGTCTGACTCCGAAGGCAGCTGATAACTGTCAAGACGGCCCTGGCCCCCTCTCTGCCTCCGACCCAGAGCCCTCATCAGAGCCTTCCCCAGACTCCAAGATTGGCCCATCTTCCTCTCCAACCTCCTCACTGTCCGAATCTGCCGCCTGATCTGCTGGCGGCAGATTCAGAACTGTCCCGAACACCTCCTTGCTCTTCTGTCAGCCCGAGCACAGGAGCTGCCATGCCACTATGGGGTTGTGAGCACATCGGCGTTCCTTTTGTGACCACCGCCACTCAGGCACCCACCTGAGGCCAGCGAGCTCCTCCAGCAGGGAGTGGTTTTCCCGCTCCAAGGCAGCCACCTGTACCATCAGCCCGGCCTTCTCCTTCATCAACGTCTCCTTCTCCTGGGCCACCCGGAGTGCAGATTCCTTCTGGCGCTCCAGGTCCTGGCACACCTGGCTCAGCTCCTTGCCAGCTGCGTTCCTTTGGCGGGACAGCTGAGGACGGAGTGAGAAAGGCCGCGGAGCTGTTGCCAAGGCTCTGCCAAGTCGGTGCCCGCCCATTAGAGCCAGAGGATAAGCCACCTTCCAGCAAGACAAAACCCTTAAAGCTTGTGGGCAACTGGGATCAGAGAACAGGATGAAGGAAGGCAGGCATGCTGTTCAGCACAGAACCATCAAGCAACTCGGGTCCAGCTAAAGATTCCCTTAAAGCAGTTTGGACCC
The DNA here is from genome assembly GCA_030761175.1 of Masticophis lateralis. Lineage (NCBI taxonomy): Eukaryota > Metazoa > Chordata > Lepidosauria > Squamata > Colubridae > Masticophis > Masticophis lateralis. Next base: position 7,680,340 of record JAUDYJ010000016.1, read on the forward strand.
TGCATGGAATGCCTGTTGGCACGTTTTGCAAGATTTCAACCCCCAACCAATGTCCTGCCTACAGGGCAACCGAGAAGGGTGGAGGGGAACAGTGTTCTGCTCTGAGCAGAAGGCCCCTCAAGTCTGAGATCCCTGCAGATGCCCTCTACCTGCTCCAGCTGCTCCTGGAGCTGCCCTTTCTCCCCCTGCAGGGCCAGCAGCTCCTGCTCCAGAGCCTCCTGGCTCTGCTCCACCGCCTGCAGGGAATGGCCCAGGCCTCGGCGCTCCGAGTCAAGCTCCAGCTTCTCCTGCACCAAGCGAGCCAGGTCGTCCCGGATGCAGGCCTTCTCCAGCTCCGCCTCCTGCTTCCTGCTCAGCAGACAAGCCTTCTCCTCCTCCAGCTGCCCAAAGGAGATGCCCAAGGCCACGGTGAGGGACGGCAGGTGCTGCTGCTGCTCCTCCCACCCGCACCACCCTTGGCATTTTCCCGAGGGTAAGAGCCTGGCTCTTCCCGTCCCATCCCACCATCTGCCCCGTTCCCCTCTGAAGCGACTGCAGAGCATGGGACACTCTGTGCCGAGAGCCATCTATGGTCATCTCAGCAAAGGCTACAGGGCCTGACCTTTGGCTTCTGCACCGCACACAAAAGAGCCAAGGTAGACTCGGGCATGGCCCTGCCACAGTTGTGGGTGCAGGGCAATTCCCCCCTTCCCCCTCCCCGGCCACACTCACCACTCACAGCCCCCTAACCTGGATGAGGATCTGGTTCAGCTCCGTTTTGTCTTGTGCCAGCCCTTCGTTGAGGGCGCTCATTTTGGCAAGGGAATCGCGCATGGAGGCCTCCTCGGCCTTCAGCCGGTTCAGAGCGACTTCCAACTCGGCCCGGCTCCCCTCGTTCTAGATGGGAGGAAGAATGCAATAGTGGCAAACAGGAGCCTCTTCGCAGGAAGGCCACAACTGGCTTCAGGACTGAGGGCATCCTGGGGCCGAGGCCAGGGCTGCTGGCAAGGAGTCCCCTTGCTCGGTGGTGCATGGGTAGAGTGCGGTACTGCAGGCTCCTTCTGCTGGCTGCAATTTGGCAGTTCAAATTCCACCACCAGGCTCAAGGTTGACTCAGCCTTCCATCCTTCCGGGGTGGGTCAAATGAGGGCCCAAATTGTTGGGGGCCATAGGCTGACTCTGTAAACTACTTAGAAAGGGCTATAAAGCAGTATATAAGTCTGAGTGCTATTACTATTTTCCTTCCTCCTTCCTTCTTTCCTTCCTTCCTTTCCTCCTTCCTTCCCCAATGATTAAAATACAGTATTGCAAGCTAACTCTGCCCCACTGCCAGCAGTTCGATCCTGACTGGCTCAAGGTTGACTCAGCCTTCCACCCTTCCGAGGTGGGTAAAATGAGAAGCCAGATTGTTTGGGGGGGGGTGGGTGGGCAAGAAGCTGACTCTGTAAACCGCTTAGAGAGGGCTGTAAAAGCACCGTTAAGTGGTATATAAGTCTAACTGCTATTGCTATTGCTCCAGCCAAGGTGGGCCCAACACATAACCTGCTCCCTCCCTGTCCTGAACCTCCAGCGGGCGCCTTGCCTTGGCCAGAGCTTCAGTTGCTTTGGCCTTCTCCTCTTCCAACATCTCCTTCTCCAAAGATGCATGGCTGAGGGCTTCCTTCGTCAGCACCAGCTCATTCTTAAGACTGGACTTGACGGCCTCCAGGTGCTCCAGCTGCTTGTGGCTGTCAGCAGGGCAAAGAGAGGAGGGACCACAGGGGCCTCGGCTGAATGCAACAGGCTCTGAATACCTGGGATAGACAAGCCCAGAAAAGGGCAGGCCAGAGTCCCCCCTCCCGCCCATCCTTCGGGGCTCCTTCTGCCAAAACCAGGGAACTCTTGGAGTTTGGACTCCTCCGTAGCTTCCCTACTCAATGCCCCACCATCGGCTTAGCCAGGGGGTGGTACTGAGCCCTGAACAAGGCCTCTCCGCCTCTGGCTGGGTAGGGAGCCTCCAACCCAGCCCCCCGTCTACCTCTGTTCCACTTCCTTCCAGGCACGCTCTCGATCCTTCAGGAGGTCTTCCCTTTCCTCCTCCAGGGCATCGCGCTGGTGCTGGAGGTCGCTGCTGGTCAGCTGCAGTTTCTCCTTCTCTTGACGCAGCTCTTCCACTTCCCGCTCCGCGGCCCGGAGGCTCTTCTCCAAGGACAGCTTCTCACTGATTTGGGGTGGCGGGTGGGGGGGGGGGAGACAACCACAGGCTTGTGGGAGCACAGCAGAGAAGATGTCAAGGCAGCTCTGCCCTTCCTGAGGTCTCTCGAAAGCAGAGGAAGAGCAGGCCAGCTACCAGCGGCCACGTTTTTTGAGCCTCTCGCCGATGCCTCTGCTTGAAGGGTCATCACAGAGAGCCTATTTTGGGGGAGGGAGGGGGGCTCTGAAGCCGCTGCAGCTCAAATTATGCTTTTAATGGAGAGGACACACAGGCTTCACCGCTAATTAGCCACCAACATTGCAAAAATGCCTGCTCCTGGAATAGAGCAAATTACGGGTCTGCAACCTTAAAACACTGAAAGAGCCATTTGGACCCATTTCTCACAGAAAAAAAAACACCGGGAGCCACAAAACCCTTCCCGTGCCTGACTATTTTTTGAGTGGCCACAAAACTAGCCTATGTAGTTGATCTCCCACAGGAAATAAAGAGGAGCGAAAAAGAAGTGGAGTTTGCAGGAGGCAATTAGTTCATTTCATTAGTGCAAAGATCTGTTCGTGACTCAAGAGACTCCTTGCCAAGTCTTTCCCTCTACAGCATTGCGTTTGGAAGATATCGGCCTGGCAGCTCTCCAAAGCCTGATAAGGTGTGTGGTTGTAAATTCAACCTTGAAAGACTGTTTACTGGGACTTTGCTGGATGTGAATGAGAGGAATTCACATTAGCTTAATCAAAAGGGGTTTTGCCGGGACAAGACGTCTGCTTCGTGCTTTTGGGAAGCCTCGGTCAGAACAAAGCAAGGCATCCCATGGCTCACCCAGAAAGACAGAGTGAGCCTCCCCCCGCCCCAAACCTTGGGCAGTTTGGAAAGCACGGCTCAGAGGACCCCAGGCTTCTCTTACCTGCCCAGTAACTCTACTGCCGACCGGAAGTGGTTGGCATCTCGGCCTGCCTCCTCCCTGGCCCGAGCGAGACTCTCCACTTCACTTCGCAGCTGCAGGACTGTCTGCTCCGAAGACTGCCGCTCGTGGTTCTCCTCGGCCAACTGCTTCTTCAGCGAAGACACCAGATCCTGAGTGGCCTCATGTTTTCCCCGGAGTTCCTAGGCGCAATGATAAACTGAGTCACATGTTGGGACAGACTTCCGAGAGGAAGGTGTTCACTGCCCCACCCACCCTGGCATGTGCACGCTCGGTGCCAAGGAAAGCAGAATCAAGCCAATGCAGGAAATTGCAGGAAAATCCGTCTATGCTACCCAGGCTTTCTTTTTGAAACTTTCTCCTCCTGTCAGGATAATGAATATTTAAAGCTAACCAGCTGTTATAAGGCTGTAAATCAAGATGATGAACTGAGGTTGAGTCAGCAGCGTTACTGCCACTTTAAGATGTCTATATAAGGGAGGCCATGAGAGGGTGTTTTGTCCCCGTCTCACACACACACACACAGACAGGCAGCCGGGGGTTAAATAAACTGGCAGACAACCAATTCTTCCAGTAAGACGCTTGGCAGCCACCCAGTTGCTGCTTGCCAAGAACTTTTATCAACAAACAAAATACCCACAGTAAAGAATTGTCCAGTTCGTAAAAATAAATCCAAGGCCGATATTGTTGTTTCCAAAGATGCAATGTGACTCGATAGGAGTTAGTTTTGTCGGTCACAGAGTCTGAATGGCTAACTCACCCCCTTTTATACCCTGTGAGATGTGGTCCAGTGACTCAGCCTAATCTCTGGCACGCCTTTTCTTCTGTTGTGCATGCTTATCCCTGCGACGCTGCCGAGAATCCAGCCAAGACTCATTACCCTCATCACTGTCCACCTGTGGCTGTGTGGACGTGCTTGGCTCTGGGCCTATCTCTTGCCCTTCGGTATCCTCCGGAGGCATTGCCAGAGAGAAGGGTCCTGGAGAGGGAGGCCTTGCCAACTCCTCTCCCTCACTCTGAGTCTGCATTTGCCGATGATGCAGGCTCAGGCAACGGAGCCACAACAGAGGGTGTCTCTCCTTGTGTATCACTCTCATGGGCCTCCCTTATATAGACATCTTCTTAAAGTGGCAGTAATGCTGCTGACTCATCCTCAGTTCATCATCTTGATTTACAGCCTTATAACGACTGGTCAGCTTTAAATATTCATTACCCTGACAGGATGAGGCATTGTAGCTCTCCATGTAGAGTTGAAGATTGATTGCTTGCCTGGTATGTGCCTACCCTGTGTATGTATGTATATAGAAGTCTTGTATATAAACCACCGTTTGTAATGACAAAACCTCTGTGTCCTGTATTTTGTTCCTGGGTTGTCTCAACATAGCAGTCACGCTGTGCACACTCTGACACATCCCCATGGCTGTGGGTCACCCCAAAACAGGTTAAGTCTTGAAGAAGTGGAAGAGTCAGAAATTTCAACAGGAACGGGGAAAATGTGTGTGAGATCCAGTAGGATGGTCTTCCTGCTTCCCCCTAAAACCAACCTGCTCCTCTGCCACCCAGAGAACCTCTGTGGCAGGAGGAGGGGTCTTTCCCAAGAGGGCAGCAGGAGGCATGGGGTCTCAAGCATCCAGCTGAGAAGGGAGCAGGATGCGCTCCCGGCCCCACGTCCCATCCCTCATTAATTTGGCCTCCCATCACATTTTAGAATTTAGAATAACAGAGTTGGAAGGGACCTTGGAGGTCTTCTAATCCAACCCCATTTAGGCAGGAAACCCTACACTACTTCAGAGAAATGGTTATACAACATCTTCTTAAAAACTCCCAGTGTTGGAGCCTTCACAACTTCTGGAGGCCAGTTGTTCCACTGATTAATTGTTCTCACTGTCAGGAAATTTCTCCTTAGTTCTAAATTGCTTCTCTCGATTAGTTTCCACCCATTGCTTCTTGTCTTGCCCTCAGATGCTTTGGAGAATAGCTTGACTCCCTCTTCTTTGTGGCAGCCCCTGAGATATTGGAAGACTGCTATCATGTCTCCCCGAGTCCTTCTTTTCATTAAACTAGATATACCCTGTTCCTGCAACCGTTCTTATGTTTTAGCCTCCATCCCCTAATCCTCTTCGTTGCTCTTCTCTGCACTCTTTCTAGAGTCTCCACATCTTTTTTACATCGTGGTGACCAAAATTGAACGCAGTATTCCAAGTGTGGCATTTTGACATGAATCTGGGCAGCTTATAGCATAAAAACATTAAAATCACCAGGGATAAACATTCCCAACACAATAGAGTGAAAGCTTCATTTAACATTTCCTTCCTGGGGTGCCAGGGGTGTCCCCGTCCCTTCCCACCTGCAGCTGCAGCTGGCGTCTCTGTAGGGCGGACTGCACCATAGCCAGGGTGGAGACCGCAAAGACAGGGGAGTGGCTGCGTCGAGGCGAGGAGCTCCGCAAGGGAGAGGGCAAGCCCCTCAGGCCGGTGCCGTTGCTGGCCGAACCGTCAGCCTTTGGGTCGGACGGTGGGAGGTGACCGGTGCCTTCAGAGTCCAAAATCACTGCCTGAGGGGTGGGCCAAGAAGAAACGACCCATTGGAATGCAGGAAATACACGCCTCACTTGCCCACCAGCTGCAAAGATCAGATGTCCATCTCCGAGATTTCGTGGCCTGCCCCCAGAAGGCCATACCTGGGCAATCTCTCGTAACGTCTGGTGCAGCTTCTCAGCTTCCCTCCTCAGGGCTTCCACCTCCACAGACTGTTCCTGCGCACGGGAGGCTTCCTGCAGTGGTAAGGACAGTTGGGAAGGCAGCTCTGCCAGTGTCTCTCTTCTCCCTCTCTCCCCCAGCCTAGCATCCCAAACGGCCTTCTCTCAGCTGGGGCTGTTTCTCACAGTGTCCTCCCCCTCGCCCCCAGGCCAACTTCCTGCCTCCGCTTCTCACCAAAGTCTCCAGCTTGTGGTTCAAGCCTTCAATCGTTCGGCTCTTCTCCAGGTTTTGCCCTTTCAAGCGCTCCAGGTTCCAGAGAGTTTCGCTGAGCCTGAAGCCGGAAGAAAGCCCCCCCCCCCTCAAGTCAGCCTCCACAGCTCCTAAGAGTGGAGCCAATTTTGGAGCATGCTCTCCTCTCTCCTCCACCAGCCCACCTGGTGCTCAGCTCCACCTTCTCGGTGTCACATCGGACTTGCAGCTGGATCACATCCCTGACCTTGTCTTCCAGCTGAGCTGTCAGCAGCACCTGCTTCTCCGCAGCTGCGCTGGCCGTGCTCTCCGACAGGTGAAGGCGGCCGCTCAGGTTCAGGCAGGTGGCGTTCACAGTGCGGCTCGTGTGGGACAGCTCGCTCTTCAGCTCCGAGAGGTCCCTACAGGAGGAAGCGGAACCTTTGCATGGCAGAGACAGAAGAAGGGCTCCTGTTAAAAGCACTCCCCGGAGGCAGGGAGGATGAACGTGAGGCTACGGCTCTCGGGGCCCCTCATCGCTTGGCGATTCCGGCAAGCCCAGGAAAAGCGGAGCGGAAGGGGAAATCTCGGCACGGAAACGGGCACCGCGAGTGCGGTGCAGCCCAGGAAAGTGGCAAACGGATAATATAGTATCGTGATGGCGAACCTATGGCACGCGGGTCACAGCTGGCATGCAGAGTCCTTCTGCGGGCATGCGAGCTGTTGCTCAGCTCAGCTCCACTGCGCATGCGTGCCTCCCGCCGGCCAGCTGATTTTTGGGATGCGCAGGGGGCAGGGCGCATGTGGGAGATGCACGCGCATGCATGGGGGGAGGGGGGGTTTCATGTGCATCTTTGGGGAGTGGCACACGCATTCCGGAAGTACGGAAACGGGCCCATTTCCGGCCTCTGGAGCCCAGGGGAGGCTGTTTTCAGCCTCCCAGAGGCTAAGGAAAGCCTCTGGAGCCTGGGGAGGGCGAACACACACACATACCCCACCATGGTAGAAGTTGCTAAAATTTTTGAATCCCACCCTTCGCCCAGATGTGCAGGGGGGGTGCCTTCGCAGGGGGGCATGTGAACATGCATGGGGGGGGCACGTGCGCACACGTTTGAAACCCCAAGAGAAAAAGGTTAGCCGTCACTGATATAGTACATGTGTTGAGATTACTTGATTGGGAAAATGCCCCTTTAGCTCTCGGAGAGGATGCTCCGTTCCCCAGGGCTTCTCGCCTTGCCAATTCCCGTTTCAAAACTGACAGCTCTGCCTGCCCACGCCTTAGCCCCAACACTAACCTTTCCGTCATGCTCTTCGTTTCGCTGAAGTGCCTCCTGAGGCTGACCACTTGCCGCCAGAGGGTGAGCAGCCGGCTGTGCTCACTGCTGAAATAGTCGTTGAATGACTGAGGAGAGAGAGACACAGAGAGAGAAAGGAGGAGGACGCTCCTACTGACTTCTGCGGGGACTCCGACTATCATCTCGGGTCTCCAGGAACCTCCAATTTGGTCGAGCTGTTGCCCGGCCTGTTCAATCTGGAAGGAATTCTCCCTGCCACACCCACCCTCCATCCCCTGTTCCTGTCTCTGCAGCTCTCCAGCCCCAAACCTCTTCCTCTCGCCTCCACTCTGCCTCCCGCTGCTGCAGCTCCTCTCGGGCTTTCGTCCAGTCCATGGTCAGCTTTCGGATGTCCTCACTGAGGGCCTGATTGGCCATGTTGGCTTGCTCCAGCTGTTCCCTCAGCATGGCATTGACCTGGGACAAACTGGCACTCCTGATGGTTAGAGGGGAAAAGGGCATCATTGCCCAATGCCCAGCGGGAAAAGGAAAAGTTCACCCCACTTCCAGGGGTGCTGGAGGCAAAGCGGACAGGCCAGGGAGTCAAACTAATACCGGCAGTCCTCGACGTATGACCACAATGGAGCCCGAAACTTCTGTTGTTAAGGGAGACATTTGTTAAGTGAGTTTGGCCCCATCTTACGACCTTTCTTGCCACCGTTAAGTGAATCGCTACAGTTGATAAGCGAGTAACCCGGTTGTTCAGTGAACCCGGCTTCCCCATTGACTTTTGTTGTCAGGAGGTCGCAAAAGATCACACATGACCACGGGGACACAGCGACGGTCATAAATACGAGTTAGTTGCCAAGCATCTGAATTTCGATCCCGTGATCACAAGGATGGTGTAAAAGGTCGTAGCTGTGAGAAACGGGCATTACCCACTTCTTCCAGAGCTGTTGTAATTTTGAACGGTCACTAAATGAACTGTTGTAAGTCAAGGAGTGCCTGTACAGTAAAGCAATGGAGACAGGAGGGCAGTCGTAGCTTTTCCTCAGACTCACCTTTGCTGCTCCTCCTCTAAACGGATCAGAGCGTTTTCCAGGTCGTTGCTATGATCCTCGTCGGGACATAGATGAATCTCAGACATATCTAAGTGGCCCTGAAGGGTTAAAGGGCAAGAGAGAACAAAATGAAGGACGAGGTCCCAGCATACCTGCCTGGGTTCAGCTGGGGTGTTGTGGTCCACTGGCGGCCTGTGGACCTGGCAGCAGAGTCAGACAGTGAGATGGTTGGAGAGGAACATGGGCCAGTCCTGGAGTCTGGGGAAGGCTCAGAGGGCTCTGCGTCGGAGGCAGAGAGGGGGCCAGGGCCATCTGGGAGTTATGTGCTGCCTCCGGAATCTGACATCAGCGAGGCAGAGGTACAGGGGGAGTCTGTTCTATGCACTGCACAGTTGGCACCAGCTGCAAAAGCATCGCAACTCAAGAAGCCACCCGGCCCAGTGATCTCACCCTGACCTGCTACACTGAAGAAAAAACACTGCTCACCACCAGTTGCTGATGCTCCAGCTCTGTGGATTTCTCCAGCAGCTGCTGCTCTTGTTCCCCACACTTCTTCTTGTACTGCAAAACCTAGAAGGGAAGGAAGGAAAAGAAAATTGTGCCGAGCTGTTCTGACCCAGCTTGGGTCAGAGCGCCAACAGCCCCGGGCAAAAAGTCTCTCTTTCTCATCGCAGGCTAACAAGTTTGTCCGGCAGGGAGATGAATAGTTGTCTGCCACACCTATTCATCTCCGCCCCCTGTCTTTTATCCCCGGAGCAAGGGTGGGGCTTCACTAGCAGCGGTGGCTCTTCCGTCCCATGGATCGGCCCATAGATTTCCACTGCTCTCCTCTCCTCTCCTGTTCTGACCTAAGCTTCCTGAGTCAGTAAAACTACTTATGTAGTAGTCCCAAAAGCCTGTTTTATTTCAACAGTTGTGAATTCTGTTCATTCACAGATGAGTCCCAAATAGTTGTAAAGAGTCCTTCGGGATAAGGCTGATAATCACCCACTTTTATCTCCCTTGACATGCTGCCAAAGACCTAATTGGCAAAGCCAAATGGGGTCCAGAATCAAACTTTAGTTTCAGACTTTAGACTGAACAGAATTAATAACGTTGCTTCCTGCAAAGGCCCATGTGCCTTTGCTCCTCTTTTAAGTCTTATGGGAGGGGCCAATCATCTCCAAGCCCTATTCCTGAGTCGTTCCTTTTCTTTTAACTGTTCTTGCCTTCTGGCAGCTCTGTGCACGCGCGCACAGGCTCCCCGTTCCTCTGCCTCACTGAGGTCCGATTCTGGAGGCTCCAGAGGCACCACATACCTCCCAGATGGCCCTTTCTCTGCCTCCGACACCGAGCCCTTGTCTGAGCCTTCTCCAGACTCCAGGACTGGCCCATGTTCCTCCCCAGCCTCCTCACTGTCCGACTCTGGTGCCAGCTCCACAGGCCGCTGGCGGACCACAACATCTGCCTTCTGCGCATCCGCACGTCAGCACTGGACCCAGCTGTTCCTCCTCTTCCTCAACCACCTCCAGACCTGGGGGCTGTTGACTCTCTCTCCATCTGAGGGCTGACGGATGGCCCAGGCTCCACCTGTCTCTCTCTTTCTCTCTGCCAGCTCCATTCCCTCTTCCCTCTCGGAGCTCTCAGCTTGCCTTGATGCTGACCCTGACTCCCACGCCTTCTCCGATTCGGCTGCTAGAGGGGCCCCGGCAGCCGACAGGCCACAACACGAGCAGACACAACTGTAGCTATTAGCCCAGCAAGCAGGTGGAGGAGACCTTGCATCTTGGCTATTGCTGGCTTCCAAGACAGGGCAGATCTTCTTGAAGGAAAAGCTAGCTCGGTCTTGCAATGCCAGCGTTAACTTCACCCCTGCAGAAGGGCATAGTGGCTTCAATTTAAGGTGGGTCCCCCTTTTTTCCCCCTCCTAAAGAACCCTGGGGAATTATGGTGGGAGAGCCAGAATTCCTGCAGAAATATGGCCTTTCTAAGTATTACTTATTTACCATTAAAAATTTACCATTAAAAATACTCCGTATTTTTCGGAGAAGAAAACGCACCTTTTCCCACAAAAAAGGGGGTGAAAATCTGGGTGTGACTTATACTCCGAATGTAGCCCCGCCCAGCTTCTCCAACGGAGGTTTCAGATGCTGAAAAAAGCATCAGAAACAAAGCACCCAACAGAGGTTTGGAAAAGAAGCCCCCAAACAGAGCTTCAGAGGCTTTCAGACGCAGAAAAGAAAGTTTGGCGTTTCAGAGGCAGAAAAAAAAGCAAAAAAAAAAAAAAAGCAAGGCACAGAGCTCACAACCAAGGAACCCGTTGCTAAAATTCACCTCTGGGAATAGCTAATTGGGGGTATTCCGGGAGGCCGACCTGCCAATCAGCTTTTTTCTTATTTTCCTCCCCCAAAACTAAGGTGCATCTTATACTCCGAAAAATACGGTAGACCTAAACGAAGACTTAAGCATAAGTACCATAAGCTGAGAAGGAAAATCCTCGAAGCTTTACTCTGTGATCTAACTCAGGTGAACTGGAATCTGAAATAGAACTGAGAGAGGGCAGAGGCAGGGAAGTGCTTTGCAATCAAAAGACACACGCACACAGGCTAACGAGCCTGAAGCACCTGGAGGCACGCAGGGGGCTTTTCCGGCAGCTGCCCAACCCACCTTGGCTTGTAGCTTCTGCACCAGCTGTGCCTGCCGCTGCTGTCCCTCCTGGTAAGCCTGCAGTTTGCGCTTGTAGGATGCCTGGTCCTCGTCCAACCGCCGGCGCAGCTCGATGTTCTGCTTGGCCAGGCTCCTGTTCTCCAGGCTCTCTTGCTCTCCCGTCTCCAGGCGCAGTGCATCCTCCAGCTGAGTCAAAGACAACCAGCTACTACATACCCGACATTGCCTTAACACTGCGTCCATTGGGTTTCTCCCCCACACATAAGAGCGGCCACTCTGGGAGGTGAGTTGGACTGGAGGAACCAGCCTGAGTGAGGAGTGGAGCTCACTGCCCAACCCTTCTCCCAAGAGAGGAGGGGGGCACTCAGCTGCCTCCCTTTTGGCCTAATTGCCACATTCCTCCTATTCTCTGCTCACCTTGTTAGCCCTGTGTAACCCCTAAGTCACAATTCAGCTCAGAAAAGAAGCAGAGCGTCGGGTTGAAATGCTGCTTCTACGAGTTGCCCCATACCCTTCTTCGAGCCACCTGGCAGAGGGACCCAGAGAGGCCAGAACGGAAGTGTGCGGAGGGCTACTGAGGCAACCAGCAGATTAGATGAAGGAAGGACAAGACAATCTTACAGAACATAAGTCCCAGCTATGTTTCCCTAGCCTAAGGGTCAACAACCTGCGGCTCTGGAGCCGCATGTGGCTCTTTCATCCCTCTGCTGCGGCTCCCTGTCACTCAAAATATGTGTCACAACCGCCAATGTGCAATACCCATTGGCATGCAATTTATTGAGCTTTTCAACTCCCGGGAGACCAACCATGATTAAATCCAAGAAAAGAAAAGTTTCAGAAGAAAACAGAATGTTTAATTCAACGACGTACGCTAGTTTTGTGGCAGCTCAAGAAATAGTCAGGCACGGGAAGGGTTTTGTGGCTCTCGGTGTTTTCTTTTCTGTGGGAAACGGGTCCAAATGGCTCTTTTGAGTGTTTAAGGCTGCAGACCCCTGCTCTAGCCCAGCCAAACAGAGGATTTATATTCAGAGGCTTGGCGACTGACTCGCATTTATGATGGATGCAGTGTCCCTTCTGGGTCACGTAATCCCCTTTTGTGACCTCCTGAGAAGCAATGGGGGAAGCCACATTCACTGCCCACTTACCAACCGCGGCCAACTCACTTAACAAATAGTCCTTCATTTCTACTTTCTCTTCTCTCTACTCTATTCTAATGCTATTCTTTCTCTTCTTTCTATTTCTATTCAATTCTATTCTATTTTCTCTTCTCCTTTCTCTCTTCTTTCTCTTCTCTATTCTATTCTAATACTATTCTATTATTCTTTCTCTTCTCTTCTATTTTCTTCTAATTCTATTCTATTCTTTCTCTTCCATTTTATTTCTTTCTCTTCTCTTCTATTTTTCTTCTCCTCTCTCTCTTCTCTATTCTATTCATTCTTTCTCTTCTCTATTTTTTTCTAATTCTATTCTATTCTTTTCTATTCTTCTTTCTCTTCTCTTCTATTTTATTTCTATTCTTTCTCTTCTATTTCTCTTCTCCTCTCTCTCTTCCTTTTCTCTATTCTGTTCTAATTCTATTCTATTATTCTTTCTCTTCTCTTCTTTCTCTTCTCCTTTCTCTCTATTTTATTTCTATTCTTTCTCTTCTTTTCTATTTCTCTTCTCTCTCTCTTCTTCTCTATTCTAAATTCTATAATTCTATCTCTTTTTCTTTCTCTTCTCTTCTATTTTCTTCTAATTCTATTCTCTTCTATTATTCTTTCTCTTCTCTTCTTTCTCTTCTCTTCTATTTTATTTCTATTCTTTCTCTTCTCTTCTATTTCTCTTCTCCTCTCTCTCTTCCTTTTCTCTATTCTGTTCTAATTCTATTCTATTATTCTTTCTCTTCTCTTCTTTCTCTTCTTTCTCTTCTATTTTATTTCTATTCTTTCTCTTCTTTTCTATTTCTCTTCTCTCTCTCTTCCTCTTCTCTATTCTATTCTAATTCTATAATTCTATCTCTTTTTCTTTCTCTTCTCCTTTCTCTTCTCATTTTCTTCTAATTCTATTCTATTCTATTATTCTTTCTCTTCTCTTCTTTCTCTTCTCTTCTATTTTATTTCTCTTCTTTCTCTTCTCTTCTATTTCTCTTCTCCTCTCTCTCTTCCTCTTCTGTATTCTATTCTAATTCTCTTCTATTATTCTTTCTCTTCTCCTTTCTCTTCTATTTTCTTCTAATTCTATTGTATTAATCTTCTCTTCTCATTTCTCTTCTAGTTTCTCTTCTCTCTCTCTCTCTCTCCTCTTCTCTCTCTTCTAATTCTCTTCTATTATTCTTTCTCTTCTCTTTTTTCGGTTCTAATTCTCTTCTATTATTCTTTCTCTTCTCTCTCTCTCCTCTTCTAATTCTCTTCCATTATTCTTTCTCTTCTCTTCTCATTCTATTCTTCTCTTCTTTCTCTTCTCGTCTCCTTTCTCTTCTCTTCTTATCCTATTCTCCCTTAACAGGAACTTCGGGCTCCGTTGCGGTCGTAGGTCGAGGACCCCCTGTACCCGGCTCCTTTTGGGGCGAGGGTCCCTCTCACCCTTCTCACCCTCCCACAGCCCCCACCCTTCCACCTCCCCTCCCCCCCTCCCAGGACCCCCACTTCCCCTCCCCCCCTACCCTCTCGCTGAGAGCGTTGTACTTGATGGCCAGTTCATCGCGCTCGGCTCGGCTCTGGGCCAGCAGGTCTTCCACGCGGGACAGTTCCTGCTGCAGGAGCCGGTTCTCCTCCTGCACGGACAGAAGGGACGACGAAGACATCTCTCGCTCGCCCCGGGGAAGAAGAGGCTGAGGCGGCGGGAAAGCGGTGGAGAGGGGGGGGGGCACTCCCACTTAAGCCGGGCGACTACAACTCCCAGCACCCCTTGCGCGCGCGCGCGGAGTGGGTGTGTGAGGTAGGGGCTGAAGGGTCGCCGCTTTCTTCCTTCGCGTCACAGAAGCCGAGGCCTTTCCCCCCCCCCCCCCCCACATCGAGCGCCCGCGCTGTGAACCCCGGACGGGGGAGACGCGACCGCCCTCAGACGCCGGCGAGGACAATAAAGGCGCGAGACGAGGCCCGCCGCCTGAAGGGCCTTTCTTCCCACCCACCTCACACCGCCGGTTGCTATGGCGCCGGGCTGAAAAGCGTTGCGCACGCGCGTTGCTCACTCTGTCCTCCTGCTTGCCTACGGAAGCCGCCCGAGGCCATTCCGGCTCAACCCGCGAAACGTTCCTCCACCAAGCCCCCAAGCGGTCAAATCAAGGAACTGCGAGACTTGGGTTGGCGAGAAAATTTATTTATTTCTTTTTTAATTCGGACACGGAGTGCAGGAGAGAAAGACACCCTGGTCAAAACTGGACTCAAGTGACCCAACAGGAGTCCAGCAAGGAGAAAAGGGGTGGAGTCCCTTCCCAAAGGGACGGCGGACGCTTTTCCCAACATTTTTGGGTTCTCCTTGAGCCCTAACCCAACATTGTTGGTTATCCTATGGCCCGGCCGAGGAGTCGGCACAACTGTGCCCCCACCAAAGTACAGTGGTCCCCCTTGGGAAGGAAGGGAGACAGAAGAGCAGGCAGAGAAACGCTCCGCTTCGCAAGCAGCAGGCTGGCACTTAAACCACTGCAGCCCCCTACACACACACAACACACAAAGTCCCAGGTGCTGGCGGAAGAGAGCGAGAGGATCTTCAGGGAAGCCCTCGTCTGCCTCGCCACAAGATTCGAAGCGAAAATGGAAAACCATCCAAGGCAGAGGATCCGTCGGAAGAGGCAACGGGGGTACGCGGCCCATCTCTCGGTTTCTGGGTTACAAAAGGAGGGGGGGTCCCACTCCTTGGCCTTCGGGCCTCTGCTTCAGAACTGGACCCAACCAGAGTCCTGCTGAGGTTGAGAGCCGGACCTACGAGGAGACGAAACACGGGCCGTGAGCGGCCGACTTCCATCACTAACCATCACCCCGACACCTGCTGGAACCAGAAGTCACATCTGGGGGTTCATTTTTGGGGGGCAGTTCCTGTGCTCAGCAAGGGGCACTTATCAACCTCCAGGAATTTTAGCGTCTGTGCCAGAGTGACACATGGTGCAGGACTTCAAGGCAATTCCCCACTGAATGGATGCAACATTTCCACTACCCCTGTCCTTTTTTGGAAGCGAGATAATGTACTGGCGGGGCAGGACTTAAGACTCCCAAAACGCGACCAAAAGGGGCATCTCCTCACCCGGAAGCTTTAGTGAAATCTCCCCAGATGTCTGCAGAAGCTTCTCTTGAAGAACTTGGCGGCTGTGAGGGCCGAGACCCGGCAACATCTGCTTGGCAAACTAAGCGTGGAGAGAAGAAAAGGTTAGCTTTATCTTTCCCGTTTCCATATGTTCCTCGCAGAAAAGGCTTTTGTCTGAGCTGGCAAAGAGAAGCCCTGTTACTTAGCATGTGTCCGTTTCCTGAAAAAAGAAAAATGAACCCCCCAGATGCATCTGCTAAGGCAGTGGTCGCCAACTGGTGGTCCGCGAGAAAATTTTGGTGGTCTGCAGAATTTGCATTTTTTATATGGCACTAAATCAAGGGTCCCCAAACTACGGCCCCTGGGACAGATATGTGCAATGAGCATTTTGTGTTGCTGCAGAGAGTCTCCCCCTTGGGGGTCTTTTTGTGTGGGTCAGAGGGGGGAAGAAATTCCAACTTGGGGTCTGCTTCAGCCTCCTAGTGCGGGGTTTTGGGTGAAGGCTGGAGGGAAGCATCATTGGTGGTGAAGAGCCGGAGGGCCTCGTTCCAGTGGGATTGCATCATGGCCTGGAACTGGTTGACCATCTCAACCCAGTGAGCCTCCAGGAGCCGGTACCTGGCCTTGCACTCCCGCAGGTCTTCCCTCTGCTTGGAAAGCCTAAGCTCCTAGTCCTCAGTGAGGTGCTTCTGCTGAGCCTCTTTCTCGGCCAGATCCAATTTGAACTCAGCTGTTTTGCCAACTCTTTCTCATGGTGGCTGCTTAGCTCCAACAACTGCTTCCTGTTGGCGCTCTAAGGAGCCCGGGCGGGGAGGCAAAGAGTGGCTGGGAGGGGAGGGGCAAGTAGAGGCTGGCGAGGTGCCCCTTGACGTGAGTGACACAAGTTGGCCATGCTCACCCAGTCACATGACCACCTAGCCACGCCCACCCAGCTGGTCATTAGGCAGATATTAGTGGTCTGCGGGATTTAAAATTATGAATTTAATGGCTCCCTGAGGTCCGAAAGGTTGGTGATCCCTGCAGTAAGGGACAGCTAGATGACGGGCAAAAATGAGGTTTGTGGTCCTCAGAGTGGGTGTAAAAGGCCCCAGCTGACCCCACCTACCACCAGACAACTAAAGAAGTCTCAAAGCAGGAGCTCCCTTTTCCAGTTTGGTATCAAACTGAATCCCGCCCTCACCCCCCCCAGGGGTGAAATCCAGTAGGTTCTGGAGAACCGGTAGCGGAAATTTTGAATAGTTCCCAGAACCGGCAAATACCAACACTGGTTGGCCCCAGAGTGGGGTGGGAATGGAGATTTTGCAATATCCTTCCCGCTGGAGTGGGGTGGGAATGGAGATTTTGCAGTATCTTTCCCTTGCCATGCCCACCAAGCCATGCCACGCCCACAGAACCGGTAGTAAAAAAAAATTGGATTTCACCACTGCCCCCAACTCCCCCGCACCCCCAATGAGGACCCACACAGACCTGTTTGGATGGCATCTGCTGAGGTTCCCGGAAGAGGCAAGGTAAGCTGTTCTTCAGGTGTGAGGAGGAAGGGGGTCTTTCCCCCTGGAGGTGGGGGAAGAAGGGGGAGTCCCGTGAAGTCTGCAGTTCGTGGCTTACTTCCCGAGGAGCCATCCTTTTTTTTCATGTTCTGGAAGGGTGAGGGAGGGAGACCAAAAAGCTTTTAGGCCCACTCGGAAGCCTCCCACTTGAGGACAGAAGTTAGCCTGAGGAGGAGGGTTTTCCCAAACGTCGGGCTTTGAGTTCTGCTCCTCTTCCCACGACTCAAACATGGCAGAAATCGCCCACCGAGCTGAAGGGGACACTGCACCGCTGATCCTTATACGTGTGCTCGAGTGCATCTTGTCTTCCTTCCACAACCCCTGGACAACCGCCTACCTCCCCCCCCCCCGGCCTTTCTCACCGCAATGTTGAGCTTGATGGTCTGTCCTTCTTTGAACCCCAGGTCAAGTTTGGGGGCCTGGGTTGGGTTTTGGGCTTCCTTGGCTAACGCCTTCTGTTGCTTGACCCACCTGCAGAGAAAGAGAAAAAAAGAGAGAGAGAAAGAAGACAAAGCGGTGGAGAGCAAGAAACGATGCGGACAGAATAAGGAAGAATTTCCCCCTTGGAGAAGCCAGTTACTTAAGACAGACGTTTCTATTCCTGGAAAAAAAAAATCCACTTAGCAAAGGTGGCCTCCTCCCATATCTGTATTTCCCTCTAGAGCTGGAAACAAGGAGTGAGAAACAAGCAATGATGGACTCTGTGCCCCCGCCCTACTCCATTGCTTTTGATCTTATATTCCCCCCATTTGGTCCAGATACAGCTCTTGAGATCTTTCTGGAACACCTGGAGGCAAGGAAAACTGGAGAGTTTTCTATGGTTTTCCCCATCCCTCTAGAATAGGAATGTCAAATTCACATCGTCACATGTCACGGACTTCCCCCCCCTTGCTAAATTAGGCGTGGGCGTGGCCAGCACATAACGCATCCGGCCCGTGGGCCAGGAGTTTGACAGCCCTCCAGAGGGCGCTCTCCGGGGGTGAAATTCAGCAGGTTCTGGAGAATCGGTAGCGGAAATTTTGAGTAGTTCGGAGAACTGGCAAATCCCACCACTGGCTGGTCCGAGAGTGGGGAAGGAATGGGGATTTTGCAATATCCTTCCCCCAGGAGTGGGGAGGGAATGGGGATTTTGTAGTATCCTTCCTCCAGGAGTGGGGAGGGAATGGGGATTTTGCAGTATCTTTTCCCTGCCACATCCCACCAAGCTACGCCCACAGAACCAGTAATAAAAGAATCTGAATTTCACCACTGGTGCTCTCCCAATGCCTAGGAAGGATGCTAAAATGGAGCCATTCTGCCAAGGTTACAGATTAGCCCAGGAGGGGGCATGTGCTGTCTTGGAGTTGGTCATAATATCAGAAGACCTCACCTCCGCTCTATTGTATCTGCCCCCCAACTACCTTAACTATTTCCTCTTTAATTTTAATACATTTCTTGTCTTAACTGCGTTGATTCTTTTATATTATTTCATCACATTTCAAATCTCCCAGAGTTGCGTGACGGCCGAGACGGGCAGCGAATAAGCGCAATAACACAATATAAATAAAGGTTGTCCGTTTTGTTCCCAGATGCCAGATTTTTTGCCAGGTTTTGAGTGGCGGGCGCACGTCAAGAAGGATCAGCTGTCTGATTGGTCATGGGGAGACCGCTCTACTGATTTCCCTTCCTGGGGGAAAAGAGCCTCCGGCAAGAGTCCTGGCACCAAGGAAAGGCTGCTCACTTGAAATGATCTTGCAGCGCCACATTGAAGTCAAAAGCATCCCCTCGGTCAACAAAGCCAATTCCGATGAATGCACGGCGCCCTGTAAGGAAAACTAAGCTCAGGAAGGTGGCGGAAAGTCGCTTGGCTGTAGGTTAACTCACCGGGAAGCCTGGAACCAAGATCTCAGGAAGGCTGAGTCGTACCAAAGTATTGCACACGCAGCTCCAGACTGCAGCAGAGTCGCCCAAAAGGGCCCTCTCCACGCAGGCTGTTGACCCGGTGAGAAGCCACAGGCCCGCTAGGGAAGGGTGCCATAAGGTTCAACCTCCATTCTCTCACGGTGCCTATCTGCTAGGATGGGCCGCAGCCCCGCACATGTGCCCGTGGAGCTGGTTAACAGAGAGTTACCATAGAAAGCAAAGAAGATTCGGCGTTATCAAAGGAGGAGAGGCATTGTGAGAGGAGAGCCAAGAGGAAGCTTAAGAGAATCCAAGAATATTTGCAGGAGAGCCCCAGGTTGGGAAGCAGCCTGATAAATAGAGAAGGGGGAAGGCGGATGGCCCCAAGGAAGGGCTGCCCACAGCTTTGCATGCCACTTTAAAGGAAGGAAACAAAGAGTGAAGAGCATTTCATGAGGTTCGCTTAGAATTATTTCTGCCTAGCACCGGGGGAAAGTCTCCTCCATCAGCACCAAGGACAGGGGTCGGATGCCACAGACAAGAGGAGGCTTTCCAGGTCAAATCACAATCAGCTTTGCCTCCCCCACCCCCCATTCCAAAAAAAGACCGGATTTCCTTCCCAAAGCATCTCATCCGTCGTACCATTCCCATCTTCGACCCGGATGACGAAATATCGGCTTGAGTCCGTCACACCTTCCACAGCGATGCTAGGAAACTGGTCCACGGAAGCCTGGGCAAAAAGCTCTCCTGGGGGAAAAAAGAGAAGGGAAGGGAAGGAGTGCCAGGTGGGCAGCTGGTCTGCTTGCTGCCTCTGGCTGTTGCTCACCTGCCCGTCCGCCCAATGGCATCCCTCGGGCCATGCCCTCCACCCTCCCACCCGAGAGATTCTCAGCCATCTTGGAGGGCAGCCCCTTACCCGAATTCTTGTCCTCCAGCTTAATGAAGGCCACGTTGCCCTGGGCTGTGATGCGCATTCGGCCGCTCCAGGAGGGCTGGTCCAGCTGCCATTCTGCGGCACTAGGAGGAAAAGTGAAGCTAGCCCCCTGCTTCTCACCCTGGGGAGTCTCCCCATAATCGGCTAAGGCAGAAGTCTCCAAACTTGGCAGCTTTAAGACTTGTGAACTTCAACTCCCAGAATTCTCCAGCTGGAGAATTCTGGGAGTTGAAGTCCACAAGTCTTAAAGCTGCCAAGTTTGGGGACGTTTGGCTTAAAGGGTGGGGTGGGGGGTAATGGGAAATGCGTGCAGATCTCTCTGCGCATGCCCAGATCCCACCAGCAGCAAGAGAGCCGGTCAACTCAGCCAGGGGATGATGGGACTGGGAACCCCGCACGGCTCCCATGAGGGGGAAGCGACACTCGACCGCCGGGGGTGGTGGAAGACTCACCGATAGCCGCGGTTGGAGGCCCGCGGGGGCACCCGGTAGACGTGGACCTCCGGCTTGACGCACAAGACGGACTCGTAGTCTTCGCCTTCCGCCATCTTCGCCCCTCCCACCAACACCGGAACGCTGGGCTTTTACGGGCATGCGCAGAAGCCTTCGCTCCTCGCTAGTCAACAACCTGCCGTCACTTCCTAGCCGCGAGGAAGTGAGTGGGTGGGAGGAAACGGGAAGCCCCGCCCACGCGGTCGAAGGCATCCTTATGTCTTTTAATAAAAACGGCTCTGGCGCCCTCTGGCGGGTCGGCGGAGGAGCCGCTCGGGTTGCAACGACGTTGGGGTGGGAGTGTAACCGGGTTGGGGAGGAAGGCTCCGATCCGTCTCTTTTTTAAACAGTTAAGAGTTTAAAGGGGTCCCTTGGAGGTCATCTAGCCCAACCCACCCACCCCCGTTCACGCAGATTACCTATGTAGTAAGGGATTCGAACCGCCGAACTGCCCGACGCCACCACCCTCTCCAACACGGGGAATAAGAAGCAGGAAGGGACAACGTTGGGGGGAAAAAAAGTGAACGCGTTTATTTCACACAGCGTGCAAATCTTTCGTCCGCATGGCAAGCTCTGCCTGGAAGAGAAGTTCCCCGGAGCCCCGGGTGGAAGGGGCTTTGCCGCCGATACCCCCCCCCCCCAAAATAAAACTAACCCCCGAAGGGCGCTGCTTCCCGACCCGCGGGACCACAGTAACAACCCACCCCCCCGCGATCGGCTAAGCCTCAGGTGCCCCCTCCCCCATTAGGCCACGGGGGGGGGAGGTCTTTGCCTTCCCCTTGACGCCCCCCGCAGTCAGCGATCAAAAGAACCAACGGGGGGGGGGGAACCCTTCCCAGTTTTGGGAAAGGGCAGCAATAGTAGAGCAAAGGTTTCCCAACTTTGGCCGCTTTGAGCCTGGTGGACTTCAACTCCCAGAATTCCTTTGCTGGCTGGGGAATTCTGGGAGTTGAAGTCCATCAGGCTTAAAGTTGCCAAGGTTGGAGACCCCAGTAGTAGAGGCAAAGCTGGCTGGGGAATTCTGGGAGTTGAAGTCCACCAGGCTTAAAGTTGCCAATGTTGGAGACCCCTGTAGTAGAGGCAGCTCCGGGGGTTAGAAGGAGAAGCAGCCCGTTTGGGGGGAGGAAAAAAAGGCCAGCTGAAAATCTGGGGTGGGGGTCAGCAAAGCAAACGGGGGAGGGAGGGAGGGAGGGAGAGGCAGGGCTGGAAAGAGAAGAGAGGGTACCCACTGAAGGGCCAGCCGTGTTTCTTTTTCCACTTTTTGTACACAGGTAGTTTTTTTATTTCTATTATTATCATCATTATTATTACTTCTCTTTTTGACCGGTTGCTTCTTCTTTTGTGGCGTTTTCCATACACGTCCTGTGTTGATGTACAAAGAGACACCGTTCCTCCGGCACACACCCCCTCCCCACAAACCCACCTCCGCCCCACCCCCCACCCCATACACACACAAGAGAGACACTTAACACCCCCCCCCCCCCACACACACACTTCTCTCCTCCCCCTTTTTTCTTTCTACACCGGTTCTCTCCTCCTCAAACCAGGCAGCGAAAACCCGAGAAAGGCAGATTTTGGGAAAACACAGTGAAGCAAGCTAGCCCAGGCACCTGGAAGTGGTGTGGGGAGGGAGGCTTCTCCGCCTTCCCCCCCCACTCAATATGGCTGCTAAGGAGCAAAGCCCCAGCTGGTCCTGACACTTGGCATTGGCCACGCGGGGCAGGGGTCTCCTAACCAGCCCCCTCCAGTGTCTTTTTTTTTTTTGTCTGACCACCTGGGAAAAAGCTAAAAGGAGTATTGCTTGGGGCCGTGCCAGCCACGGAGTGAGCCTTCCCATCACTGCAAATCCATTCTCCCCCACCCCCCGCCCCCGGGGGGGAGGCCATCTTGAAAATGGTTTCTAACGGTGGCGTCTAGGCCCGTGATTCAAGACTTTTGGAGTCTTTGGTGACCCGTCCCGTTTTGAGACCTTCTTTCCGACTTCTAGGCCTTGCTTCTTCTCCGCCCGCCCGCCCGCTTCTTTGCCTTCCAAATAGCGGACTGACCCCCAAGAACGAACGGGGCCAAACGCCTCACCAGCTCGGCCTGATGTCCATGGCCAGCGCAAGCAACACTTGGGCATCCTCCCGACGACCGAGCAGGACGCGATGGGAGACAGGAACTACTCTATATTCCTAGCTCAAGAGTCCTAGTGGCAAAAAGCAGGCCGCCTCCTCCCCCCATTCTTTGTCTGGAGGCGCATGGGAGTGCTGGTCGAGACTGGGAAGGCCCCCAAACTCTGTCCCACGGAGGCAGAGGCGCTGGGGTCTCTTGCCGGAGCTCACGAACCGGCGGAGCTGGCTCGGTGGGAAGACGGGCCCGACACCTGCCCTCCTCCTCCGTTCCAAAGCGGCAGTAAGCGGGAAGAGGAAGAGTCGCCCACCGCCGCTTTCTCTCCCCTCCCCTCCTTTCTCAACACTAGCAACTACCGTTTCTCAAGAGATAAAATACGCTAAACAGCTAACACACCCCTTTTCTTCTGCTGCTGCTTCTTCTTCCCGTGCGCGAGGGCTTCAAAGCCATCCCGTCCCCCCCACCCCAAAAGCAAACGATCAAACCTTTGCGTACACCGTCCGCCCACCCGTCCCGTTTCCACCTTGCTCCAAATGCAACACGCACCGACACACGCATGTTGAGAAGCAGAGCCCTCCCCCATCCCTCCTGCTTCCGATGCCAGAGGGAGCCGATGGGAGAAGTCATTCTTTTTGTCGCGGAGTAGCGGGCGGGGAGCCTCGCTTCAGCAGGCAGCAAGTGGCGGCAACTCGGTCCCCCGGAGAAGCCTGCCCCGCTGCCTGCTCCTCCCACGGTGCGCCCACCTTGGCATGTCAATTCTACGGGGAGGCGCAGCAGGAGTCCCAGTGCCTGGGCTGAGGGTCACGAGAGGCAGCAAAGAGCCAAGGGGACGCTTCGGGCAAGTCCTGCCCCTGTGGCTCAGGTCCATTGGTCTGCTGAGGAAGGGGAGCACCCTGCTTTCATACCGGCTGGTCGGCCAGCCAAGCCTATCTGCGTTGCTTGAAGCCCTGTGAACCGTCGGGGCCCAGCGGCTGCCTGATCACATTGCTGGGCGGCCTGGCGTCTTCCGGCTGAGAGATCCTTGTGGGCCTGAGGGAGCGGGAGGGGGGAAGGAACACTCAGTCCAGCTAAAAGCTCTCCCCCGGAGGTCCAAAGGAGAGATTAGCCTCGGCTCTAAGAGGAAGAGGATAGGTGGCCCAGCCCCACGGAGGCCCATAAGGAGACCGATTGAAGCCCTCGAAGCGGCTTTCTGAACATGCTTCTCTCCCCCACTTCCCCCAAGCTGAGCCCAATGGGATAGGATTGAGCTGAGCCAGCAGGCCGCATCTTCTGGGCATGGACAGGACCTTGGCCTCAGGCAGCAGGGAGAGTGGGGCAGAGAAATTTGGCAGGGGCAACTGCTCCAGGGCTCCCTCACCTGTCAAGGATAGGCTTTTCTTGCTCCTCTTCCGGACTGGCGCTGCCCAGAATCCGCTTCCTGGCCTCTGCGTATTCGGCTTCCCTCTGGGCCAGGGTCTTCACTGGGAAGGCAGGTCGGCTGGTGGAGTTGGGGTTGGTCAGGACCCCGTTGCTCGTGGGCCGCTTTAAGATCCGAATCTGCGGAGGAGGGCCAGAAGGAAGACTGTCGTCCTGAATTACGATCGGCACTTTGGGTGGCGACTTGGATTTCCTGCTGTAAAAGGAAGGAGGGTTGGGGGGAGGAAACAATTTTTTTTGTGCTGCTGGCCCCCCTCCCCCCAAAAAACCCACCCCTCCAACCAGTCCTCTGAACTAAGACCCTCTGCCCATTCACCGAAACGCAAGCTTATTTTCTTGGTTCCCCATCCAGATTTTCTAACTAATCAGCAGAAATCAGGGCTTAGCTGTTCATTTTTAAGACGGAATCTTTAAAAGAACAAAAATCAGGACGCCACTCTTATTTTTCCCAGCCGTGAATGCTACGGAATGATTCTTACCTTTCTTTTTGGCTGATTTTCAGTTTCTTTTCCAGTCGTCTATCTATTTCCTGCAAGGTAACGTCAGCGGGTCAGGTTCCATCCCTCCGGGGGAGGGGATCAGACACCTTGCCGTACCAAGCGACAAACCTGGCCCTCCCTTTCCCGGCAAGACAATGCCACATCTCACCATCAGTTAACTAACTCATCTTTGAAGCATCAAGAGGTTCCCACGGAAAGAGAGAGAAAGAAAGAGGGAGGGATGAGAGAGGTGGGGATGGGGAGAGAAAGACCCTCTCAACCCCTTGCTTTGTAGAGGGAGAAAGCCAAGGCCTTTCCTGGGAAGGGAGCCCAGGGTGAACCTTATCCACAGACCAGAATCGAAACGGGCTCGTGCCAGACGTGAGGTCCGCCGGCAGCTGCGTCTGCTGACGCTTCGCATTTGAGCCAACGGCGAGATAAAATTAGAGCCTGGTTTTCTAGGTTGCCCAGATCAGCAGCTGAAAATATTATCAGACGGGGCTTTTCTGCTATAGAGAGTCACAGGCGGTGCCTTTGGCCCGGCTGATCAAGTGCCTCGGATAACTTCCACTGGCATACTTACCATCATGAGCACAGTGCATGCCCGGTCATCCTCACTGGCAAAACCATGGGGGGGTGAGGGTGGGAAGGGATGTCACCATTAAAGATCGGTAAGCAGAAAGATGAGAATTCTCTGCCCGAGACTTGGGGAGACCATTTCTCTCATTCCAAGCCAGCGAGGCTGCTAGAGGTGGCCCAACAGCCTGGCCAGTGGGCGGCTGAACTCTCCTGCAGGCATGACGGCATCAGAAGGGGTGACAGTTTCCCAGAGCAAGGACGTGGTCCCAGCTCAACCAAGGCTGTCTTGATCGGCTTTGTAAGGAATGGTTGCTCCGGTGGTCCTTTCCTTGATGGAAGAAGGGGAGGCCAGGCCTAAGGGCCAGCACACTTCAGCCCTGTCCGGCTTCCTGCGGCTGGGTTTTGCAATAAGACAAAGCATTCCCTTAACAGCTTTCCCACTGAGGTATAACTGCATTTGCTTTGTAGTCCAAAGTCTGGAGGGCGAGTTAATCTTTGAAAGTGAAGGCAAGCTCGCTTGGCTGAATTGAGTTTTTCTTCTCCAGCGAACTCAACACAGGCAAACCCCCTTTGCGTGTGTTGAGTTCATTTTACATGGGGCCCGTTGGTCAAAATTGGGCTCTCGGTTCAGGTCAGTTCACACCTCTCTGAACACCGCCATTTTCGGTGACGAGGATGCCACCCTCCCCCCTTCCCCGCTGAATTTCATTCAGAGCATGGATTCTCCCTACAAGCTGCCTGCCCCCCCCCCATTAAATTATCTGAAGCCTGTAGAAGCAGACAGTCAGCACCTTACTCCAGAGTGACTCTGTGAGATGGGGGGGGGGCAGTATATAAATGCAATAAATAAGTATAGGTATAGGTAAAGGTTCCCCTTGCACATAGGTGCTAGTCGTTCCCGACTCTAGGGGGCGGTGCTCATCTCCGTTTCAAAGCTGAAGACCCAGCACTGTCCGAAGAGGTCTCTGTGGTCATGTGGCTGGCATGACTCAACGCCAAAGGCGCATGGAACGCTGTTCCCTTCCCACCAAAGGGGGTCCCTATTTTTCTACTTGCATTTATTTTTTTACGTGCTTTCGAACTGCTAGGTTGGCAGAAGCTGGGACAAGTCACGGGAGCTCACCCCATTACGCGGCGCTCGGGATTCGAACCACCAAACTGCGGACCTTTCAATCGACGAGCTCAGTGTCTTAGCCACTGCGTCCCTAAATAAGTACAGTCACTAAAAATTACAGATGCTAACAGCAAAATTCAGTCAGAGTATTTGTGCGAGGAAGGAAAAGGCAAGGTGACCGCAGAGGGTTATGGGAAACAAGTCCGGTGCCAAATCCATTAGCCGAGAGGGAACGGACACAAGGTCGGGAAGCGGCTGTCCAACCTGCATGCGAGGTTCCAGATGTCTGAATGACAGCAACATATACGCATGCACATACACAGAGACCCCAATTCTTGTCAGGCCCCTACTCTAGAGAGATTTCTCTGCCCTCCATAGTCCTCCCTTCATCCAAAGGGTCAACGCAGGCAAAGAGGTGGGAAGTGGCAGGCGAGAGCTCTTGCATCCCTAAAAGAGATGGGTTATAGGAACACAGTAAGGAGGGTTCCCCAAGTCACCTTCCCTTTGGGTTCCTGGCAGACAACTGCAAAGCCTCCCTCCCTCCTTCCTTCCCTGGGATGTGCCTGCTTTTGGCCGCTGCTCTGCAGTCCTGGAAGAATTAAACAACGATCCAAAGTCATGCAAGAAAAACAGGAGAGGGACCTTCTCAGGGGTATCCCTTGCAGAGGGAGACGCCCGCAAAAGGACGGAGAATACAAACTGGCAAAGTGTGGAACGAAAGGCTTCTCGGGAAGTGACTCCTTTTACATTTACCGCTAGTCCTCGACTTACAACGGTTCATTCAGTGACCGCTCAAAGTGACGATGAAAGGCACCGGAGAAAAAAAAAACAGCAACTCGCGGCCCATCTTTCACACTTCTGAACGTTAGAAGCATCCCCCCCCCCCCCCACTCTACAGTCATGCGATTTACGTTTGGAGCCTGGTTCGTTATTTACGACGGTCGCCGCATATTGTGTGTGTGTGTGAGAGAGAGAGACATGATCCCCTTTTGCAACTGGTGGTGAAATGCAGCTGGTTCTATCCGGCTCAGGCGAACTGGTAGCGCCGGTGTTCAGGAGGCTCCGCCCACCCACCCGGATGTCATCACGTCCCGTTTTTTGACGCTCTGGTGTCACGCACACAAACCCCCCCATTTGCGAAACCGGTAGAAGATAAGTGGATTCCACCCCTGTTTGTGACCTTCCCCCAAGCGGGGAAGCCAGATTCATTGAACCACCGGCTTACTCACTTTTTAACGACCACAGTGATTCGCTTAACAACCACCGTGGCCAGAAAGGTCGTAAAACGGGGCAAAACTCCCTTAAGGGAAAAGTCTCACTCAACATCCTCATCCACGTGGGGGGGGGGGGGGGTTCCCTCCATTGTGGTCGTAATATCGAGGACTGCCTGCATAAACCAAGGATATCCTCCCTGGCTCCAATCTGCAGGCACACCCCCCCCCCAAAACCCATTTCCAGGATAATCCCTGCAACGGGGAGGCGGCTGAGCCGGGATGCAGAGGCTCTTCCTTCCCTTCCTCCCTCGTCCACAGGCGGAAGGGCTCATCATCTCCGCTCCCACCTGTCCAGCCCGGCGTCTGGGAAAGGGAGAGCCGGTGGCCCCGAGACCACGTGTTGGGGTGGAGGAAAAAAAAAGGGGGCACGGCCCCTTTAAGAGGCCTAAAGAGCCTCGGCCGACCCGGGATGCCTCGCTCACCCACCCACCCGGCCCTCCCACTTCCCACCCTCGAGGGGACGGTCCGTCTCCTCCCCGGGGTCCCCACTGGGACCCGGCGGCGTTCGGCGGGACTCACCCCGCTGTCGGCCGCCTCCTCCCAACTCTCGGCGACCTCCTCATCTTCCATTGTAATGCCCCCTCCGCCGCCAGCCCGCCCGGAGCGCATGCGCGCGGGCGCCCAGTCCTAGCCTGTCGGCGGGACGCGGCCGAGCCGGCCCCGCCCTTTGGCGTCGCCTCGCGCCAACGCGCTTGCGCCGACGGTCCCTCTTCCCGGATTGGCTGGCTGGCTGGCTGGCTGGCCGAGCGGAGCGCCCCCTGCCGGGCCCTCTTCGCCCGCCCACCTCAGAAGAGGCGGCCTCGGAAGGGTTTTGCGCATGCGCGTTCTCTCCCCTCAGACATTTCCCAATTAGCGAAAAAAATTTTTTTTCCCCGTCTCTCGGCCTCGCTACGTTCACGATCGCTGGGCTTTAAGTCCCGACTACTAATTCGCGGGGACTTTCACCTGCCTTCCCCACCCACCCATCCACCCCCGAAAGTGGATATGTGCGGCCTTGTGAGGGCGAGAGTCCCATTAGCCCGCCTATCGAAGCACAACACGCAACTTAAGTCTCTCTTCCACGAGCGTGGAAAAGAGAGAGACACAATCTCCCTGCCGAAGGTAGTGTGCAACGGCGGGGAGGGGAAAGGAGCCAAAAGCTACGGGCGCAATTTTTTTTTTTTTTTTGCCTGCCCAGCCTTGTACCGTCCTTCCGCCACGCCTATCATGGCGCCCCCCCCCCCGCCTTGACCTTCTAGGGCTGGCCCATGCGCATGCGCCCCACGCCCGCACGGCGGAGTCTCTTTTCCCCACCCGGACTCCGGCTATAAGCGCGCGCGCGGACGCGTTGCGCGCGCATGCGCCCCCCCCCCAGACCGCCCCGCCTTTCCTCGCGCCCTCTCTCTCTCTCTTCCCGGTTGGGAACAGCTGCAAGATGGCGGCGGCGGCGGCGGCGGCCACGGCGGCCGGGAAGGTCCAAGCCGTGCGCGAAGTCGGCCTCCGCGGGGCCTACGGGCGCCCGCCCAAGCGGCAGGAAGCGCTGTGAAACCGGCCGTGGAGGGGGGGGGGCGTGAGGTGCGCGATCTCAGGTGAGGCGATTTCCCCCCCAGATCCGAGCCGCCTTCTTCCAGCCGCCCAAGCTCGGCTGCCCCGGGGACGGTGGAGGGTCTCCTGGCCCTGGGCGAAGGCCGCCAGGGACCGATGGGGGACGACCGCTGCCGGTCATCCGGCCCCGCCAGCTGCTCTGCAAGCCGGGAAGCCGATGGCGCAGAGACAGAGACTGGAAGGCTGGAGGGTGGGAGGGAGAGAAGCGGGAGGTCCTGGGCCGAGCCGGGCCTTCCTTTAATTTAATCCATTTATAATAAAGTGTTATAAAAGTGTTGAACGGCAGCCCTGCAGCCGGCTAGAAAAGCGGGGGGGGGGGGAGCGGGAGGAGAAGAAATGGGGAGGGGGGTTTTTCCACCGGGCGTTTCCCCTTTGGGGGGCTCTGCGCTGAATCCGTCAAATCAAGCTGGAAAAGGGACCTTGGAGGTCTTCTAGTCCAGCCCCCCCTGCTCAAGCAGGTGTCTCTCTCTCTCCCCATCTCTCTCTATATGTGTGTGTGTGTATACATGTATATATGTGTGGGTATATACATGTATGTGTATATGTATATACACATATACCCACATATATATATATATATATACCCACACACGTGTGTGTATATATATGTATATATGTGTATATGTATATGTATATATGCGTGTATATATATATATATATATATATATATATATATATATACACACACACGTGTGTGGGTATATATATATGTGGGTATATGTGTATATATAAATTGTGTGTTTATACATATGTATATGTGTGTATGTATATATAAATATGTATGCTTGCATATACGTATGTGTGTGTGTATATATATATATAAGCATGGGGGGGTATGTATATATGTATGTATACGTGTGCATATATAAATTGCATGTGTGTGTATATATGTATATGTATATATAAATATATATATGGGTATATATATATATATATATGTGGGTATATATAAATTGTGTGTGTTTATACATGTATATGAGTGTGTGTATATATATATATATGTGTGTGTGTGTGTGTGTGTGTGTGTATGTATGTATGTATGTGTATATATATATATATATATGTGTGTGTGTGTCTGTGGGTCTGTGGGTATATATATGTATGTGTGTATTTCTCTTTAGCCATGTTCTTCCTATATAAACCAAGATTTTTATGCAGCCGTAGTTCAGTGAAATCACAATCCACTAGTTTCTAGGCTTTTTTTTTTCCTCTGGCAGCCAGAAAACCCTCTGCTGCCCATTGGGAGACTAAGATAGATCTATTTTGGGCTTATAAACCCTCATCAGTTAGCCACACCCTCATCCCATGTATCCTCCCTGTAAAGGTACAGTATTTGTTTTCTTTCCTTTTCGTAGGCTTATGTGTATGTGTGTGTGTGTATATATATGTATATGTGTGTGTATGTATATGTGTGTATATATGTGTATGTGTATGCATATATATATATAGAGAGAGAGAGAGAGACCTGCTTGAGCAGGGGGAGCTGGACTAAAAGACCTCGAAGGTCCCTTTTCCAGATTGATTGATGGATTCAGCACAGAGCCACCCAAAGGGGAAATGCCCCAGCCCCCCCCAAAAAAACCCTCCCCCATTTCTTGTTTACCCCCCCTTCCCCTTTTCTAGCCTATAGTGTTTTTCTGTCGAAGTACCTGGGCTGCCCCAATATGAGAGGGAGCATACTGCTTCCCCTTTCGCCTTTCAGCTCCAATCCAGGAGCCCTCAGGCAGTCACATTCATGACAAACCATTTTATACCAAATTTATATTTTGCTGATAAAGAATAAATAAAGAGAGACTAGTGTTGATCTATTTCAAGCTATTTAGCTCTCATCAGCTAGCCATACCCTTACTTGGATTCGAACTTGGACTGCCTGCATATTAGGCAGTTGTATTAACCTCTAAGCCACAAGTTCTCCTCCTTTTATCAGCTTGAGCTAGAGGAGAGATTAATCTATCTATCTATCTATCTATCTATCTATCTATCTATCTATCTATCTATCGAGTCATCTGCTTGAGAGGGGAGCGGGGATGGACTAGAAGACCTCCAAGGTCCCTATATATGTAGGGTCACCTGCTTGAGCAGTTGTATATACCATTCCAGACACAAGCGGCTGTCTAATCCCTTCTTAAAAAAAACACCTCCAGTGGTGGAAGCACCCACAATTTAGTATAGTACAGCCTTTATTGTCGTCGTACATCGTGTGTACCACGAAATTGGTTCTGGTGGCAAGCCAGAACTGTCCTCGCCGTCAGGAAGTTTCTCCTTGAATCCCAGGTTGCTTCTCCTGAACGCAACACCAGTTGCCTTAGGTTGGTTGAAATTCCTCCTTATTAGGTTGCTTCTCTCCTTGGATTTAGTTTTCCACCCGTTGCTTCTTGTCCTGCTTTCGGGGGCTTGGGAGAATAGGT
The DNA here is from genome assembly GCA_030761175.1 of Masticophis lateralis. NCBI lineage: Eukaryota > Metazoa > Chordata > Lepidosauria > Squamata > Colubridae > Masticophis > Masticophis lateralis. Next base: position 7,711,377 of record JAUDYJ010000016.1, read on the forward strand.
TGACAAACGCACACACCCCTGTCCTCTTCTTTGCTCTTGGTGGATGGGTGGATAGATTACTACTACGTAGTGTGATGGGCTTGCAGGACCGGCGCAACGTGTAACACGTTCACACTGGTGCAATAGGACTGGGTGTTTTGTTAATATGATTTATTGGATTAGGGATTTTCGATCTTCACTGTGAGTTGTATTGTGTGTGTGGGTGGGTGGGCAGGTATGCACTGAGGGAGCTCAACCAATCCCATAGTACATATCCTGTTTCCCCCAAAATAAGACATCCCCTGATAATAAACCCAATCGGGCTTTTGAGCGCTTGATTGATTGATTGATTGATTGATTGATTGATTGGTTTGATTTATATGCCGCCCTTTTCCGGAGACTCAGGGCGGCTTACAATGCGTTAAGTAATAGCCTTCATACTTTTGTATAGACCTGCTTAGTAGGGCTTATGCCCCCCCCCCCCAAGCGGTGTTCTTTTTTATACAAAGTCAGCTTATTGCCCCCACAATCCGGGTCCTCGTTTTACTTACCTCGAAAGGATGGAAGGCTGAGTCAACCTTGAGCCTGGGGAGATTCGAACTGGTGTAATTGCAGACAGCTGGATGTTAATAACAGGCTTTAGTCTGTTTTTAGCCTGTTGAGCTATCCAGGCTCTTCTTATTTGAAACAAAAGCTGCACCATTCCCTGACCAGTTCGACCCTTGGAAATTCTGGCCGATTTGAGCCTTTGGGAGCAATGCAAGAGAAGGGAAGACCTGGAGAGTTAGCCTCAAGTGCTGTATTCACAATAACAGTAGAGTTCGAAGGGACCTTGGAGGTCATCTAGTCCAACCCCCTACTCACTGGATCAGCAGCTCCTTGGACAGTTTGAGCTTCCTGAATTGGCACCGAAAGAACATTCTTTGTTGAGCTTTTTTGAGGACGTTTTTGATGTTAGGTGTCCGTTTTAACTCTTGAGATACGATAGAACCTAGAAACTTGAAGGACTCGACTGTTGATACTGTGTTGTCTAGTATTGTAAGAGATGGTAGTATAGGAGGTTTTTCCTTCTAAAATCCACCACCGCTTCTACAGTTTTGAGTGTATTTCGTTCTAGATTGTTCTGGTTGCACCACAAGGCTAATTGTTCAACCTCCAGTCTGTCTGCGGATTGTTTGCAGAGTCTGTTGAGTTAAGAAGCCAAAGACAAAATCAGAATGGTATATAGGGTCTCCTCAAGCAAGAGACCCTATATACCATTCCAGACAAGTGGCCGTCCAGTCTCTCCTTAAAACCCTCCAGTGATGGAGCTCCCCATAACTTCTGAAGGCGACTTCTGTTCCACTGGTTGATTTGTCCTCGCTATTAAGAAGTTTCTCCTTAATTCCAGGTTGCTTCTTTGCTTGATTAGTTTCCATTCGTTGCTTCTCGTCTCGCCTATCTGATGCTATGGAAAATAAATTGACCCCCCCCCTCCCCTCTTTGTGGCAGCCTCTCCAATACTGGACTACAGGATTCAAACATTCAAAAGCTTTAAAAAAAGACCCTGCCCAGAAGCCAAGAAAATGTCCTGAGAAATCTGTCGGATTGCTCTTGCTCCATTCCTGGCCTCGTCTTTCGGTTCCCTTTTTTCCCCACTCTTCCATCCAAGCTGTCCCAGAAACGACACAAGAGATTCGTAAGCAGCCTGTAAGGAAAAGATTCTCGGATGGATCTTTCTGATCCAATGTGGGCAGCCTTCCGCATTTTTTTCGGATGAGCAACTTATGCAAAAGTCTGCAATTCACTTGCACAACATCGGAGAGATTCTCAGGAGGCTTGGCGGTGGGGGGAGGGAGGGAAGGAGGGGCGGACATCTTCCTTGATCCTTTGGGGGGTGGGAGGTGAGCGGGTACTGTCGCCCCTTTGATCTTTTCCTGAAGGAAGCGTTACTGAACAATCTGGGAGGATGTAATTAGCAAATAGCTGCAAGAAAGACTTTCAAACAGCTTTGTCTGGCAAGACGTCTCTCCGAAGATTGCTCCTTTTTTCCCCAAAGGAAGTAGGGGGAAAGTCTCAGAACTCCTTGGCTTTTCTTCCATTTTTTGCCTTCAGCTTCTAGAACAGGGATCTCCAGATTTAGCAACTCTGAGACTTGTGGACGTCAACTCCCAAAATTCCCCAGCCAGCATGGGGAATAGAATAGCATAGCATAGCATAGCATAGCATAGCATGGAACGGTAGGGTTGGGTTGAGTTGAGTTCAATTCAGTTGAGTTGAGTTGTGTTGAGTTGAGTTGAGTTGAGTTGAGTTGAGTTGAGTTGGAAAGGACCTTGGAGATCTTCTACTCCAACCCACCCCCGCTCAAGCAAGAGACTCTTTATAGCATTTCTGACAAGTGGCTGTCCAGCCTCTCTCTTGAAAGCCTCCAGTGATGAAGCATCCACAACTTCTGGAGGCAAGGTATTCAATTCGTCGATGGTTCTCACCGTCAGATAATTTATTTATCTATCGGCTGGATCTCTCCTTGATCAGTTTCCATCCATTATTCCTTGTCTGGCCTTTGGGTGCCTTGGAAAACAGTTTGACCCCCTTACTCCTCTCTGGGGCAGCCCCTCAAATATTGGAAGACTTCTATCCTGTTTCCCCTGGTCCTTCTCTTCACTAGACCAGCCATTGCCCAGTTCCTGCAACCCTTCATCGTATGTTTCAGCCTCCAGTCCCCTCATCATCCTGCTTGCTCTTCTCTGCACTCTTTCTAGAGTCTCAACATCTTTTTTCCAGTGTGGTTCTTAATTTTAGGTTGCCTCTCTCTTTGATTAGTATCCTGCCTGGTTTACCAGGAAGGGCCGACAGATTCCCAGAGAAATGGGGGGAGTAGAGGTGTGTTGCTCCTCCCTGCCCATCCAGGCGAGGCCTGTGTCTCCCCCCATCCCACCCCTGGAGCATACCTGTCTGTCCAGGGCGGGGAGGATCATTGAGCGGAATGCATGAAGTGGGGTGAACAAGGCACAATCGAGTTTAGGTTGGAAGAGCCCGAAGATCGATCGATCAATCACGGAGCCACGGACAGAACGGCTGCTCCTATCCTAAACCAAAAGCTCTCGGAACGTAGCCTCAGAATCTGCAAGGAGGACCGGGTGTCCACAGAGCAGTCCCCATCCCAGTTGCTCCCGAGTTGCCCGGATGCTCCTGTGCATTGAGAGTGGGTGCCAGGAGGGTTCTGAGCAGAGCGCAGGGATGTGAAAAAAAAGTTTGTTCGTTTTTTTCCCCCTTTCTCACGCTCCCTCCCAGGAAAACGAATGAATATGCTGGCAGGGGGCTCAGTAGATGACTACCTCCTGAGTCCATTTTCTAGGGCAAGGATGTCAAGCTCGGATGCTTAGATCTGGCCCATGGGAAAAGCAAAGGACCGGCGCACGATGCCGCTGCCAGTGAAAATGGAGCTCAGGTGATACGCAAAGCTGTTTTCACTGGCAGAGGGTTGCAGGAGGCCGTCCCAGCCGCAAATGGAACTTGGGAGCCTATTCTCGCCAGCAGAGCGCTCGAGTCACCACAGGTGCCCCCCTTCCCTGACACAAGTGACATCAAGCTGGCCACTCAAGTCTCCCTGAGGTCAAACACAACCCTGATGGGGCCCTCGATGAAATCAAGTTTGACACCCCAACACAGGGGTTCCCGTGTTGCCCAGCTCAACGTATTGGCGAGGGGCTGCTAAGAGAAGGATTCCCCCCACCCAGCCGGTAACCCGTAGCCTTTCCCTCCCTCTTTTTTTTGGGGGGGAGCAGGGGACTGGAATGCCATGGCTAACTCAGAGAGCGACGACGACAGCTTCATGGCTGTGGATTCCGAGGACGCCGTGGCAGACGGGACCATGGAGCAGGAGGATGGAGTGTGTGCTGCTCACCCGGAGGAGGAGGAGGAGGAAGAAGAGGGAGGGGCTCGGCCTCACCGGTCCATGCAGGAGTTGCCAGAAGAGGTGCTGGAGTATATCTTGTCCTTCCTCTCCCCGTATCAGGAGCACAAAACGGCCGCCCTCGTTTGCAAGCAGTGGTATCGGCTCATCAAAGGTACAGCGAAGTTGTGGGGTTTTTTTTTTTTTTGTTTTTTTCCTTCTGGGTACTTTTCTAGGCCCAAACAGGTTGGGAGAAAGTTCAGCGGTTCAGCAAAAGGGCAGTGATGGGAACCGGGCAGGGGTGGGCTCCTAAGGGGTTCAGCAGGGTTCAGACGATCCTCTAACCAAGGATTGCCAGGGTTCGACGAACCCCCAAATGTCACCCCTGGCTGGCCACCCCCACGCCATCCCTCCCCTCCCAGGAGTCTCTACATGGCCCGTTCATCATTCCAGAGATGTGAAGGGGCCACATGGAAGATCTGGGAGGGTGAAAAACGGGCCTCCCGGAAGTCCAGAAACGATCCTGTTTCTAGCCTCCAGACCCCAGGGGAAGCCTCCGGAGCCTGGGGAGAGTGAAAAACTTCCCCGCCTCCACCGTGGTGTAGGCGGCCGACTAGGCCACACCCACCATAGCCACGCCTACCCAGCCACGGGGCAGCGAACCTGTTGCTAAAGGATCTGAAGCCCACCCCTGGAACCAGGCAAGCAGAGTTTTTTTTTTAAAATTAGATTTATATGCCGGCCTTCTCCGGAGACTCAGGGCGGCTTACAATGCGTTAAGCAATAGCCTTCATACTTTTGTATATTTATATTTATACAAAGTCAGCTTATTGCCCCCAACAAACTGGGTCCTCAATTTACCCACCTTATAAAGGATGGAAGGCTGAGTCGACCTTGAGCCTGGCTGGGATTGAACTCGCAAGTAATTACAGCAGCTGGATCTTAAATGCTGCCTTTACTCCCCTACGCTACACAGGCTCTTCACGTTGGGTCAGCGTTGTGTAACCCGGCACACACACCTCCAGATAGTATTTCTAGAGCTCCTGAGAATGCCAGAAACGGGTGAAGCACAGGGGGGGGCTGGAAGGAGGACTATTTCCCCCCTCCCCGCTTTTGATCTTTCCTTTGCTCTCAGGGGCTGCATCCGTGGTCTTTGCCTGTAGCGTCTAGGCTTCCTCCTCCTTCCTAGCTGGTTGCTTTCCTCTAATTTTTTGTTTTGGTTGAGTTTTTTTCCCCCCCTTAGAAGTAGGAGCTGTCTTGTTCTTAAGAGTACTGATAGGTAAAGGTAAAGGTTCCCCTCGCACATATATACTAGTCGTTCCCGACTCTAGGGGGCGGTGCTCAAAGCCAGCGCTGTCCGAAGACATGCCATGGCCGGCATGACTCAACGCCAAAGGCGCACAGAACGTGTTCCCTTCCCACCAAAGGGGGGTCCCTATTTTTCTACTTGCGTTTTTGTACATCCTTTCAAACTGCTAGGCTGGCAGAAGCTGGGACAAGTCACGGGAGCTCACCCCGTGACGCAGCACTAGGGATTCGAACCGCTCAGCTGCCGACTTTTCGATCGACAAGCTCAGCGTCTTAGCCCCGAGCCCCTTACTGATACATAGAGTGGATCAATTGCTTTTAGCGCTTTAACAAAATGCCGGAGGAAGAAGAAGACGAGCGTGCTGTGGTTAAGGGGCTGCCCTTTGGGGGTGGGGAGGGGGAGGCCTAGGTTGAAAGGCTGCCAATGCAAGCTTCATGGAGAGGAGAGGAGTCGGGGGACACAACTGGGCCAGTCGCTTTCTTTCTGCTGTATGACAGGGTGACTGTTTGGGCGCCACTCTGATCTTTCGGAAGAGGAAATAGCGAAAAATGACTTCTTAAACTTCAGACCAGAGAGCCCATCCAAGCCCCTCCAATGGCTGTAAGGCCTCCTGCAGTAAAAGCAAATAAGCCTTCCACTAACTCTGATGATGTTACCTAGTTTGGGTCATGACACGTCTGCAAGAAAGCTCAGAGAGCACCGAGGGACACCCCCCGCCCCCCAATTCATCCCTGAGCTACAAGTATTCTCCTTTCTTGATAGCAAAACAAGACTGGGTGGCCTAGAGGTAGAGCTCCTGCCTCACAATCAGGAGGCTGTGAGTTCGATTCTAGGTAGAGGCCTGAGCACACTGAAATTATATCTGCTGAACGCAACTCCGCATTGGCGACAGGAAGGGCACCCGCCAGTAAGCACTCAAGCTCTGTTCAATTGACCAGACTCCACCCCTCAAGGGATTATAAAGTCGTTAAAAGAGGAGGAGGAGGAGGAGGAGGATTGGTAGCAAACTACCAATCCTCCTCCTCCTAGCCCACCCACCACAGCTCTTCGGCTTTTCTCTTAAGAGTTTGAGGACCTTCTTGTGAGATGCCGGCTTCTTCTACTACTAGTCTTCAGGCATGAGAACACGAAGGGAGCGTTGGCCTCTTGTGTTAAAAAAAGCGGAGAAAGGTAGACCCCTGAAATCTTCGGAAAGTGCCCCAAAAGCTCCCTCAGGGGAGACTCGGCCTTTCTCCGTTTGCTGCCCCCGAAGCAAATGAAGATCCATCCCCAGTCCCACTCTCTCGCTGCTCTCCCCTCCTCTTCCAGGTGTCGCCCACCAGTGTTACCACGGCTTTATCAAGTCCGTCCAGGAAGGGAACATTCAGTGGGAGAGCCGCACCTATCCCTATCCGGGGACTCCCATCACCCAGCGCTTCTCGCACAGTAAGTACTAAGTGGCCCAAGACACCACTCCCGAGATGAAAACCTTCCCAACTGGTTCAGAAGTGCAGGTGCCGAGGGTAAAAAACAGATTACTTCCTGGTTAAAACCAGGAAGTAATGACAACTGGGCGGGTGGGCGGAGCCACGCGCCACCATCGCTCCCAGTTCTCCGAACCACCGGCTGCCATCGCTACCGGTTCTCCAAACCACCAGCCACCATCGCTACCAATTTGGCCGAACCGGGAGCATTTCACCCCTGCTCTTAGCCCCATGGGGAATCCCACTCTCTTACATTTCCCGGAGAGGCTGGATGGGGGCACAGGCTGCGGAGGGAGGCTGCAGCAGCTGAGGAGAGACGAGGCCCCTCGCTTGTTTTAGCTGGGAAGCGGAAGGTTCTAGAAGCTTCTTCCGGAGCCGCCTCTACGGAGTCCGATCTCTCGCTGTCGTTATTTTCAAGTGTTTATACTTCTCCGATTCCCTCCAGATGAGATCTGGATGAGTGGAATGCTAAGATTGGGTAGCTATGTAAAGGGAACAGCGTTTTTTCTGTTGGGGGCAAGCAAAAAATCTGTCTAGATTCCTCCATTTCAGAGGAAATTAAATAATAGCAATAGCAATGGCGCTTCCATCCTTCCGAGATCGGTAAAACGAGGAGCCAGATTGTTGGGAGGTAAACTGCTTAGAGAAGGCTAGAAAGCACCATGAATCGGTATATAGACTTATATACCGCTTCATGGTGCTTTACAGCCCTCTCAGCGGTTTACCCCTCAACAATCTGGCTCCTCGTTTTACCGACCTCAGAAGGATGGAAGGCTGAGTCAATCTTGAGCCGGTCAGAATTGGAACTGCTGGCTGCGGGCAAAGTTTGCCTGCCATATTTCATTCTAACCACTGTGCCACCATTGCAAACAATAGCAATAGCGCTAAAGAGTTATATACTGCTCCACAGTGCTTTACAGCCCTCTCTGGGTGGTTTATAGAGTCATGTTGCGCCCCCCCCCCACGCCCCCAACAATTTAGGTCCACATTTTACCCACCTCGGAAGGATGGACGCGTGAGTCAACCTTAAGCCGATTAGGATCGAACTGCTGGCAGTCGGCAGAATTAGCCTGCAATACTGCATTGTAACCACTCATAATCCTACTAGATTCTGCAAGATAGGGTGGATGCAGTAATGGGATTCTACCGGTTCGGGCCGGTTCGGCGCACTCAGCGAACCGGTTGGATCCCACCCCTGGGTGGATAGATTGTGTTCAGGACGGAAAGACATGGAAAGAATCACTGGAGTAGAACACAACTTGTGGGTTTTCAAAGGAGATATTTTGGCATTTGGGGGGGGGCACAGGGAGAGTGTTGGGGTGTTGGCAGAAGCAGCTCTAAAGCCGGCCTGTTTTTTGCTCGGCTGTTTTTCTAGGTGCTTGTTACTACGATGCCAATCAGTCCATGTACGTCTTTGGGGGCTGCACCCAGAGCAGTTGCAATGCAGCTTTTAACGACCTCTGGAGACTCGACCTGAACAGCAAGGAATGGATCCGGCCCTTGGCCTCAGGTAAGGGGCACGGCTTTGGAGGAGGGGGGTCCCAGTAGCTGTTGCACCTGCCCCATTTCTAGGGGAAAAGAGCTGCTGGGAGCTCTGCAGCAGGGGTGGGTGGGCACTGTCTGCCTTCATGCAGGGAGAAACATGACACCTGCAGCCAGGTGGAGGCAGACTTGATTCCAGGGGCCGAGCCTTCTTTTTGATTTCCTCCTCTCTGCCTTTTGGTTGGGTGTCCCCAATCTCCTGTTCTCCTTCACAGCTCTCAAGCTATTGGGAGCGGAGACAGTATTATGGTGGGGAGGGGGGAGCCAGGTGGAAAGGGACACCCCCATTCCCAAATCCCCCGTGGGTGGCCTCTTTGAGGGCATCCCAACTCTCTCAGGTGACTAATCCAGGGACTCTCCAAACTTGGGACCTTTAAGACTTGTGGACTTCAACTCCCAGAATTCCCCAGCCGGCTGGCTGGGGAATTCTGGGAGTTGAAGTCCACAAGTCTTAAAGGTCCCAAGTTTGGAGACCCCCTGCTCTAATTGGCCAATTCCGAAGAGATGACCCCAGTTAGCTCCTGTTTCGCCTCCGGGAGGGGTGGGAAGCTCTCTGGCGGCCTTGCCTTTTTCTCACCATCTCCTCCAGGCCATGGACTCTCTGGGCGTTCCTGGGACAGGTATTTGATCAAGCTGATCAGACATGTCCCTGCTAGTTACAGCCACCAGCCAGAAAAAGAGTGTGGGAAATCAGCAGATTCTCACCATTCTCCAGTTCACACCAGGAGGGGCAACCCTTTTGTCATAAACAAAAACCTTCCCCTCCCCCCATTCAAATCCCAAGCTTATTTACTCTGCGTGTTGATGCAAAATACATTTTGGCTAGGTGCTCAGGAGGCCTACCTTTAAAAGAAGGTTAACTCGGGAGGCCTTTTAAATGTAGAAAGAGGCAGCAAGACTCCAGGCCAGGAGTGGGCTGGGAAGGGGTTCCTCTAGCTAAGAATCTGTGCAGTTTGGAGAACCCCCAAATCCATCCTCACCCACCCCTCCCCTCCCAGGAGTCCCTATGCAGCCCGTTTTGAATGCAGGTAAGTGCAAGACGCACGGGGAGGGCGAAAAACAGGCCTACCAGAAGTTCAGGAAGCCCGTTTCCAGCCTGCGGACAGCCTCCGGAGCCTGGGGAGGCCGTGTTCTCCCTCCCAGAGGCTCAAGGAAAGCCTCCGGAGCCTTGCTAAAAATTTTGAAGCACACCCCTGCTTCAGGCCCAAAGACGGTGTCCTTCCCTAACCACAAGCCAGTGTTTCCCCCCTTTCAGCCAGTGCTGCTTTTTGGAGAAAAAGGGGAAAGGGGGGGACGGGGACTTTTTTGAGGTTTGGGACTGGGCTCAACATCCATCTGGAGCTCTCACCTCACAATCAGGAGGCTGTGAGTTCGGTTCTCGGTGTAGAGGCAGATATTTCTCTCTCTGGGCACAATGAGAATATATCTGCTGAATAATAACTCCGCACTGGTGACAGGAAGGGCATCTGGCCATGAAAACACTCTGCTAGCTCCATTCAGTTGCCCAGACTCCACCCCGCAAGGGATTATGGGTAAAAGATGATGACGATGATGAAAAGTAGCTTTGAACATTGCAGCCCAAAGCTCTCCTCTCACCCTACTGCTTCCCCACTGAGCTGAACTAACACCCGGGCATCCGTCCCACCCCAGGACAAGTGGAATATGCGTTATCGGCTCTTCCCTTTGGGATCCCTGAGCCATTGACCATCTGCAGGGAAGGATATGGGTCCCGTTTAGTGACCCGTTCAAAGTGCGGTAGTTATTTTCCCTCCTCGATTCCCAAACTCCTGGCAAAACGTCCTTAGAGCTAAATTGGGCCCTTCGAAAGAGCCGGCAATACCTGCCTGTTCAAATAAACCCTACAATTTAACTGCTTAATGAGAGCGGCAATTACAGGTTTCCGGAGCCTGTTTTCTCCTCCCCACCATCCGACGTGATTAAATGACCGTGGGAGCCAAATTCCCGAAAGCAGACTTCCGGCAAACGAAAGCAGGAAGTTTCTTAATGGGTGTCTGGAAATACAGCCCATTCCGGGACACACATCAGTCTTGTTAGGAAAGGGAACCTCTAACCTGCCACTTTGTGAGACTTGGGGTAACCTGGTGGGCTCTCAGCACTGCCCCAGTTTCCTTGATCGCTGCTAGGGCTTCCCTGCCGTTTGGGTTGTTTTTCTGAGCACCCCGGCAGGCAAAGGGGGCTATTTTGGGGCCAGGCCTTCCTTCCGCTTGCCTTATCCCCCTCCTGCGGGATTCAGTTACTTTCTCCGGGGAATTGCCAAATAGAGGCCCCCCCACCGCTGGGTTCCAGGGCTCTAACTTTAGCTGCCTATTTTAGAAGAGTCTGGGACGGTTCATTTTATAGACCCCCGGGCCATAAATAGACCCCTCTCCAATTAGGATCCCTGCAGGTCGCATTGAACATGTCAAAAGCGGCAAGTTCCCAAGGAGTGAGCTCAGCTGCCCCCCCCCCCCCACTTACCTTTGTCGTACAGCTTTTTGGAGGAGGCAATAGACTACCCCCACCCCTGTTTTCTCAGAGGGAAGAGAGCTGCCTGCTTGTCTGGCCTCAGTATAATCTTGCTTTCTTTGGAATCGGGCCCGCTTCGAGGTCTCAGCAAGTCGTAGGAGACAGGATTGAAGGCGGACGGAGTGCCCCCCACCTCGCCCCGTTCCTCTGGCTCTGGACTCTGCCCTGCCCTGCCCAGTGGGGCCTCTCCTGCTTCCCTTGCCAGGAGCATCGTCCAGTGGTACCCCTGAAATGTGGAAGGACGATAAGTAGCTTTGAACATGGAGCAGTGCATTGGCCTAGAGGTGGAGCTCTCGCCTCACCATCAGGAGGCTATGAGTTCGATCCTAGGTGTAGAGGCAGATAATTTCTCTCTTTGGGTACAATGAGAATATATCTGCTGAATAATAACTCGGCACTGGCGACAGGAAGGGCATCTGGCCATTAAAAAACACTGCTAACTCCATTCAGTTGCCCCGACTCCACCCTGCAAGGGATTAAAAGAAGATGATACAGGTAGTCGTATAGTGAACTCCGCATTGGCGACAGGAAAGGCATCCGGCCAGTAAATACTAAGCTCCATTCAATTGCCCAGACTCCACCCTGCAAGGGATTATGGAGTCATTCAGAGACGATGATGATAAGTAGCTTTGAACATAGCAGCCCAAAGCACTCGGCTCACCCTACTGCTTCCCCACTGATCTGAACTAGCACCTGGGCATTTGTCCCCCCAGGACAAGTGGAATATGAGTTATCGACCCTTCTCTTTGGGATCCCTGAGTCATTAACCATCTGTAGGGAAGGATAAGGGCAGTCCTCGACATACAAAAGCCTGTTTAGCGACCATTCAAATTTACAGTGGCCTTGGAAAAAAAGCCACTCACGACCGTTGGTCACAGTTACGACTTTTCCAGCATCCCCGCGATCAGAATCCAGGTGCTTGGCAACCGCTTCGTATTTTATGACGGTTGCGGTGTGTCCTCCCCTCCCACCGACGTGCGATCCCCTTTTGCGACAACCTGAACTTGCCATGTCCATGGGAGGAGGGGGGGAAGCCAGATTTCACTTCACAACCAGGTGACTCACTGATCCACTGCAGCTGTTCGCTTAACGATGGAGGCAAGAAAGGTCATAAAACAGGGCGAAACTCCCTTGACAAAACGTCTCGCTTAAGAATGTAAATTTTGGGCTCCGTTGTGGTCCTAAGTCGAGGACTACCTGCATTGTTCTGTTCCCCCAACCTCCCTCCCAGAGTGAGATGGCCTTTTGCCTCTATCGCTCACTGCTGCATCGGTTGGAAGCGGCCCCTTGAGGGGCCCTTCCCTCATTTTAAAGCTCTTTGGCAAACCTGAGGGGAGTGGCACATTTACGCTGCGAGAAATAAACAGCTGTGAAGAGAGATCTTAGCAAGGCTGCTCTTGGGGAACCTGTTTTTACTGCTTACAAAGTCAGTCACCCCAATGAAAGGCAGGGCGGGGGGTGTCTGTCTGCCTCCAAGTCAGAATTGGACACCTGCCTCCAATAAAGGTTTCCTTTGAAGACAAAACTACACATTGTGGCGAATGGTTGCCCAAGTTCGAATCGTTTGACAGACGGTTTTATTACAAGTCAGTTGGCAAGGAAGGCGTCCTGAGTGTTGTGGCCCGCCAGGGGCCAGCAGAGCTAGCAGCCGATTCGGATAGTGAGGAGGTTGGGGGGGAACATGGGCCAGTCCTGAAGTCTGGGGAAGGCTCTGACAAAGGGCTCTGCGTCAGAGGCAGAGAGGGGGCCAGGGCCATCTGGGAGCTGCCTTCGGAATCAGACATTAGGGAGGCCTTTCCCAGTATGCACATGCGCAGAGTTGCCAGATGAAGGGAACAGCTAAAGAACAAGGGGCGACTCAGGAGTAAAGCCACAGGTGGATGATGAAGGGCCCTTCCCAGAGGGAATAAAAGAGGAGCGAAAGGGGAGGGGAGTTTGCAGGAGACAAATTAGTTCGCTTAATTGGTTCATGACTCCTTGCCAAGTTTTGAAGATATCAGCCTGGCAGCTCTCCAAGCCAGATAAGGTCTGTGCCTGTAAATTCTCCCTTGAAAGACTTTGCTGGATGTGAATGAGAGGAATTCACAGTCACTTAATAAAAATGGGTTTTTTGTCAGGACAAGGAATCTGCTTCATGCTCTTGGGAAGCCTAGGTTAGAACATTGAGGGAGGAAATGTCTCTTCCTGAAAACTGTTTAATCTGCAGGCTCAGAATCACCAGGTAAGGGTCCGGAATCCCGTTGGGGGACATCGGCTAAAAAAAAAAACCCTCTCCTGTTGCAGGTTCCTACCCATCGCCAAAAGCCGGAGCCACCCTTGTTGTGTATAAGGACCTGCTAGTGCTGTTCGGCGGCTGGACGCGGCCGAGCCCTTACCCCCTGCACCAGCCGGAGAGGTTCTTTGACGAAATACACACCTACTCACCTTCCAAAAATTGGTAAGAGCGTTTAGCGTTTCGGGCGCCTGGTTTTCGATGAGAAAACACACATGCACCCCTGCCTTTTTGAGCGTTAAACCCTCCCCTTCCTCCTCCAGGTGGAACTGCGTGGTGACCACCCACGGCCCTCCTCCCATGGCTGGTCACTCCTCCTGCGTGATTCAGGACCGGATGATTGTCTTTGGAGGCTCTCTGGGGTCACGGCAGATGTAAGTCTCCCAACGGTCCTCCTTTTTCCGAACCTCCACGCTCCCTAAAAAGCCGTCCCGGAATTCCTCCCATCTCGCTCTTTCCCCTGCAGGAGCAGCGACGTCTGGGTCCTCGACCTGGAGCATTGGACCTGGTCCAAGCCGAACATCTCCGGGCCCGGGCCTCACCCACGAGGAGGCCAATCTCAGGTTAGCGTTCCGGCAGCTCTTGCCGTAAATGGGGCAGGCAGAAAGTGTCCCCCTTTTCCTCACAAGGAAACAAGTCGTCCAACTGTCAGATTAAAGTCATGATTTTTCCAGTAAGATTTGAGAGGAAGGCAAGCAACTGCCCCTTTGCATGGTCCTTCCTGGCAGAAGCAGGAAATGGAAACTGAGACTGTTGGGCACAAAGTTTTGCCCAGAGACAAGCCTCCTCAGAGCCAAAAAGGTGCCGGTGGGAGCAGGGACTGGCAGACCATTTCCCACCAGAAATGGCATCGTCCCAGAAGAGGCAACCTGTTGTGGCCTGTCGGCCGCCAGCCCCTCCAGCTGCCAAATCAGGAGGAGGCGGCGGCGTGGGAGAGCTCCGAAGGGGAAGAGGGAATGAAGCTTGCAGAGAGAGAGAGACCAAGACGGAGCCAGGGCCGTCCGACAGCCCTCAGATGGAGAGTCAACAGTCCCCAGGTCTGGAGGTGGCTGATGAGGAGGAGGAACAGCTGGGTCCAGTGTCTGATACACAGAAGGCAGAGGAGAGGAGAGCAGTGGAAATCCGTGGGCCGATCCTTGGGAAGGATCGCTAGCAAGGCCCCACCCTAGCCTGAGGGATAAAAGGCAGGGGGTGGAGATGAATAGATGTGGCAGACAACTATTCATTGGCCAGCCGGCCGGACTTTAGCCTGCATTTCAAAGAGAACCTTTTTTGCCGGGGCTGCCGGCACTCCTAATAAAGGAATCTTTTGAGTTCACACCAGAGGGTTGATCGTGTTTAAGGAGCTGAGTCAGAACACAACCGATTGGTCTTCCCTCCATAGATCTGGGATATTAAGATCGGCTTGCAAAGTGGGTGGGAAGGAATATCCCTGGAACTCCTTCCCATCAGCTGATGGCATTACTGCCTGTGCCAGCCAGGCCTTCTTGGAGCTCTCTAGGACTTTTCTTTCTCTGTTGTCATAGATTATCATAGACGACGAAACCATCCTGGTCCTTGGGGGTTGCGGAGGTCCAAATGCGGTGAGTAGACAAAGCCAGGATTGTTCTGCTATTTCTCCCCTTTTCTGCCTTTCCAAGATTTTTGTGTCTGGCACGGAGTCTGTCTGAAAAGGCTCCAATCAACACAGGGCGGCAATGTACATCTTCCTCCCGCCACCAGGTCCGAGTTGCCCCCTAGCAAAGGTTTACTCCTTGGGGAGGTGATGCAGAAACCGTCTTCTCCAAAGGTTTAGATCGAACAAGAAAGATAGAGGTGAAGATAGAGACAAAGATGAGGAATGTGGGAGGCGAATTAAAAAATGGATAAGAATTGAAGCACTAAAGAGGAGAAGAGATGATGGATAGAAAGAATTGCCCTTTAAATATTAAAGTAGCCTGACTGTAAGCTGAAAGAGGGAGAAATAAAATTAGATAGGGGTAATATTAGAAAATAATTTTTTATAGAATGAATAAAAATAAAGATAGAAAAATTAGAAGCTTACACATTAGGCACTTTTTTTAATGTACTGTATTTTCCTGCGTATAAGACTACTTTCTAACACAAAAATCTTCTCAAAAGTCGGGGGTCATCTTATACGCCGGGTCTCATTCTCCTGTAACCAGGCAGACCAGCCCATAAGGCTCTGACGAGCCTTAAATGGCTCTGAGGAGGGTCGTCTTATACGCCCAGTCGTCTTATACGCCGGAAAATACGGTAATATAAATGATACCCAGAAACAACTTTGCTTATACATAATAGAGAAATGTTTAGATTGAACAAGAAAGATACAAATGAAAATAGAGATGAAGATGAGGAGTTAGGCATTTTTTGTTTATGTATTTTTAAATAATATAATGTTGAGAAATGTGATAAGAGATTATTAATATTGTTACTGCGAATTGGATTAATATGAATGATATACCCAGAACCAACTCTGTCCACACACAATATGGATATATAGTTTAAAAAAATAATAAAAAATATATTTTAAAAAAAACCGTCTTCTCCAGAAGGGAGAAGGATGGAGCATACCAGACAGGTGACCAAAACCTTTCAGGACTGCTAAATCTGCTCTCGAGAGAACAACGCTAGAGGAGGGCCAGGCAGAAGGGGTAGGAGGAGGGTCCCGTCCTTCGGGTGTTTCAGCTTTCCCCGATTTGCAGCTTTTCAAGGACGCCTGGCTGCTGCATATGAGATCTGACCGTCCGTGGGTATGGCAGCCCCTGAAGGTGGAGAATGAGGACCATGGAGCCCCGGAGTTGTGGTGCCACCCGGCATGCAAGGTGAACGGGAGGGAAGTGCAAAAGGGATCCCTGATAGAAATTCTCCTTCCTCTTCCGTACCTCATCATAACCCAGAAAGAGGGTGAACCAAGGGGTGGGCAGCTCCGATTTTAAGTGTGTGGTGTAAGGCACTAAGCCCATGATGGTGAACCTATGGCACAGGTGGCACACAGAGTCCTCTTGGCGGGCCTGGCAGCCGTCACTGCAGCCCAGCTCCACGCGCATGCGTGCATGCCCCCACTGGTCTTCAGGTCTCTGCCATGCATTCACGGGGGAGGTGTGGCTTACAGGGGACACATGCGCGGGGGTCGGGATGCATGCGAAGGGGCATTTGCATTGCATTTTGGGGTTTGTGCGTGGCCCCCGCACCCCGTTTTGGGCCTGGAAGGGTTCCTGCACCAACCTGGAAACCAAAATGGGGCGTGGGGGGGGCTGGGGCAAATGCGCGGGGGGCGCACATGAATGCACAGACGTGGGGTGCATGCGCAGGGGGCACTCGCATTGCATTTTGGGGGTTCGGGCACGCGTGTGTGCATTTGGCACTCGGCATTTTGGTTAAACCATCAGTGCACTAACCTAACAGTGGGCCGCTTAATGGGGCAATCATCTCACTTTGAGCAGCAACGTGGCACAGTGGGGGGAATGCCTAGTGGGATCTTTCCTCTCCCCCTGCCTTCCGTCGAGTCCAGCATTTAGGAGTTTCCGGGGAGGTTGCTGTCCGGAACCGGTCCAGTGTCTGTCCTGGGCTAGCTGTTTCTTTTCTTCCAGGTGGGGCAGTGCGTGGTCGTCTTCAGCCAAGCCCCCAGCGGGAGGGCGCCGCTCAGCCCTAGCTTGAACTCTCGTCCTTCTCCCATCAGCGCCACGCCACCCGCCCTGCTTCCCGAGACACGAGAATGCCGCTCTCAGTCTCCCGTTCGGACGGCAGATGAGGCTCCCTGCGTGAACGGCCGCTGGGGCACCCTGAGACCCCGGGGGCAGAGGCAGACGCCCTGCGGGTCCCGGGAAGGAAGCTTGTCGCCGGCCAGAGACGATAGTTCGCCAGTGCTAAACGGCAGCGAGGCCTTGTCTCCCGGTATTGCTGCCACTGTCGCCGCCACAGTAGGGCCCTCTCCAGACAGCCCTCTCCAGCTGCTCTCACCCAGCGCGGCTTCCATCACAGAAGGCTACGAGCTGAAGGTGGGCCGTTCTTTGGCACCCAGGCGGGGCTCTCTCCCCGATCAGAAGGACCTGCGACTGGCCGCCGTAGACTTGAACTGGGAGGCCAAACCCCCTTCTCTGGTTTGCCAGCCGGATGGTGCAGAAAACAGGACGGTTGGCACGATAGGCCTCAGGAATCCCCCGGATCAGACCAACGGCATTCATACTCCGCCTCATGTGTCCAGCTCCCTGATGGGAGCCGTCTCTCCTAGCGCCCTGCGGCGGAGCCTAGAGGCAGTCCAAGCACTCTCTTCAAAGGCCCTGCCCACTTTGGCGGTCAGAAGCCCGCCCAGGGTGTCCTCACCGGGGTCCCCAGGCAGCCAAAGCAGCATCAACCCTGCCGAAGCAGCCGTTCCTGCTAGCGCTCGACCCAGCTCTGCCCAAGGAGACGGGCATGCCTTACCACCCATTGCTCGCCGCTTGGGCCATCACCCGCCTCAATCGCTGAACGTCGGCAAGCCTCTCTACCAGAGCATGAACTGCAAGCCCATGCAGATGTATGTGCTGGACGTGAAGGAGGTCAAAGGGCGCGGACGGGTCCAGTGGAAGGTATTCCACGGCAGCTCTGTGGTGGGACCCCCCGAGACCAGCTTGCACACGGTGGTCCAGGGGCGGGGGGAAGTGATCATTTTTGGCGGCCTGATGGACAAGAAGCAGAACGTCAAGTACTATCCCAAAACAAATGCCTTGTACTTCGTGCGGGCAAAGAGATAATGCGGCCGGGGCCTCCTCCTCCCTCTTCGGCTGCCCTGGCTCGGAGACTCCCCCTCAAACCTGTTAGCCCTGCCCTGGGCATGCTGTCAAGCAGGCTGTGAATGTGGCATTCCACCCACTAATAAAAGAGATCTACGCAAATGGCACTGAGCCTTTCTTCCCAATTCCCAGCATGGGCGCCAGGCTGAAGCCCCTTTTCTATCAAGAGAAAGGGCAGTTTATGCGTCAGGCTTAAAAGATACGTGCCTCGGGGGGACACCGGGCTGAGCAGGACCTGGCCGTAGCCTCCAAACTGAGTGCAGGCGGGCAGTCAATCAGACAGGGAGAAGAGGCCAGGCTCTCGGTTAGTTCCAGTGCCAGTGTGGGCAAATGCCAAGTGGCCAGGCAGGACACCAGTGGGACGCCGCAGCCAGTCAGGAGGTTTGAACAAGTGTCCAAAAGCCAGCCCGGTTTTAGGGACGGCCGCCCTCTGTCCTTGCGGCCTTCTAGTCTTTGGGGCTGGGTGTTCGGGTTTTGAAGGGAGACCTTCAGGAGAAGCAGAAGCCCCCAGGGACCAGGAGCCCCCCATTCCTTGGGGCTCTGCCTCATTCAGAACAGTCTATGAGCCAAGACTCCCCATACTAGGCGGAGAGAGCCGTGCATGGGCAAGTAAGGAGGGCTGAGGGGAATGGCTGCTCCCACTCGTGTTACCACTATGGTGGTGCCACAATGCTTTGAGCTTCTGGTGGGAGGCCCAGGTCTCACCCCAGGTAGTCCAACGAAGCCCCAAATGAGGGAATGGGGCAGTGATGAAATCCAAAATTTTTTACTACCGGTTCTGTAGGCATGGCTTGGTGGGCGTGGTAGGGGAGGGTACTGCAAATTCTCCATTCCCACCCCACTCCAAGGGAAGGATACTGCAAAATCCCCATTCCCACCCCACTCCTGAGGGAAGGATACTGCAAAATCCCCATTCCCACCCCACTCCTGGGACCAGCCAGAGATGGTATTTGCCGGTTCTCCAAACTGCTCAAAATTTCCGCTACAGGTTCTCCAGAACCTGCTGGATTTCACCCCTGAAATGGGGGGGGGATGGCAGAACCAGCTGCAGCTCAAATGAGGGTCAGGCCAGGCTGTTGGGCAGGCACACACCACCACCACCCCCCAGCTTGAGTGGAAGCGCTCAACACATCCCGCTTGAAAGGACCACGGCTTCAGCCAATTCTCACAGTTCAGGCAAGGGGGATACCATGGGGGAGGGGCGTTGTGGGGAATCGTGGTAATGTCAGCCACCTCCAATGCAGCATGCTTGAATATCTACCATTTTTCAGTCTCTTGAATATCTACCATTTCTCAGTCTTTGCTTCTGGTCACCCGAGGGGGGTGGGTGGAAATCCCACTTAATGACTGGGTGGGGATGAATTTGGGTGGTGGACTGGGCAAAGGGGAAAGGGAGAGCGTGGTGGACTCTCCCAGCTGGCAGCTATCCGCGGTGGGAATCCTGTGCCAGGCTTGTAGCCCTATAGCTTTTTCCCACACTCCCCCTTTCGGGGGTGGGAGGGTGAGGCTCGCCTGGGCTTTTCTTTCCCAGCAGAAAGAAAAGCTGCACTTCGAAGCTTCCTGGCTGGCTGCCCAGATTGCAGGGATATTTTGATTGTGTCTCCCCTTCACCCCAACCTTAGGAACAGTTTGGCAAGACTCTTAAAAATCCTCGTCGTCCCCCCCAAGTTGCCACACCTGGCCGTGCCCTCCTAGGCCTTTCCACCTTGCACATACTCGAAGGACTAAACACCCACTGGAGGGAAAAGACACTGGTGGGTAGCTTCTTGTCCCTGCCCCCCCCCACACACACAAAGTCTTTCACAAGCCATTTTCCAGTTCCACCAGTCTCCAGTTTCTGGTCACTCAACGTGGAAGGGATTTTCAAGGTAAAGGACTCAGATGCATGTGAAAGCTGCAAACCCACCTCCCAGTTGCTTGCAGAATTGCGGCTTGCCTCCCCTTCTGCTGATGGTAGAGTGGTAAATGATGCACACGCACACACCCGTTTAGTTCCCTCGGGGGCCCTCCTGCAGGAGCAACCACCATGGCCGTCCCCTCCACGCCGTATGAGCCCCCCTGAGAAGCCCTGGAAGGAAACAGTGCAGTGGGTGACTTAAGGTGGCTGCTACCCTTCTCCCTCCATATATACAAACACACACGCACACACAGATTTAACGAGAGTTGGAAGGGGTCTTGGAGGTCATCTAGTCCAATCTCCAACCTACCCCAAGCAGGAGACCCTACACCATTTCTGACAGGCAGCAGACCAGTCTCTTTGAAAGCTTCCAGGGATGAAGCTCTCACAACTTCTGTTCGATGGGTTGATTGTTCTCAATGTCAGAAAATTTCTCCTTATTTCTAGGTTGAATCTCTGCAAGATCCATTATTCCTTGTCTGGCCTTAAGAACCTTTGGAAAAATAGCTTGACCCCCTCCCCCCCCGCCCCTCCTCTCTGGGGCAGCCCCTCAAATATTGGAAGCCTGCTATCCTGTCTCCCCTGGTCCTTCTCTCCACTAGAACTGGCGGTGCCCAGTTCCTGCCTCCTCCATACGCAAGGGATGGAGACTCCCCACGTCCTTCCTTATAGGGAAAAGCGAGGCAACTGGCGAAGCCCCGCAGCAGGAAGATCGAGTTGGCAGAAAGAAAACCTCGCCCATCAGCGCCCTCCTCGCGGGACGGATGGGTTTAACGAAGAGGCAGCGCTGCAGCCCCCTCCCGCTCCAGCTTTGCCCAGGACGGCGCGGGAGGAGATCCGCATCACGCCCGGTTTACACCTGGGTCTGCCGGGGGGCGGGCCCACACCGATCTGACGTCAGAGCAAAAAAAAGGGAGGGGGAGGAAGAAGCGAAAGTGGCCGGTTCGGGCATGCGCGAAGGAAGGGAAGCGATCCTAGCGCTGGATCGGCGCCGGATAAAGCAGCCCTTCTGCGGCGAAGCCTTCGCATAAGCCGAGCCCTTTCTTTCCCCGCAGGGCGAGGATGATCGTCCGCCCGGGATCCGTGATCGACCCGGATTGGCACGCTACGGAGGAAGGCAGAGCTTACTCGGGCGCGCTCTTGCGCCGGACGCAGCGCCGAACCTTCGGTGAGGTCGCTAGCCTGAAACCCCGGGAGATTCCGCGCTTGCCCGGATTCGGGGCAAGGGATCATTCCGCTAGAGAGAGGACGAGCCGGTGTTTTTTTTCCCCTCTCTTTTTCTTTTAAATTTTTTATTTTTATTTCTCATAAACACATTTACACGTACATTCATTTATCCATCGTTTTTCATTCATCTTTTAACTTTCATTTTTCATTTTAACTTTTTCGGGGCTGCTTTTTTTACTCTTTATCTTTACTCCAATTTTTCTTCTTCTCCTCCCCTTCTCTTCCTTCCTCTCTCTCCTACTTTCTTCGTTCTTCCTCTCCTTCTCTTTCCTTCCCCCACGCCTCTCTTCTTCCCCCCCTTCTAGCCTTCTCTTCTGCTCCTCTTTTCTCTCCTTTTTCTTCCTCTCCTTTTCCCTTTCTTCTTTCTCCTCTCCTCTCCTCTCTTCTCCCTTCCTCTCTCTCTGCTCCTTCCCCTCTCTCTTGTTGTTTCCCTTTTCAGTTCAATCTAAAATGGTATTCAAGCAGCCCAGATTTTCTAATTATTTTTATTCTCATTTCAATTTCTTATTCAATTATAATCTATTTTTATGTCAGCATTTGTGTACATTTTTATAATATCTCACTTTTTTCCCTTTTACCCCGCCCCCCCTTTTCTCCGTTTACGTGGCATCATCTGGGTATCTATTTTTCTAATTGTTTTCTCCCATCAGTTCTCTATCCATTTTATCTCTATACCCTTATTCATATTTCCTTTTTAACCAACCATAAAAATCTTCCCACGTCTTGAAATACATTGACTCCTCTTTATCTTTTATTCTCAGTGTTAATCTGTTCATTTCTGCACATTCTAAAATTTTCTTTATAATGTCTCCTTCCAACGGGATTTTATCTGCTTTCCAATTTTGTGCAAATACAATTCTAGCCACTGTTAGAGCCGGTCTTCTCAAAGGGGCTTTTCTCTCCCTCTCCCCAGGACTGATCGAGAGGCCGGTGCTGGCTCCGCATGCGGCTGCCGACGTAGCCGGTTACAAGGTCTTCGTCTCGGGCAAGAGCGGCGTGGGAAAAACCGCTTTGGTGGCCAAGCTGGCTGGTCTGGAGGTGCCCCTGGTGCATCACGAAACCACAGGTGACCCCCGCTTCCTCCTCCTCCTCCTCCTCCTCCTCCTCCTCCTCCTCCTGTCCCCAAGGCAAAGGATGCATCTGTAAACCTAAAAGCCAGGACAGCTGTCCCAGGCTAAAGGAGAAGCAAGGGCAGAGCACAACAAACTGGATGGGATGGAAAGGATCCTTCTGCAAGACAGCCCTGAGACCCTCTCCTGAAGCAGGGGGGGCTTCCCTAGGAATCGCCTCCCCAGATTACTCCATCTGAAGCGACTCTTTCTTTCCTAGGCATTCAGACCAGCCTCGTCTACTGGCCGGCAAAACTGCAAGAGAGTGGCAGGGTGCTCTTTTTCAGGTTCTCCTTCTGGGACTGTGGCGAAGCTGTGTTGAGAAAATTTGACCACGTTTTACCGGTGAGAGTTGTTCCTGGGGTGCGGGGGGGGGGGGGGATGGCGATGCCCTGTTCCCATTCGGAGTTGACTTTTCCTCTGTTCCCCGCAGGCCTGCAGAGAGAAAGCGGACGCCGTCCTCTTCTTGTTCTCCTTCACGGATCGCGCGTCCTTTCTCGACCTCCCTCACCAAATCTCTCGCGTGCTGGACGGAGCCAGGGAGATGGTCCGAATGGTTGTGGGCACCAAGTATCCTTTAAAGGGCTTCTCACCAGACTTGGAAGGGACCTGGGGGAGGGGAGGGGGCAGCCTGCCTCTTTTTAAGATGGTTTTTCACAACAACCAATTTTTTCTTTCCTGCAGCCTGTCCTTGATCAAAGAAATAACATAAATAACCCTTCAAAACCCGCTAGATTAAAATACAACCATTGCAAGGATTAAGAGGGGTCTGCAACTTTAAACACTCAGAGCCATTTGGACCCGTTCCCCACAGAAAAAAAAAAAACTCCAGGAGCCACAAAACCTGGCTGGGCGTGGTCAACTCCACATCACTCACTCCCACCTAGTCACATGACCCCCTAGCCATGCCTACCCAGCCAGTCATTAGGGCAGAGAACCAGTTGTTAAAAAACACCGGGAACCACAAAACTCTTTTCTCCTTTTCTCCCCCTCCCTCTCTGGAGCTCTCTAGTCTATGTCTCTCTCTCGCCTCTCTCTCCCCCACTCTATCTTCCACTCTCTCCCCCTCTTCCTCTCTATCTCCCCTCTCTGTCTCTGTATCTCTCTCTCTCTCTCTCTCTCTCTGTATCTATGTCTCTCTCTCCCACCTCTCCCTCTCTATCCCCCTCTCTCTGTATCTCTCTCTCTCCCCCTCTTCCTCTCTATCTCCCCTCTCTGTCTCTGTATCTCTCTCTCTCTGTATCTATGTCTCTCTCTCCCACCTCTCCCTCTCTATCCCCCTCTCTGTATCTCTCGGATTTCCAAGGCCAGGCAAGGAGTGACTGAGAGGGGAGGGTGAGGGGCAGGGCCAGCCAATGATGGGGCAGGGAGCTACAGCAGAGGGCGCAAAGATCCACATGCAGCTCTGCAGCCGCGGGTTGCTGACACCCACCATAGCCTATTTCAGAGTGGAAGAATTGGCTCAGGCTGAGTATGGGCTCCGGCGGTGCCCTTCTCAGCTTTCGGCAATTCAGCTTCCTTGACCAACCGTCTCCAGGTTTGACCAGTTTGCCCACACGGATGTGACAGAATCGGACATGGCGGCTTTCTCCCACACCTGGGGCCTGCCAATCTTGCGGACAAAGAGCGTCGGCGAGCGGCCCTCGGACGGATACGCTGGCCTAGCTGAGGTGGCCCGTTTCTTGAACAGGCTCGCCGAACATCTCTGGAGGCAGGACCAGGTGGCGGCCGGCCTAGTCTCTGGAGGGGAGAGCCCTGTGGTCCCAGAAGCTCTGGCTTCATGAAATTCTGATTCTGCTGCATGGGTTTCCTTTCAGCGGAACTGCTTAATGGCCTTCAAACCCCAGTCTTTGCATCAGAATCTTCGTATCCCTCCTTTGCTGGCAGGGAAGCCCCTCGGGCCGAATTCTGGGTTCCCTCCATGGTAAAAGTGCATTAAGGAGGCAGAGGGACAGAAGGGAGGGGGGCAAGGCTTCCATGGATCCAACTTGTGAGGTTCCCAAGCGTTATTTGCAGGTTCGTGCCAGATTCTCTTGCCAGGTAAGAGCAGAATTGGATCTCACCTGCCAACAGACGCCCCCAGAAAAAAACCCCACCTCTTGTCTCGGGTCATCCTAAGCAAGTCAGCATTCAACGCAGGTGGTTATTGTTGTTTTTAATTGTTTTTATTCAATGTTTATATGTTTTAAACCTTAGTTCACACTTTTACAGCTTTTCAATACCGGCATTTTTAGTAATATCCAATTTATCTTTCAGCCGACTATATACATACACATTTTGTTTGTTACATACTTATTCATATAATCAATACATTTTATATACATACCTACTACACGTTAAATATAACATTATAGTATCTTCTCTTTTGTTATACACCATCCATTTAGATTCCTTTTCCAGCCAATCATACCATCTGTTCCATGTTTCGTAATAAATCGTTTCCTCTCTTCCCGTCCTGCTTACAATCTTTTTGGACTGTTCCCTTCTGGCAGAAGATACAGAACAATTAAAACTCGGACCTCGCGTTTTCTGAATAGTTTTTATCCCAGAGCTATAATTGCACTCAACAATGAACTAAAGGGCCACCATCGGCAAGCTGCTGGATAGCATTACTTGTTCTGTTGTGTGGATGTTTGGGTGGTTTAGGAATGGGGAATTTGTGGTGGGTGGGAGTGTGTTTGGGGATTGTTATGTGTGTTGGACCTGGTCTTTGGGTGTGAATTTTGTTGTATGGGTATACTATGTATTCACGTACAATGACAATAAAGTTATTTTTTTTAAAGTTTTTTTATTTTTATTTCTCATAAACACATTTACTTGGACAGTCGTTTCCATCCTTTTTAATTCATCTTTTCTTTTCACTTTCATTTTTCATTTTTACTTTTTCGGAGCTGCTCTTTTACCCTTTACCTTTACTCCAACCTTTCTTCTTCTCCTCCCCTTCTCTTCCTTCCTGTTTCTCCTCCTACTTCCTTCGTTCTTCCTCTCCGTCTCTTTCCTCCTTCCCTTTCTCTTCCCCCCTTCTACCCTTCTCCTCTTTCCCTTCCCTTTTCTTCCTCTCCTTTTCCCGTTCTTCTTTCTCCTCTCCTCTCCTCTCTTCTCCCTTTCTCTCTCACTACTCCTTCCCCTCTCTCCTGTTGTTTCCCTTTTCAATTCAAAGTGGTATTTGAAAGTTATTAAGTTTCATCGTTAACTTATCTGCTTCTGCACACTCCAGCATCTTTTTTATAATAATTGTCAAAGTTTCGGTTTCATCCTCAAAATAAAATTAATTTCCATCGTGTTTGTTGGAGCATGTTGTTGTTTCCAGTTTTGGGCAAATGAGATTCTAGCGGCCGTCATTATGTGGAGTATGAGATATTGAATTTCTTTAGTCATTTTTTGTTTTACAATCCCGAACAAAAATAATTAAGGATTCATATCAATTTTTTCCCCAGTCATTTCCTCCAACCATTGTTTTTAAATTTTAAGCCAATATTCTCTTGCTTTGGGACATGTCCACCACATGTGGTAGTATGTCCCTTGTGAATAATTACAATTCCAACACTGCGGTGGATTGTTTGGAGACCTTTTGGCCAATCTCCACATTTGGCCCATTTTTTTTTCCCACTTGTCTTCATGCAAGCAAGTTAATAAACATTTTGAATTTAGACATCATACATGTCTCTCTAAATGTGCATACATAGGTAGCCCTCGACTTACAACAGTTCGTTTAGTGACCGTTCAAAGGCACGGCACTGAAAAACAGTGACTCGGGACCGTTTTTCACACTTAACCACTGTTGCAGCATCCCCTTGGTCCAGTGGTGGGACCAAGTTCTCACCACTTCGGGAAAACCGGTTGTTAACTTTCTGAGCAGTTTGGCAAACTGGTTGGAAGAAATCATTAGGGCAGAGAACCGGTTGTTAAATTACTTGAATTCCACCACTGCCTTGCTCATGTGAATCCACATTCGGACGTTAGCCATCTGATTCATATTTATGACCATTGCAGTATCCTGGAGACATGTTGATCCCCTTTTGTGACCTGAAGCCAGATTCACTTAACAATGGGATTGCTAACTTAACAGTGGCCGTGATCCACTTTACAAATATAGCAAGAAAGGTCGTAAAAACGGAGCAAAATTCACTTCGCCAATGTTTCACTTAGCACACCCAAACACTGTCTTCTCTCAGCAATGCAAGCGTCGTTCTTGGTGTGATAATTCCAGTTCTGTCTCTCGCCAAAAAGTAGCCTGCCGTTCGCTTGCCAGATACCCATCTTTGCAGTCGGAGCCCCAAGGCCTGGTCAGGAGAGCATGGCTCCCCTCCAAGCTAATTACAGCCTACGCCCTTCTAGATTTTCCTTCATGCGAGGCTGGTTTCTCGGGCTCCTGCCTCAGCAATGAATAAAAAACATCAGAATTGCTTTCCGGCATGTTTCTCAAAAGCGCCAGCGTTAATATTTAATGGTCCTCTTTGAGAGCAGCACTTCTGGATTGTAGGCTGTGCTCCTCCTCCTGGGATCGGCCCGTCGTCAAATCCATCTCGCGGGGGGCTTTGCAGAAGGAAGAAAGAAACAGAATGGCCTCCAGTCAATGACTTGACCGGACGAGAGCTTCGTAAAAGGTTCAGGATCGGTTAAACGTTTAAAAAACTATGAACGAGCCTGGATAGCTGAACGAAACTAGATAGCTTAGCAGACTAATGCACTGTGATTAACTCCAGCTGTCTGCAATTACTGTAAGTTCGAATCTCACCAGGCTGAAGGTTGACTCAGCCTTCCACCCTTTCTAAGGTAGGTAAACTGAGGACCCAGTTTGTGGGGGCAATAAACTGACTTTGTATAAAATCTACAAAAGTATGAAGGCTATTGCTTAGCGCATTGTAAGCCGCCCTGAGTCTCCGGAGAAGGGTGGCATATAAATCAATTTAAAAAAAAACTTCTTTCCCTTCCTTATCCACTCCCTGCCTACTTTGAGAGCTTCCATAAACCTTGTGTGCCTCTCTTACCCCTCTACTTAGAATAGAATAACAGAGTTGGAAGGGACCTTGGAGGTCTTCTAGTCCAACCCCCTGCCTAGGCAGGAAACGTTACACCACTTCAGACAAATAGTTATCCAATCTCTTCTTAAAAACTTCCAGTGTTGGAGCATTCACAACTTCTGGAGGCAAGTTGTTCCACAGATTAATTGTTCTGTCAGGAAATTTCTCCTTAGAACTAAGGAGAAATTTCCTGGCAGAACAATTAAATCAGTTAGAACCAGGGGTGAAATACAGCAGGTACTGACAGGTTCTGGCGAACTGGTAGCGGAAATTTTGAGTAGTTTAGGGAACCGGCAAATACCACCTCTGGCTGGCCCCAGAGCGGGGTGACAATGGAGATTTTGCAATATCCTTCCCCCAAGAGGGGAGGGAATGGAGATTTTGTCATATCCTTCCCCTGGAGTGGGGTGGGAATAGCCTTCCCCTGCCATGCCCACCAAGCCACGCCCACAGAACCGGTAGGGAATAATATTGGATTTCACCCCTGGTTAGAACAATTAATCTCCTTCAAACTAAGGAGAAGCAATAAGTAGCCTCCCTCCTTGGTTACTTTCCACCCATTGCTTCTTGTCCTACCCTCAAGTGCTTTGGAGTATAGCTTGACTCCCTCTTCTTTGGGGCAGCCCCTGAGATATTGGAAGATTGCTATCATGTCTCCCTCAATCCCTCCCCTCATTAAATTAGACATAACCAGTTCCTGCAACCGTTCTTCATATGTTTCAACCTCCAGTCCCCTAACTTTGTTTTTAGCCTGGTGCAACACCATTCGGTTATGGGCAGCAATTCGTAGGGCAGCTGAATTCGGAGTGTCTTGCCAGTGTTCCACTGGGACAATAATCAGGGTCACGGAGAGGTGCTTTGAGCAATTTCTGAGCATCACGTATTTCTTTGAATTTAAATTCCCCACCACCACCCTCACCCCTGTGCAGGAAAAGTCTAAAGGAAAAAAAAAAGGATGTGGACACTCTAGAAAGAGTGCAGAGAAGAGCAACCAGGAAGATTAGGGGACCTGAGACTCAAACATATAAAGAACGGTTGTTAGAATTGGGGTTGTCTACTTTAACGAAAAGAAGGATGACGGATGGTATGATAGTAGTGTTCCGATATCTCAGGGGCTGCCACAAAGAAAAGGGGGAGTCAAGCTATTCTCCAAAGCCCCTGAGGGCAAGACAAGAAGCAACGGGTGGAAACTAATCAAGGAGAGAAGCAACTTAGATCTAAGGAGGAATTTCCTGACAGTGAGAACAACCAGTGGAACAGTGGAAGTTGTGAATACTACAACACTGGAAATATTTAAGAAGAGATTGGATAACCCTTTGTCTGAAGTGGTGTAGGGTTTCCTGCCTAAGCAGGGGGTTGGACTAGAAGACCTCCAAGGTCCCTTCCAACTCTGTTATTCTATTCTATTCTATTCTATTCTATTCTATTCTATTCTATTCTATTCTATTCTATTCTATTCTATTCTATTCTATTCTATTCTTGTCCTGTCCTGTCCTGTCCTGTCCTGTCCTGTCCTGTCCTATTCCTATTCCTATTCCATTGCAATTTTTTTATCCTATCCTACCCTACCCTACCCTACCCTACATTCTATTCTATTCTATTCTATTCTATTCTATTCTATTCTATTCTATTCTATTCTATTCTATTCCATTCCATTCCATTCCATTCCATTCCATTCCATTCCATTCCATTCCATTCCATTCCATTCTTGTCCTGTCCTGTCCTGTCCTGTCCTATTATATTCCTATTCCTATTTCTATTCCATGTCATCATTTCCCTGAAAATCCGGGTGAGAATAAGGGCCTTGGTTTTCAAGCCCTCCGCTCATCTTCTCATCACCCCACAATCTTATTTGCATCCAAAGGGGATGCGCGTTGCCACATATGACCCTCTGACCGCTCACAGCAGAAGGGCATTCGGTCTCCTGGGCACAGATACTGGCTGGCCCATTTCTTTGTGATGGCTTCTGGCCTGCTGCTGCTGCGCAGCCCCTCCTCCTCCTCCTCCTCCTCCTCGCAGAGCCCCGCAGAGAGCCAGTCTGGGAAAGAGAAGCTGGAAAGCAGCAGTAGTTCTAGCCGATTTCCATAGCTACGCAGGAGCAGCAAGGGGACCAAGGCAGACGGGAGGGAGGGAGGGAGCCTCACAGATGCCCCCCTCTTCCAAGCTAGGCGTCTGTTCTTCTTGGATGCTCAGATAACAACGCCACCGCTTCGCCTCCCCCAGAAAATGCTGCACAGGCATCTCCACAGCAGGTTCCAGGACCAGGGATGAGCTGAGAATCAGAGTGGGAGACCCCTCTCCTCTCGACAACAGCATCTTCCCTGGCTGGGCTCCTCTCCTGGCCTCTCCCCCCACTCATGGCCAAGAGCTGACGGGAAGAAGAAAGCAGGTCCCGGTGTTTCCTTCCACTGCCAAACACCATGATCCGCAAGAAAGCCTCGGCTCCGAGTCCACCCGATGCCAGCCTCCTGCTCAGCGGTGCCAAGGGCTCCTCCGGGAGCCACTTGGGCGATGCCGGAGCCATCCGAAATGAGACCTCCACGGGCAGCTTCGTAAGTACATGGGTAGAGAGAATTTAGAGATATTGTTGGGATCCAATGTTTTTTTTTAAAAAAAAAAAAGATCTGTCCTGCTCAGGGATGGCTGTGGGATCTGGCCGTGATGGAGTAAACGGGCGAAAGCACTGTGCACACACTTGGGATTCCAACTCTAGCATCGATCCTGTTGGAAGCACCCACAAGAGAACAGGGACTGATTCAAACCCCCAGCAGCGCCTTAAAGCTTGATAAGCCGATGGCGGGCGATCTGTCGTCATGCAAATAAAAAAACCCCAGAAAGTGAAGAGGGCGAGAGTTGTAAGGTTCCACCAGGGAAGGATGCTGGCTGTTCCCTTACGGGATTGCAATGAATTCGGGACCCTGACATTTTTGAGGTGTCGGTCTTCATGGGTTCTACGTAGAGGAAAAGGGGGAGCATGAGTAACTGCATCCTTGCCTAGGGCAATACATTCTGTGACGCCAAAACACTCTCTGCGATGTGTGGCACAACTGGTCACCACAAAATGAGACCCTCTGTGCCCCTGGTGCAGCACTAGGCCAGCAGTCAAGAGAGAGCAGAGTGGACACACACCAGATTTATGGTCCGAGCTGCTTAAAATCTCTAAAAAATACAGCCTCTAATAGAGGTCAGCGGTACCATCCAACATCTCCTGCTCAGAACCCACAGCCTGAGCTGGCTCCAGAAACTTCCCAGAGTCCTTTTCTCTGTCTAGATCTGTATGGTCTCACTTGACCTTCTTCTTGGTAGGACGCAGAAGAAGATGATACGGTCTACATTTACGGCAGAGACGGATATGATTCTACCAACAATCCCAGGGGAAATTACTTCAGGGATGGGAAAACGAAGATCGGTGAGCAATGCCTTCCTCGGCCCTATTTCTAAAAGGATAGCTCTGGGAGGAATCTCGGATGCCGTCCCATCTGGCAGGGTGAGATTCCAGCGGGTTGGTTTTGGTTTGGCTTGGTTTGGTTTTTGCAAGTTCATCCGGGTGATTTAGCCAAAGCAGGATCCTTGATGAAATGGGATTCCTCCCCAAGAGCTCTTTCCCAATGCGGATGCGGTGGCTCAGTGGCTAAAACCTTGAGCTTCTCGACTGAAAGGTCGGCAGTGCAGTGGTTCGAATCCCTAGCACCGTGTAACAGGATGAGCTCTCATGGCTTCTCCCAGCTTCTGCCAACCTAACAGTTCGAAAGCACGTAAAAAATGCAAGTGGAAAAAATAGGGGCCACCTTTGGTGGGAAGGGAACATGCGCCTTCGGTGTTGAGTCATGCCGGCCACATGACCACGGAGACATCTTCAGACAGCGCTGGCTCTTCGGCTTTGAAACGGAGATGAGCACTGCCCCCTAGAGTCGGGAACGATTAGCACATATGTGCGAGGGGAATATCTCCCAAATATCAAAGATAAACCATGCCAAGAACCAGCTTCCAGGGTGAGAGATGGCACTTGGGAAAACTCAAAGCAATTCAACTGCATGAAAATTCAGAACACTTGCAATTTGATTTTATAATAATAAGATAGCCTACTATGTCCGAAAGCCTTCAAAATGCCCATTTGGTTGGCTTGCAGACTTCGTGCTGGTTTGGGAGGAGAAAGCCCGTCCCTCAAAGAAAAAGCGTGGCAAACAGCTGCACCGTCAGGGAGAGGCAGCAACGGACTCAAGAGCTGGCTGTGACCAACGCTACGGGCGGCACGAGAGATGGAAGCGGAAATTCCTCAGAAGTTTGAGGAACACCGGCCTCTTGATAGAGAAGGTGAGGTTGGGGGGGGGGAGGCAGCACCTCTGGGCTTGGAAGCCCCCCCCCCCCATGGGTGGCAATAATACAGAGAGTGCCATGTTGGCATCAGAGACTGTCTACACCAGGGGTCAGCAATCTGTGGCTCTGGACCCGCATGTGGCTCTTTCAACCCTCTGCTGCGGCTCCCTGTCACTCAAAATATGCATCACAACTTCCAATGTGCGACACCCGCCGGCATGCAATTTATTGAGTTTTTCAACCCCCGGTAGACCAACCATGGACAAATCCATGAAAAGAAAAGTTTCAGAAGAAAACAGAACGTTTAATTCAACAACATAGGCTAGTTTTGTGGCCGCTCAAGAAATAGTCAGGCACGGGAAGGGTTTTGTGGCTCCCGGTGTTTTCTTTTCTGTGGGGAAACGGGTCCAAATGGCTCTTTAGAGTGTTTAAGGTTGCAGCCCCCCCCCTGGTCTAGGCTCAGTTGGCACTGGGGGAAATAATATCCCAATCTGACATTTCTTTGCACTGAAATGGAATTGACCCAAGTATTTGGCAGAGGGCAGAGCTCCTCCGTCCTCATCACTCAGAACATTGTTAGGTTTTCATTGAGGTTCCTGGAGTTCTTACTTGAGGTGTCGTCCCCCTCCTCTTCTCAACACTCCCCCCCAAACCAAATGGGTTGCTTTTACAGGAGGAGACCCAGAGCGAACACAAGAGCATCCACTATCTGAAGCTGAGCACTCCCTGGGAGGTGCTGGTGTATTACGCCGAGGAGCTCTGTATGCGAGCACCTCTCCAAGTAAGCCCTTGGCTCATTTTGTGTGTGTGTGTGTGTGTGTGTGTGTATGTTTCGGAGTGCGGTACAGGAGCTCCACTTCCTCCCTGTCCTGCCACCTGGGTCCCCTGAGCCAGTGGTAAAATGTAAAATTTGTTACTACCGGTTCTGTGGACGTGGCTTGGGTGGTAATGCAACTGAGTGGGTGTGGGCAACTTTTTTTTTAACTTTTAAAACCATTTTTTCTACAACCTCTTCAGCCGAAGAAGCTGTAGGAAAAATGCTTTTAAAAGCCTCTGATCCCAGCTGAGCCGCACGATCATCAGAGGCTTTTTTTTTTAACTTTTAAAAGCCTTTTTTCGGCCGAAGAGAGAGGTTGTAGAAAAAATGCTTTTAATTTTTTTTTTAAAAAGCCTCTGATGATTGTGTGGCTCAGCTGGGGTGGGGGGGGAGGGACTTTTGCTACTGGTTCTCCGAATCACCCGCAACCATCGCTGAGAGCAGGGGTGGGATTGAAAAATGTTAGCAACCAGTTTTCTGCCCAGTTGCTGGGCGGGCATGGCCATGGGGGCGTGGCATATTCAGCTTCCTGCACCACGGCAGGTGATGTGTTTTTGCCCTCGCCAGGTTCCAGAGGCTTTCCTCAAGCCTCCAGGAGGGGGGAAACAGCCTCCCCCAGGCTCTGGATGCCCTATGGATGCCAGAAACAGGCCCATTTTGCACTTCCAGTAGGCCCGTTTTTCACCCTCCCAGAGCCTCCCCATGGCATCCAAAACTGGCTGCGTGGAGACTCCTGGGAGGGGAGGGGAGGGCGGGGTCAGCCAGTCCTTGCAATTATCAGTTTGGCGAACCAGATTAAAATTAACATCCGGTTTGCCCGAATTGGCTGAATCCCACCCCTGCCTGAGCGGCTCTTTTCTTCCCAGGCTCACCCCAATCCAGACAGAAATAGTTCCGACCACCTGCTTCGGAAGTTGCGCATCCCCAACGTCATGGATCAGAGGGTGCCTAACAAGCCTGTAGACTACTACACCTGTGCCTTTCGCAAGTCTAAGCTCGACAGGTAAGCAAGGGCAAGGGGCGCAAGGGCACCGGTGCTCTGATGGAGCATCGGCCTGGGTGAAGGATTCTGGCTCCAGGTTGGCCGCAGGAACAAAAGAGAGAATGTCCTGGTGCCTGTAGATTAGGGGTGTCAAACTCACAGTGTCATGTGATGTATCGGGACTTTTTTCCCCTTCACTAAACCAGGCGTGGGGGTGGTCAGTGCATGACACATCTGGCCCATGGGCCGGAAGTTTGACAGCCCTGCTGTAGACAATCTCCTGGGAAGAGAGATCCCACTTTCCTAGGATTTTCCTCTACCTGACGGGAGGTGGGGTGGATTGCTGGACCAGAGGGGCAGGTTCAAGTCAAGGATGGCAACTGCACCCCACAAAGGCCGGCTCAGCTTTGAAGAACATTCCATGTTGGGTTTGGGCTTGAAATCTGTTGCTCTCTTTTTCAGGTTCCTGGGCAGTGATTTGCACGACTCCTACTTCACTAATACGCAAAGGCATCGCATCGTAAGCTTTCTTAAGGGCTGGGGCAGAAAGCCCTGGAACTGGGGCAGATGAAGCCAATTCAGAGGAAGGAAGGCCCCCCTTTCTCTGCTGTTTTGGCCGTGGGCTCACTTTTTTGGGGGGATGGCCAAACATGGCCACTACCAAACTGCTTTCCTTTTCTTTTTTTTCCCTCCCGAATTTTTATTTTATTTTGATTCAAACATCATCTTCCATTAAATCGTGTGTCGTCCGGGTACAGATATTTTGTGCAAATATTTTACACAATAACAATTACAATTTGCAGTCATGTTTATTATTTTATCTATTACTAATACTAATACTAATATTAATATATACCTGTGGTGGCGAACCTATGGCATGTGTTGTCACTGCGTTTTTGTATTTACCAGCTGAGCTCTTATTTTTGGACTCTTAGATTTACCGTAGCTTGCCAAGACTCTTATCAGTAACTACTGCGCATGTCTACATTCCTTTCTTTTTCTCTAAAACTTTTCTTTGTTCTCCAGCCAAGAGAGGTAGCCCGGAAAGCTTCCAAGATGTAACCTTATTTAGATAGTGAGATGTTTTTATTTCTTTACAAATAAATATGAGTTTTTCATTAGAATGTATTTCGGTTCATTTTCTTGCAAAGTATACACAAGGAAAATGCCACAATTCACCTCTAATTAAGGGCAATAACCCCAGGATGGGAACGGGGCTGATTGCCGTGTGGCACACGAAGCCATTTCTACGGGCACACGAGCCATTACCCTAGATCAGCTCTACTGTGAACGCATGCATGCCTTCCGCAGGCCAGCTGATATTCGGGTCTCTGCCATGCATGCGGGAAACGCGCGTGCATGCCCATGCTGCCTTTCCCCTCCAGGAGTCTCCACGCCGCCCGTTTTGGATGCAAGTAGAGGCTCTGGGAGGGCAAACAACAGGCCTAATGGTAGTCCGGAAACAGGCTGTTTCTGACCTCCGGAGGGCTGGGGGAGGCCGTTTTAGCCCTCCTGGAGGCTCCAGGAAGGCCTCTGGAACCTGTGGAGGGTGAAAAACAGGCCTACCAGAAGTCCGGAAAAGGGCCGTTTCTGGCTTCTGGAGGCTTCAGGGAGGCCTGCTAGGCCCAAAACAGGTTGCTGTGGGGGGGCAGCACAGGGGGCTGGGGCATGCATGGGGGCCATTGCATTATGGATGTGGGCACACACGTGCATGCTATTGCATGCACGAGCTTTTGGCACCCCAGGAAAAAAAGGCTAGCCATCACTGATATATACCATACCTAATACTGTAACAGTCCTCTTCTTATTTTTTATTAAAATGTTTTCTCTATTTCACTCCTCTGCTTTTTTCCACTTTTCAGATTTAATCTCTAACCATTGATAAAATGATTCCCATGTGTTACAGGGATTGAATTGTTCCTTCTCTTCAATTTCAAGCGTTAACCTATTCATTTCTGCACATTCTAATATTTTCCTAATCACATTCTCATCCGTAGGGATTTCTTCATTTTTCCAATTTTGTGCAAATACAATCCTAGCTGAAGTTATTACGTGAATTATCAAATACACATTTTCTTTGCTGTTAAGTTTCTGGTAAAATCCCCAACAAAAATAATTCAGGTTTCAGATCAATACGCTGTTGTGTCATCTCCTCCAACTGTGTACATATTTTTATCCAATATTTTTTGGCTTTTGCGCATGTCCACCATTTCTTTTCTTTTGTCAGCAGTTCTTGTTCTGGCTTTCTGTGTCCCAGTGCATGACCCGTTAATACCACCTGCAGGTGTATGAAATCTTGGCACGGACGATTTACGGGAAACGGAAGCACGCGGAAATAGGCATCGACCGGCTGCTGAATGAAGGAGTCTATTCCGCCGCTTTCCCGCTGCACGAGGTAGGCGTGTCACGGAGGCTTCCCAACCAGAATTGGGATTCTGGAATTAATTTACCTTCCCTACCGGTTCGCAAATGTGAGCGTGCATGCACGCATGCTTCGCTCACATGTGCCACCTCTGCACCTGCGCATGGTCTTCTGTGCATACTCAGTAGTCGCACATTATATCCGGGTGGGTGGGCAGAGCCTCTCACAGTCGCCGCTACCAGTTTGCGCAATTCGGAGAGAACCGGCTGAATCCCACCAATGTTCCCACCGGGAAGCAGAGCATCAATGCAGAGAGGTTGTGACTGGAAGGGTTGGGTCAGTGGTGAAATGTAAAATTTGTTACTACTGGTTCTGTGGGCATGGCTTGGTGGGGGGGTAATGTGACTGGGTGGGCGTGGCCAATTTTTTTTTTTACTTTACTTTTAAAAGCATTTTTTCTACAACCTCTTCGGCCGAGGAGTTTTTAGAAAAAATGCCTTTAAAAGTTTTTTTTAAAAGCCTCTGATGATCGCGCGGCTCAGCTGAGCATGGTGGGTGGGCAGAGATTTTTGCTACCGGTTCTCCGAACCACCCGCTACCATCGCAACTGGATCGGGCGATCCGGTCTGAACTGGGGGCATTTCACCCCTGGGTTGGGTCCATCTCGGCCCAGAGGTCCTGCCTCTTCAGCTCCAGTGCGGTCATCGCGGATCCCCTGTCTTCTTCCTATCTTTTCTCTTTCATAGTGCTCAAAAGAAAATGACACCTGGCATTTTTGAGCATCCCAAATCAGTCCTTCGCTAACCTTCCTGTAATACCCTTTAAATTTGGTTCTTCTTACTGGGTTCCGTATTCGAGATCTAGCATTTTAAGAGCCCTGCAAAAGTCTTTGAGGATTGACCTCCTTGACTTGTGGATGATGGGTATCCCCTCAATCTCTCTCTGTCTCTCTCTGTGTGTCTCTCTCTCTCTAGGGCCCCTATGAGCTGCCAGACTACGAGGTGCTAAATGAAGAACTGAACCCCCGGCAGATCCTGTACCGTTTTTGGGCCCGCTGGGCCTGCTGGTATAAGTATCAGCCCCTTGACCACATCCGGGAATACTTTGGAGAGAAAGTGGCCATCTACTTCGCCTGGCTGGGTGAGACACTCTTGCGGCCGGCCAGTGGCCAGCAGAGCTGGTAGCAGATTCAGACAGTGAGGAGGTTGGGGAGGAACGTGGGCCAGTCCTGGAGTCTGGGAAAGGCTCTGATGAGGGCTCTGTGTCGGAGGCAGAGATGGAGTCAGGGCCGTCTGACAGTTGTCAGCTGCCTTCGGAATTAGACATCAGTGGGGCAGAAGAACAGCTGGAGATATTTTTCCCCCTATTTTCCCCCCCAAAACTAAGCTGCGTCTTATACTCCGGTGCATCTTATACTCCAAAAAATACGGTACCTTCTCTAAGTGGGGGGAAAGGGCAGGGGGTGTCTCTTCCTGACCCCATTGTCTTCTTTGTAGGCTTCTACACAGCCTGGCTGATCCCATCCGCAGCCATTGGCAGCTTTGTGTTCCTCGCCGGCCTCTTCACCATGGACACGAATGTGCCGGCGTGAGTGTGGAAGGACGCTGGTGGGAAGGTGGGGAAGAGAGAGACATGGCTGCCTGGGGTGGACATCCAAGAGTTGCACCTTTCTCCTGCGAGTTATTTACTTCCTTTTCCAAAATGAGCACTTATTTATCGAATTGACAGCGCAACGTTTTGTTCACTGAAAGTAGCGGATGATGAGACTCTTCCTAAGAGAAATAGGCCACTTCCCTCAAGCCTGCCCTTATGCACGGGCACAGCCCTTTCTTGCCCAGGGGCAGTGGTGAAATTCAAATTTTTTTTATTACCGATTCTGTGGATGTGGTTTGGTGGGCGTGATGGGGCTTGGTGGGCGTGACAGGGAAGGATGCTGCAAAATCCCCATTCCCACCCCACTCCAGGGGAAAGATATTGCAAAATCCCCATTCCCACCCCAGTCCAGGGGAAGGATACTGCAAAATTCCTATTCCCACCACACTCCAGGGGAAGGATACTGCAAAATCCCCATTCCCTCCCCACTCCAGGGGAGGGATACTGCAAAATCCACATTCCCTCCCCACTCTGGGGACAGACAGAGGTGGGATTTGCCGGTTCTCCAAACTGCTCAAAATTTCCGCTACCGGTTTTCCAGAACCTGTCAGAACCTGCTGGATTTAACCCCTGCCCAGGGGGCATCTCCATCTCTTAGGTGGGAGCTGAATGGCACACTTAGAAGAAAGATCTCAGCCCAATGATCTCAGATCTCAGCTCTCCCTACTCCTTCTAACTGACTCCCATCTACTGTCACACAGCCTCCAGGTTGAAGGGCAGTCTACCTCGGAGCACCAGGGCATCAGTAGGGGCTGTTGGAGTCCTCTGGAGGTCTCCTTAGCAACAGAATCCCCTTAAGCTGAGGGGAGGCGAGGCTCTGGCACTCTGCAGAAGCCGTTTCCCTCAAAGGCTTTGTCAACTGTCCCAACTCAGTGGTCTAACAAGGATGGCCATTTGTTTTTGCCAAGAGTATACTTTACTGAGGTCTTCCCGCAGAAACAGGGATGCGGTGGCTCAGGGGTTAAGACGCTGAGCTTGTCAATCAAAAGATCGGCAGTTCGGCGGTTTGAATCCCTAGCGCTGCATCTCAGGGTAAGCTCCCGTGACTTGTCCAAGCTTCTGCCAACCTAGCCGTTCGAAAGCACGTAAAAAAAAATGCAAGTAGAAAAATAGGGACCACCTTTGGTGGGAAGGTAACAGCGTTCCGTGTGCCTTTGACGTTGAGTCATGCCAGCCACATGACCACGGAGACATCTTCGGACAGCGCTGGCTTTTCGGCTTTGAAACGGAGATGAGCACCGCCCCCTAGAGTTGGGAATGACTAGCACGTATGTGCAAAGGGAACCTTTACCTCCCGAACAAACAATGCAAAATAAATTTTCTTTTCACCTCCCCCCCTCAGCCATCCCCC
The DNA here is from genome assembly GCA_030761175.1 of Masticophis lateralis. Lineage (NCBI taxonomy): Eukaryota > Metazoa > Chordata > Lepidosauria > Squamata > Colubridae > Masticophis > Masticophis lateralis. Next base: position 7,749,856 of record JAUDYJ010000016.1, read on the forward strand.
ATTATCTGTAAATGTCCAGTTAGGTGCTTGTATCTTGTTTAGGAAACAGGTTCACAGTTCCCAGCTCGGTATACCGACGGCTGGCACAATTCACCCAGTTCAGCTGAACTTCTGTTTCCTCTCCCATTCTTCCTACTTACTTTCCAATCTTTCCCTCCTCCATTGCTAATGTCAGGCTGTCAGCTCATGAAGCTTGGATAGGAGAGATGCAGCCATGACACCTCTTCTCTTTTCCACCCCTTTTCCAGGAAAGAGATCTGCAACAGTGGGGGGGAATTCCTCATGTGCCCTCTGTGCGATACTTGTGGCAACTGGAACATCTCCGAGATCTGCTCCATGGCAAAGGCAAGGGGGCTTCCCTCACCTTCAGGGGGTGAGGGGAGGCGGTGCATAGCAATAGCACAAGATTTATATACGGCTTCGCAATGCTTTACAGCCCTCTCTAGGCAGTTTACAGAGTCAACCTATTGCCCCCAACAATCTCAGTCCTCATTTTACCGTCCTCGGAAGGATGGAAGTCCGAGTTTCAGCCTGGTGAGATTCGAACTGCCAAATTGCAGGCAGCCGGCAGGCAGCAGAAATAGCCTGCAGTACTGTACTCTAACCACTGCGCCACCGTGGCGCATAGCTGAGGGGGAACAGGGCTTCCTTGTCACCTCAACAATTAGGGAGGACATTTTTCTTAAGGAGGACAAGGGAGAAGATCTGAGATCCACTGGCTCCCAAGACAGACACACATTAGCCGTTTTGAGTTCCACCTCGGTGGAGAGGCAGAGGGTATAGGCGATCTGGCTCCTCCATGTGTAAAATAGGAACAATTGCCCAACTAAATCACCAGCTTACTTATATATTTTTTCATTCCTCATATATTTGCTCAGTATCCCAAAGGACGACAGTTCTATCCTAGGGAACCACTGGAATCATAACAATAATTTTACTGTCATTGTACGTATATACACAATATACCCATACAACGAAATTCACTTAACACCCAAAGACCAGGTCCAACACATATACCGTGTTTCCCCGAAAATAAGACCCTGTCTTATATTTTTTTGAACCTTGAAATAAACGCTTGGCCTCATTGCCTTGTGCTCAAAAGCCCGATTGGGCTTATTATCAGGAGATGTCTTATTTTGGGGGAAACAGGGTAACAATTCCTTTATTTATTTATTTATTTGTTTGTTTGTTTGTTTGTTTGTTTGTTTGTTTGTTTGATTTATATGCTGCCATTCTCCCTGAGGACTCAGGGCGGCTTACATAAAACAATCATAAAAACATACCCCTACCCACCACAAATTCATGAGGGAAAACCCAAAAAATCATGAGGGCAAATCCAGTATCCAAAGTCCCAAGCCCAGAATTATTTGCTCTTGTTTTTTTGACTCGGGAATTAGATGTTTTTTTGGTGAATCCTGGGATTGTGGTGAAAAAGCAGGATAGATCCCTCCTAGGCCGAATTTGCTCGTCCCTCACAGAATGGAAACGAGGGGAGGTAGACACTTGCAGATCAAATCCTCCAGTCTGGGAGAGTTCTTTCCAATTCTTTTTCTCCATCTCTTCAGGTCGGTTACCTCTTTGACCATCCGGGGACGGTTTTCTTCAGCATCTTCATGTCCTTCTGGGCTGTGACGTTTCTGGAGTACTGGAAACGGAGAAACGCCACTCTGGCTCACCACTGGGACTGCATGGACTTCCAAGAGGAAGAGGCAAGGGCTCTCTTGTCCCACTCTTTTCCCGTTGCTCTGCCCAAGCAAGCCGGCCGTCATTCCTTCCCTTCTCCTGCTCTGTAGGAGAAGCCTCTGTAGAACCCCAATGGAAACCACTTGGAGCCATCACATTGAACGTACACGAGCCCACAATTAATATTAAGAAAATTCCAATTAAGTTTCGCCTTTTATCTTTGGATGGCCAGCAGGCATTTCCCAGAGCAGTGTACCAAAGAGAGTTAAGAGGTTGACTCAACCCAATGAAGCTGTAATTCTGCCCAACTGAGCACTGCCTCACTGAAAGGCATCAAATTCTGCTATTGATAACTCCAGTACAAGAGCAGAATAATGCCGAGAAGGATGCCGATCACAAATCAGCTCGTAATAAGACCAGGTGAAAGACACTGTCCTCATCAGAGGTGGGATTCAGCCGGTTCGGATCTAGCTCCGACGATCAGCTGAGAGCGAACCAGTTCACTCCGACAATCAGCTGTGCCCGCCCGCCTGCCCCTGCGCTATACCGACCTATATTTCCTTTGTTTGAGGCCCAGCTGATAGGCGCGGCAGAGTGGATTGCCGTGCCTCAGCTGTTTTGCTCACCGGGGCTGCAGTAGAAGGTAAGTTTTAGAGCTGTTTTCAAACGGACTGAGCACACGCAGAGCACGCACTCAGCAAACTGGTTGTTACACCAGTTGAATCCCACTGCTGGTCCTCATGTAACTGGAAGTAGCTCCTATTGAGAGAGTCTGCTTGATGTAAGTGCTTAAGGCAGCATGTTACAAAACCGGGAGTTCTAGTCCCGTCCTAGGCACAGCTGGCCATCTTGTGCCAGTCACTCTCTCTCAGCCCTAAGAAGCAGGCAAGGGCAAGCCACCTCCGAAATCTTGCCATGAAAACTGTAGGCAACTTTCCAGGCCAGGAATCAGCCCCGAGTTGAAGGCACAAAAACAAAAAAACTAAACCTCCCATTGTGTTTGCACAAAGGTTACTCCTTTGTTCATTCCCACCCTGATTTTTTTTCCTTTTTCCTTTCCTCTCCCACACTCTCTCCCACCTGCTCCTAGGAACGTCCTCGCCCAGAGTTTGCTGCTATGGCCCCTTGCCTGGAACAGAACCCCATCACGGGACTGAAGGAGCCCCATTTCCCAGAGCATGACCGACTGTCACGAATCTTGACCGGATCTATGGCTATTGTAATCATGGTGAGGGCGAGGGGGGGGGCTGCTACAGGTTCGCCTGGGTTCAGGAGAATCCGTAGCTAATGTTATGGATGGTTCAGAGAACCTCTAAATCCCACCCCTGGCTAGGCCCGCCCACCCTGCACCTCCCAGGAATCTCCCATGCGGCCCATTTTGGATGCAAGGTAAGTACAGGGCCCACACAGAGCCTCAGGGAGGGGGAAAAACAGGCCTCCCAGAAGTTCTGGAATGGTGGAAACAGGCCCATTTCTGATCTCTGGAGGGTCTCCGGAGCCCAGAGGAGGTAGTTTTCACCCTCCTAGAGGCTCAAAGAAAGCCTCCGGAGCCTGGGGAAGGCAAAAATGCCCCTCCCACCTCCCGTGGTGCAGGAAGCCGACTAGGCCACGCCCGCCATGGCCATGCCCACCCAGCAATCAGGCAGAGAACCCGCTGCTGAAATTTTTGAAGCCCACCCCTGGGTGAGGGGTTATTGCCATCAAGGTGTGGGGAGACGAGAGTGTGATCCCTGTCCCAAATCCCTGATGCTCCTCCTCGTGTCTTGGTTCCTCCTCTTCCTCCACAGCTCTGTGTCGTGATGATCTTTTTGGTGTCGGTGATCATGTACCGTGGGATTGTCAGCACCGCAATGTACCACACTGGGAACAGAGTTCTGATGACGCAGGTGAGGGCTGCTTGGACTCCTCCTCCCTCAATGATTCCTTTGGGCCTCCCCTGAGATATTCCATGTCATCCTTTCTCCAGATGTAGGATTTCACAGGAGATTCACAGAATTATGGGACGTTCCTCTTTTCATTTGTACAGGGGGGAAAGCGTCTTTGAAGGCAGAACTTGATTTTAAATTATCCACAATCCAGTTTGCTAACACTCTAATACAAGGCCCATAAGACAACAATAGCAGTCATATAAAGAGAGGCTTTTAACCTGCCTTCCGGACTTCTGGTTGGTGGCCATAAATTATCGTAATCTGAAATTACTTTCTGTGCAAATATTATCTTGAAAGCCTCCGGGCTCTTGTGTGCTTTAAGGTCAGCGATTTGATTATTGCTTTCTAGAATTTCTAGATAGGTTCGAATCCCTAGTGCCGTGTAACAGGGTGAGTTCCTGTGACTTGTCCCAGCTTCTGCCAACCTAGCAGTTCGAAAGCACGTTAAAAAAAATGCAAGTAGAAAAAGTAGGGACCACCTTTGGTGGGAAGGTAACAGCGTTCCGTGCGCCTTTGGCATTGAGTCATGCCGGCCACATGACCACGGAGACGTCTTCAGACAGCGCTGGCTCTTCAGTTTTGAAACGGAGATGAGCACCGCCCTCTGGTGTCAGGAACGACTAGCACATCTGTGCAAGGGGAACGTTTACCTTTAGAATTTCTTGCTGGGGTACCCTGAAAGTTCAGGAAAGTTCAGTGCAAAATGAGGTCCCCTCTGGGAGGAGAGGTGTTGAGGGAAGAGAAATCGGGGTGACATGGGGCCTCTTTCCCCCTCTTCCTGCAGGCAGGTAACATTGCGAATATCAGCAGCTCCATGGTGAACTTGGTGCTCATTCTTCTCATGAGCCAGGTCTACACCTCCTTGGCCGATAAACTTACCAGATGGGGTGAGTGGAAGTTCTTACCACAGGTGCAGAGGTGGGTTTCAGCCGGTTCTGACCAGTTCTGGAGAACCGGTATCGGAAATTTTGAGTAGTTCGGAGAACCGGCAAATATCACCTCTGACTGGCCCTGCCCCCATCTATTCACTGCCTCCCGAGGCCCAGCTGATCGGGAGGAAAGGGAAATTTTGCAGTAACCTTCCCCTGGAGTGGGAATGGGGATTTTGCAGTAACCTTCCCCTGGAGAGGGGTGGGAATGGGGATTTTGCAGTAACCTTCCCCTGGAGTGGGGAGGAAATGGGGATTTTGCAGTATCCTTTCCCTGGAGTGGGGAGGAAATGGGGATTTTGCAGTATCCTTCCCCTGGAGCTGGGAGGAAATGGAGATTTTGCAGTATTCTTCCCCTGGAGTGGGGAGAAAATGGGGATTTTGCAGTATCCTTCCCCTGGAGTGGGGAGGAAATGGGGATTTTGCAGTATTCTTCCCCTGGAGTGGGGAGGAAATGGAGATTTTGCAGTATCCTTCCCTTGGAGTGGGGGGGGGGAATGAAGAATTTACAGTATCCTTCCCCTGCTATGCCCACCAAGCCACACCCACCAAACCATGCCACACCACGCCCACCAAGCCAAGCCAAGCCACACCCACCAAGCCACGCCCACAGAACTGGTGGTAAAAAAAATTGAATCCCATCACTGCACAGGTAGTCCATTAGCCCACAGGATGTTTTGCTTTTATGAAACTCAAAAACTTTCTTTCACATCATTTGGGAAATAGGGGGGTGGGACGACACATACCACATTTCACAGAATTGGAACTTTTACCGCTGATTATCGGACTTTCCTCTTGCTGGAAAAGGAACCTGATCAGAACTCCGGCCGGTTCTGTTGGCATCTACTGACCCCGACTGTCTTCATCCTCCTCTCTTGCTTCCCTCCCCCCCTTGCAGAAATGCACCGGACTCAAACCCAGCACGAGGATGCCTTCACCTTCAAAGTTTTCATTTTCCAGTTTGTGAACTTCTATTCGTCTCCTTTCTACGTGGCTTTCTTCAAAGGCAGGTAGGGGAACGTGGTGAAAAGCTTTCCGCTCGGAGGTAGGGATGGAAAGGGGCTCCTTGGAGGGGGGTCCTTGCGCAATCTGGCCCTTCTCACAAATCTAGGGTAGGGGTCAGCCAGCTGCAGCTCTGGAGCCGCATGTGGCTCTTTCACCCCTCTGCTGCGGCTCCCTGTCACTCAAAATATGTGTCACAACCGCCAATGTGTGACACCCACCATCACGCGATTTACTGAGCTTTTCAACCTCCGGTAGACCAACCATGGATAAATCCAAGAAAAGAAAAGTTTCAAAAGAAAACAGAACGTTTAATTCGACTACATATGCTAGTTTTGTGGCCGCTCAAGAAATAGTCAGGCACGGGAAGGGTTTTGTGGCTCCCGGTGTTTTCTTTTCTGTGGGAAACGGGTCCAAATGGCTCTTTCAGTGTTTAAGGTTGCAGATCACTGATCTTGGGAGTTGCCAAACCAGATCTGAGGAGCTGAGGCTTCCTTATCTTTTCAGCCTGCCCTCTCAAGTCTACCTCAAACCTTATTAGCCAAATCTGGATCGCCCCCTGTCAAAAGTCTGTGCTGGCCCAGAGTTGGGTTCATAACGCAAACACACAAGCAAGAATTGGGCTTCCTATCCTCAGGGCTGGACCTGCCCATCCTTGGACGACTTTCCATTCTTTTCAATCCCTTCCATTTTTCCCAGCAGGTTTGTGGGCTACCCTGGTCAATACGGACAGCTCCTAGGCATGAGGAACGAAGATGTAAGCACAATGCAGCAGCGGGTCCTTGTGCATGCTGGCATTTCTGAGCACCGACAGCCTCTTCTCAAAAGGATTGGGCAGAGGCCGCATTCCATGCCAGGCGTATCTGCATTTTCTTTTGCTGCACCGTCACTCCTGAGCAAATGAGTTCGGTCGGTGAATGCAATATTTAATGTTATGCTTATTTAACCAAGGCCATGCAGAATAACAACAGAATAGACAGAGTAGAGTAGAGTAGAGTAGAGTAGAGTAGAGTAGAGTAGAGTGGAGTGGAGTGGAGTGGAGTGGAGTGGAGTGGAGTGGAGTGGAGTGGAGTGGAGTGGAGTAGAATAGAGTAGAGTAGAACAGAGAAGAATAAAGAAGAATAGAGGAGAGTAGAATAGAGTAGAACAGAATAGAGTAGAGTAGAACAGAGTAGAGTGGAGTAGAATAGAATAGAATACAGTAGAACAGAGAAGAATAGAGAAGAAGAGAGTAGAAGAGTAGGGTAGGGTAGGGTAGGGTAGGGTAGGGTAGGGTAGGGTAGAACACAATAGAGTAGAATAGAACAGAGCAGAGTGGAGTGGAGTAGATTAGAAGAGAATAGAGTAGAACAGAGTAGAGTAGAGTAGAACAGAGTAGGGTAGAACAGAGTAGAATAGAATAGAGCAGAACAGAGCAGGACAGGACAGGACAGGACAGGACAGGACAGGACAGAACAGAACAGAACAGAACAGAACAGAACAGAACAAAACAACAGAGTTGGAAGGGACCTTGGAGGTCTTCTCGTCCAACCCCCTGCTCATGCAGGAAATCCTATAGCATTTCAGATAAATGGTTATCCAACATCTTCTTAAAAACTTCCAGTGTTGGAGCATTTACAACTATAACAGTAGATGAGCAGCAAGTGTCTTTTTAAGTTTCGTGTCTTATTATTCATCGTGGTCCAAAGTGACAGCGCCTGGAGTTTTCTAGGCTGCCTTGAGGCTCTATTAATGGTTGTCCTCGATGTAGAGAGTTGACGTACATCTATGCCCCCCACTCTCCCCCTGCAGTGCGGTCCCGGCGGATGTCTCATTGAATTGGCCCAGCAGCTGTTCATCATCATGGTTGGGAAGCAGATCATCAGCAATGTCCAGGAATTCTTTGTTCCGTGAGTTGCTTTCTTGGGAAATGGGGTGAGAAAAACGGCGCGGTTTGGTGAAAGGAGTGCCAGGGCCTGAGGGGGACAGCTGGTCTGAAGCATCCCGTTTCTTTTTGCCTGCAGAAAGCTGAAGGCTTGGCACCAGAAAAGGAAGCTGGCCAAGGTGCGAGGAGGACAGATCTGCCAGGAGCCCAAACGGTGGGAGGAAGACTACGAACTGATCGAATGCGAAGGCCTCTTCGAGGAGTACCTGGAGATGGGTGAGCAGGAAGGCAGAACGGGAGTCAGCTCCTCTGGAACGCAGGAGCAAAACGGAGTTTGGGGTCTAGATTCAGCCCATCTCTTGGTCCAGTGAGACTTGGAGATGCTTTCTACAAACGGCTGTCCGAAGATCGACAGCTACACTGATTCAGGGGCGGGCAGCAGACTTGTCCGCCCTCCCAACTTCCGAAAGATAACCTTTCAGCAAAGCGAGTCCAAACGATATTGGATGCTCCCACTTTCGTTAGACTTAAGATGTTTAGGATAACTGAATTCCTCCAGTTCTCCTTTACCCTGAAAGTTTGGTCATCCAGACAGCTTTTGATTTTTCCACTAGAAGAGGAGTCAGCAACCCGGGGCTCTGGAGCCACATGTGGCTCTTTCATTTCTCTGCTGCGGCTCCCTATCACTGGTCGGCGCCACAATTTTGAGAGGAGCTTCTAGTTGGGGGAGAGGGGGGAAGCATGGTGTGCCAGGAGGAGACTCTATGGTAAGGGGCGGGTTTTCCAGTCGACTCCACAATTGATAGGGCTTTTGGTTAGGACCGGTAGAGGAAAAAGGATAGCGCACTAGGAGGAAACTCTATGGTGGGAGAACCGGATTTCCAGTCGGCTCCAGAATTGAATGGGGAGCTTCCGGTTAGGACTCTTAGAGGGTTTAAGGTTGCCGAGCCTTGCACCAGAATGACACGCAGAGCAGTGGTGGGATTCAAAATTTTTTACTACCGGTTCTGTGGACGTGCCTTGGTGGACATGGCATGGCTCAGTGGACTTGGCTTGGTGGGCATGGAAGGGGAAGGATACTGCAAAATCCCCATTTCCTCCCGATCCGCTGGGACTCGGGAGGCAGAGAATAGATGGGGGCGGGCCCAGTCAGAATTTTTACTACCGGTTCTCCGAACTACTCAAAATTTCTGCTACCACTTCTCCAGAACTGGTCAGAACCTGCTGAAACCCCACCTCTGCTGCAGAGGTAAGGAAGGGCCACCCAAAGGAACGTCTTGTCAGTCTTAAGAGACACAAGCCTTGCTCCTCTGGTCACTCCGAGGGTTGTTTAGGATTCTGTAAAACAGTGACACTGAATGTGGCCTCTTCTTTTTTAGTGCTCCAGTTTGGCTTCATCACCATTTTTGTGGCTGCTTTCCCACTGGCCCCTCTCTTCGCCCTGCTCAATAACTGGGTCGAAATCCGTCTGGACGCCCAGAAATTTGTCTGCGAGTACCGCCGACCGGTGGCTGAGCGAGCCCAGGACATCAGCGTTTGGTTTTTCCTCCTTGAGGTCTTGGCCCAAATCTCCGTCGTTGTCAATGTGAGTCTGGAAGAAGCGGTGGAGATCCTCAAGCCGTTCCCCACTGACTGGTGGCTTCCAAGATCCCTTTCCTGGGGGGAATGTGGAGATCCGCACCTTCTCCGGAGCTATGAGTTAAAGAGCAGAAAACCTCCCCCTTCTGATGACGGTCACTCTTGCCTGTTTGCCCCCAGGCCTTTCTCATCGCCTTCACCTCAGACTTCCTGCCACGGCTCCTCTACCAATATGAGTATGACAGCCACCTCCACGGCTATGTGAACTTCACTCTGGCTTACTCCCCACCCGCTTACGTGCACAGTAACCATACCATGTGCAGGTGAGTGAAGAGTTTCCATCGCCAGCAACCATGGTTAGGTGTTCTGACCTTAGGTGTTCCTGAGTGAGTAGTCCCCAAAACCTCTTTTATTGCAACAGCTGTGAATTCTGTTCATTCACAGATGAGTTCCAAATAGTTGTAAAGAGTCCTTCGGGATAAGGCTGATCATCACCCACCTTTATCTCCCTTGACATGCTGCCAAAGACCTAATTGGCAAAGCTCCACGGAGTTCAGAATCAAACAGAGATGCCGACTGGGAACAGAATTAACAACGCTGCTTTCCTGCAAAGGCCCATGTGCCTTTGGTCTTCTTTTAAGCCTTATGGGAGGGGCCAACCATCTCCAAGCCTTACTCCTGAGTCGTCCCTTTTGTTTTAACTGTTCTTGCCTTCTGGCAGCTCTGCGCATGGGCACACTGGGAACAGGCTCCCCCTGTGCCTCTGCCTCACTGAGGTCGCACTCTGGAGGCTCTGGAAATAGCACGTACCTCCCAGTTTCCCCTTTCTCTGCCTCTGATGCAGAGCCCTCATCCGAGCCTTCCCCAGACTCCAGGACTGGCTTATGTTCCTCCCCAGCCTCCTCACTGTCAGACTCTGCTGCCAGCTCTGCAGGCTGCTGGCAGACCACAACATTAGGCCTCCCCACCCCACCCCATGATACTGATCTGTCGTGGCCCATTCACAGGTACAAAGCCTTCCGCGATACTCAAGGGAACTACACCCTCTTTTATTGGAAACTTCTGGCCATTCGCCTGGGCTTCATCATCGCCTTTGAGGTGAGTCGTTTTTATGAAAAGAGTTTGAGTAGAGAATTACAACCGTGTTTCCCCAAAAATAAGACCTATCCCAAAAAATAAGCCTTATCATGTTTTATGCACGTGCAGCCAACATAAACCCTACCCCCAAAAATAAGCCCTACTTAAGCGCCTGCGCTGGCACCTGGCATTCTATCTGGTTGCTCATGGTGGCACTTATTTTGCCTCTGGCGCACAAGGGAAGGGGAGGGGCCTGAGCAGCTCCAGGCCCCTCAACATGCAGCTCCAGGCCCCTCAACATGCACACTGGCTTACCTCAGGGTCCCCACAGCCAGGCCGTCCATGCCCTGATAACTGCCTTGCCTTGGCCACTTTTTCTGGCACTAGAGTGGCATCGGAGCAGGAGGCCAAGTGAGGCGGTGGTCCCATGGCCACAAGGCAGTTGTCAGGGCATGGATGGCCTGGCTACAATGCCACCCTGGTGCTGGAAAAAGTGGGCCGCTGCCGCAAAGTAAGGCAGCTGTCGGGAGTGGATAGCATGACTGTGGGGGCCCTGAGGTAAACTGATGTGGGGCGCATGGGGCAGCTCCACACACACACCCCCGTATCACTGCAGTGGCACTCAAAAGAAATAAGAGATCCCCAAAAATAAGCCCTAGTGTTTATTTCAGTGCCCAAAAGAAAATAAGACCGGGTCTTATTTTTGGGAAAACATGGTATATGAGACTCAGCACCTGTGGCCTATTGGGAGCAAGCAAGGCCTGGCTCAAGTCAAAGGAAAGCAGGAATTCCAAAAAAATAATCCTTCCGTGATGTTCACAATTTATTCAATCATAGCACCTTATTTTCCAAGGACAGCATCAGCGTATCCTTTGGTTCAAACTTTCTGCCCGTTTAAAAATAAAATTGAGTACAATAATCCGTTTAAAAGTAGATTTCATTACTATCCACTTAGTTGACTGGGAATTTTCAACTATTATTCCAAATGTAACGTCTGAACTTTCTGAATTACGGTTCAGCAAAAAGCTTCAGCCCAACTAAGTTTCTCTCAAAAGCCCTTCTTTGGCCTCTGAAAATTATCCATTTATTTGCCATGATTTATTCGGTTGAATAATCTCTTAGAACCATCACATTTTTATCCAAATAGAGGTGAAATTTGATGGACCTCAGCTGCATTTGCCAAGGCGAGGTTCTATTCAAATGTCAGGCCTGCCGACCTGGGTAAATATCGATTATCTGCTCTTCGTGGAAAAAACACAGTTGCTAAGATTTCTGTACTGCGGAGCTGATTTAGGAACAGAAAAGACCCTGAAATCAAACTTTTGGGCACCCGTTTTCTTTCTGTCAAAATTTCCATAAGAGAGAGAGTGTGGTATTGGCTTACCTGGCTAGCTGGTCAATAAGGGCTGATAATAAGCCACGGTGGCGCAAGTGGTCAGAGTGCAGTATTGCAGGCTGCTTCCGCTGACTGCCGGCTGCCTGCAATTTGGCAGTTCAGATCTCACTAGACTCAAGGTTGAATCAGCCTTCTATCCTACCGAGGTGGGTAAAATGAGGACCCAGATTGTTGAGGGCAATAGGCTGACTCTGTAAACCGCTTAGAGAGGGCTGTAAAGGACTGTGAAGTGGTATATAAGTCTAAGGGCTATTCCTTCCTTCCTTCCTTCCTTCCTTCCTTCCTTCCTTCCTTCCTTCCTTCCTTCCTTCCTTCCTTGCAGTTAGAATGCAGTATTGCAGGCTAATTCTGCCCACTACCAATAGTTCGATCCTGATCGATTGGCTGAAGGTTGACTCAGCCTTCCATCCTTCCGAAGTGGGTAAAATGAGGACCCAGATTGTTGAGGGCAATAGGCTGACTCTGTAAACCGCTTAGAGAGGGTTGTAAAGGACTGTGAAGTGGTATATAAGTCTAAGGGCTATTGCTATCTTCCTTCCTTCCTTCCTTCCTTCCTTCCTTCCTTCCTTCCTTCCTTCCTTCCTTCCTTCCTTCCTTCCTTCCGTGGTTAGAATGCAGTATTGCAAGCTAACTCTGTCCACTGCAAAGAGTTCAATCTTGACCAACTCAAGGTTGACTCAGCCTTCCATCCTTCCGAGGTCGGTAAAATGAAGACCCAGATTGTTGGGGGCAATAGGTTGACTCTGTAAACTGCTTAGAGAGGGGCTGTGAAGCACTGTGAAGCAGTATATAAGTCCAAGTGCTATTGCTATAATTCTGGGATGGGCGGCTCCTCTGGGCCCTCCTCCCACCTTCTCTTTCCAGCATGTCGTCTTCTTCTGCTTGCGCCTGATTGATTGGCTGGTGCCAGACATCCCCGAATCCCTGGAAGTCAAGATCAAGAGGGAGCGTTATCTAGCCAAGCAGGCGCTGGCTGACAACCAGGAAGCGCTGTTGACGACGGTGAGTGACGACTCTTCTCCCACCTCAGGTCAGTCCACGAGTGCGGCACAAAACACAAAGCACGTGTGTATCCATGTGTGTCTGCGTGTATTGCTCCAGTGCCAAGAGATGGGTTCAGAAGAGGGAGAGGCAGTGGTGGGTTTCTACTGGTTCACCCCGCTTCGGATGAACCGGTAGTGGCGGCGGCGGGAGGCTCCTCCCACTCGCCTGGACATCATCACAGAACCTCTGTGCATGCACAGAAGCGCCACACGCAAGTGAAGCGAGCGAGCACACACACACGCTCCTGGTTCCGAACCAGTAGCGAAGGTAAGAGGAACCCACTACTGGGGAGAAGGATGGACCAAGAACCAGCACCACTCGGTCTTCCAAGTTGAACAAGGGGCCGTGCGTCGCGTTCTGGGCAAATCCAGATTTCCAGCCAGGCAGACTTTTAGCCCCCCCTCCCCAATCTCTCTGAATCTGTGCCTCTCTCTTCACCACCCGCTGCGAGTTGAGCTACTGTAGTGCGTTGGTGTGATCGCCCTCTGTGTCGTGGTGCAGTCTGTAGTGTGACGCTTGTGCCATCTGTGCTTTCTGTACGGCAAGATTGTCAGAAGGTGGCCCCCGCAGTGAGGTCTTCTCGGCTGCAAGGGCGACTCAGCTCCAGAATCGTAGGCGTGGTGGGGTGGGGGAGGGGTGTGTCTTTCTTTCCACGGGAGGTATTGAAATATGGAACCAGTAGGGGAAAAAACCTGGATTTCACTCCTCTGAGGCTCGTTTGGCTGAGGATGCAGTCCTGAGGCTGTCTAGATCAGAGGTCTCCAACCTTGGCAATTTTAAGCCTGGCGGACTTCAACACTCAGAATTCCCCAGCCAGCTTTCTGGCGGACTTCAATGCCCAGAATTCTCCAGCCAGCTTTCTGACAGACTTCAACTCCCAGAATTCCCCAGCCAGCTTTCTGGTGGACTTCTCCTCCCAGAATTCCCCAGACAGCTTTTTGGCGGACTTTGACGCCCAGAATTTCCCCAGCCAGCTTTCCGGCAGACTTCAATGCCCAGAATTCCCCAGTCAGCTTTCTGATGGACTTCAACGCCCATAATTCTGGGATTTGAAGTCCGACATGCTTCAAGTTGCCAAGGTTGGAGACCCCTGTTGTAGATAACAGAAAAGAAAACAAGTTCGGAGGCCACACAGAGAGAGATTCCTTTGGCAGCTGATCTGACCCGGCCCCCCGATCACTTTCACAATTTATTGGGATAAATAAACCGCTTCTCCCCTTAAATACTCAATTAAAATGACTGCTTTCCTAAGAGCTTGCCCTTTCAATTCCTCGCTGCAAGCCGCTCTGCAGAGCGGTGTTGAGATCTCGGAAAAAAACGGAGCAAGCTTTTGCTCTCTTAACTCTAAGTATGCTCTTCTGTTTTATTTCTACTTCTTTCTGTGCAGCAAGCAGCCTTTTATCCAGCAGTGTGAATTAGCAATATCACGAGTGAGGTCGAAGCATGGGCACCCAGGGCATCCCCGTTGATCAGGAAGCGTCTCCTCTCGACAGCATGAACAATGCCGGTGGGGACAGGAGGGAGGCCCTTTCCTGCAACAGTCTTTGGAAGACCCAGAAGATGGGAGTTTTTTCCGTGTTACCTGAGATTCTCTCTCTCTCTCTCTCTCTCTCTCTCTCTCTCAACTTCTCTCTCCACTTCTTTCTTTCTCTCTCCCTCTCCCACTCTCTCCTTCTCCACCCTTTCCCTCTCTCTCCCTTCTCTCTCTCTCCGTCACCACTCCCTCCTTCTCCACTCTTTCTCCTTGTCTCTCTCTCTCTCTCCCTCTCCACTCTTTTCTTCTCTATCCCTGTCTCTATCTTTCTCCACTTTTTCTCTCTCTCTCCCTCTCCACTGTTTCCCTCTCTCCCTGTTTCTCTCTCTCTCCCTCTCCCACTCCCTCTCCACTCTTTCCCTCTCTCTCCTTGTCTCTTTTTGTCCCACTCCCTTTCCACTCTCTCCCTGTCTCTCCCTCCCTCTCTCCCTGTTTCTCTCTCCCTCTCCCACCCCCTCCCTCTCCACTCTTTCCCTCTGTCTCCCTGTCTCTGTCTCTCTCTCCACTCTTTCTCCCTCTCCCTCTCCACTTTTTACCTCTCTCTCCTTGTCTCTCTCTCCCTCTCCACTCTTTCCCTCTGTCTCCCTGTCTCTCTCTCTCCCTCTCCACTTTCCCTCTCTCAGCTTCCCAGATAAGGGGCTTCGGAGACCACTTCTGGGGCAAACCCAGTCAACCTCTGCTCCGATTCCCTGCAGACTTGAGCAATCCTGTTGCCAGCGGCTTCTTCTCAGCCGTTCAGGTTTCAAGCTGTGTCTGCATCTCACCCCTTCCCATCAACACCTAGGCTTCCCTGGAGGGAGGGCAGGGAAACAGTCAAACATTTGAGTCCCCCAAAATGAAACTTCAATCAAACCGCCAGAAATCCTGGTGGAAGGCGAGAGACATGGGGACGGGGACGAGGCCGTGGAATGTGGGAGATGTGGTGCTTCCCTACCTTCCCTTGTCCCACAGCTGTGGCTGATGGCTCGGGGAGTGAAAGCCAACATTTTTTTGCACGATTATGGTTCAATCCTAATCCCATCTTTCTGTCTGCCACCACTATTCAGAGTTGCTACTGTACAGCTTGTTATTATCAGGGGGTTTAATAAAGTCTGGAAATGATATGGATTTCTTGTCTCCCTGAGCGGCTGAGGGAGGGGCGGACCTAGGTGCTTTGCTGGTGCCAGGGGTGCTATTCAGCAGGTTCTGACAGGTTCTGGAGAACCGGTAGCGGAAATTTTGAGTAGTTTGGAGAATCGGAAAATACCACTCTGGCTGGGCCCAGAGAATGGATGAGAATGGAGATTTTGCAGCATCCTTCCCCCAGGAGTGGGATGGGAATGGAGATTTTGCAGTATCCTTTACCCAGGCCTGGGGATCAAATGGAGATTTTGCAGCATCCTTCCTCCTGGAGTGGGGTGGGAATGGAGATTTTGCAGTATCCTTCCCCTGCCACGCCCACCAAACCACACCACACCCACCAAGCCACGCCCACAGAACCGGTAGTAAAAAAATTTGAATTCCACCACTGGAGCCTGGTGCCATTCTATAATGAAAGTGCCGGTATCTTTGATATTCCTGCGTTGCTCATTTCTATCGGAGGGTGGGGGGGAGCATAGGATAGAAGGCCAATTGAAGGACAAGATTCAGGCTAAAGGAAAACAAAAAAATACATCTGTAGCTCAACTTTCTTTTAAGTGGAAAAAAGACTCAGCTGAGTCACTTCTAGGACACAGAAAATGCCTTTTAAGTCAAACGCAAATAACAGCGTCCCTGGGGACGAGCCAAGGACCTTGAACCTTGCTGTTTGGTCACTCTTTAATTGAAACAACCACACAGATTCATCAGAGTCTCCAGCTATGATTTCCCCTCCCCCTCAAGACCCAAACCCCAAAGCAGTAAGTGGAGGGGAAGGGCAGTGGTGGGATGCTGCCGGTTTAAAAAACTGGTTCGATGATCGCGCACTTCGCGCACGGTTGTACAAAAGACTAACCTTCTGTGTTATCGCTTGGGAGTAACGTAGCTCAGGCGCAGCAATCCGCTCTACCGCGCCAATCAGCTGAGAAGATAAAGGTAAGCAAAATGCAGGGGTGGGCCTGATCGTCGGAGCAAACTGGTTCGCTCCCAGCTGATCTTTGGAGCTACCGGTCTGCCTGAACTGGTCCGAACCGGTAGAATCCTACCCCTCGGGGGGAGGGCTTCAGCTGTGGCAGACAGAAGACAGGGAGGCCAGGGGGAGCGCAGGGAGTATGGGATTGCAGAGCTCTTGCCCCCAGAGTGGGGGGCATCAAAGATGTTCCACACCCAAAGTCATTCTATGTTTTCTAATCCTGGAAGTGCCACAATATTGTCACCCCTATTTATTTAAGTCAATAAGAAACACTGGGTCTTCTCTCCCTGATGGAAGTGAACCAAAATTCTCAGGATTCGGTACTTGGTCACTAAGAGCTAAATGAGATATGGGGCTTCTGTTTGGTTTAATGGAACTTGACTGCCATCATTCACGAGGGTGTTGTGACCGAGGCCCAAGTAGTGATTACCAAACACAATTCAGTCCTGAACAAACTTATTGTATTAAAACAGCTGAGAATTAATTCATTCTCAGCTTAGTCCAAAACAAATTCTTCATAACCAGTCCATTAGCCTTATCACCAAACTTTGACGTCTTTGGCAACCTGCCAATGGCTTTTCTTGGCAAAACCCCCACAAAGTTCAAGCTGACAAGACGCTGACTGGAATCAACGTTGCTTTTCTACAAAGAACCCAAGGGCTCGTTGCTGCTCTTTTAAGCCTTATGGGAGTGGCCAATCATCTTCTGGCCTTACTTGCAAGTCGTCCTTTTTGCTTCAGCTGTTCTTGCCTTCTGGCAGCTCTTCGCATGTGTGCACTAGGAACAGGCTTCTGTTGTTCCTCTGCCTCTCTGCTGTCCACCTTTGGAGGCTCCGGAGTCCACGCGTTGCTCCCAGATGGCCCTGGCCCTATCTCTGCCTCTGACGTAGAGCACTCATCCGGGCCTTCCCCAGACTCCAGGACTGGCCCATTTTCCTCCCCAGCCACCTCACTGTCTGACTCAGCTGCCAGCTCCGCAGGCTGCTGGCGGACCACAATGGAGGGAGTCAAGGCTGCAGTTGCCAGCTTTTTGTTCCAGTTCTGTTCCTTGGTTGAACAGCCTCCAAAATGTGCAAGAAAAACAAAGTGTTGGGGAAATTAACATCTTAATTGACTGGATCTCAGAGTGAAAGCAAAAGGAAGGACTGGAGAACTTAAAGAGGCCTTGGGCTTGCAGAGGACGAGGGCCCGGTGAGAAATGGCAGCTAGACAAACAAGCTAATAATGGGATGTTAAATTTATATTTTACCGACAAAGAAATAAGGGAGGACTAGTATAGATCTATTTCAAGCTATTTAGCTCTCCTCAGCTAGCCATAACCTGGGTATGGCTAGCTGAGGAGAGCTAAATAACTTGAAATAGATCTATACCAGTCTATCTTTATTTTTTTGTCAGTAAAAGATAAATTTTTAAAAGGGACTCAGTGGCTCAGTGGCTAAGACGCTGAGCTTGTCGATCAGGAGGTCGGCAGTTCAGCGGTTTGAATCCCTAGTGCCACGTAACGGGGTGAGCTCCTGTTACTTGTCCCAGCTTCTGCCAACCTAGCAGTTCGAAAGCACATAAAAATGCAAGTAGATAAATAGGGACCACCTTTGGTGGGAAGCTAACAGCGTTCTGTGCGCCTTTAGCATTGAGTCATACTGGCCACATGACCACAGAGTCATCTTCGGACAGTGCTGGTTCTTCGGTTTTGAAACGGAGATGAGCACTGCCCCCTAGAGTCAGGAATGACTAGCACATATGTGCGAGAGGAACCTTTACCTTTACCTTTAGTATAGAACTATTTCAAGCTATTTAGCTTTCATCAGCTAGCCATATCCTTCTGGGATTTGAACCTGGGTATGGCTAGCTGAGGAGAACTAAATAGCTTGAAATAGATCTATACCAGTATATACTCTTTAATTTCTTTGTCAGTGAAATATAAATTTAACACAAAACAGTTTGTGGTGAAAGTGACAAAAGTCTCGAAGGCTTCTGGATTGAGGTTGAAAGGGAACTCTGACCCATATTTGGATAGACCAGGTTCCCTGACAGAAAAAAACATTAAGCTAACAGGACAGCTCCCATCGCAGTAATGTAGCTGAAGCAGGATCTGCTAGATGACCACTGGATAACTTTCAATTCACTATATTCTAAAAGCAACTATATTCTAAAAGCAGGATATACATCTGGTTAGAAAATGTACAAGCTCAGCTTAAGATCCTTTGATACTCTAAAAGACCCCCTAACTTGTCAGAAGAAAAGGAGCATCCTAATGAAATATAGTTAAAGGTGATTAGGACAAAATAACCACCTGGGTGGGAAGTCATTTATCACAGAATAATTGTTTGGCAAGGATAATGTAAAACTTTAGTAATAAGGAAATGTCAATTAAAAATAACAAATGTATGTTAACCATATATGGAAAGTTGCTGTTTTAGCAGAATCCTTTGTTTAGAAAAGTATAAAAATTGTCATGTAATCATGGACTCCTCACTCAAAGCTAAGATGGGAATCTAGCTTGAGTCTTGCACAATAATCTCTCTCTCTGGCTGACCTAGGGATGTTGTTTGGTCACTTCATTCCATAACAGCAGTGGTGGAATTGAAATAATTTAACAACCAGTTCTCTGCCCTAATGACCGGCTGAGTGGGCGTGGCCATGGTGGGCATGGCCAGGGGGTATGGCAGGTAGCACTCGGCCTCCTGCACCCCCCTGGGAGCAAAAAGGGGCCACAGGGGGCCATGCCGCGCCCCCCTTGCCCCAGTTTGGGCCTAGTAGGCCTCCCTGTGGCCTCCTGGAGTAAAAATGGACCATGGGGTGGGGAGGGCTGCACTGCACACACACACCATTTTGGACCCAGTAGGCCTCCCTGCACTTACCTGGGAGCCAAAATGGGGCGTGTAGGGAGTCCTGGGAGGGGCAGGGCGGGGCGGGGCCAGCCAGAAATTTAACAAGCAGTTCACCCAAACCAGCTGAATCCCACCACTGCTCCCGTGCCACTCCAAAGCTATCGGTTATTTCCATGCCAGTCCGGAGTGTGTTCAAAGGAAAAAGGCAATTTCCTCCCGACACAAGAACCAGTATAGAAGAGGCTGCCTTCAGTCCCGTGTACCGCAGAGCTGCCAGGAAACGACGATCTACCTTCGTCGGGAGCTGCTTTTGACTGATTTTGCCAACGAGAACTAGACTTATAAATTGGGGAAGGCGGCCAGACCAGAGCTGCTAAGAATCCCTCCGGCCAATAAAGCTATTTCATTACAGAGAAAGCTCAGTTGTGAAGCCTTTAGAAAGGCAGTTCTCCAAACGGGAAGACGCAGAGACAGCAGAAGGCATTCCCGAAGCCTCTGCAAGCAGGTACAAAATGACTTTGCAGGCTTGCTTGGAAAAGGACACATTGGCCCTCTGATCTAGGGGACACTGCCCTCCTGCCAGAAGGGCTCCCCACCCTTTCTTTCTTTCTTTCTTTCTTTTGTAATTTTTAAAATTTTTTTCCAACATAAACATAAAAATTTTTTTTTTCAAGAACGAAGTCTTGGTCCGGTCACAAATGGGTATACTAATTTAACAAATGAGAATATAACATAAATTCGAATATCTTCATAAATCTCTATTATCTCATCATACATCTTAATCTTCTACTAAAGCAGAGCTCATTTTTTTATACTCAATTATAAATTCAATTATAAATCAAAATTCAATACCGCTCTATCTATTCGATGTCCCCACCTTTTCGATGTCCCTGTCCCCAACCGTGCGTCTCCAGAGGAGACCCGCCAGCGTCCACTGGGCACAAACAAATTCCTTCCCATTCTCTAAGTTGGGTAACCCCTTGAGTCTTTTTTTTTTCCCAAAGGCCACGCGCAGGGGTGGGATTCAGCCTATTTGGTCCGATTCGGGTGAGCCAGTTAGTCCGATGATCAGGTGAGAGCAAACCGATTCACTCCGACCATCAGCTGGGCCAGTCTGCCTGCCCCTGCGTTATACCTACCTTAATTTCATTCATTTGAAGCCCAGCTTATCTGAGCTGCAGAGCGGATTGCTGTGCCCCAGTTGTTTTCAGTGCTTTTAACACTGCTTTTAATGGTGTTTTGTAATGGACTGTGTGCGCAAAGCACACGCTCAGTGAACTAATTGTTACACCGGTTGAATCCCACCACTGGCCATATAGCTCAAGATACTAGTGCGGGCACAGGGGCATTGATCAGTGTAACAGATGCTGAGATGTCAAATAGCAGCCCCCTCCTTCTGCCTTCCCCTCTCCCCCACCCCAGGAGAAAACTCCTCCAATCTCCCTCCCTCAAGGCCTTCAGGGAGGGGTGGGTAATTACAGGGCTGAGGATTCAGTGGAGGGAGTTTCGCGAAAGGTGCCAAGGAAAAAAGATGTTAGGAAAAAAAGGGGGGGATTGGCGGGTTGTGTCTGCCTTGATCCTTAAGGATTTCCTTTCCTTGCTCTCTCCCAATGATTTGGCAGGCCAGCCTTCACAGATACAAGGGACGGCAACCACTATTCTGTGGTGTCCATCCCTGACCAAATCGAGAAGCCCTGTTTTCCCCATCCACTGAAATACAAGCTAACAAGGGCGACTTTTGCAATTGGTGGCAGAAGAAGACCTCCCTGGGGGAGTTTTGTGTTTTGACAACCAAGCCTTTCAAAAGCACAAAACAGTTTCCTTTTCCCCGACGGGAGACAGGGAGCCATCTGTGTGTATTTGTGTGTGTGTGTGTTTTGCTCCCTTTTCTCAGTGTCTCTTTCTGGACTTGACAGCATCTAGCTGTGCGGGACGGAGCTACAAAGATAGCTCTCCTTGTCTGCCCACCACCTGGCTGCCAGGCCTATCGGAGGCCCAAGAGCCCGCTAGGAGGTCCCCAGAAATGGCATCCCAGAAACCGGCCCCTCCAGCTCCCCGGGAGAACATGCCTCAGGCCAAGGCACGGCCATGGCTACATCCAGGCACCAGGTATCCTCCAATGCTCACCTGAGCAGGGCTGGGAGGTGGGGGGAAGAACCAAGCCATGCAGAAGGTGCTTTGCTTAGGCTAGGGATTAACCATCCCC
Organism: Masticophis lateralis; assembly: GCA_030761175.1. NCBI lineage: Eukaryota > Metazoa > Chordata > Lepidosauria > Squamata > Colubridae > Masticophis > Masticophis lateralis. The sequence goes on from JAUDYJ010000016.1 coordinate 7,771,016, forward strand.
ACGCACTGCTGCCCAATGTTCCTCCATTCCCCCTTGCTGCTCTGGGAAAACACTGACTTTGGGTTAGTTGCCTTAACTCAGGGAGTCGGCAATCTGTGGCTCTGGAGCCGCATGTGGCTCTTTCATCCCTCTGTTGCAGCTGCCTGTCTCCATTTGGCACCACAATTGATAGGGCTTTCAATTAGGACAGGTAGAGGAAAAAGGACGCTGGGCTAGGAGGAGGTTCTATGGTGGGGAAATTGGACTTCCAGTCGGCTCTAGAATTGAACTGGGGGCTTCCGGTTAGGACCTTTGTAGCTCTTTGAGTGTTTAAGGTTGCTGACCCCTGCTTTAACTGATTACATTACACTACATTTTAGCAGTGTTCTTGTCACCAGCAAGGCTCCGAAGCAAGCTTTTCATAGAAAAAAGCTTTTCAACGGTACTGCTCTCCCTACGTAATTCATCTGTACATCTCTTTGTAAAACAACGACAAGCACTTGGAGAGGCTTTGCATCTTTTGCCCAAAGAGAATTCGAGGGCGTTTTACAAATCTACCAAAAGATAGGACAGAAGGGCAATGAGGACAGCCAATGTCTCCCCAATCTCTCTCTCTCTCTCTCTCTCTTGCTTCTAGATCACTCTGGAGAAGCTCTGGAAAAGAGGCGAAGGAAGCTGACCATCAGCAGAGAGAATCAAAATACAGTACGGAAATGAGCCTTTGCCCCGAGGGTTGTCTCTGGGGTGGAAGGAAGGATCCCTAGTTGCCAGAGATGCCGAGGGAGCCTTTTCTGCTTCTCCTGTAAAGAGGATCAGGCTCCCTGCGTAGAGGCAACACGACAGCGAATGAAGGGAGTTACTGAGAAGGATGGCTGGCATTGGTCCCACAGAGTGGTTTTGGAGTGCTGGACTGAGCATCTCCCTCTGTCCCACTTTTCCTCTCAGAGCCCCTCTATCAAAACCCTGTGACGAACCGGATGAAGGCACCGGTGGGTGCTGGCCTTTCTACCGCCGCCCTGCTCTCCTCCGCCTTACTAGGGGCTGCCTCGCTCTCCCCCCAACGCGATTACAGCTTCTCCTTCTGGCAAGAGATCCCGGAGGTGAAAAGCCGAGGGCTGCTGGAGGGCCTCCCGTCGCAGCAGCGCCACCTACAGGAGGTACCCGAGAAAGGCGTATCGCGGGGAAAAAGAGTGCACAGGCAGCAGCAGAGGGTTCTGGGAGGGTTGTAGGCAGGAGGCAAAATCTGGACAATCGGGACAACAGATCGGGTTCAAGCCCTGACTGAGAGAAAAAAGCAAAGGGGCATTCTTCGTTAATAACACCATTTGTCCACGGTTTGCTGTGTTTTAGAGCAACCCTATCAGGGAGATGATTTCCGTGCCTTGCTTTTGAGCGGAATCCTGGAATTAGCCATTCTGAGGATCAGGGGCTGATTTTAAACCATGAGTTAGAGAGATACGCACGATTTTGTGTGTCCAAAAGTTTAACTAGTTAAGATTTAAAGACTTTTCAACACTGCATTGTCGGACGTTCGAGTGGCACATGGCAGTGGTGGGTTGCTTTTGGTTCGGTCCGGTTCTTGCGAACTGGTAGTAAAAGTGGTGGGAGGCTCCGCCCACCCGCCCGGACATCATCATGAACAATCTGCGCATGTGCAGAAGCTCCCGTTGTGAACCGGTAGTAAAGGTAAGTAGAACCTACCCCGGCACATGGACATAATTTTGGCTACATACTCTCAACCAGAAGGTTCCGTTAAGCTTACTAGAGGAAAACCCAAAACAAACTTTCCTCATTGCACATAGGTTTACAATACCACAAATAAATATGACCTGTGCTGTCTCACAGAATTCACTGCAAAAAGAGAGCAGTGTTTTGGACAAGTTGTGCTTTCCTCTAGGGCAGTGGTGGCGAACCTTTTACTCACCGAGTGCTGAACAGGTACTCACTTCACACGCGTGTGTGCTTCCCACATTAATATGTGGCTCCTCCCCCATGTGCTGTGCACGCAACTGCACCATCTGTACATGAACACAGCTTTTGTGCACGCCCCTGTGCACTGCATACACAACCACACCATTGTTGTGCCCCCGACCCCACGTACACACACACAAACAGGCATTCCGGAGTTAATGAGCAAACCAGCCGGCAAAAACTCAGTGGCTGCCTGCCAAGAGTTTATTAATTACAGGGTAGGGAGATAACGACTTTCCACTTCTGGCACATCAAAGGTAAACACTCAATATTTACAGTTCAGTCCTTGAAACAATAGTCCAGTGATACAGAATGGCGTGGAAGCTTCCAGTTTTGTTCGTCACAAGGCTTTGACTGGCCACCACGCTCTCTTTTATAGCCTGTGGGGTGTGGTCCAGTGACTCAGCTAAACCCTGGGACGCCTTGCCTTCTGTTGGGCACGTTTCTTCCTGCGTCGCTGTCGAGGATCCAGCCAGCACTTATCTCCCCCGTCGCTGTCCACCTGTGGCTGCGGGGATGTGCTTGGCTCTGGGCCTATCGCTTGCCCTTCGGTGTCCTCCAGGAGCATTGCCAGAGAGGAGGGTCCTGGAGAGGGAGGTCTTGCCAATTCCTCCCTTTCACTCTCAGAGTCCTCTCCTGACGATGACACAGGCTCAGGCAAGGGAGCCACAACAACCATCTGGACATGCAGGCAGCTTTCGCACGGCTCCCCCATGTGCTGCGTGTGCAATCGCACCATCTGTGCATGCGCATGGTTTTCATGCATGCGATGCTTGTGTGCAAATGCCATCTATGCATGCGCACACTGCATGCAAGTACTCTCGCACGCATGCGCAAACATGTACTCGTGTCGCAGGTGAGTTGGGCGACAGCTCGCGTGCCCAGAAAGATGGCTCTGCGTGCCACCTCGGGCACACGTGCCATAGGTTCGTCATCACGGCTCTAGGGAATCTTATCTCTCCCTGCAGCCTTGATTTGACAGACACCGTAGGAATGATCCCCGGGTTTGGCAAAATTCGTTTCCGCTCCCAGCAACACATCTGCCTTTGTCTCTCCATGGCAGGCCATGTTCGAGGTGATCACTTCCGAGGCCTCCTACCTGCGCAGCCTCCGGGTGGCTGTCTTCCACTTTCAGCTGTCTCCCGCCCTGCGTGGGGCTGTCACGGGGGCCCAACTGCAGCAGCTCTTTTCCAATCTCTCGCAAGTCAAGGGCACCAGTGAGAGGTAGGGTGGCCCTCTGTTCCCCTCTCTCTTCTGCACCTCTTCATTAACCCGCCAAGGCCTTTGGAAGCCTCCCAGGACAATCACCAGTGGAGCTGGCAGCAGAGTCAGACAGTCAGGAGGTTGGGGTGGAACACGGGCCAGTCCTGGGGGCTGGGGAAAGCTTGAACGAGGGCTTTGCATCAGAGGCAGAGAGGGAGATAGACAGCAGCAAGGCAGAGGAACAGCTGGAGCCTGTTCTCAGTGTGCGCATGCACAGAGCTGCCAGAAGACAAGAACAACTCAGAAAGCAGGGTCGACTTGGGAGTAAAGCCACACCTAAGAGGTGATTGGCCCCTCCCACAGGAAATCAAAGAGGAGCAAACAGGACGGGAGCTTGTGCAGGAAACAATTTGTTTGTTCCTGCAAATTTGTTTGTCTCTGAGAGACTCTGTGCCAAGTTTTGCCTTGTACTGCGATTGGAAACAAGTTACGTGGCAGCTTGCCAAACGAGATCAGGTCTGTGTTGATAAGTATTCCTTTGAAAAACTGTTTGGACAAACCTTGCTGATTGTGAATGAACATTAATTCACAGTCGTGTAAATAAAAGAGGTTTTGCCGGGACCAGTTCCTGCCTCCTGCTTGTTAAGGGTGCCTAGGTCAGAACAATCCTCCTCCTCCTCTCTGCCCCCTGCAGGTTTCTGCTGCAACTGGAGGATCACCTGGATCAGGATGTCTTCTTGCCGGGTCTTGGGGAAGTGGTCCTGAAAAACTGCCCTGCTTTCCACCGGGCTTATGTTCCCTACGTCACCAACCAGATGTATCAGGAGCAGCTCATGCAACGGCTGATGTGAGGAGCGGAGGGGATGCAGAGTGGCAGCCCCGCTGATGAAAGAGTCGCGGGTTGCCGGCTGCAGCATGGGACTGGTCCATCGGTGGCCCGCTGCTCTAGCCAAAGCATCTCTTTGACTCGTTCCACAGATTTACACAGGAAATTGGCCCAAATGGGTTCAAGAGAACCTGACACCCGACGTCCACCTTAGGCCTAGCTTTCCTCAACTCTGATCAACTGGGGCATACATTAGTGCCCTGAGGGACTCCTGATAACTTTTCTTTGTTCCCTCCACCAAGCCAGGAAGGGAAACAGCCGCTTCCTGCAGGTCCTGCGCACACTGGAGGAGCAGCCCATCTGCCAGAGGCAACCCTTGAAAGCCTTCCTGGTGTTGCCCTTCCAGAGGATCACTCGGCTCAAAATCCTACTGCAGGTAAGTGGGGGAGAGAGGGATACTTATTCAACTTACTATTGTGTTTCCCTGAAAATATGATCTACCTCAAAAGTAAGTCCAAGCTTGATTTTTACACGTGCGCCCAATATAAGCCCTATGCTCCAAAATAAGCCCTAATTAAGGAGCCTGGATAGCTCAGCAGACTAAAAAAGCATTCTGATTAATACCAGATCTCTGCAATTACTGTAAGTTTGAATCTCACCAGGCTCAAGGTTGACTCAGCCTTCCATCCTTTCTGAGGTAGGTAAATTGAGGACCCAGTTTGTGGGTGCACAGGTAAAAATTAAGGTAGGGTGGGATACGGGGGTTAAACTGCCCTACTACTTACCTTCGGACAGTTGCAGCCAGGCCTCGCACACCCCGAAGCCTGCCTTGCTGGCCCATTTCTTCTGCAGCCGGCAAGTCCGGCAAGGCTTTCCCAAGGCTTTGAAGAGGCCTTCGGGAAAGCCTTGCCGGCCACAGAAAAGAGAAGTTCCTAAAGGCCTCTGACAGCAAAAAGGAAACCGGGGGGGGTGGGGGGTGACACATGCAAGTTACTGGACGACATCCCCCGAAAATAAGACCTGGTGCCTTTTTTGTGGCAAAAAAAAAAAAAAAAAAAGACAGGATCTTATTTTTGGGGAAACATCGTAGTTCCACAGCAGAATAGAATAGAATAGAATAGAATAGAATAGAATAGAATAGAATAGAATAGAATAGAATAGAATAGAATAGAATAGAATAGGAATAGGAATAGGAATAGGAATAGGAAATATGGAATAGGAAATATGGAATGGAATGGAATGGAATGGAATGGAATGGAATGGAATGGAATGGAATGGAAGAGAAGAATAGAATAGAATAGAATAGAATAGAATAGAATAGAATAGAATAGAATAGAATAGAATAGAATAGAATAGAATAGAATAGAATAGAATAGAATAGAATAGCAGAGTTGAAAGGGACCTTGGAGGTCTTCTAGTCCAACCCCCTGCCCAGGCAGGAAACCCTACACCACTTCAGACAAGTGGTTATCCAACTTCTTCTTACAAACTTCCAGTGCTGGGGCATTCACAACTTCTGGAGGCAAGTTGTTCCGCTTATTAATTGTTCTAACTTTTTTCACTGTCAGGAAATTTCTCCTTAGTTCTAAGTTGCTTCTCTCCTTGATGAGTTTCCACCATTGCTTCTTGTCCTGCCCTCTGGTTCTTTGGAGAGTAGCTTGACTCCCTCTTCTTTGGGGCAGCCCCTGAGATACTGGAACGCTGCTATCATGTCTCCCCTAGTCCTTCTTTTCATTAAACTAGACGTACCCTGTTCCTGCAACTGTTCTTCATGTTTTAGCCTCCAGTCCCCTAATCATCTTTGTTGCTCTTCTCTGCACTCTTTTATTTCCCTTCCTCTCAAGAGCCAACCTCGAAACTCTTTTTGTTTGAAGGTGAAGAAGTATTTGAGTTGATGCACGGATAGGACCGTTCAGAAGGGATTCTTACTGTCTTTTTTCAGGGTGTTTTCCTAACCTTGTGGGGGTGGGATCTGGCCCATAGCCTGCTAGCTTTCCACTCGAGTAGCGATCAGTCTTGATCCCGCCTACTTTCCAAAACAAGATGAGTCTATCCAGGTCAATCCCAAAAGGAAATCCTGTGGCTGATTTGGGGGCAAGAGAAGAGTAGCGCTACCTGGGAAAGGCTGCGAAGCTGTGGTGGTATTCAGCTGGTTCTATCTGGTTCGGGTGAATCAGTAGTGGCGGCTGTGGGAGGCTCCGCCTGGACATCATCATGTCTCATTTTTGATGCTCTGCGCATGCGCGAAAGGCCCTGTGCATGCACGGAGGTGGTGCATGTGAGCGGAGCGAGTGCTCGCGCTCGCATTTGGAAATCGGTAGCGAAGGTAAGTGAATGCCACCCCTCCCGTAAAGGCCTCTCCCCTCAGTCCTGCGGAAACTGGCTATCCTTGTTTGGTGACGGAGACAGACCACTCTGTACCTTTGCACAGGGCCTGATGGTTGAGCCCCCCCCCCCCAAAATAGAGGACGTCCAGGTGGTGCCTCCTCCTATGAAAGGATGCTCAGCTCCAGGGTCATTCCTTGTTGTGACCCAGGCCCATGTAATTAATATTAAATGCAAAACAGTTCCAAAAAACAAACAGATTAACTCATTCTCAGCGTATTCCAAATTAAATGAAAGCAAAGTCCTCAAAACACCATTCTTCAGTTTATCTCCGACCTTGGGATAATTAGGAAAACTGCCAAAGGCTTTTCTTGGGCAACAGTTCAGGAACAGAAGACACCGACAAGAAATAAAATGCAACAAGACAAGAAGCAAATCTATCAACGTTGTTTTCCGGCAAAGAGCCCAAGAGCCATTGCTGGTCTTTTAAGCCTTATGGGAGGGGCCAATCATATCTTGGCCCTACTCCTGAATCGTCCTTTCTGCTTTAGCTGCTCCTGCCTTCTGGCAGCTCTTCTCATACATGCACTAGGAACAGGCTCCTCCTGTTCCTCTGCCTCTCTATTGTCAGCCTCTGGAGGCTCCAAAATCTGTGCATCACTCCCCGATGGCCCTGGCCCCCACTCTGCCTCTGATGCAAAACCTCATCCAGGCCTTCCCCAGCCTCCAGGACTGGCCCATGTTCTTCCTCAGCCTCATCGCTGTCCGACTCCACTGCCAGCTTCGCAGGCTGCTGGCGGACCACAACATTCCTTGCCTAGGAGAAGTGGGGGGGAAGAGAACTAGTCTGACTCATTTGACATGCCCTTGGCTTTCTCTCCCTCCCTATCAGAACATCCTGAAATGGGCTGGACCTGATTCTGTGCTGGCAAAATCAGTGGGCTTGGCCCATGAGGCCGTGGGGGAGGTAAGTGTTGCCGAGGGAGACTCTTCCACATTTGCATTTCCTGGCTCCTTCCTTCCATTTGTCCTCCCTGCCCGTCAGGCTCCTCCGCTTTAGCCCAGCGTGGCTCTCCCTGTGCAAGACAAACTGCTTGCTGCAGTGGTGAAATCCAAATTTTTTTACTACCGGTTCTGTGGGTGTGGTGTGGCTTGGTGGGCGTGGCAGGGGAAGGATACTGCAAAATCCCCATTCCCTCCCCACTCTGGGGCCAGACAGAGGTGGTACTTGCCGGTTCTCTGAACTGCTCAAAATTTCCGCTTCCAGTTCGCCAGAACCTATCAGAACCTGCTGGATTTCACCCCTCTCTTGCTGCCTTTTTCAGATTGTGTCCCAATGCAACAAGAACGTTCAAGCCATGAAACAGAAAGAGGAGTTGGTGATGCTGGAAAAACGGATGGACTTCTCCAAGGTCAAAGTGAGTTGACTTTTCATGCCTGTGAACAGTTATCATTGATTACAATGATAATTATAATTATGGATATAAATACCGCGATCCGGCATAAGGGCTACAATGTCCCATTTTCCTTAAGGTTTGAAAGAAATTGCAGCTGCTCCCAAAAGAATATTGATCATCCGTGAAACTGCTTGGATAAAAAAAAATACTGTTGGGGGGGTGGGACAAATGAATAGGCAGGGCAAGGTGCAGTTCTGCATATTCGCAGACTGTCACGCAGAATAGAAAATTCTCTTTTATGTTCTACCAATATGAATCTTCAAAGTGTCTGATTAGAGGATGCTGGATGAGAAAATGACTCATCCTTGGCCGGAGCCAGAAAAGTTGCATCTCCGTTATTACCTCTTTTCATTTTTCTGCTTGCCTACATCACAGTGCCAAATTTCTCTGCCAATTGGTCAGTAGGGTTGCCAATCTTGGCGATTTAAAGAGAACAAAGTGTGTTGTCCATTCCTCCTTCAATGCCAAATACCATATTTTTCGGAGTATAAGATGCATTCCCCCCCCCCCAAAGGAGGATGAAAATTTGGGTACGTCTGTAGCCAAAAACACGAGGCACGGAGGAGGCGATGGTCTGTGGCAATCCCTGCAGCCTGAAACAGCTGATTGGAGGTATTCCGGGAGGCCAATCCACCTCCAAATCAGCTGCTGGTGCTGAATCAGGCTGCAATAATGTGCTGAAGCTGACCTGGTTGTTTGCTATTTGCTGCAAGGACGTGTCAGAGTTTGCAGCAGCAATCACATCCAGAAAAGACACGCAACTAACTGATTCAGCAGGATTCAATAAGTTCTCTTTATATATATAATATAACACGTGAAGTAAATAACAATACCAAAAGCAGGTTTTCCAAAGTGATAGTAAATACAAGCAAAACACAAACAGAGGAGAGGAGTTTCAGTTTCAATGATCAGCACAGCATGCAGACAGTTGAGCTAAGCCACGCCCAGGCTCCTTGCTGTCTCCTTCCTTGTTGTTCACACAACGAATACTGTTTCAGTTTCCAAACAGCCCTCAACTCTCTCACACACTGACAGGATGTTAGCCAGATGAATACCGATGGATGCTGGTAGGCAGAGGCAGAATTTTTTTTTCTTATTTTCCTCCCCAAAAACTAAGGTGCGTCTTATACTCTGGAGCATCTTATACTCCGAAAAATATGGTAGCTTGCAAACTATGTGCAACTTAAAATGATTCTGAATTTTACTTTCAAGGAAAATGGTGATGGAAATTCCAAGCCCCTGCTCTCTTTTGAAGAAACACACTAACAGTTTTGCTGTGTTTTTTGAAGAGGGGAAAATGCATTTATTTTGAGGGAAAGCTGAACCGTAAGATAAAGCCCCCTGTTTAATTCTTGCAGCCCCTTCCTCCCATCAGACCCCACCTGCCTAAGGTAGCCTGGATCAGATTCTCTGCCACAAACCCTACTAAAGAGCTAGAAGCCATATGTCCCAAGAGATACCCTCCTGAGTGGTTCTCCTATTTTCCTTAAGGAAGCTGAGTCTCCATCTTTTCTTTCTGCAGCCTCTTCCTCAATTCAGCCAGGGTCGCTGGCTAGTTCATGAAGGAGAACTCCGGCAGGTTCTAGTTCAAGAGTCCGGACTTGGCTACCGGCCCCAGGTCAGCATGAAGTCCATTTATCTGCACCTGTTCAATGACTTGCTGCTGCTTTCTCACCTCAAGGAGTAAGTGCCCCTCCGCCTCGAAAGACCCTCACCCAGCCTAGTTAGGAATCTGGAGTCCAGGGTGTCAAAGTTGATGTCATTGAGGGCCGTATCAGGGTTGTGTTTGACCGGGGTGGGCATGGCCATCTTGACGTTACTTGTATCAGGGGCGCCTGTGGTGCAGAGGTGGTATTCAGCAGGTTCTGAGAGAGTTCTGGAGAACCGGTAGCAGAAATTTTGAGTTCGGAGAACCAGTAAATACCACCTCTGACTGGCCTGGCTCCCATCTATTCTCTGCCTCCCGAGTCCCAGCTGATCGGGAGGAAATGAGGATTTTGCAGTATTCTTCCCCTGGAGTGGGGTGAGAATGGAGATTTTACAGTATCCTTCCCCTGCCAAGCTCACCGAGGCATGCCCACAGAACTGGTAGTAAAAATTTTTGAGTCCCACCACTGCTGTGTGGCTGCTGAGTTCCATTTTCAGCCACCATGGCCTCCTGCCGTGCTCTGCCAGTGAAAATGGAGCTCAGGGGGGGCAGGCTGCATCCAGCCTGCGGGCCTTGAGTTTGAAACCCCTGCGTTAGTTGGAGGAGATCTAGCATGGTACAAAGGCTAAAATGTCTCCTTCTTTCACTTCCTTCCAGAGATGGGCGCTTCTTGGTGATGGACTATGCCTGGGCTGGTCACGTCAAAGCTGAGCTTTTCAGAGCAAAACCCTTGGGACTCCCAGAATGGAGCTTCTACCTCTCCATGGCCCAGAACCACAGAGATGAAAGCAGAGATCTAGTCCTCAAGGCAGGCAGCGAGTGAGTTGTTTTCCTCTCCAGTAAATGAGAGATGTCCATGATGTAAAGTACCTTTGGTCACAGAGGACTGCAGATTATAGCAGCCGCTGGCCAGGATATGACTCCCTCTGATAGATGGGGGTAATTATTCTAGAGCAGGGGTGTCAAACTCAAGGCCCGGGGCCACAACCGGCTGATAGAGCGCTTGGGCTGCCAAATGCACCCCGACACAAATGCGCCCCTGACACAAGTAAACTGGCCACGCCCACCCTGGCCACACCCCCATGTGCTCCCTCCGTCAAAAACAACCCTGATGAAGTTTGACACCCCTGTTCTAGAGCAACTTAACAGTCGATGCCAGAAGTGGTGGAAGTGCTTAACAAAACTTGGGTGGATCTCCAAAAAAAGCGAAATGGCTCAGACCTGGTTTAGGCTGTATGTGACGCCACCAGGAAATCCCAGTGGTATATAGATTGCACAAGGAAGCCAAAGCAAAACAAAGGGAATGGGCGGCCATCCAGTTCCACGCTGCTGTGGAGGTGACATCACCAATGCCACATGCCCTCCAGACGTCAAGGCAAACTCCTTTGACAGCAGGAAGGGTTGGTGCCCTCCCTCCCTGCAAAGGCAGCCACATCCTCCGCTTCCTTCTCACCCCCACCTGGTAGCGGAGCAAAGCAGGCGAGCCAGGGAGCTCGCGCAGGGGTGGGATTGAAAAATTTTAGCAACTGGTTCTCTGCCCGATTGCTGGGTGGGGCGTGGTCAAGGAGTGGGTTCTATTTACCTTTACTACCGTTCACAACGGGATCATGCGCAGATCGCTGATGAGGACATCCGCGGCGGTGGGCGGGGCCTCCTGCCGGTTTTACTTCCAGTTCTTGCGAACTGGTCCGAACCATGGGCAACCCACCACTGGCGTGGTCTTACAGGCATGGCCGACTAGGGGAGGGGGGGGCTTTTCACCCTCTGCAGGCTCCGCAGGCGTTTTTCGAGCCTCTGGGAGGGCAAAAATGGCCTCCCCAGGGCTCCGAAGGCCCCCCTGGAGGCCAGAAACGGCCTCATTTCTGCACTTCCAGTACTTTTGATAGGCCCATTTTTCACCCTCCCAGAGCCTCCACACGGGCCCTGCACTTACCTGGCATCCAAAACGGGCTGGGTGGAGTCTCCTGGGAAGGATGGGGCGTGGTCAGTCCTTGCAACTACCAGTTCGGCGAACCAGATTAAAATTAACATCCAGTTCGCTGAAACAGGTCCGAACCAGCTGAGCTCAGGTCTTCTTCACTGGGGAAGTCTCCTTTGAATTGTCTAGTTGCTTGTTTTTGTTTTTTGTTTTCTTCCAAGGGCCCAGAGACAAGACTGGATTTCATGGCTAACAAGCCACTGAAACCTCAAGGCAGGAATTCCCAGGAGCTTCGATCCGACTCCCACCTCTGCCAAGCCTGGTTGTTCTGACCCTAGGCTTCCTCAAAAAGCACGAAGCAGAATCCTGGTCTCGACAAAACCCCTTTTGTTAAACAGACAGTGAATTCCTCTCGTTCACCTTCCGCCAAGTCTTTCAAGGGAGAATTTGCAGTCACAGACCTTATCTGGCTTGGAGAGCTGCCAGGCTGATATCTTCAAAACTTGGCAAGGAGTCTCGGAGAGTCACAAACCAATTAAGTGAACTACTTATCTCCTGCAAACTCCCCTCCCCTTTTGCTCCTCTTTTATTCCCTCTGGGAGGGGCCATTCATTGTCCACCTGTGGCCTTACTCCCAAGTCGACCCTTGTTCTTTAGCTGTTCCCTTCATCTGGCAACTCTGCACATGTGCACACTGGAAACAGGCTCCAGCTGTTCCTCTGCCTCACTGATGTCCGACTCCGAAGGCAGCTGATAACTGTCAAGACGGCCCTGGCCCCCTCTCTGCCTCCAACGCAGAGCCCTCATCAGAGCCTTCCCCAGACTCCAGGACTGGCCCATGTTTCTCCCCAACCTCCTCACTGTCCGAATCTGCTGCCAGCTCTGCTAGCCGCTGGCAGGCCACAACACTGGCTGCTTCTAACAACCAAAGGACATGTCTTGCATTGGAACTACGCACAGAATGCTTCAAAGCATGGAAACAGGGCAACCGTGAGTCCAAAGAGGCTTTAGGTAAAGGGGAGGCCTTGATTTCCTCTTCAAAAGAGATTGGCGGGTACCAGGGGTTACCACGACCCTCAAAGCTACAGAGACTAAATGGAAACAAAGGTGATTTTATTCCACGGAGATGCAATTATTTTGAGTGGACAACGCAGAAGCAGGCTGAGCTGGCCGAGGCCTTTTGGCAAGCGATGCTGCTTCGTTAAATACCCAACGTTTTGCGAAAATGGTTAAAATAAAATGGTTAAAACTTGCTACCGTAAGGTTGTATTTATTTTTTATAGGTAGTAACGTGACTTGAGCAGGCTTGGTCTCACAGACGCAGAAGAGGAGATTTTTAAAAGTATCCCATTAGCAAACGAGCCACAAATACAGAATAACAGAGTTGGAAGGGACTTTAGAGGTCTTCTAGTCGAGCCCCCCTATACTCAAAAGTAGGAGACTCTGTACCATGGTTGTCCAGTCTCTTCTTAAAAACCTCCCATGATGAAGCACACACAACTTCTGAGGCCAAGTCTGTAGAGATTCTTGGTCACCCATGTCAAAGGTGCTTTTTCAGCAAACTTCTTGGTTTTTCTTTGAAGATGTTTCGCTTCTCACCCAAGAAGCTTCTTCAGCTTCTGACACGATAGTGGGGAACGGAAGGATTTATGTTCCTTGCAGACAGCTGGTCAGTTGCATGCTTTCTGAAGCCAAGCCGTTCCACTGATTAATTTTCGTCACTGTCAGGAAATTTCTCCTTAGTTCTTGTTTGCTTCTTTCTTTGATAAGTCTTATGACCCTCTGGCAATTTTCAGAATTTTTCTCTCCTCCCCACCCAGGCCTCAGTTTTCCTTTTTTTCCCCCCCCTAAACGCTATAAAGTATCGCTTTGCATTCAGGGAGATGCTGACAAACCCCAAAAAGCCAGGAGAAAGGGATGCTTAGAAGATGGGATTTTCAGACCACACAGAATGAATAGAATAGAATTCTTTATTGCCCAGGTGTGATTGGACACACAAGGAATTTGTCTTGGTGCATACGCTCTCGGTGTACATAAACAGAAAAGATATGTTTGTCAAGGATCATAAGGTGCAACATTTAATGATAATCATAGGGAACAAATAAACAATCAAATCGTCTTAGGAAACAGTCAGTATAAATTGTAAGGATACAAGCAACAAGTTACAGTCATGCAGTCATAAGTGGGAAGAGATGAGTGATGGGAACGATGAGAAGATTAATAGCAGTGCAGACTTAGTGAATAGTTTGACAGTGTTGTGGGAATTATTTGTTTAGCAGAGGGATGGCGTTCGGGGAAGAAACTGTCCTTGTGTCTAGTTGTTCTGGTGTGCAGTGCTCTATAGTGTCATTTTGAGGGTAGGAGTTGAAACAGTTTCTGTCCAGGATGCGAAGGGTCTGTACATATTTTCCCAGCCCTCTTTTTGACTCGTGCAGTAGACAGGTCTTCAATGTGTCACTGTAACTCCACAACTTCATGACTTTCTTATGCACAGCAGCGACTGAAAAGACAGCTGTGGACTCTTTAATTTGGAGTCACGCTGCAAAAGCCCGATCTCTAATTGAAGGAACCGTAAATTCTGCCTTTTGGCACGGAATGTCCCCATGCTTTTCCTGGTCACAAGGGGGCAGCAACAGCCCATCAATCAAACAACAGAGTTTTCGGCATGCTTTGCCACAAGTTGCAAGAATAAATCAATAAATACGGCCAAATAAAAATGCAGGTTCGAAACGGTAAAATAGGTAAGTTTTCTGCTGGCAAAAGCAAGTCACGCTTCTGTGATTTGGGGTGTGGGGGGAAAAAGGTCTTTCCTCAGCAAGGTTTTAAATTCCATTATGAGAAAACCTTAAAAGAATTGGGGTTCAGTGCTTCGTATTCGGTCGATACGGGTTGATACGTTTAGATTTCTTTAAAGCGAGTCACAGGCCTTCCATTCCCCCCCAAAACCTTCACAGAAGACCTGCATTTCTTCATGTCTCTAGCATGTTTCCCCAAAAATAAGACCCTGCCTTACATTTTTTTTTTTGAACCCTGAAATAAGCACTTGGCCTTATCGCCATGCACTCAAAAGCCCGATTGGGCTTATTATTATCAGGGGATGTCTTATTTTGGGGGAAACAGGGTAGTTATAGATCTCCTCTGAAAAGGTTTATCATTTATGAATATTTTCAATATAAGGGAGCATGAGAGGGCTGGCTTGGCTGGGTCACTCACCCACATCAGCACCCCCAGAGTGCCAGTTCCCCAGGCAGAGAGGCAGCCCTTCTGAGTACAGCGAGGGAGGGAGAGAAAGAGGGAGGAGGAACAGGACTTTTGGGCCACTTGGAATGATCCCCGTTGAAGCTGCCGGAGAGAGAAGGATGCACACAGTTCAATCCTGCCATGGAGAGTTGTTTTGTGTGTGTGAGAGAGAGAGAGTGTGAGAGAGAGTGTGAGAGAGAGATGAAAGAGAGGGAGAGGGAGGAAGGGAGGGAGGGAGAGATTGTGTGTGTGTGAGAGAGAGATAAATATAATAAGAGAGAAAGAGAGGGAGGAAGGGAGGGACAAAAATGTGTTTAGAGAGAGAGAGAGAGATGTGTGTGTAAAAGAGACATGAGAGAGAGAAGAGAGAGGGAGGGAGGGAGGGAGGGAGAGAAATGTGTGTGAAAGAGAGAGAAGAGAGAGGGAGGGAGGGAGGGAAGAGAGATGTGTGTGTAAAAGAGAGAGATGAGAGAGAAGAGAGGGAGAGGGAGAGAAAGAGAGATATGTGTGAGAGAGAGATGAAAGAGAGAGGGAGGGAGGGAGAGATTTTGTGAGAGAGAGACAAGAGAGGGAGGGAGGGAGAGAAGTATGTGTGTGTGTGAAAGAGAGAGAAGAGAGAGGGAGAAAAAGAGGTGTGTGTGAGAGAGAGGAAAGAGAGAGGGAGGGAAGGAGAGATTGTGAGAAAGAGAGGCAAGAGAGGGAGGGAGAGAAGTGTTTGTGTGTGAAAGAGAGATGAGAGAGAGACAAGAGAGAGGGGGGAAGGGAGGGAGAGAGAGATGTGTGTGTGTGAGAGAGAGAGAATTACAAGGGCATGACTACCACTGTACTGGAGGAGGGGAACATTCAAGGATTTAGTGAGCGTAATATCCACCCCCCCCCCCCCGTCAAAAAGCTACAGCTACCTGTGCGTGGGAGGGAGAGCCTGCCACTTGCCCAACCCCTGCATTTTGTGGGGCTGAGCCCGGGAGCTCCGATTCTGCTCTGCGTCTCGTCTCGTGAAGAAGGAAGAGGTAAATAAGTGACCAAGGATTTGCTTCGGTGAATGCTAAGTGCCACCTGCCCCAGGAATTGGCCTCCCCTCCTTATACCCAAGAGGCTCTGCTCTTTTCTGGGCATTTATGGTTCAAATGGGCTGACAAGAAGTCCTCGTCCAGCCAGGGTGAGATCCAACTGGCTCTGCTCCCCGTTCCCTCCCATCTCCACCCGAGGGCACCTCGAATTCTTTGCTCACCATCAGACTAACGATTAACCTACAAGTAGCCCCAGCCGGCATTTGCTGGTTCCTTTTCAGTCAGCCGTCTCCTGGGCCTAAGGAACATCCTTGCCTGCAGTGATGGAGCAGAGAGGGAAGATCTAATTTGGAACCGATGCTGCATCCTTGCATCCAGCTGCCTTCTTCAAAAGCAGGGGGTATCGGGAGCCAGATCCGTCCTGCAGGCTTCTTAGATCTGGCCCATGGGGTCACCGTGCAAACAGCGAAGGACCGGCCCGCGGTGCCTCCATCAGCGAAACAAAGCTACGGAGGGCCGCATGCCGCTCTCTCGAGCTCCATTTGCGCTGGCCGAGGTTGCAGGAGGCCATCGCAGCCGGAAATGGAGCTCGGGAGCCCGTTTTCGCTGGCAAAGCGCTCGAGCCCCTAAAACGAGTGATGTTGAACTGGCCACGCCCATCCTGGCCACGCCACGCCCCCCCCACCCCAACATCAAACACAACCCGGATGCGGCCCTCAATGAAATCGAGTTTGACATCCTTGTTCTAGAGAGACAGCTGAAAAAGCTACCTATTTCATTCCGCTGTAAGCTCTCACCGTTTAGGACGGACGCACGGGCGTGACCGAATCAGAGAAAGGGCATCTTCCTTAGAGGGAAAGCAGCATATAAATCTAATTAATCAATAATAATAATAAGAGCCTCAGATAGCTCAACAGGCTAAATAGCCTGTTATTAACATTCAGCTGTCTGCAATTATTGCAAGTTCGAGGCTCAAGGTTGACTCAGCCTTCCATCCTTTCTAAGATAGATAAATTCAGGACCCAGATTGTGGGGGCAATAAGCTGACTCTGTATAAAAAATATACAAAAGTATGAAGGCTATTGCTTAACGCATTGTAAGCCGCCCTGAGTCTCTGGAGAAGGGCGACATATAAATCTAATAAATAAATAAATAAATAAATAAATAAAATAAGGAAAAACATACTTCATGCTATCAACACACATTGACCTATGCCGACAGACGGACTTGGATTAGAAAAGAGAAACGTGGTGGGTGGAAACAAACATAAAAGAGGAAAACAAGGTTAATTCTTATGCGGGGAGGAGACACGATTAACTTAAAGGTAAGGTAAAGATTCCCCTCACACATATGTGCTAGTCGTTCCCGACTCTAGGGGGCGGTGCTCATCTCTGTTTCAAAGCCGAAGAGCCAGCGCTGTCCGAAGACATCTCCATGGTCATGTGGCTGGCATGACTCAACGCCAAAGGCGCACGGAACGCTGTTCCCTTCCCACCAAAGATGGTCCCTATTTTTTCTACTTGCATTTTTTTTTTACGTGCTTTCGAACAGCTAGGTCGGCAGAACTGGGACAAGTCACGGGAGCTCACTCCGTTACGCGGCGGCGTTCGGGATTCGAACTGCTGACCATTCGATCGACAAGCCCAGCATCTTAGCCACTGAGCCACCGCGTCCCCTTGGTTAACTTACTGAGGGCCAAAGAGCTTGGAAATTTTTTGGGAAGGTCTCAAGAGGTGAGTCCAGCAAGGCCAGAGGTGCTCCGAGATCTGCAAAAGCAGCTGCCACCCCCACTCCCAGCCCCACCCCCGGATTAAATCCAAAACCTTGTGTTAAAAGATCAAATCTCGCTGCGGGTCACCTCAATTTTCCTGACACCCCCCTTGGGTAGCTCAAGCTCTGTGGAGCAGTTCAGGTTTTTCACCCTCCCTGGAGATGGGGCAAAAGGTGGGGACGTTCCTGGATGCCCAGCCGGGGGTGTGTGTGTGGTGGCTAAGCTGTCTCTGCCTCCCCTACCCCATTCCTACCGGGCTAGGGTAGCCTCTGGAGGGTGTGTGCACGTGTGTGCCAGACAATTAATCCCAGCCCTTCCTGGGAGTAACTTTTCTTACTCAGCAAACACCACCACCCCATCTGTCCTTTGATGTTGTTTGAGGAACTGGGCTGAGGCACTTGTGGCAACTCGTTGTGTGGTTTTTTTTCTTTTGCGCAGCTCAGCCATTCCCTAGCCTCAGTCCGAAGATCATCGGCTTGCTTAGCTTCCTATCTATCTTCAGCTCCGCTTAGAAGGAATGGAAGGAATGTGGCAGGTCAGCAATGGAGGGGGAGACGGGAGGGGGAGGGGAAGGTTTCGTTGGACCCAGCAAAACGAACTCTGATCTTGAAAGGCATGACTGGCAACGGGCCAACTCAGGGGTGAAATTCAGCCGGTTCGACTTGGCTCCGGCGAACCGGGAGTGGCGGCTGCGGGAGGCTCCGCCCACCCGCGCGGACATCACGACGTCGGTTTTTTTGCGATGATTTTAAGCCTCTGCACATGCGCAGAAGGCTTTGTGAATGCGCGGACAACACATTTGCGAACCGGTAGGGAAGGGAAGGGAATTTCACTCCTTGGCCAACCCCCTCCAATTTTTGTCCTGCGAGAAACAATCAGCTTAAAATGCCCGGAGCCATTTTGCTTTCTTAACCCACTGGGCATGCCTCCGCTGGCAGTCAGGTGAGCAAAGGGACAAAGGAAACGCTGGAAAGCTAAAATGTTTTTCCAGATGTCTCCTGTAAGCTAGCCAAGCTACCCTGTCTAGTAATAATAGGCCCACCATTCCAGGCAGCTGTAGCATGCGCTTGTGATGTGATTATTCGGTTAGCCGATGAAAGACACCATAGCCGGATGGGTTTTGAGAAGGGAGAGTGGGGACAAGTCTTAAAAATGCCAGCTACCCGCGAGAGAAAGGCCGAGGATGAAATGTCTACTAGGTTTCCCGCAGTGGTGGATTTCAACATTTTTTTACTACTGGTTCTGTGGGTGTGGCTTGGTGGGCGTTGCATGGCTTAGTGGGCGTGTCAAGGGAAAGATAATGTAAAAACTCCGTTCCACCTCACTCCAGGGGAAGGATACTGTAAAATCTCCATTCCCTCCCCAACCCAGAGGGAGGATACTGCAAAATCCCCATTTCCTCCCGATCAGCTGGGACTTGGGAGGCAGAGAATAGATGGGGCGGGGCCAGTCTACTACTGGTTCTCCGAACTACTCAAAATTTCCGCTACCGGTTCTCCAGAACTGGTGAGAACCTGCTATAACCCACCACTGGTTTCCCGGCTTTTTAAAGGTTAACCATTCCCGCTCATGGAAATTTAAAAAGGCTGGGAGGAAATGAAGAACTGATGTTTGGAAAGTGCTTTTCCTTACTCTTAACCCCCGTTAAGGGTAAAGATGCACATTTTCCTGCCAGCTGCATCCAGCTTCCTCTCAGGCCAAGTGCTGTCAAAGCAGGAGCAGCCTTTTTTGGCAAGGCGGGAAGGAAGGCAAGCCTCCTTATCGGTGGCACATTTCCCTGGAGGAGAAACGTATTCGCCGTGGTATGATATTTCTAGCGGGGAGCCAGCTTCTCCCACCCACCCACCCGTCTGGCTTGCCTCCTTTCCCTGGAACTCGCCCCCTCTGCCAACCGAGGCCTGGCAAGACGGGAACTGAGGCTTCGCCTTCCATGGCCCTGTGCACCGATCCCCACGGAAGGAAATCCCTTGCTCCTCTTAGCCAAGGAAATCCCTCCCTCTCTTCTCCCAACCCTCCCAGGGAGTCCATTTTCTTTCTGGAGAATCCTAGTAATCCAAAGGTAATATCTGCAAACTCCTGAAAAATTCCTCGGGTCAAAGTTGGAAAGAGAGAGATGTAGGCCAAATCTGCATTTTAAAAGATTTTCTCATCAACCCGTTCCAGTGCGTTCATCCCAGTGGTGAAATGTAAAATTTGTTACTACCGGTTCTGTGGGCACGGCTGGGTGGTGGTGGTAATGTGACTGGATATTGCAAAATCCCCATTCCCTCCCCATTCCAGGGGAAGGATACTGCAAAATCTCCATTCCCTTCCCACTTCAGTAGAGGGATACTGCAAAATCTCCATCCCCTCCCCACTTCAGTAGAAGGATACTGCAAAATCCCCATTCCCTCCCCATTCCAGGGGAAGGATACTGCAAAATCCCCACTCCCATCCCATTCCAAGGGAAGGATACTGCAAAATCCCCATTCCCTCCCCACTCCTGGGAGAAGGATATTGCAAAATCTCCATTCCCTCCCCACTTCAGGGGAAGGATACTGCAAAAACTCCATTCCCTCCCCACTCCAGGGGAAGGATACTACAAAATCCCCATTCCCACCTCACTCCAGGGGAAGGATACTGCAAAATCCCCATTCCCAGCCAACTCCAGGGGAAGGATACTGCAAAATCCCCATTCCCACCCCACTCCAGGGGAAGGATACTGCAAAATCCCCATTCCCACCCCACTCCAAGGGAAGGATACTGCAAAATCTCCATTCCCACCCCACTCCAGGGGAAAAATCCTGCAAAATCCCCATTCCCAACCCATTCTCTGGGGCCAGGCAGAGGTGGCATTTGCCGGATCTCCGAACTGCTCAAAATTTCCGCATCCGGTTCTCCAGATCCTGTGAGAACTTGCTGGATTTCACCCATGCAGCAGCCCCATCGGATCCCTCCTTTCCTTCCCTGCCAGGAGGCCTGCCTGCGGGGTGAGGAACGTGGGCGAGAGCCAGATCACAGCTTCAAATAATGACAGCTAGCTTTGCTCTCCTCTGCACTGTAAACATGAAGGGACAGCACCTGGTCAGATCAGATTGCCTTTAGGTTAGAGAAGAATGCTTGTCTTGAATGACAGCCTTTCGTAGAAAGCCGAGATATAACCTCAGTAAATAAACGGCCGGGATGCCTGATCAGTTATTAGCAGGTCTCTCCGCTTAATGTCTCAGGTTACATTTTACAAATGTAGTACCTTAAGCGCATTTCCTGCCCATTAACTTGGACCGACACAAGGCGGATCGGCCCCAGCACATAAATGGAGGTTTTCTGCAAGCATGAGAAAATGCAACTTAGCAACTTTTGGGGGGGGGGGGGCAGGGAATGAACCACAAAACAGATGTGGTCCAGTAAAGCGCAACCCACTATCCTAGCGAGTCAGCTGAAAAAGCTACCTATTTCATTCCTCTGTAAGCTCTCGCTGTTTATGACGGACGCACGGGTGTGACTGAATCAGAGAAAGGGCAAAGCTGTCTTCCTTAGAGGGAAGGCAACCCTATAAATCTAATTAATCAATAAAATAGGGGGGGGAATACTTTGTGCTATCAACACACATTGACCTATGCTGAAAGACGGACTTGGATTAGAAAAGATAAACGGGGTGGGTGGAGACAAACATAAAAGAGGAAAACAAGGGTAATTCTTATGTGGGGAGGAGATATGGTTAACTTAAAGGTAAGGTAAAGGTTCACCTCGCGCATAAGTGCTAGTCGTTCCCGACTCTAGGGGGCGGTGCTCATCTCCGTTTCAAAGCCGAAGAGCCAGCGCTGTCTGAAGAGGTCTCATGTGGCCGGCGTGACTAAACGCCAAAGGCGCACGGAATGCTGTTACCTTCCCACCAAAGGTGGTCCCTATTTTTTCTACTTGCATTTTTTTTTATGTGTTTTCGAACAGCTAGGTTGGCAGAAGCTGAGAGCTCACCCCCCCGTTACAGGCAGCACTAGGGATTCGAACCGCTGAACTGCCGACCTTTCGATCGACAAGCTCAGCATCTTAGCCGCTGAGCCACCGCATCCCATGAGTTAGGCAGAGCTTCCTTGATTGAATCCAGAGGAGGATGGGCAATGAATGCCAGGCAGGGCAAGTCAATTAACCAGCCTCTATGGGTCAGTGGCAGCCTGTGTCCAAAGAGTCTGGACAGAGTGTCAACAGCAGAAAACAGGAGTCCAACCACCAAGAAGGGATGGGTGGGTGAGGGAAAGCCAGACCAAACTTAATTCTTCATTCCTGTGGATGTTCTCATTGGGTTATTATTCTTGATATATTTTGGCTGTCCTCCCAGAGCAGAGTTTTCACCAGACTTTCTATGATTAATTCATCTTGTGATCAACGTATCAATCGGTTAATTAAAAGGCAGCAACCTTGAAAAAATAAAATTTCTGCCTGGCTGACCATGCTCGTTAAATGTTTGATTTCAATGTTTGATTTGTGTTTATGGTGCTGGAGAAGACTCCTGAGAGTCCCTTGGACTGCAAGGCCATCCAACCGGTCAGTCCTAGAGGAGATCAACCCTGACTGCTCTTGAGAAGGCCGGATCCTGAAGAGGAAACTCAAATCCTTTGGCCGCCTAATGAGAAGGAAGGACTCCCTGGAGAAGAGCCGAATGCTGGAAACGATGGAGGGCAAAAGAAGAAAGGGACGGCAGAGAAGGAGGTGACTGGATGGAGTCCCTGAAGCAGTCGGCATGAGCTTCAATGGACTCCAGAGGATGGTAAAGGACAGGAAGCCCTGGAGGAACATGGTCCATGGGGTCCTGATGGATCGGACACGACTTCGCAATAAACAACAAATGTCTGTTTGGAAGCATTTCTCTGAAACAGGATAAAAGGAGGCCGCATGCTGCTACAACAACCAAATGCAAACATCACCTCTCCACACCCCGCAAACACCCCTAACAATACTTCAAGGCAGAGGCTGGGTCTCAGCCAGGGAGGGGACGTCAGTCTCCTCCACTGTTAATTACACCTGCTTGTGACTCCAACCCGGAAAGAAGTCGATTGCCAGCAGCTGCTATAATCCCACTCTATCCGGGGGGCTCAGCAACGTGGGGTGCAGTTCCTGGCACCTGCTTGAAGGAGGAATTCCCCAGTCTCTTTCTCTCGTGCTTTTTGTTTTTGTTTTTTCAATCTGGGAGAAGCAGAGCATGGTAAAACACAGCGGCAGCATCATTCCCCCCGGAGAATCGGGAGTTGGGTGCTGAAGGATGGGGCTCAAGGGAGACTGAGTGGAGCACGGCCTCTGAAGCTGCCACACCTCGGTTCCGTACTGCAAGTGTAACAATTACAGTAGAGTTGGAAGGGACCTTGGAGGTCATCTAGTCGAACCCCCTGCTCACGCAGACGACCTATACTAGGGATTCAAACTGCCGAGCTGAGCGACAAGCTCGGCGTCTTAGCCACTGCACCTCCACCAACCTTCTGTCCTCCCTTTCCTTTCCTTCCTTCTTTTCTTCCTTCCTTCCTTTCCTTCCTTCCTTCTTCCAACTATTTTCTTTTTTCCTTCCTTCCTTCTTCTTCTTGCCCTCTTCTCATTCCCTTCCTTATTTCCATCTTCCTTCCTTTCTTCTTTCTTATTTCCATCTACTTTCTTCTTCCTTTCTTCCTTCCTTCTTCTCATTTCTAGTTCCTTCTTCTCATTTCTTTCCCTCTTCTGATTCCCTCCCTCCCTCCCTTCCTATTTCCAACTATTTTCTTCTTCCTTCCTTCCTTCTCATTTCTTCCCCTCTCCATTCTATTCCTTCCTTATTTCTATCTTCCTTCCTTCCTTCCTATTTCCATCTATTTTCTTCTTCCTTCCTTCTTCTCATATCTTCCCCTCCTTATTCTATTATTTCCTTCCTTCCTTCCTTCCTCCCCTCCTTCTCGTTTCTTCCCCTCCTCATTCTATTCCTTCCTTATTTCTATCTTCCTTCCTTCCTTCCTATTTCCATCTATTTTCTTCCTTCCTTCTTCTCATATCTTCCCCTCCTTATTCTATTATTTCCTTATTCCTTCCTTCCTTCCTCCCCTCCTTCTCGTTTCTTCCCCTCCTCATTCTATTCCTTCCTTATTTCTGTCTTCCTTCCTTCCTTCCTTCCTTCCTATTTCCATCTATTTTCTTCCTTCCTTCTTCTCATGTCTTCCCCTCCTCATTCTATTCTTTCCTTATTTCTATCTTCCTTCCTTCCTTCCTTCCTTCCTTCCTTCCCTTCCTTCCTTCTTTCCTTCCTTCCTTTTCCATTTCCTCCCTCTTTCCCTCCCTCCCTTAATCCGCCCTCTGATCAAACAGGGCCCGTCCGGCTGGTGTTTTCCAGGCCCATGACCCCTGAACTTCCTGCCTGCTTTGCTCCGGCCTGTCTCCGGGGCCTGATGAAAAGGAAATGCCAACCTCATCAGCTTTAGCTGATAATGCAGCCTAGCTGCCCACGCCAGCCGCGGCTCAGTGCTGCGCTGGGAACCAGCTTCCCCATTCAAGGCTAAATTCCCCATGGTTGCGAATGCTTTGTCAGCTCAACAAAAAACAGGAGGTCGCGTTTAACAAAAGATCCTCCTGCCCTCCCGTGTCCTTTTTTTTTTTTTCCAGCGGGGACAGCTCACTGCTCCTGCTGCTCCGGCCGGCCGTCGTTTTGTGTGTGTCTCCCCTCACCCCCCAATACTTTGCACTAAGACAGCCAGCCATCTTCCCAACGGTGCTTCTCTTTGACTTGTCCAAAAGAGAGCGGAGTTGAGAAGTTTTCTTCATTATCAGCAGAAACCACCACCGACATCCAGGAATCAAGAGTTAAGAGTCTCAAAACATCCCTTCTGCTGGAAGTCAGAGGTGGGAAGCCCTGCCAAGACAAACAGTAGCAGCAAATCTCCTCTGTAAGAAAGCCAAGCCTTCCTACGGAGAAATCTTAAAATCAGAAAAGCTGTTTCCAGCTCATGAAAGCACGTACTCCCCCACTCTGGCAAAGCTGGCATCATGCTCCCATGGAGGCCAGGCCGCATCCGTCTCAGGGGGACTCTTGTTATGAGTCCCCCCCCCCCATCCTCCCTTAAATTTGGCCAGACTTAATCATCCCTTTCCTGAAGAAATGGGGAGGAAGGAAATGTTCTCACGCACCAACGCTCCAAAGTTAGGCACCAAAGTGAGCTTTCGACAGATGCTCTTTTTCCCTTCGGTGTGTGCCAGATCAAATTCTTTTCCCCCCCCCCCTTTCCTTATTCATTTAATCCCGTGTTTATTTTTAATCCTTGGTTTCCTGGGTTTAAAAAAGCAGAATCCTCAATTCGGCTACTGTATTTTTAGGAAAGGAGCCGAGTCCTGCTGGAATGGCTCCCGTGGGAGGAGGTTGCCACACCGGCTTCTCACCTCTGCGATGGTGAAAAAAAAAACCCTTGCCAACCTCACACCACGCTTGGCTTCCTTTCCTTTGGCACCTGCAGGGCCTCCTGATTCCCTGCTGACTCACCTCAGCCGGCCTGGCTGCCCCATCCCATAATTCAGCCCTGACTGAGCCTTTGGTGCCAGTGCTTAGCAACCAGCTGCCTTTTGCAAACACCAGCAAGGGGGGGGTGGAAAAACACCACCCTCGCCCAGCCGCCCGCCGAGTCCACCTCACTCAGGCCTTGGAACCTGACACGCCTTGGGAAGGAATGCGGTTTGCATTCTTGGCTGAGTGCGCTGGAGGAAGGGAAGGCCAGGACAAACCTCAACAGCAGGGAATAAAAATGACATCTCCTTTTTCCACCGTGTATCTCTTTTTTTTTTTCTTTTTTTCTTTTCCAACAATGGTTTTCTCGGCGCTCAACACCGCTATAATTTAACATAGCAACGCAATCATTATCTAAAGCAAACAGCATTCCTCTTCCTGAAGGGAAGAATGATGGATGGGGGAGGAGAAAAAGGAAGCATATGAAATCAGGGGTTTCCAACCTTGGAAACTTTAAGCCTGGCGGACTTCAACTCCCAGAATTCTGGGCATTGAAGACCACCAGAAAGCTGGCTGGGGAATTCTGGGCTTCAAAGTCCCCTAGGCTTAAAGTGGCCAAGGCTGGAGACCCCTGTATTAAATGGTAGACAAGGGAAATGTGGGAAAAAGCGCTCTCAATCAAGGGTGCCTGGAAATTAAGCCGTTGAATCTTCGCAAAAAGAACTTTATTTTCCCATTTGGAGAATCCTGACCGAAAAACCGATTTCATGGTGCGCTAATTAAATGAAGGTTCAGATCTCAGGGTAAGAGGCATAGAAACGATAAAAACCCATAAAGGGGAACATTTTTTAAAAAATTTGATTTATATGCCGCCCTTCTCCGGAGACTCAGAGCGGCTTACAATGCGTTAAGCAATAGCCTTCATACTTTTGTATATTTTACAAAGTCAGCTTATTGCCCCCACAAACTGGGTCCTCAATTTACCTACCTTAGAAAGGATGGAAAGCTGAGTCAACCCTTGAGCCTGGTGAGATTCGAACTTACTAATTGCAGACAGCTGGAGTTAAATTACAGTGCATTAGTCTGCTGAGCTATCCAAGTTCCTGATATTGATATTGATCAACTAACGCATGTTGGAATTCACAAAGAATTCCAAACCAAAGAAGCTTGAAAGTCCAACAAGCAGCTCTTCTGTCTTTTGCAACAGACCATGGCTAGAGTATGGCCAGCGTCTTTTTTTTAAAAAAAAAAAGAAACCCAGGATAGCCTCCAGCTGCTTCTCACACTTAAGTCATCCCTCAGGAATCCTTCCCATGGTTGGCAAAGATGAGACAATCCAAGAGCTTCCTGTTCCACTCAGCTCACCCCACCCCACTGAATTTGCATTCTTTTCCTTGAAGGTATTTTTGGGTGACTTATGGTGACTTTGCAAAGAGTTTTGGCTTAGATATGAATCAAGGCGCAGAGAAAAACCAAGTCGAACAAACCCGGGTAATAACAGCGAAGATTTCCACCTGTTCTCTGATACAAAGTTTTCCTCTATCATACAGACTATCTAAATTGTTACTACCGTGTTTCCCCCAAAATAAGAACCTGTCTTATTTTATTTTTTTGAACCCTGAAATAAGCACTTGGCCTTATTGCCATGCACTCAAAAGCCCAATTGGGCTTATTATCAGGGGAGGTCTTATTTTGGGGGTGGGGGGGAAACAGGGAAGTGATTTGATCATTTGCAAAATATTTAATGCGGTGAGTTGCCCAAAGAGGCAACAAATTAAATTAACTAAAGCTGCCCTGAAGAAGCCTTGGTGGTGCAGCGGACTAAAGCGCTGTTAAATAGCACTTAGCTGACAGCTGCCTGCAATTACTGCGAGTTCAAATCTCACCAGGCTCAAGGTTGACTCAGCCTTCCATCCTTTCGAGGTCGGTAAAATGAGGACCCGGATTGTGGGGGCAATAAGATGACTTTGTGTAAAAAAAGAACACCGCTTGGGGGGGGGGAGGCGAAAGCCCTACTAAGCAGGTATATACAAAAGTATGAAGGCTATTGCTTAACGCATTGAAAGCCACCCTGAGTCTCTGGAGAAGGGAGGCATATAAATCGAACCAAGAAAGAAAGTAAGAAAGAGAAAGAAAGAAAGAAAGAAAGAAGGAAGGAAGGAAGGAAGGAAGGAAGGAAGGAAGGAAGGAAGGAAGAAAGAAAGAAAGAAAGAAAGAAAGAAAGAAAGAAAGAAAGAAAGAAAGAAAGAAAGAAAGAAAGAAATTTTCAACATGCCAATTGCATAAAGTCATCTTTGTGTTCTTCCCTTCACTCTCTTTTGCTCAGGAGGAGAAGAAATGAGAGGAGGGGGATTCCTCCCTCGGACTGACCAGGCGTGTCCTTTGACTGCAGTGGATCACTCAGACATGTGTGTACTCAGTGTGTGTGAACCCAGACGGACTGGGCCACGGAGTGGCGGCCGACACTGGCCTCCTGAAACCCATTCCATCAGAAGGCTCCGAAGACAACCTTGATGAGAAATTTTGGATAAAGCTCCTCTAACCTCCCTCTCACCCCCCATGCATGAGAATCCACATATCAGGTGACTCTTGCCGGCAGCCAAGGGGGAACCAGTGGCTGGAAAGAGAGAGGCAGGAAAAGCTACTGGTGCAAAGGCTGCTCTCCTCGGGGACTTGGCACCAGGAGGGGTCCTGGGGTTCCCCATGCCCAAAGAGGTGGGCGAATGGATCTAGATGCAGACGGGTCCCAGGAGAGAGAGGGGTGGGAAGGAGGTGCTGGCTTCCCTCCTTCACGCCAGGTCGAAGGGGCCAGAGTGGAGCACAATGGCAGTCTGAGCCAACTGGAGTTGACGCTGCCCCATTCTTGGCCCAGTGCAGGAAGGAGGGAAGGAAGTTCTCAGTTCCGCCTTGGCCAGAGAAGGAAATTCTGGCGGGGACAAAGGAACACAAAACATTCCAGTCTGATCGCACTTCGCGTAAATCTTCGTAGGCAACATCTCCAAGCCATCCCGGGGATTTAATCTGGGATACAGTACCCTGGTTTTTTTTTGGTTGTTTTTTTTTTAGCCCAACTCAAGCACCCAAACTGCTTAGGACAGTTAAATCATTACCCAAGAGTAAACTAGAATTCTTTATTGGCCAAGAGTGATTGGACACACAAGGAATTTGTCTTGGGTGCATACGCTCTCAGTGTACATACAAGCAACAAAGTGATAAATCATGATCATAATCATCATAAAATAGATAGATGATAGATAGATAGATGATAGATAGATAGATAGATAGATAGATAGATAGATAGATAGATAGATAGATAGATAGATAGATAGAATTCTTTATTGGCCAAGAGTGATTGGACACACAAGGAATTTGTCTTTGGTGCATACGCTCTCAGTGTACATACAAGCAACAAAGTGATAAATCATGATCATAATCATCATAAAATAGATAGATGATAGATAGATAGATGATAGATAGATAGATAGATAGATAGATAGATAGATAGATAGATAGATAGATAGATAGATAGATAGAATTCTTTATTGGCCAAGAGTGATTGGACACACAAGGAATTTGTCTTTGGTGCATACACTCTCAGTGTACATAATAAGAAAAGACGCATTCGTCAAGAATCATAAGGTACAACACTTAATGATAGTCATAGGGTACAAATAAGCAATCAGGAAACAATATCAATATAAATTGTAAGGATTCCAGCAACAAAGTCAGAGTCATATAGTCAGTCGTAAGTGGGAGGAGATGGGTGATGAGAATGATGAGAAGATTAATAGTAATAGTAATGCAGATTTAGTGAATAGTTTGACAGTGTTGAGGGAATTATTTGTTTAGCAGAGGGATGGCGTTCAGGGGAAAAACTGTCCTTATGTCTAGTTGTTCTGGTGTGCAGTGCTCTATAGCGTCGTTTTGAGGGTAGGAGTTGAAACAGTTTATGTCCAGGATGCGAGGGGTCTGTAGATATTTTCACAGCCCTCTTTTTGACTCATGCAGTAGACAGGTCCTCCAGGGAGGCAGATGGGTAGCCATGGTTTTTTCTGCAGTTCTAATTATCCATTGAAGTCAGTCTGCAGCAAGTTTCATTCATTCATTGTTTTCAATCTTAGCATGCAAATATCAGGTTCTCCTTTCCATAGCACAGCTTTTCAAAATAACAAGAGGAACCGTTTTTTTTTTTTAATTGATTTATATGCCGCCCTTCTCTGGAGACTCAGGGCGGCTTACAATGCGTTAAGCAATAGCCTTCATACTTTTGTATATTTATACAAAGTCAGCTTATTGCCCCCACAAACTGGGTCCTCAATTTACTTACCTTAGAAAGGATGGAAGGCTGAGTCAACCTTGAGCCTGGGGAGATTCGAACTTACAGTAATTGCAGGCAACTGGTGTTAATCACAATGCATTAGTCTGCATTAGTCTGCTGAGCCACCAGGACCCTTTATTAAAACGCATGGCGCGCCCCAGCAAGCCAACCTGATTCAGCATTGGTGGAAGGATCTAATTTTTTTTAGAAGGGCGGGGGGGGGGGATGACTTCAAATATTTTCAAGGGGAAACCCCTCTATAAGCAGTCTTTGGGAAGAAATATCCCTTTCTAAGAAATTGGCATCTTGTGAGAGGAGGGAGGGATCCATCCACAAACCTCAAAGCCACAAATCTCAGGAAATAAGCAATATTGCTTCAATCTTGAATTTAGTAGGGATAAAGAAAGGGGCATTTGCACTGCAATTAACATGAAAGGCTATGTTTAGTCTCTTTCTTTGTGTGTGTGTGTGTGTGTGTGTGTGCAGCCTGACACACATTCTAAACAACACCTCTGTGTCGGAGGAAGGGGCTGGATGTGGGGGGGGGGTGACCATCTGCATCTGAGGAGGAATGCAAAGTGGCTGCCAAGCAGCACATCATCTATGTGGCACCTTCAGCGTTCCTGCAAGATGTGTGTGTGGGGTGGGGTGGGGGGGCTCCTATTCTGGATGTTTAATGAGCAAAGGAAAGGTTACCTTTGGATCAAAACGGCTTCTTACCAAAAAGACAAATTAGAGACAGTATGCGAACTAATATTAAACACATTAGAATATGATGAACTAAATGAATTTGGAAAACGGACCGAATTCCAACGGAACAATTAATAATTCAAAAAAAAAATCTACAATTGCGTTGAAATGGACAGGCTAACCCTGGAATTAAAAAATAAGGTAGACTCGAAATATTATATCGTATGGAACAAATGGCATGAGTGGATAAATCAAAAACAAAGTTACCCTGTAGGAGGGTAATATATGATATGGTATGATTTGGATTCCACCTAGGGAAGTCGTGGGGGGGGGGAGGAAGTGGGGGTGGGTTAGGGGAGGGGAGGGTAGGTAGCGGTTACGGGAGGGGGGTTATGGGATAGGGGGGAGGGGGGGAAATGTGGGGGGGAAATTTGTATTTGTAAAACTTTTTCAATTAAAAAAACCGAAAGTTTGCAAGATAACAAAACTAACAACTAGATACCGCCAATAACATATATGTATATAGATATAGATATATTGTAGTTAGTAATAATATCTTATGTATTTTCTATTTTTCTTTTTTTCTTTTTTCTCTTCTCTTTCTTTTCGCTTTTCCCTTTTCTTGCTTCTATCTTTTTCTTTCTTTTGTATGTCTTCCTTTTTTTACTTCTGTTTCTATTGCTCTTTTATCTCTCTCTCTCTTTTATATTTTATAACGTATGGAGTTAAATGTGATGTTTTATCTTTTTATACCTAATAAAGATTATTTTTTTTAAAAAAAAAAGAATATGATGAACTGCACTCGAGAGAAACAAATAGCGTTGTTATTTTTAGATGCACAAAAGGCATTTGACAGCGTTCATTGGCAATTTGCGATAAAACGGTTGAAAACGATGGATTTGGGAGATAAGATTTATAAATATGATCCAAACTATATATAGAAACCAAGCGGCAAAGATGATGGTAAATGGTGAAATGACAGAGAAAATACGTATTGGGAAAGGCCCCGGCTGGGACTCTGCAGCAGTTTCCCCTGCCCCCCCCCAAATCTAGCCTGTTTGCTCCCCAGCTGTTCATGAGGACTGGCCTCCCTTCCTGGCCTCCCACTTGCTAAGGTGGGCCCCTTAATTGCTTTAGAAGGAGGTGGGGGGCGCATGTGTGTTGCTTTCTTCTGAGGAAAGCCCAGCTTGTAAAATATTCCCCTCACAGCAGCATTTCAACGTGTGGCTTCTGGTTGCTCAAGTCAGAAGTTCCGGCTTGCCAAGGAAGCCAATAAATATTGGGAAAAGAAGGACCAGAACGAGGGACCAAGCAAGAGGAGGACCCCATGATGATGAGTCTGCCATTTTGCACCGTCTCTGGCCCCCCCCCGTCCCCCATCGCCCCCTCCCGCCCCTTCTGGCATCTCAAAGGATTCAGGACACTTTAATCATAATCATAATCGTTAAGTTTATTTGTCAAGCATATATAAGATAAGAGGTAAAAGTATAAACATAATTTGAATACATGAAAAGAGTAAGAATAAAAAGGAATATTAGGACAGGGACGGTAGGCACGGTGGTGTGCTTACGCACGCCCCTTACAGACCTCTTAGGAATGGGGTGAGGTCAACAGTCGACAGTTTAAGGTTGAAGCTGTGAGGGTTTGAGGATGTCACCACGGAGTCGGGTAGAGCATACCAGGCGTTGCTGAAGTTGTATTTTCTGCATTCAAGTTTGGAGCAGTTTACCTTGAGTTTGTATCTATTATTTGCTCGCGTGTTGTTGTGGTTGAAGCTGAAGTAGCCATTGACAGGTAGGCTGTTATAGCAGACAATTTTGTGTACTATGCTTAGGTCAGACTGGAGGCGGCGCAGTTCCAGATTGTCCAAGCCCAAAATTTCGAGCCTGGTGGCGTAAGGGATTCTATCGTGAGTAGAGGAGTGGAGGACTCTTCTCGTGAAATACCTCTGGACCCGCTCAATCGTATTAATGTCCGATATACAGTGTGGATTCCAGGCAGATGAGCTGCATTCAAGAATTGGTCTGGCAAAGGTTTTGTATGCCTTAGTTAGCAGTACAATGTTACCGGAGAAGAAGGTTCGCAAGATTAGGTTAACAATTCTTAGTGCCTTTTTGGCAATGCTGTTACAGTGAGCTCTGGCACTTCCTTGGCACCTGCCCCTGAGCCCCAGGAGGGGCAGTTATGAGGAGTGCCAGGTTGGTAATGACTCTCGTAGTTCTTTGCCACGATGGGTCGGCCATCCTGACTGAAGACTGATCCAGAAAATAATAATAATAATATTGCATTACAGAAGCGCATTACAGAAGCTCATTACAGAAGACTTGGCAAGCAAAGCTTGCTGCCTAATTCAGAAATCTGGGCGTGAAATTCGGTGGGAAAACAAGTAACCCAGGCCCCAAGATGACCTCGATTCCTGGTTTACAATTACTTTCTTGGCCAATAAAACGAGGGCTCAAAATGTCACAAAAATAGGGAGTCATAAGAGGCAGTTTATTAAGGTTTAGAAAAAAATGTTTTGATATCAAAAAGGTAAAGGTTCTCCTTGCACATATGTGCTAGTCATTCCCGACTCTAGGGGGTGGTGCTCAGCTCCATTTCAAAGCCGAAGCGCCAGCACTGTCCGAAGACATCTCCATGGTCATGTGGCTGGCATGACTCAACGCCAAAGGCGCACGGAACGCTGTTACCTTCCCACCAAAGGTGGTCCCTGTTTTTTCTACTTGCATTTTTTTTTTACGTGCTTTCGAACTGCTAGGTTGGCAGAAGCTGGGACAAATCACGGGAACGCACCCCGTTACGCGGCACTAGGGATTTGAACCGCTGAACTGCTGACCTTTCGATCGACAAGCTCAGCGTCTTAGCCACTGAGCCCACCGCGTCTCCTGTTTTTACACCAAACATTACATTAAAAAAAAATAATAAATCAAAATCTGCTAAAATGAGCAACTCTAAGTATTTTCTATCGCTGGCTTTAAAAACTAATCTAAACTCAGTTACGTTTATCCCTCCCAATGCAGCTGGGGTTCGCATTTACTAAACGGGGAACCGCTCTCCAATTCTTATTCCACCACCATGTTTCTTTCTTTTTACAGGGAAATTCAACCACGATCTTTTTTTTTAAAAAAAAAGGCACCGAGCAGCCTTCCTCCCTTCTCTAGGCATGGAAAGAGTGCAAAAGGGGAGTTCTAACAAGAGAGAAATAGTGTCAACACAGCCAGTGGCTCCTTCCAGGAAGTGTGCGGGGATTATACGGTCCGCTGCCTGGATTAAAAACAACCCTTTTGTGTTTGTGATGGGGATGATTCCCACTGAGTAGACGGCCTATTTTTGGAATCTGCCCAGCATCGTTTAAGCTACAACTTCCTCTCCTCTAAAACCTACGAAGGGGAGAAAAAGAAGAAGAAAAAAACCAACAAGGCAACGTACTAATTAAAGGGCTTAACATAAAAGGAAATGCAGTTTATAATTTGGGGGGCTGTTGCTGCTTTGTCTCGTCAGATCTTCTTTCCTCCCCATCTCTTCCCACCCACTTTCTTTCTTTCTTTCTTTTTTTCCTCCTTTCCCCTTCCTCTCACCCCTGATGAGGGATGCTTTGCCCCGGCAGAGACAGTCTTTCCTGGCCTGTTTCCAAAGAGAAGAGAAAAAAACGACTCAGAAGAAGATTAAAGATGAGGCTTTAAGACAGATGTTTGAGAAGAGCAACCAGTCCCTGACAGGTCCCGGGGGGGGGGGGGAGCAAGCGGGAAGGGGGTGGGTGGGAAGGAGGTGTAGAAGAAAAAGCAGAAGGAAATACATGGAAACACATATGCACCAAGACAAATTCCTTGCGTGTCCAATCACATTTGGCCAATAAAAAATTCTGTTCTGTGCTGTTCTGTTCTGTTCTGTCGCATTGCATTGCATTGCATTGCATTGCATTGCATTGCATTGCATTGCATTGCATTGCATTCTATTCTATTCTATTCTATTCTATTCTATTCTATTCTAATTTTATTCTATAGTTCTGTAATTTAGCGGGGATCCTGGAGGGGATCACAAACAGATATTTGTAGTCAGTTTGATTTCTGCAGGGATCCCAGGGATATATGGAGTTCCTCAAGCAATCAGGGACTGAAATCAACTCCTTTAATTCCTTGCAGAGGGCTCTTCATAGCTAAACGCTCTCCTCAACTCCTTAGGATCAGAGCTAGGAGAGCCAGTCCTCTGACTTCTCCTTCAATCCATAGAAGCCTGAAGGTCCACAATAGCCCTTTCGCCTTCTCAGATTAACAGAGTCGGAATCATCTAGTCTAACCCGCCACCCAAGCAGGAGATCGTACATCAGGGGTGAAATCCAACAGGTTCAGACAGGTTCTGGAGAACCCGTAGCAGAAACTTCAGAGAACCGGCAAATACCACCTCTGGCTGGCCCCAGAGTGGGGTGAGAATGGAGTTTTTGCAATGTCCTTCCCCCAGGAGTGGGGAGGGAATAGGGATTTTGCAGCATCCTTCCCCCTGGAGTGGGGTGGGAATGGAGATTTTGCAGTATCCTTCTCCTGCCACACCCACCAAGCCACACCATGTCCTACCAAGCCATGCCTACAGAACCGGTAGTAAAAAAATTTGGATTTCACCACTGCCCTACATCATTTCTGACAGATGGCAGTCCAGCTTCTTCTCGAAAGCCTCCAGTGATGAGGCTCCCACCACTTCCGAAGGCAACTTCTGTCCCATGGGTTGACTGTTCTCACTGTCAGAAAATTCCTCCTTATTTCCATGTTGAATCTCTCCTGGATCAGTTGCCTGCCAAACTTCCTGTGGATGCGGTGGGCATTATGGAAAGGAAGTGCAGGGGAAAGTTAGATAAGTACGTGTAAAGGGCTTTGAATTTGCAAGTGCAAATTGTACCTGAAGGAGCTCTTGAGATTTGGGAAGGAGATAAAGCAAGGTGAAAAGAGGCAGTTTGCTGCAGCTTAGAGACAACATGGCAAAAACAGCAGCAGCTCACATCTGGCTTACAGGATAGCCAAGGCTAGAGGCCACCCTGGGGTGGGGGGTGGGGGAAACACACTGGCCTGGAAGGCAAAGGGGATGAGATGGCCAGTCCTGACAATGCCATTCGCTCCCTTCTCCCTGCAGGATTAAAGTTGAGAAGTTGCCCCCAGCGAGTCTGGCCAAAATGTTTTCAAACTTACCTCCCAAGTGTTGGAAATGCAACCACAAATTAGGAACATACTACCATATGTGGTGGACGTGCCCAGGCATAAAAAAAATACTGGTGTAAAATTAAGAGATGGTTGGAAGAAATCACGCAACAAAAGATAGAACTTTAACCAGAGCTGTTTTTATTAGGAATATTAGACTCGAGAATGGAGAAAAATTTGCAATATATAATACTACATATATTAACGGCAGCCAGGATTGCAACAGCACAAGACTGGAAACAGAGTAACACACCATCAGAAGAAATAGTGGTCCGAAAAATACTTGAATGCGCAGAAATGGACAAAATGACTATGGAAAGAAAGGAAAGAGAAGATTTGGTCTGTTATAAAGTATGGAATAGAATGTATAAGTGGCTAGAAAACAGAAACCTAAGTAAGAAAGAGAAGTTTGAAATAAATATTGACTAGATAATAATTGAAGCCATTAATCACTGTCAAAATTAAATTACAGATTGTGTAAGTATAATGTAAATATTTGTAAGTAGTATGGTTAAAATAGTTGTTACAGTTGTTATTAAGGATAGAAGGGAAAAGTAGAAGAACAAATTACAGAAGCAGAATATACATGCCGACACTGAAGACTGT
Source organism: Masticophis lateralis (assembly GCA_030761175.1). Taxonomy (NCBI): domain Eukaryota; kingdom Metazoa; phylum Chordata; class Lepidosauria; order Squamata; family Colubridae; genus Masticophis; species Masticophis lateralis. Next base: position 7,806,590 of record JAUDYJ010000016.1, read on the forward strand.
AAAAATGTGATATATTGTTATGTTTGTCTTGTTTTGTCTTGTTCTTTTTCTTCTTCTGTTTTTTCTGTTTTTAAAGGTGAAAAAAGTTCAATAAAAAAACTTTTTAAAAAGAAGTTGAGAAGTTGAGATAAAAAAAGCAAAAACAAAACTATCACTCCTCAAACTGCAGTGGAGAAGAGAGAATTAGAAGAGCTATTCATTAAGGCACCTAATAATCAGCTTAACAATGGTAATGGAGATCAGGATTTCTGTCGTTCAGCGAGATGCAGCCGTAAAATGCGACCTCATATAATCCCATCACTTAGCCACAGGAATTCCGGCACTCCCTGCGGTATTGCCATTTCCTGACGGCTTCCAACAACAAAGTCGATGGGGAAGCCGGCAGGAAGCTGCAAATCCCAGGCTGCCGCCGGATGTGTGAGGGGCCGGTGCGGTGTGGCATGGTGTGAGCACAGCAGGGCATGGAGTAGCTGCTGCAGGGTGCATCAAAGAATAGGGAGGCCTGGCATCGAATGGGAAGAAGCTCGGGGGTGACTGATACACCTTTCCAACAATTCCTCCTCTTTCGGTGAAGAGATTTTGCAGTAGAGTCAGAAGAGGGTGCTAGAAATGAAGGTACCAGAGTGAAGGAGAGAATTGGGCACTTGTTGAGACTCAAAATACCCTTAAACTGTCAAGCCACTCCTCTAGGGAGGGAGCTGTGCAAGTCTATTGGAAAAATGCTGTTGTAGGAGGCAGCCACCGATGACTGATGCGAACCCAAAGAGACCCCCGGCAGACCTTTTTGGGAGGAAGCTGCAGGCAGAAGAGGAAGGCAGGGGAGGGGCAAAGTCAGAAGGGGGCCACCGGCAGGCTGAGCTATGGGCACAGTTTAACGACGGATTGGGCTACATTTTGAAGAGGGAAGCTTGTCAAAATATTCATGACTGGGAAGACATGGTAACAAGGTCAGCCAATGAATAGGCATAGCAACTAAGTCAGCCTATTGGGAGCTGAGACAGACTGGAGCCGGGGCGTGTCTTGGTCTGCAGCTTCTGAGTCTGTGAAGAGAAACTGAAACCAGTGTGTGTGTGTGTGTGTGTGTGAGAAGCTCCGAGCTGTGAAGCTGTGTGTGTGAACTTGTCTACTGATCTGATCTGAAATGAAACTGACTCTGCTGTTGGTATTGTAAATATGCTTCATGTATTATATGTATATATAGAGAAGTTAATGAATCCTGCTGCATCAGTCTGCCTGTGTGTGCTTTCTGGGTTTAATTTCTGCAAGAAACTTTGACAAAGCTTTGTGCTGTCGGGGATGCCTGCGATAGAAGCCACGGGCACAGCAGATTGCGGTCGAGCGAAGTTCCTGAACTCGGATTCACACTCTCTGCATGTCATAGCTTGTTAGGACTAAACCTGTTTTTTGGCCTTCGAAATGAGGAAACTATTTTGCATACCAGGCCAGAGTGGTTTCAAATCCATCACACCAAGCAACAAAAAATGACAAGGTGCTCCAAATTCATTTGGGTGACCGAGAAAACTCAATCTTGATGCAACACCTGGCTGCACAGAAAAAAGTACTCAAAACCTCCTGGCTTATCTGCATAATTTACCCAGAACTGTTCCCCTGTCTACCCCCCAACCCCCATCCCCCACAAGCAGAATCTTCTCTGGGGAATCTATCTTTCTTTCTTTCTTTCTTTCTTTCTTTCTTTCTTTCTTTCTTTCTTTCTTTCTTTCTTTCTTTCTTTTTTATTTTTATTGTACATTTTGCTTCGTTTTGTATCATGGTTTCAACTTTCCAACAGTGCTATACTGCTTATATCAGCAATTTTTTATAATAGACGTACTATCATACCTCCTAGTTAAGACCATTTAACTGTTATTAATACAATATCATGTTTATATCTATTGTTTCCATGATTCTAATGTAGATCTCTATATATTTATCATTCTATGTATTTTAATTTATCTCTATATATTTATCATTCTATGTATTTTAATTTACGCTTTTGTATACTTGCCATAATCTTGTTTACAATAAGTATTCTCCTATCTATCATTATACTTGTATTTATTTCTGGTTCGTTGACCATCGTTCATCATTGATTTTCTAATCTTTGCATCTATTACCTAACCAATTATACCATTTGTCCCAGATTGAATAATATTCTGTTTCTCCTTTGTCATTAATTTCCACCGTCAACCTGTCCATTTTGGCGTAATCTAATATTTTCTTTATTAACATTTCCTCTGGGCCCTATTGCCAAGGGCAACCGTTTGCACTGTCCCATCTCAGAGGGAGGTGGCCGGGCTTGTTTCAGATTTTGGAGCATTTTCTCCCGCCAAAATAATTTAACACAAAATTACAAGGTAACTTCCTGAAGTCAACCAGAAAGTCCTACCTTGTTCCTGTCATTTGCCTGTCTTTCATAGCAGGATCTTGCCCTTCTGTAGGCCGAGGCTCGCTCCGTTGCTCAACACTTCTTTCTTCAACTTAGAAGAAAGTAAGTGGCTTATCTGGTGATCTTTTGCCCTGTTTTTGTATCCTAAAGAGGAAACCAAATGATCACCTGTAGCCACCTTGAGCCTCTAATGCCTCCTGGCTAATGGGAGAGCCTGACAATGTTTGTTGTTTAGATGTTAGCAGAAAAGCACACTGTGGAGGATAAAATGGGCCTTCCAGAGAAGGGAAGGGAAGGGAAGGGAAGGGAAGGGAAGGGAACAGAATAGAAAATACGGAATAGAATGGAATGGAATGGAATGGAATGGAATGGAATGGAATGGAATAGAAGATTAGATTAGATTAGATTAGATTAGATTAGATTAGATTAGATTAGATTAGATTAGATTAGATTAGATAAATGGAATGGAATGGAAGAGTAGAGTAGAGTAGAGTAGAGTAGAGTAGAGTAGAGTAGAGTAGAATAGAATAGAATAGAATAGAATAGAATAGAATAGAATAGAATAGAATAGAATAGAATAGAATAGAATAGAATAGAATAGAGAAATGGAATGGAATGGAATGGAATGGAACGGAACGGAACGGAACGGAACGGAACGGAACGGAACAGAATAGAGAATTAGGAATAAGAATTAGGAATAGAGTAGAGTAGAGTAGAGTAGAATAGAATAGAATTAGAACAGAATAGGGAAATGGAATGGAATGGAGTGGAGTGGAGTGGAGTGGAGTGGAGTAGAGAAATGGAATGGAATGGAATGGAATGGAATGGAATGGAATGGAATGGAATGGAAGAGAAGAGAAGAGAAGAGAAGAGAAGAGAAGAGAAGAGAAGAGAAGAGAAGAGAAGAGAAGAGAAGAGAAGAGAAGAGAAGAGAATAGGGAAATGGAATGGAATGGAATGGAATGGAATGAAACGGAACGGAACGGAACGGAACGGAACGGAACAGAACAGAACAGAGAATTAGGAATAAGAATTAGGAGTAGAGTAGAGTAGAATAGAATAGAATAGAATAGAATAGAATAGAATAGAATAGAATAGAATAGAATAGAATAGAACAGGGAAATGGAATGGAATGGAATGGAATGGAATGGAACGAAACGGAACGGAACGGAACGGAACGGAACGGAACGGAACGGAACAGAACAGAGAATTAGGAATAAGAATTAGGAATAGAGTAGAGTAGAGTAGAAAAGAATAGAATAGAATAGAACAGGGAAATGGAATGGAATGGAGTGGAGTGGAGTGGAGTAAAGTAGAGTAGAGTAGAGTAGAAAAATGGAATGGAATGGAATGGAATGGAATGGAATGGAATGGAATGGAATGGAATGGAATGGAATGGAATGGAATAGAATAGAATAGAATAGAATAGAATAGAATAGAATAGAATAGAATAGAATAGAATAGAATAATAATTGTATTGTCATTTTGAATGTACACTAATCGGCATACATTAAAATGAAATTTCATTGCATACAGTTCTCAAAGGGTCACCACCTCCAATATACACTACATAAACATGACTAACAAAGAAATACAACATTATGTATATACCCACCTATATTATATGACACAGAGAAACAACAGAGTCTAGTTCAGATGTATACATGGACAAAGGCGAGAAAAACAAATCTCGCGAGTTTACCAGACGGATGGCCTAGGGAACAAAGCCGTGGCAGGACCTGGTAGCCCTGCTCGGTTCCTCCTTTTCAGCCATGCCCACAATTTACCCTAAACTAAGAAACCTGCGATTGGTATGTCTGGATGTGAATGTCAGGAGATCCTTTGTCAGATCCTAAGGAAGAAGTCGCGGGGGGTGGTGGGGGAATGGGTAGGTGAGAAGGATGCTCGCTCTTCACATCATCCCTCTTCCAATGCCAGCCTGACTGAAGTCCCTCCGGGGCAGAGGCATTTTTCTTGCTGCGTTTGGCCGGTTTCAAACTTCTAACGCCTGCTCTTTTGGCCAGGCGAGTCATCTAAATGGCACCCTGACTCCAACCTCATCCTGGCAGAACTGAGGCTGGATAGACAAGAGCCGGAGAGTAGTTTCAGGGTGCCTGTGAGTCAGCTCTCTGCCATCCCTGATGAGGCTGAATCTTAACATTCAAGCAGAAACATGTTTTGGTTCCTTCTAGGGAAAAGGATTTTGTAATGTCACCGGGTAGCATTTGCAGGGGTTGCCCAACACCGTGCATCACCGCCCAGATATAATCAACATGGCCTGCTGGATTGAAATTCTCCCACAAGCCATCCGTTTGGTAGAAAAACCAGAGGCATCAGGCCAGTGGTGAAATAGTCCGCGGTTTGCCACCGGTTCGCTGTCTGCGGATGCGTGGTGCGTGCCAAAAGCATGCTGCGTGTGCATGCACAGTGCCAGGAGTGGGTTCTAAAATTTACTACCGGTTCTGCGGGTGTGGCTTATTTTGTGGGCGTGGCTTGGCTTTAATGGGACTGGGTGGGCACGGCCAACTTTTTTTTTTACTTTTAAAAGCCTTTTTTTTCTACAACTTAAGAGGTTGCAGAAAAAAAAATGCTTTTAAAAGCCTCTGATGATCAGGCAAGGCAACTCAGCTGGGATTGCCAGAGGCTTTTAAAGGCTTTTTTTTTTTTTTTTTGGCAGAAGAGGTTGCAGGAAAAAAAGGCTTTTAGAAGTTAAAAAAAAAGCCTCTGATGAGGTGGGTGGGGTATGCGAGCGTCAACCGGGCCGAAGACCGGTTTGGGGGCATGGCTAGCCAATGTTATTACCGGTTCTCCAAACTACTACAAATTTTTACTACCGGTTCTTGTGAATCAGTGCGAACCGGGAACAACCCACCATTGTACAGTACATACCAAAGATATGCTTCGTGCAGAAAAAGGAGGCTTAAGAAGGTAAGTAAAACAGTGGGGGACAGGGGGGATGGGACAGCTGTGCCGCACGATTTAGATTTGCTAGAAAATATCAGACCTCTTTTTCATCGCCTATCCAGCACAGGCAGATTGGATGCCCCACTTGTCACTGGACATCTCCCACTCCACGTGTCTAACAGACGGATCTGAGCTGTGCGGTATAGTCCACTCCGGACAATGAAAAAGAGGGGGGGGGGGGGTGGAGCAAAAGGTCCTTGAATGACTCAGTGATGGTATCCTATGCCAGAACAACTGCCCACTTGGCTCTCCAGCTGCTGCCACCCCTTCCTGTCAATGGTTCTGCCTGACAGCTCCCTCACCGCCATCCTAACAGGTGTGGCCCAGCGTGACCCATCCTGAGAGGAAGGCCCAGCTTTTGATGGCAGGGATGGGGGGAGAAAGCCAGGAGGTGGAGCCTGGGGTTCCCTTCCTAGTCTTGCTTTTTTTTAATCTATCTAGCTGTTTATTTCTTTTTAAATATACATATTAAATAGATGAACAGTGTGGCATCTGGGTATCGTTGGTTTTGATACATAATGATAGTGGTAATGTTGATAATATTAGTTACATTAATAATACTGACATAATTATAATATAATAAACATTAAAATTAAAGTTATTAACTTGTTAGTGTTTGCTCCGCCAAGTATATAATCCTTCATCATTTAATTATTCAATATTTTAATATGCAATACTAATAACAATAATAATATTATTTAAGTATAGGCGCAGTAAAAATCCTCTTTCAACTTCTACATATTAATTTTAAAGTATTGTATAGAAATATGCATAATAACATTTCTAATTTCTACCTCTATTTTAATTCTTAATAGAACAAATCTTTTTTTTTTTTGCTGATGTAACTTCTTTTATATATCTATATTATTTTTTATTATACATTTTCCTTTGTTATGCATCACATTTCCATTTCTGCAATAACAGTTTACTGCCCGTATCAAATCTTATATTAGGAAGTATTCTATTTCTATCCATCGTCTCTTGCCCGTTTTAGTATTTCAATTCTTGTTGATTTTTTGGCACGTCTCCTATACTCCTCCCTTGGGATTTTGTATCATTCATATTTGATCTAAGTATTTCATCTGTCTCTACATCTACCTCTCCCTACCCTTGCCTTTCTTCTACCCCTATGTTCCTCCCCTGGACTCCTTCACCTAAACTTTCAGGGCTCAACTTTACCAGGGAACTATTCACTTCTGCTTGCCCAGAGGGCCTCTTTTGAGCATCGCAGCCTCCCTCTTCCTTCCTCCATGTTTATGGCAGCACAAATCATCCTGCATAATATTTTTACAAGGCTCACCCAAACATGTGAGTCTTGCATACTTCTCAGCTCAACGAGAATGAAGCTGAGAAGTATGCAGACAAAGAATCCCATCATTTCCTCAGAGGGGGGGGGGAGAAGAGGGGCAGAGCGCTGCATAGAAAGAGTCCGTTTACATTTAACATGCGGGACAACTTTAAAAACACAAACCGAAATTGCTGGATGGGTTGGGGAACTGACATTTAAATCTAAACTTTTTAAGCGTCCAAATATGAAATAAATGAGGGGCAGGGGTGGGGAATTGTATATTCAGACGTTTTTTTAAATGAAAGAAGATGGCAACTAAAAGAAATAGGGTTGGGATAGAGAAGGGCGTTTTCAACTAGGAGTATGACAGATTTTATTTTCCTGGGCTCCAAGATCACTGCAGATGGGGACTGCAGCCAAGAAATTAAAAGACGCTTGCTCCAGGGGAGGAAAGCTATGGCAAATCTAGATAGTTTGCTAAAAAGTGGAGACATCACCCTGCCAACAAAAGTGTGTATAGTCAAGGCTATGGTTTTCCCAGTTGCAATGTATAGCTGTGAAAGTTGGACCATAAGGAAGGCTGAATGCCAAAGAATGGAGGCCTTTGAACTCTGGTGCTGGAGAAGATTCCTGTGAGTTCCTTGGACTGCAAGGCCATCCAACCGGTCAAGTCCTAGAGGAGATCAACCCTGACTGCTCTTTAGAAGGCCAGATCCTGAAGAGGAAAGTCAAATCCTTTGGCCACCTAATGAGAAGGAAGGACTCCCTGGAGAAGAGCTGAATGCTGGAAATGATGGAGGGCAAAAGAAGAAGGGGATGGCAGAGAAAGAGGTGGTTGGATGGAGTCATTGAAGCAGTCGGCATGAGCTTCAATGGACTCCAGAGGATGGTAGAGGACAGGAAGGCCTGGAGGAATGTTGTCCATGGGTCGCGATGGGTCGGATACGACTTTGCAACTAACAACAACAACATGATTGCAAGGGCTAAAGCAGGGAGGATATGATTTTATATCTCTTGAATACATCAAATTATTTATATAGATAATTGCATATGTAGCCTGCTGGCTCTTTAAAATGGCATTGTGTAATGTTAAGTGTATTGTATTGTGATAGCTTTCTGCTAAGAGAGAAACAGTGAGAGTAGAGATCATGCAAATTAACACTTGGCAGTGAAAAAAACACCTCTTCTTTTCTCAAAATATCGCACTTCAAAAACATGGTGACGATCAGGAAAGAGAACAACTCCCCCCCCAAAAAAAGATCCTTCACATCACAGATGGAATGGTGGGATTTACTGGCGTGACAAGAGGTCAGGGCTACCGGTCGGTAAGATTTGCACTTTTTATTGCAACACTGTGTAGATAAGCCAAAATGTATTATTTCCAATTCTTTCTACCTACCTCTTAAACAACTATCCAAAGCAATTTCAAATCCTGGGAGGAAGAGACGACTGGATCTGATTAAGGCGATCGTAATAAATTCAGAACTTCCATCTTCAGAGGCAATCTACCACTGAATTAATCCGGATTGAGACCAAATAATGGGGAGAGAGGGAGTGGGGAGACTTTTGGCTGCTGGCAGGTGAGTTTTATAGCTGTTGTAGGAAAATAACTGACAAGCAAAATGAATCCACCCTGAGACTCAGCTTCCAGCACTCTTAATTTGTTAAAAAACAGCCCATAGGTGGCCACTCTGGAGCCAAGCTAGGAACATCTAGCTTTTTCAAAATGGAAAATTCCCAGGCCAAGAACTTGGAAGAAGAGAAAAATATATCTTGTGTAGACCTGAACTGAGGTGGGCAGGCTGATTTCCTTCCCGCAACTTTTTCATACAGCACCCCTCAGTAAAAAAAAAAGAAAGAAAGAAAGAAAATTGCACGGGTCAATTACTGGAGTGTCACAAAAACCTTGAAAATTCTTTCCATACCACCCTCCAGCCAAATTCTTACTGGAAAGTTCTGCATTACATCACATAAGAGGAACCTAATTTTTTAGAAGTGAATAGTAAGAGATTACTGGAGTCGTTTGGGTACCTGTGAATATAAATGTGCAACGAGAAACTCCTCTACGGGTGAATGAAATGCACTGTGTTTCCCTAAGTGACACGTTCCATTTTCTTTTATTATTTTCTGGTATACATAGCAAAAGGAATTAAGTGCTCTAAACAAAGGAGTTTTTCAAGCTCACCATTTTTCACCATTTTATTTTTTCTTAACAGCCGTTTCTTATGGTGCTGTTTTGTGTAAACTGATAATCAGGAAAACATATATATTTTAAACCGGATGGCCTTTAAAGTGCGGTCTGTCATCTGCACCTCTATAACTGTCTGGTTTGGTTCTGCAACCTAACAAGACAGACACAGACTTCAGAGGATAGTTAGAATGGCAGAAAAAAACAATGGCTACCAATCTGACTTCCATGGAGGACCTGTATACTGCACAAGTCAAAAAGAGGGCTGGGAAAATACTTACAGACCCCTCACATCTTGGACATAAATTGTTTCAACTCTTACCCTCAAAAAGACGCTATAGAGCACTGCACACCAGAACAACTAGACACAAGGACAGTTTTTTCCCCCGAACGCCATCACTCTGCTAAACAAGTAATTCCCTCAACACTGTCAAACTATTGAGAGAAGGGAAATCAGAGTAGGAAGAGGGTTAGACAGGGAGGAAGAAAGGAGGAGAAGGAGAAAGGAAGAGGAAGTAGAGACGAGCAGGAGAGGAGGGAAAAAGAAAGTAAGAAGGAAAGAAGAGAGGGAGATGGCAGGATTGAGAGGAAAGATTGCTGTACGACAAAAAAGATGAAATGGAAGAAAGGCAACTCCGAAGCTATATAAATATACTAAGATAAAGAATGAATGGTTAAAAAATACAAGAGAATAAATACGAATAAGCAGGAAAATTAGAATTGGAGGGCGAATGAAGATGTTGTTTATATAAGTAAGCAAAGAAATATTGAGATATGATTAAAAAAATTGTGGCAAAAATTGTAATTGATAAAATGTATTTGAATTTGATAAATTGTATAAGATAAGATATGGCCAATACTCTGTTCAAAAAAGATGTGAGCGAATGTTGGGGGGGGGGACCAATAAAACTTGATTTTACAAAAAAGTCAAGCTATTCACTAAGTCTGCATGACTATTACTATTAATCTTCTCATTGTTCCCATCACCCATCTCCTCCTACTTAACAATTGTATGACTGTCACTTGTTACCGTATCCTCATGATTTATATTGTTTCCTAGTATGATTCAATTGCTTATTTGTATGCCAAGACTATCATTAAGTGTTGTACCTTAAAGTTCTTGACGAATGTATCTTCTCTTTTTATGTACACTGAGAGCCTATGCACCAAAGACAAATTCCTTGTGTGTCCAATCACACTTGGTCAAGAATAAAGAAAATAAAGATAAGAATTTCCCTATAGATCTGACTAGCAAAAGATTGGGGGTGGGGTTGGGGGAGAAAGTACTTGGAGGGTAGAGGGGATCATTAGGCAGAGGGGAAGAAAGGATCCTTGGCTTTGGGAAATTTTTTGGGAAAGGCTTTTTTGATTGCTCTCAGTCTCTTTTATAGGCTTTATGTTACAATTTCAGTCCTCACTGCCATGCCAAACTGCAGGGCCTCCTAAGCCAATTTTTGCACTTAAAGGGCAAGGTGTTAAAGGTGGGGGGGGGGGGGGAGAAGGCAGCTCTGCCTGCTCTAAGCAGGGCCCTGTTATTGAGCAGCCATATCTAGTATGAGAGGGGAGCTAATGTGTGTGTTTCATTTATACTCCCTTTCTGAGTGGGGAAGGGAAAGAGGAAGGGGAAGGAGAGGAGAGGGAGGGGAAGGGAAGGGAAAGGAGGAGAGGGAAGGGAAGGGGAAAGGAGAGAAGGGGAAAGAAGAAGAGGGATGGGGAGGAGATATGAAGGGAAGGGAGGGGAAGGGGAAAACTGGGGAGGGGAGGGGAAGGGGAAAGGAGAGGAGATGTGAAGGGAAAGAAGGGGAAGGGGAGGGAAAGGAAGGGAGAGGGGAGGGAAAGGAGAGAGAAAGGGGAGGAGAGGGGAGGAGGTGAAGGGAAAGGAGGGGAGGGGAAGGGGAAAGGAGAGAGAAAGAGGGGGGAGAGGGGAGGAGATGTGAAGCTAAAGGAGGGGAAGGGAAGGGGAAAGGAGAGAGAAAGAGGGGAGGAGAGGGGAGGAGATGTGAAGGGAAAGGAGGGGAAGGGAAGGGGAAAGGAGAGAGAAAGGACCCAGTTTGTGGGGGTAATAAGCTGACTTTGTATAAATATACAAAAGTATGAAGGCTATTGCTTAACGCATTGTAAGCCGCCCTCCGCCTCCGGAGAAGGGCGGCATATAAATCAAATTAAAAAAATAAAAAAAGAAAAGAAAAAAAAAGAAAGAGGGGAGGAGATGTGAAGGGAAAGGAGGGGAAGGGAAGGGGAAAGGAGAGAGAAAGAGGGGAGGAGATGTGAAGGGAAAGGAGGGGAGGGGAAAGGGAAAGGGAAAGGGAAGGGGAAAGGAAAGGAAAAGGAAGAGAAAGGGAAAACGGTCCCTGAGAATTTTAATCCGCTAAAATTTTGTTGCCGACTAAAGAGAATATAGAGTAAATTCAATATAAATCCCTATTTTCCGTCCTGGGGTTTTCTTGGGGTCTCGCCGCTGGTGCTTTTAACATCTGGCTTCGCTGGAACTAAGGAGCGCCCCGCACCCTCTCCACCCAAACCGTGGCTAGCAAAGCATGTCAATCACCCCCTTTCTCTTGCGCTCTGCCCCCTGCGTTGCCACCTCGCGCTTTGATCCTCCTGTTCTCTCCCCCCCTCCCCCTCCCGCTGCTCCACTCCGAAGCGAAGACCCCGGCCGGGGGCTCCCTCGGGGAGGAGCAGGGAGGGATCGGACGGCCTCCGGAGGCGTGGCCCCGGTGACGTCAGCAGAGGCATGAATGAACTGGGCGAGAACTTTCCCACCAGCTCCCATTGAGCTTTTCCGTCCCGTGGCAGCTGGGCTTGGTTGGGTTGGCTCGCGTGAGTCAACTCTCCGGGAAGGGGACTCACTCCGGGGAACGCGGGAGGCAGCGGTGGGGAGACTAGCCTACTACAGCATGGGCAGCCTGCCGGGGCTTAGCGAGACCCTCCTGGTGCTCCTGCTCCAGACACTCCGGAGCTCCCAGAGCCACGAAGGTAAGAAGCTTCGCTTGGAGCTGCTTCGGGAGGCTCAAATCGGAGGCACGGGTGGCGGTCCCTTTTCTCCTCGCCTCTCCCCGTCCGACACACACACACACACACACACACACACACACACACACACACACACACACACACATCTCCCGTCCTGGCTAAGCCTCATTGGGCTTTGGGGCAGGAAGGGAGATCTAGATCCCCCCCACCCTTCCCGGCCTCTGGAACTGAGACTGAAGTTGTCGGGAGCTCCCTCTCTCTCACACACACACACACGCAGACACACACACACACACACACACACTTCTGTTCTATTCTATTCACTATTTCTCTCACTCTCACTCTCTCTCACGCACACTTTCTCTCACTCCTGTTATTCTATTCTATTCTTTCTCTCACTCTGTCTTTCTCTCTCTCTCCCACACTCTCTCTCACTTGTTCTATTCTCACTTTTTCTCCCACACTCTCTTTCACTCTGTCTCTCTCTCTCCCACACACACACACACATACACACCCCACACCGGCGTGAGTCCCAGCCTTCTCGCGATTCCCGCTGCCGAAATTGCTTTTCTCCCAACCTTGGCAAAGGTTAATCTGTGTTTCCCTTTAGAGCGAAGCTGGGATGCCTGGAAGAAAGAGAGGAAGGGAAGGGGGGTGGGGGAGGACTGGCATGCCAGATCTCCCGGGGAAGAGGGGAGGGGGGACTGGAGGAGGGTGGTTGGAAGCAGCCAGAAGGAAAGTAATATGGCCGAGGAAGCCAACCGGCCATGCTACTTTGGTGGCTGTGGTACCACTTTGCTCCGAAGAGAAGGGTGCAGCAGCGCAGTTCCGGGGCGGCTGGGCAAAGTGAGAACGGCGCCACACAGACACACCCTGAAATGACTGCCTTGTTTTACTGCCAAGGTGTGTCTGGGGAAGGTGGGGGGGAGAGAGGCGGAGGCCCAGGATGCAATTCCACCACCCGCCTCCCTCCCAACATTGCCGGTTGCCCCAAGTGCGGGAAGAATTAGAACAGAACAGAACAGAACAGAACAGAATTCTTTATTGGCCAAGTGTGATTGGACACACAAGGAATTTGTCTTGGGTGCATAAGCTCTCAGTGTACATAAAAAGACAAGATGCATTCGTCAAGAATCATAAGGGGCAACACTTAATGATACTCACAGGGTACAAATAAACCATCGAATCATACTAGGAAACAATCAGTATAAATCGTAAGGATACCAGCAACAAGGTTACAGTCGTGCAGTCGTAAGTGGGAGGAGATGGGCGATAGGAACGATGAGAAGATTAATAGCAATAGCCATGCAGACTTAGTGAAGTGCCTTAATTTGATATCAAAGCATAGGTAGATTGACTCTCACTTGTTTCTATCTCTGTCGCAAGATTAGGAAAGTACCAACTTCTTGCTCGATGTACTTCTATGCTTACTGACCTATGTATCATATTATTCTGTATCATAAGACTTGGCAGGTGAGGGGTTCCGAAACTAACAGATGGTGTAAGATATGGTAAGATATGCTAGATCTAACCTTATATGGAATCTGTAGTAAAAGATAACTTCTTCTTTCTATATTCTATTTTTATGTACTGTATCTCGATACATGTAAGGAAATGTACCCATCAGTAAAGCTGTAATTGCAAAACTAATTGTAATTGCTAGCAATAAACCCATGTTCTCCAACTTCGTGGTCTTGTCTCCTGATTTTGGGAAGCAGGTTTTCCCGCATCAGTTTGACAGTGTTGAGGGAATTGTTTAGCAGAGTTCAGGAAAAAACCTGTCCTTGTGTCTAGTTGTTCTGGTGTGCAGTGCTCTATAGCCTTGTTTTGAGGGTAGGAGTTGAAACGGCTTATGTCCAGGATGCGAGGGGTCTGTAGATATTTTCCCAGCCCTTTTTTTGACTCATGCAGTATACAGGTCCTCCACGGTAGTCATTGTTTTTTTCTGTAGTTCTAAAGATCCTCTGAAGTCTGTGTCTGTCTTATTTATTTATTTATTGGTTCGATTTATATGCCGCCTTTTTCCGGAGACTCAGGGCAGCTTACAATGCGTTAAGCAATAGCCTTGATACTTTTGTATAGACCTGCTTAGTAGGGCTTTCGGGCCCCCCCAAGCAGTGTTCTTTTTTATACAAAGTCAGTTTATCGCCCCCATAATCCGGGTCCTCATTTTACCTACCTCAAAAGGATGGAAGGCTGAGTCAACCTTCTTAGACTCAGAGTTGACTTCTTTTCAGGAAGATGGAAAACAGGGAATGGGCTAGAGCAGGGGTGTGAAACCCAAGGCTGGCAGGGTGCTTAGATCTGCCCCACAGTGCCTCTGCCAGCGAAAATGGAGGTCAGGGTGGACTCCGTTTTCGCTGGCAGATGGCTGCAGAAGGCCATTGCGGGCGAAAACGGAGCATGGGGGCCCGTTTTTTTCTGGCAGAGTGCTCGGGCCACAGGTGCTCCCGACACAAGTGATGTCAAGGTGGCCACCTCCACCCCCACCAGACGCGGGGTCAAACACAACCCTGATGCGGCCCACCATGATAGTTTGACATCCCTGGGCTAGAGGGAGAGTTTCCCCCCTTTGGGAAGGGGGTGGTGGTGGAGAGGATTTTGTATTGAAACCCATGGGGATATAAACGCGATACTGAATGGACTGTGTCTGAAGCTTTCTGTGAGATGATATTCTTGGGATCCAACCCACAGAAGCAAGGAAGCATGATGCGGTCCTGTTGCATTTTCTGCTTTTCGGGCTGACCTGCTTGAATTGGAGAAGAAGTGGAGGGTTCTTCTCGCCCAGATGAGAAAGCAACTGGATTTGGAAATCATTGCCAAGGGAGGGGAGGGAATTGTCCTGATTCTGCCACCTGGTTACGTAACTACGGGCCCCAGCAATGGTGCCGAGGGTTCAGACCAGACTGAGCAATGAAGGCCCATAGTCTGGCTGCCATCGAAGGAGGAAGCTGGCCAGGGAAGGGCTCTGAATCAACACCAGGAGAGCCCAACTGATTGATGTGATCGGCATATCGGGAAGGAAGTGGCTTCACAGAATAGAATCAGGATAGAGGAGAGGAGGAGGAGGAGAAGGAAGAGGAAGAGGAAGAGGAAGAAGAAGAAGAAGAAGAAGAAGAAGAAGAGAATGAAATAGGAATAGGGACGGGGACGGAATTGGAATGGAATAGGAATAGAAATAGGATAGAATAATGGAATAGGAATAGTAGAATAGAATAGGAATAGAATAGTGTATAGTATAGTATAGTAATAGTATAGTATAGTATAGTATAGTATCGTATCGTATCGTATCGTATCCAAGTGTGATTGGACACACAAGGAATTTGTCTTCGGTGCATACGCTCTCAGTTCTATTCTATTCTAAAATGGATGATTTAGACTGAAAATATGCTTTTCTCCCCCCAACCCCTATACCCCCTGCTTCTTCTCTGGCTCAGAGAAGCAGCTCTGTTTATCCTTCATTATGGGAGAGGGGAGCCTCCTGCCACCCACCCACTCACCCCGCCTCTCAAATGAGCAGTTCCAAAGTTGAGCCTTTCCTTGGTTAGCAATGCAGGACAGGCTCCTGGGTTGAAATGCATCTGGGTTTAGGCCGGAAGGTTCAAAGTTCCAGAAAGGAGGAAAATGGCAAGGTCGCTTCCCAGCCACTTTCCACCTTGCTAGGCCTCCCAGTCTCGGAGGAGGAGGAGGAGAGGCGGAGGAAAACTTTGAAGCCTTCCAGGGCAGCCCTTCCGCCGAGTGAGCGAGCAAGTCTGGGCTTATCCCTAGAAGGGTGACGCCATGTCCCGAATGCCAACATCCAACCCTTTATAGCTTCTCGGGTTCTCGGCAGCCCCCATTTCTCAAAGATTGGTGAAATTATCTCTCTCTCTCTCTCTCTCTCTCTCTCTCTCTCTCTCTCTCTCTCTCTAAAACAAGCACTGGCTAAATCAAGGCTAAATTATAGGAGCAGGTGGCTCAGTGGCTAAGGCACTGCGCTTGTTGATCCGAAAAGTCGGAAGTTCACTGGTTCAAATCCCCTAGTACAGGCCTCCGGGGGTTGGGCTCGATGACTTCCAAGGTCCTTTCCAAAACAGTTAAAGCCAGCAACTGGGACCAACCAGGCACCCCAAGCGGGGAGCACGAGAAGAGTCCCTCTTGGCAGCTTGCCCTCCTCTTTACAGCCACGGCATGGTCCCCTCAATCCCTTCGGCCTCACTTTTGGCCCAGGGAAAGGAAAGGCTGCCCCTGGGCGGTGGGGATAGAGACACCCCTTCCCATCCCTGAAAGACAGCCGTCTCTCCCAGCTTCCTTGAAGCATCTGGGCTGGCAGCCTGGCAGAAGAGTGCTGCTGCTTTGAGAGACTGGAGCTGAGCTTACCCAAAGAGAACTCCCCCACCCCTCCCCATGCAGACCCATAAGGCAGGGGAACCTCTTCCAAACCTCAATTCCGAAGGGCCGTGCTGGGCTTGCAAGAAAAGGCAGGAATGAAGTTAATGAAGAGGCAGGAGGGCCGTCTGGCCTCTAATTATGGTGGCGGGCTGGGTTGGGGGGAAGGGAGGGAGGCAGGCGGGAGAGATCTGTCCAGTAAGCAGTTCCCCTCCTGGCCCTGTTTTCCAGCCCCGGCTCTTCTCCGACTCTGGTGTGGCAATTGCAGAACAGGCCCTCCTGCGTTGGCTTTCCCAAAACCGCATCTTCCAACCGGAGACAAGAGGGCGGTGGCGCAAAGAATCACTCTTCGCATTTCCCTCGTTCCTAAACCTGTCTGCCAAACCTCTCTCGGTGCTGATCTGCAATAACGTTAGCAGCATTGTGGTGGAATTTGTCTTCCTCCAGTTTTGCCTAAATTGAATTTATTTCAAGTCTCCAAAAAACAAAAAAACAAAAATTATGACAAAAGGGGGTAGGCGACTGACTGTGCTCTAATCAGAAGGAACTGTCCCGGGGGGGGGGGGGGGGGGGCTCTGATCAGTTGGGGGTGCCGATGGTTGTGCGGTTGAATTTCTGCCTGCAGCTTTCTCGTGGCCTCTCTAGACTTTTCTCTCTGCCTTCGGACCCATCTTCGTTGTTCTTGTTAGTTGCAAAGTTGTGCCCAATCCATCGCGACCCCATGGATGACATTCCTGTCCTCTATCATCCTCCAGAGTCCATTGAAGCTCACACCGACTGCTTCAGGGACTCCATCCAGCCACCTCGTTCTCTGCCGTCCCCTTCTTCTTTTGCCCTCCATCGTTCCCAGCATTCGGCTCTTCTCCAGGGAGTCCTTCCTTCTCATTAGGTGGCCAAAGGATTTGAGTTTCCTCTTCAGGATCTGGCCTCCTAAAGGGCGGTCAGGGTTGATCTCCTTTAGGACTGACCGGTTGGATGGCCTTGCAGTCCAAGGGACTCGCAGGAGTCTTCTCCAGCACCAGAGTTCAAAGACCTCATCTATTATCTATTATCTATTGTCATCCATCTATTATCTGTTATATATTGTCATCCATGCTGGGCTTACAAGAAAAGGCAGGAATTAATGAATGGATGACAATAAATGAATGACGAGGAGTTCCCCACCTATTTTGGAAGGGTGGTTTTTTGTTTTGTTTTTTTTTTTGTTTTTTTTGCTGTGAGTCACCTGAAGTACTGATTCTGCACCCCCACCCCATCCCATCCCTTTTTTGGGAAAGTTAAAACTGTGATACAATTAAACTTTGAGGATTAATTGTAACAGATCAATGCCCTTTTTTAAAAAACAAACAAACTAACTAATTTTAACTCCTTGCTTTGAGTAGCTATATTCAATCACTTTTTTGGGGGGAGAGGGGGGGGTCTTTGTAGCTTCCTTTCCAATGATCTAAGCCTCCTAGACCAATTGGTTTCAGACAGGTCAGATAAATTTCATAAGTATATAAATGTTACACCCCCCACTCCCATCCCCGCTCATCCAGGATGGCAAACCCAGGGTTTAAGGCCTGTCCGGGGGGGGGGGGGCAGCAGGTAAGGCTGGATTTATGGAATTTATTAAATTTATGGATCTGCTGCTTTCTTGCCTTGGGATTTGCTGGCTTCCTTTAGAGTTGTGGAAACTGGCTGTGATTATCACAGACATTTGCCATGCCTTAAACCCAGAGGCTAAGACACTGAGCTCGTCGATCGAAAGGTTGGCAGTTCGGGGGTTCGAATCCCGAGTGCCGCATAACGGGGTGAGCTCCTGTAACTTGTCCCAGCTTCTGCCAACCTAGCAGTTCGAAAGCACGTAAAAAAAAAATGCAAGTAGAAAAATAGGGACCACCTTTGGTGGGAAGGGAACAGCGTTCTGTGCGCCTTTAGCGTTGAGTCACGCCGACCACAGGACCACGGAGACATCTTCGGACAGCGCTGGCTCTTCGGCTTTGAAACGGAGAGAAGCACCGCCCCCTAGAGTCGGGAACGACTAGCACATATGTGCGAGGGGAACCTTTACCTTTACCTTTAAACTCACAAACTCCAAAGATTTTTCTTTCTTTCTCGCTTCAAAACAAGTCTTTTCTGATCCCTTGTGGTTTGAATTCGAAACCCGCCAATTCTGTAAACTCGGGTGATGGGGGCAAATTGTTGAAAAGCGTCCCACCTCGGTTGCATTTGTTCAGATGATGCTGCCAGAATGGCAGCTTCCTTGAATCTCCCTAATCTCTGGAGGGGTGAGGAGGGGGCTGCTTGGAAGGGGGGGGGTTCTCAGGAGGAGAGGCTTCTGCATGTGCTCAGAAGAACTCCCTCTTAGGGCATCAACGTTGTTTTGGCTTGGCCGGTGTTGCGGTGTTATTCAAATCATGCAGAAAAATAAATAAATAAATAAATAAATAAATCTAGAGGTTCTTTAAAAGCCAAGACTTTTGATTTGAGGTTTCACCATTGTCAGGCTCCACTGGAATTAATCCCCAGTGTCACTGACGGGCAAATTCCTCTGAACCGCTTTGCTATGAATCTTTAGCCAGCCGTGGAATTGTGGGCTCTCCCCACCCCTCCTTCCCGACCCAGCTTTGCATGGGATTGAAAAACAGGCAGTTAAAAAAAAAAAAAACACAAATCCTGCACGCTTGTAAAGAAGAGGGTGAAGTTTAAAATTAACTCTGGAAGTTGGTGGGAAAGAAAAACTGTTCCAGATGTTGCTTACAGGCACTCTGGGAAGGAGACTGTGATTTCTTAAGCTCCTCTCCCTGATTTATACGCGGGTCAGGAACTGAAACCAACATACAGAGCTAGATTAGGGAGCGGGGGGGGGGGGGGGGAGGTAGAGATTGGGTGGATTGAAGCCCAGGCCTGACTGACTCAAAAGTTCACAGGGTGTCTCTCACTGGCTCCCTCGTGGAGGCTGCCCAACCTCCCATAGGGCTACTGGGAGGGCAAACCAGTAGTAAAAAAAATAAAGCTACGATCAGCTGTGCCGCACGGTTTATATTCGGCTAAAAAGCAAGAAAGCATGCTCGGGCATCGAACGAGTGGCAAACCGCGGAGGATTTCACCACAGGGTTGAATGTCCACCTGCTGCGGGGCGCGGCATGGCACCCCTTTTTTGAGACGTGCAGCAGCCTCGTTCTTAGATGAGGAAGTGTCCCTAGGGCTGTCTGTGATACGGAAGAGACTTTTAATGCACGCAAAGCCTTACCTTCTATACCCCTGACAATCGGCTTAGTCACCTTTTGTCTCTCCCAAGACTCTCCCAGCTCTCGGGTCAAAAAGCAAGGATTCGAAGGTGACACATATCAAGGTAACATGGCGGCAAGCCAGAATTAAACCGCCTTTGGCTCTTGCAAGGGCCCCCTCTGCTGCAAGGAGCCCGTAGAGGAGAGGAAAGAGTCACAGGGAACAGGATACTCCATGGCTCGGATCTTGGACAGGTGGGGAATGTTTCCACAGGTGCAGAGAGCAGCTACTGCAAAATGTATTTCATGCACCTCTGTAACTGTCTGGTTTGGTTCTGCAACCCAACAAGACAGACACAGACTTCAGAGGATAATTGGAACTGCAGAAAAAACAATTACTACCAACCTGCCTTCCATTGAGAATCTGTATGCTGCACGAGTCAAAAAGAGGCTGTGAAAATATTTACAGACCCCCTCACATCCTGGACATAAATTGTTTCAACTCCTACCCTCAAAATGACGCTATAGAGCACTGCACACCAAAACAACTAGACACAAGGACAGTTTTTTCCTGAACGCCATCACTCTGCTAAACAAATATTTCCCTCAACACTGTCAAACTATTCACTAAGTCTGCATTATTGCTATTAGTCTTCTCATCATTCCTATCATCCATCTCCTCCCATTTACAACTGTATGACTGTGACTTTGTTGCTGGTATCCTTACGATTTATATTGATATTGTTTCCTGATTATTTATTAGTACCCTATGACTATCATTAAGTGTTATACCTTATGATTCTTGACGAATGTATCTTTTCTTTCTATGTACGCTGAGAGCATATGCACCAAAAACAAATTCCTTGGGTGCCCAATCACACTTGGCCAATAAAGAATTCTATTATCTATCTATCTATCTATCTATCTATCTATCTATCTATCTATCTATCTATCTATCTATCTATCTATCTATCTATCTATCTATCTATCTATCTATCTATCTGGGAAGCCCTACTCATTTAACCTGGGAACTACAAATAACTTAATGCACCAGAAAAGTGCATTCTGTATGTCAGCCCTAGGTCAAACAATAAGCCCTGAATGGGTTTGGGACTTTTTTCTACGGAAGAAGAAAACGTATCTTCTTGTTTATAAGTTAACAGGGCAATTTCAGACTCTTAATAGAATGAAAGGAATAAGACAGCTGAGGTCAAGAAACAGCCTAAAAAGGTAAAGGGGGGGGGGGAAAGGAAGGAAGGAGAGAGAGGGAGGGAGGGAGGAAGGGAAAGGGAAAGGGAAAGGAAAAGGAAGGAAGGAAGGAAGGAAGGAAGGAAGGAAAGGAAGAAAGAAAGAAAGAAAGAGAGAGAGAGAAAGAAAGAGAGAGAGAGAGAAAGAAAGAAAGAAAGAAAGAAAGAAAGAAAGAAAGAAAGGAAAGAAAGGAAAGAAAGAAAGAAAGAAAGAAAGAAAGAAAGAAAGAAAGACTCACTCTCCTGGCCAGATCTTTTCAGCTCATAGGAAACTTGCTCTGTTTTTTTGGTTCTTGTTTTTGATTTCACAGCATGAGGCTGCGATACAAATCTCAATGCATGCTCATCCCACGGGCAGCCACTTTTCTTGGATCTTAAAAGTAGGTAGGGATTTCTTAAAGGGTTGCACAATGGAGGGACTGAGACTAAGCTCGTAAAGATTTATTTAAACTTTAAACTGACTGCTGCCCCCCCCCCCCCGGGGACATTCTTGGGAGGAAAACATACACACAATCTAAACATTTCAAGCTGCACCAGGGTTGTTTAAACAAGTATGTTTTGCACCGCACAATGAGAAGGAGAATAGCTACTATTGTAGTGCATACAGGTGTGAGTGACAGCGTACAGTGGGCTTCGGACTAAAATGTGTTCTAAGCTGAAATAGATGTCCGACGTTCTAAAAAAAATTTGATCATAGCTGAAAATCATTCCAAATAGTTCTCTTTTCCCTAAACTCAGTTTTGTTTTGTTGTTGCAATCCCAGAGGGGGGAAAACATGCCCCTCCCTCTTTGTCCCGACAGAGAGGATGGGATTTGATTCTACAGGCAACAACGCTGCTTCTAGGATTTTCCCAGGGTGCCTCACTTATATAAGCCAGACTTCCAGCATATTCTAACCCAGGGGTCGGCAACCTTAAACACTCAAAGAGCCATTTGGACCCATTTCCCACAGAAAAGAAAACACCGGGAGCCACAAAACTCTTCTCGTGCCTGACTATTTCCTGAGCAGCCACAAAACTAGCCTATGTAGTTGAATTAAACGTTCTGTTTTCTTCTGAAACTTTTCTTTTCTTGGATTTATCCATGGTTGGCCTACCGGGGGTCGAAAAGCTCAATAAATTGCGTGCCGGCGGGTGTCACACACTGGCAATTGTGAGGCATATTTTTGCATGACAGGGGGGCCGCAGCAGACGGGCGAGCCACATGCAGCTCCAGAGCTGTGGGTTTCTGACCCCTGTTCTAACCAAATATTGCTCACTTTACCTTGGAATATTTTAAGAATGTTTTATTATTGCAGGATTCCTTTTGCTGGCTCTCCTCTAACTTAGCTCTCCTCTGTTGGATGGTTAAGCATTAATTGCTCCCCTTAGGACTCTACACAGCAGCCGCCAGGAGATTAAGAGACCCCTTCTACTTGCTCCATTGTGTTCTCAATCCTACTTGGGGGGGTGGTCCTGGGGCAGCAGCTGCTGACACAATAGGGAGTTACAAGCAACTGGGCCCCATTCCAGGTGCTCAGGTGCTCCTCAGCACCTACATTCTGCAGAGGTGAAGGTGAATTCAGTTCAGTCAAGAGGTTCCCTGTGACCGTATTTTTTGGACTATCATCCATCTCCTCCCACTTATGACTGCATGACTGTAACTTTGTTGCTTGTATCCTTACGATTTATGTTGATATTGTTTCCTGATTGCTTATTTCTTCCCTACGACTATCATTAAGTGTTGTACCTTAGGATTCTTGACGAATGTATCTTGTCTTTTATGTACACTGAGAGCGTAGGCACCAGAGACAAATTCCTTGTGTGTCCAATCGCACTTGGCCAATAAAGAATTCCTATTCTATTCTATTCTATTCTATTCTATTCTATTCTATTCTATTCTATTCTATTCTATTCTATTCTATTCTATTCCATTCCATTCCATTCCATTCCATTCCATTCCATTCCATTCCATTCCATTCCATTCCATTCCCTATTTTCTTCTCTTTTCTCTTCCCTCTTCTCTTCTCTTCTCTTCTCTTCTCTTCTCTTCTCTTCCATTCCATTCCATTCCATTCCCTATTTTCTTCTCTTCTTCTCTCTTCTCTTCTCTTCTCTTCTCTTCTCTTCCCTATTCTATTCTATTCTATTCTATTCTATTCTATTCTATTCTATTCTATTCTATTCTATTCTATTCTATTCTATTCCATTCCATTCCATTCCATTCCATTCCATTCCATTTTACACACTCCCCCCCCCCAAAAAAGTGGGTGGAAATATCTGTGCGTCTTATAGAGCAAATACGGGCCCATTTTTGGCCTCCCAAACCCTGTGCATGACCTGTTTTTGCCCTTCCCAGCGTCCAGAAGCACTCTGCAGGCCAAAAATGGGCCCGTTTTTGGCCTCCCCGGCATCAGGGAGGCTGAAAACGCGACACGTGGAGACCAAAAGCTCCCCCCTCCTTTGTTTTCCTTCTCTAAACCTAGGTGCGTCTTATAGTCCAAAAAATATGGTAAATCCTGCGGGCATAGCCACTGACCTGATGTGGCAAGCGCATGCATAGAGATAGGTGACTCAGGGAGAAAATTAGCCTTTTCCTATTGAGCATTCTGCTCCCAGGGATTAGCTGCTGGCACAACACCTGCCTCCCTTAATAGTTAAGAGGCATCTGTTTGGAAGAGCAAATGGCATTTAATGCTCTTTCCTTAAGGACCTATCTGGAGCAGGGGTGAAATCTATTTACATTCCTAGCAGGTTTGGAAGTGCATGCGCAGAGGGTAAAAAACAGGTTACTTCCGGGTTAAATCCAGGAAGTAATGACAACGGGGCGGAGCCTCGCGCTGCCATCGCTACCGGTTCTCCGAACCACCGGTCGCCATCGCTACCGGGAGCATTTCACCCCTGATCTGGAGGTTTTAAGTCTGTGCATCTCCCTGCTCCTGCCCAAGCCATCCTCAGTTCCTCCTTGCGGGGGGGACGGAGCTTCATATCTCTCGGGGCAGGGAAGGTGACAGGTTTGTAGGTTGTCTGCCAGGACTTTTTCTGTGCTGCCCTGCTGTGCCAGAGGAAAGTTGCAGCTGTAAAATAGCTCTTGAGCTCTTGGGTGCATTTCTAGAGCTTTATTATTAATAAAGCTCTAGAAATGCACCCAAGAGCTTAGGTTTGAAGGGCTTATGGGACTCAGGTGATACTGTCTAAAAGGCATCTTTTAAAAGGCACATGTCTCCTTTTTTCTTCTAGTTGTCCTGCTGGATTTTGCCAAGGCTCAGGGGGATCTCGGATGGCTCAATCATCCCTATGGAAAAGGGGTAAGTCCCAGCTCTTTCTTGCAAAATGGTCTAGAAAAAAAAAAAAAGCTTGAAGTCAAGCTTTCAGCGTTAACTCGGTTTTTGGAGGGCGGAAAGCATAACAAGTTTCCGCTTAAAGTATTTGTTTTCATGTTTAAAAAGGGAAGAAATACTCTTCTGGGGGCAACAGAGAAATAACCCTTCTGGGAAGTAGGATGAGGTAGAAGAGGAGGAAGGAGAAAGTAGGAGAGGAGAGGAGGGAGGGAAGGAGGGAAGGGAAAGGGGAGAAGAAGAAGGGTTGTTGTGAAATGAGGGAAGAAAGGGTAGAAGAGCAACTCCGAATGTAAATTGAAATGCCTTATGTTAATGGTTTCTTTAAGGAAAACATGTATATGTAGGATTAATTATCTATAAGAAAATGTACATTTTATGTTATGTGTATAAGAAATAAAACTGAAACACTTTTCAAAAAGAAAAAAAAAAAAGAAAAGAAATAACCCTTCCACTGCAGGGTCTAGGTGGAGAGCAACATTAACAGAGTGAAGAAGGTTGAACTGAAAAAAAGATTTCTCTGTTGGATTAAAAGAGTACAATTATAGGATGCTGCTAAACTAATTGGGTTTTGAAAGGATGGGCAAATGGGAAAAAAGAGGCCAAAATGACGATCAGGAAGTAGTTCTGGGAAGCACAGCTCTAAACTTAAGAAAGCCAGGGGAATCCATCTAGGTCTTTTGTCATCCCTAGCCAATGGCTCAGTGAGTAAGACGCTGAGTTTGTCAATCGAAAGGTCAGCAGTTCAGCGGTTCGAATCCCAAGCGCCACGTAATGGGGTGAGCTCCCGTGACTTGTCCCATCTTCTGCCAACCTAGCGGTTTGAAAGCACGTAAAAAAGGCAAGTAGAAAAATAGGGACCACCTTTGGTGGGAAGGTAACAGCCTTCCGTGCGCCTTTGGCGTTGAGTCATGCCGGCCACAGGACCACGGAGACGTCTTCGGACAGCACTGGCTCTTCGGCTTTGAAACAGAGATGAGCACCGTCCCCTAGAGTCGGGAACGAAACCTAGCCACAGTTGACAATGTGAGATTAGATGGATGTAGATTAGGAGTCTTTTATTAGAATTGGCCATGACGGCTCAGAGCGAGGAGTTCTGTGGCTGTCCACTGTGTTAAAAACAACACCTTGATGTCTTCTCCTCCTCCCTCCACCAGTGGGATCTTCTTCAGAATGTCATGAACGAATCCCTCATCTACATTTACTCAGTCTGCAACGTGCAGGAAGGCGATCAGGATAACTGGCTGAGGACCAACTGGATCTACCGAGGAGAAGCCCAGCGTATCTTCATTGAAATCCAATTCACCGTCCGGGATTGCAACACCTTCTCCCCTGGGACAGGCACCTGCAAGGAGACTTTCAACCTCTTCTACATGGAGTCGGACGTCGATTACGGCATCAATTTCCAGAAGCGCCAGTTCCAAAAGATCGACACCATCGCCCCCGACGAGATCACCGTGCTGGAAGACTTCAGCACCCGCAACGTGAAGATCAACGTGGAGGAGCGATCGGTCGGGCCCCTCACCCGGAAGGGCTTCTACGTGGCCTTCCAGGACATCGGGGCCTGCGTGGCACTGCTCTCCGTCCGAATCTATTACAAGAAGTGTCCCGGCGTCTTCCGCAATATGGCCAGCTTCCCGGAAACCATTGCCGGGGCCGATTCGCAAGCCCTTGCCAAGGTGCCTGGCACTTGTGTGGCAGAGGCCGTGGCCACCGAGGAACCCTTCATGCACTGCAACACGGACGGAGAGTGGCTGGTACCTATTGGCGAGTGCCTTTGCCGAGAAGGGTACGAAAAAAACGGGGACAGCTGCACAGGTAAGTCGACCGCGACGCTTCCTCCAGCTTCGTTGACTGAATTTCTAGCTTGCCAGGCACTCAATAAGCAACCATTTTAAAAAGTTGAGGAGGGGAAATGAAGTCAGTTCCGGCTTCTATGAAGATGAAGCAATGGGCTGATTCTAGGACAGTGACGTTTAACCTTTTTGGTGCCGAGTGCCAAATGCTTGCATGCACGCACGTGGATGCATAAACGCGTGCCCAAATCCACAAAATGCAATGCAAGTGACCCCCCCCCCCATGCATGCGCCCCAGGTCCCCGCATCCCATTTTAACTTCCAGATTGCTGCAGGCGGCAGAAATGGAGGAGAAAGGTAGAGCAAGGTGAGGGGAACCTGTGGAGATTGAGAAGGCCTCATTCCCCCCCCCCCCATGCATGCATGGCAGAGACCTGAAAACCAGCTGGCCGGTGGGAGGCATGCGTGCATGCGCTGTGGAACTGGGCTGGGGCAACGGCTGGCGTGCCCACAGAAACGGCTCTGCGAGCCACCTGTGGTGAGT
Organism: Masticophis lateralis; assembly: GCA_030761175.1. Taxonomy (NCBI): domain Eukaryota; kingdom Metazoa; phylum Chordata; class Lepidosauria; order Squamata; family Colubridae; genus Masticophis; species Masticophis lateralis. The sequence goes on from JAUDYJ010000016.1 coordinate 7,832,872, forward strand.
GTGCCGTAGATTCGCCATCACAGTCCTAGGATGACAACCCAAGGGAAGCAAGCACTCTTATCCTATTTTCATTTGGTTGAGGAAGGAGTGTGTGTGTGTGTGTAGGGGGGTGGGGAAGCTGGAATATTGCCGGGACGAGGCTGAGCAGAAAGAGTAAGAATGTACACAGGTGTAAAGGACTGCACACACTTCCTTCTCTGCAGATCCTTAACCTAGCCCAGGGAGCCGCATGTGGCTCTTTCACCCTTCTGCTGCGGCTCCGTCATGCAAAATATACATCACAACCGCCAGTGTGCGACACCCACCGGCACGCAATTTTTTTAAAAAAATTGATTTATATGCCGCCCTTTTCCAGAGACTCAGGGCGGCTTACAATGCGTTAAGCAATAGCCTTCATACTTTTGTATATTTTACAAAGTCAGCTTATTTCTGACAATAATAACCCCCACAAACTGGGTCCTCAATTGACCTACCTTAGAAAGGATGGAAGGCTGAGTCAACCTTGAGCCTGGGGAGATTCGAACTTCCAGTAATTGCAGACAGCTGGTGCTTAATTACAATGCTTTAGTCTGCTGAGCTATCCAGGCTCCTTATTGAGCTTTTTGACCCCCCAGTAGGCCAACCATGGATAAATCCAAGAAAAGTTTCAGAAGAAAACAGAATGTTTAATTCAATGATTCATATGCTAGTTTTGTGGCCGCTCAAGAAATAGACACGGGAAGGATTTTGTGGCTCCCGGTGGTTTTTTTTTCCCCTGTGGGAAACGGGTCCAAATGCCTCTTTGAGTGCTTCAGGTTGCAGACCCCTGACCTAGCTGTTTATTCTGGGGTGGATCAAAGAACTTTGCAGCCACACGAGACAGGAGAGCATCTAATATCCAAGCAGAGGAGGGGCGATTTGCCATGACTTTGCCTTTCCTGGGGTGAAATAAGGGGGCTCCAGGACAGAGCCTGGTCTTGAAACTGACCATTGGGAAGTGTTTGCAGCTGGATGCCTGGCAGGAAAGGAAGCACGGGGTTCCCTTGCGGCCCCTCCCCAGGTGTGGTGTGGGAAGCCGAGCAGGTGTGCTTCGGCCCTCCAGGAACCGCTGGGGAACCAGCCGATCCCTTCCCTCCGAGCTCCCTCCCTAGAGAGACACCCTCTGTCTCCTGGCTGGGGTGTGCCGTCTCTCTCGCTCAATTCCTGCTCGACAAGAAGAACAGCCGGGTGGCAGGGAGACCTCAGATCCTGCAGGCACCTGGCAGAGCCGGTGAAGCCTTCTGACAGTTTTTTTGTTTTCCTCCGCTTCAGAAACGACGGCCAAGTGCCGTGCAGAAGCTGCGCAGCTCCACTCTGTCTGTGCTACCCTCTCCCCTGCGTTTCACATCGGCAGGCAGACCCAATCTCTCTTAAGTCAGGATTCAATCACGCCAGTTGATGTCCCCTTCCTTTGATAAGCAGAATGTTCCAGCCAGTATGTTGTATAAAGCAAGCCTAATCCCTAAGCAGGGACAGGGAGGCTGAGACAAGCAGATTTTGCTTCAGGAATGTGCCTGGAGTTTGGAGAGAGATATGGAGCTCTCTCAAGGTTACGGAGCCCTCTTAAGCACACACAGACTTTCCAACAGGCTCCCCCCCCCCTTCTTTTCCTGTTCACTATGGGGCTTATCGGATAAGCCATTATCATACTTCTCTCCCGCCTGACACAAGTCCCGTTTGGCTCCTGATAACCAGTGTCGCCAGGGCCCAAATGTAGAGGCTGTCCTAGTTTTTTAGGCCAGCCCTATTGCAACTCGGGTGCCCTCCGGTGTGGCTAGGCCAAAGCTTCCCTTTAAGCCCAGCTTGCTTGCAGAGGGTAAATCATTCTTCCTTCTAGCACTGATGAGGTTGCCTATTTGGGTCTTGAAACATCTGCAAGGAAATCACCGAGCTTAGAGAGCACCAAGGAGCCCTCATTTCAATCCTGAGCTACAAATGTTTTCCTTTCTTGTTCTCCAAGGATCCTTTGGGGGTGGGGGTGCTTCCCAAGGAAACTCCAAAGCGGGGGGGGGGGGGGAATGACACACCAGATTTTATTTGCGTTTCCTCAAGGCCTCTAAAGTACCTCTCTTGCTAGGCTTCAGGATGAGGAATTTTTTCAGCAAGTTCTCCCAGTCCGTGGACATGTAGAAGGGGATGCGATACTTCCCCCTCAAAACCCATTCTCTCACATCTCCTGCAAAAGGAGAAGACTGCAGAGCAATGTGCCTGCTTGAGTGCTCTTTCAAGAGCCACTTCTCCTCTAAATGTCCCATCTGGGCCCTCCAACCTATCCAGGAGCTTGCTCTGGATGGATGCATGATGCATAAATTTCACCCACAGCCAAGGGCGAAATTCAGCCGGTTCTATCCGGCTCGGGACGAACTGGTAGCGGCGGCTGCGGGAGGCTGCACCTACCCGCCCGGACGTCATGACGTCCCTTTTTTGTGATGATTTTCAGCCTCTGCGCATGCGCAGAAGGCTTTGCGAATGGGCAGACAGTGCGTGTATATTTGCAAACCGGTAGGGAAGGTAAGTGAATTTCACCCCTGCTCGCAGCCCTTCGTCTTCTCCCTGCCTGCCTCTTCTCCGCCTTCCGTGGCAACAGCCCAGCTCCAGCACGTGGCTGGCCTTTTCTGTATCCCTTGGCTGCTGTTTGCAACCCATCCAGATTTTGGTAGCCTCATTTGGTAGCTTTACCTACCTGCTAATTTAATGCAGGTATTAGAATTGTCTCGCTGGATTTCAGTTCGGCTATGATGTCACGTAGCAGGCATTAGCGGAATAATCAACCCAATAAGCAAAGCATTAAGCCTGTGATTGGCGTTGCGCGAATCTCCCTCTTGCATGTTAAAATACCAATTTAGAATTCTGACCAATCCAAGGGGTGGAGTGGCTGGAACAAACCGCTTGCATTCTGAGTAAGAGTTTTTAGGAGATCTATACCGCCGAAAGACTCCGCAGACGATAACGTACGGTCGCAGTCAGTTCAGCAACATCCTGACTATCCATTATAACCGCCACTCCCAGTTAATACCAAGGAAGCAGCTGCTGGCACATCTGCCTGGGATGCCCAAGGCAAGGCCTCAACATGCCTTCTAATTGCACATGGCCCCCCTTTGGCCCAGAGAGAAGTCTTTGCTAAGGTGTGTGTGTGTGTGTGTGTGTGTGTGGAAGAGGATGGCCCTGTTCCAGTTCTAAGATGCGCCCAGAATGCTTCACCCTGCGCCAAACTCCGCTTCGCTGCTGCACAGGTCCAGACAAAAGCTGGGCCCTCTGGCCAGTTTTTTGCCCACCATTACGGTTAAAAAGACACACACATTTGCCCTTCGGGATTCGAGGATGTGCCATAGACGCTTCTAGGAACTGATAGATAGCTTTTATTGCGGTCAGAGACCAAATTAAAATACACATAGAAGGGGAGGTAAATTTTACAAGTATAGATAAATCATGGGACAGTATACCATCTACTACCTCAGATACAATCTGTACTTCTAGGAATTTTTTGAGCAGCTTATAATTTTAGAATAGAACAAAGCTGGAAGAGACCTTCGAGGTCTTCTAATCCAGCCCACTGCCCAAGCAGGAGAATCTATACTGTCAACAACTGTCCATCTGCAACTCATTTCAATGGGAGCTGCCTAAATTTCCATGTTAGTTTTTTTTTAAAAAATTGATTTATATGCCGCTCTCCTCCGGAGACTCAGGGCGGCTTACAATGCGTTAAGCAGTAGCCTTCATACTTTTGTATATTTATACGAAGTCAGCTTATTGCCCCCCACAAACTGGGTCCTCAATTTGCCTACCTTAGAAAGGATAAGGCTGAGTCGACCTTGAGCCTGGTGAGATTCGAACTTACAGTAATTGCAGACAGCTGGTGTTAATCACAAGACTTTTAGTCTGCTGAGCTACCAGGCACAACAAGCAAAGCATTAAACCTGTGATTGGTGTTGCATGAATCTCCCTCTTGAATGTTAAAATATTGGGGGGGGTGAAGGAAAAAATAAGGGATAAACAGTTACACCGTATATTTGTATTATTATTTTATGAAATTTTAACTTTTGTATGTTTGTTTTTTAATTGGCTGTGCACCGCCCTGAGTCCGTAAGGAGAAGGGCGGTATATAAATCCAAATAAAGATAAAGATAAAGATAAAGGTATATAAAAAAACATGCATTTCAAGATCTCGGTAGCATCTTCAGCCTTGCCCGTACCGTTCTCCACCTCCATAGGCCCTACCATCTCAGCTCTGCCCGGTACACTCTGCTCCTCCTTGAGGGAGGAAGGGCTCTGGGCACCACCCCTTCCCTCCTGCCCATTTATGGAGGCAGGTTTACTGCCTCCTCTTTGCTTCTCCGCAGACTGAAAAGGGACCACACGCAAAATAACAGGCTGAACTTTGAAGCGGCAATGTTGTTTCTGGAGAAACCCGCCTGCAAAACCCAGGCTGCCTTTTCTTCTATTCAACCTGTAATCTCTATTGTTTGCTTGGATTCAATCTCTGTACGGTAATAAAAGTTCCAGTCTAGGAAGAAGTTTAGAAACGCAGAAAAGAGTTTTAAGAGATTGAATCGACAAAGCTGAAGATTATTATTCGACCAAGGGGGATGTAGAACGTTATTTGGGGCCTCAGTTATCCATTCTACCTTTTTTCCTTTCTTCTTTTTTTGTCACATATCCGTCATTGGACGTTGGCGATCATATTTTTGCCAACAGCTGTGTGAAAAAGTGCCATTTGTCCAAACCGGTCCTTTAGGTTTTGAAGCCATGATGAGGTTCTTCTCCCTGGACCTCATTTGTCTTCGATCTTTCCTGGGAGGATTAAGTGGAAGGATGCCGTATTTTTCTGGGTGTTGCATCACATGTCTGAAATAGTCTAACTTTCCCTTTTTAATGGCTTTGATGATTTTTCCCTTGGCTTTCCCAGGCGGCTTATCCCCTCATTTGTGATTTTGTTAACCTAGCTTATATGTAACAGATGTCTATAAATCCACATTTCAAATGCTTCTAGTTTCTTCGAGTGGTTTTCGGTCAGAGACCAACTCTCTACTCCATACTAACTTTCTACTTTTTTCTTTCTACTCACTTGAACTTCACAAGAAATACGTGAGGTACGGAACGGCAAACTGCCCTAAAGCCGCTCGGTGACCCTTCCTGGTTGAGCAGGGACTTGAATCTGGGGGGTCCTAGGGGCCTAGAGCAGCATCCGTCATCAAAGGGCTTCCCCACCTATTCTAAGGGCCCAATTTCAGCAGCACAGAAGGAACCGGTGCAGCCATGCAAGAGCAGCCCCAGGGTTCCTTCTCGTAAAAGCCTGTTAGGGGAGCCCATCTATGTCTTTTCTTCCCACTCCTCAGCACTTGAAGTGCTTGGAATCTCATAAAAGCTTCACCACTGTCCAAGCTTCTTCCTAAGGAGAAGAAGAAGAAGGATTCTTTATTGGCCAAGTGTGATTGGACACACAAGGAATTTGTCTTTGGTGCATATGCTCTCAGTGTACGTAAGGAGAATACAATATTCGTCAAGAATCATAAGGTACAACACTTAATGATAGTCATGGGGTACAAATAAGCAGTCAAATCATACTAGGAAACAATCAATATAAATCATAAGGCAACGTTACAGTCATAAGTGGGAGGAGATGGTTGAGAAGACTAATAGTAATACAGTGAATAGTTTGACAGTGTTGAGTGAATTATTTGTTTAGCAGAGTGATGGCATTCGGGGAAAAAACTGTTCTTGTGTCTAATTCTTCTGGTGTGCAGTGCTCTATAGTGTCGTTTTGAGGGTAGGAGTTGAAACAATTTATGTCCAGGATGTGAGGGGTCTGTAAATATTTTCCCAGCCCTCTTTTTGACTCGTGCAGCAGACAGGTCCTCCACGGAAGGCAGATTGGTAGCCATTGTTTTTTCTGCAGTTCTAATTATCCTCTGAAGTCTGTGTCTGCCTTGTTGGGTTGCAGAGCCAATCCCGACAGTTATGGGGGTGCAGATGACAGACTCAATAATTCCTCTCTAGAACTGGATCAGCAGCTCCTTGGGCAGTTTGAGCTTCCTGAGTTGGCGCAGAAAGAACATTCTTTGCTGTGCTTTTTTGATGACGTTTTTGATGTTAGGGGTCCATTTTAGGTCTTGAGATATGATAGAAGAGGACGGGAAAGACCAGCTTCAGTGGTCTTCAGAATGGCCTTCACTGGCTCTCAGGTAGAGGGGCTTTTCTCCAGAAGCAACTCCCCCCTCCCCCAGCGACTACAGTCCTGAGGGCAAGAGGTGTTGGCTGGCGAGAGAGAGGCTCAAACAAGAGCTTCCAAAGACTCGTCCTCTACCGATTCCTACCGGAAGTGACTCAATTCCCCGAGACACCCAGAGAGCAAAGCTGTTTCCGACGGGAGACTGTTGTTGTCCAGGAAGTAAATATGAAGTATGTAGTTGGCCAGGAAATTAATAACTCTTAAGCTGAACGGTATTTTCTCTGCAGCCCTCTCCTGCCAACATAATGACAACAATGTTCTACTTTCAAAATCTGCCGATATCAGCAAGTGATGGTATAAGAAGCAAAATGGCATCAGGCAGATGCTCTGATCTCACTCACTCCAAGTTGGGCGGTGCCCTTCCCGCCTCGCCTCGGTTTCGAGGTGAAGCTGTATTTTTTTTTTCCCCAAAACTTCAGGGCCAGCACTGCTTCATTTTGAAGGCACCCAGGTGCTCTCTGATGGACGTGTTTTTATTTCGGGCGCTTGTAATAATACATTCATTCCCAGTTTAGAGGTGGAGAACTCAAGACCAAGAAAATGATTTTGTTCACAATCCACTATCAATCCACGTGTCTCTGCGTTCGATTCTAGCCGATTCTGTCTAACGCAGGGGGTTTGCAACCTTAAACACTCAAAGAGCCATTTGGACCCGTTTCCCACAGAAAAGAAAACACCGGGAGCCACAAAACTCTTCCTGTGCCTAAATACTTCTTGAGCGGCCACAAAACTAACATATGTAGTTGAATTAAATGTTCTGTTTTCTTCTGAAACTTTTCTTTTCTTGGATTTATCCATTGGCCTACCAGGGGTTGAAAAGCGCAGTAAATTGTGTGTGGGCAGGTGTCGCACATTGGCGAGTTGTGATGCATATTTTGAGTGACAGGGAGCTGTAGCAGAGGGGTGAAAGAGCTACATGCAGCTCCAGAGCCGCAGGTTGCTGACCCCTGGTCTAACTATATTCACTGGCCAAACTTGGCTTAATATGCTGGTTGAAGTGGCAGTTTAAAAAAAAAGAAATGTTTCCCTTCCAGCTTGCTCGCCCGGATTCTTTAAACAAGATGTCTCCAACAGCGCTTGCTCGAAGTGTCCCGCGCACACGCTGCCTTCTTCCGAAGGCTCCACTTTGTGTCCATGTGAGGAAGGCTACTTCCGGGCTCCAAGTGATCCGGTTTCCATGTCGTGCACAAGTAAGTGAGACAAATCAACTAAATGTTGGAAATGCCACCAGATACCGGGCTCGTACTATCATATGTGGTGGACTTGCGCAGAAGCAAAAAAAAAAAAAAGGCTAAAATCCATACGTGCAGTGGTGAAATGTAAAATTTGTTACTACCGGTTCTGTGGGCGTGGCTTGGTGGGGGGGGGTAATGTGATTGGGTGGGCGTGGCCAACTTTTTTTTTTTACTTTTAAAAGCATTTTTTTCTACAACTGTAAGAGGTTGCAGAAAAAAATGCTTTTAAAAGCCTCTGATGATCAGGCAATTCAGCTGGGATCGCCAGAGGCTTTTAAAGGCATTTTTTTTTCCTACAACCTCTTCGGCTGAAGAGATTGCAGAAAAAAATGCTTTTTAGAAGCCTCTGACGATCCCAGCTGAGCCGCATGATCATCAGAGGCTTTTTTTAAAAAAAACTTTTAAAAGCATTTTTTCGGCCGAAGAGTTTGTAGAAAAAATGCTTTTAAAAGAGAAAACACAGCCTCTGATGATCGCACGGCTCACCTGGGAATAGGGGTGGGTGGGCAGGGATTTTTGCTACCGGTTCTCCGAACCACCCGCCTCCATCGCTACCGGATTGGGTGATCCGGTCCAAACTGGGGGCATTTCATCCCTGCATACCTTGCTGGAAAAGATGATACCTGAAATATTTTATCAAAAAATTATAGTAAAGAAAATATATACTTGATTATTCGTGTTATAACAGCAGCTAGGATTGTATTTGCACAAAATTGGAACAGTGAAGTGATCCTTACAGATGAGAATGTGATTAGGAAAATATTAGAATGTGCAGAAATGAACAGATTGAGATTGGCTATCAAAGAAAAAGAATAGAATAGAACAGAACAGAATAGAATTCTTTATTGGCCAAGTGTGATTGGACACACAAGGAATTTGTCTTTGGTGCATACTCTCTTAGTGTACATAAAAAGACAAGATACGTTCGTCAAGAATCATAAGGTACAACATTAATGGTAGTCATAGGGTACAAACAATCAAATCATTTTAGGAAACAGTCAATATAAATTGTAAAGATACCAGCAACAAGGTTACAGTCATACAGTCATAAGTGGGAGGAGATGGGTGATAGGAACGATGAGAAGATTAATAGTAATGCAGACTTAGTGAATAGTTTGACAGTGTTGAGGGAATTATTGGTTTAGCAGAGTGATGGCAACAAACGGATTATTATACAATTTGGGAATCTTTTTACTGGTGGTTGGAGAATAGACATAATAATTAATAGTTATTTAAAGCATAGAAAATGTATTAAAACTGTAGTTAATATAATTAATAAGAGTTAAATAGATTCCAATGGGATATATTAGATACTTAAGGTACTGGAAATTAAGCCAAGATGAGATTAAACAATGAATAAGTGTATATTTTAATGTTGGCACAAAATATTTGTACCCAGATGACACACAGGGAAATGGATTGTTTATATAAAAATAAAATCTAAAAAAAAACTTTAAAAAAAAGCAAGTGAGAAACAGAATCAGTGCTGGGGAGGGATCGTGGCTAAGCAGCCGAGATAAGCGCTGGACAATACAAATGTGTATCAGATCTTGGAAAGGGGAGCAATGCGAGACCTACACTTTTATGACTTCTGTTTAGTGAAACAATTCTGGAATAATAATTTTTTTAAAAAAAAACTCTTAAGGTTGGCTTCTACAATTTTGCTTTGTCCATATCCCATTTAAGGAAGTGCAGAATAGAAGAGGAAGGAAAGGCACCAGGAGATAAAGGGCAGAGAGAGAGAGAGACAATGGAACCCAAGAGAAAAATGTGCAGTTAAATCAGTTAAATTGCTGGTTTGCATCCAAGAGACCTGGGCATGCTTTTTTAAAAAAAAAATTTTAAATTTTTTTTTGTCTCCTATCTGACAGAGCCCCCCTCTGCTCCTCAGGGGGTGACAGCAATCGGTCTGGGTGCTAAAGTCCAGCTGCGTTGGTCACCGCCGCAGAACACGGGCGGACGCCAAGATGTCACCTACCGAGTGTCGTGCGAACAGTGCTGGCCAGACTCGGGGGACTGCCGGTCTTGTGACGCCACTCTCCGATATTCAGACAATCCGCACAAACTCACCGGCACGTCTTTGACGATTAGTGATCTGGAGCCTCACGTGAATTACACTTTCACCGTAGAAGCTCATAATGGGGTATCCTCCTTCAGTACCCAACGCAGCTACGGAGTCACTAGCATCAGCGTCAATCAGACAGGTAAAGGTATTGGGGATCGTAACCGGATTAAAAGGGACAGGATCTAAGGATACGGTGAGATGCCAATTGCCCGGGGCTGTCAGTTCGTGGCTCCTGGGTAGAATTAAGGCAGGCTACAGTTCTTTGTAGGGTAGGACAAGAAGCAATGGATGGAAACTCATCAAGGAGAGAAGCAATTCAGAACTAAGGAGACAGTTAAAACAATTAATCAGTGGAAGGACTTGCCTGCAGAAGTTGTGAATGCTCCAACAGTGGAAATTTTTAAGATGTTGGATAACCATTTGTCTGAAGTGGTGTAGGGTTTCCTGCCTAAGCAGGGGGTTGGACTAGAAGATCTCCAAGGTCCCTTCCAACTCTGTTATTCTATTTTATTCTTTGGTATTTGGTGAGACTCTGTCGATAGTTTAGTTCTACATCAAAATACCATATTTTTCGGAGTATAAGAAGCACTAGAGTATAAGATGCACCTTAGTTTTTGGGGAGGAAAATAAGAAAAATGCTGATAGGCAGGTGGATCGCCCTCCCGGAATATCTCCAATCAGCTGTTCCCAGAGGTGAATTTTAGCAACAGGTTCTTTGGTTGTGAGTTCTGTGCCTTGCTTTTTTTTTTTTTTTGCCTCTGAAAGCCTCCGAAACAGCTTCAGAAAAAAAACCTCTGAAGCTCTGTTTGGGGGCTTATTTTCTGAAGCTTCTTTTCTGAGGCTTTTTTCAGCTTCTGAATCCTCCGTTTGAGAGGCTGGGTGGGGCTACATTTGGAGTATAAGACGCACCCAGATTTTCCCCCTCTTTTGGGGGGGGGGAAAGGTGCGTCTTATACTCTGAAAAATACGGTAGTTCTATGACAGGGTCCATTGTGGCTCCTCTCTCCAAATTCTAATCATGGCTGCAGGAATGGAGAAAGGTTTCTCATTTGGGGCAGCCTCTTTTAACATTAGGGAAGCGCTCTAGTAACTAAGTTGTCCCCTACTGAAAGGCAGCGGGCTTTTGATTCTGTAAATCCAAGGTGGGTCGATAGGTAAATTCATGTCATCGTATCTGGCAAAGGCAATTATGGGGAAAGCGTAACTGGCTACATGCGGATTTTGTCAGATCTTCTTCATCCTCTTCCTCTTCCCCCTTGTTCAGAACCACCAAGAGTAACTTCAGTGACCATGGACAGTCGCACCACTACTACCTTAACGTTATCTTGGACCGTCCCCCCTCGCCAACAGAGCCATGTTTGGAAATACCAGGTTACTTACAAGAAGAAGGTATAACTCTCCGCCACCATTGCAACTTCCTTTGGTGGGCGGGGGTGGGGCTGGTATTTTGTAGTAGGAAAAGTGCGCTGCAAGGGCTTTATTTTTTTTTTCTCCTATTTTTGTTGCTTTGTTGTTGTTGCAGAAGGATGAAAACAGCTACTCCGTCCTGCGCTCTGAAGGAAACTCAGTCACCCTCCATAAGCTGACTCCTAAGACCAAGTATCTGGTGAGCGTCCAGGCGCTGACTCAGGAGGGCCACGGCGCCCACAGCATGGAACACGAGTTTGAGACACTCCCTGAAAGTGAGTTTGCTTTGGATTCTTTTTTTCTTTCTTTTTCTTTCTTTCTTTCTTTCTTTCTTTCTTTCTTTCTTTCTTTCTTTCTTTCTTTCTTTTCTTTCTCTCTCTCTCTCTCCTTCCTTCCTTCCTTCTTTCTTTTTTTCTCTCTCTCTCTCCTTCCTTCCTTCCTTCCTTCCTTCCTTCCTTCCTTCCTTCTTTCTTGCCTTCCTTCCTTTCTTTTCTTCCTTCCTTCCTTCCTTCCTGTTTTTGTCTGGTTTGGTTCTACAACCCAACAAGACAGACCCAGACTTCAGAGGATAATTAGAACTGCAGAAAAAACCATGGCTACCCACCATGGCTACCCACCATGGAGGACCTGTCCACTGCACGAGTCAAAAAGAGGGCTGTGAAAATATCTATAGACCCCTCGCATCCTGGACATAAACTGTTTCAACTCCTACCCTCAAAACGAGGCTCTAGAGCACTGCACACCAGAACAACTAGACACAAGGACAGTTTTTTCCCCAAACGCCATCACTCTGCTCAACAAATAATTCCCTCAACACTGTCAAACTATTCACTAAGTCTGCACTACTATTAATCTTCTCTTCCTTACTAGTACCTATCTCTTCCCACTTATGACTATAACCATGTTGCTTGTATCTTTAATTTATATTGTTTTTATTTGTTTCCTAGTATGATTTGATAGCTTATTAGTAACCTTGACTGTCACTAAGTGTTGTATCTTTGTATTCTTGAATGCATTTTATTCTCCTTATGTACCCTGAGAGCATATGCACCAAAGACAAATTCCTTGTGTGTCCGATCACACTTGGCCAATAAAGAATTCTATTCTATTCTATTCTATTCTATTCTATTCTATTCTATTCTATTCTATTCTATTCTATTCTATTCTATTCTATTCTATTCTATTCTATTCTATTCTATTCTATTCTACTCTACTCTACTCTACTCTACTCTACTCTACTCTACTTTCTCTTTCTTTTTCTTTCTCCTTTTTTTTTTTTGCAGAGGAAGCTTTTAGGATTAATGAGGTGGCAGCGAAAATAAATGCAGTATTGAGGCAGAGTTACCATTTGAGAACCATCTATCCTGATTAACTTGTCTTTTGAAAAGGCTTCCCCCTACCAAGAGGGGAAAGGAAAGAGGGGAGGGGAGGAGAAGAGTAGAAAAGGAAGGAGATATAAGTGGAGAAGAAGAGAGAGGGGGAAAATAGAGAGGGGACCAGAGAAGGAGAGAGAAGAAGAGGGGAGGAAAGAAGAGAGGGAGGAGAAAGAAGAGGAAAGGAGAGGGATGTTGTAAAAATGGGTGAAATATGTTGTACAGAAGAGAAAAGAAAACAGATAATTTCATATATATTTTTTCTCTTGAGGGTTATACTATTGAAATTATAATGGAAGGTAATACGGATGCTAAAGCACATCGGTTTAGATGTTACTGCATACTAGTTAATATTTATATGAAAATTAAAATTTTGTGTAAAAGATAGGAGTAAATAATATGAAACAAGGAAAATGGAATGCAATAATTAGAAACATGTTTATATGTATTGAAATGTATGCTACTCAAACATCGCGCCATTCACCCAATGATCTGTATACATTTTTAAAAATAATAATAAAAACTTGATTAAAAGAAAAGAAAAGGTTCCCCCCCATCTATAGTACTCTTCTCTCCATAGATCCAGAGGGTGTGAATACTGCTGCGGTCCTTGGAGGATCCATTGCTGGCTCCATCTTCATGCTTGCTTTCATCGTGATAATTTTTCTCTTCATTCGACAGAGGTTGGTGTTATTTGTTTTTAAATCCTGTTTCTTTCGAACATGAGGAGGTTTAGGTGGGCTGAAAATGCCCCATTTCCCATAATTTTGTCCTCCACGTGCCTCCACTGTAACACCCAGGCTCTGTGGGTATTGAAAAAATACAAATCTTATGCCCAAAGAAGTGTGCAGGCGATGGGCCAACTGTCTCAGTTTCCTCACTCCAACCCTTTTTTCCCCAGCAACTGCACTTCCTCGGTTACTATTTTTTTCACAGTCCATCTTTTTTGCTGGAATTTTTTCAAAGGTGAGGGAGAGGTGGGTGGGGAGAACAGGGGTAGGGGTGGGAGAGTTAGCAAAAGGAAATGTAGAATTCCATCCAGAGGACCAACAATCTTTAGAATTCAGAATAACAGAATTGAGATCTCCTAGTCCAACCCCCTGCTTAGGCAGGAAACCCTACACCACTTCAGACAAATGGTTATCCAACATCTTCTTAAAAACTTCCACTGTTGGAGCATTCACAACTTCTGCAGGCAAGTTGTTCCACTGATTAATTGTTCTCACTGTCAGGAAATTTCTCCTTCGTTCTAAAGTTGCTTCTCTCCTTGATTTCCACCCATTGCTTCTTGTCCTGCCTTCAGGTGCTTTGGAAAACAGCTTGACTCCCTCCCTCTCAAGGGTCAGCCCTTGAGATATTGGAAGACTGCTATCATGTCTCCCCTAGTCTTCCTTTTCATTAAACCACTTCCTGCAATTGTTCTTCATATGTTTTAGCCTCCAGTCCCCTAATCATCTTTGTTGCTCTTCTCTGCACTCTGCAATCTAGATGGACATCTAGCCCTTTGAGAAATGTCTGTCAATTTAATCTCTCCTGGGTTTGCACATTTAAAAAAAAAAAATTACAGTAGAAGAAAGCGTGCTAAGCTAGAGACAGGCGTATCATCCAGTTTTTTAAACCTGCAAGAAAATGAACATTAATAGTAGGCCCAGGGTGCCATTTTTGCAGAAGAGAGAACTTGGAAGAGGAAACAATGCAGCAACTGAGATTGATAAGCATCTCCCGGGCCTCCTGCTGAAGACTGGGCCTCCTTATTTCAAAGTTTTAATAACAATGGGAGAGGAGAAATACTACAATACAAAACAGGCTTCTTTAATCCAGCTGTTGGGAGATGCGTGTGTGTCTTTGGGAGAAGTTGAAGACTCTGCCGTCTTTCAGGAATTATCAATTAACTTTTCAAATTTTCATTTAGGAAAAAGAATTTGCGGGCCCGACAGACTTCAGAAGATGTTTACTTTTCCAAATCTGGTGAGTATTAAGTTGCTTGATTGTACGTGGAGTGGCACGTGGAACCATGTCGCTTGGCACGCACGGCGTCGCCTGTTCCTCTTCTGGGTTTCTGGTGTGCATGTGTGCACAACAATCAGCTGGCCTTTTTGCATGTGGCAGTGCCAGAAGGAAGGTGGTCTTCCATTTTCCTGTGTGAGCATGCGCGCTGGCCAGCTGATCGCCCCACACGCATGCGTGCCAGAAACCCGGAAGAGTAGCTGGCTGAAACCGGAAGTTGAGTAGCTGATACTGGAAGTTCGGGCGCTGAAATTGGAAGTTCAGTAGCTGAAAGTTCAGTAGCTGCAACCGGAAGTTCATTAGTTCAGTCGCTGAAACCAGAAGTTCCGTAGCTGAAACTGGAAGTTCATTAGTTCAGTAGTTGAAACTGGAAGTTCAGTCGCTGAAACTGGAAGTTCCGTAGCTGAAACCGGAAGTTCATTAGTTCAGTAGCTGATACTGGAAGTTCAGTCGCTGAAACCGGAAGTTCAGTAGCTGAAAGTTCTGTAACTGAAGCCGGAAGTTCATTAGTTTAGTAGCTGAAACCGGAAGTTCAGTCACTGAAACCGGAAGTTCCGTAGCTGAAACCGGAAGTTCATTAGTTCAGTAGCTGATACTGGAAGTTCGGGCGCTGAAACCGGAAGTTCAGTAGCTGAAAGTTCAGTAGCTGAAACCGGAAGTTCATTAGTTCAGTCGCTGAAACCGGAAGTTCCGTAGCTGAAACCGGAAGTTCATTAGTTCAGTAGCTGATACTGGAAGTTCAGCCGCTGAAACCGGAAGTTCAGTAGCTGAAAGTTCTGTAACTGAAGCCGGAAGTTCATTAGTTTAGTAGCTGAAACCGGAAGTTCAGTTGCTGAAACCGGAAGTTCCGTAGCTGAAACCGGAAGTTCATTAGTTCAGTAGCTGAAACCAGAAGTTCAGTAGCTGAAACCGGAAGTTCCGTAGCTGAAACCGGAAGTTCATTAGTTCAGTAGCTGAAACCGGAAGTTCAGTCAACGAAACCGGAAGTTCAGTCGCTGAAATCGAAGTTCATTTTCGGGCATGCGCATGTGCCCTGGGCAGCTTCTCTTCCACGTTGCAGCCCAGACGTGCGCTCAGTGCCGAAAAGGTTCGCCATCCCTGCAGTAATCTTCTCTGGGCCCTGAGTAGGAACGTTCGTTCTTCATATTTTTTTAAAAATTAAAAAAAGCGTATTTTTATCCAATCACTAAAGAGGCAGACCGCGGAGAGAGGCTGGGTTTGGGTCTGAGCGAGCACAGCGTTTCTCTCCACTCCACAGCAGGGAGCTCCCTTGGCGTGCCATTCCCATTTTTTATCCTTTGACTCTGCAGATCAGCTCAAACCCCTGAAGACTTATGTGGATCCCCACACCTACGAAGACCCCAATCAGGCGGTCCTGAAGTTCACCACCGAGATCCACCCTTCCAGCATTTCCCGACATAAAGTGATCGGAGCAGGTATGGCATCCCCATCATCTCAAACAGGGCAGGGAAGAGAATGTGGCTTCTTTCTCCTGGGGCAGTTTGCTGGTTTTCTTCCAAGTGGTTTACATTTATTTAATCTCCCACTCCGTCATCAATTATTCAAAGGGATTCTTTCAACACCTCCGTTTTTTCCTCTGGTTAGGAGAATTTGGTGAGGTTTACAAAGGAATTCTGAAAAGCGGGAAGAAGGAGAGCCCCGTGGCCATAAAGACGCTGAAATCTGGTTACACCGAAAAACAACGCATTGACTTTTTGAGCGAGGCGAGCATCATGGGGCAATTCTGTCACCACAACATCATTCATTTGGAAGGAGTTGTCTCCAAATGTAAGTGCCGGGTAGAATCCTAGCTTGGGTCTTGGTTTCTGGCTCCAAAACATCACTTTCCCCTAGCACAGGGGTCTGCAACCTTCAATACTCAAAAGAGCCATTTAGACCCGTTTCCCACAGAAAAGAAAACACTGGGAGCCACAAAACCTGGGTGGGCGTGGTCAACTCAATGTCACTCCCACCAGTCACATGACCCCCTAACCACACCTACCCAACCGGTCATTAGGGCAGAGTATCAGTTGTTTAAAAACACCGGGAACCACAAAATCCTTTTGATCTCTCTCTCTCCCCCCCTCCCTCTCCCTTTCCCCCGTATCTCTCTGTCTCTGCCCTGGCCACTTCTCCATTCCCCACCGTCACCCTTACCTTCTCAGGCCAGGCGAGGAGTGACTGGAAGGGGAGGGCGAGGGGTGGGGCCAGCCAGTGGTGGGATCACCTGACAGGGAGCCACAGCGGATGGCCCAAAGAGCTGCACGCGGCTCCAGAGCCACAGGTTGCTGACCCCTGCCCTAGCACGTGAGCAGGTGAGATCTTGAGTGGGTTTCACCTGTCAGCCTTTCCTTTTCTTTCCAGATAAGCCTTTCATGATCATCACCGAATACATGGAGAATGGTGCCCTGGATAAATTCCTGCGGGTAGGTCTACACCCTTTCCCCTTCCAAACCTCTTCTTATGCGTAAAGCAAGGGAGGCCGATCAGAAGTGGGCTTCACATTCTGTCACCACCAGTTTGCCCAACATCAGAAATATGAGCGTGCACATGTGTGCAATGTCAAACAACACGGGAATATACACGTGTGCACCATCCACACATGTATGCGGCGTCAAAACCACAGCGATATAGGATGGGATTGCGCCCAGGCGGCCCACCTGGGCCCACCCACAGTCACTACTACCAGTTTGCCCGAACCGGTCTGAACCGGCTGAAAACCACCTCTGAATACCAACCGGCTGATTCACCTCCTCCCTTGTGAATCGACCCTTTCAAATTCTCAAAAGTGAAGAGAGCTTGGAGGTGTGTCTGGGCCTGACTCGATCATCTGTTTAAAATCAAGTCGGTTAGCTGAAAGTATGATGGCTCTGAATCCTTCCACTCTTTTATCCAACAGGAAAAAGACGGGGAGTTTTGTGTCATCCAGTTGGTAGGCATGTTGAGAGGAATCGCTTCCGGAATGAAATATTTGGCCAGCATGAACTACGTCCATCGGGATCTGGCCGCTCGCAATATCCTCGTGGACAGCCAGCTGGTCTGCAAAGTCTCCGATTTTGGTCTATCTCGTGTCCTGGAGGATGATCCCGATGCTACTTATACCACCAGCGTAAGTAATCCCGGATGACTGTCTTCCCTCTTAGGTGTCGAATTGCCAAGATAACTGTGAACAACAGGGAGATGGCTATGGCAGAAGCAAAATGCCTAGAGCTAGGGATGACATAAGGGAACTATTGCTAGGTTGAATGTGAATCTGGAAAAAGAGGAGGAGAGGGATACAGAGATCTAAAAAGAAAGATGTCAACAGATGAATTTGTTTTATTCCATCGACTCTAGTGCGGTGATGGCTAACCTTTTTGCCATCGCGTGCCAAAAGTGGGGGGTACAGAGGGGGGTTCATGCGCGTGTGTGCCCACACCATAATTCTATGCATCCCGCCCACCTGTGCATGCCCGGGCACTCCCCCCGCTTTTGGCATGTGATGACATAGTGGGTCCGGTAGGCCCATTTTTCACCCTCCCCGGGCTCCAGAGGCTTTCTAGGACATGTGCCATAGGTTCGCAATCACGGCTCTAGTGGGAGCCGTCTGGTAGGAAAGGAGGGGTAGGGAATGAAGAAACGTTATAAACGTTTATAAACCAGTGGGGAGTTGGCCAAGTCTCTAGCTCAAAACTGATTTCTGTTCATTAACATCTGCCAAAAAGAGCTCTAATGTTTGCGAGAACTGCTGCTCTGCCTCACTTGTCACTTCACGTGTACGGATGGTTTTGGCCTAGCATGACGATTGAATTCGGTCACTCTGGTTTGTAAGCAAGATTTATGGCTTGTCGTCGTACAAAAATCAGGCCCCCTACACCTTGTTTGGCAAATCACGAAGAAAGCAAATGTGCCACAGTGCAAATATGTGAATCCCAGCAAAAGCCTAAGTGGGTAGGGATATGTTTAGAAAACCAAAAGTATTAAAGGTCTTTGAAGTCAGAGGAGGACACTTAGTTATTTATAAATTTTTTAAAAAATTATAATTTATGTATGAAGGTGAAACATGCTTGGTGATTTGCGTCCTTCCAGCATTAATGCTTTTGATTTGCAAGTTTGCTTTTCCTCCCACTCAGGGCGGGAAAATCCCCATCCGATGGACGGCACCTGAGGCCATCTCTCATCGCAAATTCACTTCTGCCAGCGACGTCTGGAGCTACGGAATCGTCATGTGGGAAGTGATGTCCTACGGTGATCGGCCATACTGGGAGCTCTCCAATCATGAGGTAGGCCCTTGGGGACCCCGGGTGCCAGAAGTGGGATTTAGCCCTGGCAATGCCTGCCGTTGCCCCTTGTCTCCTTCTAACACTCTTACTTATAAAATGGCCTAAAGACATTCCCACCGGTGGAAAAAGAGGTGCTCACATCCAGTCAAGAACAAAGAAAAGAGTCTTCCCATTTTATTATCCAGCTGAAGAAAAGAGCTTTTCTTTGAGAACTGTAGCTCATCTTCACCAGGCATTTGTTTTAGAATCCGGGGGGTGGAAGGGACCTTGGAGATCTTCTGGTCCAGTGATGGCAAACCTTTTCAGCACCAAGTGCCAAAAAGGTTGCATGGAAATGCCGTTGCATGCACATGCTCATCAGGACCATGTTCCAGAAAAGTCAAACTACACACACCAGTTTTCGGCACGGCCATGCACACAAAGTGATCGTGCTCTGGAAAAGCCAAACTTCCGTGTTCTGGCATGCGTGCACACCCGACAATCAGCTGGCCAGTGTGCATGCACAGACTGGTTTTTGGCTCTGCCGCACACACTAAGGGCAGCTGATTGTCACGCATGCATTGCACGCTAGGAACCCGGAAGGCAAACAGGCAAGGCTGCGCGTGCTGGGCAACACGGCTTCGCGTGCCACTTTGGGCACATGTGCCATAGGTTCACCATCACCATAGGTTCTAGTCCATTCCAGGAATCCTCAAGTCCATTCTTGGAATCCTCAAGTGACGGATTCCTCCACAACTGTAGGCAGGATGTTGTTCACTGCCCTCAGAGGCAGGAAATCCCTCCATTTTCCAATCCTTGTCGTCCCCTGGAGCAAACATCCACTTTGGAAGGGGCACGAAGAGACACCTGTCCAACGTAGCCTCTCAAGTTTTGAAATACTTTTGTACCATTTAAAGGTTTTTATATTCGTGATTGTTATGTTAACGTTGAGTTTTAACTGTGTATTTTAGTTACCTATCTTAAGTATTCAAGAAGAGACGTGGTGGCTCAGTGGCTAAGACACTGAGCTTGTCGATCGAAAGATCGGCAGTTCAGCGGTTTGAATCCCTAGTGCTGCCGCGTTACAGGGTGAGCTCCCATGATTTGTCCCAGCTTCTGCCAACCGAGCAGTTGGAAAGCACGTAAAAAAAATAATGCATGTAGAAAAATAGGGACCACTTTTGGTGGGAAGGAAACAGCGTTCCATGCGCCTTTGGCTTTGAGTCATGCTGGCTGCATGACCACGGAGGCGTCTTCAGACAGCGCTGGCTCTTCGGTTTTGAAATGGAGATAAGCACCGCCCCCTAGACTCGGGAACGACTAGCACATATGTGCGAGGGGAACCTTTACCTTTTTTAAAGTATCCATCTTAAGACTTCAAATACAAGATGCAAACTAACACAAAAAATTTAAATTAAGTCCAGAAAGTAGCTATTTGCAGGGGAAAGCGGCCTCCGTTTGAAAAGGCAGAACAGCATTCCGTAGATCAATTTTATCTAACGAAAAGACTTAACATGATCAATGTGGATCTTGTTATTCCAGCTTAGTTGAAAGGGTTTTGAAATTCCCATGAGGATGTGATGCAAGGGCTCTTTGACCATCCGTTTTGCTGGGTGATTTATCTGAGTGCTTGTCTTTGGAAAGGCTGCAGGTTGCCGGACCGTTAACCCTGTCAAAAGCTTTTTGTCCGTGGGTGTATGGTCTCCGCGGATGACTCCCAACTGCTGTTTTCCTTCCCCAAATAGGTAATGAAAGCAATTAACGAGGGCTTCCGACTCCCTGCCCCCCTGGAGTGTCCTTCTGCCATCTACCAGCTGATGATGCGTTGCTGGCAACAAGAGAGAAGCCAGCGACCTAAATTCACGGACATTGTTAGCATCCTGGACAAGCTCATCCGCGCTCCTGAGTCGCTCAAGACTTTGGCAGAGTTTGACCCTCGGTAAGTCTTGCTCTCGAATCCTTGGGCCTTTCTTGCAGTTTCGGAACCTTCGTCTCTGCTTTTGGACCCTGGCTCCTGTCCTAGATAAAGGGAGTCAGCAACCCGTGGCTCTGGAGCCGCATGTGGCTCGTTCATCCCTCTGCTGCGGTTCACTGTAGCTGATCCGCAGCACAATTTTGAGAGGAGCTTCCGCAGTGGTGAAATCCAAATTTTTTTACGATCGGTTCCTTGGGTGTGGCCTGGTGGGTGTGGCAGGGGAAGGATAATGCAAAATCCCTATTCCCTCCCCACTCCTGGGAGAAGGATACTGCAAAATCTCCAGAGGTGGTATTTGCCAGTTCTCTGAACTGCTCAAAATTTCCGGTACCGGTTCTCCAGAACCTGTCAGAACCTGCTGGATTTCACCCCTGGTTTAAGGTTGCCGACCCCTGCCCTAGAAGAATGTACGTAGGAACAGGCCCAGAAATAAGAATGCCATGTTTAATTCCCCAAATCCCCAGCCCTATTTTAGAAATTATTTGGTTCTAAAGAGCTGCGGGCCTTTTTTTTTTTTTTTTTTTTGTCATCTTTGAAGGATTTCCATCCGTTTACCCAGCACCAGCGGCTCAGAGGGGGTTCCTTTCCGAACTGTGGCAGAGTGGCTGGAGTCCATCAAAATGCACCAGTACACAGAGCACTTCCTAGAGGCTGGGTATAACGTCATTGAGAAGGTGGTGCAGATGACCAACGAGTGAGTGTGGCTTTGCAGGCACATGCCCCTGGGAAACGAGCCTTTGGCCATGGAGCTCTTTACCCCCCCCCCCACACACACACCACAGCCCACAGGGTATCTCATTCCACTGCATTTGAAATCTTTGTTCTGCTCTGTAGGAAGAATTTACCGTATTTTTCAGACTGTAAAACGCACCTGACTATAAGGCGCACCTAAATGTAGAAGAGGAAACCGTTTTTGGCTTCCACGGCCCCCATTTTCGGGCTTTTTTTCTGCCCATTTTCTAGGCTTTTACAGCCCATTTTGAGGCTTTTTTCATCCCCTTTTAGAGGCTGTTTTCATCCCCTTTTCGAGGCTTTTTGGCCGATTTTTGAGACTTCTTTCAGCCCGTTTTCGAAGCTTTTTTGGCCCATTTTCAAGGCTTTTTTCGTCCCAATTTAAAGGCTTTTTAAAGGCTGTTTTCCCCCCCAAAAATTGGCCCCAAAATGGGGCATGCGTAGACAAAAACAACAACAACAATGGTCGGCAGGTAGACGGGGCTTCAGCAATATTCGACTCTATAAGACGCACAGACATTTTCACCCCCTTATGGGAGACAAAAAAGTGCGTCTTCTAGTCCAAAAAATACAGTACGTCATTCTTCTAAAAGATTTGTCTAAGCATCCTCCTAAGGATACCCCCTTTGCCCTACTTTTCAAACAGAAAACTAGACCTTCTCTCACCCATTAATGATAACCTTTTAGCAAGAAGTAGGAAATGCACATGGTGCAAAAATTATGCGTAGATGGAATATGATACCTTCCTTAAAAAACCCATTCCGGGGACACATAATGCCATTTTTCTTTCTTGGTTCGCATGGAAGTCCCAACCCATGGGACATCTGTGACCTGGGTGACTTGAGAATCTCCACAGACATTCACGTGGACGTAGCCTGGAAAATTACGCATTTGTACACTTTGGTTTTTTTTTTTTCATTTGTGTTCCCCTCCCTGATGAGTTTATATTTCATTTGCCTTTATCAAATTTGCTTAGAGGTGGCTATATACGAGAATGTCATGCATTCGCAATAAAGGAGGATAAAACTATGACTTTCTCCCCACCCACCCACCCCCCCAAAAATATGCAGTACAGCAAATTCCATTTGCTCTGCCCGCTGTCTTCTTAGGAGCGAAGGGCTCCGAAGACCTACCCTATAATTAAGTCATTTTATGCCGCCAGAAAAGCAAGAGAGGCTTATTAAATGCAGCGGGATATCTGGCCTTTTGAGATCTCTGTAAGGGAGTTTACAATCCCACTGCACAGAGGCTATAATATACTAAAAACAAAACAAAAAAAAAAAACCCAAATTATTACATATTGCGGTTGGCTATTTTAAAGGAAAGAAGCCGAAGCTACTTAATGTCTCTGAATCAGCAAGATTCCCCACTAATTCTTTTCGTCTCTTCTTCACGTCCCCAGGGACATCAAGAGAATTGGCGTGCGTCTACCAGGACACCAGAAGCGAATTGCCTACAGCCTCCTAGGACTGAAAGAACAAGTCTCCACCATTGGCATTCCAATTTGAGCCGGAGAAATGGTATCCGGTATGGGTAGCTCAGTTGCCCCTCGGCGGCTACCCGCTCATTGCTTGCTCAGCCTAGAACAATTCGCAAAACAAGACTTCCTGGTATATACTTGAAGTGGAGCATCGACGTTGACCTCTCCTCACCAAAGATGCCGGCAGTTTAAGTGCCTCTCTTCCCTGCTCGTATTTATTGCCTGTTTTTCTGATGAACCGGTTGGAACCGCCAGTGTGCCATTTCATGAAGTATCCAGGATGGTGCCGTACTTCCTCAAAGAGAGTGGCCATGCGGCATCCTGCCAAGCCTCACAAGTTTTGCCTGGAAAGACCCTCAGGCTACTGAATGTTTATAACCCGCCTCCCACACACCCCTTCTTCCATCTCCATTGTGCCTCCGAAACCTTTGACGACTGCAACTTGAGATCATCGGTCCACCGCTGGCGTGCCACACTCCTCTCCTGAGTTTGTTTGTTTTTCTAAAACAAAAGCCTGCTCCTCCTTTTCACATTCAGATATCCTAGGGCAGTGATGGCTAACCTTTTTGCCATTACGTGTCAAGAGCGGGGGAGTGCACGCGTGTCCACACCCATAATTCTATGCGCCCCACCCCATGTGCATGAGCGCGTGCACTCCCCTGCTTTTGGCACGCAATGGCACAGTGGGGCCGGTAGGTCTGTTTTTTGCCCTCCCCAGGCCCCAGAGGCTTTCTAGGAGCCTGGGGAGGATGAAAACAGGCTTCCCCACCATTACCCCAGAAGCCCTCCAGAGGCCAGAAATGGTCCCTTTGCCAACTTCAAACAGGTCATTTCTGGCCTCGGTGGTGGCGGTGGTGGTGGTGGTGGTGGAGAAGGCTGTTTTTGCCCTCCCCAGGCTCCTAGAAAGGCTCTGGAACCTGGGAGAGCGAAAAACAGGCCTTCCTCACTCACCCCCGGAGGCCCTCTGGAGGCCGGAAACAGCCTGTTTCCCGACTTCCTGTGGGCCCAGAAGGCCCGAAAATCAGGCACCAGAGCTGAGCTCAGGTGCCCACTGATATGGCTCCCCGTGCCACAGGTTTGCATCACGGCCCTAGGGTCTTTTTCTTTAACATTAAAAGTGAAGGAGTCCATAATTATAGCTTATATAAGAAGCTAGGCTTTAGTTTTAATACGATTAGCACCATGCACATTTAGAAGGACTGTTGCATGTTCTCTTCTTAATTTATGCTGCTCTTCGGGCATCGAAGAGTTTTTCTTCTATATTTTTTACTCTTTTATTCTTTAATGAACCTAATCTGGCACTTCCAAGAGGCTTTACACAGACTCTGCTCAAGCCTCACCTTAACGGTGGTTTGCCAAGAGTAATCCAGAGACCAACACTTCCGCAAGTCATCTTACTGTTATTTATTCACCCTTCCTTCCAAACTGTTTCTTAAATGCACTCTTGACTTCTGGACAGTTATTCTTCCTTCATAACAATATTTCATTATTAATGTTAATTTATTTTTATATTTATTACTTTTTTTAAAAAAAAGAAAGAAAAAAGAACTGTTTCAATATTAAACATAATGCCTATTTTTTAAAAAAAAGAATTTTACTTTTGTTTGGGCATAAAATAATTCTCGAGCTTAAATAAAATGTTTTTATTCTTTTCCGATGTTTTAATGTGAGTTGGAGGAAACGAAGGGTGTGGAATGGGAAAATACCAATAGTAGGATTCAGATAGCTAGCGAAGGACAGGAGGTTCGGGATTAACCAAAGCAAGGTACGGTGCACCACATAATAAACATAATAAGGTGGACAACTATTAAAATATGAGCCAGCAATGTGCAGCAGCTGCCAAAAAAGCCAACACAGTTCTAGGCTGCATAAACAGAGGGATAGAATCAAGTTCACATGACGTGTTGATACCACTTTTTAAGGCCTTGGTAAGGCCACACTTGGAATCCTGCATCCAGTTTTGGTTGCCACGATGTTAAAAGGATGTGGAGACTCTAGAAAGAGTGCAGAGAAGAGCAACAAAGATGATTAGGGGACTGGAGGCTAAAACATATGACGAATGGTTGAAGGAACTGGATATGTCTAGTTTAATGAAAAGAAGGACTAGGGGAGACATGATAGCAGTCTTCCAATATAGGGAAGAGGGAGTCAAGCTATTCTCCAAAGCACCTGAGAATAGAACAAGAAGCAACGGGTGGAAACTAATCAAGGAGAGAAGCAACTTAGAACTAAGGAGAAATTTCCTGACAGTGAGTACAATTAATCAGTAGAACAACTTGCCTGCAGAAGTTGTGAATGCTCCAACACTGGAAGTTTTTAAGAAGACATTGGATAACCATTTTTTTGAAATGAAACTGGCAGGTCTAAGCCATAAAGTCTAGTTTGGAAATAAAAGGAGCTCACTGGGCAACCATATTTCTTCATCAACTTCCCAGCCATATTTGCTCGTTTTGGTTCACATTTCTGAATATTCAAGTTTAGATTTCTGTTGCTTTACGTGCAACGGAGAAAAGGCGCTTTCCTTGATGGGTGCGAAGGGATCAAGAAGATCCTCCTATGGAGCACTACAAAAATGGGGAATTAATCTCTCTGAACATCCCTATGTACTCGTATGCAACGAGCAAGCTCCGTGTTTTAACTCAGCCTGAAATTACCATGGTCCCATGTGTTCTGTCTTAGGCTTCCTGATACAGTAAAAGCACACAACGAGTCCCCAAAACCCTCTTTTTATTTCAACAGCTGTGAATTCTGCTCATTCACAGCCTGTTCATTCTCAATCTGTTCATTCACAGATGAGTCCCAAATAGTTGTAAAGAGTCCTTCGGGATAAGGCTGATAAACACCCACCTTTATCTCCCTTGACACGCTGCCAAAGATCTAATTGGCAATTAGCTTTGCAAGGCCACAAGGAACACAGAACCAAACAGAGCTTCAGACGTTAAACTGCACAGAATTAACAATGTTGCTTCCTGCAAAGGGCTCACGTGCCTTTGCTCCTCTTTTAAATCTTATGGGAGGGGCCAATCATCTCCAAGCCTTACTCCTGAGTCGTCCTTTTTGTTTTAACTGTTCTTGCCTTCTGGCAGCTCTGCGTATGCACGCACTGGGAACAGGCTCCCCCTGTTCCTCTGCCTCACTGATGTCTGACTCTGGAGGCTCCAGAGGCAGCACATAACTCCCAGATGGCCCTAGCCTCATCTCTGCCCCTAACTCAGAGTCCTCGTCCGAGCCTTCCCCAGACTCCAGGACTGGCCCATGGTCCTCCCCAGCCTCCTCACTGTCCGACTCCGCCGGCAGCTCCGCAGGCCGCCCGGCGGACCACAACACCACCGAGGCAGAACTCCGTTCTCAGAATGATCCCGATAGGTTTAATTGCTGCAGACTCTCCTTCCTTGGACCTGCCTGTCTACAATGCATGCTCCGGGCCCTGCCAGATGGATTTCTTTTCATGCAGCACCTGATATTTTGCACAGCAGCGCAAACTTTCGTTCAGTGCATGACCGTACCTGTTTGCAAACAGCCCACAAAATGACTTGCAAGTTTTAATCCCACAGTAAGTGCCAACCTAGAGGGGGGAAAAGATGGCAAGTCCGATAAGCAGTTCTATCTCGGGGAAAGCCAGGCTACAAATTAGTCTACATACGCTCATTTAGAGTTAGAAAAAAAAATCCTGTTAAGCAGTGTGCCCTGTCTTAATGCCAAGAGGAACAAGCCCCAGCTTGGTTATTTGTCTGAGACACAGCTACCTGGCCAATTCTCAGATCTCTTGCTGGGATTTCCACAAAGTGATTTCCCCTCCCCAACTGAGCTGATAAGTGTATCGCTTCACGGGGATTGTGTAACCCTGGAGTTGAGAAACAGAACTAGAAAGCTGACGGGCATTTGTTGTTTGGCTCAACAAATTCGAAGCAAGTGGATTCTAAAGAAAATGTGGGCAGGCAAAAACAGAGCCTCACAGCCCGCAAGCTGCAGGAGGATCAGAGGACTGAACGTGGGCAAAAGTCATCTGCTGTTGTTAACTAAAGGGAGGAAAACACAGCAGGCAGTAGAGAGAAGAAAGACAGCGGCTTTAGCAAGCTGGATGGAAAATCGAGGGGAGTGGGTGGCAGATTCACACAGGTTGCCTACAAGGGAAGTCAAACTGTGAATATTCATGACCGTGTCATTTTACCAATTCCCAAAGCTGAGTGCCTCTCGTAGAGTTATTCAAACGATTTAGCCACCCATCTCTCACAATACAAAGACTCTAGGAGAGAAACATTGATTAAAACCGCAATTACCTGCCCAAGCAATTTCTTGGGAGTTGATATGGGGATGAATGTCTTAATGGAAAAATCTCTATCCTTCTCTTTTGGTGCAGGGAAGAGTATCAAGGCAGGGGAAGGAAACTTAGAGAGAAGATTCTCAATGAAAATCGTCCTACTGCCATCTTGAAAAATACACTTCAAACCACTACAGATTAATAGAATTGGAAGGGATCTTGTAGGTCATCTAGTCCAACCCCCACCCCCCAGCTCAAGCAGGAAACCCTACACAATTTCTGACAAATGGCAGTCCAATTTTTTCTTGAAAGTCTCAAGTGAAGAAGCTCCCACAACTTCCGAAGGCAACTTCTGTTCCGTGGGTTGATTGCTCTCACTGTCAGAAAGTTCCTCCTCATTTCTAGGTTGAATCTCTCCTTGGTCAGTTTCCATCCATTATTCCTTGTCTGGCCTTCGGATGCTTTGGAAAATATCCTGACACCCACCCCCTCCTCTCTGTGTCAGCCCTTCAAATATTGGAAGGCTGCTATCATGTCTCTCCTGGTCCTTCTCTTCACTAGACTAGCCAGGCCCAGTTCCTGCAACCGTTCTTCATATATTTTATTCTCCAGTCCCCTAATCATCCTGGTTGCTCTCCTTTGCATTAGAGATGGCTACAAGCTCTCGTTTTATTCCGTTTGATATTTAAGATTCAGCACTCTCTCCAACCACCCTAATTTCAGCTCTGTTTTGCCACCATTCCCCTTTTCAATCCTAATTTAAGATGTGGAGCCAGCTGTTTAATTACCAGCACGCAGATTGCCTCCCATCACTTCCTGCAAATAAGCAGGACACTGTACAAAACATTGGGCTCAATAAGAGCTAGGACATCAACCCCAGGGATAGACTGGCTCCCGCTCTGTATCCCCCAAAAAATATCCCAGGAGGAAGCCACCTCCTTTGAAGGCAGTCAGAAATTGCTGTTTGCCGCAAGTCTGCAGGAATGCAGCATCCATGTGGAAAGTGCTCCCCGCAACACACCCAAGAAATACATGGGGGAGACCCCCCTCAGAGCTCACCCTCAATTTCTCTGCATATCACAGCACTTTATGGCATCTACCGGCC
Organism: Masticophis lateralis; assembly: GCA_030761175.1. Lineage (NCBI taxonomy): Eukaryota > Metazoa > Chordata > Lepidosauria > Squamata > Colubridae > Masticophis > Masticophis lateralis. Next base: position 7,861,000 of record JAUDYJ010000016.1, read on the forward strand.
ATTCAGATAACTTTTGCAAAAGGAACAGAGAAGTGGGAAGTCATTTCCATATGAAAAACAACGTGAAGTCAGCAATATCGTGTTGCCCTTCCCCACTGATTTCTGACTTATAGGAGCACTCTTGCCTTTCTTAACCAGACTTTGCTTACAAGGATATTCTCTGCCGGCTTTTGTTTTTTTAGAATAGATATAAAAGGGTCTTAATGAAAAGATTTATAGAACACTTTTGTTTTTTGCTTCCCTCGTGGCTACATGCACTGTGAAGATAAAGGTAAAGGTTCCCCTCGCACATATGTGCTAGTCATCCCTGACTCTAGGGAGCGGTGCTCATCTCCGTTTCAAAGCCGAAGAGCCAGCGCTGTCCGAAGACGTCTCCGTGGTCATGCGGCTGGCATGACTCAACGCCAAGGGCGCACGGAACGCTGCTCCCTTCCCACCAAAAGTGGTCCCTATTTTTCTACTTGCATTTTTTTTTACATGCTTTCAAACTGCTAGGTTGGCAGAAGCTGGGACAAGTCACGGGAGCTCACCCCTATATATGCAGCATTAGGGATTCGAGCCACTGAACTGCCGACCTTTCGATCGACAAGCTCAGCGTCTTAGCCACTGAGCCACCGCGCCCCTTACTGTGAAGATATGGTGGCTCAAAGGGCCGATCCAGACGGGCGTCTGACCTCCCTCGGTTCCGATATTATGAGTGGGCAATATTGGAATAATTGCGAATAATACCGATCCCCTATAAATCAAGAATGCCTCCTACAAAGGCAGCATTTAAGATCCAGCTGCTGCAATTACTTGTGAGTTCAATCCCAGGCAGGCTCAAGGTCGACTCAGCCTTCCACCCTTTATAAGGTGGGTCAATTGAGGACCCAGTTTGTTGGGGGCTATAAGCTGACTTTGTATAAATATAAATATACAAAAGTATGAAGGCTATTGCTTAACGCATTGTAAGCCGCCCTGAGTCTCCAGAGAAGGGCGGCATATAAATCAAATTTAAAAAAAAAAGAATAAATTGACAAAAAAGTACTTGAGATACCATCTCAACCCGGTAAGCATGAAGGAAGCATGGTCAATAAAAGGGAACATGTCAAGTGAAAGGAAGCGGATTGCGTGCAGAGAAAAGCAGGCAACTTTTAAGGAATACCCTGAGCTGAACTCTGGTTGACCCAATGAGCTGGCATGACCACCATAGCCTCGAGCTGGTGAAAACTGGTTATCTGCTACCAAGAGGTAGATATTTCTGCAGGTTGCAGGTGTTAAGGAATTTTCCCAAAGAACAAATACCGACATGTACTCGCTTGGCTCTTGTTAATTAAACGAAATAAGGTAATTAAATATGTACTACTGGAAATGGGTTTATTCTGCTCTTGTAGCTACCCTAGTGCCATTTTCCTTTCTGAAGGGGTAACCAATGATTATCATTCTTTTTAATGGAATAAAATATACCCTATTTCCCCCAAAATAAGACACCCCCTGATAATAAGTCCAATTGGGCTTTTGAGCGCATAGCAATAAGGCCAAGCGCTTATTTCAGGGTCCAAAAAAATATAAGACAGGGTCTTATTTTCAGGAAAACATGGTAGTAAATCTCTACAGCGAGTCGGTTGTTTCTCTTCGGGCATTTCCCCAGCTGAAGGACCATTCTCTTTCTTAATCCGCACACATTCCTATCTGCACCATCAGCATAATCCACTGTCAAAAGCCAAGACAAATATTTGGATGAAAATGTAAAGGGCTGCAGAAGCCTCGAACTCCCCGTCTAAAAATAGGAAGCTCCAGCTTTCCTGGGCCTGCTGGGAATAACAACCAAGAGAATTGGCAGAATTCAAACCGGGAGCCTCCAGGGACCACAGCAGTGATTAATTTACTTGGTGAGTTTGGGTACATTTCACTCTGATCCGGTTAACTGGCTCAAAATAGCTCAGCTCGGCCACTGGTCTGCAGGGAGTAAAGCCTAACTTGGACATTATGTCTCGGGAGACGAAGTGAGCCTCGTGCCACTGACTGGCCTTCAGAATTGGGCTTCTCTACTAGCTAGATTACTATTAGAGCCATTTCTCTTGAAAGGCAACTCTAATGAAGAGCTCAGTAACCAGGGGTGGGATTCAGCCGGTTCGGATCAGTCACACCCCTCCTAGGAGTCTCCACGCAGACCGTTTTGGATGCCAGGTAACTGAAGTGCCCGCGTGGAGGCTCTGGGAGGGCGAAAATGAGCCTCCCGGATATTCTGGAAGTCTGGAAACAGACCAGTTTCCAGCCTCCGGAGGGTCTCCAGAGCCCGGGGGAGGCCGTTTTCACCCTCCTGGAGGCTTGAGAAAATCCTCCAGATCTTGGGGAGGGTGAAAACACGCCCGCCCTCGCCATGGTGCAGGAGGATGAGTAGGCCACGCCCACCCAGCAACTGGGCAGAGAACCGGTTGCTAAAATTTTTGAATCCCACCCCTGCCAGTAATGTCTATCAATCAAATTCTTGCTTCTGAAGAGAGAAAACAATAACGGAATAGGGCATTAAATGAAGACTGACCAAAAACAGGGCCAGTAGTCAGAAGTCTAGACTTGGAAGATTCTGGAGCAATAAATAAAGAGCATAAGGTCCATTGTAAGATAAGTTTAAAGAGGTTAATTAACCTCTGTGGTTAAATTTTAACTTAAGTTCTCTGATCCCCATCGAAGAAAGAAGAGGCAATAAAGGTAAAGGTTCCCCTTGCACATATGTGCTAGTCGTTCCCGACTCTAGGGGGCGGTGCTCATCTCCGTTTCAAAGCCGAAGAGCCAGTGCTGTCCAAAGACGTCTCCGTGGTCCTGTGGCCGGCGTGACTCAACGCCAAAGGCGCATGGAATGCTGTTCCCTTCCCACCAAAGGTGGTCCCTATTTTTGTACTTGCATTTTTTTTAACCTGCTTTCGAACTGCTCGGTTGACAGAAGCTGGGACAAGTCACAGGAATTCACTCCATTACGCGGCACTCGGGATTCGAACTGCTGAACTTTTGATTGAAAAGCTCAGGGTCTTAGCCACTGAGTCCCCATCAAGAGGCAATAAGAGTTCCCTAATATCGGTGGCTCTGCTAACCTGGCAAGTCAGCACTCCCATCCCAAACAGCCTGGTCGTTTCTAAGTGCCATTGAACGCCTGCCTGCCTTCAATTCTGCTGCCTAAGGCGGAAGGCGGAGGAAATGGCCTTGAGGGACTGGAGGAAGAAGACAAGAGTCGGGGAAAGGGGAATTGACTCCGGGGCAGGAATATAACCTGTAAAGTCTCAGAATAGGATCTTCCTCGCCCTCACGAAGATAAAGAGAGGGAGGAGGGAAGCTCATTCAGGCTTGCGAGATTCTGCCATTATAGCCGTAGAATGAAAGTGACATTGGCTTCCTAGGCTGATCCACCTTGAACGGCTGACATCTTTACAGATCTGGGACTAGCTACTTTCTACTTTACTATAGCGTTCCCCCCCCACAAATGGCCTATAACTAAAAGGTAGAGCTGTAATGTGACTCCTCTTAAAAGAACAGCAAGTTCTATGAATTGTCTTATACCCTAAAAGACTTCTTGAATGTCTGTCTTTCTTTCTCTTTCTTTCCTTTCCTTTCCTTCCCTTTCTTTTCTTCCTTCCTTCCTTCTTTTTCTTTTTCTTTCTTCTTTCTTTCCTTCCCTTTCTTTCTTTCTCTTTTGCTTTTTTCTTTCCTTCCTTCCTTCTTCTTCCTTCCTTCCTTTTCTTTTTCTCTTTCTTTCTTTCTTCTCTTTCCTTCCTTCCTTCCTTTTCTCTTTCTTTCTTTCTTTCTTTCTTCATTCTTTCTCTTCCCTTCCTTTCTTCCTTCCTTCCTCCCTTCTTTCTTTCTTCCTTTCTTTCAACAGCCCTTACTGGTGACTTCATTGCAAACAAAACTTTTGGCTGATTCATGCCTACTCCCAGGTAAAGAATGTTTAATCCCATCACACCATCCCCTTTGTGATCTCTCATTAGTCGTTTGTAAAGCGCTTCCAGCAACCAGACACAAAGACGTTAAGCAAGCATATGCATTTAATATCATTATAATTAGGTAATCCTAATCCAAAAGATAAACAGGGCAGCCCAAGAGGTAGGAGTGAGGTAACCCGTGAAACAAGATGGTTACTCATTCAAAGAACCATAAAACGTAAGTAAAGGCCGGAAGAGACCTTGAAGATCATTTAGTTCAGGGATGGTTAACCTTTTGGGTGACAAGCCCAACCAATCTCATTGTACATATGCTATGCACTGATAATAAAGATTTGGATTTGAGTGCCCAAAGCTTGCATGCATGTGAACGCACACGCGCATTCCAGAACCCCCAAAATACAATGCGAGCGCCCTCCCCGTGCATGCGCCCTGGCCCCGCACATGTGTGTGCATCCTGGTACTGGGCCGCAGCCCGGGAGTCAAGTGTAAGCATTGCAAACCAACAAATCAATGATTTATAATAACTCTTTCCTATATTTTTTGTATTTATTTGTGGGTGCCTCCCAGTCGTGAGCACTGTCGTCCTTTCCTTCTCCTACCGGATTCCACCATCCTTTCTTCTTTTACAAAAGGTAGTAGGGCCTTCCTCAGATGTCTTTCAATTATGAGTCCAGGGCAGTTGGTGGTATTCAGCCGGTTCTATGCGGTTCGGGTGAATTGGTAGCGGCGGCTGAGGGAGGCTCCGCCCACCCGCCCGGATGTCATCACATCCCATTTTTGACCCTCTGCGCATACACGGTGGTGGCGCGTGTGCTCACATTTGCGAACCAGTAGCGAAGGTAAGTGAATGCCACCTCTGGTATGGGGGGTGGATGGGCTCTGTTGAAACTCCAAAGAAAAGGAATTCGACTTGATCCGCTGGGTCTTTTTACCACCTTATTCCTCCATCTTTCTGCCCGTCCCAGCTTGCCCTGTGGTTTTTTTAATCCTGCAGTTCCATAACAGGTGCTTCTTGTGTTGCACCCAAGAAATCCCGATAAGATGAAATGTGGAAAGGTTCTCTCCGAGCTCCTCCACCTTTCTTTTCCAGGAAGCTGATCGGCGTTCGTTTTTCATCCCAAGAGGAAAGCAAATATGGCACATTCCAGTGGTGGGATTCAATTTTTTTAATCTACCGGTTTTGTGAGTGTGGCTTGGTGGGCGTGACAGGGAAAGGATACTGCAAAATCCCCATTCCCTCCCCACTCCTGGGGGAAGGATATTGCAAAATCTCCATTCCCTCCCCACTCCAGGGGAAAGATGTTGCAAAATCTCCATTCCCTCCCCACTCCAAGGGAAAGATACTGCAAAATCCCCATTCCCACTCCACTTCAGGTGGTATTTGCTGGTTCTCCAAACTACTTAACATTTCCGCTGCCGGTTCTCCAGAACCTGTCAGAACCTGCTAGATTTCACCCTTGGTACATTCGTTGCAAAGTTTTACCTCAACATTCTTCAGAGAAAATGGGGGCGGGGGGCGGGGGAAAGGTCCTTCTTGATTTTCCCCAACAAACTCTAGTTTGTTCTCCCTGCTTGCTTGTGTCAACCCTGAAGCTGGGGCCATTTTGAGGCTTCAGGGCTGCCACTAGATGGGAGGGGGGAGAGAAATATTTATAGCTGGGGTGTTGTAGTCAAAATAATAAGTTTTCTTTTGGGAACCAAGGTCATTCCAACAGGTAGCTGGGAGAGGAGGAGCGAAGTAACCAAGCAACTGGCCAGCACCTTGATTGGACCATGTGACTGATGACTTGAGGAAGGGGGGAAACTTTCTCTTTTAATTAGGTGAAAAGCGCAGGAACTTTCAGAGTCGGTTTTCACCAGTTGTGCCAATATGATGTATCCAATAAAACGGTCCTTTGAGGAATCTATCTGTTTTTGGAGTTCTTTGCATGTCTGTTGTGTATTATTGGGGGCCACATCAATGCTGGGAGTCTTCTTCTCAAACACTCGCAAAGTAAAACGGTAATTTTTGCAGCAATTCTCAGAGCATTTTTAAAAGCCCGACTTCAAATAGAAGAAGGCCGATTTGGTTTCTTCCCCAAGTTGGGCCGAAGCATGAAAACAAACCTTTTCCATAAGGAGGGTGAGAAAGGAAGTCCAGCAGCCATTCCCTTGGGAATGGGCCAATCTGAAACGAGCAGGGATCTGTGCAAAAGGAAATGGCTTGATCTGTGACATTTTCTAACGCAAAGCAAAAGAGAGAGAGAGAGAGAGAGAGAGAGAGAGAGAGAGAGAGCCAACTTGAAATCTAATCGCTAAGAGAAATCCGCTGTCCCAGGAAACAAAAGGGAAGAACAATATTTTTGGGGAAAGCTACTAAGTCAGAGTTCAGCACCTGAAGAATCCAAGTTTCAGCCTTTCAGGATCTTGAAATATGCCCTGTGTCTGCTCTCCCGGCTCCTTTTCGTGGTTTACCACCCCCAGCTTGGCCCTGATCCACAGGTCTGTGATTCACCTCCTTGGCTTGTGCTCCTTTGCAGGCAAGGCGCCTCGGTGATATGTTTTTTATTACCTTTTATTTATTGCATTAGCACTTCATTATAGAGGGTGAGATGAAGCTTGGTTATTAGGCACGACAGAGGCAGGGACAGGATTCTCAATCAGTAACGCAACAAGAGAGAAATTTCAGAGGGACGAAGAGGCACCTCCCCAACCACACTGTTGCATAAAAATCACAGCATCTGAAGGAAAAGTAGGTTTTCCTTTAAAAAGAAAAAGAAAAAAGCATTTTAGGAGTCTCCCAAACATTCCCCAAAACTGGGGCTCAATAGAAAAAAAAGCCATGGATTTAGAGCAAGATTTCGTTTGGTGCAGGAGTTGTATTCATCCGATTTCATGCAGCGCTTTCAAACTGAATGCAGAGACCACTTCCCTCATCCCTTTTTTGCCAATGGTGAAATACAATTTTTTTTTTACTACCAGTTCTGTGGGCGTGGCTTGGTGGGCATGGCATGGCATGGCTTGGTGGGCGTGGCAGGGGAAGGATACTGCAAAATCTCCATTCCCAACCCACTCCAGGGGAAGGATACTGCAAAATCCCCATTCCCACCCCACTCCAGTGCAAAATCCCCATTCCCACCCCACTCCAGTGCAAAATCCCCATTTCCACCCAATCAGCTGGGGAGGGGGCCAGTCAGAGGTGGTATTTACCGATTCTCCGAACTACTCAAAATTTCCGCTACCGATTCTCCAGAACTTGCTGAATTTCACCCCTGCCTTTTGCCCGTGATGTTCTACGGGGCTCCCCCTGCTGGAGATTCAGAGAGAGGCAGTTTTGGGAAAACCCAAGTCAACAATGCATGAGAAGAGAAAGAAGAGAAACTGAGACAGCCTACATCTGTGATGGCCAACCTTATGGCACGTGTGCCCAAGGTGACACGCACAGCCATCTTTCCGGGTGCACGCAAGCTGCCGCCCAACTCACCTGCAGCTGCGCATGTGCCCCCTGCCCCAGCTGGTGGTTGGGCCTCCGATGCGCATGAGCACAATTCCAGACACCCAGCTGGTCTTCGGAGCTCTCCTGTGCAGGCGTGCGTATTGGTGCGTGCGTGCGTGAATACCTGCATGCATTGCGTGCACAAAAGCCATGCACATGTTGTGCAATTGCATGCACAGCGCATAGGGGGAGCCAGGGGAAAGATGCATGCACGCCGAGATGGTGCATTTGCCCATGCAACCCCAGCCCGAAGAAGGAAACAGCTAGATGCCTTCGAAGCTCTGTTACTCTGACAAAGGTGGTTACCTAAGGCATCTGTAAATATGCCCCTAAGTGATCTGTTACTCCCCGGAAGGTGGAACAGCAGTTTCTCATTCTCTGGCTCTTACCAGGCCCTGTTTCCCTTTGACAGTTCCCCACAGCTCTGCTCTGATCTCAGCCAGCAAGACTCCATGGACGTATCTGTCTTCTCAGATTTTCATTCGCTGGGGAACCAACCAACATTCCAGTGACAAGCATATCAGACTGACACACAGAAAGTAGTTTTAAACTAACATCTTTAAGCAAGCATTCGTTATTGTTAGTTGCGAAGTCGTGTCTGACCCATCGCGACCCCATGGACCACGTTCCTCCAGGGCTTTCTGTCCTCCATCATCCCCCGGAGTCCGTTTAAGCTCCCGCCGACTGCTTCAGGGACTCCATCCAGTCACCTCGTTCTCTGGCGTCCCCTTCTTCTTTTGCCCTCAATCTTCCCCAGCATGAGGCTCTTCTCCAGGGAGTCCTTCCTTCTCATTAAGTAGCCCAAAGTATTTGAGTTTCATCTTCAGGATCTGGCCTTCTAAAGAGCAGTCAGGGTTGATCTCCTCTAGGACTGACCAGTTGGATGGCCTTGCAGTCCAAGGGACTCGCAGGAGTCTTCTCCAGCACCAGAGTTCAGAGGCCTCCATTCTTTGGCGCTCAGCCTTCCTTATGGTCCAACTTTCACAGCCATCCATTGCAACTGGGAAAACCATCGCCTTGACTATACGCACTTTTGTTGGCAGGGTGATGTCTCTGTTTTTTAGTAAGCTGTCTACCTTTGCCATGGCTTTCCTCCCCAGGAGTAAGCATCTTTTAATTTCTTGGCTGCAGCATCCATCTGAGGTGATCTTGGAGCCCAGGAAAATAAAATCTGTCACTCCCTCCATTTCTTCCCCAACTATTTGCCTAGGAATTGAGAGGGCCGGATGTCATGATCTAGCAATGCAGTTTTTAAAAATAAACTCCACTGAGACGGCGGAGTAAAAACCTATCCCTTACTCACTTCTCTGGTTCACTTGCTGTCTTAATATCAACGTGACCCTCTTTATTAAAAATAAAGAAAAGAAAAGGAGACATATGCAGCTTGGTGCCTGACTAGGTGGCTCAGTGGCTAAGACACTGAGCTTCTCGATCAGAAAGGTCAGCAGTTCGGTGGTTCGAATCCCTAGTACAGGTCTCCTGCGTGAGCAGGGGTTGGACTAGATGACCTCCAAGGTCCCTTCCAACTCTGTTACTGTACTGTGCAGCTATGTTGCTTTTTCAGAGGCCAGGAGGTCAGTTTTGCCTTCTAAATCCCAGGCTCTCTGTTTCTGCTGCATGCCTGGAAGTTAGGAGCAGAAACTGCACATTGATATCCCAATTCGGCAGAACGCCTTCTACAGTGATATGATTACGGGATGGCCCTTAGTCACAGGATGCTACCTCTAGAAATCCCCTTTCTCAAGCATTGGCATTTAATATCCAAGTGGAGATGTGAGGGTTCAAATGCTGGTAGACTTTGGGGAAAAAATGCCTGCCCTGTGTCGCCTGGCTCTGAAAATACCTTTCTCAAATAATAATAATAATAATAATAATAATAATAATAATAATAATAATAATAATAATAATAATAAAAACTTTATTGTCATTGTACGTGTATACACAGTATACCCATACAACGAAATTCACTTAACACTCAAAGACCAGGTCCAACACACATAAAAATATCCAAACACACTCCCACCCCACCACAATTCCCCACCCACCACAATTCCCCACCCCAAAACCACCCAAACATCCACACGACAGACCATATTTAGATAATGGGAATCTTCCTGGTGTCAGGAACTGTTCGTGGGACATAGGTAGGAAACAAGAATAATAAATCTTGCAAAAAACAACAACTGATCCTTGTATTCCAACATGCTAAGAAAAATGTTAATTACAGTTATTTCTGACAGATAAGAAGGCAGAAGACGGACCAACCTTTGTAGACATTTAGCATATATTAATTTACTCTATGCAAACAAGTATGTGCTTTCAATATCGTAAGGGACCAAAGCATGAATTTCCTTATGTTTGTGTATATGCCGTAGAATATTTAAAGAAGATACATTATGGTGTTACATTTGCATTTTTACTTCCTTCTTCCTAAATACAAAGTAAAATCACTGTGACTCACCGGAAGTCAGTGGAATACATTCATAAGTTAGGAAAACAAACAGAGATCGGATGTCGCCCAGCGATGCTAATGCTTTTAACATTTCAGCAAGAATTCTTTAACCTCGTCAGAAACAGGCTGAATTTGTATTTAAATTCTTCAGTATGGATTCCTGCATTGTGATATCAAGTAGGGAATTTGTATAGGTTTCTTTTTTTCTGATAATTAGCCGAAACCAGGAGCCAAATTGGTTTAATAATTAGAGCAGGAGGCTAGAAGCCAGCGGATAGCGAGTTTCTAATCTTGCCTTAGGCATGAAAGCTGATTAGGTGACTTTGGGCCAGTTACTCTCCCCCAGCCCAACTCACATTGCAGGAAAAATAGGTGAAGGAAATATTGTACGTTCTCACCACCTTATTTTTAAAAAATAATAAAGGTGGGATATAAATAAACCAGCAAAATAAAGGCCCGTCTTACCTTCAACCATATTGTCATCTTGCTCTGTTCATTTCTGGAAGTCTGCTGCCATCACAGGTGTTTCTGGAAAGATGTTAGAGAAGGCAGTTCATTACAGGACTATCACCACAACCTCGTCAATAACAGAACGAAGAATTTCTAGTTTCAGCGATTTCTGAAGTCCTGGAATTCCTACTTTATATATACCGTAGTTAATAAAACCCAGCTGAATCTAAGATTAGTTCAATTACTAATTTAAACATAGGTTAAGTATAACTGAAGTTATTAGTACAACACGGTGTACTAGTCACTCTATATATACATGTACATTTACACAGACCTGTGTCTGTCTATATACAGTGGTGGCCAAAATTGTGGAAACCTTTTGGGAAAACTGTATTTTCTAAAACTAGCTTTTTAACACCACTTTTTTTTTTTTTGGAGTAGGACCATAAAATTATATATTAATGGAAAGATAATTTAACCAAGACTGTAATGCAATAACTTTTATGAAGGATTTCCTATTAGAAGAGCAGTTACAGTATAAAGAAGAAAGTGAAACAGGTAGAAAAAATGAGATATACAAAAATAATCATCATGTCAGTTAATCCTTAGTTGGGTAACCTTTAGCATGAATGACGGCCTTACAACGTCTTCCCATGGAGTGAACCAAGCCTTTGAGTTCTGCAGCTGTTCTAATGTGAAACCAAGATTGAATGATGGCTTCTGTTAACTGAGTTTTATTGATCTCAGCCAGTTATATATTTTTCAGTGTTTTTTTTTTCTGGTAGGTATTTCATGGCATTTTCTATTCATACCTACAAAAAAAACCTAGAAAGCTCTGCTAGATGTAGGAGAGGAACTTAAAACATAAAATGGCTGGCCCCTTTTATAAAACTGACAATTTTAGGTTTAATCAGGGTCTTCTTAAAGAGGAAAGCTACCTCATGAACTGTAACACCAGAATTCAGCAGTTGTATATAGCAGTTGTCTATATCATTGGATTTGTCCATTTTTTCAATTTATTTCTATAGGGATCGAAGATTTGAAGCTAAAGATCTGACGACAGTGCTTTATCCAGGTTAAATAACAAGAGGCTCAGCACTGACAAAAAGTTGTTTAAAGAACTTGGGATGCTGAGCTTTTGGCAAATGATCTGCAATTAAGAGCGTGAAGACACTCTGCCTCTAAAATTAAATGTATGATGTAAAGGAGAGTGAAATTTTCATTCAGTGAGGCAAAACCAAACCTTTGAGCCTTCTCTTTATTTAACAGAAAATGTATGATGCCTTATGGAAACTTAAGGAAGGCTAGTCTGTTTCTTTTTCCTCTGCCTCAATTATTTCACCTTTCCCGCACAACAGGCCAGAAGCCCAGCTGTTGCAAAGCACCTCTCCAAATACCAGCATATCATCCACTTCGACTAACTAAAACATTCCTTCCAAGCTAACAAAGCGCTTTAATCTATAATGGGAGCCCTGCGGTTAAGTGCTATAAAAATACTTGCTTGCAAATCTGTTACAATCAGACAATACTTATCTCTAAAGCTTGTTCAGGAGATTTTAGAATAATCCCTTGGTGAGACACCATGTTCCTATAAGAGGTGACACGGGATTTATATAACAGGGTTTTCAGGCCGCCCTTTAATCAGCTGCAGACCTCGGCCTCCCATTTCTTTTTCTCAGTTGCTTTCTCTATAAACAATAACATGCAATTATCTCTGATTTATGTTCCTGTCCTGACAACAATTTGGTCTTTCCTTTTTTTCCCTCTAGGATAGCATTTAAGCCACAGTGAAGAATGTCTATTTTTGAGTTCAAGTATTCCAATCCTAGCTGGAAGGAGGCTACACAAACCCTCCTTTTCCACTGACACAGAGAAACAAACCACCCGTGTATTCAAAACATTTGTTAGAAGTTCAAAAGCAAAAGGCCGGCTTATGAACTTGAGCCCTGCACCTCAAAGAGGGAGCCGTAAAATGGGGAAAGGTGCAAAGAACTGCGGAGCGAAAGAGGCAGTTCCGAGTAAGGCAAAAGCAGAATATTCAGGTCTGATAAGTTCAAAATTTCCACGTATTTTTTAAAAATTTGATTTATATACCGCCCTTCTCCGGAGACTCAGGGCGGCTTACAATGCGTTAAGCAATAGCCTTCATACTTTTGTATATTTATATTTATACAAAGTCAGCTTATTGTCCCCAACAAACTGGGTCCTCAATTTACCTACCTTAGAAAGGATGGAAGGCTGAGTCAACCTTGAGCCTGGTGAGATTCGACCTTACAGTAATTGCAGACAGCTGGTGTTAATCACAATGCTTTAGTCTGCTGAGCCACCAGGCCCCTGTATCCAGGCAGCCCTATGGGGGTTGCTCCTATTACTATTGATATCACCACTGGTTTCTTCCTCCACCGTCGCTCAACTTCAATTTGCAAATCACAATATATTGTTATTTTTACATTGTTATTATGATTAATTCGGCCATAAACCCACACACTGGACGGAAGGGACCCTATCTCTTGTATTCATTAAACATGAAACACAGTCAACTGAACATTTAAAAATGCATCACAAATATCACTGACTGGCACTGATGGTTCATAGGGGTTGTTGCCAGCATCCTAGGGATCAACCAAGTACCTTCTTACGATGTACGATGTTCCGAGTAGCGCAGTTTTTTGCAGTTCCGCTGGTGTGATTGCAGAAAGCTGCAATTTCTTGAGGTGTTTTATAAAATCCTTGGATATGGTACCAATTGCCCCGATGACAATGGGTATCACTGTTACATGTTTCATCCATAATCACGTAGTTTCGATGGCCAGGTCGCGATATTTAATAATAATAATAATTTTATTATTATTCATTCATTCAGCCATAAACCCACACACTGGATGGATGGGACCCCCATGCCCAGGAGACCAGAGGGAGATCTGGTGCTGGGGGGGTGAGACAAAGGGGGTCCCACAGCCGAGGGAGCTGCAGCCCAGCGCTTTCCCCCTCTCCCTTTATGGGGGGCGGGCGGCTCCCTGGCGCTGCCTCCCCTCAACAACCACGTGCTCCTCTCCTGGCCAGGGGTCTCATTCGCAGCCACCAAGAAGCCGGAGCCCAGCCGGGAATTGCAGGCCACGGCAGGGCCAGAGATGCCACAGGGCTCCGCAGCTCCGCCTGGCGGAAAGGTCGCGGGGAGAAAGAGAGCCTGGGCATGCACCCCCTCACCCTGCAGAGCAGAGACCCACCTGGGGAGGAGTGGAAAGCCCACCCTCGGGGTGCTGGTGGGTGGGGGGGGGAGTGGGGGAAAAGCTCGCTTCTCCACACGCGTCCATGCGTGGCTTTGACTTGTCCACAGTATAAAGGTGGTGGGATCCCCTGCATTTGTTTCGAACGATCTGCCGCTTGAACCTGTGGCACAGTCTCTGTACCCGAGGAAGAGGGAGGGAGGAAGGAAGGAAGGGAGGAAGGAAGGTGGCAGTCAAGGGAAGCCCTGAAGAGGAATCCCCAGATTTTAAAAATAAAATGCCAATATGTGTGTAAGTGTGTGCACCGAGGCTCACAAGGGAATGGAAACCAACCAACCAGCCCAAATGCAGGAAGCGCAGATGGAAACTGTAATAGGGAGCCCGAATAACGTTTCCAAAAACCGGCCACCAGGCCTGACCTAGGACAGCCACTGATCAGGCTTCTGTCTCCTGCTGCTGCTGGTCAGGAGAGGTGGGGAGGGGTCCAGCAACCCTCCCTCCCACCCCGGCCACCACAAACCAGGGCAGATGAAGGCAAAGGATGGCATTCACACATCCTGGAACTCTGACCAGGATCTGCTGCTTGGAAAGAGGGGTAAAAGCCGCCTCTCTCCGTTCAGCAGCCACCAGCTTGGCCAAAAAGAAAAGAGGGATGCTGTTTTTTCTATGGAGCCACAAGTACAAGGGGTCCAGATAACAAGGATAGGGGTGATGATGATGGTGGGGATTCAGGAGGATAAATTGCCATTTTTTTCCCAACCCTATAAACACCAGGGAGCCAACCGCCTGTCTCTGCCTGTTCAAATCCACCCAAATTGCAATTACAAACCATTTAAAAAAAAAATAAAACACTTTGGACAGTTGGCTTTGGGTTTTAAAAAACCACGACTTTGCCAAGCTGACGGACCCAAAGCGCCAAGCCTTTTATTAGAGCTTATAAAGCCCGTATTTTGTTACTTCTAGTTGTAGGAAACTTCAGCAGGGTCCATGTTTGCAACCCACAAGGAGCCAGAGGAGGAAGAGGAGAAAGCAGAACCCACATTTCTATTCCTCCCTCCAGCTCTTCTCGTAAAATAGGCATCCTGCAGCATTTAACAAATGGACCAATAAATCTTATTCCGCATTCTTTCCATTTTTAGAAAGCTTATTTTGCCGCCAACGTCTATGTCTTTGCAGGACTCTTAGACTTAGCAAAAAGACTTAGAGGGGCCTAGTGAGGAGAGTGACCCCTTCTTACCAAGAAGGCTGCACATCGATTGCAAGGTCCAGTTTCTGACTCAAGCATCAGAACGGAAGAATCTGTTGCCCTTTCTCCCCACGTAATTGTAGGGCTGGTCGGCAACCAGGACAGTCCCTCCTAGCACATTCCTTTCTTTAGTGGGAGATATTGACTCTTGACCGAGCAGGGATTGAAAGAGTGGCATTTCCTGACTGGATGCCCTGTTAAAACTTTCTAAAAACCTCTCTGAAATGCTCTCATAAAGTGGACAATAAGTTGCATAGCCCCTGTGGACAGTCGGTACAGAAAACGAGTTTGGGTCACTTTGGGAAAAGAGGCAAACAGCACTGTGTGGTTCAGCGTGGAATTCCAAGTGTGGGTTAGCCCCACAATCCTTGGCAAGCATGCGCTGGATTTTATTTTTCCAGTCGAGTGGAATAAGTCTGCTAAAAGGAGCCACGATAGGGGTTTGTAAATTAGGAACGGCTGTGAGGAGGAAGCGGCTACAGATATATATTTTTTCTGCATCTCTCAGTGGCAGAGTTCTGCGGTCACCCGTTGGAACCGATGGGCTGGAGATGATCTGGGTGGAATTTGCTGCCTGAGAGATGTGGTGGTTGGCTCTGGCTCAGTGTGTCAGGAGGGAGAGAAATTTATGGAAGAGAAACGTTCCCATTTCTTGAGGAATTTGTACCAGTTTTTCATTATGTTACCATAAAACACCCAAAACAGAAAACGATGCTGTGCAATAAAATCAACCAATAAAATCTAAAAGCCATAATCAGCAACTCTGAAGAAGACCAGCAATAAGAGGAATTAAAAGAGGCCTTAATTGTCCAATCTGCTGGTTCAGGAAGAATCCTTGTGAAGGAAGAGGGGATGTCTTCTCTGCCAGGCAAGATTGCACCCAGGGGTGAACCTGAGCCAAGACCCAGGGAAGGAACGGGAAGAAGGAAAGCCCACTGCAGGCACCGCCTCAACAGCCACCTTCTGTGGATTCCCTGCTCATGTTTTGAGGGTCAAAAAAGCATTTAGCATGGAGAGCAACAGGCCTGGCAATTCCATGAGCTGCTGCTCTCTTTAGAAAGCTGCACAGTTTACACACGGACTGCTTTCTCTCGACCTTTCCACGGTCATCTTGCAAGGGCCTCAATGCCTCACCCAAGGACATTTTGGCCCAAGTGCCAAAAGAGGGCAAGTGGGATTTCACTGTCTATTCAAAAGAAGACGACAACGGGCATCAAGGGAGCCCCACCAAAGACATTCTGAGCAATTCTGCAGCTGCCTTCCCGACTATCCAGAAAGGCTGATGGGATGCAGGAGAAATTGGTTGGTACAAGAGCACCCTCTGTTGGCAATCTCAGATATGGCTGAGAAATGCCATAAAGAGAAGCAGCCAGCCTTGAAGGGGGCAATGAAACAGCGCCTGGGCGCAAGAGCGGACGCTTCACATCAGGACCCGCCCAGTGCCCTGCCTCTTTGCACTCGCGGAAAGAAGGGTGCTTCGGTTTTGCAGGTGTGCACATTTTTATTCAACAGTGACGATCAGCTTCAGCAAGATGCATCTCAGAAAAGACCGTGGTGACAGAAGTACAGTTTTCACCCCTCTCCAGCTGGAGGAGCCTTTCCCGGAAAGGACCTCAAAGATCTCTCTGCATTTCTGAAAGCCGAGCGGGCTTCTGGACAAAGCTTGTTCCCCTGACCGGTGGCTCCAGGAACCCAGTGCATGCCTTTCAAGAGCCAAAAGGTCGGTGGATGAAGTAACACCCACGCCCCCACTGGCTCTGGGCTCGGCCTGTGGGGAGAAAAAAAAACAGTGTTGCAAAATCTCCTGGTCATTTCACTTGATGGTGCCTATGGGGCGTTCCTTCAAAGGGGATGACACCCAAGGGATTCCGCTAAGCTTTTGCATGCTTCTCGCACCACGTTCCAAAGGATGATCCCTTCACAACACTCCGATTCCAACTCTCTTCCCAGAAATCAGCACTGCCCAAGTGTCAGGAGCCTGGCTCTCGGGTTCTCTCAGCCAGCCCACGCAGGAAAGCCTCCTCTCCCACACCCGTGTGCCCTGAGAAAAGAGGCCACCTCAAGTGAGAGAGAAAGTGGAACAGGCTACATACAGGCCTGCTGGGGAAGATGTCGGGATCAAGGGAGCTTAGAGACCTGTAGAAGCAAAACACCTGGCCTCAGAAAGCTGAGGAAAAACCAGCCTTGTCCTCCTCCAGCACTGGCTGAAGGGGAAGCCTGAGATCATTGAGCTATCCCCTTGTCAGTTTAGCTTTATCTAATGCTGCAGCTGAGAAGCTAGAGCAATTGTGCCCAAAGGAGTCCCTCTCTGTCTCAAGTCCTCAACAGAGGTCCCCACCTCTGGCACAAGGACCATTAAGCTGAGTTTAATGTCCATGCAGAGCTCACCTCTTCCTGCAGGCCACCCACTGCCTCCTGTGGCTGCCCTTGCACAGCCTCTTCTGCTTCCGCTCCTTCGGCCTTTCCTGGGCGCTCGGTCTCCTGGCCACACAGGAATTGCTCACGCTGCTGCGGCGGCGGGGGAGCCTCCTGCTCAGGCTGCAAGGTTTCACTCGCTACTTCCTCTCTGTCCAGCTGCGGACAGAGAGTGGACAGAGTGGCCTCCAAAGCCAGCCGGGCCTCGTGAGCTCCTTTTTCCAATTCGGCAGCGCTCCCGGCAGCCTCCTGACAGGCCACCCTCACCCTCTTCTCCAGGAAGGCAACTTCTGACCTGAGCCGCTCCGCCAGCCCTTCCTTCTCCTGGATCTGGCAGGCAGCACGGATCATATCTGCTTGAAGGGAAGCCATGACTTCTTCCTGCTTGGTATTCAGCAGCTTTATCTGGGCTTCCAGTTCTGCCACCTTTTCCTGCTCTATCTTCAACTGCTGGTGTCGTTCCTCCCAGTCGGCACTCAAAGCTTTTACCTGAGCCAAAAATATGAGGTGTGCGCTCTTCAAAACCTGGCTCGGGTTCAGCAGAACGATAACATAATTCTACCTGTGACCACTTGAGACTTCCCCATTCTGCCTCCCATCTTGTATTTAAGCAAGAACGGCAAGCAACTGCAGCAATTTCACAGCCCCTCAGAGGATGAGCTGCAAAACCCAGCCCTTCAAGGCATTATGGCCGAGCCCTCAGGAGCTGACAGGCAGAAAGCAGTAACAGAGTTGGAAGGGACCTTGGAGGTCATCTAGTCCAATCCCCTGCTCACGCAGGAGACCTGTAACTAGGGATTCGAACCACCAAACTGCTGACCTTTCTGATCGACAAGCTCAGTGTCTTAGTCACTGAGCCACCTAGTCAGGCTAAAAGCAAAAGAAATTGTTAGAAAACATGAAAAGTGAATGCCGGTGGAGGATTCGGAGGGAGTAAAACTGACAGAGAGCAAAGAAACCAAGTTATAGCTGCTATGTATTTTCTGTGGACCTAGAAGTGTCACTGCCTTGCTATCAGCCAATGAAAACTAATTTTTCATAAATTCAACAGGCAACATTTTTTCTGCAAAAAATGCCCCCCCCCTCCCCCAAAGTATGTGGAGGGTATAGAAAATATTAAAACCTTGTCCAAACTTTCAATTAGCAACCTATCTTTCTTTGGCAAGGAAAGAAGATTCCTCCCAAGAAACCCCATCCCTCTTTCTGACTCCAAGACAACAGAACCATTCTGGCTAACCCAAAAGAAGCTGGCTCTGCACCAGGGGTGAAATTCAGCAGGTTCTGGAGAACCGGTAGCGGAAATTTTGAGTAATTCGGAGGAACCGGAAAAGACCACCTCTGGCTGGCCCCAGAATGGGGAGGGAGTAGAGATTTTGCAGTATCCTTCCCCCCAGGAGTGGGGAGAGGAAGGGGATTTTGTAGTATCCTTCCTCTGGAGCGGAGAGGGAATGGGGATTTTGCATTATCCTTCCCCCCAGAAGTGGGGTGGGAATGTAGATTTTGCAGTATCCTTCCTCTGGAGTGGAGGGAATGGGGATTTTGCAATATCCTTCCCCCCAGAAGTGGGGTGGGAATGGGGATTTTGCAGTATCCTTCCCCTGGAGTGGGGTGGGAATGGGGATTTTGCAATATCCTTCCCCTAGGAGGAGGGAATGGGGATTTTGCAGTATCTTTTTTCTGGAGTTGGGCGGGAATGGGGATTTTGCAATATCCTTCCCCTGCCACACCCACCAAGCCCACAGAAATGTTTTTTATTTATTTTTATTGAATTCCTGCCCCCACCTTTGTCTGAATGGTCTCCACTTGAGAGAAATCCTCTTCCATTTTCTTTTGCAAAGCCATCTGTGGGAGAAACAGAATTGAGTTGCAGGGCTCCTTTGGGCCTTCCTGAAGCAAAGGGCCTGCCTTTTTTTATTTTTTTATTTTTGGGAGGGAGGCAAGATATGCCTTGCTTGGTTGGGGTGGGGTGGGGGGGACAGAAGCACCTTTGAGACATTTTGTGTGTGTGTGTGTGTGTGTGTGTGTGTGTGTGTGTGTGTGTGTGTGTGTGTGTGTGTGTCTGTCTGTCTGTCTCCTGGCCCAAACCCAGCTCCTCTACAGCAACCAAAAGCCCTCAAGGTGATTTTATTGCCTTGCAAAGACGGGCAAGAGGCTGAGCGCTGGAGCTTCTCCTTATATACTGTATTTTTTTATTGGGTCCCCTGTCCCCGGGGGAGAAAGAGGGCCACTCGGGCCCTCCCGGAGCTGCCAAGGGCGCTCGAAGCAACCCTGAGGCGGCCTGCGCTGAGGGGAGCCACAGCCGCCCCCGGACCCGGCCACTCACGAAGTTCTTCTCCAGGCACTCGACGGAGTGGATGCCATCGCCGCACCTGGGGGAAAAAAACCGCGTCTGGGGGCGAGGCAAGGCCTCAAGCCGCCGCCGCCGCCGCCCCGCAGGCTTCGCTAGGCCTCAAGCAACACGTTGCCTCAAAACCCGGCCATGCCAACGGCGCTTTTTCCCGCCCAAACAGGGCGACCCCATTGGCTCCCGGGTGATCATGTGACCTGCGCCAAGGCTGGCGACCTCCTCCCGCCGCGGGTCCCCTCTCACCCAACCCAGCTAGTTCCTAGAAGGGCCGCCGGTGACTCACTCACTTTTCCTCCATGGAGACGCTCTAGGCTACGCAACGCGCCTCGGCCTCCCGACGCCTATTTGAACCTTCCCTCCCATTTGGCGGCCCCGCCTTGCTCAGGGACCCGCCCTTCCTTCCCTTTCCCCGATTGGTGGGAATTCGGATCGTGACGCGGCGAGGGTGGGTGGAGCTACAGCGGCCAAAGGAGGCACAGCTGTTTTAAAGCATCCTTAAGAGGGGAAGGGAAGGGGATCCATCCGTGGGGACATCTGGGAATTGTGATTGGCCGCCGCTCCAGAGGATCCTTTTTCCCCCACCCCACGCGCGATTTCGTTTCCCCAAAGTGCCTCCTGCATCAAGGAACCTAAGAGTTCGTGGAAGGCTCCCGTGGGCTCCAAAGGGTGGGCTGAGATGCCCTTTGGCATAGGACCGGCCCCCGGATTTTCAGGGGCTCGCATTGCCTTCCCAAATTTTCTTAAGCTGGATCCCGGGTTCCAGCTGTTGCCAGAAGCTCCGTGGGATGCCTATTCTACGATGCCCGGATTCTCCCACTCCCAATCTCGGGCTTCCCGGGGGAGGTTTGGATACTTGGCTTGCCCTCCCCACTGCAGGGGGCTGCGTGGCGCTCAAGGCTGGAGGATTTGGCACGATCGACAAGAAAAGGACCCGCAGAGACTGCCGCAAGCTGCACGCGACGGGATCCGGGTCCTGGGAAGGAAGGAAGGAAGGAAGGAAGGAGGGAGGGAAAGAAGGAGAGATGGAAGGAAGGAAGGAGGGAGGGAAGGAAAGAAGGAGGGATGGAAGGAAGGAAGGAGGGAGGGAAGGAAAGAAGGAGGGATGGAAGGAAGGAAGGAAGGAAGGAGGGAGGGAAGGAAGGAAAGAAGGAGGGAGAGAGGGAAGGAAGGAAGGAGGGAGGGAAGGAAGGAAAAAAGGAGGGAGGGAAGGAAGGAAAGAAGGAGAGAAGGAGGGGGCACCGCAGGTCGAGCTTCTCGATGTGGACCGATGGAGCGCACCCCCTTCCAAGCCCGCCCCCTCCCCACACTTCTTCTCCTCCTCGGAGGCCGTCGAAAGCCGAGGAGCTGCAGCGCTGAAACGAGCGACCTCCGCGGAGGCGGGACTGCTTCGGCGCGCTCCAGCGGACTCGCAGCCTCTCGGGCATCGGTGGGGGCTTTGGAGCGACTTTAAGGGGGGCGAGACCCATCGCTCCCCTCCCCTAATCCGTTTTGCTCCGTCCTTCTTTTTTTTTCCGGGGGGTGTGTGTGGGGGAGATCGTTTTTGGGAAGGAGAGGTGGCTCCTCCGGCGCCGGACCGCTCCGCCTTTCGCCAACCCAGACGCAGTTTTAAGGCCCCGGGCACCGGACGAACGGCGGCTCCCACCTCGATGCGCCCGGCGGCTCCGGCACGCCCCTCGCCCCGCCATGGGCTCGTGCGCAACCAAAGGTGAGCTGGGTCCACTTGGGCTCACCTTCCCCCTGGCAATCCCGGTGGGGGCGCAGAGCGATCCCCGAGGTCGGGTTTGGCTCCTTGCAAAAGCGGTCTCTGCGCCGGCAGCGGGAGAGAGGGAGAGGGGGGGGGGACTTCAGGTAGGAGACGCGCCACCTTGTCTCAATCCACGTACCGCCCCGGTCTCCTCCTGCATCCTCGTAGCTTGAAAAGGATGATGGAAAAGCAGAGGGGAATTTGCTGGGGGGGGGGGTGAGTGGGGTGTCTTTGTGGAAGTGGTTCCCGATATGGGACGGAGGTGAGATTGGCTCGCTTCCCTCCCACCTCCGCTCCGTTCATTTGCCGCCGGGCGGGTGAAGGGACACGAAAATGATTCAGCCATTCGAAGGGCGAAACGCTGCAGAGGTCATTCTGCATTCTGTACATGTTCAAAGGATGGCCCGTCTTTCCTACTTAAAAGGAGCTCGTGCGGTCGCGCAAGCGCTCCTTTCCTCCCAAACGGGAAAGCAGCCGGTTGTTTGCAAACCCCACCTGTAGGTTAGGGAGGAAGATGGGACCAGAACACCCCCCCCACACACAAAACACACACACAGCCACACCCAAGAAAGCCTCTCTGGTGGCAGGCAGATTCCCCCAAAGGAAAGGGGGGGGCAAGAGGAAGTCTGCAGCGTGACAGATGTGGTGGGAAGATAGTCCCAGCCAGTGGTGAAATCCAATTGTTTTTTACTACCGGTTCTGTGGCTGTGGCTTGGTGGGCGTGACAGGGAAAAGATATTGCAAAATCTCCATTCCCTCCCCACTCCTGGGGGAAGGATACTACAAAATCCCCATTCCCTCCCAGCTCCTGTGGGAGGTACATTGCAAAATCCCCACTCTCCATCCCATAATCATTCTCGCCTCAAGGCACTGAGAACTAACACCCCAGAGATGGGAAAGACAGATTTCCTGCACAAAAATCCATTTTCAGGACTGACCTCTGGGCAATGAAAGTTGCTTCAAGGTTCTAGTCCTCAGCTCTCCTTCCTGATGGTTTCTAAACCGTCGGGGTGCCCGTTTTGTCACCTTGCTTGCCAAAAGAAACCCACCTGATACGCTGCTCTTAATCCTACAATCTCATGCCCCCTCCCCTCCCCCCAAGTCCTATATCTGGTCACTTAGTGCAGTGCCCCCCCTCCCCCGCCAACCTTTTGGGCACCAGGGACCGATTCTGTGGAGGTGTTTTTCCGTGGATGGGGGTGGGGGGGAGAGCTGGTTTTGTGTGCTACCTCTCCCATGGATGGGGCTTTGCTTGTTTACACGGACCCAGTTTCTGGCATGCCGAGGACTGTTGTCGGTCCATGGACCTGGGGTTGGGGACCCCTGACTTAGAAAAATGGAGAGTTTCTTGTGAGTAGCTGGTGGTAGAAACAAGGTGGACTCTTGGCTGCTTTCTTTCCTCTGGTGCTGGGACCAGGGGTGAAATCCAGCAGGTTCTGGAGAACTGGTAGTGGAAATTTGGAGCAGTTCGGAGAACCGGCAAATACCACCTCTGGCTGGCCCCAGGAGTGGGGTGGGAATGGAGATTTTGCAACTCCCCCAGGAGTTGGGAGGGAATGGGGATTTTGCAATGTCCTTCCCCCAGGAGTGGGGTGGGAATGGGGATTTTGCAATATCCTTCCCCCCAGGAGCTGGGAGGGAATGGGGATTTTGCAATGTACCTCCCACAGGAGCTGGGAGGGAATTTCTCCATCTCGGGTAGAAGAAACCCACGATCCCTTTCAAAGACTCCCAGATATTGTCTGTGGAGATTCTCGGGCATCCAGGTCACAGTTGTCCGAAAAGGGCCCTTTTCCAAGTCCAGTTGCCTTTTGAAAAAGCACTTTTGGGACTCCCAGGTATCGCAGGTCCTAAAAGAAGCCCCCCACCCCCCTGGCTGCCTTCTGCAGGAAGGATCAAAGCAGAGGAAGTGGTAGGAAGAGTGACAGGCCAGCAAGGGCATCTTGTCCCCTTCCCTTCCCTTCCCCATGTGAAGTGACAAGAAATCCGGGCTTGCTGGCTTTCTGAGAGCCGCTTGAGCCTGCAACCTTTGGGTGCATGGAGCCACACAAAGCAGCCAAAGGCCACAGGCTGATCTAGAGGCCAATGGAGAGGACCAGCTCCTCCCTGGATGGGCTCCCCAGTGCGCACTGGCCAGCTACTGAAAGGGTGGCCACTATGAGGGCCAAACTCATAGTGGAGCAAGGGACACAAACACCCCCCCCCCCATTTCCTGACTTTTATCATCACTCTGCTAAACAACTAATTCCCACAACACTGTCAAATAATTTACTAAGGCTGTATTACTATTATTCTTCTCTTCCTTCCTAGTATTTATCTCTTCCCATTTATGACTATAACCATGTTTCTTGTATCTTTCAATTTATATTGTTTTTATTTGTTTCCTGATACGATTTAATAGCTTATTAGTAACCTTGACTATCAAATAAGTATTGTATCTTTTTATTCTTGATGAATGTATTTTATTCTCCTTATGTACACTGAGAGCATAAGACCAATTCCTTGTGTGTCTAATCACACTTGGCCAATAAAAGAATCCTATCCTATCCTATCCTATCCTATCCTATCCTATCCTATCCGTACCCTATGACTATCATTAAATGTTGTACCTTATGATTCTTGACGAATGTTATCTTGTCTTTTTATGTACACTGAGAGCATATGCACCAAAGACAAATCCCTTGTGTGTCCAATCATGCTTGGCCAATAAAGAATTATTATTTATTATTTAATAATTTGATTCATATGCCGCCCTTCTCCGAAGACTCAGGGCAGCTTACAATGCGTTAAGCAATAGCCTTCACACTTTTGCATATTTTTTATACAAAGTCAGCTTATTGCCCCCACAAACTGGGTCCTCAATTTACCTACCTTAGAAAGGATGGAAGGCTGAGTCAACCTTGAGCCTGGTGAGATTCGAACTTACACTAATTCCAGACAGCTGGTGTTAATCACAATGCTTTAGTCTGCTGAGCCACCAGGCCTCTTAATTCTATTCTATTTTGAGGGGGAAATGGCTTGAAGGATGCCTTAGCTACACGGTCCTCTCCCCATCCCAGAGCCTGGCCTGTCTGCGCTGTTGCTGAACCTCTTGCTTTTTTCTGCAGAATTCCTCACGAGGGCCCACAAGGAGGGAGGCACTGTCCCTCTGCCAGACCAGGAAGGGAGCAATTCACCTGTCGCCCCCCCAAAAGAAAGCGCCTGTGAGGTAAAGGCTGGCACCCCTCCCCTTAAGAGGAAAACCTTTCCATCCCGTTTCTATCCCCTCTTCCCCCAAAAGCAAGCATGGACGGTTTTTGACAATGAAAGCTACACCATTGCAAATAATACATTGAAAGTGACATACAATCGGCTGGGTTGCTAAACATCCAGACAGAAAGGCAAAACGGTAATGAGAACATGACAAATCTTACAGGGCGAAGCATAATTTAAAGGCCTGTGACTGAAAACCACAGCTAGGATGGTCTCGGGAACACCTAGAGGAAAGAAAAGGACATTTCAAATTAGGGACAGCAAGTGCCCAAAAGCCTCTTCCTGCACCCTATCCCAGGAGAGGTCTTCAGAAATGATTAAATCCCCCCCATCCTGGCTCTGGCTGGTAGGGAGTCCCCACAGGCTGCATGCAGCTTCCCCCTCAGAGGCTGGGGCTTCCTTTAAACGAGGGGTCTCCAACCTCAGCAACTTTTAAGAGTTGCAGACTTCAACTCCCAGAATTCCTCAGCCAGCTTTGGGAGTAGAATTCTGGGAGTTCACAAGTCTTTTAAAAGTTGACAAGGCTGGAGACCCTTGCTTTAGACCCATAACTAGCCAGGCTGGAACACAGCAGGCCATCCTAGGTCACCTCCCTCTTCTTTTCCTGCAGAAGTCCTCGCGGGACTCCGGCGGGGCTGCCTTGGCGGCCTACGATGTGACAGCCCTTGCTACCTCTTCCCTGCTGGGTAGGTATGCCCTCCGGATCAACGGCTTTCCAGCCACTTCTCCGCCGACAGAAACACAAAAGAGGCGCTTCTCCATCAGAGCAGCCTCACGCCAAAGGCCAGGAGACCTGCCATGAATGTCCACGTCACGAGCCTGACGTCCGTGTGTGTGTGTGTGTGTGTGTGTGTGTGTGTGTCTGCCGTGGTGGGGTGGTGGTAGTGGTGGCGGCCACAGTGCCCGAAACAGGACGATTCCAAGGTATCGGAGCAGCTGGCTAAAACAGCAGCTGCTGCAGCTCTGGGATGCTTTAATCTGGATTCCTGAGGAAAGGTTGGACTACATGGTCTCAAGATCCCCCGCTGTGATGATCGTCCTCATTCGCTGGGTGACTCTGGCAATGGTATGGGTGTGGTCAGCTCAATAAGCATCCCACCAAAAAGGAGCCTCCTATGGGAGAGGGGCCCGGAGGCAGGTAAGGGGCCCACCTTTTTCAGGGAGGGCAATCGGGCAAGTCCATCTTCACTGGCTGCAAAGGGGGTCTTCGCCGCTCCAATGCAGCTGAAGCGTTTGGACAGCAGGGAGATGAATGCGTCTTGCGCTGCTGGTTTCCATGGAAACCCTCTGGAGTTTTTTCTTCCCCCCCCCCACCGAGCCGGGAAAGGAAGGCAGCAGAGCTGGCACGGTGGCATTCGTCCCTCTATGGCTCCCCCAGGTTCCCCCATTTGCTCCCGCCTGGGCTCAGTCCTGCTTCTCCTCTGTCCCCCAGGCCTCATCCAGAGCTTGAAGGACCACATCACCAAGCCCACCGCCATGGCGCAAGGACGCGTGGCCCACCTCATTGAGTGGAAGGGCTGGAGTGCTCCCCCCGTGGGCTGGGAGCAGCCCCCTACGGAAGAGGTGCTGTATGAGGAGCTGACCGACGAGCTGAAGGAGGCTCGGTTTGCGGCAGGTGAGGGAAGGTGGGAGAGAGGGATGGGGGAGGGGCTGGTGCAACCAGGGGGAGACAGGAGGGGGTGTCTGGCCAGCAATCTCTGTTTGCAGCTACTGGGCATCCCTTGCTTCCCCCGAGGAAATACACAGGGATGGCTGGTTTATCAACTCTTCGAAGCTTGCATTTTGGGGGGAAGGTGTCTCAGTCTTGTCCCAGGCCGTCTGTGCCTCATCTCCCAACTCTCCGGCCTCTCTCCAGGTGTGGCTGAGCAGTTTGCCATCGCCGAAGCCACCCTGAGTGGCTGGTCTTCCCTGAACGAAGAGGAGCTGAGCGACAGGCGAGGCTCGCAGGACGTGATCCAGTTGCAAGGTATGACCCCCGGCCTTTGCCCCAGGATGGGTGCATCCATTCCTTTTGCTTCTCTCTTCAGTCCCCTGGCTGTGTCCTCCTCCTGACTCTCCTCCTCCTTCTCCTCTTCCTCTTCTTCCTTCTTCTCCTCCACCAGATCTGGAAGGCATCCATCTGCAGGACGGTCTTCTTTTTTGTCCACCGGCTCCGGCAGGCGGCCTCCAGACCTTCGCGCTCTCCAACCAGGGATCCCCCATCCCAAGCAGACCCTTGAAAGCGAACGAGTGGAGCAGGGCCAAAGGCGGCTTGGGAAGGGCAGAAGGGAACTCGCCCGACGCCTGTAGATGGCAGCAGAGTGCCACATCCCTGCGCTACGTGGACAGCAGCTCTCCCTCCGAGGATGAGGTCTTCTACGACTAGGGTGGTGAGGCTGGCAGCAACGGCGGTGGCATTAGAAGCTCCAGGAGGGACGGGATGGCGTGAGCCGATGGGGGTGTGTTTGTCTTGCTCCAGAGACTGAGAGGCCTCTTTGCAGACCCAGCCCACCCTTTGCCTGGCAGCCTGAAGAGCTGAGTTCAAGAAACGTATTACAGTCCCAGAGCCGTTTCAGTTGCAGGAGGCTATGCTTTTTCGACGCAGCCCGTCAGAGCCTGATCCACGATTAGGATTTTCAGCATCGAGACGGACCCTGCACTGCGGGCCAAGCGGTGGGGGAGGCCCGGTGGAGGATGGACTTGGAGCAGGGGTCGGTATCCGGGTGGAAATTCGGGACGAGGCTCCCTTCAGGGTTTCCTGCCTACGTGATCCGTACAGCCTCCTGGCCCTTCAAGTGCTTGTTAATGTTCACAGAGCAACGTCAAATCCTTCCTTACGGACTAAAGGATGCCCGGCCCAGGAAGGTTGTACTAAAGGTGTAAATAAAAACAGGTGCCGCAGAAAAACGCCGTCCACCTTTTTGCCTGAAAGGAACCTGTCGGGTGTCCTCCGGATATCCCTTCCATGTCTGAGCTGGGAGAAAGAGGCTGGCCTCGGAGGCACCTGGGGGCCCCTCCCCAGCTGGGGAAGGAAGGAAGGAGCAAGGCAGGCTTGCTCTGACTGGAGGTGAGGTCTGATCCAGCCTGACTGATGGACATGTCTCTCTCTCTCTCTCTCTCTCTCTGTGTGTGTGTGTGTGTGTGTGTGAGACAAAGGAGGAGAAGCCAGCAGGTTCCTGGGACTCTTTTTCTTTAGCTGGGAAAAGGACACTGCCAGGTAATGCCCCCCCCCCCAAAACCCCACTCATCCCATGCTAGAGCCTCTACTCAAGAGTTGCCAAACTGGGGGAAATTTTGAGACGTCTATACATTACAACCATTCTATTGGGTTATTTATTTATTTATAATGCATTGTAAGCCGTCCTGAGTCTCCGGAGAAGGGCGGCATATAAATCGAACTAATGAATGAATGAATGAATAAATAAATAAATAAATATTTCTTTCTTAAAATGCCCAAATATCTAAAAAGCACTTACATCTTCCACTTGCCACTCTTTCCATTTTTTTAAAAAAAAACTTTGCAGTGAATTTACCATCCTCCCCGTGGTTCAACTTTTTAGGCAAGCATAAATTTCGCTAGCAAACAAATACCAGGTCACAATCCCACCCCCACCCCCACCCCCAGGAACTAAACCTACGGCTTCATGTCTCCACGGGCTTCCGCTATCGCCCGGCTTTGGGATTGGCCAGCTCTTCTATGGCTTTCCTGAGCTGGAAAAAAAAAAAAAAAGGAAGAAAAAACATAGCTGACAACGGGACACAGAGAGCGAGTCGATATTGCAGACGTCCGGAGGTGCCTTATCTCCATTGGGGAGGGTCTCGCCTTTCTCTCGCCAGCTGAAGAGGGGGGGCTGCAGGCCCCCCTTTTCAGGCCGGCGATGCCCTGCGTTTGGGCATAGCAGCAGAAGCCGAGCTTCCAGAGCGGCCGCCCCAGATGAGGAAGGAGGAACTGCACCTCGCTGCGCCCTCCTGGGGCAGCCCAGCCACTCACCTCCTTCCTGGTCACGATCCCCACCACTTTCCCCAGCTGGGTGACAAAAGCCCGCTGCAAATTCAGCATCTCAAAGAGGTGGTGGGCCTGCATGAGGAAAAAAAAAAGATGCTCAATGCTCCTTCCCTCCTCTGGAACAACGGTCACCAACTGGTGGTCCGTAAGAAAAATTTGGTGGTCCGCAGAAAAACCTTTACATTTTTGCATTTTTTTTTTTTATATTGCATTGAATCAGGGATCCTCAAACTACGGCCCCTGGGCCGGATCCGGCCCACCAAAGCAATTAATCCCACTTGCTGACGGAATGGGGTCCTTCAGGCACTTAGCTTGGCTGCTTGTTTAGTAGCTCCAGCCCCTCCCTCCCTCCCTCCCTGCGAGTCCAGATGCTTCAGTGAGCGGTGCACAAAACTTCAGCTGGGCTCCTCGAGAGACAGAATTTGCAGGGGGGCGTAGCAATCTAGTGCCCGGGTGGGTTTACAAGACAAACATTCATTCGTGGCTGTATTTGAGATTCCTAGCTGCAATGGATAGCAAAGGTAGGGTTGACCCCGGGCACTTCTCTCTGCTAACAGGTGGCCAAACTAAGTGCCTGAAGGACCCCATCCCGTCACTAATTCGTATGAGCGGTCCGTGGGATTTAAAATTATGAATTTAGTGGTCTCTGAGGTCCAAAAGGTTGGTGACCCCTGCTCTGGGAAGCCCCTTCTCAGAAACCTCTTCCCCCAATGGACCCCCCCTTGAAAACCCTGCCTGGCCCTGTTACAGTGGTGGGTTTCAATTTTTTTTGATACCAGTTCTGTGGGCGTGGCTTGGTGGGTATGGTAGGGGAAGGATACTGGAAAATCTCCATTCCCACCCCACTCTAGGGGAAGGACACTGTAAAATCTCCATTCCCACCCCACTCTAGGGGAAGGACACTGTAAAATCTCCATTCCTACCCACTCTAGGGGAAGGACACTGTAAAATCTCCATTCCCACCCCACTCTAGGGGAAGGACACTGTAAAATCTCCATTCCCACCCCACTCTAGGGGAAGGACACTGTAAAATCTCCATTCCTACCCACTCTAGGGGAAGGACACTGTAAAATCTCCATTCCCACCCCACTCCAAGGGAAGGACACTGCAAAATCTCCATTCCCACCCCACTCCAGGGGAAGGATACTGCAAAATCCCCAGTTCCCCCCAATCAGCTGGGACTCGGGAGGCAAAGAATAGATGGGAGCGGGGCCGGTCAGAGGTGGGATTTCTCCAAACTACTCAAAATTTCCGCTACCGGTTCTCCAGAACTGGTCAGAACCTGATGAAACCCACCTCTGACCTGTTCCCCAGTCAATCCCTCCCCCCGCTGTTCAACAAAGTGGCAGCTTCCCTGCCTGCTGATGAGTCTGGGTGCCCCAGACAGAGGCAACCTGTAGGGCACTCGACCGCCCGAGGTACCTGGTGCAGGGACGTCCATGGGGAGAGCTGCAGGCTCACAGGACTAATGGTGCAGCCTTCTTTCAAAGTCTGGCCCGAGAGGAGCTGGAAGGGAGAAGCGCAGCCATGGATGTGCTGTGCAGCTGGGTGGGAAGGAGTCCTGCTCCCCGCACTCCCCCCATCCTGGAAAGCTCTTATCAGAATTGCCCTGTCGGGAGTCGGACCTACCTCTTTCCCCGGCTCCTCCTGCGGCACACTGGTGTCTTCGTGGCTCTGGAGAAACTGGATGAGACTGGATCGCTGGATCGCCCCCAGCAGCATCTGAGACTCTTGAGGGAGAAAGAAGCAGAGGGAAGTGTCCAGTTTTGGTCACAACACTATAAAAAAGAAATTGAGACTCAAAGTGCAGAGAAGAGCAACCAGGATGATTAGGGGACTGGAGGCTCAAATATATGATGAACGGTTGCAGGAACTGGGCAATGGCTAGTCTAGTGAAGAGAAGGACCAGGGGAGACATAGTAGCAGTGCTCCAATATTTGAGGGGCTGCCCCAGAGAGGAAGGGGTTAAGCTATTTTCCAAGGCCAGACAAGGAACAATGGATGGAAACTGATCAAGGAGAGGTTCAACCTGGAAATGAGGAGGAATTTTCTGACAGTGAGAACAATCAACCCATGGAACAGACGTTGCCTTCGAAGTTGTGGGAGCTTCATCACTGGAAGCTTTCAAGAAGAGACTGGACCGTCATCTGTCAGAAATGGTGTAGGGTCTGCTTGGACTAGATGACCTAAAAGGTCCCTTCCAACTCTGTTATTCTAAGACTGTAGTTTCTAGGGACGTGTTTGTGCGTACGTGCATTTTTATGTTACAAATGCTTCAATGCCGCTTTAGCCATAAGGTGGGACCCTCCCACCAGACGGATCCAGCACGAGACGCATACAGAGATACTCGCTGCTTTCGGGAACTACCGCATTACCAGCATTGTCTACCACGGGATACTCCTGGGCATCTGTCATAGTGACCACCTGGAGGATGTCGTGAAAGGTGGCTTCCTGGGACAGGATGACGAAATCGGTGTTCATGAACTCCTTGGTGGTGACCATGTAGGACCTGCAAGGGAAGCGGCGCTCACCAAACCAATAGCTTTATTGGGATAGGGCAGCGCTTTGGGGGAGAGGAGCCGCTGGCGTCTGCCAAGCAAGGCCAAGCCAGAGGTGGTCTGGGCACAGGCAGAGTGCCCGTTCTTGGGGAAGGCCGGCATCCCGATCCCTGGATCCCAGCAAGTCAAGAGGGCAGGGCAGCTCACTCGATATGCCTGCTCCGGATGCGGGGAAGGTACGGTAGCTTCTTGACAATGATGGTGCCATCGTAGAAGGAAGGCTGGAACTTCTGGGCAATGGCGTTGGCCACCAGGACGGCCAGCAGGACAGGTAGGATGTGGGCGATCTGCCCGGTCATCTCAAAGGCCAGCAAGGCGGTGGAGAGGGTGTGGGTAACCGAGCCAGAGAAGGCAGCTGCTCCTAGAAGTGGGGGGGGGGGGAAGAGCAGAGGGTGGCCGATCTCAGGGAGACCAAAGGTGGGGGACGGGGAGGTTGTTTCCCCATTGCCTGTGCCTCCCTGAGTGCCAAGGAAGCCTCCCGACATACCTGCCAGCGCATACGCCCCAGGGATAATGGGGCTGGGAGGGCCCTCACCGGTGATGCCCATGGGGAAGAGGAGGGCTACGGCTTCACCCACCAAGCGCCCGATGGCAGCTCCTGGGGAGGGACAGAGAAAGATCATTTTTCCCTCCTCAGCCTGATAGACCAACCTCTCCGGAGGCTGAAAGCAGACAACTGGAGAAAGTGGAAGCGCTCACCGTAAATGAAGACGGGCATGAAGTAGCCAGCGGGCATAGGCATGGTGGAGGCCAAGACCAGCATCCAGAACTGCAAGGGCAGAAAAGGATCAACCTTGGCAGCCCAATCTTTTTTTTTTTTTTTGAGAGCAGGGCCCGCGGTGATTGGCTGACTGACCGTTCAGTAAAGCAGAAGGCTGACGGAGAGTGTAAGCGAGAGCCCCTGGAAGGAGCTCTGCAAGGCCCAGAAGAGGCCAGAGGAGACCCGGCCCAGAGCGGGAGTTCTGCTGCGTGCCAGGCAGAGGGAGTTCCCAGACACACACCTTCATCACCAGGAAGACAGACAGGGTGCCGAAGAAGGAGATGTCGGGGTGCCACCACTCCTGCCACAGGTTGAGGGGGTCCACCTGGGGAGGCCTGTCAAGCGACACGTTCTGGGAAAGGACGCTCCAGGTGCGGTTATCAAGCAAGGAGGTGAGCAGCTCCTTCATGCTCAGCTGCAAAAAAAAAAAAAGAGAGAAAGGGAAACGGTCTTCGCCTTCTGCCCTATGGCAGAGAGGGGCTGGCGGCCTCTACCCCGCCCCCCGCCTTGTTTCAGCTCCTCTGGCTTGTCATGGCAAAGAGCCAGCGGCACCCCCCATGCGTTCTCCGCAGGCTCAAGCCCTTGGCAGCAATGGCTGATAGTTACCCTGGAGGCCATGAATTGTCCCAGGCTAAGGGGGAAGGTGATTGAGGACAGCAGGAAGGCCACCAGCACCGAGTAGAGAGGCTTCCTGCAAAAGAAGGCCCAAAGGTCAGGGAGAGGGGAGGGGGAGAGGAGATTGGGAAACCAACGTAACTCAAAAAGCCACCGGTTATGAAGGGGTCTGGGCTGGGGGCTGCCATCAGCAGCTGTACTTCTGGGGAGGGGTGGTAAACTTTGTGATGGAGAAGCAGAGAAAGCTTTAGAGATGAGCTTGAGATCAAAGAATCTGTGATCTTTAAGAAGCCTTGGTGGAGCAGCGGACTAAGGTGCTGTTAAAGTAGCACTTAGCTGCCAGCTGCCTGCAACTACTGCGAGTTCAAATCTCACCAGGCTCAAGGTTGACTCAGCCTTCCATACTTCCGAGGTAGGTAAAATGAAGACCCAGATTGTGGGGCAATAAGATGACTTTGTATAAAAAAGAACACCGCTTGGGTGTGTGGGTGTGTGCAAAAGCCCTACTAGGCCGGTATATACAAAAAGTTTGAAGGCTATTGCTTAACGCATTGTAAGCCGCCCTGAGTCTCCGGAGAAGGGCGGCATATAAATCGAACCAACAAAACAAAACAAAACAAAACAAAACAAAACAAAACAAAACAAAACAAAACAAAACAAAACACAAAACACAAAACACAAAACACAAAACACAAAACACAAAAACTAAACTAAACTAAACTAAACTAAACTAAACTAAACTAAACTAAACTAAACTAAACTAAACTAAACTAAACTAAACTAAACCTGAATAGCTGCAATTTTCTTCCAGTGAAAAGCTGGGGGGGGAGTGATCTATCCTGCTGGCCAACATCAGTGGTCTCCCCAGTGAGCCCCCTTTTCGGGGAGTCCACTTCCTGCACAGGAAGCCTCCTCCACCTCTCCGATCCCGGAACCAGAGGAGCCATTCCAGGGACTCTGGAGAGCTGCCCTCTGGAGGCTACTTACTCGGTGGCCAGCAGCCTGGCCGTGAATGGGTTCCTCCGGACGTAGCCCAGGAACCAGCGCTGGCAGAAGAGGTACGCACAGCTCAGCATGCCGCAGATCACGCTGAAAGGGGGAGAGGAGGCTTCCCAATTGGCACGTGCTGTCACTGCTGCATCCCTCCTCCCACACCCCATCCACAGGGAAACCCACTCCTCACCCGAGGAATGTGAAGAAAATGGTCTCCGGCAGGTCAAAGGGGAAATCAATTTTAAAGCTGGTCTTGAAGAGGGCTGTGATGGTTTCTGGAAAGCAGGGGCGCAAAAGCTGAGGGGCTCTTGACTCTGATCTCCTGGAGCCCCTTCCCAGCTCCCTGCCTGGCCCTCAGCCAAACAGCCCATGGGAAAGGGTCGACTCCAGCCTGTCCTAAGGAGCTTCCAAGCACAATCCAAAGAAGCCGACAAAGTGGTGTGGTTTGCTCACACCACAATCCTCCCCGGCTGGTCACCCCACCTGCAGCCATAGCATCAGTCGGCTGAACCCCTCTGATGTACTCATTCTGCCCCACCCCACATCCCCAGACAGAGTGGCCAAGGGGATCCCTCCTTTAGGATTCCGCTTACACCCCACCTTGTTCACTATTGAAAACAGCCAACAGGCGGAACATGAAGGCACCACAAGTTGCTGAGAAGAAGCCCCTCCAGTAATCCCGGACAGCAAAGTGAGAGGACACGACCTCGATGCTGAAGAGGACCCCTGGAAGAGTGGCAGAGGGCAATCCAGAGAGTCAGCCCCACATCCATCCGTCTGGCCACTCTCTGGCCCTCCACCTGCATTGGCCTCCCTCTGCAAAGGGGCTACGCGTCTCACCACTGATGGGCGCCCCAAAGACGGTTGCCACGCCCACAGCCGCTCCTGCCACCAGCATCTCGTTCTGCTTGCTTTTATTCTAGGCAAAGGAAAGGGGGGGCCCTCTGAGGCTGCTGTCGAGTCGCCCTACTCGGGAACCCCCAAATGCTGGGCCGCCTTCGGGGCCCTCCAGCCAGCCACACAGTCCTCAGCTGCCCCTGGACCAATCGTTGGGGTGCAGCCTCGCCTCCTCAGCCATACCTCGTACTCTCCAGAAACGCTGGTCCGGATCCTGCCCAGGTAGGCGGCGATCATGCTGGAGAGGTGAACAAAGGGTCCCTGGCAGAGGCCGGGCGGAAGGAAGACGAAGATGAGGACCTGAAAGGCTCAGAAGGAGAGAGAGCCCGCCCCCTCTATCCAACGGTAGTCTCTCCCAGCAGCCCCCCGGACAAGAGGCTCGTCTCCTGACCTCAGCCGGACCTTGAAGGTCTCTAGGATGGAGATTTCACCACCCGCCCTAAACATTCACCCCAGTTGCTGGGCTGACCCTGGCAGGATCTTCAACCCCTCAGCTTCCCTGTTTCTGCCCCTTCCTGGCCTGAAGGGACCCAGGCCCTCTTTCCCTCTTGAGCTGGGGCACCTTCAGCACAAGCTCTTTTTAAGGAGGAGGAGGCCGTCTGGTGGGCAAGACCAAATAGATATGGGGCAGAAGCAACATCCAAAAACGTCTCCTCAGGGGTGGGTCTGCTGGGGTTCGGGAGAACCTCTAGCTAAGATTCTGTGCAGTTCGGAGAACACCCCCCCCCACAAATCCCACTCCTGGCTGGCCCCACCCACGAGTCCCCATGCGGCCCGTTTTGGATGCAGGTAAGTGCAGGGTGTGTGTGGAAGCTTGGGGAGGGCAAAAAACGGGCCCATTTCCAGAGGGCCTCCAAAGCCGTTTTTGCCCTCCTGGAGGCTCAGGAAAGCCTCTGGAGCCCGGGGAGGGCAAAAACACCCCCTCCCGTTGTGCAGGAGACCACGCCCACCATGGCCACACCCACCCAGCAACTGGGCAGAGAACTCCTCACTAAAATTTTTGAAGCCCATCTCTGCTTCCCCTCCAGACACCCAATTCCTTCCTCCTGTCTCTAGAACCGTCCCTCGGGACACTTTTCCCTTTCCAACCATCACGGCTTCCTTTCGGTGTCCAAAGGCTGAACACCGCCTCCGGCCACAAAGGCGCTGCTTGGAGGCAAGAGAGAGAGAGAGACACCCGCCCCCTCCATCCACCCGCTGGACACGTACCACTTTTCCGAGGAAGATGGTGCTCCCGCAGGCGAGCGTGCAGGTCAGCCCGACGACTTTGGCCCCGAAGTTCTCGATGGCCAAGTACTCCTCCAGGATGACGCCGGTCAGGATGGTCTTGAGTTCGGGGATGCCAGAGCCTGGGCAGAAAAGGCAGAACAATCTCTCCACCACTTCTGCCCACCTGGCAGGAGTCCGAAGTGCCCGCCCGGAGGCGTCACAAACCCTAACTAACGAGCCAGGCTAGACACGGTGTGTGAATGAGGCCCCGGGGTTGCCCTTTCTTCGGCCATCTTTCCTTTCAGGGAGAAGAACAAGGCAGCTGATGGGAGAAGGAAAGCTTTACTCTTCCCAACGGGCTCAGGCTGCCCATCTTTCTCCCCGCTCCTCTCACCCAGACTTGGGAGAAGAGAAGAAAGCTGCTTCCCGGTCCAAGGGCTGGAACAGGGGCACAATGACCACTGGTGGCTGACCCCAGGCTCCATCCCACCTCACCTCCAGCGTGCTGGGTAATGCTTTGGGCAAAGCCCGTGGAAAAAGCCGAGAGTGCGACCGGGTACATGGTCCAGGAGAGGAACTTCAACACCGGGTAGTCTCCAACCTCTTGGTAAAGCCACAGGTGCGCTGGAGAATCCAAAGGGAAGTTGGGAAGTCGGCTGGGAACTGAACTGCCCCAGGACTGCCAGAGTCGCCTGCTGCCGTGGCTGCCCTGAAGGCATGGAGAACCTAACACCCCCCACCCCCCTTTGAAACTGACATCCCTTGTGGCACAGCGGCCCAAAAGACGCTCCTTTCTTCTGCTTGTCCCTCAAAGTCCAGCTTGGGGAGGGCGGTGGGATTTGGTGGGGCAAAAGCTCACCGCTGGCAACCCTGGAGACGGTGAAGTCCATGGCGAAGCTGACCAGCGCCATGATGACGCCCAGGGCAAAGAGGTAATACCAATCGTCCCCAACTCGGAAGAGTTGCCGCTTGAGGCACTCCAGGCAACCTGCAGAGGGCAGTAGACAGAGGCTGGGAATTATGGACAAAAGAGAGGCCCTGCCATTGTAATGTCGGCCTCCTTCAAGGATGGATGAAGAGGCCAAAGGGTCACCATCTCTGGGAAACATCAGCATCTGGAACGCCTCCAACCCAGGGGTGAAATGCTCCCGGTTTGGACTGGATCGCCCGATCTGGTAGCGATGGCGGTGGGTGGTTCGGAGAACCGGTAGCAAAAATCCCTGCCCCCCTATGCCCAGTTGAGCGGCACGATCATCAGAGGCTTTTTTTTTTAAACTTTTAAAAGCATTTTTTCTACAACCTCTTCCGCCAAAGAGGTTGTAGGGGGGAAAAAAATGCCTTTAAAAGCCTCTGGCAATCGCAGCTGAGTTACCTGATCGTCAGAGGCTTCTAAAAGCATTTTATTCTGCAACCTCTTCGGCCAAAGAGGTTGTAGAAAAATGCTTTTAAAAGTAAAAAAAAAAAAGTTGGCCACACCCACCATCACATTACCCCACACACAAACACACAAAGCCACGCCTACAGAACCGGTAGTAACTGATTTTAGATTTCACCCCTGCTCCAACCTCAGTGCCACCCATGTGGAAGCCACTCTTGTGGCTGGGTGGGATCTCCCAGGCTCTTACCGTGCACCTTGCGCCGGGCTTTTGGCCAGGGTCTCCAGTTGTCTTCCCAGGGCAGGAACACATTAGTCTCCTCCTCCTCCTCCTCCTTGTTCTTGGCTCTCTCTTTCTCCCCGCTGGCTCTCTCAGCAGCCATGCCCCGAGGCTGGGAGTGGAAACGCCAGACAGAGCCCAAGAGGAAGAAGAGGATCCAAGCCGTCTGTTTGCAAGCACCAAGACGGACGGGATCCCCAGAGGCCTCCTGCTGCAGCTTGTAGGGATCTCGGCCACAGGACGGAAGCGAGGAGGCACCTTTCCCTGAAACGCACAAGTTCTGAAAAGGTGAAATGAAGGGGAATGCACACCCAGATCCCCCAGCCCCCAAGATGGTCCTGGTCACTCTGCAAAGGGAAGATGCTCCCGACAGCAGCCGCAAAAGGGCCAAACCACTGATAGGATCCACCTGCCTGGTTGCAGGGCAAGGGCACTTGGCTCTCCGCTCTTATCACCTGAGGGAGCCTCAGGGAGTTACTAAAGGAAATCCAGACAACAGGCAGACAACAATGCACACTCTTCCCCCCCCCCCACCTCCCAAACACAACCAGGGCCCCAATTGGAACCTGTGCAAAGGAGACTCACTCCACCTCAGCCAGCTCAGGGTGCCTGGGTGTGCGTCTGTCAAAGGCTCCTGGGTCAAGCCGACTTCTCTGAAGCCAGTTTCCTCTGCCTCTGCCTCTGCCCTCACCAGATCCAGTGCACACGCACACACCTGTCTCCCGGGCCCTCCCTTTTCTCTCCCACACCTCCCTCCCTCCCTCCCTCCCTGACCTCTAACTATCCAGAACTCTCTCCGGGACCCACAGGAAAGGCCCTCCAGCAAGCCTATTCCAGCTCAAGCCAGCCGTCTCGCCAAGCAGCACCAGGAAGGCGGAGTGGGCAGGCAGGCAGGCAGGCAGCTGGCAAACAGCCCCATTTGGCTGGCCGGCCTACCCCTTGCCACCCATGACCGAAGGTCCTTTGTTTCGGTCACTCAACATCCCAGTTTATGCTCACCTCCCAAAGTCTAGGCCAGCCGTAGGGGCTTCAGAACCAAGATCGGGGGGGGGGGGGGGGTCAATTGCTGGAAGGGGCTGCCACTACTTCCTCCCAAACAGCCTGGCCAGGAACAGCAGAGGACTCTCATGATCCTTGCCATCCCACCAGGCTAGCCACAAAAATGGGCAGGCAGCTACTCACACGGTCTCTGGGGAGG
Source organism: Masticophis lateralis (assembly GCA_030761175.1). Classification (NCBI taxonomy): domain Eukaryota; kingdom Metazoa; phylum Chordata; class Lepidosauria; order Squamata; family Colubridae; genus Masticophis; species Masticophis lateralis. Next base: position 7,899,395 of record JAUDYJ010000016.1, read on the forward strand.
GGACAGAGAACGGGGGTGGGGGTGGTGGAGGGTACTGCTTGCTGCAGGTCAAGAGAACTCTTAGGAGAGGCCGAGAGCAGAGGCTGCAGGGCAGGAGAGCCCCACGGTGAGCTCAGAAGGCCATTCCGGCAACAAGGGAAACAAAAGGCATGTAACACCCACCCACCCCTTCCTGAAACCAAAAAGCATCAGCAGGCACTTTGCCCAAACAGTCCCCGCAAGTTCTAAATTGGGCATGATTTCTGAACTCTTGAGTGACTTCCCGGATGATTTACGGTCCGTGGGTCTCTGCCTGGGGAGTCCCCGGGCCCCTCTCTCCTCCTGCTAGCACTCCAGAAGTGGAGCCGAGGGCCAGAAGAGCTGCAATGCAATGGGCAATAGATGGAAGCTGAGTTAGGGAGGACGCCCTGCCTTCTGGGGCTTGTTCTGGGGGGAAGGAAAAGAGGGCACGGGAGGCCACAGGCCCAATGACTCAGACTTGCCCCGAGAGGAGGGTGACTAAGCAGCTGCGTTTAGCTACAAGCTGCCCCCAGACAGTTTCGGCAGACAGGCTGAGATGCTTGCCAGCAGGGCCTGTCCCCATCTCCATCTTCTACATGGAGGCCCATGCCAGGCTCTCTGAGCTGCCAGGGAAATAAACCTCACCCCTGGAGAAATGGGAACCCCTCTTCAGTATTGGGGTGGGTGGGTAGAGGGAGCTCTGCCCTCCTCTTTTGGGATGCTTGCTTTCCATACCCGGCTTTCCCTTTCCTTGTGGAAGGCCAATCCTTCTGCCAATCAGGGGGATGATCCAGTCATGGATGGAAGGCTTAGGGCCAGCCCTCCCCTCCCGCCTCTCTCTCTGTTTGTGTAGAGCTCGTGCCTTTGGGAGACTTTCCAGAGGCATTGGCCGTGTCCTGCAGAACACTCTAAATTTAGACTCTTTGACAAGACCCCTGGAAGGCAGCCGAGGCTTTTAAAGGCTCCGCAGCTGCCCCGGGTGGCTCTGTCGGGTGAGACTTCCGGAGGGGGCAGCTCCTCCAACATCGGTCCACTTGGATAGCCACCCTCTCAGGGCTCACTGCTTCGGCACCCTCGACCATCTTCTTGGCAAGAAGACGACCAGGCAGGCGGCTGTCCCATGGAGAAGGCCCACGGAATATTCGACAATACGTTGGGGGGGTTCCTAAGGCCCCATCCGGATCCCCGAAGCTTCTCAGGCAAGTGGGGAGAGAGGGCTGAATAGGCGGCCTTTGACCCCTGGCTGCCTGGGTCTCTCCCCTGGTTCTCGTCTAGCCAGTCCCACAGCCAAGGCTTCCACTTGAAGCTGTGCGACCGCGGAGAGGAGATTGTCCCTGTTTTCGCTGTTTAGGGTAAACCCTTTTTTTTGTTTACACCAACCATTCTTGGAATGATGGGCGCACAGGCGCCACCATTCTGTTCCAGGATAATGCTCCCTGTACCTGGCCTGGCTGCACTTGTGAAAGGCGGAGGAGGACCAAGGGTGGGTTTGCACAAGCTCCCCAGCATCTATCTCAGTGCATCCCAAGCCACAAAGGCAAGGAAGGAGAGCTTGGTCTTTTCCGTTCTTAGCTCTGTTGGCCACGGGGCCGTGTCCTGAACAGGACCTAGCGAAGATCTCAGGGAGGAGGGGGAAATGGGCACTTGACAGGGTAGAGAGAGAGACGGCTTGAATGTGATGTGTCCAGCCCCTGCCACTTAGGATGCCTGTTGGCCATAAGAGTCCTTGGGGCACTTCTTAAGCTCCAGGCTGGTCTGTGGTCTCTTGGGAGGGAGTACCCGCTCCACCAGGTGGGATTTTCAGTAGCACCCCCAGCAATTCTGCCTGGCCATGCAGTGTGTCAAATAGAGCCACCCGGGAGGCACGGAGGGCACATCCTGCTTGCCCCAGGATCCCACCCCAGAATTTTCCTCTTGTCAGCAAACATGTCCCCAGTGCTGGAATCAAGAATCAAGAGAGCATCTCTTCTCCCAACAGGCCGGGCTGGCGGGATGGGAAACATCAAAACCTTGGGCGATACGTACCAGTTTGCCGTGGATGTCAGTGACTTCTCCCCCGAAGACATTATCATTACCACATCCAAAAATCAGATTGAAGTGAGGGCTGAGAAGGTGAGTGGCTACTGCTGGGCTGCCCCCCGTCTCGGAGACAACCGGAGCCATTTTTAAAGCAGAGCGGAGCAGTCCGGCTGGGGCTGAGGGGTGGGGTAGCCCCAAGATGCTTGGCTGAGAAAAGCTGCAACAGCTACTTCCTTGGATCCACAGCAGTGGGGAGTAGCTTTTTCTGACCTTCAGGTTCTCTGCCTATCCCGCGAGCATCCCAATATCATCCCACTGTGGAAATTAACAAGAAACAGGAGTTATAGGAGTTGTACTTTTTTCTTGGTTTGCTTGGAAAAAGATTTAATGTGCTAGAGCCCCCACTCCCTGCCCTAAAGAACCTGGATGAGCCCCCTGCAATCCGTTAGATTGCAGCCTAGGGACAGCAGTGACATCGCTGTCTTAAGAATGGCAGCCAAGAGGCTCCCTGCCCCCACCCGACTGCCATTCTGACTATGCTAGGGATGCACATGGTAATGGGAACATTCCCCGACAGGTCGGTCCACGTTGACTGAAACGCTGCCCAGGGAGCCTTTCTCCTGATGCCAGCTGCCTCTCTGGGGGTCAGTCTGGCAAAAGAGGCCTTTTTAGACTGAGTCGCCCCAGCTTCAGTTTTGGCTGCATGGCCAGAATTTCCCCATTTCATAGCGATTCGGGATGGAGTTGCCCTTTATTTTAGCAAGTAGGCAACTGAACCTTGGGAAGAGCAATTCACATCAACTTTCAGGATTCAGGCTCTCCTGGGCTCTAACTGCTGTCTCTTTGTCCTCCTCCCACGGGCAGCTAGCAGCTGATGGGACCATCGTCAACACATTCACCCACAAATGCCAGCTCCCTGAAGATGTGGACCCCACATCCGTCACTTCCACCCTGGGGGCAGACGGCTGCCTGACCATCAAGGCAAGGAGAAGTCCAGCCAAGCCATCGGAGCAAGTGCAGCAAACCTTCAGGACTGAGATTAAAATCTGAGCTCCGGGAGCAGTTCGGGAGAGCGGGCAGGGAGCCAGGCTGGGCTGGGCTGGGCTGGGTGGGGGGTGGAAAGCAGATCTGTCCTTGTGTTCCCCGTCAATAAGAGATGTTTTGGTTTGTCATCCAGGGCTGAAGGTTAAAGGGATGCCGGCAAAGAGCCTAAGCGGGCCAAAGCTGCCCTTCCCCCCACCCCGAACTCCCTTTGAAAGGGGAAAGAACACCATCGCTTTTTGCCAGCAAAGGAACAGCAAAGCTGGAAGGCAGCTGGAGCTGAATTTTCCAGTTCTGCAGCCAGCAATCTTAACGTTGTGAAGTGTTGACGGGACACACTAAAAACGAAAAAAAAAAAAAAAAAGAAAGAAAGAGGATGCGATATGAAATTTATACGATAGGAAGTCAATGGAGTTTACCTCTGGTGAACTTATTTAGGATTCCTGCTGTAATCTTGGAAGCATTCAAGTTAAAATGTTAACATGTTCATATGTTATTTAGATTCAGGGTTTTTTTTTTTCCCCTCTCCCTTCCCCCTCCCCGTCTTTGCACCCCACCTCCAAATCCAGCTACGCCCTACAAGTTGAGAGAGAGAAAAAAAACCTGTTCAGGGGAATTGAAATGATGTAAAAAAAATACGAATGTAAACTTTTAATTATAGGAAAATACTTTCTTGCAAGTCACCCATTGACTTTGGCTGTGTGAACGTGTATTATTTGGGGGGGGGCAGTGGTGGGTTTCAAAATTTTTTACTACTGGTTCTATGGGTGTGTCTTGGTGGGCGTGGCATGTTGTGATGGGCATGTCTTGCTGGGCATGGCAGGTGAAGGATACTGCAAAATCCCCATTCCCACCCCACTCCAGGGGAAGGACACTGTAAAGTCCTCATTCCCACCCCACTCCGGGGGGGGGAGGATACTGCAAAATCTCCATTCCCTACTCACTCCAGGGGAAGGATACTGTAAAATCACCATTCCCTCCCCACACCAGGAGAAGGATACTGCAAAATCCCCATTCCCTCCCCACTGCGGGAGGATACTGCAAAATCCCCATTCCCTCCCCACTCTAGGGGAAGGATACTGCAAAATCTCCATTCCCTCCCCACTCCAGGGGAAGGATACTGCAAAATCCCCATTTCCTCCAGATCAGCTGGGATGCAGAGAATAGATGGAGCCCGGTACTGGTTCTCCGAACTACTCAAAATTTCCGCTACCGGTTCTCCAGAACTGGTCAGAACCTGCTGGAACCCCACCTCTGGGGGGGGGGGGGAGAAACAGGAGCAAGGAAGGAGGGAGCTTTTGTCCTTGTGTTGCAACTTGCATCCAATACACAGTTTCTGAAGGTCAAAGGGGCCGGGGGCAAAGAGGGGAGAGGGGGGAAGGAAGAAGTGAGTCATGGTCTGGAAATAGAGCCGACTGACAAAAGGCCCTCCAGGCTGGCTCCAAGCCCAGGGAGGGGGAGGGGGCAAAGGGGGGCCCATTCCAGGCCCAGCCCAGCCCTGGAAGGGGGCTCCCTTAGCCGCTTCTTAAAGGCGGCCTGAAGAGAGACCGACCCCCAAATCCAACGCTTGAGGAGAAACGAGCCCCCCCGTCCCAAGCTGCTAACGGGGGAAGGGGGGGGAGGAAGGCGCTCTCGGCCCACCTCGCAGGGCTGTTGTTGCTCCCTCCCCTCCCAACAGGGATGAGAAATGGGCCGGGAGAGGAAGGCCCACACCACACCCCACGCCGGGCTGTTGACAGGATCCACACGGCTCTTGTTGCCAAAACATGGGAGCCAGTCCAGAAGCCGCCGTGCCCTCCGGCAGCTGCTGAGGCGGTTTTCCTTTTGGAGAGGTGGATAGGATGGAGGAGAAGGCGGCCGAAGTTTACCTCAGCCCGCCCCCACCCCCCACTCCCGCCCCGCACGGTTGGCGGGTCCCCCCGGAGGCTTCGGGCCTACGCCAGGCCTCGGTGCTTTGGTCGCCATGGCGACGGGACCTGCTCGGCGGCAGGTTCACAGCTCCCCGCACCCACCCGCGAAGCTTAGCGCGCCTGCGCGATAGGCCTCGGGCGGGGTGGGTAGATGGAGGAAAGCAGTGGGGGGGAGGAGTCTACCCTGGCGGCGCCTGCGCGCGCCGCGCCGTAGAAAGAGGGCACCATCCGCTGTCGGGCCGCCGCTTCCGCCCAAGCGCAAAATGGCGGCGCCCTTTGTCTGTTCCGTGTCACCATGATCGCCGCCGCCGCCGGGATGATGTGACGCTCGTGGGATGGCAGGTGCGGGGCCGAGAGGGCGAGGGGCGGCCCCCGGGGCTCCCTCCGCCCGCCCAGCGCCGGGACCGGGTGGGGGGGTGCTGAAAGAGCGGGGCCGTCGAGGCCGTCCATCCCCGCAAGGCGAGATCGGGCGAAGAAGAGCTCCTCGGGGTGCGGGAAGGGTTGGGGCGCCACCTCGACGATCGCCGGGAAGGCCGGCAGGCCGGCAGGCCGTCGGTTGTCAGAAACCTCGCCGGGGATGCGGGTGAAGGGATGCGGCGCAGCCTCTTCCTTTCCCGCGACACAACAGCCTTCCGGGGTAGGCCAGGCTATAAAGAGCCCCGATCGCTCGGCAGGGGGAAGGGCGGCGCTGATAAGGCTTCTCTCCCCCCGCCCCGCGCAGCCATGGACTTCCCGCAGCACAGCCAGCAAGTCCTGGAGCAGCTGAACCAGCAGCGGCAGCTGGGCCTGTTGTGCGACTGCACCTTCGTGGTGGACGGCATCGACTTCAAAGCCCATAAGGCGGTGCTGGCGGCCTGCAGCGAATACTTCAGGATGCTCTTCGCCGACCAGAAGGACGTGGTGCACCTGGACATCAGCAACGCGGCAGGTAGGGCGGGACCTGGCAGCCTTGAAGCTCTCCCTGCTTTCTTTATCTAAAGAAATAATTCCTTCAGCGCTGTCAAACTATTCACTTTAAGTCTGCGTTACTATTAATCTTCTCATCCTTCCCATCTCCTCTCACTTATGACTGTAACTTTGTTGCCGGTATCCTTAATGATTTATATCGGCTGTTTCCCTATGACTCATTAAGCGTTGTACCTTATGATTCTTGACGAACGTATCTTGTCTTTGATGTAGAGAGAGCATATGCACCAAAGACAAATTCCTTGTGTGTCCAATCACATTTGGCCAATAATATAATTCTCTTCTCTCTTTTTTTTAAAAAAATTGATTTATATACTGCCCTTCTCCGGAGACTCAGGGCGGCTTACAATGCGTTAAGCAAGTCTTCATACTTTTGTATATTTTATACAGTCAGCTTATTGCCCCCATAAACTGGGTCTTCCCTTCCTTCTCTTCATTAGGCTTATTTCCTGCACCTTTCACTGGGTGCAAAATACCCCAATCTTCCTCAAGATGAGATTTGGGAACATCCTGATGCTGGGGATGGAGTAAGGGGGAGATTGGAGTGAGGGTCCAGCTAAAGGAGTTGGCCTTGGTGAGGAACAGGATGCCAGCTTTGAGTTCTCCCCGAATGATCCCCTTCTCTCATACAGTAGCTGCAAGGCTGGAGAGCCTCCACCCTCTCTTGCAGTCCAGCTTAGAGCAGCATTGACTAAGAGGTGGGACCTGTGCTTTGGGAGAGCATCCATCCTGAGGCCGGCAGGGGGACGGGCAGTATTTGTGGCTGCTGCCAACACTCACCTTCTGGCTGTGGGGGTGTCTCTTGCAGGTCTGGAGCATGTGCTGGAATTCATGTATACGGCCAAGCTGACCCTCAGCCCGGAGAATGTAGAAGACGTCTTGGCTGTGGGCACCTTCCTTCAGATGCAGGAGGTCGTCCAAGCCTGCAACACGCTGAGGGCGCTCTCGGCACCAGCTGGCCTGGAGATCCCCCCAGTGGCTGGTAGGGCACTTTCCTGTCCTTGGGTTCGGTTCCCTTTCTCGCCTCAAACCCTGGGCCATGTCGGAGAGGAAGCCATCGTCTCCAGCCGGGCCCAGGAAGTGGCTCTGCAGCTGAGCTGCACTTTGGCAGGTTTCAAAAGCCAACTTTTCCAGGGTGTTTTGTGTGTCCTACAAAGGGGTCATGTTGTTATACTAATGCCAAACTCTCACAGCGGAAAGCTGATGGAAGCGATACCGGCCTTTGGAAGATATGGGGAAGCACCAAACTTCCTAACTTGAGGCTGGGTCTTTTGGGAGGGGGGCATGGGGGGAAAGGACAGGCAAGCAGGATTGATTTTGCTCTCCTGGTCTCAAAGCACCATTGACTTTGTTCTGTTGGAAGCATGGAAGGGATGCGATGCGATGCGATGCACCTGATATGTGCTTGGCCATCCTGGTTTTCTTTCGGTGGTGGTGGGGGGATTCCTTAAATGTACTGGAAATTCGGGGTCTAACATTAGAGGGGTACGGTAGCTATAGATCTGTTGAGCCAGAAGTTTTTATGATGAACAGGTAGGGCCATCAAAGGACTGACAATCTTGAGCCAACTGCGGATGCCCAGTTTCTGTAGATGTAGTGGAAATGGGAAGGTTGGGCCCTGATGGGCAAAACCATGGCAGGCTAAACCAGATCTTTGGACTGGTGGGGGGAGGTTGCCACCGGTTGTCCTGCTTGCTGGGTTTTTGGCTGGAGAGGCCTGAATGGTCAGTCGCTTTCGTTTGCTTCCTCCCTCTCTCTCTCTTTCTCCCACCCACCCCATCCCAGGGCAGGAGAAAACGACCAACAGCAGGCACAAAGCAGAGTTAGAACCCCCCAGGGACCAGGAGGAGCCGATCTCAGGAAGCCTCCAGCTGGCCGAAGTGGCCCATCCTGCTGAGGACCCGAAGGACGAAGCGATAGCGGCGGAAGGGAGCGAGAGTGGTCAAAGGCCAGGTAGGGGCCAGGAGTCTCTTCTCGGTAGCGCAGCTGCAGGGTTAAGGGGAAAATTACTGGAGAAAAGCAACGTTTTCTCTTTTTCCCTGGTTTCTCCCAAATCTCAAGATTTGAGAGACATGGTGGCTCAGTGGCTAAGATGCTGAGCTTGTCGATCGAGGTCAGCGGCTCGAATCCCTAATCCACGTAACAGGGTCAGCTCCCATGATTTGTCCCAGCTTCTGCCAACCTAGCAGTTCGAAAGCACGTAAAAAAATGCAAGTAGAAAAATAGGGGCCACCTTTGGCGGGAAGGGAACAGCGTTCCGCGCGCCTGTGGCATTGAGTCATGCCGACCACATGACCACGGAGACGTCTTCGGTCTGCGCTGCCTTTTCAGCTTTGAAACGGAGATGAGCACCGCCCCCCAGAGTCGGGAATGACTAGCACATATGTACGAGGGGAACCTTTACCTTTACCAAGAGAACTTAAACATCTCAAATGTGTTGTGTTTACTCGTGGCAAGTTGAAAATTTACGTCGGTGCGAGCTCCACAGTAGTAACTCTGCCCCACCTGAGTTCCCCATTGCCCACTGCCCAGCTTGAGTGGGCAGTTCTGTTGCCATAAAGAAAGGGATGCCTCTCTCCTTCGGCCATAACTTTAAACATCTTTATTTCCCATTATCCCTCCGAGCTAAACCCTTTCCATCGCTTACAGGAAAGGCAGACCGTTATGAATCATGCCAAACAGCGAACACTCAGCGTAATCGTTTCCCCGCTCTGCTGCAAGGGCGACCTCCTCTTCTGGCCCCTCTTGGAAGTCCCCCCTTCCTGCTCCTATGGCCTGCTGGTATCTCAAAGGTGCTGCCAAACTTGTGCTTCTTTCCAGGCGCAGGCACAGCAGGCCCCGGGAAGACGCCGGAGGGATCACCGGATGAGCTGCAGTGCGGCCTCTCCCCTCACGAAGACAGCAGTCCCATCTCCACTCTTCCTTCTCAGGCCAGGGAAACTGGTGAGGACCAAGGCAGGGATGTAAGGTTCCTGAGAGAGAGGGGAAAAAAATCCGTCACGCCCAAGGGAGGTGTGCAAAACGGGTTTGGATCAAGAGATGCAGTGACGGCGGAAGGGATGTTCTACGCACGGGATTCTTGCGCCAAGCGTCCGAAAACAGAGCCGCTGACAACCTTGGCATGGCAACCCCTCCGTTGACTTAGTTCTGAGGGAGTCGTGGCGAATCCATCACATTCTGGCTACGCCGTACTTCTCCTTTTTCGTTTCTGGGGCTGGTCGTCGAGGCTCCTAGCCGACAAAGAGGCTTCCATTCCTGAGTGGTGTTAGCAGCAGCCTCGGAAACCCGCGGCCCTTTTTTGAGCCTCCCGTTTTGCCTCCTTGCTCCGCCAGACCCTCCGACGCTCAAAGTCCCTGCAGAGATGGAGGTGGAGCTGGAAGGCCACGAAGAGGAAGAAGAACCATCCTCCGAGGCGGAGGGCAACGGCAAGACCGCCGAGGAGCCCGAACCGACCCTCTTGACCAACGGCAGCGTCCCCGAGGACTTCGAGTCTGGAGGCAGTGACTCCGGGCAGGAGAACGCGGGAGAGGCCAGGCTGCTGCGCTCAGGGACGTACAGTGACAGGACAGAGTCCAAAGCGTACGGCTCCGTGACCCACAAGTGTGAGGTGAGCTTTGGGGGCCTGTGAACTGCCCCAGGAGGAGAGCAGCCCTGTTGAAAGAGCCGTCCCCCAAAGCATCAGGCATGTAGGATCCATGTTGTAGCAAAAAGCCACCTTGGGGGTGGGTGAGTAGGAGCAAAGCCCCTCAGGTGGAAACTACAGGGCGAAAGACAGTGAGAGTAGACGGCAGCGGTACCCTTGTTGTCACAGTCGCAGGCCCAGCAAAATGGGGAAGTGGGTCCCAGCAGATTGCCTCCAATGCGGGTAGAGGCACCTGGCCGGTTGTCTCCGCTGCCCTGGACGAGGCTCTGAGAGTTCGCAGACCCACTTGCCTTTCTAGACCAAACTCTCATTCTCGCCGGCTCCAAGTTGGGGGAAGTTCTCCAGCTGGCATTTCTGCTCTTCTATCTTCCTGCAGTAGAGGCAACAAGCACTTGGCCAAGGGTGGAAAGCGACGGGGCGGGGAGGACGGGACCTTGAGCTAGGCTGGGCTGGCAGAGGGGCAGGCTGGCAGGCAAACGAAGGGCTTCAAGCAGGGCAGTCTCAAGCCAGGGGCACTGGGCGAGCGCTCGCAGGCAGGCAGGCCGCTGTGTGGGCTGGGCAACTGGGCGCTAGAGGCGAGGGTGGCCAGCGGTGCCTTTGCTTCCTCCAAAGGACTGTGGAAAGGAGTTCACCCACACGGGCAACTTCAAGCGCCATATCCGTATCCACACGGGAGAGAAGCCCTTCTCCTGCCGGGAATGCAGCAAGGCCTTTTCTGACCCCGCGGCCTGCAAAGCGCATGAGAAGACCCACAGGTGGGAGGGCGGGCGGAGGAGGGGGAGGTCATCTGGGAGGGAGACCAGGGGCAGCCCAACTGGCCCTTCTCTGCCCAGGAGGCTCCAACTCTGGGCCCAGAAAACCTGGCACTGTCTCGGGGGAGTGGTTGAGGTGCCGAGGCGGTTGTTGCAGGCTTGCTTGATGGCAGCGTCTCTTCCGCACCACAGCCCGCTCAAGCCCTACAGCTGCGAGGAGTGTGGCAAGAGCTACCGCCTTCTCAGCCTGCTGAACCTCCACAAGAAGCGCCACACGGGGGAGGCCAGGTACCGCTGCGAGGACTGCGGGAAGCTCTTCACCACCTCGGGCAACCTGAAGCGCCACCAGCTGGTGCACAGCGGGGAAAAGCCCTACCAGTGCGACTACTGCGGACGCTCCTTCTCGGACCCCACCTCCAAAATGCGGCACCTCGAGACGCACGATACCGACAAAGAGCACCAGTGCCCTCATTGCGAGAAGATGTTCAACCAGGTGAGGAGAGAGAGAGGGCAAGGGCCGCCACCTTCCCTCAGCTGGTGCAGTGCTAGGGAGGGGGCAGGGGATACGGCCGCCTACCTCTCACCACCAGCTTCTCACAACTGCCGGCAGGTGGGGAACCTCAAAGCCCACTTGAAGATCCACATTGCCGACGGTCCGCTGAAGTGCCGCGAGTGTGGGAAGCAGTTCACAACCTCAGGTACGGGGAGGTGGCTTGGCCGAGGGCCAGCTGCCCTCGAGGCCTGAGCACAAGCGGGGCGGCGGTGGCAGCTTCCCCACTACAGGCAACCTTGAGTAGCTTTTGCCTTTCCTTCCCTGAAGGTAACTTGAAGCGGCATCTCCGCATCCACAGCGGAGAGAAACCATACATCTGCGTACACTGCCAGCGCCAGTTTGCCGACCCAGGGGCTCTCCAGCGGCACGTTCGCATTCACACAGGTGAGTCGGGAGCCGGGCAGTCTTTGGGCAGACTCCAGTTGCAGCAACAGCGGAGGAAGAACCCTATCTGCCAGAGGCTGGGGCTTCAGGGTGTGTCCCCCTTGTCCTCGCACCCCACCCACCCTGGAAACGGGACTTTGAGCTGTTCCTTCAGGACTTCAATCTCAGCAGAAAGAGCTCCCTAATGGGAGGGAGGTCTGCAGCCAAGACTAATATTAAGCCAAGGGATTTCTTCAGGATCCACGAAGGGCGTCTATCCATAGCCAGCTTTTTAAACAAATTCTTTACATTTTTGTGGTACAACCAAAATCCTTTCGGCGAAAGCCCTCCATCCGCGTCCCAAATTATCTTAACCCTTTTGAACATTTCTGAAAATGCAGAAATCTACCGCTTTTGGCCTCCAAAGCTGGTATAAATCCATGTGGCAAACAAAGTGTATGTTTCCACGTGGCGAGCGGCGGTTGCTGTCCCGCGGGCCCGTTTCTGCCACACTGTCCCGCGACTCGTGGGAGTTAAGAGGGTGCCCGTGGGCCAAGAATAGGGGTTGCACACTCTTTTCTCTCTTCCTCCCCCCTGCAGGCGAGAAGCCCTGCCAGTGTATAATTTGTGGGAAAGCCTTTACCCAGGCCAGCTCTCTAATAGCCCATGTGCGCCAGCACACGGGGGAAAAACCCTACGTTTGTGAACGCTGCGGCAAAAGGTGAGTGAGCTCTCGCAAGCTTTGCTTCCCCCTGCCCCCCGCCCTGGTTTCTCTTGGATCTGCCCTGTCAGATCCAGCTCTTACTTCAAGGGGATCTTTGCTTGAAGATCTGGTGACCTCCCCTTGCAGATTTGTCCAGTCCAGCCAACTGGCCAATCACATCCGCCACCACGACAACATCCGCCCTCATAAGTGCAACGTTTGCAGCAAAGCTTTCGTCAACGTGGGCGATCTGTCCAAGCACTTCATCATCCACACAGGTGAGGGGTGAGGGGAGGAGGAGCCAGCCGTCGCTGAGCAGTGGCAAGCATGCCCAGCCCGGCCCCTCCCTCATGACGCAGCCCCTCCATTCCCCACACAGGGGAAAAGCCATTCTTGTGTGACAAGTGTGGCCGTGGCTTCAACCGGGTGGATAATCTCCGCTCCCACGTCAAGACGGTCCACCAAGGCAAAGCGGGGATGAAGCTCCTGGAGCCCAGTGAAGGCGATGAGCTCAACATCGTCACCGTGGCCTCAGAGGAGATGGTGACGCTGGCCACGGAAGCCCTGGCTGCCACGGCGGTCACCCAGCTCACCGGTGAGTAAAGCCACCCCCCCTTTTTTTGCACTCATCTGTCTGGCCTCGGCCTTTGTGCCACATCCAATGGCCAACAAAACATTCACCTATTCGGACTGTAGAAGGGGGAGGCAGGGGGGTGGTGTGACCGTATCCTGCTTCGCCCCACCGCTTCCCAGACCTGAGGCTGAGCGGCTGGAGAGGGGCCAACTGTGTGCCTTCTCACCTGGGGGGTGACGCTGACAGTGACATCCTTTCCTAGTTGTTCCCGTCGCAGCTCCTGTCACCGCAGACGAGACGGAAGCGCTCAAGGCTGAAATCACCAAGGCCGTGAAACAGGTCCAAGAGGCAGGTGAGTCGGCCGCCCTTTCTTTTGGGGGATCAGGGAGGGCCAGGCAGCCTCTCCCAAGCAAATAAAGCTGCCGCCGGGGGGCAGCACCCTACCAGGCAAAAGAGAAGGCTTTTTAATCCAGGAGGAGTGGATGCTGGCTGCGTGGGTGGACCTTCATGACCAGGGGATGGGGAAAGGGAACTGGAGGACGGGGTGCTCTGAAACTAAATCTTGCCCCCGCCTGTCATTCTAGACCCCAACACTCAAATCCTCTATGCCTGCGATTCCTGCGGAGAGAAGTTCCTGGATGCCAACAGCCTGGCTCAGCACGTACGCATTCACACAGCCCAAGCCCTGGTCATGTTCCAGGCGGACACAGACTTTTACCAACAGTACAACGCTACCACCGCTTGGCATGGCGAGCAGGTCATCCCGTCGGGAGAGTTACTCTTCCGGGCACGAGATGGCAGCGAAGCATCACCAGCCTTGCCAGACGCCCCACCAGCCGGAGAGTGATGGCATACACTGCTCTGCCAACAAGACTGACACCCAAAGGAGCAGCTTTGGGGGGGGGGGGGGAAGGAGCGCCCCCTTGTGCCCCGAGAGACTCTGCTCCAACCAGCCGCAGCCTCTCCATTGCGCTGAACATTCCGGCATCGTTCACAAACCGCTATTTAAAGCCACGAGTGCTACATGAAACTGATGTAAAAAAAAAAAATATTTCTGTATTGGAGAGACTACATCTGTGTTAATACTGAGAAGGAAGAAAGAAATAAAAAGGCTGTTATTTTCTATGTTTAAAATGAAAACTGGCTTGGCTGAGTTCCGTTTTCTTCAGCCAAGGGTTTGCTAGCTTTTTCTCCTCAGTGGGTCTCCCAGCAGAACACAGGAGGCCTTTTGCTCCGTCAACCGGATCCTGAAAGCCAGCCAATGGCTTCTGGGGGCTTCCGAAGGAGAAGTCGCGGCTGCTTCTTCAAAGGGAGGAAAGAGGGGGGACGACGCCTTACCGAATGCAGCCTAGGCACCCCAAATTTCCTGCAGATAACGGGTTTAACACCAGGGTGTTTTGTCTTTTTTTAATAAAGTCTGTATTCCAATGGACACACAAAACAAAACTGCGCTGAGAAAACAGTTCCATAAATTAAGTCTTAGGAGGAGAAGGGACCAGAGAGAGAAGGCAGATTAAAAAGTCTGTACAGTGGGTGAAACCTTCCGTGGGCGGAGCGGAGGCGGGTGGGGGGGAGGCCCAGGGCTAACTGAAGCGCACTTACAAATGAGTGACAAATACAAAGTCGGAGTATGAAAATAAGATTTTCTTTGAAAACACATCTTTTTTTTGGCACAGATTAAAAAAAAAGTATGTTGTGGGGATCAGATTTCTTTAGAGTTTTTTTATATTTTATAATTTTATATACATATATATATATATATATATATATATATATATATATATATATATATATATAAAATATTATATATATATTTATATATACACACACCCACGGAGTCCTGCATAATACCACCAAAAAGGAAAAATAGCTCTCCTTTTTATGCTCTGTTTTGTTTCAGTGTAAACTGTACATCCAGGATGGAGGAGGAAAACTGCAAGGGGGGCGGGGGAAGAGGGCAGCAGAAAGTCAGGGATGGGGGTAGAGAGGCTTTTTCCTGGAGAGCGTGAAATGCTCCTTGACCCACAGACTGGAGCGGAAAGTCCTCCAGTTCAGAGTCCACGCCGCCAGCTGCTGTGTGTGTATTGAGACAATCCATCTAGCATACCACAACAACTTTTCCAACTGTGCAAAGGTCCAAAGTCGCAAAATTTAGTGCAAAGGCAGTTTCCGGTTCCTCCTCTTCCTCATTTTTTTTCTATCATGAGCTGTCAAAAAAAAAAAAAAAAGCAGGCCCAGGAGGAGACCACCACCTGGGCTCAGTCTGCCTCTTGGGGAGGGGGGGGGGTGCCTCCAAGGTCCATCTTCACCAAAGCCCGTAAATAAACATTCAAGGCTGTGGGAACCACCGCCCTTTACTGCCGCCTGCCTGCGTGATGAGGGTTTGACGGAGGCCCGGCGGGATGGGAGGATCCGGTCCCTTCCTTTGTTCACTTTTTCCTCTCCTTCTGCCGCAGGGGCCAGGGGAGGATGGCAACGTCCGTTCCTGCTGAGTCGCTCAAACAGCTGCAATGACGATCATCAGGTGGGGAGAGATGTTGGAGATACTGGCCAGGAGGTCCGGGGCCAGGCGGGAGAGATGGCTCTCAGAGAAGTCGCAAGGTGGGAATATCTGGAGCACGTAAGCAGGCTGGAAAGAAAGAGAGAGAACCAGAGACGAAACCGTAAACCCCGAAGCCTGGATGAACCTCCGCAAAGAACAACCCAAGAGGAAGCAATTGCAAGAGGCACTGTGGCTTTGGCCTAGCAGGACTCTGAGGGCTGGCATGGGCACTGTCCTGGCCAAGGAACCCCACCACATGACTGCTTTGGTAACCACCCTGAAAGGGGAGCTGGGAGTGACCTGTGGGTGGCTCCATTGCCTCTTGCTAGGCAACTGCTCGCCCAGCTGAGCTCTCGGCACTGGTGGAATTCTAATTTTTTTATTACTGGTTCTGTGGGCATGGCTTGGTGGGCGTGGTGTGGTGTGGCTTGGTGGCAGGGGAAGGATATTGCAAAATCTTTATTCCCACCCCACTCGGGCCAGCCAGAGGCGGTACTTGCCGGTTCTCCGAACTACTCAAAAGTTACGCTACCGGTTCTCCAGAACCTGCTGGATTTCACCCCCTGGCTCTGGGAATCCCAATCTTTGACGAGGTGCCTTATTGGAAATGGTGGCTGGCTCAGAGAACAGCCTGAGAACTGGAGCTCCCACAAGGCCTGCCATCCTGGACGAACCATTCAGCCTGCCTAGACAGCCCACGTTTCAAGGAACCGACTTCCACTCTGCCCATCCCTTTCCCAGGATGCCCAAGCTGGCCAGAGCCACATCCTTCCCTTTGATGCAGGGGCCAAAGGAAAGGAAGTCGCCCCCTCCCCTCTTCCTCCTCTCCCTACCTGGTTGGAGCCGGGGTTGGGAACATTGATGATGCCGGCAGCTTGCTTGGCCTGAAGGTAGCTAATGAAGGCCGCCTTGAGTGACTCAGTCTGGTTCACCACGTCCTCTTGGTCTCGGCCACAAGGCAGAGCCAGCAGCAGGCAGTAGTCACTCTCCACCTAAAACACACCACACAGCCCCCCCGGGCCTGTAAGGATCATGTCCCTCGGGCACCCCCAGAAACTCCCTCAAGACAACCATAACCCGAGAATCATTCTGACCCAGTGGAAAACAAGCAGCCTCAGCATGGTCAGGATAGAGCAGAGATCGGCAACCTTAAACACTCCAAGAGCCATTTGGATCTGTTTCCCACAGAAAAGAAAACACCGGGAGCCACAAAACCTACTGGAGGTCGAAAAGCTCAATAAATTGCGTGCTGGCGGGTGTCGCACTTTGGTGGTTGTGACACGTATTTTGAGCGACAGGGAGCTGCAGCAGAGATTAAAGAGCCACAAGCGGCTCCAGAGCCACGGGTTGCCGACCCCTGGGATAGAGGCATTTTGTTTTCCTATCCCTGACCCTTTTTGAGCCAGGGACACATATCCTGCCACCTGCATCCTCACTGACCTTGCAAACACAGGGGAAGGCTACGGCCGAGGCTAAGAGGCTGAAAACTGAACCTCCTCCAGGGTTTCCAGCTCTCGTTCAAGAGTCCCACGTCTCCAGGTGGAGGCTCTGAACTCTCCTGACATCACCCAGGCTGACAAGGTCATGGTAGAGTGGCGAGCTTCTTACTGGGGCAGTTTTTGCACCATTACCTTTCTAAAAGTATGGGATGGTGCACATCCTTTCTCACACTCATACACACACACACAAACAGAGCATGTTAACCACAGGCCTAGAAAGATCTTGCCAAACAGGAGCCGCAGGAGAAATGAGTGCGACGACAGGCTCAGCCCGGGGCCTGATTCTTACCATCATCCGGCGGGTGACTCCTTCCAGCTGTGGGGCTTCCAGCCTCATCCGCTGGGCAATCCTCAAGGGAGGGCCACCCTCCGGGGCTGGCAAGGAGCGGTGTGCCAAGACGTTGTTCCCGGAAACGAAGTGCAGCTGGACGGCTGCAGTGTCGTTCTTCAAGGCCAACAGCCCCTGCCACACGATGGGGTACTTCTGCCAACCCAAGGAAGAAAGAGCACAAGTAGGTAAATGCCCAGTGGTTGAGCTGAAAAAGAAGGGCCACTCTCGTCGCCCTGCCCTTCCCCCAATTCTCCCCACAAAAGTCTTGGGATGGAATCCAGTCCCTCTCTCCCCCCCCCCTTCCAGATACGGATGGCAGGCTCACCGTCAGCAGCTGGACCATGTCCACTGGTCTTTGGGCAACCGGATGACCGGCAGAGTCCTGCTTCAAGGTTGACTGTGATTCGGACCGGGCTAAAGTCAGTCCTGGAGCTGCCCCGGGACCAGCAGTAGTTGGAATAAAGAGGGCCGCCTTCGGAACTTGAGCCTGATGGGAAGATGGGAGCTCCTGCTTCACTGACGCGGCGACAGGAGAAGGGTAGGAGGAGGTCTGGCTCGGGTGCAAGTGGGGCTCCATCTGCTGGACGTGCCTGTTGACCACTGAGTGGAGGGATGGGTCTGGCCCCGTCGCCTGGGCTCCTTTAGGCTCTTGGGAGATCTGAGGGGTTTTGCTGTGAGCTGGCTGGTTGGGGTGCGAATGTTCCCCTTCAGGCAGACCCTGGGAGACAGGAGGAAAAGGAGGCGTTTTAGGCAGAAGCCGCCCAAGCACACGGTAGTCCTTTCAGCTCTTAGCCCTGCTCCCCTTGACCAGAAGCTCAATGTCCACCCAAGTACCCAAGGCAGTCCTCTGCCCACTCCTCCCTTCAGCCCAGGCTAAGCTGGGGATGGCTTCTCAGGAATGCCCTAGGTAAGGGGAAGGCGACTCCTGGTCATTCTCGGAGCAACCTGTGCACGAAGACTGAGCAGGAAGCCCACCGGCTCGCCTTCCCTGGCTGTTGGGCTGTCCACACTAGCTGCCATTGGGAGATGCATATCCTACACCTGAACTGTAAACTGCAACCCCTCCGTGACAAAGACTGGAAAGAGAGCAAATGGCCCTACGAGTTGCTATCCTGGGACAGCAGGGTCTTGCTTTGGCCGTTATCCAAGGGCAACCCTTCCTACCCATGAAGGCCTTGGACTGAGGCAGAAACCCTGCCCCTGGGCTTACCTGGGAGGGGGTCATGCTCCGGGAAGGAAGCCCGATCGGTGATCCCCCAGAAAACGGAGGGTGGCCAAGCTGAGCTGCTGGGTGGTAGCTTCGCATGTCCCCGTACACCGGCCGATAATCGTGGAAGGTGGTCCCGCTGGGGTGCATCATCTGCACCCCGTGAGGCACGACCACTGGCTGTGTCAATGGCAGTCCTGGGAGCTGGCCGCTGAGGAGCCGGGATTCGCTGTGGGGCGAGTGGGCCATCTTGACCTCGGAGGCCTTGGGCGTCTCTTTGCCTGCCTTGGTGGACGGAGGCGTTTTCACAGACCTCCCTTCCGGCGTTCTGGACTGCCGTGGCTCTGGGTGATGTTCGCTGCCCACTCCAGCCATGTGCGAGTGCATCATCACTCTTACGTCCCGAGGAACGTTGTACTGGTCAAGTCGAATGCCCGCTGGATGCACACGGTAGTCCGGCTGCATGACCAGCACGTCGGACTGAACGGGGGCCGAACCCCGGCACGCCGGGTGGTGGTAGTGCATCTCTTCCTCGGAGGCATGCTGGGAAGACAGAGGCGGCATGACCATCTCCCTGATGGGGGCTGGCTGGGGAGTGCTGGAGCGCTGCGGCTGCAGAGGGGCCCTGGGTGAATGCAGGGCCTCGGGGCGGAGGCTGTAGGGAAGGCCCGGCAGCGGAGGGGTGTTCATGCGCACTTCCCCCTGGGAGAGGTGGCCCAGAGACACTGTCTGGGTCACGCTGTGCGGAGGCATGATTACGGACTGCTCTGGATGCATGCTGGAGATGTACTGGGGCATGGGGATCCCTGGACAAGGGGAGCCTTGAAGCCCCAGCATGGAGTTGTTCCCCGACATCGCAGGGGAAGCAGGGCCCCCAGGGTGACAAGCTCTCGGGAAGGGAGATGGGGAGTGGCCGCTGGTGCGGGGAGAGAGCGGCTCCTGCTTGGCCACCCCCAAGTGAGACACGGGTCTGTCGGCAGAACCTCCTGGCCCGCTGCTCACGTGGTTGGCCTCAGGGTACAACTTGCCAGACAAGGAAGGATGGTGAGGGCCCACCCCAGGGCTCAGGTTGGAAGGCTGAAGGGGTTTGCTCTCCCCTTTCAGAGATGTGGGATCTGGAAGCTTCTTGGTGGAAGAGGCAATAGTTTGAGAGAGGACCATCTGGTTATGCACCAAGATGGAGGGAGTGTTGGCGGACTGGGAGGAAAGCACTTTAACTGGGCATGACTGAGCAGCAGCTGCCTGGACAGAATCAGACTTTTCTGAGCTGCTGCTGCTGCGCTCTGGCTTGACAGAGGGAAGTACAGGGGAAGGGCTATACTGCTGGCCTCCCAGGACCAAGGCTGGGGTGGAGGTGCTCCCGTACCCCACAGGTGCCGGGGAACCTTTTGGCATCGACTGAGAGGGAACAAGGGACTCCTGCTTAATCTGGGATTTGGACACAGACTGCTGAAATTCAATGTCCACTGCACTGGCTGGGGGAATCTGGCTAATTTTTGCAATGATCCGCTGGGAGCCTTCCGTCTTCTGTCCCGAGTAGCTCAGAAGCACCACGCCTTCGGAGGTGTTGACGCGAAGGCCTGGGCTGGAACCCGTTTCCACCGGCCGGTCCTCTATCACGGGCATGGAGCCCGGGTGGAACCTGCTGTTGTCGTTGGGACTGGGCCTCTGCTTGTATTTGGGGGAAACGGCGGTGACCAGGCACGTCTGGGGCTGGGAGGCTTGTTTCACCAGGGTGATCCTGGGGGTCTCCTCAAGGTCAATGCTTTGGGGTATCCTGCTGATCACAGAAGTTGCCTTGGGGGTCAGGACAGCAACTGTCTTCTCTTTCTCGGCCAAAATGGGGGCCTCTGCAACTGGCAGTTCCAAGTTGTTTGCAGTAGGAACAGGTGACTTCTCTTCTAGACACGGCCTGGAGACCTCT
The DNA here is from genome assembly GCA_030761175.1 of Masticophis lateralis. NCBI lineage: Eukaryota > Metazoa > Chordata > Lepidosauria > Squamata > Colubridae > Masticophis > Masticophis lateralis. The sequence continues at coordinate 7,919,422 of JAUDYJ010000016.1, forward strand.
GCCAGAGGGCGAGGGGGCGTTTCCTCCACACGAGGGGTGCTCACGGGTTCAACGATAGCGGTGGTGACATGCGTGGAGGCGGCCACACCGGTGGCGGGCACGTACTTGGGCTCCATCAGGATCTTGCGCAAAGTGCTGGAGTTGGGGTCAATGTCCGATGCTTTCGTGTCAGGGGGAAGAGCTGGCGGTGGGGTGGAGCGGGATCGAGCCTCTTCGTGCTTCACAATCCACTCAGTCACCTTGGTGGTGCTGGGATGCAGAGGTACCACACCAGCCTGGACCACAGGGGGAAGCTTCAGTGCAGACCCAGTGGGAACTGTTGGCAAAGATGCATTTGGGAGGCCATCTGGAGGGGGAACAGGAACGCTTTCGGCCACCGGCCTCAGTCTGAATCTGCCCTGACCTCCCTCATCCATGGAAATGGAGGGCAGCAAGCTATCTGAAGGACTGGGCCCCCTCTCAGTAAGGGAGTCCTGCGAAGCTGCCTCTGGGGATCCAGCCACACTTGCCTGGGGAATTACCGGGTGGGAAGGGGCTGCTGGAGGGAAGGCTTTTCCCTGGCTGTCATCTGACATGACCCCTTCAGGGGTCCCTGTTACCTCTGGAACACAGGGGGATTTGCTCTGGGCTCTTTCAGGCTCAAGCGTCCTAAATTCTGCTATGTCCCCTTTCTTGCTGGTGCTCCGCTTGCGCCTGAGCCGTGTGGACTTCTGGCGTCCGCGCTCCTTCCGAGAGCCTTCCGCCTCCTGGGAGGTTTCCGCCTCCTGGGCAGAATTGGAGGATTCACTTAGGCTGACTTCGGCTTCTTTGCTTTCCGTCTCTGCAGCTGAGCCAGGGCCTGGAGTCTCTCCTGAAGCAGCTTCTGCTTCTAAGATATTGCTGACTGCCTGGTCTGTCTCAGGCTCCATGTCTTCTCGTGCGGAAGGCAACACCAAGGGTTCGCCAGGCAGGTCAGCCTCAGACTCGGAAGGGTACGTGGGTGGAGCTGTAAAGCCTTCTCCCTCGACAGCGATATCATTGATGATGGATCCTATGGCAGCTGCCAGCTCCGTTTCACTGGCCTGGTGTGCAGGCTTATCCCCCTCTTCGTCCTGGCGAACATCGGACACCTCAGCCGCCTGCTGTTCCTTGTAGGCCGCAATTGTCGGGCCTTCTGTCAGCTTGGCGATGTTCTCCACCGCCTGCTCAAGTTCAATCTGCTTGGCCAGCTGCTCGGCCTCAGGAGGCTGGGCTGATTCACAGGCGACTTCTTTCTTGGTGTCTTGGAGAGTGTCTTCGGCCTCGCTCTTTGGGAGCTGTGGAGAGAGTTTATCTTCTTTCAGGGGGCTTTTACTTTTAGCTGGGAAGGGAAGCTCCCCTTCCTCCTCGCTGGGCCGTAGCGCCCCTTTTACTTCATCTACATTAAGACGGATCTCAACGTTTTTTAGGCTCTTAATCAGAGATGCTTTATCGACAGCTTTGATGCTCCTGGACCGTCCCCTTTTGGCCTTGGTAGCTTTATCTGGAATAACTTTCCTTTCCACAATTTCAACAGGGCAGCTTTCGGAAGTATTTTTAGGCAACTCCACTTCCTTCCGGTCTCGCTTTGGTTCATGTGGGATCATCTCCTTCTCTGGCTTGAGCTTGCCACAGTTCTCGCTGATGTGCAGCCCTTGGCTGGGGGGATCGAGGGACTCCTCGGGCTCCGGGGACGTCTCTATCTTAGGCTCGTTCTTCCCCTTTTTAGCCACCAGCGTCTGGCTGTGGAGCAGTTTCTGTGATCTGGGTGAGCGCCACCCCTCCACTGGCTTCGGGATGTCTATCGTCTCTTTCCCTTCGGCTTCTTCTGCCTCCTGTGACAGCACTGGTTCAACCTTGACAGGAGAGACTTCTTCCTCGGGTTTGCGCCGTGCCTTGGGTGGTCGGCCTCTTCTGGGAGGAGTGGGAATAGTTGCCGGGTCTGGGGGTTCTCGTTCAATCCTTTTCCTGGTTGGCCTGGTGACTTCCACGGCCTCCTTAATAGACGATGGCAGGTCGTGATCTCCTGTGGTTGCGTAAACAGACCTCACATTTCTGCGCCTGGTTCGGCCCACTGGCAAACTGGGCTCCGGATTTTCTGACTCTGCCACCACTGCAGCACTTGGAGACTTAGCCGCATTCCTTGAGCCCTTCTCCATTTCCACTTTCAGTTCCAGGAGCTTCAGAGTTTCCCCCCGGGGAGAGCCGGACCGTTTCAGCTTCTCTCGATCAATCCTTTCACTCTTCCTTGTGGCCGGTTTCTCTGCCACGCTGGCCACTATAGACTGAACGGGGGTTTTCGAACGTCTGTTTTTATACAACTTTTTGTCTTTCGCTACCACGGGGGGCTCGGCTTCCATCTCTGTATCAGAAATGGTAGGCAGGACCTCAGCCAGGGCTTCCGCTTTCTGGCCTGCTCCAGACTCAACGATAATGGCTGTGGGGGAAAGGTCTTCTTTAGGTTCGGGCAGCACCTCAGATTTAGCTGCCAATTTGTGCGGCAGAGAGCCCAGTTCAGCTTCTGGGTCTGCCCCAAGAGCTGCTTGGGAGAAGGAAGAGCCAGGGGTGGGCGGTTTGGTGTCCAAACAGGAATGGTTTTCGAGGACTCGGGAGTCTTCCTCGGGAGCTGCCATGGAAAGGACAACGTCTTTGCTGTGATCCACCATGGGAGGGACTTCGAGATATTCAGGGGGATCAGCTTTAACAGGCAGAAGGTCCTCAGGAAGGGCCTTGAACCCTTCGAGCACCGCAGGCCCAGGCTCCAGGGGCTTTTCCTCCCTCAAAGGAGGAATCCCCTCTACGAGGGGCTTCTCAGTCCCGGCTTTCTCTGGAAAAAGAGGCAGGGGTTCAGGGGGCAAGTGGGCAGCTGGTGAGGGTCCCACAAGGACAGGCGATTTATGCTCTGGCTCGTGATGCTCAGACCTGGTTTCTGGAGTCTTCGGCCTGTTTTCCTTGTCTTCCTGTTTTTCGACTTCTTTGGGCTTCTGGTCTTTTTCCTTTTCCTTTTGCTGCATTCGGGTGAGCTCCATGAACCTGCTGTGGAAGAGAACCACGGGTTCCGGCATGAAATCAGATATGTTGTTGGTTCCATCCAGAGACGCTTGTCTGCTGTACAACCTGCCGGAAAGGAAGTCGAGTTCTTCGTCTTTCTTTTCTAAGTGCTGTAGGCGCTTAGAATCCTGTTCAAAAATGGAGCTGTGCAAAAAACGGGAAGCAAAGAGCTCCTGCCTCTCCTGCTCTTCTTCTTTATGATCCTCCTTCTTGTCATCCAACTTCCCTTCTGAGTCTGGTCTGATTTTTTTCTTTTTCATATACCACGAAGGGATCGGCCTTGGCGCGGAGTCCACTTTCTCTTTATCCTTATTGTTTCTAAAACTAGCAAATCTTGAATCCCAGTCGAGAAAAGACCAATTTTCCTCTCTTGACGAAGAGAGGGATTTGGCCCTCTCGAGCAAGGCTTTTGTATCCGGTGTGATCGTCTTGTCCAAAGCAAAAGAGTAAAATTTATTCCTCTCCAAGGAAGTTGGCAACCGCTCATCTCTATCACGTAGTTTTTCTTCCCGGTCTCGTAATAAAAAAGACAACCTGGAGCCCTCGGGGAAAGAAGAGGGCCTAGGAGAGTGGGGCTTTGAATCGCCTTCCTCCTCGGAGTCGGAGGGCACCTCCCCTGGTTCCAGATCCCGGACGGATCGCTTTCGGATACTGTCCCGTTTGATGATGCTACTTGGGAAGCTAATGTCCACCCGCCCGGGTTCTTGCTTCACGTGAGAGTCCCATCGGGTTGATTCCTCTTCTGAAGTCACGGCTGACAGCTTTAGCTTAGCAATCTCTACCATCTGCTCCCTTCTACTAGAGTCGTAAGGGTTAAATTTCAAGGCATCTTCCGTCATGGACACGTTTGAATATGGAGGCCCTTTTTCTTCCATTCTAGGGGATTCTTTAGCTTCTTTGAAAGGGATCAGCCTTGGAGAATCCAGCACTTCCTCCTCCTCATGGAATGGGAAAAGTCTCAGGCCAGGAGAGATGGCGGTTCTCTCGGAGTCTTCGCTCACCTGGCGGGAGCTTCGGTAGTTTCTCTCCCTCTTGGTGCTGATTTCAAACTCAAAGGCCTCGCAGGATTTCTTCCGCTTACTTGGGGGGGAGTCATCCGTCACGTCTTGCGGGGGCTTCCCCACCTCGTGCACCAGGCTGCGCCGCTCAAAGTCATCCATGTCCCTTTTGGGACTGCCAAACTTCTCATGTTTGGCAGACTCCATTTCCATTTGTTGCTTTAACCGCCGACTTAGCTCCATTTGTTTTCGATAGCTCTGGGTGTGATCGATGTCAATGGGGATTTTCTCTTCAACGTCGGAGGAAGGAGGCTTTTCCTGGGCCCCTTTACGGTCGCACCCTTCCTCGGGAAGACCACAGTAGTTTTTCCAAATCTCATCCCTTTCTGCTCCATGCTCATCTAACAGCAGGGCGTGTTTGTGCTGCAGTTTGATGGAATTGACTCTTCTGGAGGAGATCTCAAAAGCCTCTAGGGGCTCATCAGCCACCTCCCCTAGCCTAACCTGGAGCTCTAGAACGGGCCGTGAAGCAAAGCCTACCGAAAGGCTCATGGGCTCTATAGTGTCTTTGGGACTGGCCACGCTAGTAAATCTTTCCAACTTGATTTTCCTAGTTTCTCTTTTAATGGCCTCTTTTCTTAGGGGCTTCCTTTCAGTTTCAGCCGCATCAATCTGCTTTTTCAAAATGACCCGGCCTTCCTCTTCCTCCTGACTGCTTCTTTTGATTTCCATTTTTTGCTTGTCAGATTTTAGGTTTGCCTCAGCAAAACGTCTTTTGCGAGCCTCCAGCTTTTCGAGATCCACCGGATAGGCCAGTTCAACGGCTGGATCTGCCTTCAGGTGCTTCTTAGTCTTCAGCTTCCCATCTTTGTCCACCACCTCAATGTGGCTGGCCAGGACCTTCTCTTTGGGGACTTTGGTTCTGACGGAGTCGAGCTTCAGCGGTTCCAACTTGGTCTGATCCACCTGGAAAACCTGCATTTTCTGATCAGGCAAGGGAGGTTTGATGGGGTCACTCTCCAGCTTTGCTCTTAATTTCTCCAGCTGAGGCTGGTCAAGAACCTTCCCTTCCTTTTCTCTCACTCGGGTCAGCACCACGCACGGCATGAGATCCAGGCGGTTTTTAGCAGCTCCCTCCCTCTCAGCTCTTTCCCGGCTCTGCTTGCTGCCGCCGCCGCCTTTCGATTTCTCGGGGCTGGGCTCCCTTTCATTTTCCGGGTCGGTTTCCGAAGATGGAGAGCTGGGAGAGTGCACTTTGGCCTTGCGCTTCTGCTTCTCCGTTTTCTCTTTGTCAAGCTTCTCCAGCTTCTCTTTCCTCACCGGGCGTTTGTCTTTCTCTGGCCGCTCTTGTTCGAAAGCACGCTCTTTTTCGGGTTTTTCGTTTTTGGCGTATCGCTCGAGACGGCCTTTGTCCGGTTTGTCGTAGCGGGGTGGAGAAAGGGAGCTGCAGCTGCCACTGCGCTCAGAGGAGCGACTGTAGATCCGCCTCTCGGAGTCGCTCTGCAGCCGCTCTGATTGCGAGGGGGAGGCGCTGGGGCTCTGCGGCCGCCGGGAGTGAGCGGGGCTTTGGCTCCTTTCCAAGGGCCTCCTTTCATGCTCTCGGTTGGACTCAAACCGCTCGCGCTCGCGCTGTCGGTAGCTGTAATCCCTGATGTCTTGCTCGTAAGAGTCTCCCCTGTAGTCTCGGTATTCCCGGGGGTCATCGTAATACCGTGGGTCGTAATACTCTTCCTGGTAATGATCCCAATCAGCGTAAAAGTCCCTGCCTCGAGCCGGGTATTCCCTCCGAGGGTCTTCCGGATAAGTCCCTGGTGCCCGGACAGCCTCGTAATAAGTACGATCCGCAGCATAGTCATAGGAGCCTCTCCTTTCATCCCTGCCAAAACCAAGGGGAGAAAAGGGGTTAGTTGAAACTTCACAGAACATTATATGCAAACTGACCGCAGTTCGCATAAATTCAAGAGAAGGCAGCTTAAAAAGAGCATGGTTTTAAAGAAGAGCTCATCACAGTGTTGAAATCCTCCGCGGGTTCCCACTGGTTCGCTGCCCGCACATGCACCAGACGCATGCTGTGCATGCATGCGCAGTATGCACCAAACATGTGCATGAATGTGCAGTGCGCATCAAACGCAAGCTTCGTGCAGAAAAAGGAATTGTTTGAAGGTAAGTAGAACAGCGAGGGGGGAAACAGCTGTGCCGCGCGATTTAGATTCACTAGAAAGTAGGATTTCCTGCTTTCTAGCGAATATAAATCATGTAGCACACCTGATTGTAGGAAATACCAGTTCCGACAAACCCATAGCTTTTTCTTTTTTTTTTTAACTACTGATTTGTCTGAACCGGTGCAAACCGGTAGCATTTCACCCTGGCTCATCCCACTCTTGAACTGAAGCCAGGTATGAAGAGGTCACCTAGTCCAATCCCCTAAGCACTGTTGGATCTATCATGGCATCCCTGAAAGAGGGACCATGTTGTTTTTTACACTCTGTGGCCTCACTGCTTAACAGGCCAGCCTATTCCTTTGTCTAAAGTCTTGTCTGGTCAGAACATTTCTCCTGACCAGAAACCTAAACTTATTTCCTTGCAATTTTGACCTCCTGGTTATCTGGGGTGAGAGAGGGGGAGATTGTCCTTCACCATGTCTTTCAAACTTGCCTTCAGAAATTGTAAATATTTCATCACTGGAGGTTTTTAAGAGAATACTATACAGCCATCTGTCTGAAATGGTGGTGTTTGAGCAGGGGGCTGGACTAGAAGACTTCCAAGATTCCTTCCAACTCTATTCTGATTTTGATGAATAAAACTGTCACTCTCGACCACCAATCCCCCACCCCCAAATTAAATACAATATGGCAGGAATGGGAGGCTAATGGTATATATCTGTGATAGCGAACCTATGGCATGTGTTCCGGAAGTGTCACGCAGAGCCATCTCTCCGGGCATGCCAGCCATCACCTGTTGCTCTTCTGGCTGGTCTTCGATGCACGGGAGTGCCAGAAACTGGAAGAGCAGTTCCCTGGAGCGCATGCGTGCGCCGGGAAGCTGAACTGCAAATGCGCGCCAGAAAGCAGAATACCAGGCAACCTGTGTGCACTGCTCTTCTGGTTTCCAGCCCCCTCCCCCGCTTGCCGTGCACTCCTAATTTGGCACTTAGTGCTGAAAAGGTTCGCCAGCACTGGTATATATACCATATTTTTCAGAGTGTTAAGATGAACATTTTCCCCCCCTAAAAGGGGGTGAAGAATTAAGTGTGTCTTAAACACCACATGTAGCACTGCCCACCCAGTGGCCCCCACCCTTTGGCCTCTGCCTTGCAGCAGTTACCTCCTTGCAAGCAAACAGCAAGAAAAAAAGCTCCCTTCAGTTTCAGCACAGTCTAATTAGCACAAGTTGATTGGATTGGTCTCCTGACTCTCAGCTGATTTGCTCTGTTGTTTTGCGAAGGGCTCTGCTGTTTGCTGTAAAGAGGTAAATTGCTGGAGCAGATTTTTTTTCCTTGTTCTAATCAAGCTATGCTGAAAGTGAAAATGAAAGTAAAGCAGGCTGTTTGCTGCAATGAGGCAAAATTGCTCAGAGGCAGAGGGAGACTTTTTTTTCTTTTCCTGTATCTTATACTCCGGTGCATTTTATACTCCGAAAAATACGGTAAATAGAAAAAGGCTGGATTTAAAGTTGATAGATACTTTTCTGAACTGACCAATATTTTACTTTAGGTATTAGTTTCCTCTTCAATAGCCAGAATGCTACATGACACAAATTAAAATTTCTGCAAAGCAGACCCTTTACCGCAGAGAAGAAAAATACATCCCTGTTCAGTCAAGAATTGCTTTCCAATTCCAAAATGTGGAGAAAGGCACCAATGTGCACAGAGAAAGACTTACCTTCTTTCTGCAAGCATTTCGTAGAAGTCTCGAATATCCTGACCCGTTTCCTCCATAGACTGATAGAATGACAGCTGGCTCTCGCGGTTCGCAAAATCCACCTGAAAGATAAGAATTAACTCAGGCGGGCCGTTGGTGTCTTATTTTGGCTAATTGCCAGACATGAAATGTGAAAAGATTCCCGCACAGGTTTACTCCCCCAAACACAACCATGAAAATAATGGGGGAAAGCCAAATGCAGGGGGACAGGCCCCACCCCAAACTGTCCTCAGCAGAAAAATAGAACATCTGTTGCTCTGGAGAAGATGCTAACTTTCATAGAAGCTTGTCAGTTAATGGAAGCCTCACAGTTTCATCTTGCACTGCTTGATTGTGACCACAGGGACCCTATCCCATGGCCCACTGAAACAGGCAGAATATTCTCACCAGGTGTTCGTTTGGCCATCAAGCTCTCTATGACCCCCGGGCAACTTCTGAAAATGATCTCCATGTGCCAAAGCCAAGAAGCCCAGGAACCCTCTGATTCATAGAAAACCAAGGGGCAGCTCTCAGGGTCCAACTGTTAAAAAGGCTGAAGGCAAACACTGAAGACAAACACTTCCTAGCTTTCCCACTACTGTCATCCAAGAAAGCTGCAGAGCAGGTTCAAACTGCTGGAGCTGCTAGGGAAGAGGAGGCTCACAGGACTATCCCTGCTTCATTGGCAGGTTCAGCTCCTGATTGGAGATGAGACGCTATAAGGGCCTGCTTGTTTTCCATTAATCTGGTGGCAGAGAAAAGGCAGCATATGGAAACAGACAGCCCTTCGACCACCAATTCCAGAACTGAGGCAAAAAACAAGGTGCAAGATCAATCTTCCCTTAAGAAGGTTGCCCGATAAACACAGTCCATATAGGGAAGGAAAGGGGAAAAGGGAAAAAAGGGAGGAAGGGGAGGGGAAGGGGAGGGGAGGGGAAGGGAAGGGAAGGGAAGAGAAGGAAAGGAAAGGAAAGGAAAGGAAAGGAAAGGAAAGGAAAGGAAAGGAAAAAAGGGACAAGGGAGAGAAGGAACAGGGGAGAGAAGGGACAAGGAAAGGGAAACCTGCGCAAAGCAATAGCAGATTAGAAGTCAGCTGTAGGACTAATATAAGTAATGATCACTCTGGCTGGGATTATTTTATGCTGGATGGCTAGGAGAAAATATTCTAGGCCACACAGAAATTCCCTTCATATTTTTTTTTTTAAATGGCTCTTGAAGAAGCTAATTTTGCAGACCTTAATTTTATTCCCGCTGATTTTCCTCCCCTTGGTCTCTTTGACAGCCGCTTGTGCATATTCTATCTCATTGTAGAGAATCAGAGCCATGCCTTTTAAGCGATCAAACACCACCTGTAAAAATAAAATGAAAAACGAAATAAGAGGGAAGAAAGGGGAGGGATTGTTATAGTAGCTGAAGCCAAAAGAGTTTTCAACTGTTTCAGAGACGAGGATGGCAAGAATTTTGAATTCTCTGGGGTGTCATCATTTTGCTTTTTAATTCCTTATCCGCCACAATCATCTTAGTGGACTAAAAACAGGACTTAGCATTTGGAGCATTTATCCGGAAAGAGCAGAAAGCAGGGAACCATCGTGACAATTCCACCAATGTTCCTGAATGTTCTGCTTATGTTTCAACCCAACAGGCTTGTTCGGGCTTTTCTAGCCTGAGCTGGGCCCAATAGAGCACACTGTTCATTTATCTTGCGATGTTGGGCGGAAGTCAAGATCAACTTGAATAGAACTTAGAAAGGAGCCTCTCCGAAGAACCTGCTGGTGGAACCATAGGCCAGCGTCCAACAATAACATGAAAACAGAACTCGGGGGTGGTACTCAATGCCCAAACAGACTAGACGACGGAACACTTTGAGGTAGGGGTCCCCAACCCCTGGTCCGTGGACCGCCAGAAACCGGTCTGCGCAAACAAGTGAAGCCCCATCCACAGGATGTAGGCAGCACACAAAACCACACACACCTCCAGTCCAGTGGTGAAATCCTCAGCTGGTCGCCACAGGTTCGCTTGCCCGCACATGCGCTGTGCACGTCAGACGAATGCACTCACATGCGCAGTGTGTGCCAGACACATGCTGCGTGTGTGTGCCGCGTGCACACGCATGCACAGTGCGCACCAAACACAGTCGTTTGAAGGTAAGTAAAACAGTGAGGGAGCTGGAACAGCTGTGCCGCGTGATTTAGATTCCCTAGAAAGCAGGATTTCCTGCTTTCTAGAGAATATAAATCACACAGCACAGCTAATCGTTGGAAATACTGGTTCAAATGAACCGGTAGCTTTTTTTTTTACTACGGGTTTGCCCGAGCCTGTAGTTTTTATCGCTACCGATTCGACTGAACTGGTAGCATTTCACTCCTGCTCCAATCCATGGAAAAACCTCTCTATATGGAACAGGTCCCTTGTGCCCAAGAGGGAGGGAGGGAGGGGGAGCAAGGGAGGGACAGACAGAGGGAGGGAGAGAGAGAGAAAGAGAGAGAAAGAGAAAAAGAGAGAGAGGGAAAGAGAGGCAAACTCATACAACGGAAGACCGGCCCACCTACCTTCACCACTGGGCCGTAACGGCAGAAATGTCGTGTCAAATACTGATCGGTGAGGCTTGTCGCTAGTCCGTCCAGCCACACACAGTTGGTAGGCATGCTCTTTCCAAAGCCCAGCTGGACACCCAAGTGGAAAAGAGCCGGTCAGACAAGAAACACACAATTAAACTCATTTCGACAAAACCATTATGGAAATAATCATGCTTCTGTGGCGAGCATCAACAAGTCCGAACGTACTCTCTCTGATGCCATTTGGGCAAGCTCACTCCCAGGCAAGTCGATTAGGATAAGCTTCCACTGTGTGGTGCCGTGAAATAAAGCAATTAAGGGGGAAGATGGGAAATGTGCCTTGTCATCCAGGCAATGTTTAACCTCTAGGCCAAGCCTAGAATGGCCCAGAAATGCCCTTGAGAGGGGAGAAAAGGGAACCGGGAAGAATGGGCCTCACTGATTCATCCCATCTGGATGCTGCAGAATCTACGCCAATGGTCACAGTAACAGAGGCAAATAATACAACCAACAAAACTGATATAAAAGTTAATATTATAAACAATTGGACAGTATGCGTTGATGGCACCATTACTGAAGAATAAACAATAAACAAAAGGCGACAACTTTCTCCAGAAGAGCTCTAGCTTAACAATCGACAGTAACTATCGGAGTCGAATAATCTGACCAGAGCAGCAAGGTTTAACTAAGAGGCCAGGGTACTGCCCAGCGCCATCCCCACATACCTTGAGACGATTGTTTCCAAGATATTCTCCATCCATCTTTTTGATGGCTTTGCAAACACTGGCAATATCGCAGAACTGCAGGAAGGCATACTGAGGAATCCCGTTCACTTTCTTAACGTCGATATCCTGGTGGGGAAGGAAAGCATTAAGGGGGGGGGGGGTCTAGACTGGCAGCACCATGGGGGGGGGGCAGCTGGATCAGGCAGGGTGCTCTCTCAAGAGGAACACCCCCCCCCCGGGCAGCTGACACACACCTGGCTGGAGTGCCCTATCAATGAAGACTCCCTTTCCGCGTCCTCCCAATGTCTTTCTACCGCTGGTCTCCTGGAGGCTCCTAGCACCCTGTGCTACTTAGTCCAACAGCCCAGCCAACTCTCATTATTGAAAATGAAAACGTAGCTATTCCGTCCAGTCTACATTTATTCTCCTTGAACTGGAAGCAGAGAGGAAAGGGACCAGTATGCCTCTTCCCTCAAGCGGAGAAAGTGGGGCCAAAACTTCAGAGGCTACCTCTGAGTCTTCCTCTTCAGAACAGAATGGGCAAGCTTGTTCTGTGCTGACTGTGTGCACATTGCTGGCGGTTTTTGAGAAAAGGCTGGACAGCCACCTGTCTGAAATGGCACAGGGGCTCCTGCTTGAGGAGAAGGTTGGACTAGAACAGGGGTCCCCAACCTTTTGGACCTCAGGGACCACTAAATTCATAATTTTAAATCCCGCAGACCACTGATATGATCCACCTAATGACAGGCTGGGTTGACGTGGCTAGGTGGTCATGTGACTGGGTGGACGTGGCTAAAATATCACTCATGTTGAGGGGCATCTCGTCGGCCTCTACTCACCCCTCCCGTCCTAGCTACTCCTCGCCCAGGCTCCTTAGGGCACCAACAGGAAGCAGTTGTTGGAGCTAAGCAACCACCACGAGAAAGAGTTGGCAAAACAGCTGGCTCAGTTCAAATTGGATCTGGCCGAGAAAGAGGCTCAGCAGAAGTACCTCACAGAGGACTACGAGCATAGGCTTTCCAAGCAGAGGGAAGACCTGTGGGAGTGCAAGGCCAGGCACCGGCGCCTGGAGGCTCAGCAGGATGAGATGGTCAGCCAGTTCCAGGCCATGAGGCAGTCCCAGTGGAACCTCCGGCTCTTTGCCACCAGCAGCTCTTCCCTCCAGCCTTCGCCCAAAGCCCCGGACCAGGAGGCTGAAGCAGACCCCAAGTCGGAATTTCTGCCCCCCTCTGCACCGCACAAAAAGACCCCAAAGGGGGAGACCTTCTGCAGCAACACAAGCGTTCATTGCATGTATCCGGCCCAGGGCCCGTAGTTTGAGGACCCCTGATTTAGTGCAATATAAAAAATGCAAATAATTTTTCTGCGGACCACCAACATTTTCTCACGGACCATCAGTGGTCCACGAACCACCAGTTGGTGACCGCTGGACTACAAGACCTCCAGGGTCCCTTCCATCTCTATTCCGATTCAATTTGATCCATTGGTGATCAAGTCCAGTGCTCTAGTCTTCTATTTCATTGCAACTCACAGCTCTAAAGATAGTAAATTCTAAAGACACTAAAAATAATGGCCTCTTTTTTCTTCGTGGTTTACCAGAAACCAAAAGGACACTGAGTATAGCCCACATGTTATATATGGACAGAGAGAGTGCACAAAATCTAATGGAACAACCACCAGCATTCAATACAGGAGAAAAACCCAAATATTTTGCCTTGAAACTAGGAAACCTGATTAGCTGAAACACACAGAGGTGAATGAAAAGAGTACACGACTGAAGTGCTTTGTGCTTTTTTTATGCTTTGTGTAAACAAAGCGCATAAAGAGAAAACATTTTCCTTTTCCCCAAATATTAGAAGTTATCTAATGAAATTTAATCCTGAAAGATTCAGGCTAGACCAATGGATTTTTTTTTATTTTTTATTTTTTTGCACAACACAGGAATTCGCCCCCACGAAACATACTGGCTACCAGCTTGGCTGGCTTCAAACAAAAGTTGGATTTTAGTATAGTATAGCCTTTACTGTCATTGTACATCATGTATACAACGAAATTGATTAAATCATGGAAGACACAAGGATCTTAGCCCTGAGGACTGTGCGACGCCTCTGAAGGCCGTCTGCTGGTGCATGGGGGTGGGAGAGGGACGGCAGCACTTCAAGTCATTATCTTCAAAAGTGTTGTGCTCCGCCAGCAGCCTGCAGAGCTGGCAGTGGAGTCGGACAGTGATGAGGCTGAGGAAGAACGGGGGCCAGTCCTGGAGGCTGGGGAAGGCCCGGATGAGGACTCTGCATCAGAGGCAGAGATGGGGCCAGGGCCATCAGGGAGTGAGGTGCGGACTCCAGAGCCCCCAGAGGCTGACAGTAGAGAGGCAGAGGAACAGGAGGAGCCTGTTCCTAATGCACACATGAGAAGAGCTGCCAGAAGGCAAGAGCAGCTCAAGCAAAGAGGCCAACTCGGGAGTAGGGCCAAGAGATGATTGGCCCCTCCCATAAGGCTTAAAACAGATCAGCAACGGCATTTGGGCTTTGCCGGAAAACAACGTTGGTAGCTTTGTTGTCTTCTTCGTCTACATCTTGTATTTATTTTTGTATCTGTGACTTCTGAACGTTTGCCAAGAAAGGCCTTTGGCAGTTTGCCTAACTGGACCAAGGTTTGCAATAGGACTGAGGAATTTGTGTTGGGAGGAATTTGCTTTAATTTAGTTGAACGACGCTGGGAATGAAGTAATTCTCAGCTGTTCGCATAAAGTTTGTTTTTTCACAGACTGATTTTCCTACTACTTACTTGGGCCCAGGTCACAACAAAAAGACTGTATTTGGACGGCTAAGACATGGGCCCTCTTTCAGGGTTGGAATGCTGTGATTTCTGTACTAAAGGACAATAAAATCTAGTCCCGGGTTAGGTTTTTCAAACATGTTCTGAGACAGAAAGAGAGCTAAAGCTGTACATACCACTATTTCTCCAAAACGCTGGAAAATGTTACGAAGGTCATGATATGTGGTGGTTTTCTCAAGGTTACCAATGAAGAGAGTTCTAGTCGCTTTAGGGTGAAACTCATCAATCCTTTCATCCAGTGGCCGGAATTCGTTCTCGCTTTCAGTTTCTGAGGGCAAAAGAAACAAAAATAGCCGTCTTCCGAGACATTTTTGCTTCTACAAATCTAGCTGTTATGTGGGTCAGTAACCTCCATCCCACTCCAAAGGGGGGGGGGGGTTGTGCACTCTGGGATGCTGGAAGAGAAACGGTTAGAGTAGCCTGAGAGGCAATGAAAATGCGAAATAAAATTCATAGCAAAAAATAAAATTCAGCAAACTAACCTGGAAAAAAAATAGCTGCTAGAACCACTTCAAAAATGATTTGGGTGTCATTTTTGAATTTTCTAATTATAGAAGGCCAATGCACAAAATAAAACCAGCTAAGGCTGCGCTGTGCTAAATAAAAATGAAAATGGGACAAGTAATAGGGAATCCCAGACGTGCAAAACACTCTACAGTGTCTCATGTTTCCCACCTCTGGAAGGGCAAGCACCTGATTCGGGTCAAACTAAAAACATAATCAACCAAGCATCTGCTTCTGCTTTTGCGAGATCAGAGCCAGCAGAAGCAGACAGATGGTAGGCGCGATCCCTCCGGGGTTCTGGCATCCACAGCAAGAACAGAACAGCAAGAACAAATTCTGACAATCTGACCGAAAAGCAACGTTTAGACAGTTCAGGCCCTAAGCTGGCTTTGAAATGGCCTCGAATCTTCTCCATTCCACCCAAGACGTTCTGATATGCTACAGCCAGGCATCTTTGGGCCAGAGAAAGCCATGGGTAAGTTCCCAGGAGTCAAGAAGGTCTTCTGAGGGGCTCACCTGGCCCTATCCAAGCCGTCACTTCGATCTGCATGCCAAAAAACAGCTTCCCTTTGGAGGCGTTCAGGGCCTTCTCCTGATCCTCCTGCTGCCGGAAGAACACCAGTCCGTATCGCTCTTCAGAAGCTCCGTGAATCTGGACAGAGGTCACCTTCCCGTACTTCTTGAATTCATGGAACAGCCCATCCTTGAGGCTGGTGTCTACACCACAAAGAGCAAATCAAAAGAAGGCACGGTCACCTTTGGAATCCACAGCGGTTCTTTCAGCTTGAAGTTTCGGTTGGCGTTGTATCTTTTTATATCCATCATTAATATAGCAAGAACACAAAAGAACTCCCACGCCTGCTGGCATGGTGACATCAGGCACCTGTTCTCCCCTCCTCTCCTTTCTTGAAGCAATCCTTACCCGTACCTACTATAGGTAGTGCCATTCCCTCCTCACTCCTGGGGGAAGGATACTGCAAAATCCCCATTCCCTCCCCAGTCCTGGGGGAAGGATACTGCAAAATCCCCATTCCCTCCTCACTCCTGGGGGAAGGATACTGCAAAATCCTCATTCCCACCCCATTCCTGGGGAAGGATACTGCAGAATCCTTATTCCCTCCCCACTCCTGGGAGGATATTGCAATATCTCCATTCCCATACCACTCTGGGGCTGGCAAGAGATGGTATTTGCCGGTTCTCTGAACTACTCAAAATTTCTGCTACTGGTTCTCCAGAACCTGTCAGAACCTGCTGATTAGCACCCCTAGCTGGGAGGTATAGAAATGAAAAAGAAGGCCCAGAGAATCCTCCCCATCCGGGAGTGGGGGGAAGGAGCTAAAATATTTGTGTTGGTCAAAGGAAGGGCTTTACTGTCATGTAGCCCCACCCTCTTCCCTATGATGAGCAGAGGAATGTGCCTGGATTTCCTTGGGGGTAAAATCTCTATTACAATGTGCAGGGGGAGCCAGTCTATCCAAGAGCCATTTCAGTAAAAAAAAAAAAATCAAATCAAACCGTCTATTTTCGAAATGTAGGTCAGAGGAACCCATAAAGTAATTATAAAGGTGGCGCCTCATTCAACTGGCTTTACGTGTTCCGGCAGAGTGTTCTCGCCAGCCCCGGCACGACTGGGTGGAGCGGACACTGCGGTGCAGGAAGGTTGCGTGGGACTTACCTGTAGAACGCACAGGAAGATTCTGGACCTTAATCCCAAAACTTTTACGGGGTTCATCTTTCTCCAGAGGTGGAAGCAATTGGGAGGTGGGGGCTGGAACAGCCGTCGACTGAACCGAGCGGGCTGGAGATTCGTCACTCGAACTGCTACTGGAGTCGCTGCTATAGGCACAAAAAGGAGACCGTGAGAAACGCAGTTAGGAACAGTTTATGCCGAGGCTCTGAAGAGACAAACAAGATGTCAGCCTTGACTTCTTCTCCCGTACCGTGTATTGCTATGTGTCACCTTCAAGGAAGCCTGAAGGGGTGAGGTACAAGTGAGAAAAAGGATTTAAGACAAATCGTAATCCGAAATCTCTTTTTTAAGTCTCCAGTGAAGGGGAATAAATCTTCAATTTTAATAGCAACAGCAACAACACTGAGACTTTATATACCACTTCACAGTGCCTTACAGCTCTCTCTAAGCCGTTTACAGAGTCAGCCTCTTGCCCCCAACAATCCGGGTCCTCATTTGACTGAGCTCGGATCAGTCAAATCGAACTGGATCGAACTGCCAAACTGCAGCTGGCAGTCAGCAGAAGTAGCTCACAGTACTGCATTCTAACCACTGCGCCATCATGGCTAAGACACTGAGCTTGTCGATCGGAAGGTTGTCAGTTCGAATCCCTAGTGCCGCGTAACAGGGTGAGCTCCCATGACTTGTCCCAGCTTCTGCCAACCTAGTGGTTGGAAAGCACATAAAAAATGCAAGTAGAAAAATAGGGACCACCTTTGGTGGGAAGATAACAGCGTTCCGTGCGCCTTTGGCATTGAGTCATGCCGGCCACATGACCACGGAGACGTCTTCGGACAGCGCTGGCTCTTCGGCTTTGAAATGGAGATGAGCACTGCCCCCTAGAGTCAAGAACGACTAGCACATATGTGCAAGGGGAACCTTCATCTTTACTTTTTTATCTAAAGAACATAGACAAAAAGCTGGGAATTCTGATTAACCGAAACAGCCAGCAACTCCTAATAAAGAGCTCTGCACCAGAGACCTACGAGGCCTGGATCACAACAGGCCATGTTCATGAAAACAACTCAACCCCAAAGAACTCAGCCTCAGTGAAAGCTTGCAAAATCCCCAAACAAAGGAGCCAAACGAACGCCATCCGGGTTTGGTCTAATGTAAATGCACTTACGCTGACAACAGGCAAGTTAATTAAATCTTTGGTTTCGGCTTATCAGTAATAATACAGGAAGCCTGAAAAATTACGCTGGTTTTTTTTTTCCCCTTCCCCCTTCAGAGAGCAGCATGATTAAAATGAACGCTTGCTTGCCTTCTACCAAGAAGCTAAGAAAAGTACAGGTTGTAAAACCACAGTAAGCAACTTATTATTTGCAAATCTTAATCGGCTTTTCCCAAGTTGGCCCCTCCCGGATATTCCGGAATACAGTCACAGAATTCCTGCTCAGGGTTCTGAGAGTTGCAGTCCCCGACATCCGAAGGGCACTTGGTTGTGGAACGCTGATTTATAGAAGGTGCTACAGGTAGTCCTCGACTTACAACAGTTTGTTTAGTGACCCTTCCAAGTTACAACGGGAGAGAAAAAAGTGACTTATGACCATTTTTCCACACTTACGACAGCTGCAGCATCCCTGTAGTCAGACTCTTGGGAACTGACTCATATTTATGACGGCTGTGGTGTCCCGGGGTGACGTGATCCCCTTTTGTGAACTTCTGATAAACAAAGTCAATGCGGGAGTCTTGTTCACTAAACAGCCATGCGACTAACTTAACAGTAGCAGCGATTCCCTTAAAAACTGTGGCAGGGAAAGTCACCAAATGGGGCAAAACTCCCTGAACAAATGTTTCACTTAGCGGCAGAAATGTTGGCCTCAAGTGTGGCCGTAAATCGAGGATTACCTACACAAAAATTTAGTAAGGAAAGGAGAAACATACCGTTTCCCCGAAAATAAGACATCCCCTGATAATAAGCCCAATGAGCTTTTCAGCATATGTGCTAAAATAAGCCTTCACCCGAAAATAAGCCCTTCCTGAAAATATTTAAACGCATGCACAGCCAGTCCCCATCATTTCCCCTGGTTAGGGAGACAGAGCTGGAAATCAGGTAAGACGGCAAGAGGAGCCTTGTCTTGCTCCACGTGTCCCAAAATAATAAGACCTCCTTGAAAATAAGGCCAAGCGCTTATTTTGGGGTTCAAAGAAAAATATAAGACAGGGTCTTATTTTCAGGGAAATACGGTAGTATGCAGAAGTGGAAAATAAAAGCTCCGATAAAGCGTGGGAAAAGGAATTTAGCTGAAAATAAAAGTACGACGTTTACAAGTTGTCTCAAACTCGCCGCACGTAACTTTAAAGCAAAACTTTCATTAGCATCTGACTGTGTGAAGAGACACGTTAAGTTGGCAAAAAGGGCAGGGTCGTAAAGGGAATTGCATAAAAGACGTCTTGCACACCTGAGGGACCTGTACCAAGACTAAGGATTTCTACCACCAGAGAACGGGAATGGCTCTCATTAGCGCTTCTGGGCAATATGAGCAGAAGTTGCATTCAGATACACAGACGAAGAAGTGACGGTGCAAGTGGAAAAGGAACTAATTGCCAGCAATAGAAAAACATTATGGTAACTAAGAAGAGACTTAAGACACCAATACACCATGGTTACAGAATGCTTCTTGGCACTGTCCTAGGTCAGGTGAGAAAAGTGTTTGTGCCAGGTGATCGGTGCTTAGCCAAATGAGTCTCAATCCCCAGTTCGAGCCGACTCTCCCAAAAGGAGCTCCTGGCACAAATCCCAGTTCAAAGGGTGCAGAGTTGGGATCTACCAAGCTTTTCCCACAGCGGGAAAAGCTCTCGTGCGGCAACTTGCAGAAAATCCAAGCTAAACTACCCTCCCTTTCCTGGAATATTTGCCTGCCTCTGATTTTTTAAGAGGAAAGGAAAAAGATGGGCTGGGGTGACAGGACTGCTCCACCATGTAAACTCTAAGGCCGTCCCTTGGGGGACAGGTGGGTTGGACAGTTGCTCCTACTGACACAGAAATAAGCTAAGAGGCTTGAAGACCTTTGGCCTAATTCATCACCATGTGGTTTCCTCCAAAAGAGAATGCAGAACTTTCACCGAGAACTTTTATTTTAAAAAAAAAAAAACTAAGAAATTCTCACGCTATGTCCATTCTATCCTATTTTTAAAATCTTTATCTCCCCAAGTGTTTTACTAGGCATTGTCTCCTAGCAATGGGGTTTCTAAATTATTTAAAGGGGAGGGGGGGAGTAAACAATGCAGCAACTTGCTGTTTTCCTCTGGTAACTCAGTACAGGAAGACCCAATAATTCCCAACAATATAAGTGCATAGGTGCCTGACTGATCCTTGCCAACCGTCAGTTACCCTGAAACAAGGAGATTTCATCCTTAAGAAACCATAGGGCTGAGCATGGGGGAGGCTTGCCCAAAGCCACCCAGCTAGCTCTGGATCCAAGACAGGACTAGAACTCACAACCTCCCAGTTTCTAGTTCAGGGCCTTTAATGACTACACACCAAACGGACTGTCTCATTTCATTCAACAGTTCAGAGTTTGTTTGGGTTTTTTTTAAAGCCAATGAGATTCTTTGTAAATGAGGGTTTCCTTTAACTAGACTAGCAATTCTGTGAAACAAGGATTGCGAGAAAATAAATCTCTCATGCAGTTGCACAGTATACTACATCATTCATTCTAGACAAGTAAGATCTATATTTTAATTTTAGGAGTGAAAATGAGTTGAACAGTTGAATTTTGCACGTGTCTAAACACAGCAAGAAAACAATAGACTTCCTTTGTTTTTAGACGATGTATTTGTGTCACAGAAGGACAAACATCTGTGTGGGAATGACAGGCAAGGCCTCTCCCAAAACAGAACCTGCCATCTGCAGAGGTTTAAATTGTCACCGGGAGGAGGGGCTTCAACGGGTTATGTAGTCCTTTCGAAGTCGGAGACAAGCTCCCGAAGCAGCAAACGCTGATGATCAAGAATGAAGGGCAAAGAATTCTGCTTTTCTCTCCCAACAAACTGGCAGGTGATGGGAAGTGCCAACGTAAACCTCTGCTTGTTACCCTGCACAAAAGCATCACCCAATTTTCATTTGACTGAAGAACGTTTCAATCACCATTCAGGGATACTGATCTTTGCCAAAAAAAAAAAAAATCAATTTGTTTCTCATCCTCTCAATATGCTACAATGGTGTGGGTAAAAAACTTGAGTTTTATTTGCAAGGTTTTGCTTCTCTAGCACTCGGTTTTACTCGCAAGATCCTTTGAGGCCAGCAATTTTGCTGTCTGACAGACCTTTGCTTCTATTCAGATTCTGCCATCAGGCCAGAGGATGCAAAAACCTGGATATGCACAAGGAAAGCCAACTCAGCTCTTGGATCCAACACAGCTCCAGCTGCAACATTAATGTATCACCTAAGACTGGAGGCTGATTAAACAGTAACTTCTCATTATCATAATTTCAATAACAAGCTAAATGTATAAGGTACTTGAAGCGACCTCAAGCAATATTCTGTTTTTGTTGGAAAGCAAACTAAGTGCATAAAGAAGTAGAAACGCAAATACACTCGTCTCTCTCTCTCTCTCTAATGTATAGCAGTTATACCCACATAAAAAGAGTTGCCAATAGTTTCAAACTGCCACACAGTGGCCCAGCAAGCCCAAAGAGAGGCATGGGCAACAGGTTTCTATTTGAGAAGACATTTGTTGCTCCTTCCAATCTCCCATTCTTTAAGGACTGTCCAAGATTCTGAAAAAAACAAAGTGAGGTTAGAAATATCCCTGAAGCAGGCATAATCTGCCCTCCACTCTAGCAGGGGGCTTGGCTTTTTATTAACCCGTGAATCATGGAGGACAAACTGAATCTGCCAAAGGCTTTAGAAGGATCTGGGTAGCGAAAACATCTGGGGAGGCATCAGAAATATTCTCGGTCTACATTCTGGTCCTCCTCTTTTATCAATCTTGTATCAATTGCAGGAAACCGGATTAAAAAACACCAATTGACAAAGGGAAGGCATAATGAACTGTAAATCAGCCGAAGAACTGATAAAAGGGTCACAGGTAGGAATTGTAAACCTTAAACCTTTCTGAAGCTTTAATCTACGCATTCCCTTGAGCCAAACTTTAAAAGATTTCTTTTGGGCAGAGATGACAGGCGCTGAACTGGCTGAAAGCAACTTCATGCGCATTTTCAACAGCAGCTCTGATCAAAGGAAAAACTGCAGCGCTTGCAATCATCCCCAAAGTTCCTCAAATCCAAGCTCCTTCGAACCAAGAACCAGGTTCCTGTTGGAAAACAAGAGCTTTCTTTTGCCTGCTGCATCCGAAACAAGAGACTTCACGTAAGTCAAGTGAGCAGAGAAACACCAGTGACTGCAGAACCATTTCCTGCCCGTGGCTTTTTAATCAGTCCAATCAGATAAGCCCACAAATGGTAGCAAGAGCCACCTGAAATAGAAACGGAAGTGTAAAGTCAGAGAACAAGCAAGCACCAGACTCTACCGGGTTTAACGCAGGCTGCCAAGGTGAACTTATTTTCTCCTACAACTCTGATCTACCTAAGCCAAGCGATCAGCTGGTGGCCCCAGCATGTCATGTCATACTGGTGAATGCTGGCATGTGACTAAGTTTGTGTGGATAAACTATCGGCCTTTCCCCCCTCCAGTTAAAATTAAGCTTGTGAAGAACCTGTCCTACACTCCAGCAGAATCCAGAAACAGGGTGGTCCTTCAAGGTGCTGTCCTCTGTTAGAAAAGAAATATGAATAAAAAATGATAGATAAATGAGGGAGATAATAAAAAGGTAAAAATGATGGAGAGATCAAAAAAGAAACAGACACCTAGATGATGCCAGAGAAAATTGAAAGGGGGTGGGGGAAGAAAGAAGAGTATAAGAATAATGTACAATTATGATAATTTATTTATTTTATTTTATTTATTTTATTTATTTCAATTTATATACCGCCCTTCTCCCCGGGAGGGGGACTCAGGGTGGTGAACAACCAAATTTAAAACACATATAATACAAACATTAAAAGAATTTTAAAATTGAATTAAATCATTGGCGTTCCAAATAAAAGTCTCAACCCCATTAAAATACCCAATTTAAAACCCCAGAAATCAATAATAGCGAAAAAAATTTTTTGTTAAAACCCCATTAAAATCAATCAAGCAAGGCCGGCTTGTTGGAATATATAGGTCTTAAGGGCCTTTCGGAAAGTGCGGAGGTCCGGGATCAAACGAATTTCTGGAGGCAGCTCGTTCCATAGGGTGGGTGCCCCCACAGAGAAGGCTCTCCCCCTGGGGGCCACCAGCCGACATTGCTTGGCTGATGGCACCCTGAGAAGGCCCTCTCTGTGTGAGCGTACTGGCCGGTGGGAGGTTATCGGTAGCAGCAGGCGGTCCCGCAGGTACCCCGGTCCCATGCCATGGATCGCTTTAAAGGTCAAAACTAACACCTTGAAGCGCACCCGAAAGACCACCGGAAGCCAGTGCAGCTCGCGCAGGAGAGGTGTCACATGGGAGCGCCCTGTCGCTCCCATAATCACCTGCGCGGCTGCATTCTGGACCAGTTGGAGCCTCCGGGTGCACCCCAAGGGGAGCCCCATGTAGAGAGCGTTACAGTAGTCCAGGCGAGTCGTGACGAGTGCATGAGTGACTGTGCACATGGAGTCCCGATCCAGAAAGGGGCGCAACTGGCGCATCAGGCGAACCTGATAAAAGGCCCCCCTGGCCACGGCCGCCAGATGCCCTTCCAAGGACAGCCGTGAATCCAGGAGGACACCCAAGTTGCGAACCCCCTCTGTGGGGGCCAATGACTCACCCCCAATAGCCAACGATGGCACCAGCTGGCTATACCGGGACGCCGGCATCCACAGCCACTCGGTCTTGGAAGGGTTGAGACGAAGCCTGTTCCTCCCCATCCAGACCCGCACGGCTTCAAGGCACTGGGACATCACTTCGAGGGCATCATTGGGGTGGTCAGGGGTACAGCTGTACAGCTGAGTGTCATCAGCGTACAGTTGGCAACTCACCCCAAAACCACGGATGATCTCACCCAGCGGCTTCACATAAATGTTGAACAGGAGCGGCGAGAGGACCGACCCTTGTGGCACCCCGCAAACGAGGCGCCTCGAGGTTGACCTCTGCCCCCCTGCCAACACAGACTGTGATCGGTTGGAGAGATAGGAGAACCACCGTAGCACGGTGCCTCCCACCCCAAACCCCCCAACCGACGCAGCATGATACCATGGTCGATGGTATCAAAAGCCGCTGAGAGATCTAACAGGACCAGGACAGAGGAGCAACCCCTGTCCCGAGCCCTCCAGAGATCATCCACCAACGCGACCAATGCCGTCTCCGTGCTGTACCCAGGTCTGAAACCGGACTGGCACGGATCTAGATAGACGGTTTCATCCAGGTACTGTGGGAGCTGGCGCGCAACCACACTCTCAACAACCTTCGCAATAAAGCGAAGGTTGGAGACAGGACGAAAATTTGCCAAAACAGCCGGGTCCAGAGAAGGCTTCTTGAGGAGGGGCCTCACCACCGCCCCTCCTATAATATGGATAGATAGAATAAATCTGAAAAGAAATTGAAAGTAAGTATTTATGAGTAGAATATAGGAGTTGCTCGGATACCAGACAAGAATATTATATAGCAAAGAAGATAGAAAGGAGAGGGGAATAGAGGGTAGGAAGAGGAGAGGGAGTGAGAGGAAAGGAAGAAAGGGAAAAGGAGAAGAAGGAAGGGTAGAGGACAAGAGTAGGAAAGAAGCGGAGAAGGGGGAAAGGAGAGAGGAGTGGGGAAAAGAAGGAGAAGTAGGATGAGGTAGGAGAGTAGGAAGGAGAAAATAGGAGAGGAGGCTGGGAATGGAAAGAAAGGAGAAGAAGAAGGTTTATTGCGAAAAGAAGGAAGAAAGGGTAGAAGAGCAACCCCAAATGTAATTAAAATGTCTTATTTTAATGCTTTCTTTAAGGAAAAATATATATGTATGATTAATTATGTATAAGAAAATGTACATTTTATATTATGTGTAGAAAAAATAAAACTGAAAAAACTTTTCAAAACAAGGGGGGGTGCTGTCCTCCCATTTAAGACAGATTTCTTAAATGCCCCCACGGCTACCCTTAATTTAAGCACCATCTCTTCCTGCTTCACTGCCTTTTGCTTTCAAGTAAGAAGAGAAAAGGGTGCTTGCATTTCACAGACTGTCCTCCCAAGACAATTTCAGGATGGATTAGCTCATCGCAGCACTGCTGCAAATATTGCCCTTCTGCAGCTGCACTCGGAAAAATCCACAACCCATGTTACACTTTGCCTCGGCATAAATAGACTCTGCAAAGCAGCCTCTAACACAAATAAAACTGTCCTAAAACAATTTCTTGCTCCAATTTATCCTGCAGCCGCAAGCATTTTTAAAATAGTTAAATAAAGAAACCAAAGAAAGGTGTTCCTACAAGCCAGCTTGATTGCTCCTTCCTCTCATCGTCTTTACAATAAAATTCGTTGCTGATCAGGTTAATCAGCGAGTAAGAGGCATAAATCTGCTTCCTCTCCCACGTGTTCCTCATATTCTTTGTTCAAGACTAGGGAGATTCCCTCTTCCTTTTTTCCTAGTATTGCCCTTAGGCCTCTCTAAGACTGCTTCTTTCAACTGATTTTTATTTTTAGGCAAGTGCTCCACTTAAACAATGTTGTTGTTAGTTGCAAAGTCGTGTCCGACCCATCGCGACCCTATGGAAATGTTCTCCAGGCCTTCCTGTTCTCTACCATCCTCTGGAGTCCATTTAAGCTCACGCCGATGGCTTCAGTGACTCCATCCAGCTACCTCGTTCTCTGTCGTCCCCTTCTTCTTTTGCCCTCCATCTTTCTCAGCATTAGGCTCTTCTCCAGGCAGTCCTTCTTTCTCATTAGGTGGCCAAAGTATTTGAGTTTCATCTTCAGGATCTGGCCTAAAGAGCAGTCAGGGTTGATCTCCTCTAGGACCGATCGGTTGGATGGCCTTGCAGTCCAAGGGACTCGCGGGAGTCTTCTCCACCACCAGAGTTCAAAGGTCTCCATTCTTTGGCGCTCAGCCTTCCTTATGGTCCAACTTTCACAGCCATCCATTGCAACTAGAAACACCATAGCCCTTACTGAACGCACTTTGGTTGGCAGGATGATGTCTCTGGTTTTTAGTGTGCTGTCTAGATTTGCCATAGCTTTCCTCCCCTAGAGCAGGTGTCTTTTAATTTCTTGGTTTAAACAATAGGATTCTAGGAAAAGATGGGTTTTGAAAATATTTTCTTCCGAGCATATCAAACTATAATGTTTGTTAAAAGCTGAATGACAGAAAAGTGGAGTCGTTCCCCAAGGATGAGGAAAGGGCAAAAACTGAATGTTCATGTCTAAATTAGACAATAATGTAAGTTAAAATGAAAACATTTAGAAACAGATGCTAGATCAAAGCAGCCATCAACGCTAAAATATCAGAATATCATCTTAATGTAGCAAAATTGAAACCTTTCCAAACGCTCAAATCATTCCTCAAAAATGTTTAGGACTTTTAAATCTGTGAACATCGTCCCAAGGAAACAAGGAGTTTATGATGCTAGGCATCATTTCTAAAAAATAAGAGAAACAGGAAAAGCCACCATTGCAGCCCAAAATAAAGCAGTTCCTAGCTGATAACAACACGTGGAAAGAGATGTAGGAAGATGGACATTGTCCATGGAGGTTCTCAGTCAACCAGATATTCATGGTTGTCCCAAAGGTGCTTTTTCAAGAGGCAACTGGACTTTTTGGTTTTTCTTTGAAGATGTTTCACTTCTCATCCGAGATGCTTCTTCAGCTCTGACTTGGATGGAGGGAAGGGAAGGATTGATACTCCTTGCAGACAGCCGGTCATTTGCATCCTTTTAGAGAGCCATTAAGACCACTTGGAGGTTTATCTGTCTCCTCACGGTCACCTGAGTGGTGCAAATGGTTGTAGAGCCTTCTTGGAACTTCTGAAAGGACTTGTAGACTGGAGATGGAGGATGCCGTATCCCTCCCCCTCTGTTGAGAGAGGGCTGTTTGATTTGGACCTAGATGGCCTCCTTGACCCCTCTTTCAAACCAGCCGTCCTCTCTGTCCAAAATGTGGACTTGGCTGTCTTCAAAAGAATGGCCAAAAAGGCTCCACAAGGACACAGATAAACCTCAAAGTGGCCTCAACGACTCTCTAGAAGGATGCAAATGACCAAGTTGACTGCAACGAGTCTAAATCCTGGCTTCCCCATTGATTTCGCTCGTCAGAAGGTCGCAAAATGGGATCACAGGACCTTGGGACACAGCAACAGTTGTAAGCGCGAGTCAGTTGCCGAGCATCTGGATTTTGATCACAGGATCATGGGAATGCTACAAAGGTCACGAGTGCGCTAAGTTCCTTTTTTCAGTGCCGTCGTAACTTTGAACAGTCACTAAGTGACTGCCTGTACACAGCAATTGCTGGCATTCTTTTAGAACAGTATTTTCTTTCCCACAATAAATCTTCTTATCAGAAGTCCTTGTATCACTGAGAGTTGTTTCCAAGCCAGCCTTCTAGGAGAAGCCTCGCATCAGAAACGCCTTCGGAGTGGAAGAGCGAGTCCGGGGCTCACCCCCAAAGACCCTTATCCAGGCTTACAACTGGCTAGGAATGTAGAAGAGGTTCAGCGCATTAACTCTGCTAGGGACAAAACAGCTGCTCTGCCCCAGAACTCAGAACGTGTGCATGTTTTAGTCCATAGAGTAGAACCTCTGGTCACCAACGCTTCCGATCACGACCAAATTGGGATCTGACCAAAAAATTCACAATTTTTTTCCCCCATGGCCAATTTCCCCTTTCCGTGCCATTTTTTTTGTAAGCGCCAAATTTCCACAATTAGATTCGGGTCACAACCAAATCGGTTTGCGACCAAAGTTATGGAATGAATTATGGCTGGGACCAGAGGTTCTACTGTATATGAAACGAAAGGGGGATTTAAGAGCAGGATCAAGTCAAAAGGGATAGAGTCAAGATCACGTGAAGTGTTAATAGCACTTTATAAGGCCTTGGTAAGGCCACCAGTGGTAAGGCATTCAGTTTTGGCCGCCACAATGTAAAAAAGATGTGGAGACTCTAGAAAGAGTGCAGAGAAGAGCAACAAGGATGATTAGGGGGCTGGAGGCTAAAACATATCAAGTATGGTTACAGGAATGGGGTATGTCTAGTTTAATGAGAAGAAGGACTAGGGGAGACATAATAGCAGTGTTTCAGTATCTCAGGGGCTGCCAAAAAATGATGACAGGCTCAGTCTCCAGGCAGAAGAGAGAGCAACACCCGTTCCTGATGGAGAAGCAACAAGGAGAAATTTCCTGACGGTTAGAACAATTAATCAGTGGAGCAACTTGCCTCCAGAAGTTACGAATGCTCCAACACTGGAACATTTTTAAGATGTTGCATAACCATTTGTCTGAAGTGGTGTAGGGTTTCGTGCAACTTTGTTATTCTATTCTAAAGGCATGGACAACAGTGTTAGCTAAGAGAAAGCAGAGAAGGAGCTGAGGGAAGATGCTAGAGAGAGGGGCTGGGAGTTGCTGGGAAGAGGACTCTGGATGAAGCAGGGATGCACACCAGCCTGGCCGTGGCTTACCCTGTATAAACACTCAAGCATTCCTCCAAATTTTGCTTTCCAGGCCCAAATCTGGAAAACGAAAACTTCCTAGCCTTCTCTCTGCTGATTTGCAGCCAACCTGAATAGCTTATCAGAACTGCTGAAACACCGCAGTTTGTTCCAGCTTTTGAACAAAACATCTTCACATCCTTCCCACCGGCTGAATTTCAGAGGCTCCTGGAACATGCAGAGAAGTCTCCAGCAAGAGTCCTGACGTATAAGCAAGCTCAGGCAGGAGAAATCTTTTGTTCAGTACACTGCAACATCAACCTAAAATAATATTTTTTTAAAAAAAAAAATCCCATCTACTGGTCTTCAGAATCCCCCTTTTCTGCCTGACAAACCAACCAGGAAAACCCATCTTCCTGAAAGGAAGGCATGGAAAAAAATCTCTCCTTTTGCATAGTTTGCAAAATGTGACACACTACAGCAATCTGCTACTAATGAGATGTCAAGTGATTACACCAAGGAAAGTGTAATTATTCATGCTGCATCTTTTTTAGCACATTCCATTAAATGGCAATAGCTGGCTGAATTTTCTTCCTTTCCATAACAGAATAATAAAATTAGGAAAGTTGTAAGAAAAATGCAACTGGTATTGAAACAAAGAAAACACAAAACAGAGCTAACATTTTCTTTTATATTTAATCATTAATACTCTTTCCGAGTCAAAGCTATATAATTGTCTAGAAATCCATAATCCAAGTTCCTAAACACTACCAGATCCTGATGATTTTTAATTATTGCTCCTTAAATAGGAGATAGCCTTTAGTTTTATATTTATGTAAGGTTATCACTTATGTAACTTATGTATGTTTAGTACCTTGATAGCCCATAAACATGGTAAAATTAATGCATACATATAAATTAATCTTTCTTTCTTTTCTTTTTTTCCCAAATGGAGGCAAATGAATGTGAACAGAAGGCAGAACTTCTGTTATGGTGTGACCCAAATCTTTTAATTTAGATCCTGGCTACTAATGTTGTTAAACCTATTTACCAGTGGCATGTATTTCTTAATTTTAATAAGTGCAGTTTATTTGTCACTTGAAAAACATGCACCTCCAAAACAGTGTGCCTTTTGAGAGAAGAATAACACCAACAGCAAGACTAATGATATATCAAGTCTTCCAACAGTAGTTAATTGCTTTTTTTAAATAAAAAGTAAAAATTGGTACTTCATTGATGATTGTAAAGACTGTCCTAAAACTGAAACAAATTAATTAGAAACTTTGAGTCTCAGAGAAGCCTACAGACTAAAACACAATATTTGGAAATCAGCAGGCCGGCTTTAGATAACAGTTTGCATTGGAAAAGTTTGATGACAAAAAGTTCTGGAACAGTTTTGTGGAGACCAACCGCCGAAGGTTCTCCAAGGATAACCCTGGATTTTAAACATTCAAACTCCCTAAGAAAGGCATGTATCTGCAACACCCTCCGTATCTGTGGAAGCCACAGATAAGGACACTGCCCACTCCCGGATAACCCAACGAGCATCAAAACCAAATCTGTAACTTAAACAGTCCAAACAACTGACCCAGTCGTCCTGGGAGATTCCCACAGTTTTAAAATCATCATCAAAACCCAAATAAAGTAAAAACAATCTATATAGTAAGGAAAACCAATGCAGCAATTGGCATAGAAACCAATATGAAGTAGCATAAAATCAATATAAAAACAACACTAAATGAAGAGGAGCAATTTGTTTTGAGATCTAAAACACACCAAACAGTATTTAAAAGTATTTCTCCTGTTTTTGGGGGAAACAGGTCACCTGATAACTATTTTTGATGCAGGTTCTAAGCAACCAAGCATCTCTTAAATTCCTTCCTTCCTTCCTTCCTTCCTTCCTGTTGACTCAGAACTGGCTTGCCATTGTCTCTTTCCTAGGGTTGAGCATCTGACTGGCCCAAGGTCATCCAAGCTGGCTTGGTACCTAAGGCAGCTCCTGAACTTAGCCTCCTGGTTTCAACCCTAGTTTCTACCCTGACGCCTTAACCACTTCACCAAACTGGCTCTCCTACCTCATTAAAGAGGGCAGCATTTTAAGTATCAGGTAGATATATTTGAGAGAGAGACCATCCGTCACACATTCAAGCTGCAGGTGTTTCTGTTTGAACAAGTCAGTCACAGTGTTCTGAATTAGACCTGAACGCTGACTGAAAACTACTTGGCAGGCAAGCATTCAAGATGAAATTGCCTTTATTTCGGCTTGTACAAAATACAAGGCTCACACCTTCCTTATGTCCTGCCACCAGAATTATCAACACTGCAGAGTCGAATGTTTGGATGCTATTGTAACCAAGGTCTAGAGAATATTTTTATGTTGTTGTTGTTGTTGTTGTTAATTGCGAAGTCGTGTCTGACCCATCGCGACCCCATGGACAACGTTTCTCCAGGCCTTCCTGTCCTCTACCATCCTCTGGAGTCCATTTAAGCTTACGCCGACTGCTTCGGGGACTCCATCCAGCCACCTCGTTCTCTGCCGTCCCTTTCGTTCCCAGCATTAGGCTCTTCTCCAGTGAGTCCTTCCTTCTCATTAGGTGGCCAAAGCATTTTGAGTTTCATCTTCAGGATCAGCAGGCAAAATATGCCTACTAGCAAGAGTTGAAGGCGATGAAAGAGAATGACATAAGATGGTCAGAGACCTTCGTCTGAACAAGTCAAATTACATTTTTTTAGTTGTGCTGGCAGACAGTGGAAAAATTTAACTTTGTTCAAACTTTGGACTAAGAAATTTTTTAAAAAATTCCAAGGGTGAACAAAGGGAAATAAAGTTTAATCACCTGCTACACCTAATAAAATCCCAGAGGGGATGCTTAAGAGAGCCAGCTCAGCTAAATCTGATTCACTTTATTCCCACCGTAGTGGAACCATAATCCAAACTGCTGGGCTATTTAAACCGTTTGCAGTAAAAACAAAACCCCTCTCCATATCCATTTTGATTTACAACTTGTTCTTACAGAGCTTTTCCATCTTCTCCTAATGCTGTACTGGATATAGAAATCTGTATACCTTTCTTTGATACCGTTTTCCATTATATTTTCCATTTTTCCATTTTCCGATATAGCCAGCTGATACCATCGCTGACTATTGGTGGCGAGTCATTAGCCCCCACAGAGAGGGCTCGCAACTTAGGTGTCCTCCTGGACACACGGTTGTCTTTAGAAGAGCATATGACAGCCGTGGCCAGGGGTGCTTTTTATCGGGTTCGCCTGATTCGCCAGTTGCGACCCTTTCTAGATCGGGACTCCTTACGCACAGTCACTCATGCCCTCATCACTTCCCGTCTGGACTATTGTAATGCTCTCTACATGGGGTTCCCCTTGAAGTGCACACGGAAGCTCCAACTGGTCCAGAATGCAGCTGCGCGGGTGATATTGGGAGTGACATGGCGCTCACATGTGACACCACTCCTACGTGAGCTGCACTGGCTTCCAGTGGTCTTCCGGGGGTGCTTCAAGGTGTTGGTTCTTACCTTCAAACTCCTCCATGGCTTAGGACCTGGGTATCTACGAGACCACCTTCTGCAACCGATAACCTCCCACCAACCAGTACGCTCCCACAGGGTAGGCCTTCTCAGGGTGCCATCACTAAAGCAATGCCGACTAGTGGTTCCCAGAGAAAGAGCCTTTTCTGTTGGGGCACCTACCCTTTGGAACAGGTTACCCCCAGGGATACGAATGATCCCAGATCTTCGTACTTTCCGTCGTGCACTTAAGACCTTTCTTTTTCACCAAGCCGGTCTGGCATAAATCTTCTCTAATTTTGTAAATCTTTATGCTGAAGATTCTTAACTGTCGAGCCAAACTGGCTTAATTATTTATATTCACATTCTATATGTATGTCATTTTAACTGTTCACCGCCCTGAGTCCTTCGGGAGAAGGGCGGTATAGAAATTGAATGAATGAATGAATGAATGAATGAATAAATAAATAAATAAATAAATAAATAAATTAATTAATTAATTATACCCAGTTTGACGAGACAGGTTTTCTTTAAATAGAAATATTTTCTGAATTTTGACAGTGTAAAAAGTGGCTGGGTTTCTGTGTAGTTTCTTGACACACCTTCCAAACAGCAGAACCCAATTCCGTTCCTCTCAGCTCAACTTTCAAATAGGGGGAATCTGTAAGCCTTCTCCCTTTCCCTCTGCCAGGAGTGTCCCAAGTCCTTGCCAGTCCCACCTTCTCCCCACCCACCCAATTAACCCAGGGGCTCCTGCTTTGGAAAAATAAAAACAACAAGCAGGCAAATCTGGCTGGAGGATTCCAGTTCAGACTAGTTTGGGAGACCCAGAGGAGGAATTCCTTGCGTTGTCTGCAGAATTTGAACACAGCAACTCCTGCTGTGGGCTTTGCTTATCAATAATGAAGTCTTGGAGCCCACTTTGTATTCTTTTGCACAGCCACGGTTATCTCTGAAAGGACGAATTTAAGATCCACGCAGATTTATTCAGGAGTGGGGGGAGGTCGTCGATGGGGGGGGGGGTGCAGCGGCCTCCATGCTAATTGATTAAATTTGTTTTATTAAGTTTTTCACATTTTGCAAGACATGCTAGAAATAGGTTTGAAGGAACAAAATAAAATAAATTCCATATATACTGCTTTGCAATACATTTGATGTATCTCTCTCTCTCTCTCTCTCTCTCTCTCACACACACACACACACACACACACAAGGGGGGGGGGACAGCCCCAGAAGAGTGTCTTTAAACAAGGGGATGTTTGCATACCAAGCTTCTATTAACTATTTTATTAAAGTATTGTCTGTTCCCTTGTGAGATTTAGTTGTAGGAAGTACAACACTGAATTACTTTTCAAAGACAGAAAATATATCAATATGCAGCCTTGAAAGGAAACACTGCTTTTTCCCCCTCACAAATACATCTGACAACCACATTCCCTGTTACTCTGGTAAGCAGTTGGGGCAACCTAAGATAAAGGTGTGCAACGCAAGCTGTGTTATTAACAAAAGAAAAGTTTCTGGCAAAGGACAGCTTTCCAAGTATAGAGACAGTCTGAACTAAAATATCAGTTCCGCATCCAATGCAAACCCACATCCATTTTATCTCTAGGCATCTGACCTAAGGAAGCTGCTGTCCCTCCTGAGAGAACCATATGAAAGAAATAAAATAAATAAATAAATAAATAAATAAAAGCAAACAAAGCTGCCTTCCTCTAAAGGACTGCAGGGGAAAAAAATCTGTGTTCAATTAACAAGGCGTGAAATGGCATAGGATCCTGGGGGAAATATTTAAGACCCGGCTTGGGAGAGGATGGCTTGGATCAGATGGGAAAATAGGCTTGCGCAACCTGTGAAAATGGCCAACAGCCACTGAATTGGGGACTCCGCACACCACTTGACAAGCCACCATTTGAGGAAAGAGGTAGTAGCTGAGCGGATTGGAAGAAACCAGCACGGAGAGGATTTTTTCCTCTGTCAACAGTCCTCCCCTCGTTTTATGGAGAAACTGGGACCTGCACCATAGCCTCCTTGCTACAGCTTCAGTCTTCCCTGGACCGAAATCACCTGAAACTGCAGTCTGTTGGGACTGAATTCTGAAGCTTTTGTCCAAACCACAAAACTACACACACACACACACACACCCTCTCATCAACATGAACTGCTCTCTGCCAATGATTCATCCTTTACTGGCAAATTCCTGAGGTGGAAAGAAAGGAAAGGGGGCAAGCAGGAGGAAAAGGCCAGGGTTACATAACAAAATTATGTTTGCCACTCTCTGCTTTCACTCTGGGAGTTGAACATGACAAGACAGGCAAAGAAATCAAATGAAGTCAAGCTCAATGTCGACTCCCTCCCATCCACCCCAGCATCTTCTATCATAGCGCTTTTTATCTTTGTCTCAAATTGGGCTTACAGCTTTAAAAGCAGAATCGATTATATTATTTTCAGGGAAAGCTGGACTCGCCGTAAACCCATGCTTGTGGACAGTACCGAAAAACGAACGGCAAGCATTCCAGGATCAAGTTTACATCAATCTTTTCAAATTCAACGGCTCTTAAACCTGATGGAGGAAGCTAAGGAGGATCAGCCTGAATTTGGATGAGCTCCAGAGAGCATGCTCAGCAGCTGAGATTTAAAAATAAAACATGAAAGCAGGAAGAAGATATTGCCTAGGTAGGATTCAACTTGGGAAAATTCTCCACTGGCCACTCCCAACGTTAACATTATTTTCCCCCTGTCTCTTTCTAGCGTATTTCCTCAAGTGCTGACATGTTATCAAAATACAAAATGCCTGAACTCCTCCTTGCCTTAAACCACAGTTCCAAAGTCTAATGAAGGTGAGAACTAGAAGGGCCGCATTCCTCCACCACCACACCTTTCACACAAAAAAGACTGCTGGCCAGCTGCTTATTTCAGTGGGTTAAAGAGCATCTATTTACTGACATTAATCCAAGGTGATGGCAGGTTTTACGAATCTCCTTTTGAAGCAAGGGGAGATTTTCCAAAGGGTGATGCCTCTTTTAATAGGGGGAAAAGAGGAAGAGTCAAAAACAGGCTGGATTGGGAAAAAGGCTATTCTCAGCCCCTGGAAGGCCTCAGGCTCAGAATAAATCCCCAATGTACACCAACAACATGGGGAGCTGCCCTGACAAAACGAAGCTAGAGAGATATACACCACCACAATGGCACCTTCCTATCTGCCTCCTTTAAAAGCAGCCCACGTGTTTCAACATGGCAATTTTCAATCGTTTATGGGTGTACTTCTACGGTCTGATTAGGAAGGTCCTTTCCTTGAAAATATAAATGGGATGATATATTTCGGTTTATCTTTTTTTTTCTTTTTTACAGTGCCGCAGTTCCTTGACTGGAACCAACACAGAGAACAGGAGACTGGCTCGGCCAGCTATGTAGTAGCCACAGCAACAGCGGAAAACCCATAATTCGCCTATCTATTAGATTTCATCCAGCTACTTGACTCAAGGCGATAAACAAAAGATGCCGTTAATAAAGAAGAAAAGAGGGATAGTCCAGGCAGTTAGTCGGTGCTGAATTATAAATGAAAAATGCAGAAAGCTCTATCCCCAATCAATCAAAGGCTGCTTCTACAAAGGGTCTGTAAGGGCACCCTTTCATAAAACCAACAAAGAATCTTCCTCCCCTACAGTGGCTCAAAAGGGATCCATTTCGCAGGTGGGGCTTTTGTCTCCTGGGGGCAGCCTTCCAAATGGTCCGTCCTTGGCCCGCCCAATGCTCCTGGGCCTCCACCCTGGGAGGGAAGAGGAGGATGGAGGCAGGAGCAGACCAGGAGGTGGTGCTGGTCTCTTTCAGGAGGAGGAGCAGAGAAAAGCACAATGTTTGCAGCCGATGCACTGTGGTTTCCAGGATCAATACCAGGACCCAAAGCAAAACACACCCCCCACGCCTACCAGAGGGAGGACCATACCTGTCGCTGCTGGTACTGCTGCTGCTGCTGATTGAATCGCTGCTCGAAGACCGGCTCCTAGAACCGCTTCCGCTAGGCGATCGAGTGGGTCTGGAGGCTTGGCTTGCCAGCCTTTGGGGAGACTGTGTCCTGGACTGGGAGGAATGGGGGGACCGGCTCCGGCTGTGCTGGTAACTCCGTTCCGGCCTTCTACCTCGGACTTCCCTGGTGAGGTCATCCCGGTAGATATCCCTGTGTACCACGCTGGGCAACGTAAACTGCTCCCGAGCCCGAGGTTCGTAACGAGGGTCATGAGCATCAAAGCGGCTCGGACTGCGACTCCGAGAACTGTAATAGAGTCCGTGTTGTAAAGTTCGTTCCCGAGGATCTCTGTAATAATCCTGATCGTAATGTCTCGTGCGATCAAATCCTCCTGTCCCTCGTTCATGGTGTCCATAGGCACTAGGCTCATAAGCACGCTCCCTGTTATCTGAAGCCCTGCATTTAGGAGGGGAAAAAACAGGCACGTCAAATCAGAGAAGGAGAACAATGACTCAACAACATGCAAGCATTTAATGCAGGGTTGGCTGTTACTGCAAAAGTCATCAAAAGGCCAACAATGATCTATTTAGCAGACTGAATGAGCTTGGTTCTTTTACGTGACTTCTCGCTCACGTTTACACGTAATATAGTTCTGGCAATGACTCAGTTTCACTGCTTAAGCCGAGCCAGCTTGATGCCTCCTTCTGTTCTAGATTTCTACCCCATAATCCTCGCCTCGCAGGACAATGGCTACGGATCATGGGAGAAGAAGGCTAAAGAATCTGAAAGGCATCCAGTTGGAGAAGTCTGAACTAAGCTTCTGTGGACATAACTGTGTACCACAGTCCCCAAAGATCTTGTGCAAACTGATTTAATTTCAGCAGTTCTGTTTATCTATTTCTCGGATGAAACAGAACTATTAACACGTTTCATTCCATGACTACCCTAGAATCCTGTCATTAAGGGGCTGGCATTAGCCACAAATTCATTGGAAAAAAGCAATTTATCTATTTTTAAAAGCTCACTTGAAATCTTTGCTTCTAAAAGTCCTAGGACAATGTATCAGCTTAGCTAAAGTCAGATCTCTGCTTATCTTTGTAATAATGAAGTCAAGATACAGCCAACCAAAGTCAAAGGCATTAAGCTCCGAAAACAAGATACACAATGTTTCTGTGTGCTGGTGAGAGAGTGGTAGTGGTATTTTTAAAAATCGCTTTCCACAGTAACAAGATGGGATATTTTAATAGTCAATAAAACGAATTGTGGCCATTTCTGTATTTTACATACAGAATTATGTTTCTCACAAAACTATGTCATCAACTATGTAGAATTTTAAAAAGAAAGTTTAAGTTGCTAAGACAACTAAGAACCTGGGTGAGCTGCTTAGGCCAAGAAAAGGCCTCCAATAATTTAGCGTTCTAATCTAGAGGACATCACTGAATGGCCCATTTCGTAGGACACGGCTAGGAAAACAGATGAAATAATTCAGAACAAACATGCGCAGATCAAGCAATAAAGCCAGCGCTTATATTAGTTATAAAAGTTTCCTAAAACCATTCAAGGAAGGAGGAATTCAGATCATACCCCCCTTTTTTATTTCCAATCACCTTCCTTGAAAAGTAATTAGCAGGGACTGCAGTCCTCGGTTATCTCCATCCTACATATGAAGAGCTTCTCCTCTTGGCTGTCAGGTCAAAACGCATGGACCTGCCTTCTCCCCCCACCTCCACCCCCCACCCCCAACAGTGAATTAGGTTCTCCTCCCTTTCCACTTTATGTTCCTGCTATAAGTGTATGCAGGCCTTAAGCCACTTGTTCCCGCCCCATATGGAGGAGGATGGGTGCACATTAAGGTTTTTGTCTGAATTCTTGCCTCTCCAGCAAGTCAGAGCTGCCTCATGAAAGATGTAAAAAAAAAAAAAACCTATAAGGCAGGTGTTTTAGTAGGTGTCACAAACATTTGCAGCTCCATGCAAATAAGATCACATACTGTCTCAGCGTGTATAAATATTTATTTAAAGAGCTCTCTCGCCCTCGCCTTTTGAAACAACACCCTGCACCCTGTCAATATTATATCAGTGAAAGCTGATACAATAAATAAAAAAAGCAAGATTTCTAAAAAAAAAAAGTTAATGTATAAGTGTGTAAGAGCCCTTTTATAGGTTAGGACACAGAAGACAGACAAAAGAACTAGCAAAGCTGAGAATCTAATGACTACAGCAGTGCTGGTTATCTATTAGTACTAATTACTACTGGAGTTAGTGGGGAAAAAAAGGAACTGACTTGGGTTAGGAGAGGGGCTAATATACACAGGGCAGGACATACCAACCTTTTCCAAGTGTGGAAACACGACCTATATTCCCAATTAAATCTAGGGAGAGAATTGTGAACATAACTTCCCCAATTTGGCCCCTCTTATAGGGGTAATCCACCTTCTTAATGGACAAGCAAGGGTGTCAAAAAGTGGCATTTTAGATGAGCGAGCAAGACCAAAAAAAAAAAATATCCTAGGGACAAGAAGGAAAAAAAAAACCCAAAATAAAACTCCGCTGGAAGCCAGTAGTCCCAGATTGGCCAAAGGGTGGAAGCCCCCAACTTCATTCTTCTGACAGCCAGCGCTTCTAAGTACATCCACACAGACTGTCGCCCTAAGTCTG
Organism: Masticophis lateralis; assembly: GCA_030761175.1. NCBI lineage: Eukaryota > Metazoa > Chordata > Lepidosauria > Squamata > Colubridae > Masticophis > Masticophis lateralis. The sequence goes on from JAUDYJ010000016.1 coordinate 7,957,438, forward strand.
AACCAATCAGCTGGTTAAAAAAAAAAAAAAAAGGCACCAGGGGATGAACGAAGGCCTCGCCCCAGGCTAGCAGACATCCTCTGTCCAGCTTTATAACCATCCAGCAGAGTCAATTTCCTGTGACGTATCCACAAGCTGATCGACACCATGTCTTTAAAGCTAGAGTGCCTTTCATTGTACATGTGCTTTTAGGAAGGCTAAGTAAGTAATCCGCTCCCCTGGCCCACTGGGATCTTGGCTCGAAACCATCCCACAAATCTGAAGTAGTAGCCATTATTCCAGCACCTCAACGGATGGCCTGTAAATTTCCAAAACTGAGCAGCGTCCACCTCGTTCAGTTTGCCATGAGGATGGTAATCCCAAGGTACATGGAAAGTGATGTAGATCCAAGAGGGGAAAGAAACGTCAACAGCGGCCTTCTCCTGTCTTCATTGTATGTATTCCCAGGGCTAACGACTGTAGAATCCAAGACGAGGCAGCCTTTTTATAAGTCTGCTAGAAAATTTTGACACCAATCCAATTTTATGCATAGACTATATCAACCAGCACAACCTTGCAAAAACTACACGCGAAGCTTTGCCAAGGGAGTGTGTAGGTCCTACGAATGCTGAAGATACTCCATATCTGGGCTTGGAGACTTGCGGTATCCAATAAACTCCATTGGATAATAAGGATACATCCAAAGAAGGCCTTAAGGTTATCCAAGAATTGGGGTTTGTCAAGCCCTAGAAGAATAGCTCCATAATCGAGGCGTCTTCCATCTTAGAATCGGGTCTCCAACCAGTTGCAGGAAACATCTTCTACAGATCCACAAGATCCCAGCCATTGGAATGGGAATCACTTCCGTTTCCAACCCAAAATAGGAAATGCAGATAATTCCCCAAATTTTAAATCCATCTGGGGGCCCTATCAGGAGTTTGTGTTTCTCACCACAATCAATTACAAAATACCTGCCTAGTGAAACCTTGGAACTTACCCATCAAGTCTCCGCTCATAACGTCCTTCCCGTGCATGAAGTGATGGTGGTGGGCCATACGTGGGCCCACCACCAGCTCTGAACCCAGAAACCTCTCTACTACGAGATGCTATGGAAACTGTATCATCCAATCCCCGAGCAGCACTAGGAATGGTTCCTGGTTCGTTATAATCCGTCCGAAGGTCTCTGTCTCCCATTTTGTTGACAGAATTGTGTGCCTTCTGCGCACTCTTAATGTCCACAAAATCCACAAAGGCCGCCACGCCGCCTTCCGATCCCCTTTTGGGGAGAATTTTGACACTTTCAACACGTCCATATCTAGGAGAAAGACAGAGAAAAATCACATACATTAAAGCTCACAGAAAATCAGCTAAGAAACCACATTTTAGTACCTTGAAATTTCTGGACTCAGATTGAAAAAAACATTAAAATCTAAGCATTCATTTCAATAGATAAAGTATAAACAGAGTTTCAGGTATGGCTTAGTTTCCGGGACTCATACCAGAGCAAAGCTGAAAGTCTATTCTATGGGAATATTCATACACACTCCAAGCCTGTTAACATTTTTCCCCTTCTTCATCATACCATATCTTGAAAAAAAAAAGCCAGGATACAAAAACTTCATCTAACTTATGTTTTACCAACATCTGCAATAGGAGTTTAGCACCAACAGAAAAGCCATTATTCTGTGATGTTCAAATATATTTCAATGCAATCAATGTTGAAATGATGAACTGGAAAATTGGAAAAGTGGGAAAATATTTGGCAATTCCAGAGATAAGCTTTTCATGGCTGCAGACTTCAGCAGCAACAACAAATTACCAATGCAATTTATTTAGCTCACACTGTATATGCGAGAAGATTTGGGGTTAATATGCGATACATTTGCAAGTTTCTCCAGTAAGTTTTCAAATCATCCAGTCTGACCAAACGTCACTGACCTTCCAAGCAATTTAATCCAAAAGAAACGGATTTCTACTAAAAATACATACATCTATGAATCAGATGTGTTTACAGATCAAAAAGATAAGAAACATAAACTAGCAATTCTCTTTCATTAAAAAAACAATACCATCACGTTCATCTGACCACCTTTCTGCATTTTTAATTACGCTGTTGGCACTTTCTAGAGATAAACAGATATATTTGACATACCAAATATAATATTAGGGAATTTAGGCAGCAATGAAGTCAAGCCTATGTCCCAGAGGTTTCATTAGCAATTCAACTAGCCTACCATTCAAGTCTGGCCAGGATGGAAAATGGAAATGTACACCAGTATGATCTAAGCTCATTCAAGTTTGAATTTATCTTTCTATGTTGCTCTCATTGCTGTTCTGCCTTCAAGCGTAACCAAAGGCATGGGTAAGATTCCCCAACACTGATCTGTGAAATTTAGCACCATTAGTCACATCAATCCTCCACAAGATTGTGCTGAACATGCCAAGGAAGAAGGGCTTAGTGTTTCTACCACACAGGGATTAGGGTCACTATTAAAAAAAAAGGGGGGGGGGATTCTTCACCAAAAACAGTGCCTCTATTGTAACAACGGATCAATCCATTACTTGTTCAAAATCTCTACGGTAGGCCAGCCTAGAATGCCAAAAGCGCCAGATTCCCATGTGGTGTTTGCCTCTGTGGTGACAGGAAAAGCATGTGACCCAGAGATCGCTGAAAAACGTCCCCAGCCACAGCTGAAAACATGACGCTGTATGACAAACTGATAAGAGGCAGGGAACAGAGGCAACAGCTACGGCAGCTTCTGGAGGACAGAATCTATATTCCAATATTTCCCAAGGAGGAATCTGGAGCAGAAATGGTGGAGACAAAGCACCAAGGGAAGAGATGAGGAGCCAGGATCTCTCCAAACTATGCAACAGCGCAACAGTACTGGTGAAGGGGTTGCCAAGTGTCATTTCCAAGTCACTAACCCACACCAGAATGCTCGAGAGTGGTGTGTGAGGATTTGCTTTAGATCACTCACTCCTATGACCAGCAGCTGGAATAAACATAAAGGGGGCAACGGACACAACCGCATCTCTCGCTACCCCCCCTACCCCTACCCACAAATGCCAAGATATGGAAGGCAATATTCGGAAAGAATTATCTCTATGATCTGCACTCCCAAATTGTGTGTGCTTTACCCTAGAGCCACTCAGCTTCACTTCACTCGGTGTGGTGAAGGCTAATCTGCCTGGCAATCCGACCCTAGCCCCACCCGTTGGGTCTTCTCCAATCCTCTCCTGTGTTGGCAGCTGCCACTGGGAGGGGGAGCTGTGTTGCTTCATGCTAACCGATCTGGAGGGGGAGGGAAAAGACCTGCAATGCTGCAGCTTGCGGGATCAATGCCCAGCAAGAAAAAGGATCTCCGTGAAAAACTGCTGGGGGGTGGGGGGTGCTAACGAACTAGGCGTGTGGCTTCAGGGGGAGGTTTCAGGAGCCGCTTAATGTCTGTCCAGAAACGTGGTAGGCTGGGAAAGGCAGGCGCTCACGTGAAATGTGCCCTCCCTCCCCATCTCTGCCCAGCCTCAGCCTTTCCAAGAAAGCAGCTCTTTCCCAACCGCCAACAGAGAGCAAACAGGGTAGAAGAGGGAGAGGGAGGGGGCTCTAAAGATCCTGACGCACCGGTGGCTTTGTTGGGGAGTTTTCTAAAGAGCTTGCTGCTTGCATAATCCATACCAATCAATACATGACCACTTGCAGCATGGGGACAAGTCAGTTTTGCTTCCCACCAGCACTAAAATAGGACATTTCTTCCAGAAGAATCCCTGGTGCTGCCTGGTCTGTGCATTAAGTGCTACACCTCCAGTTTCCACGGAACTTCAATCTGTTTCTTCATAATGTCTCAGTCGCAGTGGCCAAATTCCTTAAACTATTCCTAAAATAGTTGTTCAGGACTGTTCCTGAACATTTAAGCCTGATGCTTTTATTCCTCTGAAGCAGACCGTGGGGGCTGGAGGGTGAAGCCTGCCTTCCTCCCTTCCTCCCTTCTATGGGTGCCCCAGACAAAGAAACTCACATAGTGATATGAAGGAAGCACGAAAATAATTCTGAGCTGTTGTAACATCATCTAATTGGACATGGATAGATATTTTAATGCTGGTCACACACACACAAAATGCCATTCCTGCCACTTTCCTCCTTCCTCTACGGGAAGGGGATAGAAATACACCTTCCCGTGTTAAGACAAGGAGCTCATTATAAGCGAGGGAGAATTCAAATGTATGTGAAGTTCACCCCAGGAGATGGTAACGTTAAGATGCACTGCTGACAGGCCTAAAACAGCTGGCTTTAGGAGACCTCAGTATTAATTTTCAGTCCCTCTTCCATCGATGGATTATTAATCAGGCCCCACCATCTTTGGGCAATTGCAGTAAGTGTCTTCTTCCAGAGCTAGCCAATTGTTCCGAAAGGGAAAGCTACATATAGCAGCCATTGGCACAGTTGGGTGCTATTGTCTGGACGCGATCCAGGTGCCAAAAATGCTAGTAGTGTGAGGATTTTGCTCTGGTAACACTATAGCGGAAAATGCTTTAGAAAGAAGCACCAATAATATGCTTTGATGGTCCTCATGGTATGTTGTCCCTGGAGACTGTTTGGTTCTTCATTCAAAATGTATACTTAATAGGTTTCGTCCTTGTAGAGGAGGATGAAGTAAAAGCAGATATTTATTTGAGCTCTCCAGCCCTTCCCAACCAAACAGGTATTGAAAACCAGTATTACAGGAAAATAAAGATGGCAGCTGCAAAAAGCCACTTCCACTCATATTGAGGTGGCTCAGCATCCCGGGTGGATTCAAGAGCAAGAGAATTCTGTAACCTTGGTAGGTCAAAGGCAAGCATTTATTTCTCCACACTGTGGATTGAATTCCATAGGCAAGTGCCGCCGAAGACAGCTTCTTCAGAATCGATTATGAAACCCAAAAGTCTCTTGCTACTTTCAAGGCCCTGATTGGTCAACCTGGCTGCCCACAAACCACAATGCAAGTCCCTGGGAACCACATTTTTGTAAGTCTCAGACACAAGTCGGAACCATAGGTTTACGATGCGTTAAAAGAAAACGGGCTTCCAAAATCAAGGGTCTGGAAGCCAATCGCACCCAATGATGAATTTTAATGCACAACCTATAGCATCGAAGAGAAAACAAGACAGCTAACCTGACCAGAAATCGTAAAGGGAGCCCCAGGGGGAAAAAATATCAACACATGCGGGCCATGGGCAATGACTAGTTTAAGCCCAAAGACATTTTCAGCTATCAAGCTTCACTTCAGAAAAATTTGCAAAGATAGAATCTATAGAATTGTAAATGTAAGCATCAAGATAAGGAACTCCTCAGCTCTGCTTTCAGCATGACAAACCCCTCTCCCCCCCGCCCTTGTATACTAGACTACAACTTCTATGAGCTCTTAGCCATCAGGCGTATTGGTTGGAGCTGAGGAAGTTGTGGTTTATGCCCAAATTCGCAGAAGCCAGTTAAGACTCCTGGAGCTAATAAACATTAAAACATTGGAGGGACACCTTATCCGAAGCCAGAATCTTAAGACAACGGTTAGAAATAAATCCCACTCAACTCAGTGGGACTTCTATGACTTACTTTGGGAAGATTATGCCTCTCAATGAATACCATTCTTAAGTAGTCAAGCTACTTGCAAAACAGTTAAAGGGACATATTGGACAATGCCTAATCAGGGTGGCTTGCAATGAGAAAGACCCAAAGCAAAGGTCTCAGGTGACCATGAAGCCTATCAGAATGGGTCCAGTTGTTATTTCCCACCAATGAAAGTTATTCTGAGAATTGTGAGTAAATTATCTTGAGATCCACGAGGGGGGAAAAAAGCAAATGTAGATGCGGTGAAAATAAAGAAATGAACACGATACGATTATGCAGTATCAAAAAGAGCTGGGAGGGGCTACTATCAGTGGCAGAATTCAGAAACGGGCTACTGAATTGTGACCATGGCCCTTCTCATGAAGCCATTTAAATACGGAAGAAAATACCTTACCTACATTTCACCAGTTATTTGAGGGAGCTGTGGCTTTTATCTTTTCTGCAGCGTTATTTATAGAATGCTATCAAGGGCACCCAAGAATCCTGTGCGCGGGGAATGTTCTTCCATGCAGGAAATCCACAATGTAGGTCATGACTACCTTTGCTCTTAACAGGTGCAAATTCTACTACAGGACAGACCTCCAAAGTCCATGCTTTCTAAGTGCCCCATGACCCGAAAAGGCTATTCACAGCAGAGAAGCACGGTGAGAGTTTCTCAGGAAAGTCACTGGCCGTAATTATGTAATGTTTAAGCCAGAAGTTATAAGCTGAGGGGAGCAAACAAAAGGGCCAGATTCACACAGCGCCAACAGATGAGTCAGGGAGGGAGCAACCAGAGTTTAGCCACTGGTGACGGCTGAAGAAGTCAAATGGGAGGAATACTTGCTCCTTTCAGCTTGTGGACCCCGATAGGTTTCACTCAGTCACCTCGGAGGAGAGAGATCTGAGGCCTTCTAGCTGTCAAAAGAGCAGAGCAATTCTGCTCGCAATCGGCTGGAGTTTCTGCAGCCGTGCTGTCACACTTTCGAGGAGAAACAAAGGAGCGCATAAAGTTTAAAAGAAAAGGCTGCGATAACATGACGAAGCAAAGTCCAATTATTCTGCCACGTGGGGTTTTTGGTTCCTGCTGGGAAGGAAAGCCTACTTCCTCCGCAACCACCTTCCCCCTTCTGCACTAAATCCTTCCCTTGCCATTTATACAGCAGGGCCTGCACCCTTACCCAGAAGAGCCCTGGGAAAGGAACACGGTCCTTGTAATAAGATGGCTATGCATAAACCTCAGGCCCATCGGTCCACCACAACTTCCCAGTGACCATGAAAAGACAACCTGGTTATCAAAGAGACTGGCTAAATTGCTTTTGAACTGTGCACACCGGGTGCCTGGAAGAGATACGTGTGCCCAGGAACGTATCAGCTCTGCCAGGTTCAGCTTGCCCTGCAAAAGAAAGAACCGGTGTAGCCATGAAATGGACCGGACTGGAAATAAAACAGGAAATTTACAAAAAAAAAGCCCTTTTTCCCAGGAAAGCATACTTGGAAGGTTATCAATTTGGTATTTAATTCCATCACATTAAGGCTTCCAAATAAGAACAATGATAAAGGACAAGGAAAACTGCTTTGGAAGGCCACCTTACTCTTGAGGTGCCTATTGTTTTATTTTTTAAAAAAGGGGACAGAGAAAGCGACACCAACTCACTTGTTCTGCTTAAAACAGACTGCTGTTTTTCTCTAATTAATCAAGAGGGAACTGCTGGACATTTCGCATTCGTGCAGAGGACAAACTTTGCTATATTTAGCCAGCCTTTCTTGCAAGCTGTTCTGCATCTCCTTCAAGAGTAGCACATACTTTCCAGTGTTTCAATTTTTACAATAATCGAGACACAGTTAGGATTTCACAACCAATCATTTCCTCAGATTTCTATCAAAAAAAAAAAAAAAAAAAAAAAAAAGAGGACCATCTAAGAGGTTTCGGATTCCTGGAATGTTTTTCACAGAAACTCAGCACCAAAAAAAAAAAAAAAAAAACCAAGCACCAGAAGCAACCAATATGGATGGATTAAACAAGGCCTCTATTTTTAAACTTGTAGTGAATTAATATGGATGGGGGGGGGAAGTAAACATTGCATCTGATGCACTGCATCATTTTAAGAGCTTAAAAGAGTGGTTTTTATTTTAAGAGCTACGTGACGAGACCCCTTGTCATTGGTTACCAGAAGTTACTAAGGGCTGCAGAGCTATTTCCCACCCACCCCCACCCCCAAAAACCACTGTAAATTAATATGCACAAGCACAGTAGAAATCATATATTTACAAACTATCTTTCCTAACAAGTTTCCAAAACAGGGATAACCCAAATTATCACATCGGATTCTAAAGAGCAGTTACTTATAGGTTAAAGGTCATCTTAGAAGTGTCCTTCATTGATCATTCCACTGATTAAAAGAGCTGTACAATTCAAGTGTTTGTATAATTTCTTATGACTCTTATTCTCCTAAGCGCGCCCAGCTTGGAACAATGGATTCTTCACATACCAATATAAGCCATATTTTATTTAGAATTTAAACGTATATAAACAATATAGCTCTTCCAACTGAGAGGGACTCTTAACAAGCATCAACTAGAATGACTGAAATTGATACAAAGGATAAATAGTGAGGTTGCCTCTATTTACATGCATAATCTTTAATATATTAGCAAGCCGTAGGTTGGTTTTCTTATAAGGCTGTTCACGCTGCTTGCTCTTTGCAAATTCTTTGTCCTATTCCCAGGCAGAGGGGAGGGGGGGATGGGTGGGAATTTATTTTTTGCCAGAGACCAGCTAAAACTAAAAAGGGGAGGTTTTTTCCCCCCTTTGAGCTTCTCTTCTGGTAATTAAAATGCACACAGCTGTAGACAACTGCAGGAGTAGTCTTTTGTTGGTATACACACCCTGCAGCAACAGCAATGCAATTGTTGTGCAACCTGTCCCCTCCCCCACCCAGGGTCATACAAAGAAAGGGCCGCCCTGTTGTACACAGGCAGCATTCACAGGCATCTCTTGAGGACCAAAACACAACTACAATTCCGACTGATAGTTAGAAGGCTGGTAACCCAAATGATCGATGAAAAATATACTGAAAGATTGGACCAATCACTGGCCAAATAAACTGGCTTTTTAAATCCAACCACGCTTGGTCTTAACTGGCACATTGGGGGGAGGGGGGAATAAAAACCAGAACCTTCCGTCTTTCTGACTCATCTCTAAGCAACAGCACCATGGCAACTTTATCCAGCATTAGAAACCTTCTGGGGAAACAGGATGGTAGGACAGGACACAACATACTGAAATGCCAATGTTAATTTCCTCCAACAATTGGGGCACAAGAAGCCCTTAGAATCCCACAACCAACCAGCAGCCGCAAACCAGCGTTGCCCTTTCTCCAAAAGGAAAGTTGAGGCAACTCTTCCAGTTTTATATAGCACAACCACAATCTGCATGATACAATTTCTCCGGACTGGAGCAAATTTCATTTTTGTTGCATCCATATTTAAACTTGTGCATGTTTTTTTTTAAATTTCTCTTGCATCGCTGTTTCCTATTATTTAGTGCAAGGTGAGAAGGGATAGCATTTGCCCCCCCCCCCATTTGAAACAGGACGTCCCTTGTGTATAGTTGCAGCTGCTCTTTTTCAAGGCATCTCCTCCTTCAGCGCATTTTGAGGGAAAGCTCTGCAGCTAAGGTTGGCGGCGGCGGCAGCAGCAGCAGCAACCAGGGAGTCAGATGAAATCTCGTTACGCAGCTCTTCTGATGCTGCTGCTTCACAAAGCCCCCCCCTCACACACACACACCTCCTCTATGTGCAGCTTGAGGCTCTATTCCTTCCGACATAAACTGGGACCCGGCCGCCATTTTAGAAAGGCATTCATAGAAGCCAGCACTGCGCTAAACCCTCGGAGAGAGGCATGTTGTTCTCTCCTCTCCAGCAAAGGGAGGATCAAGGAACAGTTTTCTTTTTTAAAAAGCTGGGCTGCCAAATGATGAATCAGGCTCTTTGTTGCTAATCACAGCAAGTACTAGGGGAGAGTGTGTGTGTGTGTGTGTGTGTATGTATGCGCACATGCGTGCCTTCCTCAGATACCAATTCAAACACACAAACAACAATAACAAAACAACACAAAGGAAAATCTCTAGGAAAGGACCTCCTCAGCTCCCACACAAGACTTATTTTGCATATGGGAACTCCGGTTTCCTATCTGCTAGATAATAAAACCAGAATAAAAATACACTTCTGATTTTGTAACCTACGTGCCCCAACTCTGAATTCTTTGGAAGGGGGAGGGGGAGTAATGGGAAGCATCAATTCTAACGTAACATTAAAGGACATCTTTGGCCAAAAAATGAAAATGTATCCTGACCATCAACAAAACAAGCTTCCATTTAAGAATACAGGGTAATTTCACTATCTCTTTCCCCAGATTCACCAGTCAAGCTTGTTCCCCCATGAGGTAACCATGCAAGTCTATTTTTCCCATGATGACTCATTAGGTACGCTCCATAATCTTCCTAAATAATAGGAAAAAAATTACAAGAAAACTTGCAATCCTCTTAAGTCTTTCACTGAAAATAACTTCAGCTGACCCAGATAGGGGTCAAGAATGATGCACGACAGTTTTCCTTCACAAATGCTATAATAGGCAAGACCAGAAATAATTATTTAAGATAGATGTTTCTGCAACTAGAATGTGTCCATCACCACACAAAAGCCATCCCATGCTAGTGCTATTTGGCTACATGTATTTTGTCCAAAAGGTTTCTCCCTGGGTGAATTTTTACAGCCAGGAAAAAAAAAAAAAACAGATCTCATGAATGCAAATAAGAAGACTAGGCTACTGTTCAGTATTAGGCCATCCCGGAAATGTTCCACAGCAACAGAACAAAAGGAAGTTGGATTCAAAAAAGGACTTTCAGTGTTCTAGTCACTCAAAGCAGTGCCTAAATATCCAAAAATATTCACGTTCCAGTTATTCCTTTCGTAATTCCTTAAGAATAAGAAAACAAAAAAGCCTCAAAATTGCCAAGTTCAGTTGCCACCTCGCCTGAGAGGTGGTGGGAGGGCTGAAAAATTCAAGCACTCAGTAGTCCAAGATCAGAGTGCGGGGGAGAAAAAACAACCCAAAAATAAGATTTTTTTTTTAACCATGGCTTAGCGTAAAAGTGGTTTCCATCCCAACTGCGCTCTTTGAAAATCCCACAACATGAAGGCCCAGCGGTGGTGCAGCATCCGTCTCTCTCTCTCTCTCCATCCAGCAAGTGGTCTCTATACGAGCTTGAAGGCTGCTTGCACCTTATGGAAGTGGTTTTTTTTTTTTAATTGATCCATGCTTCTAAAATACCCAAATGCAGAAAAGGGGAGTCTCAAGAATAAAAAAGCGGCATAGCTCCTTGTTGGGCATAGCTCCATCCAGCAAGCGGTCTCTATACGAGCTTGAAGGCTGCTTGCACCTTATGGAAGTGTGTGTGTGTGGTTTTTTTTAATTGATCCATGCTTCTAAAATACCCAAATGCAGAAAAGGGGAGTCTCAAGAACAAAAAAGCAGGAAAGCGGCATAGCTCCTTGTTGGGGTTTCTTCTTCTCCAGAGGTGCAGTCGAAGAGAAGGGGAGGGGGAGGCTGCAGACAGATGCCTCCAGATGTTCCCGATGACAGGTTGTCCAGGTTGACTTCTTCTTGGGCCAGGCTCCCCAGAGGCCCTCTTTAAATCCCGGGCCTGGACCGGGCTTTCCAGGCACCATCCCCACACATACACACACAGATACACACACACACACACACACACACACACACACAAAGCGGCCTCCTCCTCTTTCTCCTCCTGCAAAGAGGCTCCCCCTTTACCTGTCGCAGCGAGGCACCTTTGGAAGGCACGGGCCCATTGGCGTGGAGGGAAATCACGGGTTCTCCTTTTTTTTTTCCCCCCAGGACCCGGTCCGGTCCACGATTACGGCCCTCTCCCCCGCCATCCCCTACTTTCAACTCCCTTCCCCGGAGTAAAGGCCTCTCTGGTTCCCCGACCGCTTGGGAAGGCCTCCCCGGACTTCTCCCCGGTCTCTCCCCCCGGCGGCCCCGCTCACCGCTTGAAGTGCTCGATGATCTTCTCCTCGCGGACGTTCTCCGGCAGGTTGCCGACCCAGAGGTGCCTGGTCTCCCGGACCATGATGCTGCCCCCGGGAGACGGGGGGTCCTGGCGCCGCCCGCCTGCCGCCGCCGCCGCCGCCTCGGCTCGGCTCAGCGCCGCGAGGGGGAGCCGCCGCGCCTCCGCCGCCGCCGCGCCCGGCCCGCTCTTTCTCCACCGCCGCCGCCGCCTCCCTCCGCGGCGCCGGTGGGAGACACCATCCCACCGGGCCCCGCCGCCGCTTCCGCCGCTTCCGCCGCCGCCGCCGCCACTCCCGCGCCACTTGGCCCCTCGCCGCCGCCGCCGCCTCCTTTCGCCGCTCCGGATGCTGCTGGTGCTGTGGGCGGCGATGCCGGTGATATTGAGGGGGCCGCCGCCGGCGACGCCGCCGCCGCCTTCTTGACCGTCGTCGTCGTTGTTGTCGTCGTCGTCGTCGTGCGCGCGTCCTGCTCGGCGGCGGCGCTGTCGCTGCTTCAGCCCAATTTCTCCTCAGCAGCCGCAGCAGCGCCGCGCGCGGCGTCGCTCTCTCTCTCTCGCTCGCCCGCTCGGCCGCCCGCACGCACGGCGCCTGCGCGCTGGGCCGCCGCCGTAGCCAATCCGCCGCCGAGCACCCGCCTCGCGCCCCCAAGGCGCGCCGACTATTGGGCGGCGGGAAGCGCGCGTCGGACGGGGTGGGGGAGGAGGAGGCGAAGGGGAAGAGCGTGCGCAAGCGCTCTGGAGACTTCTTTTTTCTTCCAGGGGAACAGGAGAGACCGCTCCTGCAGGCGCGGGGGAGGGGAGGGTAGTGGGAGGGGGGGGGGCGGGGGAGCCGTGAGAGAATCCTGTCCTCTATACGCCTCTCGGCGGCGAGCGCGCACGCGCAGCACGCGTTCTTTGGGGTGGGGGAGGGGGCTTTCATCTGCGCGTGCGCCCTTCTGTCTCCTCAGCTTCAGGCGGTTGTGTAGTGGGGGGGCATTAGTGGGTACAGTTTACAAGTAGTTACACGCCCGCGTGTGCGCGTCTCCCGTTATTACGTCCCTTTCTGGAACTTAAAATTATTTTCTGTTTTTCTTTTTAGGTTTTTCTTACTGCTTTTTTATTGTTTTGTTCTTAATCTGTAAAAATGAAGCGTTTTAATATTGTGTGTGACCAGCCATACGCTAAATAAAATAAATAAATAAATAAACAAACGTCCCTTTCTCGGAACTGAGTTCCGCCCCCCGACCCCCTTTGAGCGCCCCTCCTTCCGATTTCAGCGGGCCCCAGGCACTCACTACAACTCCCATGCTCCGCAGCCCAACCCACTTTCCACCTCACCCCCACCCTGCTTTCCTTATGTTCCCGTGTTTCCTTATGCCGCCTCCGCCACCGACGACCCGACAAGCTCAAGGAAGGCCCTAGAGCGACCCCGGGAGAGAAGACGACCCGGGGAACCCGAGGGGAAGATCCGCTCCGCGGTGTCCCGGGAAGGCCGCCCCGCCCTCGTGCTTCAGGGACGGCCGCCATTTTGTCGCTCCTTCCCTGGCCGGGCGGCCATTTTGTGACACCGGGGCGCCGCGGCTGCCCTTCCACGCGCGTCCAGCAGGGGCGCTAGGCACACACATTGCCCCCCACCCCACTCTCATCAAAGGGAGGGGGTGGCTCTGATCCGCCCTCCCACCCCACCCTGTGCAACCAACCCCCCCCCCACAGCCAATAGGATTGCTTGACCAGGAACACCCCCCACCCCACCCCCCAAAAAAGGCCGTAAAATAGATGTCCTAAAGTGAGGCTTCAGTGCTGGATTCTCTTTTTTTAAAAAAAAAGCTTTTTATTACGGATTGTTTTATTGCACGCACATCCCATCGGTACATCGGGCAGGCCAAGCAAAGATGCCCTTTTTTGCCAGCCTCTAAATCTTCTTGCGAGGCGCCCCGGAGATAAATCCCACCCACCCCCTTCCGAAGGGCACCAAGGCTGGCACCCCCCCCCCCAACTCCTTTCTCGGCGGCTGGCGAATCGCAGAAATGGCTTTTCATAACATAATAACAACAGTAACAAAAGTGGGAAGGGGCCTTGGAGATCATCTAGTCCAATGCTCACCTGCAGGGAGACCCTATCCTAGGGATTCGAACCGCCGACTTTTCTGATCGACAAGTTTGGCCACCTAGCCGGGTTTACGGAGAAAGTCTTTTCACGGTTGTCCCAAATGGGGTGACTGGAATTTTTTAAGGGGGTTCCCCCCCCCCCCTCCGCACCTTGTGAAAATGTTTCACTTCTCATTCTGGAAACTTCTTCGTCTCTGAGCTGAAAAAGCTGCTTGGATGAGAAGCGAAACGTTTACAAGGAGTTGGGGAGGAAAGTCCAGTTGCCTTTTGAAAAGCACTTTCCGGATCAATGGCTTTAAGCCAAGGGGTCTCCGACCTTGGCGACTTTTTCCACTTGTGGATTTCCACTCCCAGAATTCCTCAGCCCAGCGCATGCGGCGTGGAAGTCCACAAGTGGTAAAAGTCGCCAAGGTCGGAGACCCCTGCTTTAAACAACAGCCCTGTGTCTGTCGGTTTATGACAAAGGCTAGCAGATCATCAGACTCTTGTCGGAGGGGTGCAGCCCAGCCTCGGCGAGGGCTGGGTGGGGGAGAGGCTTCCTGGCACCCAAGTACCAAGGAAGGAGGCTCCTAGGACTGAAATATCCGAGGAAGCCCCAAAGGAGCACATCCCTCTCTCCCTCCAGTCGTGGCCCTGGACAGTGCTTGGGTAGGGTCAACAAAAACAAAGGGAAGCAGTTAGCAAGCCGCCTCGACTTGCAGGGAGCCAGTTTGAGGACCCCTCTCCTTTTATTGGCACTCTTAATTCTTGGCCTTGCTGGCCAGGACTGACAAAAGCAAAGGGAGAAGGCTTAAGCGGTTGCCCGAGAATCAAAATAAAGAGCTTCTAATGTGTCTGTGGGACAATGAGCTTCCACAAGGCTTTTTCCAGGAGCCCCTCTCCGTCCTTCAAGGGGGCAGAGCTCCTGCCCAGCTCCCCATTGTTTTAAGTCCCAGCACATCTTTCTGATTTGCAGGAAGGGAGGGAGGGGGGGGGACCCAAGTTCCAGAGCTGGGCTGCCCCCTAGTGGAGAAGACGGGTACTAACGGGGAGAAATCCACTGAAAACTTGCTTGTGCCCAGGTGTCCCCACCTGCCAGGCCTTTTTGTCTGATCTCCTGGCTGCTGGGCTTGACTTAAAAGAAGGTCTTCTTTGGGGCAGGGAGAGCCGGATTAGGAGGCTGCAGGATTAGAGAGTTCTCAGCTTCCTTTCGCCCAACCAAACAGAGCAGCTGGAGGGCCCACATCTATGAAGATGCCACCTGGCAATTTGTGGCATGGGGTTGCTGCTCCCCCTCCAGATCCCCCATGTTGCCTTAGGTCACCTGCCCCACCCCCCTCTCCCAGCTTGGGAGAAGCTGGGAGGGCCAAATAGAGCTTCCCTCCTGAACTCGTATGGCCGTTTCCTCGCTCTACGCTTCCTAAAGGTACGCCTACTAAGGACCCTGAGCCTCGCCTCTCCTCCCCTAGCCTGGGAAAGAGGCTGAATCCTGGCCGAGGATTCTGCGGTGCCTCCAGCAGCAAAAAAAGCAGAAGAGCAGCGCCCCTATCCAGCAGATATAAGTGGGGGGCGGGGTTAGGAGCATGGCATCTTTGGTCTGGTGGAAGAGTGGCAAATCTCGTTCAACAAGGGAGGGTGTTGCTCTCCATCCTCCCTGGCCCCCAAGGAGGAAAAAAACACTGAAAAAGGCTCACAGAGGGAACAAGGGGGCGGGGTGTGGGGGGGCAGGTGGAGCACCGGGCTAGCCCTCCTGGCCCCGATTCCGAGAGCGATCAGCCTCCGTCTCTTCCGCGGGAGGATCCTGGCTCTGCCAGACGTGGCAGGCTCGGCAAAGGAGGCGGCCACCTAGAGGGTAACACCCGTCCTCCGTGGGCTCCAGGGACAGCAAGACCTGACACTTCTACGGGCCAAAAGAAATGAAGAGAGTCAGGAGGGCTGCCTCCTCGAGACCTCAGCGGAGCTCGCTTGCTTTGAAACGCTCATCCCAGGGGTGAAATCCAACAGGTTTTGGAGAACCGGTAGCAGAAATTTTGAATAGTTCGGAAAACCGGCAAATGCCACCTCTGGCTGGCCGCAGAGTGGGGAGGGAATGGGGATTTTGCAGTATCCTTCCCCTGGAGTGGGGAGGGAATGGGGATTTTGCAGTATCCTTCCCCTGTCACGCCCACCAAGCCACACCCACCGAAACGGTAGTAAAAAATTTGAATTTCACCACTGCTTCATCCCCTTTGCCAAGAACACTGCGTGATTAGGGTGGGGGCCACAAGTCCTGGATGCCGGGGGGGGGGAGCACGCCTTTTCCAAGCCGCTGAAACCCAGCTTGGATGATCTCCACAATTAAGGAATGAGAAAGGGAGTGTCTGGAGCAAAAAAAGCCAACCAAGGTCCTCTCTTTCGTCAAGCATCAGAGATGCTTCACGAAAGAGAGGTCACTGCTGGCTTCTTTACTCGGGCATCCTTCAAACAAAGGTCTCTTTAAGACACACACACACACACACACACACACACCCCAGTAGTGAAATTCACATTTTTTACTACCAGTTCTGTGGGCATGGCTTGGTAGGCGTGGCAGGGGAAGATTACTGCAAAGTCTCCATTTTCACCCTACTCGGGCCAGCCAGAAGTGGCATTTACCGGTTCTCCGAACGACTCAAAATTTCCGCTACCGGTTCCCCACAACCTGAATAGCACCCCTGCCCTCAGCCCAGTTACCCAGACCCACCTCACACCGATAGCAGTCCTCGTGGAAGCTTCTGCCCAGGCACTCGATCCGGTACGCATCCCTCCCGTCCTGCGGGATAATGGGCTCCTCGCAGACCCCGCAGACGGGAGCAAACCTCCTGGAAGGCAGGCAGGCAGGCAGGTCACACTGCGGCTTCCATTTTAACTCTAGGCTAGGGCAGGAGGTTCACCTGCCTTTCGTCCCTGTGCAAAACGCCCCCTCCCACCCACCCACCCACCCCCAAAGGCAGAGAGCCACGGTGCTGTACCGGTAAAAATCTGGAAGGCAAAGCGCCCGCTGATCGTCATCCACGGCAAAGGCGTCACTACCAATCTGTTGGCTGCAGGCCACGCAGGTGAAGCATTCAGGGTGGTATCCCTTTCCCACAGCCCATACAATCTCACTCTGGATGAAGGCTTGGCAGGCATCGCATTTCTCCAGGGTCTCCTGGGGTGGGCAGGAGCGGCATGAGACCCAGGAAGGGGAGAGGCAGGCCTGATTGTCCTCCTCCTACCCACTCCGCATGCCAGGCTGGCCATTGCTTAGGCATGAGATGGCAAACCTATCATACCCATGCCCCAGGTGGCATGTGGAGCCATTTCTGTGGGCACGCAGGCCGTCGCCCTCGGTCAGAT
Organism: Masticophis lateralis; assembly: GCA_030761175.1. Lineage (NCBI taxonomy): Eukaryota > Metazoa > Chordata > Lepidosauria > Squamata > Colubridae > Masticophis > Masticophis lateralis. The sequence continues at coordinate 7,974,515 of JAUDYJ010000016.1, forward strand.
TTACCACGCATGCACACGGGTCTCCCACCGGCCGACTGATTTTCGGGTCTCTGCCGCGAATGTGGGAGCCACGTGTGTATGCTCACGCCGCCCCTCCCCTCCGAAGAGTCTCCACGCGGTCCGTTTTGGATACCAGGTACCCTGTTTCCCCTAAATTAAGACTTCCCCTGATAATAAGCCCAATTGGGCTTTTGAGCGCATGCATTAAAATACACCCCCCTGAAAATAAGCCCTCCCCAAAAATATTGAAACACACGCACAACTGGTCCCCGGCATTTCCTCTGGTTTCCTCCACGCACCCCAAAATAATAAGACCTCCCTGAAAATAAGGCCAAGCGTTTATTTCGGGGTTCGAAAAAATATAAGACAGGGTCTTATTTTCGGGGAAACACGGTAAGCACAGGGAGGCTCTGGGACAGCAAGAAACAGGCCTACCGGAAGTGTGTAAACAGGCCATTTCCGGGTTCCAGAGGAGGCCATTTTCACCCTCCTGGAGGCTCCGGGAAAGCCTCCGGAGACTCTGGCGGGCGAAAAACAGGTCTCAGACCTCGCAACGCTCCCAGGCACTCCAATAAACCTGGTTGCAGTCAGAAGAAGATTACTCAGGTCCCGGAAGTACCAAAAGTCCAGATATGGGCCACTTCTGGCCTCTGGAGGCTTTAGGAAGGCCTGCTACGCCCAAAACGGGACGTGTGTGGGGGGTCGCATGTGCATGCAGGGGGGGTCATGCACACCTGCACAAGAGGGCAGGGGTTTTGCGCACGCATGCACAGGGGCATGGGGTGTGCAGGAGAGCATTGCATTATGGGTGTGGGGATAAGCCTGTGCACAACAGCGCATGTGTGCGTTTTTGGCATCCGAAGGGAAAAAAAAATGGTTAGTCATCACTGGCCTAGGCCTTACCTGATAACAGGCCACGCACAGCGGCCGTCCCTCTTTCTGATAATAGCTCTGCCCTGCCAGGCTGCTGTGACACACCCGGCAAGTGAAGCAGGTGACGTGGTACTGCTTCCTCATGGCTTCCAGAGCAACAGCATCGGGCAAGATGCCCTTATGGCAGAAAGCGCAGACATCTAGGGAAGACCGACGAGGTGGTCAGCCAGGCTCAAGTCGCCTCTCCGGAAACACCGAGGCAAGACACCTCTCAGTGGGGACCGGGGAGCATCTCCTCACCTGGCGCTGCGGCCTCCCCCTCCTCCTCCTCCTCTTCTGCCTGTCCATCTGTCCAGCCGAGAGACGAGGCCGGCTGAGGCTCTTCCGCTCCAGAAGTCTGGAAAAGAGAAAAGAACAAGCCAAGAGAGAATAGAACAGGAAGAGTTAAGCCGAGCGCTTCAAGGAAAGCAAAGTGGATTTCACCATTTGCCGAATAGGAGGCAGGAGGCACGTCAACGTAGCCATTGTGGGTGCAGGGTGGGGAGGTCTTTAATTAAAGATTAAGACTCTTCCTTGGGTGGTTTTTTTTTTTTTTGGAAAGCTGCAAAACGGGGTGTACGGAAGCCGAAATGTGTCCTTGAGCCTCTCGAAATCGCCTCAAGGCCAGTCCTCCTTGCTTATTTCACTTTTAAAAGCCAGGCAAAGTGGCGTGATTAAAGGGAAGGATCCAGGATATCACCAGGTGGCTATTACACCACATTTAAAAACTTTATAGTCACGCCTGCGTTTTAATTCTTGCTCCCGCCACCCAGCTGGCCTGCTTCTCTTGCTTTCCCCTTAAGGAAAAGCCCGAAAGGCTTCGTCTGCGAAAAAGGATTTACCTGCAGGAAAGCAGGCGAGGGGGCTGCTCCCTTCTGCAGATCGGGGCCCAGGGTCTCCACCCGGAGGGCAGCGGGTTGCAGAGACCCCAGGACAGCCTCCACAGGCCGAGGAGGGTCAACAGGAGGAGGTGGCAGCAGGGAAGAGGAGCCTGCAAAAGGGAAGGAGCTTAGAGCGGAGGGTGGCCCTTTTACAACCTGTGGACTTCAACTCCCAGAATTCCCGAGACAGCCAAGCTGTCTCGGGAATTCTGGGAGTTGAAGTCCACAGGTTGTAAAAAGGGCCACAGTTGCCCACACCCACGGCTTAGAGGGATCTGAGTTTTCGAGCCAGCCAAGACCCTTCAGCCAGAGCAACCGCAGGGTTAGCTTATTCGGGGACCCGGATCCAAAGGACGTCAGGGACCTCACCTGCACCCGGAGCGCTGCTGGGCCCCCTCCCCTCTTTATGAGGGACCGGCTTCTCAGTGGGAAGGAACAAAGGGGCCTTCGCAGGACCCCCGCAGCCCCTGCGGGGCGGCGCGAGGATGATGAAGATGGAGGAGACCACGCGCTTCTCCGTCTTCTTGTCCGACAGCATCCCCACCTGAGAAAAAAGGTGAGGCAAGAGGCAACCTCAGAGGGGTTCTCCCCTCCAAGCCCCCCACCCTCCACTCCCATCCCCGCAGAGAAAGCCACAAAAAGGGGTCCAGGGGAACATAGTTGCAAAAAAACAAAAAAGTATATCCCCACACCACAGCTGACTCCCAGGCCTCGCTCACCCACCCACCCCCTTTTCTTCAGTACCCAGAGCTTTTTTTGAGTGGGGGGGGGGTCTGTCTGCTCCCAGAGGGGAGCCTCAAATGGGGCAGGAAGATTCCCCACCCCTCCATGCACGGCATCACCAGGCATCCGACCCTCTGCAGCAATAGACCCCCCGTTCGTGGGGTCCCAGCTTTAGGGGGATCTCAAGGGGACCCCCCAGCTGCATTCCCCGCTCGGCTGCCGGAGGAAAGACAAAGCGGGTGCTTTTCGGGGAGGGGGATCCAGCCAGCCCAGGCGGGGGGACTCTACCCGGAGCAGCTCTCCGGGCGGCGGGGGTCCCTTTGCAAACAAGCGCTGCCCGCCCACTCCGCCCTTCTCCCCGGGAAAGGGGAGAAGTTGGGGTGACTGATGCCCAGAGAGCATCTCCCCCCCCGAACGAAGAGATCCGGACGCCCAGGTAAAGCGGCGGAGATGGGGAGGGGGACTCGATCATACCTGAGACCACCGCCTCTCGAACTCACCTGGAAGCGGCAGCGCAGGGCGGGCGGCTGCTTCTCCCTCCGGCCGCGGCTCGCTCAAACACCTTCTGCCTGCCTTGCCCGGGGGTCGAGCAGCCGCGCCCCGCCCCGCCGCCGCCGTTGTGGCCGTAAAAGGCGAGGGGCGTCTGCCAAAAGCGGCGCTTTCCTGTACCTGCCCGGCCCTCCCGCGCCCCGCCCCGCCCCTCCCCTCCCCTCCCCACTGGAAGTCGCCGCACCCTCCTTCCCCCCCTCCCCTTGCTGGTGGGGCTGAGGCTCCCGCGGGCCCCCTGTGTGCTCCCAAGCAGGCTCTCTTTCCCCACCCCACCCCTAAAAAAACCCAGCTGGATCGGGGGACCCATCATCCCCAGGCGGGAGGCATCCTCAGATCCCATCTTCCTCTGGACCGAGCCAGGAAGGAGGGCTGATGGCTGGGGCTCCCTGGTTCAGCAGGGGGACCGGATCCCCCCACCCACCCACCTCTCCCTACCTTGGGGGAGGAATGGGACCCTATGTAACAGTAAGAGAGTTGGAAGGGACCTTGGAGGTCATCTAGACCAACCCTTGCTCAGGCAGGGGACCTGTGCTAGGGATTCGAACCAGTGGTGAAATCCATTTTTTTTTTGCTTCCGGTTCTGTGGGTATGGCAGGGGAAGTTCACAGCAAAATCTCCATTCCCACCCCGCTCCAAGGGAAGGATACTGCGAAATCCCCATTCCCTCCCCACTCCTGGGGGAAGGATACTGCAAAATCCCCATTCCCACCCCACTCCAGGGGAAGGATACTGCAAAATCTCCATTCCCACCCCACTCCAGGGGAAGGATACTGCAAAATCCCCATTCCCACCCCACTCCAGGGGAAGGATACTGCAAAATCCCCATTCCCACCCCACTCCTGGGGGAAGGATATTGCAAAATCTCCATTCCCACCCAACTCCAGGGGAAGGATACTGCAAAATCCCCATTCCCACCCCACCCTGGGGCCAGCCAGAGGTGGCATTTGCTGGTTCTCCGAACTACTCAAAATTTCCGCTACCAGTTCTTCAGAACCTGCTGGATTTCACCTCCGATTCCAACTGCCGTACTGCCTGATCGACAAGCTCAGCATCTTAGCCATTGAGCCACCTAGTCAGGCATCCTTCTCCCCCACCCCCACCACCAATAAAGCTTCTGGCCATTCAATCTGAGGAGCCCCCTTCCCTCCCCTGCCCCCCCCAACCACTCAGAGAAACAGGCACTTGAACCTGCCAAGGACTCCACTGGGTAACTCAACCAAGCCCCTTCTTATGTAATTTACCGGGAACATTAAAGGGAGGGAGGGAGGGCGAGCCACAAGTTACTCTAACCATCAAAAGCCCCTGGTTCAGGGGTGAAATGCCCCCGGTTCGGACCGGATAGTGATGGAGGCGGGCGGTTCGGAGAACCAGTAGCAAAAATCCCTACCCTCCTCCCCGCATGCCCAGCTGAGCCACACAATCATTTTTTTTTAAAAGCCTCTGATGATCCCAGCTGAGGCGCGGGATCATCAGAGGCTTTTTTTAATTTTTATTTTTAAAAGCATTTTTTCTACAACCTCTTTGACCCAAAAAATGCTTTTAAAAGTAAAAAAAAAAAAAGCCTCTGATGATCCCACGGCTCAGCTGGAATCGTCAGAGGCTTTTTTTTTTTTTAAAAAAAAGAAAGCCTCTGCCGATCAGGCAAGTCAGCCGGGATCGTCAGAAGCTTTAAAAGCATTTTTTTAACAACCTCTTCAGCCGAGGGTGTTAAAACTAACAAAGTTAGTTCTTTGTTAAAACTAACAAAGAAAAAAAAGTTGGCCACAACCACTCAGTCATATTACCTCCCACCCACCCACACCAAGCCACGTCCACAGAACCGGTAGTAACACATTTTACATTTCACCACTGCCCTGGTTGTTTTGTTCGGCCCATTTTGTGGGGGCTGAACCCCTTGGAAAGAAGCTTGAGGATGGGCAGGGGGGGGGGTTGACTGCTGCCCCTCCCAGCCACTTAACCTCTCTTCCGAGAGGAGCATTTTGGTCACACAAACCGAGGCCCAGAACCATCGCTGCTTTTGACGGCTGGGCCCCAGTTGTGCCCAGATGAGGCGGGACATCACTCTCCTGTACCGAGAGTGTGTGGACCCAATCCTCGCCCGTCTTCTGATTGTCCAGCCCTGTCTATTGGCCGTGGGATGCCCTTCCTGAAGCGGGCACAGCTCAGCTCAGGTTCTCTCTCACATAGCTCGCTTGGTAGATAATCAGCATCAAGCAAAGCTTTCCCGAGTGCATCTCGAGGGGAGCCAGGCAGAGGTTTACCCCAAAAGTCAAGCCAGTGTCTGAGAACTCCCCCAGAGCTGCTGCAGAGGCAGGAGAAGCAGGAGGGGGGGGGGAGCACCGCAGCTCAGCCTCCCAGACTCTTCCTCGCTGCATCCGCATGGGGAGGCTTTGCACGACATGAACCCAGCCGGCTCCCGCTGGCTTCTTCAGCCAGGAAACGAAGGCGGCTTTCCCAGCCACCTCTCCACCCGCCAATTCCATCTCTAGCCCCCAGCCGCTCAGGTCTGACCCTGCAAACTGGCATGAGCCACCAAAATTGGCACGAAGCTGCCACCTGCTGGCCTCATAGGGAAAGGGAGACCCATCACCTCCCGTTGGTTAGGATTGGTCATACCTCCTGGGGTCAGAGGTTACCATTTAGGAAAGGAAACCAGCCCCTTCACATTTAGGCAACTTTTGGGGGGTATGCCTGGCCCACACCCCACCCCGCCTTTGACGGGGACAGCCTCTGGCTCGGGGGGGAGGGCATTTCCCTGGTCCTCTTGTTCTGGTCCATTTGGTGGTGGTGAGGGGGTGGGGAAGATATACAAGAGAAGCCAGATTTTTTGGGAGGGGGGGGGAATTCTGGAAAGCAGCATCTGAGGGAGCCCCGCGCCCTTTTGAGGTTTGCACCAGTGATGGAATTCAATTTTTTTTTACTACTGGTTCTATGGGCGTGCTGTGGCTTGGTGGGCGTGGCAGGGGAAGGATACTGCAAAATCTCCGTTCCCACCCTGTACCGGGGGGGGGGGATGCTGCAAAATTTCCATTCCCACCCCACTCCAGGGGAAAGATATTGCAAAATCTCCATTCCCACTCACCTTCTCGCCCTGACACCCATCACTTTGGAGATGCCCCCGTGGAGCATGAGGAGAGGAAAGGGCTCCAGCCAGCTGTCAGTCACCCAGGAAAAAATGCCACAAATGCTTGGAGCGCAGGAAAAGATCAATGAATAGCAAACACCTTAGAGGGCATCGGATAACCCCCACGTTCCCTGAAACTGGGTATGTCTAGTTTAGTGAAAAGAAGGACTAGGGGAGACATGATAGCAGAGTTCCAATCTCTCAGGGGCTGCCCCAAAGAAGAGGGAGTCAAGCTATTCTTTTAAGCACCTGAGGGCAGGATAAGAAGCAATGGGTGGAAACAAATCAAGGAGAGAAGCAATTTAGAACTAAGGAGAAATTTCCTGACAGGGAGAACCATTAATCAGTGGAACAACTGGCCTCCAGAAGTTGTGAATGCTCCAACACTGGATGTTTTTAAGAAGAGGTTGGATAATCATGTGTCTGAAGTGGTGTAGGGTTTCCTGCCTAGGCAGGGGGTTGGACTAGATGACCTCCAAGGTCCCTTCCAACTCTGATATTTTATTCTATTCTAAACCCGCTGTGGACTGGTAGGGGGAAGAGAGCTGCAGGCTTTCTTCCCATCGAGGGGGCCATGTAGGGAGGAGCCGTTTCAGACCTCCGGTGTGGCAGCGCGAACTCCCCGGGGAAGAGACCCCAGGCACGCCCACAGGAAGGGCGGGGTTGTTGCAGGGGTGGAGGCTCCGTAAGGCTCCCTCCGAAAGGAGGACCCCTCCAAAGAGACTCCGTCGAACTCTCTCTGTGCCTGAAGAGGGGGCAGGTGTATCAGGAGAGTGGAAATTGGTGTGGAAACCAACATGAGGAGAAAAAATCAATCAATCAATCCCATTTCTCTTGCCGTCCTATTTATTTACTTCCTGCATTTGTATGATCAACCGCGATGCATCCCTGCTGGAGCCACAGACCCAGAAGTCTGCCAGTGCTTTTGGACCCTGGAGCTGTTGCTCGGTGAGAGTTTGGGGTGGGAGGCCCAGCTCTCTTTTGCTGGAACCAAAGAGATTCCTACACTCTCGCCCTTCCCCAGGGCAACGGCAGCCTCCCTGTAGCCCGAATGGACTCCCCTTGCCAGCCACCCACCAAAGCCTCTCCCAGCCCCGTTTTGGCCTCTCTGAGGCCAGACCTCGGAGAGGCCAGAGTGGGAATTTGTCAGGGTAATGATGATTTAAAGCCGACCAGCAGCCGCTGTAAGGCTGTGAACCAGGATGAATCAGCAGAGTCATTGCCCCTTTAAGAAGCTGTCTATATAAGGGAGGCCATGAGAGGGGGTCTCTCTCTCTTGTGTATCACTCGCCTCATGTTCTATCTGCATTGTAGTTCTCTGTGTAGAGTTGAAGATTGCTTGCTTGCCTGGTATGTGCCTACCACGTGTATGTTTGTATATAGAAGTCTTGTATATACTGTAAAGCAGTGTTTGTAAGACAAAACCTCTGTGTCCTCTATTTTGCTCCTGGGTTGTCTCAAAATAGTAGTCACGCTGTAAACACTCTGACAGAATTGCTGAAGGGGGCAGCAGTGTGTCGCGAGGGAACCCACGAACCCATTTGACACCAAAGGAAGAGAGCCCAGACAGAAGGAGCTGGGCCTGGTCTACGGTCTCTAGGCTGGGCCCTTCGTGAGAGACTTCTCTTTTTCAGGACGTGGCCTCTGGTGCTGCTGCTGCTGCCACCGGAGATCTTGAGAGGCGCTCTCGGCACTGACCGCGAGGTGGACTGGATGTCGATGCGGAAAGCGAGGGGCTCTCATCCTGAAATGGAAAGCAAATGCAAAATACACGGAAGGGCCAGCTTCCCACCAACAGTGCCTGGACTCGCAGTACAGGACGTCTCTTGCTTATGTCTCTCAGTCAGGACCTCAGGACTTTGGGGGGGGAGGGGAAGGGGGAAGCAAAACCACCTCCTCTTGCTCAGCTGGTGAAGACAGCAATGGCCCAATCACACTCTGAGCTCCATTTAAAGGGAACTTCCCAAAGATCAGCAGAGATGCAACTGAGAGGCTGGACTGCTTCTGTTGTGGTCCGCCAGCAGCCTGTGGAGCTGGCAGCGAAGTCGGACAGTGAGGAGGACAATGGGCCAGTCCTGGAGTCAGGGGAAGGCCCGGATGAGGGCTCTGCGTCAGAGGCAGAGATGGGGCCAGGGCCATCTGGGAGCGATGCGCAGACTCCGGAGCCTCCAGAGCTGGACAGCAGAGAGGCAGACAAACAGGAGGAGCCTGTTCCTAATGCACGCATGCGAAGAGCTGCCAGAAGGCAAGAGCAGCTGAAGCAAAAAGGACGACTCAGGAGTAAGGCCAGGAGATGAGTGACCCCTCCCAGAAGGCTTAAAAGAGCAGCAACGGCTCTTGGGATCTTTGTAGGAAAGCAATGTTGCAACATTTGTTTCTTGTCAGCACCTCTTGCTTCTGAACTTTGTAGGGTTTTGCCAAGAAAAGCCTTTGGCAAGGTGCCAGAGAAGACAAAGGTTTGTGATAAGGCCGAAGAATTGTTTATGAAGGATTTGTTTTGGAATTAATTTGGACTAAGTTAAATATAAAGTAATTCTCAGGTGTTCTAATAAAATATGTTTGTTTAGGACTGATTGTGTCTGATAATAACTACTTTGGCCTAGGTCACAACAGCTTCTGCCTGCAGTCTGGCCACCTCCTCCTCCTCCTCCTCCTCCTCACCTGCTTTCTGCACACCTCCAGCATGGATCCACTCCGGGTCAGGCACCAGATCTCCCCCGCCAGTGAGATGAAGATGTTCATGATGTCCCTCCACTGGCCCACCGTCATCAGCAAAACCAGAAGGCCACCCATCCTGACAAAGACGGTCTGGAAAGCCATCTGCTGGTTGGGGTTGTGGTGCTGCTCTTCTGTCGGTCAACCAGACAGAAGGAAGCAGGTCAGCCAGAGGAGCCAGGCACCGACTTTCACGGAGGGAGGCTGGCCGCTGCTCAAAGGAGGGGAAGGGCAAAAGGGACGGGGTCTGCAGGCAGCCCTGCTTTCTGTGGGGCCAAGGTCGGTGTTCGCAAACCAGAAACCACTCACCCTGCATGTAGATGACCAGAAGCGTGTAGCAGATGGTCAGCGGCGTCCAGAATCGGATGGCCTCGGAGGTCGAGAGGAAGTCCCGGTTGATCAGAGCCACGGCTGCCAAGTCGGCCACCCCAAAGGTCACCCGGAGGGCATTGCAGAGCAGCCGGGGGATGCCATGCCACGTGGCGAGGAGGAAGAGGCACCCCCCGCAATAGCGCTCCTTGCAGTGCAGCTCGTACATCGTGGAGATGTGCCAGGCCAGGCGCCAGACGTAGTGGGTCAGGAGCGTGGCCAGCCCCACGCTCAGGAGGAGGTTCCAGGTGCGATGGGGCGCTCCTTCCTGCAGGTAGCCAAGGCTGCAGGAGACGCCACAGCCCAGCGAGTATTGGCAGAGCAGGTAGAGCTGGCTGCTCAGGGCCCCCTTGGGAACAAGAATTGGGTGGCCTCTTTGTGACACGGAGGCCTACTTAGCCACCTGCCTGCCAAGAAGTCTGGGCAGCACACACAATAAAATAAGACCGCTTAAAACAATGCAGTGCCAGTATGGAGGCCCTGATACAACTCCCCATCTGTCCAGCCACCACCCTGTGCAAGCTCCTTCTGCATCCAGGACCCTCCATCAACAGGGGGATGTTGGGGCCCACTCAGTAGGGAGAAACACAAGGGCATCAAGTGTGGCTCCCCCATTCAAATGATGGGTGGGGGAAAAGAAAGCAGGGAAACCATTGGCCACCTCCTGACAGAATCCACGGTGGAGGCAAGAGGCATTACTCTCCGAGCAGGAATTCGGTGCCTCTCAAGTGGCCCTTAAGCTGGCATTGCACAACCTTTTCTCTGGCCACATTCTCTGACTTGTGTCTGGGGTTCCGCCCGCTTCTCCCCGCACCCCTCCCCCAGCCAGCCCCGATGCAGAAGCAGGAAGGAGATGGGCAACCTTGTTGAGGGAGAGGATGGTGGACACTGCCCGGAGGGAGAACTCCAGGACGATCAGGGCGGCCACCCGGTGCCCCACCATGGTGAAGATGGCCGTCAGCACCACGAGATGGAGATGGTCCAGGAAGGGCCGCTGCCGCCGGAGAGCCTCCTTCTCCTTCTGCCTGTCTGGGTCACTGGAAAGGATGAAGGGGGAAAAACCAGATGGGTCTACGGGGCAGCCAGACAAGCGTTCTACCCAGTGCTGGTATTTAGCCAGTTTTATCCATTTCAGACAAACTGGTAGCGGCTGCTACGGAAGGCTTTGCCCACCCACCCACCCTGACATCATGTTGTCCTGTTTTTGTATCTGTGCATGTGCTCACATTTAAGAACTGGTAGCGAAGGTAAATTGGTCCCACCCCTGCCCGGCCTCCTGGTTGAGCCAGGCAAAGGTCAACCATCAGCCATGGGAGGTGCCCAGACTGGTGGTAGAGGGCTGCACCGAGTTGCAGTATGTGGACTTCCTTCCTTTCCCTAGTCTGGGGACCCTCCCAGCAGGCACTCACTTCAAGCATTGGATGTAGAGGTAAATCCTCATCAGGCTGCCCAGGATGCAGACAGCACACGCCCCCACCAGCCCTGTAGGGAAGCAGAGGTCAGCCAGGAAGGGAGGGAGGGAGGGAGGGACCGTGGGGAGAGGGAGGGAAGGCGTAGGGGGTAGGGGTGGGGAGAACTCACCCTGTAGGAGGGAGTCCACAAGGCTGGAGGTCCAGGCCAGCGGGAGGAAACCCTGCACCCAGGCAAGCATTGTGGCCCGTGCTACACCCAGGTTCCTCTCAACGGCCTCGGCACAGGAAGGACCTTGAGCCCAGAGTGAGCAAATAAACTGGGGGGGGGGGAGGAGGGGACGACAACAGTGGGCAGGCTGTCAGTCTTTTCTGCCTTGAGAAAGGCCCTCCCAGCAGCAATAGCAGCCCGTGGAAAGCACCTCCGCCGCCTCTCCTTCATTCCAAGGCTTTGCTCTATGGGCTGGGGATGATGGGAGCCACAGACTTCAAGTAGCTTTGCTCCAATTCTTCCAGCCCGAGGCAGGAGCTGTGTGGGGGAACCAGGCAGGGCCTTCTGCCCAGGTAAGGAGTGGTGGTGGAGGGGGAAGGAAGGCGTTCCCAGCTTTAGAGGGCAAACTGTAGGGTCAAAAAAACCAGCCCCTTTTTGTGGCTTAAGAGGATCCACTGAATCAGACGTATTAAGCAGGCCATCAAATGTGTGCGCGCGCATGTGGCCAATGCCTCTGACGATCACAAAGCAATTAAAGGCTGGGAACACTTGCACCCTCGGTCTGAAAGTCCACAGCCACCTTCCGTCCCAGTATTTGTGAAACACCCCTTAAAGAGACACCTCAGACAGGAAGCCCTGCTCCGTCCTCACCTGGAGGACCGGAGAGTTGCCCGCCACTGGCCTCAGGGCCAGGCCAAGCCCTCCTGCCAGGGGGAAGACATGTGGGGCCGAACCTCCCTGCAGTGGGAGGCTCGGCCCCAGTCCGAGCCACTGCCAGATTGCAGGCTCTTCATTTCCCCGGGCAAGTTCCCAAATCCATCCTTCCTCAATGTCCTCCCCTCCCCTGCTCTCAGCCAGAGGAGCCATCCCTCTGACCAGGATTGGCCCCGGACGGAGGCCGACTCTGCCCCACTGAGAGGCCGGCTCAGCATGAGCCATCGGCACATGAAGCAGGAAGCTCTGAGGATGCTCTGAACCCATCTCCCACCCCCACGCCCTGGTCCCTCGGCCGCTTGTCCTGACCCCCTTTTGAGTGAGGACCCAGAGGGGCTGGCAGTGCACAGGCCACACAAAGATTGCTCTCTCGTTTGTGGAAACAGAGCCTTTATTTATTTATTTATTTTTTACAACAGAAACGGGGGGGGATGCGCCCCGTAGCCAATTCTCCGTCCCAGTCCTGCAGCGCCAGGCCAGGTGGGGAGAGGGTGTGTGGGGGTCACCGAGGAGATCCAGGGCCATCCGGTTCGGGACAGCAATTAATTCTCAGCCCCACCTTCTTGCATCTCTGAACTTAGGTCCTTGGACCCGGTGCCTCAGCTGTTTCCCGGTGGCTTAAAACCAAAAACCTGGCTAATTTTGCCAATTAAACTTTGCCCGACCAACAAGGCAAGGGGAAAAAAAAGATGCTTCCAATAAGCGACCCATAAATCCGAGGGGAGAAACCCAATGCCCTTTTCCTTCCTGTGGGTGGCGCAATCTACAGCCGAGCCTTTGGCCACTGGGACCTCCCTGCCCTTGCTGTGTTGGGACTGGCAACTGGACACTACCCAACCCCAGGGATGGTTGCAATCAGTCCCTCCTGTGCTTCCCCCCCTTCGTCCCTTGTCATGGCCCCCCAAGGTCAGAAGAGGCAATGGGGCCGCTCCCAAGCTCTCTGTCTTAGGAGTGAACCGGTAGGGAAAGTAAGCAAATCCCACCTCTGCCCTGGAGTCAAATTGTGTGTGTGTGTGTGTGTGTGTGTGGGGAGGGGAGATCACTCCCAGGGGTGACGGGGAGGAGTAAAATCCAGTCTGCTTGGAACAGTCTCCGGTGGTGAATTTGGCACTGACCCCCTCCCTTCCCCCCAAAAAGGGCGGTTTTTGAAGCTTCAACTTTCCTTGAAGGTTTAACAACTGTCTCTGCGGCAGTTCCTTCATTCTCCAGCCGACGTCACTGCTCCGTATCTGGACAGACGGACCTCCTGGTGCTCCAACTGGGGAAAGAGCTCTTTGCTCTCCACTCCCCTCTACAGTCCTGCTCTTTCTGGGACTGGAGGCTCCCGAGCAGCCTGAGGTCATCAAGTGGCCTGCTGCCAATAGGCAAACTTCCTCAGCTCATCCCAGAAGAGAAGGCTGAGAACGGTGTGTGGTCCCAGGCGGAGGTAAACGGGGCCGAAGCCCTTATACAGGGCCAGGACGCCTTCCTTCCCCGACACCCGCACTACGCAGTCGAAGAAGCCCCGGTAATGCTTGCCCTGCAGGTGGAGAAGAGGACAGGGCCAGTTGATGGGGTCACATTTCCTCCTCCCTGGCCTCCAACCCAAACGAGCGGGGATGGGCTTCAAAATTTTTTAGCAAGGGGTTCTCTGCCTGCTTGCTGGGTGGGCGTGGCCATGGTGGGTGTGCCCTAGTCAGCCTCTTGCCCCATGGGGGCAGGGGTGCTTTTTGCCCTCCCCAGGCTCCGGAGGCTTTCATCGAGCCTCCAGGAAGGTGAAAACGGCCTCCCCAGGCTCCGGAGGCCCTCTGGAGACCTTCCCAAACTTCCCGTAGGCCAGTTTTTCACCCTCTCCGAGCTTCTGCATGCACCCTGCACTCATCTGCATCCAAAACAGGCCGCGTGGGGACTCCTGGGAAGTGCAGGGCAGGGTGGACGGGGTCAGCAAGGAGTTGTATTTGGGAGTTCTCTGAACTGCACAAAATCTTAGCTAGAGGTTCTCCTGAAACCCCAGTAGCCCACCCCTGCAAACGGGGCATCGAGCCCCTCTACAAGCCAGCTTCCTCCGTGGCGAGAGCCTCACCGTGCCTGCTTCATCCACCGGCTGGTTGTAGAGCCGTGTGCTCACCACATCGAAGGGAGTCATGGCCACGGCCACGGCTACGCTGCTGATCATGCCCCCGGCAAGGGCCACCATCCAGCTGCCTTCCTTGAACCACTGGGAAGCGAAAAGCCAGAGAAACCATCTTGGCAACGGCAAATCCAGTGTTTCTCAGGTTACCGCAGACGCTTGGGAACGCGCCTGGGAAAGCAGGGTGGCTGGGAAAGGCCCAAGAGGAGCTCCCACAGGTGAATCGGATGCTGGCCAAAGGCCCACCCCATTCAGGAGACCCACACACAAACACACGCCCTGAGCCTGCTCACCTGCTGCCTGGCCACCCACTCCCTGGCAGAGGCAAAGGTGGCCAGCTGCACCGAGGAGCCCACCGTGACGCGAGGCACTGCTCCGCTCACGCCGCGCCACAGCCCCAGCAGCCCCTGCCGCTTATAGATGGCCTCAAAGGCCCCGGAGATGCTCTGGAAAGCGGCAGAAGACAAACAGCTCAGCCCAGCACCTTTGCCTCGGGCCAGACCAGGGAGAGGGGCCTGAAACAGGAGGAACTTTTCTAGCCTGCAGGATCCTCCCGTTCACCGCAGGGCCAGCAAAGGACTAGGAAAATGGCATCCGACGGCATCAAGCCGATCCCTGCCCTGTCAGCAAGGGCCACATAAAGGACCTGGCTGCGGAAAGATTCCTCGCCGAGGAAGCTGCGTCCTCAACAGACAAAACGGTGAGAGGACCAGACTCTTCTGCCTAGGATGTTTAGCTGGGGGTTGGGTGGGTGAGTGTGAGGGGCTCCTGTAAAGTGGGCTGTTTGGGGACCTGGCCGGCAGCCAGCTAGGAAAAGGCTTCCATCCCGAAGTTGGCCTTCGCAAAGCCCAGCTCCAGGGACAGGGCAGGCTGAGTTTTTCAGGCCGGCCGGCTAGTTATGCTGGGCCACTGCAGCCGAGAGTGAAGGTTTTGTCAAGCCAGTGTGCTGAATTTCCCAGAAAGCAATCCTCTCAGGTTGGGACGGACAGTCAATGCAGCTGCTGTGGGTTTGCCTGGGGGACCAATCGGGCCTCCCGTCGTCCCTCCTGCTTGGCAGTGCCCGAGGTCGCAAGGCCTCCCTTGGCCTCACCCTGACCGGAGGGAGGCTCTACCCAAGGACTGGGACTGCTGAGGCGTGACCCCTGGCAGAAGCACCCCCAAAAGGGGTTCTGCCAAGATGGGCAAAGGTAGCTCTGGACAGAGTCCCGGACCAAGAAAGGCGCCCTCTCCCCACCCCATCACGCCTCCCAACCGAAGCCTGTGCCGAGTGAGATGGCCTCGGACCTTGTGGTTGTGCTGGTGTCCCACAGCCACGGCAGCTGCCGACTGTGCTTGCAGATGGGTCTTGACCTACAAGAGGAAAGCAAATGTGTTGAGGATGGAACGGGACGGAGGGGTGAGTGGATGGGGAAAACCAACTCTCTCCCACTGACTTGCATCCGGGTCTTTTCGGAAGCCCAGGGGCCTCTTCCCGACTCGGCCTGCAGTAGTCCTGCTTCCCTCTTTGGGGATACTAAGCTAAAAAAAGGCCCCCCCTCCCCACCTGGGCTCTCTTCACAAAGGGGCCGCCCAGGTGGGGAGCTGTCTGATCAATGGGACCTCAATCTCGCAGGGAACAACTGGAGCTCCCACTTAGGGCAAAAGCTGGCTTTTTGCAAAAACAGGGCCTGTGCGGACGGAGAAGGCACTATGCCCAGCTTGCACTGGGCCACCGCAGGGCCATTTTTAGATCAAGTTTCTTTTGACAGCTCTCTTCGGCTGTAAATGCCCAAGCAACAGGCCTGCAGGCTTTTTAAAAATTCGGTGCCTCCCTGGTGAGAAGCCAAAGCTGCACCACTCTAGCCAGCCTCCAGGCCCGTACCTTCATGGGCAGCATAGAAGGGACTCTGGTGCCCATGGAAGCACCCTGAAGAACGGGGAGTACCTCGAGGCCACCGCAGAGGCACCTTCAGCCTCATAAGCCCATAAGACAGAGCCTGCAGCAGCTGTCCTGCTGGGGAGGACCTCCGAGATACCCAAGCCCTTGCTGTGAAAAGGGGGTGCAGCCAGAGCTGGCATATCAAGGGAAGCAACCGCACAGGAGACGCCACCCCCACCACCTCCATGCCTGATCTGTAAAAGGGACAACGATGGCCGAATGAGCCAAGGCTCTACCCCCTCAAGAGGCTTACCAAGTAGGCCGGGCTGCCAACAAAGGCCCCCAGTGCCCCCGCCACGGCTCCGGCTGCCAAGGTCCCTCCCGGATGCTGGGTCAGGCCGATATCTTCAGCGTAGGAGTAGGAGCCAAATCGCACGCCGTTCATCAGCCCCTGGTACAGCAGTCCGGCTGCCAGTCCTTTCTGCAGACCTCGGAGTCCATCGGCCTGGCTGACGGTCACCATGGCCTGCAGCACCCCTCGATAGTGGCGAGGGTACGAGCCCCGGGAACGGAGCTCCCCCTGCAGCTGCAGGCGTGTCTTCACCACCTCCAGCGGGTTGGTGAACACGCAGGCCATGCAGCATGCTGTGGCACCCAGGACAAAATCCACCGGTGGGGAGAGGGAGACTGCTGCCGGGCAGCGGCGGGAAGACTCCATGGCAGCCCAGGTGGAGAGACGGGACACGAGGCCTCCCCACCCAAGCAGGAGCCTTGCAGTGGCAGCTCCGACAGGAGGCAAGAGGGCCCCTTTCTTCCCGCAGGCGCCGGGTAGCTGGCATCGATGCCCCCAACGGCCCTCCCGAACTGCACTGAGCCCTGCCCAGCATTGACAGCCCTGGCTCTCTGCTCCAGCCCGAGCTGCGCTTCCCTCTGGGTGAAACCAAATCAGAGAGGGCCTTTATTTGTTGCTCCACCAGTGGGCTGGGCAGGGGAGGGAAGCAGGTGGCTACAAGTAGGAGAAAGGTCACCCCCCCCCCGGCTGGGTCCACCCACTGTGGCAAAGGCCGGCCCCTCCTCACAGCCTCCTACTTCCAGAGCTGGCTCCAAAACCTGCCAGCTCCACCCCCTTCCTGGCCCAGGGAAGAGGCTGTTTCTGGAAGCAGCCTCACTTCCGCCCCCACTCCCCTCCCAGCCCTGACGAGTGACAGAATGGTTCTCCTGTCCTGTTCTGTCGGGCAGGCCCCGGTAGGGCTCTCAAACACGCAGTCCTCGGGTAGGACGATACGCTGCCAAGAACTGATCCCGCGGAGGGGGGGGGCAGGAGGGGGAAACAAGCTAATCGTGTGGGGTGGGGGAGGGTTTAAAGTTGCTGGGGGCACAAGGAGCTTTCCCCAAGCTTCTGGCTTGGACACGCACAGACTCCGCTGCTGACACACACAGAACTGTAACAATAACAGTAGAGTTATCCGAACCGCCGAACTGCTAATCTTTCTGATCAACAAGCTCAGTGTCTTAAGCCACAGAGCCACAACTCTCACCGAGCAGCTGCTCCAGGGTTCAAAAGCACAGGCAGAGTTCTGGGTCTGTGGCTCCGGCAGGGAGGATGTCACAGGAGAAGAGCAACACCATGGAAGGCGTCATGTGGGGGCATCATGAAGAGGGGAGAAGGGAGGCTGCATGACAGGGCTCAGCCCCCACTCCGACTTTCACCAAGCTGGAGAGGCAGCCCCTTTCCAAGCCCATGAGAACCACGGAGACCCCCCCCTCCCGGTTGCGTTTGTGGGCCATTGGGCCTCAACCCACGAAGACAAACATAAGAGGGACCTTGTGGAAACCGGCTTCTCTGCAGCTGGGGCTGTGCAAGGTTTGGCTGGAGCCTCGTCAGCCTTATTAACCGAAGATAGCACTAGAACGAAGACTTATATACCGCTTCACAGCCCTCTCTAAGTAGTTTACAGAGTCAGCCTATTGTCCCGCAAACAATCTGGGTCCTCATTTGACCGACCTCGGAAGGATGGAAGGCTGAGTCAATCTTGAGTGAGCCGGTTGGGATCGAACTCTTGGCAGTGGGCAGAGTTAGCCTGCAATACCGCATTCTAACCACTGGGTGGGAGGGAGGGAGGGAGGGAAGGAAAATAGCAATAGCACTTAAGATTTATATACTGCTTCACAGGGCTTTTACAGCCCTCTCTAAGCGATTTATAAAGTCAACATATATTGCCCTCAACAATCTGGGCCCTCATTTTACCGACTTCGGAAGGATGGAAGGCTGAGTCAACCTTCAACCGGTCAGGATTGAACTGTTGGCAGTGGGCAAAGTTAGCCTGAAATACCGCATTCTAACCACTGGGAGGGAGGGAGGGAGGGAGGGAAGGAAGAAAGGAAGGAAGGGAGACTTATATACCGCTTCAGTGCTTTACAGGACCTCTCTAAGCGGTTTATAGTGTCAGCCTCTTGCCCCCAACAATCTGGGAACCTCATTTTACCGACCTCGGAAGGATGGAAGGCTGAGTCAACCTTGAAGATCTTGGACATAGGCTCTGGGCCAGGCCAGGGTCTCGGGTGGGCACCTCTGCAGGGCATGGCTGTAGGAAGTGGATCTGAGGAGTTCTGAGAGCAAGATGGCTGAAAAACGTCAGTCTTTGGAAGTCGCTTCCTGCGATCCTCCTGGAGAAGCTGCTACCTCTCTCTAGCGCTCAGTGGCAAGCGAGGCCCAGGCCGAGCAGACTGAGCCAGCGGGAGGCCTCGGACACCGGAGGAAGTCTCAGGGTGGCAAAGGGGAGACGGCTGAGCAGGCAGGCACGCAGTGCTGGGTATCGCCAAGTTGCCTTTATTAGAAGGGCTGTGGCCACGGGTATCCAGGCACACTGTTCCACAGAGGCCTCTCCTGGGAAAAGGCCCCCTGCGGGAACACATACAGTACATTAGCAGGTCTCTCGTTCCTTAAAATTAAGTGTCTAAAAATAAGAAAAGCTTTTTTTAAAAAAACAAAAACAAAAACAAAATCCAGGCAACTACAACTACTCCTAGCCCGACTGTTTGAAAGATTAAACTGCCAACTAGAATCCAGACCCCCCCCCAAAAGTTGGGTGATCTGTCTGTGCGCAAAAAGCCCTGTGAGCTGTTGCCCCCCCACCCCTCCCTCAGCAGAAGGACCCTCAACTCCAAGCAGCGGGAGCCACTCTCCCCACCCCCTTCCAGGCCTGCTACCCGATCACCCCACCAGGGGCTCTGCTGCCAGGGAGCAGGGAGAGAGGGGGGGCATGGAGGCGGCCATGACAGGTAGCACAGAAACTGAGAAGGGCAAACGGGGACCAGGAAGTCGCGCAAGACCGCAACACATGCAGGGGCCGGGGAGGGGGGTGGGGGGCGCAGGCTGGGCTCTAGCATCTAAAAGATGGGACAGTTGCCAGCCTAATAACTCCACCTTCTGCAGAAGCCCCTCCCCACTGGCCCCCTAAGCCTCACCATTCTTCTTCACGGCTATTCCTCCATCTCCTGGACCCGTCTCCACCCTGGAGTGGCCCCGGAGCTCCTGCTTCCCCACTCCCTCTTGTACCCAGGATCCCAACCGAGATGCTGCGCCGGCAGCTCACCCTTGGCACAAACACGTTGTATACTCATCAGCCCCAACTGGTGCGCGAGACAGAGTCAATAGCAGCGGTAGCAAAACAGACCCCCGGGTTTGGGGCTGGGCTCATGGAGTGTCCAAAACAAGCGAGGCCCACACCCCTCCCGTCTCAGGTCCCCCCTCCCTTCGTGCGCCCGCCGTGCTTCCTCCTGGTGGGATCAGGCCGTTCTTCGCCTCCTGAAAGGCTAACACCAGGGGTCCCGGGAAGCCCGTCCTCGACACAGGCTGTCACTGCGCTGCCACGTGCTGTGGATCAGGCTCAGCGCATCCTCGCATTTCTTCCTGACGGAGCTGTCCTCGAGTGGCTTGTGCAGAAGGTCCACCTGCCGACACAGCGGGGCAAAAGGAGTTGTGAGGAGGGGAGACAGGACCGCCTGGGCCGCCTCCCCCATCTGCAGAGCCAGGCCGCCCCGCCGCATGACCAGCCAACCTGGTAGGTGCTCTTCCACACAGCGTCCAGCGCCAGCAGGAAACGCTCGAGTTCTGCAGGGCAGCTGAAATAGAGGGCCCATGGGGGCACGTACTGCTTCTGCTCCTGGGCAAACTCCTAAATGGGTAGAAGAGGAATTGCTGCATGAGATCCTGGGTTTACTGATGCAGGAGGGCCGAGAGCAGTGGTGAAATTCATTTTTTTTTACCACTGGTTCTGTGGGGGTGGCTTGGTGGGCGTGGCAGGGGAAGAATACTGCAAAATCCCCATTCCCCCCCCACTCTGGGGCCAGCCAGAAGTGATATTTGCCAGTTCTCCGAACTGCTCAAAATTTCCGCTACAGGTTCTCCAGAATCTATCAGAACCTGCTGGATTTCACTCCTGGCCGAGAGCCTCACTGAACAAGCTGTCCTAAGGGAGCCCCGAGAACACAAGGAATATGCTGCCTCTTCCTCCTCCACCTCCTGCTGAAGACTCACCAGGAGACAATATTCCCGACCAGGCTCTGTAGAGACGGATGCCACCTCCGCCAACTCAGCGGTGGCCAGTGAGCGGAAGAAGCAGGTCTGGCAGTCCTCGTGGCAGGTGAACAGTTTCTGCTCCGTCACTACCAGGCAGCAGGGGACGCAGGGTGCAGGGGCCATGCCCTGGGGGATGACCTGGGTGGGAAGGAGGGCCAAACAACCTTTGGAGCTCCTGAGGGCGATAGGGCCCTGCTCCTTGCCTCCCTTCCGGTTACCAGGCAGCACAGGAGCCGTGGGGACCCCCACCTTCCCCCCTGGCCCCAATCCCAAGGAGGACCTTACCCCTTGGGAGACCGCCTGGCATAAGTACTGTATCCAGTCGGCCATCTCCTCTTCGTTTTCTGCGCTCAGCTCCAGGGAAGGGCGCTCCGTCAAAACAATATGGAAGGAGTGGGGCCGATCCGTTGCACTTGACCTTCGGCACCCACCGCATTGTTCCCCTCTGCAAGGGACAAAGTTTGCGGCAAATGAGCCAGAGGAGCCAGAGCCGGGGGGTGGATGGGGAAGAGGCCCTGGGAGTCACTTGGGACTCACCCCATATTCACAGACAGCAGCGGAGTGATGTCTGTCCGGTCTGGGTACTGGTACAAGATGCCGTTGCTGCGGAGGGAAGACAGAAACAGCTGCTGGGAAAGGGCCCCTCAACAGTTCAAAGCAGGGGAAGTTTGAATTAGCATATTCATTAGCAAGACAGCCCTCTAAGAATAGAAAAGAAAATATGGGATGGAATAGGATAGGAGCTGTCTTTGATGAGAGTAAAAGAAATGAAGGTAAAACCAGCTGACTTTAAAGATGTCAAAACCACTTGATGGAAATACCGTAACATCTGATCAAGATGCAAAAAAACATTTCAGCAATGTTATTCTAAATTATACAACAATCATCCTGGCCAAAAGGCTGAGGAATGCTTGCTTGTAAGGAAGCAAAACTGACCAAAGATCACAGAAAAACAGAAACGCTTAATGAACAGATCTCTAGGGATACGTTGGTAAAACTGTTAAAGAGGTCAAAATCAGGAAAGGGCCTGGATCAGAGACTGGTTTACTAATCTCTTTCTATAAACCTTTCAAGGACGAACTTCTATAATCTTTGCAATCAAGTGATCAAATTCTACAAGCTGGGAAGGGACCCAACCATTGGAATGAGGCTCATTATCGTATTAACATGGCTGTAAGGGTTCCAAGTAGCCTATCCACAGAAAACCAAACTCTGAGGCAGGCATATCTTTCCTATTTCTTCTTCGCTAGTTACATTTCTTTTTGTTATATTTTCTCTTACAGTTTTTACTTTTAAGAATGTCTTCAACAACAATTAATAACAATAATAAACAACGCACTGTAAACCGCCCTGAGTCTCCGGAGAAGGGAGGAATATAAATCAAATTTAAAAATAATAATAATTTTTTTTTTTTAAAGGAACCTGAGTCTAGCCAACCTTCCTTCGGGCCCCAACCGTATCCTCCTCACCTGAGCACCACAAAGCAGGGCTTCCAGATTTCCTTCCCCAGGTAATTGGTTCCTGCTTTGTAATTCAGCACACCTTCCTTGACGATGCAGTTTTCGGTGGACACGTAGTGAGACGAAGGTGGGCCAGGGTTGTCATCCGTGGGGTCTTCCCAGTGAACAAGGCCATAGAAGTGGACCACCACTTCTGAAATCTGCCAAAGCCAGTCAACTGCTTAGCCAGGCTCTGAGCCCCCAAAGGAGCCCCTGCTCCCAACCCCCCCCCCCCGGCTTGGCCTTTGCCCCCACCTCCCCATCTCGAATGGAGACACAGAGGGAAGGCTGCCTGGGGTGGCTACGGCACGTAGATTTCTCGTGAGCTTCGAAGGGAGGAAGGGCAGGAGAAAGACGCACCTCCCGCTTGGATTCCTGAGCCACAAATTTGGCCAGTGCGAGTTTCTCCATGGTGGCGTCGGTCAGGATACTGGGGTACGGCGGCTCCCGGCAGCCTTTGATCATGGCGGACTTCAGGCAGGCCAGGAAGAACCTGCAGGGAGAGGGGAATTAGGGCCCCCACCACCAAAGGAGGGGGAGGCTGCATTGAGCACAAGGTTTACTAAAACAGAGAGGAAGTGACCTCATTAACTGAGAGGGGAGGGGAGACACCCAATGATGAAAATTATTCCCCCCTGCAAAGAACAACACTACCTGTGGTTGGGGTGTGCTATTCTTTTATTATTGTCCTTTTTATTCTTTTTATTTCTTTTATACGGTGTTTTTATAGCCTTGTAAGCCGCCTTGAGTCACCATGGGCGAGTAGTCAGCAATATGTGGGTGTAGCCCGGCCGCGCGGGTTATTACGGGAGCTTCCCGCTACTCCTGGGCTACACCTCTCCCGCGCAAGCTGCACTGGCTACCGGTGGCCTTCCGGATCCGCTTCAAGGTGCTGGTGCTTAACTATAAAGCCCTTCATGGCATGGGCCCATGGTACTTGCAGGACCACCTTCTGCTGGCCTCCTACCACCCTGTGCGGTCTCATAGAGCTGCCCTCTTCCGGGTGCCGTCGGCCAGACAATGTTGGCTGGCAGCCCCCAGGATGAGGGTGTTCTCTGTGGACGCGCCGACCCTCTGGAACGGGCTACCCACTGAACTCCGGACAGCTCCAGATCTCCGCACTTTTTGTACTGGTCTGAAGACATGGCTGTTCCACCAAATCCCATGACCAGTTACGGGGTTTTATAATTGGGGATTTTATATTTTGGACTGTTTTAATTATATTATTGTCTGCTTTTAGCACGTGAGCCGCCCTGAGTCCCAAGGGAGAAGGGCGGCATACAAATTTTAATTAAAATAATAAAATAAAATAAAATAAAATAAAATAAAATAAAATAAAATAAATAAAATAAAATAAAATAAAATAAAATAAAATAAAATAAAATAAAATAAAATAAAAAATAAAATAAATAAAATAAAATAAAATAAATAAAATAAAATAAAATAAAAATAAAATAAAATAAATTAATAAAATAAAAAATAAAATAAAATAAAATAATAAAATAAAATAAAATAAAATAAAATAATAAAATAAAATAAAATATTTTCTAAATAAATAGGAATAGCACTTAACTTCTATACCACTTCACAGTGCTGTGCAGCCCTCTTTAAGCGGTTTTGCAGAATCAGCCTATTGCCCCCAACAATTTGGGTCCTCATTTTATCCCACCTCAGAAGGACTGGATGGCTAGTCAACCTTGAGCCTGGTGAGATTTGAACTGCCAAATTGCAGGCAGCTGGCAGGCAGGCAGAAGTAACCTGCTCATCCATCTCTGTCTCTGTCTGTCTCTGTCTCTACCTACTACCTATCTATAGTACTTAAGGCAGCCGGCAGTCAGAAGAAGTAGTCTGCAATACTGCCTTCTAACCACTACGCCACCATGGCATACTAGTCAGCATTCTCTGGGCAGCATCCCTCCCCATCCCAGAAGCTGTTACCAGGGGAGATGAGGCCCACTCATCCCTTACTCAGTCAGGGTAGCATCCGCCGTGTCCAGCAGGAACTGCTTCCGACGGTTGGTGCAGACCAAAGTCACCGTTTGCTGATCCAAACCCACCTGCCGGAAAAAACAACAAAACAAAAGGCCATTGGGAAGGGACCCTAACTCCTTGGCCTCTGGGAGGGGAAGGGTCATCCCTTGCAAGATAGGGGTGAGGGGGCCATCGCTCCCTCCAGGCCCAGGAAATTTAAAGCGGTGGGGGTATTCAGCTGGTTCTATCCGGTTTGGGAAAACCGGTAGCGGCGGCCACGGGAGGCTCCACCCACCCAGCTGGACAGAATCATGTCCCATTTTGGATGCATTTATTCACATTTTGGAAGCGGTAGCAAAGTTAAGTGAATACCGCTCCTGGGAAGAAGCCTTCTGGAGGGATGGCCCGGTGTGCCCGCACAGCCCCACCCACCCAGCAGTCCTCCGCAACTTACAGAGATGTAGTCCAGCTCATTATAGGACACAGCCTCCTCCACCATGTAAGGCTTCTCGGCAGCTCCTGGGGATGGGAGAAACATCAGCTACACAGCCAAGGGGTCCAGGACGGGGCTGAGGCATGCAGCTGCTGATAGCACTTCCACAGGGGTTTACCTTTTCGGATGAGGTACATGTAACAGTCAGTCAGCAGCAGGTAAAGGAGCTGGAGGTTCCCTTCCATGTGCCCTGTGCTCATCCGGATCATCTGTTCGGGAGAGAGAGGCCGCCGTTACTGACAGAGGGATGCGAGAAGAGCTTCTCCCTAGATCTGAAGAGGTCTGGCACCCTTCTGAAGGAGAGAGGGGCAGGGGAGATGGGGAAACATGCTCACAAGAGGGCTCCCTTCTCGCCCATCGGACCTACCCGGAAGAGCTGCTCCTCGTTTTCGCGAAAGACGTGGATCATCAAGAGAAGCAAGTGGTTGTTGTCTACCCTGCGGGGGAAGAGAAGGCCGAGCTGAGTGTCAGGAGGGAGAGCTGGCCGGCCCCCTGCCCTCCTTCACCCCCCCCCCCCCGATCATGAGGTGGCTTTCTCCAAGGAAGACATGGAACTGCAGGAATCACCGGGAAGGAGAAAGCAATTCAGGGTCGATTTTGGATGTTCCTTTACGACGTTCACGAAACACAAGGAGTAATAAAGGAGAATATTGGTAGTTCAAGGTTGAAATCAGGGGGTCTTTGGCGCTGTCTAAGCTTGGTGGCTCAGTGGCTAAGACGCCGAGCTTGTCGATCGAAAGGTTGGCAGTTCAGCGGTTCGAATCCCTAGTGCCGTGTAACGGGGTGAGCTCCCGTGACTTGTCTGCCAACTGCCAACCTAGCAGTTCGAAAGCACGTTAAAAAAAAATGCAGGTAGAAAAACAGGGACCCCCTTTGGTGGGAAGGGAACAGCGTTCTGTGCGTCTTTGGCATTGAGTTATGCCGGCCACATGACCATGGAGATGTCTTCGGACAGTGCTGGCTCTTCGGCTTTGAAATGAGATGAACACCGCCCCCTAGAGCCAGGAATGACTAGCAAATATGTGCACGGGAAAGCTTTACTTTTAAGCTCAATGGTTTTCTGGCAGATGTTTCATTATCCCAAGTAGCAATAGCACTAGCACTTAAGACTTATATACCGGTTCACATTGCTTTACAGCCCTCTCTAAGCAGTTTACAAACTCAACATACTACCCCCCCAACAAACTGGGTCCTCATTTTACCGACCTCAGAAGGACAGAAGGCTAAATCAACCTGGAGCCTGGTGAGATTCGAACTGCCAAACTGCAGTCAGCAGAAGTAGCCTGCCGTACTACATTCTAACCAGCAGAAGTAGCCTGCCGTACTACATCCACCAAAGCTCACAGGCTACATCATCAGCATTTGACCGATGATGCTACTGCCGGTGATGTTATCTGGTAGAATTGCCCTCAAAAGCCTTCCTAACAGTTTCTCGGCACACGCTGGGCGAGATGCCGCCGCAATAGTGCCGAGTCCCAACTTTTGCTGCCAACTGGATGCCGGAAGCAGGCGGTCAACCCTGACCTGGGCGAAACCATCTTGGAGCTTCAGTGTTGCCACGCTGGAGTGAGGGGGGGATTAGAGATAGCTGGGCTTGTGCCGTCAAAATAAAAGACTTTCTCAAGACTTTCTCCTGGGAACCAAGGATATATTCTCACACCTGGCTGAGAGGAGGAGGAGTGATGTCACCAGACCAGTGGATGCCGCCGTGATTGGGCAGTGTGACTGATTGTCTGGGGTTGAGGGAAAAACTTTAACTTTTAATTAGGTGAAAACCAAGGGGCCCTTCAGAGCTGGTTTTCACCAAATATGTGCCAATATATCTCCAATAAAGCTATTTGTCAGCCTCTCAACTTCCATTTCATTCAGGGCTGACATAGTAAAGAGGGGGTTAAATTCCTGTGGGATTAGTAAGAGAGACTGCCGTAGAATGATTTAGATAATGACCAATAAGGATAAGGAAACAAGCCAGGAAAGGGAGGGAATTTGAAGCAGAGGTCATTTCCTGACTGCATATGAGTCTGTGAAGACGTTGTTCTAACAAATAAAAGTTTTTTTCTTTATTATCAAAATGTGAGAGGCATTTTATTTCTTTAGACAACTCGAACTCGGACAGACAGTCAGGAAATATTAAAACTAAAAAAATGCTCTCTTCAAAAATTTTTATTTGTTAGAACAACGTCTTCACGGACTCGTATGCAGTCAGGAAATGACCTCTGCTCCAAATTCCCTCCCTTTCCTGGCTTGTTTCCTTATCCTTATTGGTCATTATCTAAATCATTCTACGGCAGTCTCTCTTACTAATCCCACAGGAATTTAACCCCCTCTTTACTATGTCAGCCCTGAATGAAATGGAAGTTGAGAGGCTGACACTATTCTTTGAGGAATTCACCTGCCTCAGAGTTTTTGCTTGCAATGGATGTATTACTTGGAACCCTGACACAGGCTGTGATTCCGCCCCAGAGGACCTTGGCCAAAGGGACGGACCAGCCCTTACCTGAACTCTGAGGGATGGGCAGCCTCCGATGGACTGCCCTGCCCCTCCTCCACCCCGGAGTCCTCGGCGCTGCTCGGGGAAGGGCTCGCCCGATCCTCCTTCAGCCTGCTAAGGGCCGCCGCACTGGCCATCTCCACTGCTTCTCCCGGTGAGCTGGCTACGGCTGGCCCAGCAGCCTCCCCCTCTCCTCCTCCTTCTTTCTCTTGTCCAGGAGCTTCAGAGCCACTAGGAACATGTGGCGGTTGACCATGCCCTGCAGAGTCATCGTGGCCACCACCTGTTGCAGGAGTGTTTGGACTCTCAGCGGTAAAGCAGTAGAAGTCCATGTGGGCCGGCAGACCCTGACCAAAGCCGCCAAGGGATGGCCCTTCCGAAGGGGGATCCCTTGGCAAGTCGGTCCGAAAGGACTGGTCCGGGGGCTCCAGGGGGCGGCTCCACCCGTCGGTCGCCTCCAGCGAGTCGATCACCTTACTGAGGGCCTGCCCCACCCGCTCCATGGCCGTGTCCTTCATTTCGGGGATCTGGAGCCCCAGTTGGCAGAGGGCTGGTGCCTCAGTGCTGATTGTAAGGTCGGACTCTGGGGGGGCCCATAGCCGCCCGGCCTCCTTGTCCACAGCCTGGTCCCCAGCAGTTGGAGGGAGGGAGGGGACAGTAGTCTCCTCCGGTTTCACTTTCTTTTTCTTGACGGTTTTCTTCTTTTTAGCCAGCCTGTCAAGGGGGGGGAGAGGGGCAATTTAGTTCTCTAACTGTGGCACACCAGGGAAGAGCCGCAAGGACAGTGGATATCTGGCCCCACTCAGGAGTCTCAAGCTGGACGGGGCCCGGGAGGCCATTGAGCCCAGAATTCTTGCAACTCCAAAGGCAGGCAAGCTGCTTCGGCCCTCCGCTTCAGTGCCCGCAAGCGAAGGTGGGCTCCCTGATGCCCGGACCCAGGGAAACAATTCCTGGCACACCTCCCACAGCAGGAGAGGAGTGGTCTACAAGAGCCAAGGGCAGAGGCAAGAGCCAGGTGGGGCCAAGCAATCAGAGGATGTCTCCTTCCCTGTACCAACCTGATGACCTCCAGCTCCGTGCAGCCCTCAGACTGATCGGTGCCTTCGGGCACGAGGTCGCCCTTCAGCGAGGCAGCGTGCACTGGGGTGCTCTCAGCGGACGATGGCCCTTCTGCCTTCCCGTCGAAAGGGTTGTAGCGTTGGGTGGGGCTCTTGGCTGAAGCCCGGCAGCTGTTCAACTCGGAGGCCACGGAACGTGGACAGCTGAGTGTATCGGTCAGGTCTCCTTCTGGAAGGAAGGAAGGAAGGAAGGAAGGAAAGGGAAAGAAGGAAGGAAGGAAAGAAAGGGAAGGGAGGGAGGGAAGGAAGGAGAAGGGAAGGGAAGGGGAGGAAGGGAAGGGAGGAAAGGGAAAGAAGGAAGGAAGGAAGGAAAGGGAAGAGAAGGAAGGGGAAGGGAACAGGAAGGGAAGGGAAGGGAGGGAGGAAGGGAGGAAGGAAGGAAAGGGAAAGAAGGAAGGAAGGAAAGAAAGGGAAGGGAGGGAGGGAAGGAAGGAGAAGGGAAGGGGAGGGGAGGGAGGAAGGGAAGGGAGGAAGGAAAGAAGGAAGGGAAGGGAACAGGAAGGGAAGGGAAGGGAAGGGAAGGAAGGAAGGAAGAAAGGAAGGAAGGAAGGGTCAGCCGGGTCCCCATTCAGAAGACGTGTCGCATGTGCCACTCTTTTGCACACTTTGCTCAAGAAATTCAAGGATTCTCATAGCTGGCAGAGGAAGAAGGAAGAACAGTTCCTTCGGTCCACAGAATTCTGACTCCTACAATCCGTGCGGCCTGCACAGAGCTGCACCTTAACAGCTCCTGGGCTGGGAATTTTACCCTGATTTCACACACAGCTCCACAGGCTACACAAGAAGAGGACGATGTCCTACCGCCCAGACCCACCGGGAGGAGGTGGTGGTGTCCTGATCTCTGCTGAAGCCCGGAGAGCCCCCTGATGTAGCCCTGCAGAACAGCAGCAGGTTTCCCACCTCAGGAGCCACCTCAGGGAGACCAGAAATGGGACGGTGCATCTCGGTCAGTTTTACAAGTGGGGAAGCAGACCAGTGGGGTGGGATGGGAGTCAAGAGGCAGGCTTTAACTCTTCAACAACTCCATTACAAAATCCTCCCTCTCTCCACCAGAAAGCCTGCCTTCAACCAAGAATTGCAGGAGACGACACCACCAGTTGAAGCGTCGATGGAGATCATCCCAGGTTATGGTTGTCCCAAAGAAGAGCTGAAGAAGCTTCTTGGGCGAGTAGGGAAACGTCTTCAAAGAAAAACCAACCAAGTCCAGTGGCCTCTTGAAAAAAGCACCAACGAGGAACAGGTCACTGCGGATAGAGACGCTTTCCAGCCCATCTAATCCGGGGAGTAACGACGTGCTCTCGGAGGGCCCCTAACCGGCGTTACGGCCCGCCGGAGGCCGTATCGAAAGGTTCCGCCTCGTGGTGGTAACGAGATGGCTGCTGAGAAATCGGCAGATCGGGTCCTGGGTTGGTGGGGTTGTCGATGCCGCAGCCATCATCCGCACTGCCCAAAGTTGCTTTGGGGGTGTGTGTGTTGATGATGGGTGTGGCGCCAGCTGCGGCCTCTCTTGGGAATTGGACCCCTTAAGACACTGTCAGTGCTGGCCCAGGATTTGTCCAGGGCAGGGCTCCGAAAGGGGCCCTGTCCAAAATGGCGCAGGTCGAGGCATACCTTCGGCCTGTGTGGGTACCACTTGCTGCGGGGGCTTGCGCTCCCGGGGGGGGGGGGGGGGTGGTCACCAAGTGGGACCCAGTATTCCTTGTAGGCCGGATACCCAAATAAAAATAAAACAAGGAAAAAAAAAAGGAAAAAAAAAACCCTTTGGGACAATCAGTTTAACTTTCAACCCCTTTCATCCGGTTGCTGCTTTTTTTTTTTTTTTTTTAAATTTGATTTATATGCCACCCTTCTCCGGAGACTCAGGGCGGCTTACAATGCGTGAAGCAATAGCCTTCATACTTTTGTATATACTTATACAAAGTCAGCTTATTGCCCCCACAAACTGGGTCCTCAATTGACCCACCTTAGAAAGGATGGAAGGCTGAGTCGACCTTGAGCCTGGCTGGGATTGAACTCGCAGAATTACAGGCAGCTGGATGTTAATTGCTGCCTTTAGTAGGAGGCATTAGCCTCCTATGCTACTCAGGCTCATTCTCCTAGTTCCCTTCGCAGGCTGAGGGAGCAGGAATTTATTCAAGAGCGAAAGGAGCAGCAGCCGAGTTAGGAGCCCCGGAGCCCACCCGCCCTCCATCTTAAGGGCCACAGTAGGGCAAGAGCTGAGGGAGGCAAGGACAGAGAAAGGGGCCGCTGGAGCTGCCACCATCGCTAGCAGGACCCTGCTGCGGAAAAGAGAGGCTGCTGGCAGAAGCACCTGTGGCTGCGAAATCAGGTGGCTTAGCGTCCGTTTCCCCACAACCCCTTCCCCCCGCCGCCCCCATGCACTGACAGGCGAGAGACGAGAGGTTAGGAGGAGACCCACTGGCACCGACACAGAAGCGCTCTTCGGAAGCTTGTTAATGTGCAAACCAGAAAGAGACTGATGGTTCATGCTGGGAGATGGAAGCCACAGAACTGTAGGAGGTGGTTAGGCATCCAAAAGGGCCCGGAGAACCGCTTAGGCCGTGGAACTGGGCAGCAGATGCCCTGGGCTGCGGAGCCAATTTAAGCTGGCAAGAGCCCGCCACCGAAGAACCGGGTGGTCTGGCTGCTGGACCCCTCAGGCACCGGCCGGTGTTAAAAGAGACCTGCGGCCCAGCATGCAGGAAGCTCTGGGGCAAGAAGGGATGGCGGGGGGGGGAGGGGAGGGAACTGGAAAACCAGGCGAGCTGGTCCCACCTTCCCATGCTGTGGTAGGGATGGACGGCACTGCAGGAAAGACTTCTCCAAAATCATAATCTATAAAACGAGGGATAAAAAGGAGGGTTAGAAATGAAAGGAATCCGGTGGAAGGGAGGGGGAGGGGGGGAGAGAGGTGGGACAGAGCTATGGAATACCCTCTCGGGAGATCATGATCGATGGGGGAAGTGTGGGGGAGGGGGGAACGGAGCAGGACAAGAGCAGGTTGGGGACCCTCTCTCAGCTCAGGCTGCAGGACTGGACTCAGGTACGAATCCTGCTCAGGGACCACGTTATCTCGGAAGTTTAAAGGAAAAAAACAAAACCAGGTAATTATTGGGAAGGTAAAGGTAAAGGTTCCCCTCGCACATATATGCTAGCCGTTCCCGACTCTAGGGGGAACTCATCTCTGTTTCAAAGCTGAAGAGCCAACGCTGTCCGAAGGCGTCTCCGTGGGCACGTGGCCGGCATGACTCAACGTCAAAGGCGCACGGGATGCTGTGACCTTCCCTATTTTTCTACTTGCATTTTTTACGTGCTTTCTTTTTTTTATTTTTTACAGGGGACGCAATGGCTCAGGGGCGAAGACGCTGAGCTTGTCGATCGAAGGGTCGGCAGTTCAGCGGTTCGAATCCCTGGCGCTGCGTTAACGGGGTGAGCTCCCGTGACTTGTCCCAACTCCTGCCAACCTAGCAGTTCGAAACCAGGTAAAAAATGCAAGCAGAAAAATAGGGACCACTTTTGGCAGGAAAGGAACAGCGTTCTGTGCACCTTTGGCGTTGAGTCATGCTGGCCACATGACCAGAGACATCTTTGGACAGCGCTGGCTCTTTGGCTTTGAAACGGAGATGAGCACCGCTCCCTGGAGTCGGGAACGATGAGCACGCATGTGCGAGGGGAACCTTTACCTTATAATTGGGAAGGTGCAGGTGACGCCTTTCTCTTTCTGGCTGTGCTTGCTTTCCCTTTGAGCACAGAGGGGTGACAGCGAAGGGCTTTCCCAAACTGCGGCTGGGAAGGGCAGGGACGATTCAGGCCGAGCGTCCCTTGCGGACGGTCAAAAATCACGCTGATCGTATGGGTCAAGGGAGGCAAGCTCAGGAGTACCTCAAAATACTGGCCCACCACACAGGGGACAGAGGGTTGCTTAGCACTCGCGGGCCTGCCCGCAATTGCCTATGTGGCTTCGAAACGGAGGTATGGGAGGTGGAGTTTGCAGCTTGACAGGGCGTTCCTCCGGCCAAAGAAGAACCCAGCTCCATCCAGCCCCTCCGTTCCACGGGCTCCCGGGGCTCCTGCCCACCTACCCACCCAGCCCCTTACCCTCACTGGAGGGGGCGATGGCGCTGTCATCCCACTCCAGGTTGGTGGACGTCACCGAGTTGAAGGAGTTGAGGGAGAGGCTGTCCGACCCGTGAACGGAGCTGGGCAGGCGGTCCTCAAAGTCCAGTAGGTACTGGGGCTTGTAGTAATCTGGCATGTATGGGGCCAAGTCCAGGTAAGGGGCATCCTGGAAAAGCAGGAGAGCTTGAGGTGGAATTGCTGCTTGCCCATCCAAGAAACTCCCTTTCCCCTCCTTTCTTTGCTTCAGGAAGTTTGCCCATTGGTTGAGAATAATAATAATAATAATATTAATAAAAAAGCAGCCGCCTTCGGACGTAACAGGGAAATCCATTGGAAGACCCAGACCGGAAGGCAAGAAGTTGGCTCACCAGGTCCAGGTCAAATCGGATGAACTCCAGGCCGGCCACCAGGGTGAGGAAGAGAGTCAGGTGGTCGTGGCTGCAGACCAAGGCGTTTCTGTGGGGTGGAAAAGACGGGACTCTGGATTCACCCAGGACCCTCTTGGCAAAGTCAACAACCCAGAATCGCTCCTCCCAATCTGTTGCCCCACTGGCTGGGAAGAGGCCCTCCCATCCAAGGTGTGCTCGGTCCAAAGGGATCCCCGCTCACACCTTGGAGGCAGAAGTTCTTCTGCAACGCTAAATCCTCGGGTCCTGACTGATGCACCAAATCAGAACTAACCGCTGCCTTTAAAACAGGGATGGGCTGCTGGGGATTCGGGAGAACCTGTAGCTAAGATTCTGTGAGGTTTGGAGAAACCCCCATATCCCACTCCTGGCTGGCCTTGCCCTCCTCACCCCGCCTCTCCCAGGAGTCCCGAAACGGCCCGTTTTGAATGCAGGTAAGTGCAGGGGACGTGTGGAAGCTCAAGGAGGGTCTCTGAAGCCTGGTGAGGCATTTTCGCCTTCCTGGAGGCTCGAGGAAAATCTCTGGAGCCCGGGGAGGGCAAAAATTCCCCACCCCTGGCTGTGGTGCAGGAGGCCGACCGGGCCACGCCCACCCGGCAACCCAGAAGAATCCCTTGCTACAATTTTTGAAGCCCTCCCCTGCTTCCAACTCCTTGCAGCGTGAGAAAGCCCCAACAGCGTTAATTTGGGAAAAGGAAGAGCGGCTGTGAAAAGCAGGACTTCCCCTTCTCATGCTGACCTGTGTGTCTTAGGAAGCATTCAGTGTGGCTAGGGACACCCCCGTGGGAACAGTGGTTTTGAAGGAAAAGCAGCAAAGGTCTCGTGTGTGTGTGTGTGTGTGTGTGTGTGTGTTTGTGTGTGTCTGAGTGTGTGTGTGTGAAAGAGAGAGATCCTTTCCCTCCCCCTCCGCTTCCCACGGTTCCGGCCCAGCTGCCCAGAGCAGACTCACTTGACATAATGCTTATGCAGCAGGGGTAGGTTTTCCTGGAAGAGGCGGAGGTAGCTCTCCAGAGAGTTCTCGTTCAAGGCCAGGTACAACCACGCTCGGCCTGCAAGAGGGAGAGACTGCCTTGCAGGACCTGCTGGCTGTCGGGAACCAACCCGAAGGAAGGCCGCCCAGAGCTGCTCTAGCCGGGCCCCTTCTCAACGGCAGTCCAGGTGGAAGCTGCACCTCTGATGCCCAAAGCCCCAGGTGGCAGGTAGCAAGAGGTGCCTCGGTTCCCCCTCGGGAGTCAGGCCGACTCCTCTGGGGGCTCGTCTAGTTATCAGCCCAAAGCAGGGAGCAATCGAGTTCCCAGCCTTCTAACTGGAAGGATTGGGAGCTCGGAAAACTTGCTAAGAAACAAGCCACAGATCCTCAGGGGAGAGCAAATTCCCCATGGGTTCTGGCACCCTCCAAGCATTCGGTGACATGGGCCGCCCAGAGACGTGGACTGTTGTGGCCAGCCAGCAGAACTGGCAGCAGATTCGGACAGTGAGGAGGTTGGGGAGGAACATGGGCCAGTCCTGGAGTCTGGGGAAGACTCCGATGAGAGCTCTGCGTCGGAGGCAGAGAGGGGGCCAGGGCCGTCTGACAGTTATCAGCTGCCTTCGGAGTTGGACATCAGTGAGGCAGAGGAACAGCTGGAGCCTGTTCCCAGTGTGCACATGCACAGAGCTGCCAGGAGAAGGGAACAGCTAAAGAACAAGGGGCGACTCAGGAGTAAAGCCACAGGTGGATGGTGAATGGCCCCTCCCAGAGGGAATAAAAGAGGAGCGAAAGGGAAGTGGAGTTTGCAGGAGACAATAAATTCACTTAGTTGGTTTGTGACTCCTTGCCAAGTTTTGAAGGTATCGGCCTGGCAGCTCTCCAACCTAGATAAGGTCTGTGACTCTAAATTCTCCCTTGAAAGACTTTTGCTGGATGTGAATGAGAGGAATTCACAGTCACTTAATAAAAAGGGTTTTTTGTCGGGATAAGGAGTCTGCTTCATGGTCTGGGGGAGCCTAGGCCAGAACACGGACCGAGACTTACTGCGCCCCAAATTGGTGGTCACATGTTCCAGCAGTTCAATCTGTTCAATGGCCTCTCGGCGGGTAAAGTGGACTACCAAGACCCAGTAACCCGAAGGGAGGTCTTGCAGCCTGCGCCGAGGAGAAGGAAAAGTCACGGAGCGGTTTTCTTCAGAGTAAAAGCAACCCGCCCATCCACCCATCCCCCTTGCAGGTTCCCCAGTGCGACACATCCAGGTTTGCTTACAAGCGGGTTCAACTATGCCCCACAGACCAAGGACACCCCACTGCGGGGGTTTGAGGATCAGACTCTCTTTCTCGTGGGACGCCATTTCCAGGCACCCCGCGAGGGCAGCGCTGTAGGAAGGAGCCAGCTGCTTGCCTAAAGGGAGGGAGGAGGAAGGGCCCCCAACCTGAGCCCCTGCCATGCGTGGCTTCCTCCGGGGAGAAAGCGAGGGCCACGCTGAGACCCCTTACCCGTAAAGCAGGGCGTGGTCCAGGTGTTCACAGAGTCGCTGCAGGACCGTGTCATGGTTTCTGATGGCGGGAGTCTCGTCCTCGCAAGCGGCAAAGTAGCTCTGCAGCTGGGGAGATGAGCAGATCTGGTGAGGGAGCTGCCAACCACGCTGCCGGTTGTAATCCACGCAGGCCCATGTGGTTCGTCAAAGGTCACTCGAAAAGGCCTAGCCCACTTCGGGGGCCAAAGCAGAACCGAGGCCCGTAGGATGCTACAGGTAGTCCTCACCTTACAATGGTTCATTTAGTGACCGTTCAAAATTACAACGGCCACTGGAGAAGGTAACTTAGGACCGGTTTTTCACACTTATCCACATGGTCACGTGATTAAAATTCAGACGCTTGGCAACTGACTCATATTTATAATGGCTGTAGTGTCCGGTGTGTGTGTGTGTGTGTGTGTGTGTGTGTGTGTGTGTGTGTGTGTTTCACAGGATCCCCTTTTTACGACCTTCTGACAAGCAAAGTCAATGGGGAAGCCAGGATTCACTTAACAATGGTTTGACTTATTTAACAACTTAATAGCTGTGGCAAGAAAGGGGGGGGGGAAGTCACTGAACAAATGTTTCATTTAGCGACAGATGTTTTAGGCTCCCTTATGGTCGTAAGTTGAGGACTCCCTGTGCTTTTGGCCTAAAATGCAGAGGGTACTAGACAGCTTACTAAAAAGCAGAGACATCACCCTGCCAACAAAAGTGCGTATAGTCAAGGCGATGGTTTTCCCAGTTGCAATGCATGGCTGTGAAAGTTGGGACCATAAGGAAGGCTGAGCGCCAAAGAATTGAGGCCCTTGAACTCTGGTGCTGGAGAAGACTCCTGCGAGTCCCTTGGACTGCAAGGCAATCAAACCGGTCAGTCCTAGAGGAGATCAACCCTGACTGTTCTTTAGAAGGCCAGATCCTGAAGAGGAAACTCAAATACTTTGGCCACCTAATGAGAAGGAAGGAAGGACTCCCTGGAGAAGAGCCTCATGCTGGGAACGATTGAGGGCAAAAGAAGAAAGGGACGGCAGAGAACGAGGTGGCTGGATGGAGTCACCGAAGCAGTCGGCGTGAGCTTAAATGGACTCCAGAGGATGGTAGAGGACAGGAAGGCCTGGAGGAATGTGGTCCATGGGGTCGCGATGGGTCGGACACAACTTCGCAACTAACAACAACAACAACAACGAGCAGTAGGATTTCCACGGGTCAGGATTCGGGAGAAACGGCAGTGAAACCAGTCGAAGGGCTGAACGAAGTGACAGGGCTGGGCCTCCTCTGCTTCTGGAGATCTGGCCGCATTTCTTAACGTCGGTCGTGATCTTCTGCAGGCGTCTGAAGCGGCTCCTGGATGGAAAGCAGAAACACTTTCCGCTTCCAGCAAACCCTGGGCAGGTGGGCTTGGGGAGGCATGCAGAGACCACACAGATGTTTTGGGAAGGGACAGCAAGAGATCAAGGGCGTTTCAGAGATCGGGTGGGTTTTCTGGGAGAAAAACAGCTGCCCTTTTTACTTTAAGGTTTGCTTCCTAAATGGATGAGAAGAAAGAAAAGTTGCTTGCCTAAGAGTACGGGTGCCAAGGAACAAAGCTTCCAATCCTGCCCAGGTTAGTCACCAGGCTGCACTGGTGCATTTTCTCTGGCCAGAAGAAGAAGAAATCGGGCCAACTTTCTGAAGTCTTGACCATTAGATACACAGCCAACTCCATGAAAGCAATAGCGATAGCACTGAGGCTTATATACTGCTTCAGCAGTGCTTTACAGCCCCCTCTAAGCAGTTTACAGAGTCAGCCTCTTGCCCCCAACAATCTGAGTCCTCGTTTTACCCACTTCGGAAGGATGGAAGGCTGAGTCAACCTTAAGCCAATCAATCAGGATCGAACTATCGGTAGTGGGCAGAATTAGCCTGCATTCTAACTGCTAGGAAGGAAGGAAGGAAGGGGGGAGGGAGGAAGGAATAGTACTTAAGAATTATATACTGCTTCATAATGCTTTTACAGCCCACTCTAAGCAGTTTTACAGAGTCAGCATATTGCCCCCATGGATCTTCGTTTTACCGACCTCGGAAGGATGGAAGGCTGAGTCAACCTTGAGCCGGTCAGGATCCAACTGCCAAATTGCTGGCAACCAGCAGTCAGCAGAAGTAGCCTGCAGTACCACATTCTAACCACTGCGCCACCGTAGCAGATTCACATCCATCTTAGCATCAGCAGAATCGGCTCCAGGACCAACAACTCAATGGCTTGCCCAAGGATAAGGGTGCACAACAGACTGATCCCACAACTAGGAAAGGAAGGAGAAATCCCCCAAGCCAGGCACAGCTTATTAGTCACCCCAGCAAAAAGACTGCCTTGAGGAGAGGAGGAAGAGAACACACCAGGGGTGGGTTTCAGCAGGTTATGACCAGTTCTGGAGAACTGGTAGCGGAAATTTTGAGTACTTCGGGGAACCGGTAAATACCACCTCTGGCTGGCCCCGCCCCCATCTATTCACTGCTTCCTGAGTCCTAGCTGACGGGAGGGAATGGGGATTTTGCAGTAACCTTCCCCTGGAGTGGGGTAGAAATGGAGATTTTGCAGTACCCTTCCCCTGCCACGCCCACCAAGTCACGCCCACCAAGCCATGCCCACAGAACCGGTAGTAAAAATGTTTGAATCCCACCTCTGTAGACACCCCACTCACTGACCCTGCCACTTTCAGAGCAAATAGAGCCTGGTTTAGCTCTGCAGACTAAAGCACCATAATTAACATCCAGCTGTCTGCAATTACACCAGTTCAAATTTCCCCAGGCTCATGGTTGACTCAGCCTTCCATCCTTTCTAAGGTAGGTAAATTGAGGACCCAGTTTGCGGGGGCAATAAGCTGACTTTGTATAAATATACAGAAGTATGAAGTCTATTGCTTAACGCATTGTAAGCCGCCCTGAGTCTTCGGAGAAGGGCGTCATATAAATCAAATTTAAAAAAAATAAAAAAATAAAATAAACATTGCTTGCAGAAGCGCGAGCACCCACCCTGAAGAGACCTCTCCTCCTGCCCAGCCAGGAGAAGGAGAGCCCTCCTGAGGCTGCCCATAAGGACCCCCTGCTCAGAGGCTTCTGCCCCCCCCCTCCCCAGACAGCTACTCCTCCTTGCAGCTGGATTCCATCTTGCCCCAGAGAACAAGGAGAGCTCTGCTTCCCAGGGCCACGATTCCCAGCCACACCTTTATGTGTCTTGGCTAGGCCCCAGAGGGAGTGGCAGCCAAAAAGCCTGATGGTGCCTCAGCTCCGGAGAGAATCGCGGGGGTGCCCGGGGCGGGGGGGAGGGCAGAAGAGCAGCCGGGCTCCCCAAGAGGCGCACCTTAAATGGCACCGGCACAAAGGACTCAGCCACCCCCAGCACTGTCTAGCTGCTGGGGTTGGGGGCGGGGGAGTGGAGGGAAACTCTGCTCCTGTCTGTCCAACAGCATCTCTGGGCTGCAAAACTGTTGGGGCAAGAGAGGCAGCGCCATCGGAAGCCAGCAGTGCCACATGTGCCCGTTTGAAATGACAATGGAATTGAAAAAAGTGACTTCACACTTAATGATCGTTGCAGCATCTCCAGGGTCACGCGATTTACATTTGGACAGCAGCAACAGCAATAGCAGTTAAAGACTTATATACCACTTCACGGGGCTTTTTACAGCCCTCTCTAAGCGGTTTACAGAGTTAGCCTCTTGCCCCCAACAATCTGGGTCCTCATTTGACCCACCTCGGAAGGATGGGAGGCTGACTCAACCTTGAGCCAGTCAGTCAGGATCGAACTCCTGGCAGTGGGCAGAGTTAGCCTGCAATACTGCATTCTAACCACTGGGAGGGAGGGAGGGAGAAAGGAAGGAAGGGAGGGAGGGAGGGAGGGAAAAAGGGAGGGAGGGAGAGAGGAAGGAAGGAAGGAAGAACAACAATAGCGCTTATTACCACTTCACAGGCTTTTACAGCCCACTCTAAGCGGTTTACAGAGTCACCCAAACAATCTGGGTCCTCATTTGACCCACCTCGGAAGGATGGGAGGCTGACTCAACCTTGAGCCAGTCAGTCAGGATCGAACTGCTGGCAGTGGGCAGAGTCAGTCTGCAATACTGCATTCTAACCACTGGGAGGGAGGGAGAAAGGAAGGAAGGGAGGGAGGGAGGGAGGGAAAAAGGGAGGGAGGGAGAGAGGAAGGAAGGAAGGAAGAATAACAATAGCGCTTATATACCACTTCACAGGCTTTTACAGCCCACTCTAAGCGGTTTACAGAGTCACCCAAACAATCTGGGTCCTCATTTGACCCACCTCGGAAGGATGGAAGGCTGACTCAACCTTGAGCCAGTCAGTCAGGATTGAACTGCTGGCAGTGGGCAGAGTTAGCCTGCAATACTGCATTCTAACCACTGGGAGGGAGGGAGGGAGGAAGGAAGAAGGAAGGAAGGAAAAATAACAATAGTGCTTATATACCGCTTCACAGGCTTTTACAGCCCACTCTAAGCGGTTTACGGAGTCACCCAAACAATCTGGATCCTCATTTGACCCACCTCAGAAGGATGGAAGGCCGAGTCCACCTTGAGCCTGCTGAGATTCGAACTGCCAAATTGCAGGGCAAGCGGAAGTAGCCTAACCGCTGCGCCACCGCGGCTCAGGCTTGACAACCCACGCTTGACAACTGGTTCATATTTATGACGGTTGCACGAATTTCTCACGTAAATCCTGGGCTCAATTGTGGCCATTAAGTTGAGGACTACCTGTACTGTTAATCTCTAGAGGGGACACGGCAAAGCAGAAACCCTCTCCGTGAACTTTTCGTATAGCACTTATGCATGATGCAACGCAAAAGCACTCCAAACATTTCTTGCAGGACCAGTCCTGGGACCTTATCATGCAGCAAGGAATTTCAATGTGAAGAAAAGCCAAACCAGCCTAACAAGCAATGCTTTCGCGAGCTTTTTAATTTCTTTCGCCTGCTCTGGATAAAAACCACATTATACATTGCTTGGGTTTCCAATGCACGAAGTAGCATTTATGGACCACTTCCTTTTTTTCTGAGTGGGAGAAGGGAAACCTCGGAGGGGAATCAACTGAGAAGGGAAGTGGTCATGGCTGAGTTTAGGCAAGCCAGGCCCCCGCCACTGCCGGCCTGGCAAAAGCCGAGAGAGAGAGAGAGAGAGAGAGAGAAAAGCCAAACAAAATGATGAACTGAGAAAAGCTGGATGAAGTCAACGCAGTCGCAAAGAAGATTTGGCTGTAAGAAAAGCAACTATAGCAATTAGGAGAGCCTTTAGTCTCTAAGGCACCAAGGCGGGAGGAGCCGGGAGCTGCGAGTTCAAGTCCTCTGCCTTAAGCCAGGAAAGCTGTCGCCTGGGTGACTTTGTGCGTCTCCCTCTCCTTCAGGCCCGACCCACCTCACAGGGTTGTTGTGGTGGTGGTGGGGAAGAGAAGGAGGAGGAAGGTGTGTGTTGGATAGGTTGGCCACCTTGAATTAATTATAAAAAAGGGATAAAGATGATGATGATGTGATGATGATGATGATAATAATAATAATAATAATAATAATAATAATAATAATAATAATAATAATACCACCTCCCTGTGGTGATGATAACTTTCCTATGACGATAATGACAAAACCTCCAGGATGATGATGATAATAATGAGAATAGAATAGAATAGAATAGAATAGAATAGAATAGAATAGAATAGAATAGAATAGAATAGAATAGAATAGAAAATATGGAATGGAATGGAATAGAATAGAATAGAATAGAATAGAATAGAATTTTTTTATTGGCCAAGTGATTGGACATACAAGGAATTTGCCTTTGTGCATATGCTCTTAGTGTACATAAAAGAAAGAAAGAAAGAAAGAAAGAAAGAAAGAAAGAAAGAAAGAAGGAAGGAAGGAAGGAAGGAAGGAAGGAAGGAAGGAAGGAAGGAAGGAAGGAAGGATAATACCCCCCTGTGTGATACCTTATACCATAGGAATAATACCTTCCTATGATGATAATGATGATGATGATAATAATAATAATAACCTCCATGTGATGATAATAATAAAAACCTCCATGATGATTATAATAATGATGACAATAATAATACTTCCCTATGGTGATAATATCTTTCCTATGATGATAATAATAATACCTCCCTGTGGTTATAATAACCTTCCTATGATAATGATAAAAATAATAGTAATAATAATAATAATAATAATAATAACACCTCCCTGTGGTAACCTTCCAATGATAAAAATAGTAGCAGTAGTAGTAGTAATAATAATAATACCTCCCTATGATGATGACCTTTCTATGATAATGATAAAAATAATAATAATAATACCTCCCTGTGATAGCCTTCCTATAAAAATAATAGTAATAATAGTAATAATAATAACAACAACACCTCCCTCTCGTGGTGATAACCTTCCTATGATGATGATGATAAAAATAGTAATAATAATAATAATAATAATACCTCCCTGTGATGATAACCTTCCTATGATGATAAAAAAAATAATAATACCTTCCTGTGATAGCCTTCCTATAATGATAAAAATAATAGCAATAATAATACCTCCCTGTAATAATGACCTTCCTGTGATAATTTTAAAAATAGTAATAATAATAATAGTAGTAGTAGTAGTAATAATAATAATAATAATAATAATAATAATAATAATAATAATAATAACAACTCCCTATGGTGATAATAACTACCTCCCTATGATAAGGACAATAATAATAATAATAATAATAAAAACCTCCATGATGATGATGATGATGATAACAACAACAATAACAATAACAACAGCCAACCTCCCTGTGATATTTGGCTGGCTTGTTCTTTAAAACAAGAGAGGCTGGATCCCCATTTAAAAGCTGCTTCCTCCTCCCTCCTCCTCCTCCTGTCCTTTGGGGGGAAAGGCCTACCTTGTCAGGCCGGTTTCTACTAACAGCCTGTGGGGACCCTCCACCCCCCCTCCGCGCGCCCCCCTCCCCGCCCCCCCCCGTGGCCGATGGGGTTTGGGGGGGGGCTGAGGAGCCCCCACCGCTCCCCCCTCCCCCCCTGACAAGCCCGGGCCCACCCGAGAGGGGGGAGGGGCGGTCGAGTGGGGGGTGGGTGGGTGGGGGAGGGGTCTCCGCCGACCTTCTTGACGGAGAGCGAGATGTTCTCTAGGATGCGGTCCTTCAGCTGCGCGGGGGACTCCATGGCGGCGGCCCGCGCCTCCGGCCCGTCCTCTCCGGGGCTCCGGAGCCGCCTCCGCCGCCTCCTCCTCCGCCGTGGGCCCTCCGTGGTGGCGCTGCGGCGAGGGTCGCCTCAGGAGAGCCAGCGAACCGGCCCCTCAACACCGCCGCCTCCTCCTCCTCCTCCACCTCGCCCCCTCCTCGTGACCGCGCGAGGCAGGCCGGGAGATGTAGTCGCCGCCGCCCGCCGCCCGAGGAGACAGCGGCGGCGGCGGGCGCGCCGACGCACCGCAACTCCCGGCAGCCCCTGCGGGG
Source organism: Masticophis lateralis (assembly GCA_030761175.1). Classification (NCBI taxonomy): domain Eukaryota; kingdom Metazoa; phylum Chordata; class Lepidosauria; order Squamata; family Colubridae; genus Masticophis; species Masticophis lateralis. The sequence goes on from JAUDYJ010000016.1 coordinate 8,016,746, forward strand.
AGCGAGAGACATCCCGGGAGTTGTAGTCCGGGCCCCGCCTCTTTTTCTCCAGCTTTATTTTATTTGTTGTGCAGTGACAGTAAAGGTTGTTTTGTTGTTGTTACTGTTGTTGTTGTTATTATCAAACGTGTATGAGAAAATAAGTATAAACATAAGATAAACATATAAGTATAAACAGGTATAAGTATACGAATAGAATAGAATAGAATAGAATAGAATAAAATAGAATAGAATGGAATGGAATGGAATGGAATGGAATGGAATGGAATAGAATAGAATAGAATAGAATAGAATAGAATAGAATAGACGGTAGGATAGGATAGGATAGACAATAGGATAGGATAGGAATAGGAATAGAATAGAGGATAGGATAGGATAGGATAGGATAGGATAGGATAGGATAGGATAGGAAAGGAATAGACGATAGGATAGGATAGGAATAGAATAGACTATAGGATAGGATAGGGATAGGAATAGGAACAGGAATAGACTATAGGATAGGATACAATAGGATAGGAATAGAATAGACGATAGGATAGGATAGGATAGGATAGGATAGGAATAGAATAGACGATAGGATAGGATAGGATAGGATAGGATAGGATAGGAATAGAATAGATTATAGGATAGGATAGGGATAGGAATAGGAATAGGAACAGGAATAGACTATAGGATAGGATAGGATAGGAATAGACTATAGGATAGGATAGGATAGGAATAGAATAGACTATAGGATAGGATAGGATAGGATAGGAATAGAATAGACTATAGGATAGGATAGGGATAGGAATAGGAACAGGAATAGACTATAGGATAGGATACAATAGGATAGGAATAGAATAGACGATAGGATAGGATAGGATAGGATAGGATAGGATAGGAAAGGAATAGACGATAGGATAGGAATAGAATAGACTATAGGATAGGATAGGATAGGATAGGATAGGATAGGATAGGATAGGATAGGATAGGAATAGAATATAGGATAGGATACAATAGGATAGGAATAGAATAGACGATAGGATAGGATAGGATAGGACAGAACATAGCAGTGATGAGCTCGCGTGCCCGCCAATATGGCTACGCATGCCACAGGTGGCATGTGTGTTATAGGTTCACCATCATGGGACTATAGGATAGAATAGGAATAGGAATAGGAATAGGAATAGGAATAGGAATAGAATAGAATAGAATTCTTTATTGGTCAAGTGTGATTGGACACACAAGGAATTTGTCTTGCTGCATATGCTCTCCGTGTACACATGGAAAATAAAATACATTTGTTAAGAATCATAAGGTACAACACTTAATGATGGTCATAGGGTAAAAATGAGCAATCGAATCATATTAGGAAAGAGTCAATATAAATCATAAGGATGAAGCAACAAGTTACAGTCATACAGTCGTAAGTGGGAGGAGATGGGTGGTGGGAACGATGAGAAGATTAACAGTAGTGCAGACTTAGTGAATAGTTTGACAGTGTTGTGGGAATTAGTTGTTAAGCAGAGTGATGGCGTTCGGGGAAAAACCTGTCCTTTGTGTCTAGTTGTTTTGGTGTGCAGTGCTCTATAGCCTCGTTTTGAGGGCAAAAGTTGAAACAGTTCATGTCCAGGATGCGAGGGGTCTGTAGATATTTTCCCAGCCTTCTTTTTCACTTGTGCACTATACAGGTTGCCCATGGAAGGCAGCTTGGTAGCCATGGTTTTTTCTGCCGTTCTAACTATCCGTCTCTGTCTCTCCCTTGTTAGGTTGCAGAGCCAAACCAGACTATTTTAAGAGGTGGAAGTAGATGAAATGAGTACAAATAAATGGGAACAGCAGGAGCTTAAGGGGCTGGTACGCACGCTGGTGCCCTTATGCCTGCCCCCTTAAGCTTAAGGGTTAGGGTTAAGCTTAACCTTAAGCTCCCAAGAAAAACAGCCTTCCAAGGAAGGCCCACTCACCCCCTCCACCCAGGTCCCCTGCAGCACCAAGGCCCTCCTCTGCCAGGACGCCTCCTCTGTGGCAAAGACCCGCCCAAGCCTCCTCCTCCTTCTGCTCCACCCCACACCTTTGACACTTGCCAAGGCTTCACCTGTTGAACCGGTTGGGCCTGATGAGTCAAGGAGCCGCCAAGAAGAGGCAAACCCACACACCCACCTGCCGTGGCAAGATCAGCCAGGCGCCCCAGGAGCTGCCAGTTACAGGCTTGGCACTACTTGCCAGTTTGAGGAAGGGAGGTGCTGCGGGCGCTTCCAAAACCTGTTGCGCCACCAGCGGGCAGAAGGGACGCACCGGGCTGGTTTTTCTGGCCGGGCATGCACCCATCTGGTCCAGAGACAACAAGCAGGGCAGGGAGGCTGAGTGCTGGGAACCACTGACTGCATTCCATGGACCCAGCCTGCTGGGATGGAAGCCTTAGCTTGGATGTGGCATGGGTGCCTGGCTGGTAAAAGAAGTCGGGCAAGGCTGGGCAAAGCTACAGCGGTGTCCCTAATATTTACCCCCAGAAAAGGGGCACCGCCAACACACACATAAGCCACCTTCCCGTTCTCCTCCCTCCCCTGCCCGCCAAAATGCCCCTCCCTCTTTGGCCCTGCAACCCTCCGATTTGGCTGCCGCCTCTAAAATTAAAAAATAAAATAAGAATCTATCGGACAACTGCTATGAGAAAACACATCTTTATTGTTTAAAATCCAAAAGGTTTACATGTTTCTCCCAGTTGAGAAGCAATACCCCCCTCCTGCCAAATACGTCCTTATTCTTTTATTTATTTTTTGGTAAAAAGGAAGATGCGAGCTACAAAGATGTCACCCGGTCACCGGCAAAAGAGCCCAATGCCACCCGACAGCAGCCAAGCGGGCCGAGACAAGGGCGAAGAAGGGCAGCCCTGCCACCGTGACAGGCAGAGATTCCTGAGAGGCCACGGCCCGCCGTTGCGTGTGCCGAACGCCAGGGCAAACCCGACTCAAGGGTGTGGCCACCGGTGATCCCCAAGGCCTTCACTCGGCGTACGAGGAGGGAGCAAGGTCCAGACTGCTCCTCCGTGAATTATACGCAAACCCTCTACGACAGGCAAAGTGCTTTTGCGGACTCTCACACCACCGCCCTCCGAACGGGCACTCTCTGCCAGGAAGGGCAGCCCTCGAAACACACACGAAGGTGTGTTTTGAAAGCATCCGCCTCCCTCGGCTGCCCTTCAGGATTCCCCTGCGCCATTGCTGCTCCTGCAACCAGAGGTTTAGTCCCTCGACAGCACCCACGCCCAGAGAGAGATGGGCACCTGACAAGGGAACTCCTGCTGTGCAGAGCCCCTACTACAACCACCTTCCTGTAAAAAAGGATTGTGGGGTCTCCCCGCTGCCATCGGAGATCAGCAAATCCTAGCCACGAGCCATAGCATTTGTCGAATCAAAAGCAAACACCACTTGTGTGTCACCCGCACCTCACCCCCCACTTCATTTCAAAACTCTCCCGACCGCTCTGAATTATGGGGATGGGACAGATTTAATCTCTCAAGCTGCAGAGAAAAATGCAAGCCTTCAGAAACATAGAGGAAGCCCCCTCCCCACCCTCTTTCCTTAACTTCCAAGATCCAGTCCTGGGCTGTGGAATTGGGGCCAAATGAGTGGCAGTTCCTGCCCCCTCACGGCTAAATGTGATCACCAGCTACCAATTCCCTGCCTTTCCTTTTAAATCATTCAATGCTTAAAGACCATTCTTTCAAATCATCCAATGCCCCCTGCCCTAACCATCCCCAAGGAAAAAACTGAAAAGCGCCACAGCTCCTCCACTCTTCGGCCTTCTCTCTGACCTAGCTCTGCTATCTCCTCGCCAAGCCCAGCACCATCAAGCCCATCCACCACAGCATCCAAAGCTACAGTTCAGCGTGCACCAAGAAGGGACAAAAGCCCCCCTCCCCCTCCCAAGGCCCCTTGGGACCAGCCTCAAGAGCTGACCTGGCCGCTGCAACTTTACCCCCACAGTACCCCAAAAGCGCTGCCCCCCTCGAAGCACTCTGCCCAGGGACCTATTTTCACTCACAGCTGCAGGCTAAGCAGAAGGGAGTCCCGGTCACACGGCTGGCACACGGTGTGTCCCAGGGGCGAGGGTGAGAAATGGGGTGCCACGCCCCATCCCTGCTCCTGAAGACTCTGCCTTCCTGGCACTTCACCAAGGTTAAGCGCCCCCTCGGACCTGGGTCGATACTTTCTAAGCCCCAAATTTGCGTATCGTTCTAAAACCATGTATTTAAATAAAGTTTATTCCCGTAAACGTCGTCAGAATGGATAGGAATAACAAATTGCGGATTCCGTACAATACCAAATGTTTGTTTTTAAATGGCCAAAATTCAACCAGGGAACTAGGAGATGAGCTGGTTGAAAATAAGAGATATTTTTCTTCCCCTTTTTCTTAAAAAAAGGAACCAAACGTAGTCACCGGGAGAGGGGGACGGGGGGGGACGGGCTCTTTCAGAAAGGCAGTCTTGGCTACGTGGGCACCACGATATTCCTGGCTAGCAAGATGAGCAGGGCCAGATCGGCATTGCCTCCCGCGTGCTCCAGAGCTTCTCCAGCTTCTTGGCGAGTAAAGCCGGCCCCCACAATCTGATCGAGGTTTGCAGCGAGGGCAGGAGAGCAAGGCTCTGAAGCGCCGGGGAACGATGGCGGCTCTGGCTGTTCAACAGGATGCTCACTGGAGTCTCCCCCTTCTTCTGGGGAAGGGCTGCTACAACTGCCCCGGGCTGCCCAGGACTCCGGAGGGCCGAGCGTGGCAGGAGAGCTCTGCCCCACAGCAGCGCAGCCAGGATACTGCTGGTCAGAGGATAAGAGCTGGGTTGGCATTCTCAGGCACTCCTCGGCCTGCGGCGGCGGCCACACCTCCAAAGGGCTTGCCGGGACGGAGTCACCGCAGCCAGAGACCCCTTGGGCAGCCTCCTGCTGCCCCCCAGCTAAGTAGGGCTCTTCCAGCATCTCTGTCCCGGCCTCCAAGCAGGCGGCTGGGTGGGAGAGGGCTGGGTCCTGCCTCGCTTGATCTCGGGAACGTTCCTTGGCCGCAGCCAACTCTTCAGGAGGAATCTCTGGCGAGGGGCAGCTCTCTTCCTGCTGAGGCCCCCCTCTCCGGCAGTCATGCTTCGAACTCACAACCAGGAGCCGGTGGAGCTCCTTCAGGGCCGAGGCGAGGGAGATGCCCGACTCGTCCTCTTGATCCTTGGGCCGGTTAACGGGGACATTTCCGGGCTGAGTCGAGTCGCTCGCTGGGGGGAGACCGAGGGGCAGAGGAAGGCCATGGCAATTGGGCAATCCTGGCTCCATCCCAGGGGCCGTGGCGCTCATGTTGGCTGACTCGAGGAAGTGTGGGTCTGGGGCCTCTGGGGCAGGGGGGCCTTCGAGTGAATGGTCATCTTCTGGTGGCTGGGGTGGAGTCCCCTCTGGCCTCCCTTCAGCTCCTTGGGACATCTCTCCTTCCTCCGTAGCATCGACCAGCGGCGAGGAAACGTCCCCCACACGCCAAGGCTCCCTCCATTCACCTGGAGGAAGCTTATTGGGTTCTAGCAGCAGAGGGGTGTCGGGCTCGCTCATCTCTTGGGATGGGCTGCTCTCTCCCCCCATCTCCTGAGGCTCGGGGCCAGGACCAGCCTTCTCCGAAAGGCAGCTGGAAGCAGCACGTATGTTTTGGGGGGTCGCCGAGTCCCCCAGGTGGGAGTGGGCCCCAGCGCCCGCCAGATTCAGTGGAGAGGCCGGGGGCTTCTTGTTCCCCAACCCTCCCCAGGGCTCCAGCATAGAATCCAGGGATTTCCCAGCTCGGGGACTTTCAGGCTCTGTCTGGCCGCTGCAGGGGGAGCCAATGGCCGGAGCAGAGGCCGAGCGATCGAGCGATCGGCTTGCAGGACTGTCGGTAGTCTTCGGACCAAGTTCTGGAAAACAAACTGGAGGTTTAAAGCTGTCCGAAGTTGGTTGCGATGGAGCTTCAAGTGAGGTAGTTTCTGTATCGCTATTCTCTGCGCACACAAGAGGAGAGAAGAGGGAGAGATAAGGCAGATTAAGAACCCCAGAAGATCCCACTACGAGCGGCCGACAGAGCTGCAACAGGGAAAATTGCCTCCCCCACACCCCTGCCAGCCTGCTCCCTTCACAAGGGGAGTGCAAGTGAGAACAGCTCTTCCACCCCAATCTATCCCCAAATAGGCTCCTTTCCCCACTTCCCCCCCCTCACCCTTCTGTTATAACGGGGGGGATGGGGGGGCAGGCTGGAAGGCCAAACCAGCTACAAGCAAGCAACGAGCACTGCAGCCGTCCAGGGTGACCCACCCACCCCCCAGTTCAATTTCACTGCAGTTAAGATCTTAACTGCACTTCCCGACTTCCGAGGAGGAACAGAAACCACGACGGGTTCAGCGGATAATCTCCTCCCGCAGTCCCCCCTCCTCCAAGATGCCCAGAAGAAAATTACTCTGCCCGGTTTCCGGGTGAAGGTGGGCCCATCCAGGTTAGCTCAAGCCAAGGCCGCTAGTGCCCCTCCAGAACGCACCACATGCATTACCCGTAGTAACGCCCAGCAAAGAAGCCAGGCACCGCTTTCGGAGGAGCGAGAGGTGGGGAGAAGAAAGCCAGAAATGCCACTTAGAATCATCGAGAGGTTCAGCCGAGCGATCCGGCTGCCTCGAGCCAAGATCCTCCAGGCGACCAAGCGATAGGATCTGCATCGGCCTTGGCCTTCCTCAGTTGCCATCTCATGCCGGATAAAGCTTTGCCCAGGAGCGTCCCAACGAGCCCGTTGCTGCTCGAGTCCTCCGCTAGGGTCCCCCGTCTCGGATCCAAGTCAGCGGTCCCCTCCATCCACCCACCCACCCACAGGAGCCGCGAGAGGGAGGAAGCGCTGGCAGTACCTGGTGTGTGGGGCCCCCTCCAGCGGCAGCAAAACCACATTACATGCATCTAGGCTTCTGGCATTCTGTTTGGATTAGGAGACAAACACACCAATCGTGGATTAGCACACACCACATGCACCCTGGCTCCGGGGTGGCCCGGCGGCCCTTCCTGACCCCACATTTCTTGGCCTGTCTTCCAAAGTCCTGTCTGAGCAGGTGTGCTGGATGAAGGGCTTCCTTCCTTCTTTCCTTCCTGGCTCTAGGCTCAACTATTGCGCTGACTCTCTCGGTGCTGCTGCTGCTACTGCCGCCTGTCTGATGGCCGCGGCTCTTCCTCTCCTCTTCCTGCCGTTAGGAATGGCAGCCTGACGGGGACACAAGAGGCCCCTGGGCTGAAGGGCTCCGATGTGCGGCCGGATGGGGAAACTGTCCGGATTGTCCAGCACGTCTTGTCCCAGATCATCCACCTTCCTCCGCTGCTTGGGCAATACCAGCTAGGCCTGCTTGGCCTCGGGCACCTTGGTTCGGGCCCTCCTGCGAGCCCGCAAAAGGCTCGGGCACGAAACTCTCTTCTCGCCTGATCTTGGCTGACTGTCCTGTCCTCTCCCTGGACTTTCTCGAGCGCTTTTTCCTCTTCCTGTCCTCTGGAGCTGGCTGTCAGGACGGGTGGCAGAGTCAGCAAGGCGTGTGCCCGCCGATTCCTCCGTCCGAGGGGCTCTCTGCGCCTCCGTCACATGCCCTCCAAATCCAATGCAGAATAGAAACTTCGGCCCCCCAAGGAGCCCAACTGCTCTCTCTGTCTTTCTCTTTCTCGCTGCAGTCGCACAATTTTTGTTTTTTTAAATTTGATTTATATGCCGCCCTTCTCCGGAGACTCAGGGCGGCTTACAATGCGTTAAGCAACTTTTGCACCCAACTGCAAAAGACCGAACTACGTTCGGGGGAGGCTGAACTGCACAGGGCAGAGGGAAGGGCACCAAGGATCCATGGTTCCCATCACACAGAGCCTCCCATGTGGGACAGAGAGCCTTCCCCCTCCCCACGCTCTCACGAAGCAGCCAAACCGGGCAGCGGAGAGCAAAGGAATGGCAGGAGGTGATGCCACAGGGCAAAGGGGCCTTCCAATGCAGGAGAGCCCCTCTGCCCAGGCCGGGTGGGGAGGGGGAAAAATGGGGGTGGACTGGGGCCGGGGACTGCTCGGGCTAAGTAAAACTCAAGACTAAGCTGGATCTCTTTAAGGGAGAGCTTTAATGCCAGGATATAAGGATATAACGATACAAGGCCTCTGTTTGATAGACCACAAAGCATATTTTGGAGGAGTGGGGGGCAGGGGCTATAAGAGGGTACAAAGGGGATGAGCTGAGGGGCGGCGCTTTCTTCGCTTGACTTTCTGCCGCTGATGTCTGAAGCGGCCATCTCGCACCAATCCACCTGTAACTTAACGGGGCCAAAAGAGAGGAGGGTGAAGGATGAAGCCCCCCGCCTCCCAAAACAGACCAAGTTACTTCCGCTCCCTGCTTCTAGGCTTGTCAGTTTTGCCACGTCTCCCCTGCTTCTGGGAGCTGGGGTGGGGTATGGGGAGGGCCCAGTTCTGGGACAAGCCCCTCTCGAGTCCCCGCAGGTCCTACAGGACGCCCGAGACCCAGAAAAAAGGGTGGGGGGGTCACCCTCAAGAGAGCCAGCTGGTCCCAGGGACTCGGCAAGTGAGGCGCGCAAACAGAACAGAGAAAGCGAAGGCTGTGAATTTTGACGGGAAAAGAACTGTGCACCTAGACAGTGGTTTCTTCCCAGGAGCCTCTGGGAATGACCACTGGAGGTGAAACGTCGGTTAAGAGAATTAAATTACTCACCTAAGGTTTCCTACTTCGGATAACTGGGGCCGGGGAGTGGGGTGGGGGCGCAATGTTAAAACACCTGCTTAAAAGCTGTTAAGTCACAGCTCCCGCAACGCGCCTGAGTAAAACCTGATCGGCGGTCGACATTCGTGGCGGTCCCACCGAAAAAGGGTGCGCGGTTTCCTGCTGCAGCACCATCGGTCTTGCGCCCTCCTTGACAGTTCCCCCACCCCCACCCCATGACCCTCAAGAGGCAGCTTTTCCTGGGCGCTCATTCCAGATTAAGAACAAACCAAGAATGTCTCTTCCCCCTCAACCCGCAAATTTCAGTACCGCAAGATGGCGCTGGCCTTATTCCTTCAAACATGAAGAGCAAAGCTGCCCTTTCTGGAAGGTTCCGTTCTCCGGCAAGCGCCCCCCCCCCCACACACACACGCATGAGCAGCTTCCTCCTAGCCCACTTACCTGCTTCCTCAGCAGACTTCTGAAGGGCTTCGGCCAGCTCTTGATCTGCCAATTCATCCGGCCGCATATCCTCCCGGCCCGGCCCGTAAGCTAACTTGGCGCATTCGGGAAGCTCCCCCTCAGGCAGGAAGGTCGTCTGAGAGCCGGTGGTGCCAATCACCAGCACGTTGTTCTTCAGGTCGATGGAGCACTGGGGAAGGAAGAAAGGCGAGGAACCCCTGAGGCTGACCCTGACTGGGGGGCTGCTGATAACGACACCAAACTTGTTCTGATCTAGGCTTCCCCAGCAGCACAGCCGAGTCTCGTCCTGATAAATCTTTTTTATTGAATTGACAGTGAATTCCTCTCCAGCAAAGTTTGTCCTCTCCCATAGACTTTTAAGATAGTTCACAATTACCGACCTTTATCAGGTCGGTAATTGTGTTGGAGATTGGCCAGGCTGATATTTTTCAGATGCCCATGATACGTGGCAAGAATGCAGGAATGAACTAATTGTCTCCTGCAAACTCCACTCCCCTGTCGCTCCTCTTTTATTCCCTCTGGGAGGGACCATTCATCATCCACCTGTGGCCTTACTCCGAGTTGACCCTTGTTCTTTAGCTGTTCCTTTTGTCTGGCAACTCTGCACATGCACACCTGGAACTGGCTCCAGCTGATCATCTGCCTCACTGATGTCTGACTCTGAAGGCAGCTGATAACTGGCATACGGCCCTAGCCCCCTCTCTGCCTCTGATGCAGAGCCCTCTTCAGAACCTTCCCCAGACTCCAGAAGTGGCCCAGGTTCCTCCCCAACCTCCTCACTGTCTGAATCTGCTGCCAGATTCGGTTGGCCGGCCACAACAAAGCCAGGAACGGAAGGAGACCCTCAGAAACTGCTGCCTGCAAGGGAGCGCCACTCCTGGCAGCCTTCAGACGTCCGCTGCTCACCTGGTGCCTCTTCAGCATGTCCAGGCCCAGCAGCATGTCCATAGGCTGCTCCTCCAGGATGGAGAAGGAGCACGGGAGGAAATCCCCCTCGATCTGCACCTGAGCTGCAGCAGAAAACATGGCGGGTAGGCGTTCCTTCCACCCAGAAGCCGGCCTCCGTCGAGGGAGGGTGTTGCCGGCTGCCTCCTCCCCAAACACCTACCCAGGTGCACCCTGCCAATGATCCGCTGGGTACCCACGCCGCGGGCGATGCCCGCCCAGCGCCGGTCCACCAATCGCATGATATTGCACCGCTCCGCGCAGGCCTGGCTCATGATGGTCATCTGGGCACCTGCCAAGAGAGCATGCCGAGTTGAAAAGATCCCCTCCACTGGGGGGACGGGACCTCTTCCCAAAGGGAATCTCACTCCTGCTGTCCTTCCCAAGACTACCCGGCATTGTCCTGCAACTGGCCTTCCCCAGACCCTCCACAAGCATGGGCCAGCAGGAAAGGGAGGGAAGGGGAACCAGACGGACCTGAGTCCACGAAGGCCTTCACGGGGTGGCCGTTGACCTTGCAGTTGATGTACAGCATCACCACCTGGCCAAAACTCTCGGGAGCCTCTTCCATGGCGATTGTCATGTTCTCTTCGATGTTTTGCTGCCTGAGAGCAGAACAGCAGAGCGGTCAAAAGCCTTCTTGGGCTGGCTCCCTCCAGATCCAGCCTTCCGCTCATCCCTCCCCGCTACCGGCCCACTACCTAATGTCCTCCTCGATCTTCGCCTGAGCTTCCAGGTCAAAAGGGTCAGCGGAGAAGAGACGGATCCTCTCCTGCTCACGGCGTGCTCGGTCCTGTTGCTGTTCCACCAGCACTTGAGTGAATTTCTCTGGGACACAATACACAGGGGGGTGATGGTGTGTGGTTTGAAATTCATATGGCCGTGATGGCGAATCTATAGCACGCATGCCCGAACTAGCACGCAGAGCTATTCTCTCGGCACGCCAGCCGTCGCGTGTTGCTCTTCCGTGTTCAGGTGCTCAGATGCACACTGGCCAGTTGTTCTTAACGCGTGTGGGAGGGCCGGAAACCGGAAGTCCAGGTGACTGGCGCGCATTTCTGGCCCTCCCCCGCGCTCCCTTTTCGGCACCGAAAAGGTTTGCCAACACTGTCATAGGGCAAAGTGGTAGCACTGGTCCTCCCCCTGCCCCATTTCTCCTCCACCCACCCTGAGAGATTCTTCCCTCCCAATGGCAGGACTCACCCAGGTCTCCACTGAGCAGCGCCTCGGCCAGAGGGGGATTGCGTTCCTTCAGCAAGGAGAGCTCGTGGGGGTTGGCCAGCAGCATGGCTCGCAAAAGAGCCGGGTTGTCCAGGCCTTGCGGGATGGAGGGTGGATCGGGAAGGGTCGGGGTGACAGCTGGGGCTGGAGCCGGGGCCTGTGAGGGAGCGGGTGGGGTCGGGACTGGGGGTGGCAGTTGTAGAGACTGGGAGAACTGGGTGGACGTCCCCGGCACGGCGATGCTGCTGAAGTCTATCCTGGGCATCCCTATTTGCGATGGGAGGGGAAAAGAAGACAATACCTGATCAGCCTCCACTCGGGTGTTCTGGCTTTGTGGAAAAGAGGAGGCGGGTTTTGCAAGGAGATTCTGAAACGGGAACACCTGTCCACACTGGGCTATTGAAATGGGCCGGTTTGATAAGAGGACCCTCCCTTTCTCTGACACTGCGCAGCTCTCCAGATTTTGGAATACATGACCCACCCCCAGTGGTGAAATCCCAATTTTTTTACTACTGGTTCTGTGGGTGTGGCTTGGGGGGCGTGGCAAGGGAAAGATTCTGCAAAATCCCCATTCCCTCCCCACTCCTGGGGGAAAGATATTGCAAAATCTCCATTCCCACCCCACTCTGGGGCCAGTCAGAGGTGGTATTTGCCGGTTCTCCAAACTGCTCAAAATTTCCGCTATCGGTTCTCCAGAACCTGCAGGATTTCACCCCCCCCCCCCCCCCCCACTGTGCCCTCCAGAAACTGCCCGGTTGATGAGCTAAGCAGCCAAGACAGGATGAAGACATCCGGGCCATTGAAGAAAGAAAACCGAGGGAGGGAACGGTGCGATAGCCCACAAAATGTCGATTTATGACGACTCTGAATGCGCCTTGCGTTCTGCTCCTGCATTCGTGAACAGGCTATTCCTGTGAAATTTTCAGCGCAGAACTGCAGAGGAAATCACCCCTTTGAGGATAAACGATTTGGGAAGCTGCCTTAAGCTCCGGGGAGGGAAGGAATGGGGGGAAATCTGCCTCACTTTCCAAAATGTGACCCCTTGTGTGACCTGAGGAACTATCAATATCGCGGGCATTTATAACGGGCAGTTTAAACAGACCGAAAGCACAGGACAGTACGAGGCCGGCCAGGCCAAAGAGGGGAACCCACGAGGAGGAGGAGGAGGAGGAGGAGGAGGAGGAGGAGGAGGAGGAGGAGGGGGTCTCTTACCAGAAAAGGGGGCCGGGGACTGTGCCTGCCCATTCTCCACTTGCTGCAGGATCACCACATCTCCATCCTTCAGGCCATAAGACGCCAACGACCGGTGATTGTCAGTGAGCGGCTGCTCGGCAAAGATGATCTGAGAATAAGAGGCAGTCAGACGTTCAAAACGAAGCGGACTCCCTGCTGGGTCAACCAGGGTCAGGCCAGCCTCGGACCCCGGGGCTATCGAGCTTAGAAAGGGTCAGGCCAGCCCAGCCCGGAGCACTCAAGCCACCCACCTCTGCAAGCGACCGAACAAAAGTAGCCCAACCAAACTGGGCTGAAGCGGCAGCCGTTTCCTCTCAGCGAGCCCATCCCGGACGTGACCCCTTCCTGGGGAGATATTTTCCAAAGCATGCCTCAGGCCTGCATCAAGCTGCGGCTTCGATACGACCGAAAAAACCTATTTCGCAGCTCCAAGATCCCAACGGTTCATGATCTCGCTCGTCTAATCCAACCGTCTCCTGCCCTCCCTGGTCTACTCTCTTCCGCAAAGCTCCCCCAGGTAATCTAACATGGGTAAAACCATTCCCAGAAACGCTTCCTGACAGTGCCAGGAAGCGGATCCCACTGGGGCCCGAGAGACTCTGCGAGGATCTGGTAGAAAGCACTGCCTGAAAGAGCTACGGGAAATGCCACCGCCTGCTCCGTGGCTGCGCCGTTCAGAGTGCAAGACGACAGTGGAAGAATGCAACTCAGATCCACCCGCAAGCTAACCGATGGGTACAAAGGATTGCAGGCTGGCCGGTTGAGTCAGGAGCCGGATCCACCGCTCCCGAGGGAGGGATCAGAATATCAGGAGAGGATCTGGGGCCATCTGGCCTGTGCCAAAAGTGGCTGCAAAGCTTTGCCCACTTGGGAGGGATCTACAGAAGGCAGATGGAAGGAACCGGGAATACGTCGGAAGGGCCTCCTACTTCAAACCAGCCCCACTGCCTTCTGCAAGCCAGGAAACTAGGAGGGCAGCGTCCAGCCTGGGTACAGACAAAGCAGCCACGAATGAAGGCGAATCCATGTGGTCCCAGGACAATGTCACGGGATCCAATCTGGGTTGGCCCACCGGTCTAGAGGTGTTGTCTTCTGAGCTTTCGTGCTGGAACCCATTCTGAGGGGTCCGGATCAGAAACCACCTCTGGTACCGGTGACCGACTCAGATCGGATCCCTGCAGACCGAGCAGTCTCTGGGCACCCTCAGAGGAGATGAGGCAGGAGGGCCAAGGCAGACAAACCATAGTCCCAAAATAGATGACCAGGTAGAAGGGGGCCATCCGCAGAGTCGGACTCTCAACTCTGGCAGCCGGCCAGCTGGTTCCGCAGCCAGAAAACTCCTCGCCACAGACACCCCTCCCACCCACTGCCAGAAGGCCCGGGGCAACCGTCCCCAAAAGCAACTCTACCCCCCCTCCCCAACCCGAGGGCATCCGGAGCCCCCGCCCAGCTGCAAGGGGGAGATCAGCCACCCCATAAAGCAACCGCCCCAACCATGCCATTCTAGGTCATCGGGACCCCTGCCAAGCTGTAAAGGGGAGACTACCCGCCCCACAAAGCGCCCCCCCCCCGTATCCGAGGGCATCTGGAGCCCCTACCCAGCTGTAAAAAGACCACCAGCCCCACAAAGCGCCCCACACCCTTCGAGGGCATCAGGACCCCTGCCCAGCTAATGGGGGAGATCAGTCCCCCCCAAATACACCTCCCCCATCCCTCCCAGGGCATCGGGACCCCTGCCCAGTTGTAAAAGAGGAGACCACCTGCCCCACAAATCCTCCCTGTATCCGAGGGCATTGGGACCCCCGCCCAGCTGTAAAGGGGAAACCACCTACTCCACAAAGAACCCTCCCCAGCTTTAAAAAGGAGACCACCCACCCCACATAAGCACCCACACCCACACACCATCCGAGGGCATCTAGGGCATCGGGACCCCTGCCCAGCTAATGGGGGAGATCAGTCCCCCCCCCAAAAGCACCTCCTCCTGCCCTCTGAGGGCATCGGGACCCCTCCCCAGTTTTAAAAAGGAGACCACTCACCCCACATAAGCACCCACCCACCCACCATCTGAGGGTATCTAGGGCATCGGGACCCCTGCCCAGCTAATGGGGGAGATCAGTCCCCCCCCCAAAAGCACCTCCCCCCGCCCTCTGAGACCCCTGCCCAGCTTTAAAAAGGAGACCACCCACCCTACATAAGCACCCCCGCACACACACCATCCGAGGGCATCTAGGGCATCGGGACCCCTGCCCAGGTAATGGGGGAGATCAGTCCCCCCCCCCAAAAGCACCTCCCCCGCCCTCCGAGGGCATCGGGACCCCTCCCCAGCTTTAAAAAGGAGACCACCCACCCCACATAAGCCCCCCCCCCATATACACGAGGGCATCGGGATCCCTGCGGGGGGAGACCAACCCCCCCAAAGCATCTCCCCCCCCCAGTATCCGGGGGCGTCGGGACCCCTGCCCACCTGAGGGGCGGAGGGGGCGCAGGGGAGGCGGCTGCCCGCAGCCCGCGCGGAGGGAGGGGGGAAGGAAGGGCGGGGAGCCTCCTTGGCCTGGGGGGGGGAGGGAAAGACGGGCAGGATGGCCCCCCCGCCCCCCCCCCCGGCGGGGGCTGCAGAGGCGTCGGGCGCGCACCGACCTGGCTCTGGGAGGCGGGGATGCCGGACTCGAGCGCGCAGAGGGCGCGGAAGTTCTGGAGCTCGAAGTCGGCGTCCACCTGCAGCGAGAAGGTCAGCTCGGAGCGGTCCCGCCGCAGGCAGAACACCGTCAGCAGCATCGCCGCCGCCGCCGCCGCCTCACCCGCGCAGCGCAGCGCTTCGCTCCGCCGGAAAGCCCCCCCCCCACTCCACCCACCGTGTCTGAAGCGCCGGACGGCTGTCGTAAAAAGGTCGCGCGCCGGGCGCGTGCGCAAGAAGCGGGGAAAGGAGGAGCCTCGCCCCTCGGAACGGGCGCCTGGGAAGGAAAGAGAAACCACCGCCCTCTAAAGGTCACGTCGGGAACGACACGCCCCAACACACACAGAGAAATAAACTTTTTAAAATAGCTAGATAGCTAGATGGATGGATGGATGGATGGATGGATAAAGAAAGAAAGAAAGAAAGAAAGAAAGAAAGAAAGAAAGAAAGAAAGAAAGAAAGAAAGAAAGAAAGAAAGAAAGAAAGAAAGAAAGAAAGATGATAGAAGATAGAAAAAGATAGAGATAGAGATAGATAGATAGATACATGGATGGATAAAGATAGATAGAAGATAGAAAAAGATAGATAGAGAGACAGATAGATAGATAGATACATAGATGGATGGATAAAGATAGATAGAAGATAGAAAAAGATAAAGAAAGATAGATAAATAGATAGATGGATGGATGGATATAGATAGATAGAAGATAGAAAAAGATAAAGATAGATAGATAAATAGATAGATAGATAGATGGATGGATGGATGGATAAAGATAGAAGATAGAAAAAGAAAGATAGATAAATAGATGGATAAAAGATAGATAGAAGATAGAAAAAGATGAAGATAGATAAATAGATATAAATGGATGGATGGATGGATAAAGATAGATAGATAGAGAAATATAGGGAAAGAAAGAAAGAAAGAAAGAAAGAAAGAAAGAAAGATGGATGGGCGGGCGGGCCTGCGGCAGGCGGGTGCGTGGATGGATAGGCATAAGGATAGAGACAGAGACAGAGACAGAGATAGAGATAGATAGATATATACCATTTTCCCCAAAATAAACATCCCCTGATAAGCCCAATCGGGCTTTTGAGTGTATGGCAATAAGGCCAAGCACTTATTTCAGAGTTCAAAAAAATATAAGACAGGGTCTTATTTTCAGGGAAAAACAGTATGTGTGCGTGCATATATATCACACACAAATAAAATATTTATTGAAAACATAAAATAAAAATATTTATATATTAAAAAATGGGCAATTGGAGTCCCAGGTATTGTTGAACAGGCACAGAAGGAGGAAGCCTCAAACCAAGTTAAAAAGGCCTGTGATGGTTCAATGCTGATGTAAAGGCACGGAAAACAGCGCCCTCCTTTGGTCAAAGCAAGTTTAGCAGCCACAAAAAGAAATAAAACCCATTAGTGGCATTTTAAGATTTTTACTGTGTCTTTACTATTAAAAGCTTTTGTCGGCGTTCCAGAAAAAACTCCAAGTAAAAACTCTGAAGCAAACATTTTTCAAAGTTGTATTGACTAGAATAGGTAAACTGGCACATCTGGGAAAACCGGAATCTGAGGTTTTTCCTCAGTAAATCTAAACCCCCCAAACCATCGCCTCACTCCTCTGTCGATCACGTGCTCCAATCACCAGCCGTCCCAACTCAAGACAAAACTCCGACCACTCCTTCTCCAGATGCAGGATCGACCTTGACCATCAGGAAGAATGCTATTATGTCTACAGAAAAAACCTCAAATAAATTCTCCCCCTTACTTTCCCACACATGAGGTGGCAGCAGCATGGAAGCTTCCGGCCTAATGTGGCTTCCAAGGCTGGCGGCTTTATTATTAAAATTAAAAGGGCAACTGGAATCCGAGGCGCTGCAGAACAGACACAGGAGGAGGAAACCAGCTTCAAAAGCCTTAAACCGAGTTAAAAAGGCCTTATGATGGCTTCAGTGCCAATGCTAAGGAACAGAAAACAGTGCCCTCCTGTGGCCAAACTACGTTTAGCAGCCACAAAAAGAAATACAGGCGGTCGACTTAGTGACCAGTTACAAAAGGAGTGTAAAAAGCAACTTATGACCATTTTTCATACTTACGACCTTTCGCAGCAGTTCCATAATTGCATGATCAATATTCGGATGCTTGGGAACTGTTTTTTTTTTTTGATGGTTGCATCAAAAAAACCGGTAGCGGAAATTTTGAATAGTTCGGAGAACTGGCAAATACCACCTCTGGCTGGCCCCAGAGTAGGGTGGGAAGGGAGATTTTGCAATATCCTTCCCCCAGGAGTGGGGAGGGAATGGGGATTTTGCAGTATCCCTCCCCTGGAGTAGGGTGGGAATGGAGATTTTGCAGTATCCTTCCTCTGCCACGCCCGCCAAGCCACGCCCACAGAACTGGTAGTAAAAAAAAATTGGATTTCACCACTGGTCCTGGGGATAGGTGATCCCTTTTTGCGTTAAGCTAGATTCACTTAACCCCTGGGTTACTAACTTAACCAAGTGCACTGATTCAGTTAACAACGATGGGAGGAATGGTCGTAATATGGGGCAAAATTCACTTCATCTGTCTCCTTTAACAACAGAAATGTTGGGGATCCATTGCGGTCGTCAGTCGAGGACTAGCTGTACATCTTTTTAAAGGCATTTTAAGGTTAGTATTCATCGTCTTTATTATGACTAGCGTAACTTATTAGAATGATCAGGGTAATAGGAGGCCCAGGAGAGAGAAAACTTTAAAAATCCTTAAACCAAGTTGAAAATGCCTATGATGGCTTCAAATCTTAATGCCAAGGGGCAGAAAACAGTGCCCTCTTGTGGTCAGAGCAGGACTAGATTTGATAGGATAGCAGCATTCCGATATTGGTCCCTTCCAACTCTGGTTACTGTTAAAACCCCTTTAAACAGAGTTAAAATACAGTATTAGAGGAAACACTGCCGCCCTGTGGTAACATTTGGGACTGCAGCCATCGAAGCCACTTTTGTCAAGGTCTCCCGACTGTATTGATATTGGAATAAAGAATCCAGGTTTAAACGGGCATAAATGAGGCTATCTGTTTGGGTCACCTTAAAGGGAGCCAACATTCCCTGTTCAACGGGAACCCAGCAGCGGTCACTTACACTGACGGGCAGCCTGCTCACGAGCTCCCTTGGATTTCCTGCAGGCTTCCCCCTTGGCTAATGGGATTGCCATCACAGAGCGATGTGGTCATCTGATATGGTGGTTTATGACCGCGTCGCTTAGCAACAGAAATGCCTAATTCTTCGTCTTTACCCGAGGAGGACCATCTGGAGGGGCACTTTTCCAGGGAGAGTTTCTGCCCTTCATGCAACTCAGGATGGAGATTTTTCAGAATGGTTTCCGCTTCGTTTCCCTGTTCTTACAAATCTTCGGGTCATCTGTGTTGTTAAACAATGATCGAGATCGGGTCCCTATAAAAGAACGTTCCTTAAAACGCTGCCCAGCTGCTGAAGATGAGGAAGCAGCCAAAGTGATCGAAAAGGCCGAAACTGTCCCGCTTCTCTGACATTAACCAGAAACAGTCCCGGGAAAGGGGATGGAATGGCGTCTTTTTATTTCGTAAAAATGGAACAAAGATGGAAGAGAAACCAACGGCATGGAAGCGGAGGGAGGTCAGTCCCTCTGGATTTCGGATTTTTTGTTTTTTTTTTTTGTTTTGTTTTGGGCTTCCAGGTTTGTCCACGTAACGGAAGGAGAAGCCCCTCTTCTCCCCCCCTCTTCTGGCCTATTCTCGGTCCAGAAATATGTCCCCCCCAATTTGGACTTGGCGATTCGGTGGCGCTCCGAGGGTGCCAGGACTTCCGACGGGAATCCCGGGCCGCTTTGGTCGAGTCTCAGTCGGATTTCTCCTTCTCCTTCATGTGTAGAAACACGATGCTGAACAAGAACAGGCCCACCATCATCGAGAAGGCGCTGGCGTAGTACGGATAAGCGGAAGGGATGAAGCGCTCGTACTGCGTGTGTTGCAGAGGGCGGACGGACACCTGGCCACAGGGGGAATAAGGAATTAGTACCAAGGCAAGGTTGGGAACGGACTTTTCGTGACTCCACCTGGAAGGCGGTGAATTTCAGAGGTCCAAGTGACCAAAAGCAGCAGCCTGGCCTCTGTGCATGTAGTCCTTGTTTCCGACAACTATAAATGATGTGCCTAACTCGGCAACTGTCACTCTGCTAAGCAAATCTCCAAGCCAGATTCCGTGAAAGGCTCCAGCTAAGCCATAGAGATCGGTGCATCTGTAATTCAGCACTATGTCCCCCTCAACCCTCCTACAGGCAGCCCCCAAACCCATCTGGAGATGTTTTGACCTACAGGTTCCCTTGTCCCGACAAAACCCCCTTTTTATTAAGTTGCTGTGAATTCCTCTCATTCACATCCAGCGAAGTCTTTCAAGGAAGAATTTACAGTCCCAGACCTTATCTGGCTTGGAGAGCTGCCAGGCCGATATCTTCAAAACTTAGCAAGAAGTCATGAACGAATTAAGCAGACTAACTGTTTCCTGCAAACCCCACTCCCGTTGCTCCTCTTTTATTTCCTCTGGGAGGGGCCATTCACCAGCCACCTGTGGCTTTACTCCTGAGTCGCCCCTTGTTCTTTAGCTGTTTCCTTTGTCTGGCAACTCTGCGCATGCGCACACTGGGAACAGGCTTCAGCTCTTCGCCTGCCTCACTGATGTCCAACTCTGAAGGCAGCTGATAACTGTCAGACAGCCCTGGCTCCCTCTCTGCCTCTGATGCATAGCCCTCTTCAGAACCTTCCCCAGACTCCAGGACTGGCCCATGCTCCTCCCCAACCTCCTCACTGTCTGAATCTGCTCCCAGCTCCGCTGGTGGGCCACAACAGGAGAGAAGAGGGAGGCCTCCTCCACCTATCTTAGTTCCTGAGCAGAAGTAGAGAGAATAGGGATTCTCACTCAGCTACTTCAGCCTGCCAACGGTTCAGATGAGCAAGGAAGACATCGAAGCTCCACAGAAAAGCCGGTTGCTACATTTAGGACAAGTGAATTTATCTGGGTGTTTCTTCAAGGAAGTTGTGCGCCCTTGTACGTGCCCCGTGCAAACTCTGCCCAGCCAATAGTTTTAGAGGCAGCCTCATTTCCGAAGCCGCTGAAGTGTCTGCTCAAAGGGGAAGGACCTTACCTGTGTGGAAGAGTAGAGGTGCGTGTAGCCAAGACGGTTGTAGTCCACCTTGAACTGGAATACCCCGTAAACATCTGGCAGCTTGAATTGGACGCTGTACTTTCCTCCTGAAAGCCAAAGCACATTTCTGGCATCAGAGTAATCCAGAGCCCAGAAAGCTTCTCGGACCCTTCCCCAGCCTCCTGCAGGTCTACAAGCTTTGACAGGGCATCGTGGCTCTCCTGGCCACTGCTTTTAGTTTTGTGAGGCAACCCCTTCGAGATTAGCAAAAATGTATTCAAACTTAAGTCCAATTTGCTGGAAGTGCAAGCAGGCACAGGGCACTTTCCTTCACGTCTGGTGGCTTTGCCCAAGAATTAGGAAGTATTGGGAAAAAATAAGAATTTGGCTAATAGAAATAACATCGGAAAAAAACAGAACTCAAACCAGAGATTTTCCTACGAGGGATGATTAAAGAAAACTATAAGAAAGAAAGAAAGTATTTAATATTACACATAGTCACTGCAGCTAGATTGGCGCTCGCTCAATATTGGAAAACTGATCAACTGCCAACAGATCAATTGATAATCCAAAAAATCTATAATTGCGCGGAAATGGATAAATTAATGAAGGATATTCATTTTATATTATATTATATAGGTGGCATGATTGGATAACTGGTAGAAATGAGAGTAAATGTAAAATTCTGTACGATAACAATAATTAACAAATATGTACCTTTATTTATTTATTGATTGATTGATTGATTGATTTTATTAAATTTATATACCGCCCTACTCCCAAAGGACTCAGGGCGGTGAACAGTCAGATGAAATGCATATAATATAATGTTAAAAACATTTAGAATATAATAAATATTTTGGCCCAATAATTTAAAACATCCAATTTACGATAGATTTGAAACAATTAAAAAGGGAAGATTAGGCCATTAATAACGGACGTGTGACCAAAGTCACTTTTTCTTTTTATGCAATGTTGTTAGTATTAATATATATATATATTGTATATGCACGGAATAGTATTTTACTTTTATATGTTTGATAAAGTTTGTTTTTAAAAGCAAAAAAAAAAAAACGTTTTGTGAGGCAGACATCCCTGATGAACGATAAAAGCTGCTCATAGTTGGCAGCCCCTCATCACTCCAAATGCCAGCCAATCAGGGATCTGCACGCAGCCAGCTTTTTTAAAATAAGATATTGATCTTGTTTTTAACGGACAGTGTGTGGATGGGTTTCTAACTCGGCACAAAGAACTGGCACCTCTGCATCACAGGTGAAATCTACTTATCTTCCTCACAAGTTCAGAAGTGCGCGCTTGGGGGTTTGGGCCCTCTGCGCATATGCAGAGGGTAAAAAAAGGATTTTAACCAGGAAGTAATGATGATTGGGTGGGTGGAACCACCCGCCGCCATCGCTACCGTTTTAACCGAACCGGTTGCATTTCACCCCTGCTCTGCATGTCAAAAGATCAAGCTAGCGTTAAGCGAAAGCCGCCTCACCGTTTTTCTTGAGGAAGGTCCTGACAAAGGGATCGATGCGGACAAACTCCAGCTGAATATCGTCGCCATCAAAGGGAACCCACTTCCCGTCGGAGAGCTTTTCTATGACGACGCTGTACTCCTGCAACACAGGGACTCAGCGCCGGGAAAAAAAACCAAAACAAAACCCAGCGCCAGGAACTCCCGAGGTTTTGCAGTAGAGAGAAGATGCTAAGCTCTTACCACCAAGTCAGTGACGGTGTAGGCGCTTGGAGGTGACTTCTCGCCCACCCGATGGTGAGACACCTCTCCCACACGCAGCACCCCTTCCTCTTTGAAGACCCAGCGGGACAAGGCCATGGCCAGCTCGTAATTCCCCGTTTGGGGGTACCTAAAGTAGACAAGTCAGGTTCTTCAGTCTGCTTATCCCAATGTCGGGAGCTCATTTTCTCCGCCAACCCATCACTCATTGTGCTGGCTCTGCTTGCCTGGCTGGCCCATGGAAGCATCCAGCCGGGGAAGGAGGTTGGAGAAAAGACGCTGGGCTACATCTCAGGCAGCAACTGCAAGGAAGACCCTTCTAGGAGGGCACCTCAGATTTATGTCAAAGGATGCTCAAACCATCAAATTTATATAGCAATAGCACTTATATATATATATGCATGGGATGTGGTGGCTCAGTGGCTAAGACACCGAGCTTGTCGATCAGAAGGTCGGCAGTTCAGCGGTTCAAATCCCGAGTGCTGCATAACGGGGTGAGCTCCCATTACTTGTCCCAGCTTCTGCCAACCTAGCAGTTTGAAAGCATGTAAAAAATGCAAGTAGAAAAATAGGGACCCCCTTTGGTGGGAAGGTAACAGCGTTCCATGCGCCTTTGGTGTTGAGTCATGCCGGCCATATAACCATGGAGACGTCTTTGGACAGCGCTGGCTCTTCAGCTTAGAAACGGAGATGAGCACCGCCCCCTAGAGTCGGGAATGACTAGCACATATGTGCGACAGGAACCTTTACCTTTACCACTTCACAGTGCTTTCAGGCCCTCTCTAAGCAGTTTACAGAGTCAACCTATTGCCCCCAACAATCTGGGTCTTCATTTTACCGACCTCGGAAGGATGGAAGGCTGAGTCAACCTTGAGTTGGTCAGGATTGAACTCTTTGTGGTGGACAGAGTTAGCTTGCAATACTGCATTCTAACCACGGAAGGAGGGAGGGAGGGAGGGAGGGAGGGAGGGAAGGAAGGAAGATAGCAATAGCCCTTAGACTTATGTATCACTTCACAGTCCTTTTCAGCCCTCTCTAAGCGGTTTACAGAGTCAGCCTATTGCCCCAAACAATTTGGGTCCTCATTTTACCAACCTTGGAAGGATGGAAGGCTGAGTCAACCTTGAGCCTGGTGAGATTTGAACTGCCAAACTGCAGTCAGCCGGCAGTCAGCAGAAGTTGCCTGCAGTACTGTATTTCTAACCACTTGTGCCACCGTGGCTCTTATAAGTATTAGGAATTGGCTGAAATGGTTTTGTATCCTTCTTACTGCGATTTTTAAATTGCTAAAAAGATAAAGGTTCCCCTCGCGCATATGTGCTAGTTCCCGATTCGAACCGCCGAACCTTTCGATCGGCAAGCTCAGCGTCTTAGCCACTGAGCTACCGCGTCCCTCTTTTAAATTGCTACCTAGTGATTTTCCCAGAATACAGGTACTTCTCGGTTTACAACCACAATTGAGCCCAAAATTTATGTTGCTAAGTGAGAAATTTGTTAAGTGTCTTTTGCCCCCATTTTACGACTTTCCGCCTTTGTTAAGTCAATCAGTGCGGTTCTTCAATTAGTTAACAGGATGGTTAAGTGACTCTGCTTGTCAGAAGGTCCCAAAAAGGGGATCACATGACCTGGCCATCATAAATGCGAATCCGTTGTCAAGCATCCGAATGTAAATCAAGGGACCGGGGGGGGGGGGGGGGGGAATGCTGCAACGGTCACGAGTGAGAAAAGTTGCCATAAAGTCACTTTTTTCAGTGTCGTGTCAACTTCGAGTGCTAAGTGCTGTAAGTCGAGGACTCCCTGAATAAGGTGACAAAGTTTTTGTTTTTGAGAGGGATGCTGAAGAGTCTCGTTTAGAGAGTCAACCGTGCGAAAACCAACCCTGCCTTCCTGCCCCCTTCCCACATCCCAGTTTGGGAGCTAAGCCGACAACAAGAGCCGCCTGCCTTTGAGAGCCTGGTGTCGCCTTCTGCACCGACGATGTGAAAAAGGCGTCGCTGAAGAAATCCAGGGAGCCGCTGAAGACCACGCGGGCATTATTCCGGGCCTGCAAGCCGGCAATCAGAAGGGTGTTCTTTCCGACAGCATGAGGGTACTGAAAAGAGAGAGAATATTTTTTTGTACAATATTCTTCTAAATATTTGAACATTCTTAATTGCATCCTTGTTTTTTAGTATGGATTTTTTTTTAAAAAAGAAGAAGCCACGGACTTAAGTTGTGTATAGATACATGTGGAAATACATGTATCCAGCATTTAGCTGTTGGAGGGGCTGGCAGCCGACAGGCCACAACCCTAGATTTCCTGAAAAGAGAAGAATAACCCAGGATTGTGGTTTGTCGGCCGCCGGCCCCTTAAGCAGCTGAATCAGGGGAGGAGGAGGAGGCATGGGAGTCAGCGTCAGCATGAGGGCAACCTGTGAGCTCCGAGGGGGAAGACGGAATGGAGCTGGCAGACAGACAGACAGACAGAGGTGGAGTCTGGGCCGTCTCAGATGGAGAGTCAACAGCCCCCAGGTCTGCAGGTGACTGATGAGGAAGAGGAGAAACAGCTGGGTCCAGTGCCTGACGCGTGGATGCACAGAATGCAAAGGAGAGGAGAGTATTGGAAATCAATGGGCCGGTCCTCGGGACGGAAGAGCCACTGCTGCTAGCGAAGCCCCCACCCTAACTCTGGGGATAAAAGGCATGAGGTGGAGATGAATAGATGTGGCAGACAACTATTCATCTCCCCGGCCGGACGGACTTGTTAGCCTGCGGTGAGAGAGAAACTTTTTGCCGGGGCGGCTGGCGCTCCTCATAAAGGAATCATTGCTTCAACCACAGAGGGTTTGTCGTATTGGGGGAACACCCAGGAATATGGATTCAAACCATGAAGTTGTCTAAAGTCTTTCCGGAAGGAGAAAGCGTTGCCCAACAACCAACCACTGACAACAAAGGTGCAGATCAGAAGTGGAAACTGGAGATGGGTGGGTGGGTGGGGGATAAGAGAAGCCTCAAAAGCTAGCCGTTCCGAAGGAGGCTCAGCAGGCAGGCACTGCGGTTAAAAAAGGAGTGGGAACAGGGGAATCCAATGCCCCCCAACTCTTTCCAATGGATTGGGAAGCACCAAATCTCACATACCTGGGTGATAGCTTTGTCAGGAAAGAATGAATACGAAGTTGAAGAGCCGGTGAGAATGTCAAGGACCAAAGGGTTGTCAGGATCAGCCACCATCCTGGGAAGAAAAGGGTTCATGAGTGGAAGTGGGCAAGCGGTAGAGAGAGGGTGTGTGTGTGTGTGTCTCCTGCTGGGTGGGCACAGGACTTACCCAACTCCCCTGAAAAGAATGGGATTATGGGGCTTCTTCCCCACAATCGTGGGAGCCTTAAGGAGATTCTCAGGGTCTGCGACGATCAGGGTGTGCTGCAGAGGAAAAGAGAGAGACACTGCTGAACTTTCCTTAGCAGGTTTTTGACTCGATAGTCATCCCTGGGAGCAGGTGGATCGTGAGGGCAGCAGCAGCCAATTGGACCCCCTTGTGCTCTGTCCTGCTTACCTGCCCTGGGTCAGAGATGTCGTAGTTGTGATGGTCAATCACACCTGTCTTTTCCTCATCAAATTCTATCCCGCATTCGCTTCCCAATTCTCGAAGGGGATCACCTAAGGACGATTAAAAAGCCTGTTTGTTCCTTTGTACTAAAAAGGGAGCGCCTTTTCCTCTTATCTGCCACCTAAGAGGGTTTTTAATATGCTGGGGAGACCCTTGCAACAAATCCATCTGTACCGTCGGAAGGCACCAAAGTCCTCGACTTTCTTTTTTTAATTAATCTCACCGCATTTTTCGGAGTATAAGACACTCCGGACTATAGGACGCACCTATCTTTTTTGCTGAGGAAAACAAGAAAAAGAAATCTGCCTCCCAGCAATTTTGCCGCCTTGCAGCAAACAGCCTGCTTTACTTTCATTTTCGTTTTCAGCATGGCTTGATTAGCACAAGAAAAAAAAAAATCTGCTCCCAGCAATTTACTTCCTTGCAGCAAGCAGCAGAGGCCCACACAAAACAGCTGAGAGGAAAACAGCTGAGAGTCTGGAGGCCGATCCAATCAACTTGTGCTAATTAGGCTGTGCTGAAGCTGGAAGGAGCTGTTTCTTCTTGCTGGAAGGAGTTAAACTGCTGGGAGACAGAGGCCAAAGGGTGGGGGCTAGTGGGTGGGTGGGACTACATTTGGTGTATAAGACGCACCTAAATTTTCATCCCCTTTTAGGGGGGAAAAAGGTGCATTTTATACTCCAAAAAATACCATATTTTATAAAAAGAGGCAGACTTTTTTTTTTTTAATTTGATTTATATGCCGCCCTTCTCCGGAGACTCAGGGCGGCTTACAATGCGTTAAGCAATAGCCTTCATACTTTTGTATATAATTTATACAAAGTCAGCTTATTGCCCCCACAAACTGGGTCCTCAATTTACCCACCTTAGAAAGGATGGAAGGCTGAGTCAACCTTGAGCTTGGTGAGAATTGAACTCGCAGTAATTGCAGGCAGCTGGATGTTAAATGCTACCTTAGTAGGAGGCATTAGCCTCCTACGCCACTCAGGCCCCTAGAACTACATGGCCCAGAAGCAAGTGTAACTGCCTGTCCCTGACAATAGCTACAAAACAGAAGGGATGAATAACGATCGGTTACTTTTCTCCAGCAATATAAAGCTTTTACTTTCCACAAACTGCTTAAAACCCGGATGTTCTCCCAGGCCTTAAGTAGGATGGACTTTTGTTGTTTGGCATTGGCCGGCCTTGATCGAAATAATAAAAAAGAATAAAGGGGGAAAAAAATTATCTTTTTAAGCTGAAGACAAATCTGCTCCGCTGCGCCTGTTTCACTGACCGATATCTGAACTGGCAGCGACAAGGACGTTTCCACCCCCATCAATGAAAGCAGCAATCGTCTCCACGTTGATGTTGCCTCCAAAATCTGAAACACAATGACCGGGAGGGTTCATTTTCTTGTCACAAGGTCAAAATGTTTACAGTAATACAGTATACCGGCTAGCAAGTATAAGCGAATAACAATGAAGGCCTGACAAAGGAACAAGCAGCTCTTGTGCTTCAGTGGGCATTCTCAGCTCTGCCTGTCATGTATTATTATTATCTTGTTACTGGTATTATTACTATTACTAGTCCTGTTATTGCAGTGGTGAAATCTAAAATTAGTTACTACCAGTTCTGTAGGCATGGCTTGGTGAGTGGAATGGGGGGGTTAGGCCAATTATTATTATTATTATTTTACTTTTAAAACCATTTTTTACAAATGCTTTCAAAAGGCTCTAACGATCCCAGCTGAGTTGCCTGATCCTCAGAGGGTTTTTTTCCTTTTAAATGCCTCTGCTGATCAGGCAACTCAACTTGGATCGGCAGAGGCATTTAAAAGAAAAAAAAGGGTTTTTTGGTTTGGACAAAACTCAGCAGCATTTTTTCATGCGGCTGTTGACAAAAATAGGATCGCCAACATCCGATGATGGAACATGGCACAAGAAAATATTTATTTCTTCCTCCACAATCTCGACTTCCATTTGCAAATCACGATTATTATTATATACTTCATTCATTAAACATGAAACTCAGTTAACTGAATATTTAAGAATGGACCACAAGTAGTATTAACTGGCACTGATGGTTGATACGGGTTGCTGCCAGCGTCCTAGATATCAAACAAGTATCATCATCATCATCATCATCATCATCTTTTATTCATTAAACATGAAACTCAGTCAACTGAACATTTAAGAATGGATCACAAGTAGTATTAACTGGCACTGATGGTTGATATGGGTTGCTGCCAGCATCCTAGGTGTCAACCAAGTATCATCATCATCATCTTCCTCTTTTATTCATTAAACATGAAACTCAGTCAACTGAACATTTAAGAATGGATCACAAATAGCATTAACTGGCACTGATGGCTGATATGGGTTGCTGCCAGTGTCCTAGGTATCAACCAAGTATCATCATCATCTTCTCCTCCTATGATTACTATTACTCTTTTATTCATTAAACATGAAACTCAAGTCAACTGAACATTTAAGAATGAATCACAAATACCATTGGCTGGCACTGATGGTTGATACAGGTTGCTGCCAGCGTCCTAGGTATTGACCAAGTATCATCATCATCATTTCTTTCTCCTATGATTACTATTACTCTTTCATTCATTAAACATGCAAGTCAGTCAACTGAACATTTAAGATTGGATCACAAATACCATTGACTGGCACTGATGGTTGATACGGGTTGCTGCCAGCGTCCTAGGTATTGACCAAGTATCATCATCATCATCATCTCCTCCTCCTATGATTACTATTACTCTTTCATTCATTAAACATGCAACTCAGTCAACTGAACATTTAAGATTGGATCACAAATATCATTGACTGGCATTGACTGATACGGGTTGCTGCCAGGTATCAAGCCAGTATCATCACCACCATCATTGATTTCGCCACCTGTGCCACTCATCATCGCTTCCCCCCCCCCTCACAGGCGCCAACGGCAAAGGAAGAGCCGAGGAGCCACTTTCGAGTGATGGGGGGGGGCGGGGCGGGGGCTCCGCCTCACCTTCCACCGAGGGGGAGAAAACCACCAGGTTGTCGTAGAGGAACTCCCCGTACTTGATGAGGGACAGGCCGGGGTCGTCCGCCGTCCGGAAAGTCAGGTCAAAACCTCGCTCTGCAGGGGAAAGAAATAAAAGAGTGGAGGGAGGCCGCGACCCCTCCGGGGAGGGAAGCCGGGAAGCCCTTGGAACCCCCTCCGCCGCGCCCCCCACCGCCTCCGGACCTGCCAGGCCGCGCAGGAAGAGCGAGTGCGTGTCCTTCAGGTTCATGTTCTCCAGCAGCACCAGCGTTCGCGGGCCTCCCCCGCCGGGCGCCGCAGATGCAGCCGCCGCCACCAGCCCTGTCACCAAGAACAGCACCGCCGCCGCCATCTTCTCTCTTCCCTCGCTGGGCGCCCCGGAAGCGAACCCGCCTCCCCCCCAATGAGCTCACAGACCCCAGCCGGAAGAGGCGGGCCGGGCCTCGGTGAACCAATGGAGAAAGCGGAGGAGGCGGGGCCCGCCCGTCCTCGTGAGCTAATGAGAAGGAGACACCTCCGTCCGTCGCTCCGCTCAATGTTATCGAACGCGCCGCGCCAGGTGGACGTCGCCCCGCCTCTTTTGTCGCCGGGAGCCAATCGGCACACAGGAAGCGTGGGACGGCCAATGGATCGCCGAGGGGAGCGATCGTTGCCGTGGTAACAGAGGCGCGCCCGGGTTCGCTTTCTCTTCCAGGAAGAAAACGACGCGCAGACTTCGCATTTGAAATACAAATATATAGATATCTATTTATATATATATGATTGCAGGACATCCCTGTACAAACGGTTTTGCACCTGTTAAATATAAGCAATGCATCTTCACCACTGAACACAGCAGCCCTGGAGAAAGCAATACACTGTTTCCAATAAATTACTCACATACAGGCATATTTAGCTTCTTATAAATAAGGGCAGGGGGCCATCACTATACAGACCACGCAGAAATCCAGGCTCCTGATCAAAGGCCTTTGCCCCCACTCCCCAATGCAGAGACTGGAGAAGAATCGGCCAGGAGTGCAAAGGCAGAGAGGCTCAGTATGGCACCCTGGCCAGCCAAGCTGACTCCCATATGTGCTGTCAGCCCAAGATACCCCATGGCACTCCCTAGATGGGGTGTGGGGTCCCAGTCAACTGCGTGCATCAGCCCTGACTCCAGCAGGGCGGACACGGCAGGAAATAACCCTGAATTACGACACGATGAGAGGAAGAGGCATCCTCTGCGCACAATCCAAAAAGAACCACAACAAAGCCAAGCCACGAGAGTGAGCGGGAAGGGTCAACCAGGGTCTCTGTCCTCTTCGGATGGCAGAAGCACTTAAGAGAAGGACTGGGCTGAGCATCCCTCCACCTCGTGCTGCACAGCCAGAGACCGACTGCCCCCAAACAGCCATGAGGACTTCCGGCGAGTTCGCTCTTCTCCCCAGAGATCTTCGACCGAATTGTCTTGCTCCTCATAACAATGGTTGATTCTTCCTGCACCTAAGGAGCAGAACAGGCCTGCACGAACCCCGGAGTAATTGTCTAACAAAGCTTCCATACTGGGGAATTCTATATTCAAATGCTTGAGGGAGGGGGGAAGGGAGAAAGAGAGAGAGAGAAAGAGAAAAGAAAAATATGACAAAACTGTACCACTTTTGTTCCATGACATAAATTGATATTGCAGAGTAAATCAGCACGGGGAGGTACTGCAAGTGAAACAATGCCCAATTTAAAAGAGAAATTAAAAACAACAATGGAAACATGAGCTTAAGGACTGAAGAAAGGAAGTTTAGTTCGGTGAGGCTTTGGAAATGTGTGCTGTTGGTCAAAGGAGGGGAGAAAACAGCACTTGAAAACAGCAAGGCCATCCTTGCAAGGAAAAAGGGATCATGTAGATAAAGTAGACTAGCAAACATTCTTACAGCAAGCAATTATTTTGATAACATCGCCACCTTTCCCAATTCTCTCACCTCAACCGAGTACTTTCCTAGCTGGCTGCGGTAAATTTGATATGGAACGACACCACAGCGGGTCCTCACTGCCAGGCACCACTGATGGGTAGATCCTGACTCAGCCCACAGAAGAAAAGCCCCCAGCATGTCATTCCTTAGCAGGGCCAGGCCGGCATCTCTGGAAGGCAGAGCAAAATGCAGGAAGCAGGGGGCTGAGCAGAATGGGTATGTGGGTGTGTCTCTGCAATCTCACCCAGAGGGGCACTCAAGACCCCCGATGCCTCCACGCAAAATCCAGCAACCATCCATAGCTGCCGTGCACCAGCAAGTCCTAGGTCTGCTGGTGGGGTGGGCAGAATCGCTTAGGAGGGTCCCAGTGCCATCCGGGGGAGGAGGCCGCCCCCCTCCTAACCTGTTGATGCCCGCAAAGGACCACACACTCTCTCTCAGATCGTTCTCGTTTTCTGGCAGGTGAAGCAAGCTCCCTTTGCCATCGCAGCTGGAGGAAACTGGAACCAAGGTACACAAAAAGCCGGATTTGGAAGGTTTCGTCAAGGTTGTCGCCTAACATGAAAATGTGGCACTGGGGGGAGCAGAGGGTCTTGTGCTAGTGGATTTTGGCACCGATCCAGCTACCCACGCTCGGTTGCTGTTCTGCTAAATAACAGCCCGGCGGGCATGTTATTTCAACCTACAATAATTTTGTGAAAGCTTTTTCCTCATTGCCGGGAAGAAAGCAAAATCGTCCTTTCCCTTGGCAAGATTTTATCTGCAATGCGGAGCTTCCAAGGTTATCAATGAAGCCTCTGTGCCCCTTTCCTTCCTGGCTTCCTACTCTTTCCTATTTCTACCCGCCTCCCCCCGCCCCCTCCAGGCTCCCCAAATACTCACATCCTTCCCAGGCCCCTTGCTGAGAGGCCGCCTCAAAGGTACAACCTCGGTAGGCCCCGGAACGGAGAATCTTGCTGCGAATGGCCTTCTTGCGTACCAAAATTGGGGAACAATAGGGGTTTCCAGGACGGGCATTGCCCATGCTGCTGCTGCTGCTTTCCTCCAGGTCCAGCCTCTCTCTCTAGGGGCACAAGCAGGGCAGGTGCTAAGCAAGGGAGGCAGGGACTCCAGGGGCCTGGTCCAAAACTGGAGGCCGTTTTGCATTTAGTAGATACAAACTAGCTGCGGGACACTTATTAATTTTGTTTTAATGGGTTTTAATGGGAATTTTAGATTCTTTTATTGTTTGAATTTTAATTTGGATTTCTTGTTGCTTATTGCTGTGAGCTGCCCTGAGTCCTGGTGGAGAAAGGGCAGCATATAAGCCCGATAAACAAACAAACAAACAAACAAACAGTCCCTTGGTTCCCTTGATTCTCAACTCTCGACTGAAAGAACCAGGGCTTGCTTGACCTGGAAGTTAAGATCCTTGGAGGGCCTGAAGGTTGGACACGTCTCAGGGGCTCCCAGGCTGCTTCTGCTGCAGAAGAGGTGAGCTAGGGGAGGCCGAGCCCACTCACCACGCTGACCGAGGTCCCGAATTCTGTGGGGCAGGGCAGCCTCCGGAAGGACACCAGGGCGTTGACATTCTGGGAGACCTCCTCGGGATTGAGGGATTCCCAGACCACCTGGCTGTCCAAAGAGACGCCCAGGAGCTTCCCGGAGTCTCGCTGGGCAGAGCCACCGGAAGAGGACCAGTCCTGTTCTTCGGGGTGCAGGAGAAGGTAGCCCAGCTGGAAGAAGCGGCAGAGGAGGTAGTGCAGCGCCTGGACCTGGCAGGGTGAGGAATGGAGGAGGCTGAGTGCCTGACTAATGCTCGCCCTTCCTCTGGGTGCCCGCAGCCATCGCCGGGGCTTTTATTGCCTTGCCAGCCACCACCAGGTGACTTGGGAGAGCCTGGGTGAAGCCTTCCACCTGGTCTTGCCAGACAGCCTTGCCTGAGCAAGAGCTGGATCTAGACCCAGCATCAAGGAACGTCGCCCACGAACCTCTCCAGTATGGTTGCCCACGAAGAGGTGGCAGAAGAGGCTGCCCCGAGCTCCGCGCGGGTTGCGGGCCAGGAAGGCGAACTGGCGATCGGCGGGCCTGCAGGTGCTGTAGGCGAGGCGTTTGAGGGCGTGGGCCATGAGCGGAGCCTGCGGGCGAGAGAGCATGGCGGGGCCCTGCTCAGCCTCTGCCCCGTCTGCCCCTCTCGCCCGCCAGGTTGGAGGCGCGCCCGCCCTACCTCGCCATCACGTCCGAGCATCTTCAGCCCCTGCAGGCAGAAGCGCAGGAGGACGGAGCGCCGCCGCGGACAGTCCTGCGTGGCGGGAAAAAGAAAGAAGGGCGAGAGGGACGGAGCGGGGAGGCACCGGCAACCGGAGCCGCCAGTCCAGTCCCGTCTCCCACCCGGATCCACCCACCCGGTCTTCAACGAAAACCACCGCGCACCTTCAGGAGCTGCAGCCGCTGATGGACGGCTTGGCCCGCCCGGGGTAGATCGGTGTCTTCCACGGCGAAAGAACCCACGTACTGCGGCAGAGGAAGCGCGCATCAATTCAGCCCGGCTCCCCTTCGCCATGCCCGGCTGCAGCAGCAGTCCCGCCGGCCGCGCATCCACCTCACCTCGGCCGGCTTGGTCAGGACCCGGCCGGCTCTCGGCTCCGGTCCCCGCCCGGTCGGCTGCCTCTTCATGGCGCGGCTCTGCCCGGCCCCCGGCCAGGAAAAAAGGACCCGCTCCGATCTCCGCGATCGCTCGTGGCCGGCCACCTGTTCCGCCCCCGCACCTGGCCGGCCAATCAGGCGGAAGACAGGCCGGCAGAGGCCCCGCCCTTTTCGCCTCCCTCTGCCCTCCCCACCCACCCACCCCCCTTCGCCCCCAGCCCCAAAAGAACGACGCGCAGTCCAAAAAAAGAAAGCGGCTCTCCGGAGTTCTTAAGCTTTTATTTCTGCAAAGAGAGAAGCGACCTTCGCTCTGCGGCTCTACATCAGCGATCGGGATCGTTCTCCGGGTCGAAAAACGGGGGGAGGGGAGGGGGGGCAAAGAAGGGGGTGAAACGACCCCCTTTTCAAGGGAAAGCAGCTCAAAGGCCCCTTCGAAGGAAACGTTTTGCACCGACTGGCCGCGGGGGAGGAGAGGGAGAGACCGTCACGGGCGGAGGGGGCGACTAAGCTGAATAACAGAACACTGACTGGGGAGGGGGGGGAAAGAGGGAGGGAGGGAGGGAGACAGCCTTTGGCGCCCCCCCCCCCAGGAGAAGGGCTGCTGGCTGGCGGGGGGGGGGTCTTGGGAGGGGAAAGGGGGCCGAGATCAAGGAGAGAAGGGGGGAGGGGGGGGGTCTGTTTCCACTTCTAAAAATATAAAAATCTTTCCAACCGGTTTCAAAAGCCCCCAAGCCCAGATGCACCCTGTACAGATTATATATTTTTATTTTTTAAACTTGTTTAGAAAAAAGAACAGTCCTGTGTTTGGGGGGGGGAAGGGGGGAGGGAGAGGGGGATGGATTGGAGGAAGAAAGGAAGCCAGACTCTGTGGGGAGGGGGGGGGGAGAGAGCAGACGGGGGAGGAGAGGAGGCTGCAAAGGCACAGCAGGAAGGATCTGGATCTACCTGCTGATGCGAGACCCAGAGGCTGGCTGGGGGGGGGGGGGCTCGGGGGGGGGTGGGGAGAAGGTGGGAGTGCTGCGGTTCTCCACTGTGGGGAGGGGGAGGGGGAAAATGGGGGGGGGAGACAGATGGTGAAGCCTCAGAACTAAATTACAAACAGAAGGGGGGGGCTGTACTTATAAAAGAAGGGGGGCCCCTAAGCGGTGCCCCCACCCACCACCCACCCACCCACCGGCTACTTCTTGGCTCTCAGCGACTTCCGCATGGTAGTCTTGCTTCTCTTCCCGGAGGGCTTCCGGTCCCGCTTGGCACTCGCCGCGGACGCCGCGGCCGGCTTCTTCTTGGCGGCCGGGCTGGTGCTGGAGAGGCTCTTGACCGCCGGCCGGGGGGGCACGGCTTTGCCTTTCTTGGCCTTCGGGGGTGGTGGAGGGGGTGGAGGAGGCGGTGGCGGTGGAGGCTTCGCTTTCCCACGGTGCGCCACGGGAGCCTTCCGGGCGGCGGGCTTGGCCTCCCGTCGCTTCACCAGGGGAGGGGCTCTGTTCCGGGCTTTGGGGGGGGGCCGCTTTGGCATCCTGCCCAGGGGAGCACAAGATCTCAGGCCGCCGGATGCCGCCGGTGCGGAAACACAGAAGCATCCGAGCCTCACCAGCCTCCTGTAACGCCCAGGCTGCCCACGGCCACCGACCCACTGACCCAGCATCTGTGGGGCACCTACCTCTTCTTTGGAGGCGGCTCGTCTTCCTCTTCTTCCTCCTCTTCTTCCTCGTCATCGTCATCTGTCTCTTCCTCTTCCTCCTCCTCTTCCTCTTTGTCCTCCTTCTGTTTCTCGGGAAACAGGATGCCGGGGCTAGGGAGAGAAGGGAGGTCACCCCAAGGAAGAGCCCATCCTGGCCAGCAGCCAAACAAGGACGGAATAAACAGGCTGCCCCAATTCCCCAGCCAGGCAGGAGGGAGGGATCCGGCAGGGCCGGGCTCCGGCTGCCCCAGACTCACCTTGGATAGTAGGGGAAACATAGCTGGAAAGTGCCACTGAAGCCCTTGCCGGAGATCTGCTCCATCCAGCCGTACTTCTCGCACTTCTGCAGAGTCCTCTTCAGGAGGTGGACTACAGGGGGCACAGAAAACGGTATTGGAGGGGGTGGGGCGTCAGAAAGCCCACCCCAGAGGGCCCCGTGCCAAGTCTCCAAATCCAAGGCAGAGGCAGGCAAGCTGGCAGGCATCCAGAACTCAGAGCCACTGACTATGTGGCTCGGTGGCTAAGAGCTTGTCGATCAGAAAAGTCGGCAGTTCAGCGGTTCGAATCCCTAGTACAGGGGGGCGAGCAGGCGGCTGGACTAGGTGACCTCCGAGGTCCCTTCCAACACTTTGTTACAGGAGTAGCATCTCAGCCCAAAGAAGAGACCCATCCGGCGGGATTTTAAAAGGCCGGAGGACAACGGACTGCCGTTTTGGCCTGGCCTGAGTGTGGCGGATGGTTCCCCCCGGGGATGGGGGTGGGGGCAGGAGATGCACCAGCCACCTGGGGAGCAGCAGTGGCCGAGTGCCTTTCCCCAGTGGCGCTGCCACTGGTCCTACCCTGGAGGCTAGAGTTCGTGCCAGGGTGCTTCTCCAGGACGTATTTCTTGAGAGCGGTGGTGGAGCAGGTCTTGGGCTCGTTCATGGCTGCGATGGCGGAGAGGATGGCGTCCTCCATCAGGCTTCCGCCCAGCAACGGCTTCTCCCCCGACTTTTTCAGCTGGTGCACACAAGGAGGAGGAATGGGCGACTCGGGCGAGAGGAAGTGGAAGGGAAAGAGAGAAACACCCCCTCCTCCTCCCAGGTCCGTTCGAGCCCCAATTCCCGGGGAAGTCTCCCTTACCCACCTGGAAGGTGCCGGAAGCACCCTTGCCCGTGATCTGCTCCAGCTGACCCTTCTCCACTGCCCGCTGCAAGGCGTTCTTCAACAGCTGGGGCCTAAAGGGGAAGGCACAGAGGGGCTGGCTGGCTGGCTGGTCCTGCAAAAAGGGCAGGGGAAGTGCCGACCGCCTCTCCCCCGCCCCGGGAGCTCAGCGTTGCTCCCCCCTTGGCCATGGCGGTCATGCCCGTTTCCGGGCGCCTTACCGGATGTCCACCTTCAGCTTGGGATAATATTGGGACACATATTTTTTGATCAGGCTGTAGGAGGCCTCCTTGGGCTCACAGAGGCGGGTGAAGGCCAGCGGGAGGACGTCCTCCAACTTGACGTGCTGCTCCGCGCTGGAGGCCGACAAGCTCCGCTGAAAAGGAAAACGAGCCGCA
The DNA here is from genome assembly GCA_030761175.1 of Masticophis lateralis. Classification (NCBI taxonomy): domain Eukaryota; kingdom Metazoa; phylum Chordata; class Lepidosauria; order Squamata; family Colubridae; genus Masticophis; species Masticophis lateralis. The sequence continues at coordinate 8,053,274 of JAUDYJ010000016.1, forward strand.
AGGGATGAAGCTCCACCCAGGGAGGCTGGCAAGCCGTTTCAAGAGTCCCAAGGTGGGGCTTAAGGCCCCTTCGGTCTTCCATCAGGTCAGAGGTAGCTGACAGTGGCCTTCCCTCCTCCGCCATCCAGATGAGGGTCTGCACCTGTGGGATGTCTATGGAAGAAGATCCCCCTCCCTGAGGGAAGCAGTTGGCTCAGACTCTGGAGGCTCTGGGGCATGGCTAACTCCGCCGGACTTACCTTCCGGTCTTTGGCCTTGGAGCCCGCTTTCCCTGAGTTGGGGGCCACCACAAAGCTTCCAGATGCTCCTTTCCCTTTCACCTGTCCCAGGAAGAAAAGAAAAAAAAAAAGTGGGGGGGCCGTCAGGCTGGAAGCAAAACCTCCTCCAAATGCAAAGGGCGTCTAACGTCCCCACCCCAAGTTGATGGAGTAGAGGGAGGTGGGGGCGAAAATGCGCAGACATTTATCCGACTTGGCCAGGTCTGCCTGGGGTGAGATGGGGTGGCTCATTCCAGAAGCCAAGCTGGAACTGCTCTTGGCCTTCGAACGCCAGTGCGCCTTCAAGGGCAGGCCAGTCTGTAGCTCCCCCAGTTCTTACCTGCCGGATGACCCCCCGCTCGAGCTCCCTCTTCAGGGCCTGCTTCAGGAGGTACCCCCTCCGCTCCAGGTCCAGCGAAGTGTACCTGCTGATGATGTACTTTCGGATGGCGACCACCGACGCCCCGCCTTTCTGATAGCACGCCTGGGAGGGCGAGAAGGGCGTGTGGGCAGCTCTCTCCCGGCATCCGTCTTGGCGGACAAAATCATTGAGAGGTCTTTCTGCCCACCCCACCCCACCCCTCCAATCCTCACTTTGATTGCTTCGATCAAAATGGCGTCCATCTTGGGCCGAGAGGAAGCTGCCATCTGTGTCTGTTTCTGCGCTCTGGCTAACTGGCTGGCCGAAAGAGTGGCCCAGGCGGGAATGGTTTTCTTCACTTTCTTCTCTTTCTCCTTCTCCTTCTCTGCATCCTTCTCCCTTGGCGGATGAGGAAAGAGGTGAGTGGCTTGGTGGCAGGCCAAGGCAGAAATGAGCTGACAGCTGCCTTTCTTGAAAACCCGTTCCCATAGTACGACCCCATGTTGCCCGTCTAAGGGCCAGCAAACCCGTGTTAGAAGCTGCCCCCTGTCAGACCTGTCCCAGCCTGATCCCTTAGGGAAGAGAAACCCTCGACTCCCACTTGGTTGAAGTGAAAGGTGCTTTTAATAAGAGATGCTGGAGGAACCTGAGTTCCTCGCGCCTCAGCACAAAACTCCTTCATTCCCAGCCCTTCCCCCATGACCAGTCCAATCCCAGCCAATGCAATGCTGCCGAGATGTTTTGGAAACACAGGTGTTTGAGCTCGAAACTTTCCGCACTCGGGGCACAGCGCCCCAAAGATGCCTGGCACAAACCAGTTCGATATTGATCTGCTTTTCTTGAACTGTTCATTCCTTCCCCCCTCATCTGAATTCTCACATAGATGCATACAGGTTTATTGCTCATTTGTCCCCCTCCATCCCTCCCCCCTGCCCGGTCCTTTGATGAGAGGACGCCAGAGAGGTGCCAAACTGAAGATGGTGAACCTGTGCCACTGCCCCAAGTGGGGCTCAGTCCCCTATTTCAACAGGAAGAAATAAGGTGCCACCTAGTGGACTGAGGCAGCAACTTGTGGCCCGGGGGGCTTTGAACTCCTGAGCCCCCATGCCAAACCGCTGGGTCACAGGGGCGTGGATTGCATTGTGGGGGGCAGCAAGCACATGGTGGACACTGGGTCCTTTCTAATAAGGGCCCTCGCCCTCTTGGCCTCTGCAGCCCGTCTTCCTCTTCCCTCCCACACTAAGTCTTCCTGCTTTCCCCCCCCCCCGCCCCCCCCCCAGGTTTCTTACTCCTTCTTGGCTTCCTTGGCAGGCTTCACATCTGCCTTCTCCTCCTCCTCGGCCTCCTTCGGCTGCTCTGTCTCAGCGGGGGCAGCCGGGGGTGCCTGATTCTCTTGTTCCTCCACGGTGGAGGCAGATTCTTCCGAGCTGACATCTGGTTCTGAAGGGAAGGGGGGGAAAGGGCAAGCAATGGCAAAAGACCAGACACTCCCAGTTGAAGAAGAGCCCTTGGGCTTTCCAGCAAGGCCAAGTATAGCCACTTGGGAAGAGCAAAGCGGCCACGGATCCTCTGCAGAGATCCTGCAAGATCTGGCCTTGGCAATTCCCAATGAACAAGGTTAAGTGGGGGATGAGAGAATCCCTCCTGCTGGAGAGCTGCAGTCCTCCCCCTGCTCTGCCCTGCAGCTGCAACTCTCAGGGTTAAGCCTCAGATCCCAGACTGCCCAACCCCCCACTCCTAGCTCAATATAGTGCTGGCAGGTTGACTATCAGGGCTCCTGTCAAACAAGTCTCTAAATGGCAAAAACGTGTTAAGTTTAGAGCTCAGTGCAACATATTTTATGTCAGACCTGCCTCTTAGGGAAGTAAAAACTCTCGATCCCATTTGAAGTGAAAAGGCGTCTTTTCACTAAGAGATGCTGATTGCAGGAGAGTTGAGCAGAAACTAAAAAATCCCTCAACTGTCAATCTCTCCCCTCACTTATCCCCATAATAAAAATATACACCGTTTTTATTGCCCATTTGACATCCTCCCCTTTCCCTTGTTCGATCAATGGCAGAACATCGGCAAGGTGCCAAGCTCATGCTGGTGGATCTGACACTTTGGCTCGGGCCAATAAGGCCTGCTCGATACAAACTACAACTGGGGCAATGTAATGAAGCTAACTGAATCCCCTTTATGGGCGGCGTAAAAGTTAATTAATTAAATTGGAGGTATCTTTTCGGCCTCTTTTAAGGGCTACAAACATCCTTGGTTCACAGCCTAAAATGATGCTCACCCCTTCCCACCTGAGCCAAGGACTTGGCAGTGACTCAGGAGGCCCAACATGGTAATCTCCACATATACCTGCTAAGACCATCTCTCCCCCCCACCCCACCCCCCGCAGCGGTAAAGGTGAGACTGGGGAAAAGAAAACAACCCCTCTTTACCTGGCTTGGTTTCCTCAGGTTCAGCAGACTTGCTTTTGGGAGGAGTTTCCCGAGAAGAAGCGTTCACCGCTCGGCGGATCGGCATGGCTCCGTCTTCGACTGTCTGGGAAGGGAGCAAAGCGTCACGAGAAGCCTGGAAAAGGAGGCCCCCCCCGACAGGCTGAGGAGAACCCCACTGCCACCTCTCCTTTGAGCAGCTTGCCCATCTGAGAAGAGAGGTGACTGTGCTCGGGATCATCAGCAGGTTGGAGGGTCCGCAGCTTCCTGCTTCCCACTTCACAAGCATTTTTGCTCCAGTTCAGAACGACACAGGGGTGGGGGGTGTGGGAGAGGAGGGAAGCACTGGGGAAGCAGGAAAGGAAGGGGTCAACACCTGGTAAGGAAGGGCGGATGGAGCCCAGCTGAGATTCCTAGAAGCAAGAGGGAAGAAACAGCACAAGGTCCCTTGCAAAGGGCCAATCCAGGGGGCAAGCGTGGAGAGGGGTCAGCCCCTACCTCACTCAACTTGTCCAGGGGAGCTCCTGTTAAGAGTGGAACTGCCTTACGGTGTGCGGGATCGGCTTCAGACAGCTCAGTCGCCATTTAAAATTAATGTCTAGCCTCAACGTGAGGGTAACACACTTTGGAGGCCCAGGGCTTAACCTCAAGGGGAAGGAGGACTTCCTAACAGAAGTGCAAAAAAAAAATAAAATAAAATAAGATTTGGTGTGAAAGGAGGTTATCAAGAACAAGGAAACAAAACAAAAAATATATATGTCTTAAACCAAATTTAGCTCCCTTTCACCTGATAGAGTTACAACAAAATTAAAACAGCAGCAGAAGTGGCACTCACATAGAAGCAGCAGCTCCCTTTTTGGCTGTTACTTAAACTTAGGTAGCTAAGCTGAAACCACTTCCGAGGACAGGCCCCTTCGCTAGCAAGGTAGGACACGATGCAGGACACAAGACAGCCAAGCAAGGGAAGGGGACTGGACACCAAGAACCAGGTGCACCCTCCCCACAGAGGGGGACCCAGTGGGGAAGAAGCAGCTAGACTGAAGCAAGTTCCAACCATGGGGCATTCTTATGTCATAGGGACACAAAGGCCAACCTTCACCCGAAGCTCAAACGGGAGCAAAGTGGAAGCAGCCAAAAAAACAGAGAGATGATGTTGTATTCCAACCAAACACAGGGCATCCTGAAACTTCTAAAAACAACCCCAAATGTCCCCACCAGCTGTCACCATCGCCTCTTGCCACCCCAGATCAAACTCCAAAGAGGTCCTTTAATAAACGGAAAGGTAGGATGGCAGAGTAATATGACTTAGGTGAAATATGACACTCAGGAATCCAAGGGGGGGGGGGAAACAATGCAAGGCAACACTCCCCTCCCATTCTGAGATGACAGAAACAATACAAAAATGTTTTTTGTTTTTTTTTAGGATTACAATTCTAATAATGGCTGCGGGCCTCTTCCCATCCTCCTCATAAGTGGAAGAAATGATGCGAACAGGATGGGCTTTTTAAAAAAAATAAATAAATGAAGTTTCCAGGATTAGATTTCTTAAAGAGAGAGAAAGAGAGAGAGAGAGAGAAAAAACATAATAATCTGTTAGTGCTCCCTTTTCAAGGAGGGAGCCTATTTAACCCTGAGGAAAAAGCATAACGTAACCTTAACATTTATATCCGATTTCTCTTTTACAATAGCTCTATTTCTAACACAGACACTTAGCATTTTTGTGCGTGTTCCTGCTTCACTAAAAAGTCAAACATTTCTGCCCTTCAAAAAATCCTCTGAAGCATCGGCACAAGACACACTGAACCCGAGCAATGCAATTTTAGTCCGACAGCACAAAAGCCAAGTTGCAAAGGGTTATTATTTTTTTCCCCTGACGGCCTGCCTTGGAAGCCAGAAACCCCCATCCACCCACCCACTCACCCACAACCACCTTTCCGCACAATGCACGCAAGACTATTTACACTTGGAAAGAAAACAAGAAGCCATACTTTGCCCCCCTCCCACTCAACGAATGCAAAAGAACAACTTTATTCCCCCCCACCCCCCCATAGCAAAAATATAAAAAAATAAAATAAAAACCACACAACAGTAATATCCCTTTCCCAAAAAGGATCCCGGGATCACATCATTTGGAGCTTTGTCAGCTGCAATAAATCAGAGGGGGGAGGGAGTTGAGAGGGGAATTGTAAGCTAATAAAAGATAACCAGGAGCATCTGAATCCTCTCTGCAGGCAAGTCGGTTGTATAAAATGTGAGGTTTGCCAAGCGAGCTTTCTGGAAACGAAAATAAAATGTTAAAAAAAAAAAAAATCTTAAAAAGAGCGAACTGACTCCTGTCTGGGAAAAAACAAAACAAAACTGGGGTCTCTTTTCACACTTAAAGCCTGTGGGAGGCTATGGTGGGGTTGGTTTTTTTTCTTTTTGCAAAAAAGGTTGCACAGCCTCATTTAGCAACCGGGCATTTTATACATTTTACACCTGCTATCTTCGTACAGGGTTTGACAAAGTGATCAAATGACAAATCACCAATAAAGGAGGAGGGGAGAGGCGGAGGGTCGGGTGGGGGAAAGATGGATGGTCAATCCCTTGTCTCCCCCCCTCATTTCCCCACCCCTGCTCATTTCCCCACCCCCACCTCATTTCCTCACCCTACCCACCCCTCATTTCCCTCCCAACCTCCCCCTCATTTCCCCCCCCTCATTTCTTCCCCCCCACCCCCTCATTTCCCTCCCAACCTCCCCCTCATTCCCCCCCTACCCACCCCTCATTTCTTCCCCCCCACCCCCCCCCTCATTTCCCTCCCAACCTCCCCCTCATTTCCCCACCCACACCCAAACAACACCCCCCCCCCTCATTTCGTCCAAGCGGCATCTCAACAGCCAGGAATCCAGGCCGCTGCGGGGTTGTTGCTCCGAGGCTTTAAACGGGGGGATTCTGACGGCCCGTCCCGGGTGGGAGTGATGGTGGTGGGGGTAGCAATTGCTTCTTCCTACGGCGGGAAGGACAAGCCAGCCCACCCCCCTCTCTCCCTCCCTCCCTCCCTCCCACAAACGGGCCTCGGGTGGGGGGGCATGACGAGCAAGGCCCGTTGTCTTCGGAGGCCCCCCCGGGGAGGCCCGCCTCAAAGGCGAAGAAGCTTCGACGGTGGTTCTCGTCAGACTGGAGGCGGGGTTGCCCGGTTCGAAATCTGGGCGAGGGGGAAGGGAAGGGAAGGGGGGGGGGAGAAAAAAGGGCGCCGGGGCCTTTCCGTGACAGGCGCGTAGAAAGCGGGAGGCCCCGCGGGGGTCCCGTAGGCGCCGCTCGGCTCGGCCCCGCCCTCCTCCCCTCAGCGCTCACTCACCGCGCGCCTTGCGGGGGGCCCCCCTGGAGAGCCTGAGGGCGCACAAAGCGGGTGGCGAAAGGAACCTTTTCTCCCCCCTCCCCCCCCTTTCACCTTACACACACACACACAAAACTCAGAACGGCGGAAGTCCCGGCGGCGACAGGTAGGAAAAGGCGGGGCCCGTCGAGGCCGAAGGAACCAATGGCGAGCCAGGAGAAGAAAAAAAACAACAACAACAAAAAAAAAACACAACGCAGACGCCCAATAGGCTAGAGGCGTCCCTTTCCCGCATGCGCACAGGGTCCTCGCCGATTGGCGGAGGGGGAAAAGATTGGGAACTGCGCACGCGCGCGGGAGGCTTTTTCTTTTTTCCTTCCCTCCTTTTTTCTCCCCCTCCGCCTCCCCCCGCTCAACTCGACACTCTCCTCACGCGATAAAATATTTCGCGGGGGCGGGGCGAACTTCCCGCCGCTTGACGGAGCGGTGGGCGCCCGCATTTGGCCTGAGGCAGGCGGGTGGGTGGATAGGGGAGGGGAGAAAAAAAGGGGGGCGCATGCGCGCTGAGCTGGCCCCGCCCACCCTTGACGTCCCCGAGGTTGCCGCCGTCTTATGGGCGGAAGTTGCTCCCCGGAAGAGCCTGGTGGGTGTGGCAGCTTATTTCTCACGATTCTTCTAACACCTTTTAACGTGCAAAAATCGATTAAAAAAAAAACAAAATCTACCCGTGCATTTTTGCTCCGCCGCCCTCGATCCTTGGAATTATGCTGGTGCGTAAGAGCACCAGCGTACCTACCGTCCCTGTCCTAAATGTTTTTTTTCTATTTGCACCTATTTTATGTATGCAATCCATGCTTATATTTATTACCAAATACGTTCTTGGCAAATGAAATAAATAAAATAAGACAGTGGGGCCGTCCATGCTTTGCTGCCTGCGAGCTGGGATATCCGACTAGGCAACCTCACCGGTGCCCTGATGCAGCCGGGGGAGTGGCCCCCACCAGACCAATACCCCCCCACCCCACAGTTCAACCCTGATCTATACATCTTCCTTGTGCACTAACTGCCTCATGCACAACACAAACACATACACACAGGGTGTGAAGGGCATCCAGATATATTAAGGGGGTATATTAAGCAGATATATACAAAAGTATGAAGGCTATTGCTTAATGCATTGTAAGCTGCCCTGAGTCTCCGGAGAAGGGCGGCATATAAATTGAACTAATAAATAATAAAATATATTCCTCCAGCCATCCTTCCCATGTTGAATGGCATTCCTTCCGGCAATTCCCCAATGACCAAAAACAAAAAGACAAGGAAAATGATGTAAGCAAAGCTTGCCCAGTCAGCGACCACCTACCTCCTCTTTATTCAGGCCTGGGAATCCTTAACTCTTCCCCCACCCCCACTCCCCTTGCCTGGACAGTGACAATTTGCGCAAGCCCCACCTCGAACGTGGGTCCTTCCACAGCAGAGAAGCCCGCCGAGGGGTAGTAGCCAAGCCTGCTTCTGCTCTGCATGTCCAAAGAGAAGCTACTTCCTTTGCGCTTTTTAACTTGCAAAGTTGCTCTTTATTTTGTTCTGTATATTTTTGAAAGTGAAAAGAATAGCATGGAGTCAAATTTTGTTGTTTTTTGTTTTTTTTTAAATATTTGTTCTATGTATTTACAAGCCTTAAAAGTTGCTTCTAAAAGGTTCTGTTAAGTATCACTAGGCCATTTTCCTTCGGCGTCCAAGGATCGGACTGTTTTTGAACAAGTTATTCTCCAGGCAGTCTGGTCCACAACCGATTTCGGATACGCAATTCCCTAGATCCAACATTACCCTCTTCGTTTGTTTGTTTTTGGCTTCTTTTCTCTTAAATTTTGAAAGCAACCCGAGAGGCAGGCAGAAAAATCCGGGTATTTTTGTTGTTTGTTTCCCCTTGAAAATTCCTCTCTGTCACCTATTATCCTATTCCTGACCCTCCCTCCCCCTTTAGAAGTTATGACTCAGGTACTGTGTTTTCAAACAAAACTGAGGTTGGATCTGAAAGGGAGGGAAATTTATTTCTCTGCTTTTTTGTTGTTGTTGTCGTCTATTATACAATTTGTTACAGAAACTGCAAATTTAAAAATTACACTGACATTTGCAGTCCTTAAAATAATAAATTATAGTTCTGTTTTTGTTTTTTTTTGTCTGAACAGGTTTTTGTTCTTCTTAAAAGTATGAGTCCTTGTTTAAAAATGAAAAAAAAAAGAGATTAAAACAGAAAATAGTTTCTATAAATAATAGATGTATTTTGGTTTAGTGCTTCTGCCCCTCAGGTTTGCGTGGACTTGAATTTTCAAGTACTTTTTCGTCCTCCATGATCGCCTTTGCGTGTGTGACTTATTTTTTTTTCCTCTCCCCACTCGTGCACACATGGGGATAGGGGGATTCTGCGTGAGTTATTGGCCTTGCTGCACTGTGATTGGCGAAGACATGAAACTTTTTTTTAAAAAAATACTTAAATTGTTTTTTTTTTTGTTTTCTTTTTTTTTTTTTGTATATTTCAGTTTTAATTATCCTCAGACTCTTCTTCGGCTTCTCGTAGCCACGTGAAGAACGCGGTGACGGATTTGAGCGCTACGCCTTTCCCGTTCTGCTCCGCCGGGTCTTTGCTGCTTTCCCATTTATAGAAGGCATCCTCTGATATCACCTCCTCATCGTACAGGCAATCAAAAAACATCCGTAACAAATCTGAAGAGAGGGGGAAAAGAGACGTATTTTGCAAAGGGCTGAGTGGAGAGCAGAACGCTCCGTCTTGTACTTCACCCAGGAATCGGGAACCTTCTCTCCTAGTCAGGAGACGGGCAGGGGTGCTATTCACTTACCTTCCCTACCGGTTCAACAAATGTGCGCTTGCTCCGCTCACACGCGCCATCTTTCGCGGGGGCGCAGAGCCTCGAAAACGTCAAAAAATGGGACGTCATGACGTCCGCGAGGGCGGGCAGGGCGTCCCACAGTCGCCCCTACCGGTTTTCCCGAACCGGATAGAACCAGCTGAATACCACCACTGGAGAGGGCCCTCTGCCTGCTCCATTTATCATGGTTTGGAGCGGAAAGGGCAGCTCAAGCAAACAGACCTCTCCAGCCAGGAAATGGACTTTACACAAGGTCTCAAACAGGGAAGAAAGATTATACAAAGTTTGTCTTCCAAAGTTGGCTCCAGAGGTTTTAGTGAAAGCCAAAGGCGACCTCTGCCTGGAACAAAAGCCACGCTACGTCAGCCATGCTATGTCTGCCCGCCACTCCTGGCCAATGCTGTTCCAGGTGCCGTCGACGGATCTGTGCAGTATGTTACATACCGCTTCACATCAGTCCCCAATCGAGCCATTTACAATGTAATGTAATTACAATTCGAATCACGGACATGTGCCGAATACTTACTAGGAGGTTGGTCAAGTTTTACTATTGATGCCTGCAGTGCATAAAGTGCTTGTAGTTCCTTCTCTGTGTCCGAGTCTAGGTACTTGAGTAAGATGGGCACTCTCCGCTTGATAACGGCAGTATCCACTCGCAAGCTAGAGCTATCCACTGGATGGGAGGAAAGAACAAGTCACCCACGCCCTTTTCCTCACAACTTCCAAGAAAGCCTTTGACCTTACCGATCGGTTGAGCTAGCGATATTCTCGGGAAACGGGTAGCCGCGGAGCCCTGCCCAGTCCCCCCCCTTCCGCTCCCCCCATGTCCCAAAGCTGGCTGGGAATCCGAAGTGCCCTGGGTAGCCAAGGAGCCCCGGCCGAGGGAAGCGACCGCTTGCTCTGTCCTCTCCTTCTCTAAACGGAAGCAGCCACAAGACAGAAACCCCCGCCTGCGCCTTCTCTCTCTCTCTCACTCTCACTGGCCAATCTAGTTCCGTACCCTCAGTGGACCAGATCCAACGTTAATATACAGAAAGACTCCCTTCGCTATTTTAATGGAACAAGAGAAAACAGTTCTAATGGTTAAGAAAGAAAAATAAAAACTACATGACACTGATCAAGAATCGCAGCCAGTCTTACCTGGGCCACAATACTGTCTTTTTGTGGGAGCAATTCAAACCCCGGAAACCCCTTTGTGCTTAATAAGGAACAGGCGCCAACGATTCGAATCCCTTAAAAAAACAGGCATGTGAGTGCCCAAACGCGGCATACCTTCGAATTCTGTTGTGGCCACTACTCACCTAGAAGAGCTGCTTTACAAACGGCCGTCATTAAAGCTCTAAGGAATGTAGGTGAACTCATCTGGCTTTCATCTAGATTAGCCTGAAATCGGAGAGCATTTGCCAGAATTAAGAATTAAGGGCTTGCTTTTGTTTCTGGAAAGCCCCTCTATACTTTTCTACCCAATTAGCTCTGGTAGATGAAGGACTGACACTCCCCTCTGCCTCTCAGTCTCTTCATTTGGCTGGAATTGAACCTGTCAATGCAAAGCATTTAAGGCCGCCTGTTTTTTTGGCGGGGGGGGGGGGGGGAGGGAAGGGGGACGGGACACACGGATGGACACTGCAGTTATAGGGATGCGGTGGCTCAGCGGCTAAGACGCTGGGCTTGTTGATCAAACGGTCGGCAGTTCGGCGGTTTGAATCCCTAGTGCCGTGTAATGGGGTGAGCTCCCGTTACTTGTCCCAGCTTTTGCAGTTTGAAAGCAGGTAAAAAATGCAAGTAGAAAAATAGGGACCACCTTTGGTGGGAAGGGAACAGCGTTCCGTGCGCCTTTGGCATTGAGTCATGCCGGCCACATGACCACGGAGACGTCTTCGGACAGCGCTGGCTTTTCGGCTTTGAAACAGAGATAAGCACCGCCCCCTAGAGTCAGGAACGACTAGCACGTATGTGCGAGGGGAACCCTTTACCTTTACTTTTATACTGCAGTCCCATCACAGCCCTTTGAATTTCTAGCCCTACAGCTGAGTTTTTTGCTGGGCCACCTATATGATCCCACTAGCCAAAAGTGGTTCAGGTTAAGTGAAGCAATCCCCGGGATCAGGGAGGGTGGGGCAATGGAGGCAGGCAGAGGGGCCTTATCCTGTTGGGTTCCCGCTGGGTGTGCAGGGCAAAGTCTTATACCTCTACCCAGTCAAAGATCTGCTCATCACCGGCTTCTTCTTCAACAATGAGTTTCTCCAGCTGCCTGTTTAGCTCTTCGGCAGAGAGTTCTCTCGGGGAAAGTGCTTCTGAGGAACTGGGACTGTCGGTTTCTGTGAAGTCCAACTTCTGCAATGTTAGAAAAGCGAGGGTGAGACATTCAGGCCCAGGCCGAAAAGTGGGGTCGACCCATCCTGGAGGCAGAGCATAACAAGGGGCTCTTTCTGACCAGCGGCCCTACCAAACTTTGCCATAATCGGCAGCCCGCTGTTGTGGCCCGCCATCGGCCAGCAGACCTGGCCGCAGAGTCAGACACTGAGAAGGTAGGGGAGGAACGTGGGCCAGTCCTGGAGTCTGCGGAAGGCTCTGATGAGGGCTCTGCATCGGAGGCAGAGAGAGGGCCAGGGACATATGACAGGTATCATCAGCTGCCTTTGGAGCCAGACATCAGTGAGGCAGAGGAACAGCTGGAGCCTGTTCCCAGAGTTGCCAGACGAAAGGAACAACTAAAGAACAAGGGTCGACTTGGGAATAAGGCTACAGGTCGATGATGAATGGCCCCTCCCAGAGGGAATAAAAGAGGACCGAAAGGGGAGGGCAGTTTGCAGGAGACAATTAGTTCCCTTAATTGGTTCGTGACTCCTTGCCAAGTTTTGAAGGTATCGGCCTGGCAGCTCTCCAAGCCAGATAAGGTCTGTGACTGTAAATTCACCCTTGAAAGACTTTTGCTGGATGTGAATGAGAAGAATTCACAGTAACTTAATAAAAAGAGGTTTTTGTCAGGACAAGGAGCTCGTCGTGCTCTTGGGAAGCCTAGGTCAAAACACCCACTCGCTTTTCCATCCAAGCACCCCTGCCTTTAACCCTCCCTTTTCCACTTAACAGGAGACCCAACCAGCCCCCGTACCTGCTCCATGAGAAAGGCGTGGACGTCGTCCTCTTCAGGTAGGAAGTCCTTCCAGCTGAGGCCAGCCTCCCTCCATAAGGCTGCCACTTTCTTATGGCTCTGCAAACACAAGGCCATGGATGGGGCCAAGGACTGCTGCTCATCCAGCACTGCCAGCGGTTACTCTGGGAGGTGCACACCAGCCAGCGGCAGCCAAGAGACACCACACCCGCCTCCCGGGAGCCCCAGAAGCCTCCCTCCTTCTGAAACCCCTGCGAGGAGGAGCTGCCTGAGCCCCATCCTGCCCCAGGTGTGGATGGATTCCTCCTCTCCGTTAGCGAAATAGACTTCGGCCTTGGGGGCCCTTTGGCTTCTTCCGTGAGACCAGAGGTCGGGGGCGGGGGGGGGGGGATTTGCAGAGGCCCACTAGCAACCCAGCATCCTTACCATTTGTTTGCATAGAAGGTGCAATATTTTGGAAAGCAAAACACCGGCTCTTCTTACAGGAAGTAAAGGTTTACTAAATTCTCTGAAAGGGAAAAGAACGCAAAAGAATATCTTGATTTAGCCTCTCGGAAGAGCTAAGACCTATCATGCAGGAAGGCAGCCTTGCCAACAAACCCTTCTGAGTCCTTCCCTTCGGCAGACTTGGCATGCAGGAAAAGCCAGCTGGCAATCCAGAGCTGGCCTGGCAGAAATACCTCCCCACCCTCACCCCACTGCTCTACTGCCCAGGCCTGCTGAGTTCCAGCTTCGGGGATCGGGGAAGGAAAGGCAGCCCGGCTTACATCACAAGTTCTCTCATAGAGATGCCTCCTTCTTTTAACATTGGCGTCACCAATTCGGCCAGGTACAACCAGATGTGGGGGATATCAATAGCCATGTCGTCGGCGGTCTCCAAAGTGTCCGAAAACCTGCGCCACAAAGGTAAAGCCTTTAAAACGCCTGTTGGCAGGAGCTGGGATGGGTGCCTGAGGTCTGAGGCCAGGGCCACCTCCAGCTGGCACCTGCAAACAAGCACAAGCTCTCCGGCACGCTATACCCACCCCTTGAAGAAGTCCTGCTTGCTGAGCTTCTCCGACTGCACCAGCTGATAGAGCAGCTGGCCCATGTGGTCTCTGGTGATCTGACTCCTCTCCAAGGTGGATTCTACACCAACTTGCACGAACACCGGCAGAATGCCAGGCACATTTAGCTCCTCCACGCACTGCACGGCTTCCTGCGGAGAAACCGAGAAGGAAGGGGTTGGGGGGGGGGGACTTCCCTACGGCCTGGATGCCTGCTGGCCTCTCCAGGAAGCCGCATGGAAGAGGGGTGGCATCCTTTGCAGGTGGAGTTCAAGCCCCCTCTGCCGGACATTCCCGCTGGTCTCGGGCGAGGCCTTCAAGACCTGAGACCTTCCTAGCCAGGGGCGGATGAGCCACGCCAGAAGATTGTGAGCTGGCCTCGGCTCAGGCTGGGTGTGCTTTTTATTTCTTTATTTCCTGGACTGGATTTAAGGCTTCACTGCCTGCTTGCGAGTTGGCCGGCCATACACTCCCATTAAAGAAAGCCAACCTCCCCCCACCCCCAGTTGCGTTTTACCTTGTAATCGTTAATATGCAGGAATTCATCGATGATCGATTTGCACTTCCTTTCAATTTCTTCGTCTGACAAGCCTGGCTTTTCTTGGGGGTGAGGAACAGGGGCTTCAGACTTGACTGAAGTTGGGAGTGGGAGGGAGAGGAGAGGAGAGAACAGACCCAGCAAGTGAGGAAGCCTCTGTACTGTGATGAGCATGGAAGCATCTCATCGTTTTAATGAAAAAAACAACTGTTCTTTTCAAGGCAAGAGTTTGCTTTTCTCCTTAAACCGGGTGTCAGCAACCTGTGGCTCCGGAGCTGCATGTCGCTCTTACGTCCCCGTCAGCTAAAACCACCACTGGGTGGCCCCACCCCTTGCCCTCCCCTCCCAGTCACTCCTCGCCTGGCCTGAGAAAGTAAGGGTAACGGTAGGGGATGGAGACTCGCTCTATGTTCCAGAGTGGGATATATATATATGTATGTATGTATTTCTCTTTAGCCAGGTTCTTCCTACATAACCAGATTTTTATGCAGCCCTAGTTCAGTGAAATCACAATCCACTAGTTTCTAGGCTTTTTTTTTCCTCTGGCAGCCAGCAAACCCTCTGCTGCCCATTGGGAGACTAAGGAGACTAAGATAGATCTATTTTAGACTTATAAATGCTCATCAGTTAGCCACACCCTCATTCCATGTATCCTCCCTGTAAAGATACAGTATTTCCTTTTCGTAGGCTTTATGTGTATTTCTCTTTAGCCAGGTTCTTCCTACATAAACAAAGATTTTTTTGCTGGCTGCAAGAAAAAAAAGCCTAGAAACTAGTGGATTGTGATTTCAGTGAACTAGGGCAGCATAAAAAACTTGTTTTACGTAGGAAGAACTTGGCTAAAGAGAAATACACATAAAGCCTACAAAAAGTAAAGAAAACAAATACTGTACCTTTACAGGGAGGATATATGGGATGAGGTTGTGGCTAACTGATGAGGACTTATAAGTCCGAAATAGATCTATCTTAGTCTCCCAATGGGCAGCAGAGGGTCTGCTGGCTGCCGGAAAAAAAGCCTAGAAACTAGTGGATTGTGATTTCACTGAACTAGGGGTGCACAAAAATCTTGGTTTACGTAGGAAGAACCCGGCTAAAGAGAAATACACATAAAGCCTACGAAAAGGAAAGAAAACATATATATATATATAGAGAGAGATAGAGATAGAGAGAGAGAGAGAGAGAGAGAGAGAGAGAGAGAGAGAGAGAGAGAGAGAGAGAGAGAGAGAGAGAGAGAGAGAGAGAGAGAGAGAGAGAGAGAGAGAGAGAGAGAGATACCTGTTTCCCACAGAAAACATTGGGAGCAACAAAACCTCGGTAGATGTGGCTGGAGGGGTGTCATATGACTAGGTGGGAGTGACTGACGCTGAGTTGGCCATGGCCACCCAGGTTTGGTGACCCCTGGTGTTTTCTTTGGGAAATGGGTCCAAGTGGCTCTTTGAGTATTAAAGATTGTGGACCCCTGCCTTAAACCAAAGGAAGGTGCCTTAATTTGGGAGAATCCCAGCAAACATCTGGCCCTCGTCTGGCAAGCTCTCCTCTCTGCCTCCTACCCAGGACAGGCTGCCTCACACACAGCCCGGCCCCTGCAGCAAGAATGATGGGAAGCCTCACCTGCTTCCCTGGCTTTGCTCTTTTCCACCTCCGTGCTGTTCCGGTCGCTTTCCAGGCCGCCCGTCAGCTGTTTCACGGTCTCCAGCATCTCCCTCCGCTGCTCCTCCTGCGCCTGGTTGTCCAAGAGCTGCTCTTTGCTGCTGCTACTGAGCCTCAGGAAGGCGTTGGGACGGGAAGCAGCCGAGAGCGGCAGCTTGTTGTCGTTCTTCTCTCGGCCGGTGCTTCCCCGACTGGAGGGAAGCAACGCAGAAGGGGTGAGCGAATGCAGCCGGAGGGCTCGAGAGGAGACCTAGAGCTTTAGCCCCGAGGTCAACGCCCGGCTTGACCAAAGGGCCAGACCCGGGAGGACCCCATCCTCAGCAGCTGTTCAGTTCCACCATTCCGCTCTCCAGTGATGCCACTCTGGCCACGTTCATAGGGGGCCACGGGAGCTTTACCTGGTCAAGGCCCTGCGAGGATCCAGCTCCAGGGTGGGGCCGGAGACGGTCGACGCAGGCGCTTGCAGCGCGGAGTAGCGGTTCAGGCTAGTGGCACTTGGTCGTAAACAATCTGAAGAGGATGCAGAGAGAAGAGGGCCTGTCCTCAGAACAAAGACCAACCCCTCGCCTGAGGTTTTTCCTCAAGCGGCGGCTTCTTAGTGCCCACTCCCTGTTGCCCAGGGGGACACAGCCAACTGTGGCACAGCCACGCGCCATGTGCGCTGCCCTTACCTATCTCGCTGGCCTTGGCTCCACCGCTGCTGCCTTTTCCCCAGCTGCCCAACTGGGCTTTAGGCACAAGCTGGATCTTCTCGTCTATACTGGGCTACAAAGGGGCAGAGCGACCGATTAGCGAGCACCCAAGAGGATGGGCGGGTCCCTTGCTCCCCTCCTTGGCAGCCCAGCCCAGCCTTGCGGGGCCAACCTTTCGCCCCTTCCTCAGCCCAGAAGGAGGTCACGTGAGAGAGGAAGAAGCAAGGGCTCTCACAGGACCTTGAAAGCCTTCCTTGGATGAGAAGGACAGTTTAAGATGAGGACTCCGTCGAATTCAAACTCAGCTCTTCCCGCCCCACATCCCAAAGGTGTCCTTGCGACAATGTGGAAATGCTCTCCCCCTCCCCCGGGTTAGCTTTTTGAAAACCCCCAAGTCCCAGAAAGGATCTTGCCCCGCATACCTACCTTGGTGATTTTAAGGAACTTGGTGGGGTCCAGCACACGGCTATTTTTTGCCCCCTGCACGGTATTCCAGCCTCCCTCTTCCACCCTCTGGACACCTGCACGAGTCGAAAAGTGTCTTGTGTAAAAATTTTGACCTGTCCGCTGGTGTGTGTGTGTGTGTATGTGTGTGTGTCAAGCAGCTTTAGCTCGGTTCTAGGTGCAGCCCTCCACCAACCCACCACAGCCAGAAGCTGGAAGGCTGCTCTCCTGGGGCTTCTGGGAGGCTCTGCAGCAGACCCATAGGCTGTTGGTGCTGGCTCAGCTGGGAAATCGCCCTTCCAGATGGGCCCTGGGAGGCGGGCTTCGAGGCATGTAGGGGAAGGGGGCTCTGCTCCCCCAAACCGAATCTCCTTACCAGGCCGCCTCTTCTCTTTGGTCATCAGCTGTTGGACTTTCCGCTGCTCTTCCTGCTCCTCGATTTTAGCTTCCTTGTGAATCTGCTCGATGGTCTTTGGGCCTTGATCTGCCCTCCGGGACACCCAGTTGCACTAGAGAAGGGGAGGAGGAAGGCAAGAAGTGGCGGCAACTGAGAGGGGGTTCTTCTCCTCTCTCTCCGGCAAAGGCACGGGAAGGGGGAGCACGCCCCGGAACGCTCATCCCTGGGGACAGCCAGACCCAGGAGAGCCAGAGGGCAGAAAAACTCCTCTGGCCTCTGGTTTGGAGCCACGCCACTCACCCCGCTCCCCGAAGGAGGAGGAGGAGGAAGGGCCAAGGGGAAGAATCCAGAGCTATCTGCGACCTCTTACCTCAGCAGACACATACCTGCCGAAGGTCAATGACATCCTGCAGCATGAACCGAATTCGGGAGGAGGTTTTTCTTTCCTTCACAATTTTCTCCATTTGATTGAAATACTGGTCCATTCGAGGCTGAAGAGAATGGAAGGGATCACATCCGATGCCAGCCTCTTCTCTTCCCCCCACACCCCACGTTCCAGGGGCGAGAAACCTCCGGCAAATCCCGACGTCCAGCTTCCCTGGCCGCCCCTACCTTGGCCTTCTCAAAGTCCAGGTCTTTGCCGATAGTGGTCAGCAGGCGACACAGGCACTCCAGGGATTCCTCGTCGTGGTTCTTCAGCAGCTTCACCACGCAGTCGTGCATGATGGCTTCTGTCAACATCTTCAGCTTGAAAAGCTCCCCGATGAACTTGATGTTGCCGATGGACCGCCTTCGGGCCTTGTCCTTGGCCTCCTCCAGTTCGTCGTGAAGCCGAGTCCTCTCCTCTGGCTGGGAGGTGGGGGAGAGGGGGGAAGGCACAAGGGAAGAGGTCTGAGCAAAGAGCCACCGGCTGTTGTGGCCCGCCGGCGGCCAGCAGAGCCGGCAACAGATTTAGACAGTGAAGAGGTTGGGGAGGAACATGGGCCAGTCCTGGAGTCTGGGGAAGGCTCTGATGAGGGTTCTGCATCGGAGGCAGAGAGGGGGCCAGGACCGGATGCCAGTTATATCAGCTGCCTTCGGAGTCAGACATCAGTGAGGCAGAGGAACAGCTGGACCCTGTTCCCAGTGTGAACATGCACAGAGTTGCCAGGTGAAGGGAACAGCAAAAGAACAAGGGTCGACTTAGGAGTAAGGCCCCGGGTGAACGATGAAGGGCTCCACCCAGAGGGAATAAAAGAGGAGCAAAAGGGGAGTGGAGTTTGCAGGAGACAATTAGTTTGCCTAATTGGTCCGTGACTCTTCGAGACTCCAGGCCAAGTTTTGAAGATATTGGCCTGGCAGCTCTCCAAGCCAGATAAGGTCTGTGACTGTAAATTCTGCCTTGAAAGACTTTGTTAGATGCGAATGAGAGGAATTCACAGTAACTTAATAAAAAGGGGGTTTTGTCGGGACCAGGAGTCTGCTTCGTGCTTTTTGGGGAAGCCTAGGTCTAGCTGATAGCCTTTCTCTCCTCCGTTCCCAACTGCCCTTTCCTAGACCGGCTGCCAGGAAGGCTTCTTTCCCTTCCAGGCAAGAGCCACTGAAACCACAGCCACCCTTCTCAGGTGGAAGGGACGGGAGGCCCCAGCTATACTCACGGTGGTGGCGGCCTCCAGCTCCTTTTGCTTCTTCTCGAAGACGTCGTCGTCGGCCTTGTCCTTTTCAAATTCTTTCTGGCAACGGTTCAGCAACAATTTGCGGAAGTTGACGGTGCTGCCGGGCTTATCGGCCATGGGCACTTTCAGCTGCAGAAGGGAAAAGGGCAGACCGAGGTGTGAACGAAGGAGGCCTCCCTGCAGCCGCCATCGGGCGCTTTTCCCTCTCTGCTCGACAGCGCCGAGGTCAGGACCTGCCTTAACTACTTTCACGAGAAAGGAGGAACTCTGGAAACGGTTTTCATTTCAAAGGGAACTTTTACTGAGAGATAATGACTGCAGAGAAATCAGGCGCCCGGAGTCTGAAACTCAGGCGAAAAGCTTCGTCAGGCTCTTTCCCCTTCCAATCACCCCCCTCTCTCCACCCTGATACCCCGTGTCCAGTGGGGGGAATTCAAATTTTTTTACTACCGGTTCTATGGGCGTCGCAGCGGAAAGATACTGCAAAATCTCCATTCCCACCCCACTCCTGCGGAAAGGATATTGCAAAATCCCCATTCCCACCCCGCTCCAGGGGAAGGATACTGCAAAACCCCCATCCCCACTCCTGGGGGAAGGATACTGCAAAATCCCCCATTCCTACCCCACTCCAGGGGAAGAATACCACAAAATCCCCATTCCCTCCCCACTCCTAGGGGAAGGATATTGCAAAATCCCCATTCCCACCCCACTCTGGGGCCAGCCAGAGGTGATATTTGCCGGTTCTCTGAACTGCTCAAAATTTCTGCTACTGGTTCTCCAGAACCTGTCAGAACCTGCGGGATTTCATCTCTGCCCGTGTCCATCCGTAGCCAGTAATACGCCACAAAGGTGTTTTGGAAATCTCTGAGGCTGGATGGTAAGAACGAGTTTTTTTTTTTTTTTTAATTTGATTTCTATGCCGCCCTTCTCCGGAGACTCAGGGTGGCTTATGGTGCGTTAAGCAATAGCCTTCATACTTTTGTATATTTATATTTATACAAAGTCAGCTTATAGCCTCCAACAAACTGGGTCCTCAATTTACCCGCCTTATAAAGGATGGAAGGCTGAGTCGACCTTGAGCCTGGCTGGGATTGAACTTGCAAGTAATTGCAGGCAGCTGGATCTTAAATGCTGCCTTTGTAGGAGGCATTACCCCCCTACGCTACTCAGGCTCAGAGTTCATCCTCGGGGCACTCCCCACTCCCTTTAAGCTCCCAAGCAGTTACAGCTACAGTGAAAGCATGCAAACTACGTGGCCCAACATGCCTTCCCTCCTCCCTTCCTGAATGGCAGTCTTCCGATAGGACCCTCAACAGCCCGCTTCTGGATTCCATAGCCGAATCTGAGCCCGGTGGGTATCTAGCATCACCCGACCTCTGCTGGCCCGGCCTTACCATGACCAGGCCCCTGCACATGTTGGCATAGGCCACGGAGAAGCTGGGCTCGTCGATAGCTTTCTCGAACACCAGATCGATGACCCCTTTCAGCCTCTCTTCCGTGTCCACCGTCAGGTCGGTCACTTGTTTCATCAGCTGGTTGAACATCTGCGGGGTCAGCTTGTTCAAGATGCTGCGGACTTTGCGGAACAGCTCCTGGGAGGAAAGGAAGCGAGGAAGAGGCATCTGCAAGAGTTCCTGAAGACTAGCCAAGAAAAAACTCCCCGGGGATCAGCGGTGAAATGTTCTGAAGTCTTTGCTTTGCTACTGGTTTGCTTTGCTACTGGTTTGCTTTGCTACCGGTTTGCTTTGCTACCGGTTTGCTTTGCCACCGGTTTGCTTTGCCACCGGTTTGCTTTGCCACCGGTTTGCTTTGCTACAGGTTTGCTTTGCTACCGGTTTGCTTTGCGCGAGCATGCATAGTGTGCACCAAACGTACACTTTGTATGTGTGCGCTACCGCACAGCACTGAAAAAGGAGGATTAAGAAGCCTTTTTTGAGTCTGCAAAGGTGAGTAGAACAGTCTGGAGGGGGGGGGGGAGCTGTGCTGTGTTATTTAGGTTCTCTAGAAAGCAAAATTTATAAATTGCGCGGCACAGCTATTGTCAGAAATACCAGTTTACCCAAACTGGTAGCATTTTTTTAAACTACCGGTACAGGCTACCGGTCCGAACTGGTAGCATTTCACCTCTGCCGGGGATCCCCCATTTCAACCGCTCTTTCAACCCCGCAGGGAAAGGAAAAGCGGTGGTGTGTGTGTGGTGCAGCAACAACCAGGTCTGCAGCTATGGAAGCCCCTCCAGCACCGGAAGCCCCTCCCTCCTCCCCCCTTGCAACAAGGCAGAAGAAAGCAAGGTGGCCATTAGATAAATGCCAGTCGAAAGAGGCTGTGGTCAGCCTGGCATTGGTGTCCTCATCCCTTAATGGGTGCCAACTTCAGGGCCACTCCTCGTCATCTCTCTGCATGCCCCACCTGGGTTTTGATATTCTCGGGGTCCTCCACTTGGGTCTCTCTCTTCAGGCTCGGCTTCCAGGCATTCTCGGATTTCTTCAGATGGACGTCCTCTTTGATGCAAACCGTGATGATTTTCCTGGGCTCCCTCCTCTGGCTTGGCTGAGATCTCCGCGGCCCGACATTCAGCAGCTGAGACAAAAAGGAACCCTCCAGGCTATCACATCTGGCTTTTACACAAAGGGAGGGGAAACAACCTGCACTCCAGTCACAAACAAATTCCCTTTGTTCGAGGGGTTGCCCTCTGAATGAGTTAACTTTCTTTTTTATGTTCCTAACTGTTGCCAGAAGAATTTTGGCCCTGAAAGATGGAAGGTTATCGGAAACAAAGATGAAATCCTATCACCAGCTGCTTCCTGATCAAACCAGCGCCCAGAGGTTCTGCTGGGGGGACCAGGAGCCCAAGATCGATAGTGCCCGGCACACAGAAATTCCACAAATGGGGAATTCAAGACGGAATTTTTACAATCGACATGTCAAGACCTGAAGCTGGCCTGGCTGAAGCTATTTTGAAGCTTCAGTGTTGCTGAGGGATAGGAAGGGAGGAATAAGAGATAGCTGGGGTTTAGTAGCCAAAACAAAATACTTTCTCCTGGGAACCAAGGACATTCACACAGGTGGCGAGGAGGAGCGACGTTACCAGGCAACTGGACAGCACCTTTATTGGACCACGTGACTGACTGGGAAAGGGGGAAAAAGCGTTTACTTTTAATTAGGTATAAACTGTGGGAATATCCATTCTGGATATGATATGATATGTCCAATAAAACTATTATTTGAGGAATCTACCTGCCTTGGAGTTCTGTTTGCTATGGGTGTATTACTTGGAACCCTGACACGTCTGACTGGCCACATTGTCCCCCAACTGCTTTTTGCGGGGAAACCCCCCCCCCCAATTCTTTCTGAAATGACCAAAACCCGTTTGAAGATTCCAGAGAGAGACGCTTTGCAATTCTATCAACCTTGTTCTGAAAAAAGGTTCGCCTTTTGCTTTTATTATGCTCTATGCTGGGGGGGGGGGGGAGAGGGGGAAGGAGGAGGGGAGATGTCGTTTGCATTTTAAATACATCCCAGCTAAAGACACGGCAATCATCATCACAGGATAGGCAGCCATGGGAAAAAAGAGCAATGCGCATTTCAAGTCCAGCCACAAAACCAAGCAAGAAGGCCAAAGAAGGACCGCTTCAGTCTGGAGAAGCAAGGACTAAATCTGCCCTCTACTTTTTATCTCTGGCTTGCTAAGCCTGCTGCTCTCCAAAAACGCACGTGACCAGCACTGCAGCAGCCGAACGGAGCCATCCGTACGACCTGCCTATGCACCAATGCAAAGGCCTCCAAATAACCAGATTGATCTGGAAAAGACCACAAGGAATTTCCCTGGCACGCTGCCGAAGAGATCATCCATTAATGCTGACAAGACTTGGGAGACCAAGGAACAGACCAGGAGCAGTCTCATTCACACGGGCACGTAGTCAGGGCCTCGGCTAAACACTTCATCACTCCTCATCCTTGCTAATGTGTAACCTTCCCTTGCCGACGCCCAAACCCTGCAGGTGTTTCTTGTGGGGAGAGGAGGGAGGTCTGCAAATGGGCTCATTGTGGCTCTAGCTCTCCTCCCACGTTTGCTGATTGGAAAAGGGCCTCTCTGGATGAATCAGTAAAGCTTCATTTATTATATTTATGCTGGTTCTTTCTTTGGAACCCGAACCGCGGCTCCCTCCGCCAGCAAAACCTCAGCAAGCGGCAGAAAGAGATGCGTGATGATGCCCCTTGCTCGTAGAGTGGCTGAGAATCAGGTCGTAGGCCCAGCCTGCCCGCAGCTTCTGAAGGCAGGTGACGATGGCCCAGGCCGCCGACTGCTGTTTAGCCACGGAGCAGGCCTTCCCTAAGCACAGAGTCTTGCCCGCTCCCTGGATTCTCAGGCCAGGGCATGAGGGCAGAGCAGCAGGCAGGGAACAATCTTCCCCCCCCCCCCACACACACACACTCCAGTATGGCTTCCAGGGCTGCAACCAGATAGCTGGAGAAGTCAGTGGGCTCAAGAGGACTCACCTGGTCTCCCTCTTTTGCCCAGGACTGTGAAGAGCGGCTTAGGGTGGATCCGGCTGAGGCCCAAAGTCCAGCATGCCCTCTGCGGGGGACGTCCCGCCCCCAGCCCTGATGCAGCGCAAGGCCGGTGCCGTGTAAGCCACTACCTGCGTGGAGTCAGGGCTCCTCTGGCAGGGGAAGGAGGGAGGGGAAGAGGAAAGGCAGGCTGAAAGCTCCAAGGGTGGGGACGGGGAGCGGGCAGCGAGAAGCCTTACCCCTATCTGCAGGTTCCTCAGCTGTGGGTGAGACGAGACCAACAAAGGGCATGCTGGGGTGCCACATCGTGTGCCAGAGGGGAGTCCGGGTGGGGGCTGCACTTTGCAGGCCTGAAGGAACGAAGGAAGGAGGGGAGCGACTCAGCCCAGAAAGCCGCACCAGGGGAGAGGTTTTGGGGAGAAAGCGGGGGGCAAGATTCTGTGGCCCCTGAATAGCCAGCTGATCTCTGCAAGCGACCACTGCCCTCCCCGCTCACTTTCCAGGCTGCCTCCGGCCAAAGGAGCAAAAGCAGAGGCAGCAGAAGGACAGGCGTCTTAGGGAAGCATCCGGGAAGTCCTGAGCTTTGGAGGGAGGGAAGAGCAGAGCAGAGCAGAGCGCCGGGGAACCGCGCCAAGAAAGGCAAGGAAAACGGGAGGGAAGGAAGGAAGGGAAAGACAAAGCGCAGACCCAAACATCCAAAGCCTGTGTCCGCAAATGCACCGGCTGACCATGCGCAGAGCAGGACGGCAAAAGGCAATCCAAAAAGGTGAGGCTCACTTACAGCGCTGCCCCGTCCGCCAGCAACTTGTCTTCCAAAATCAGCAAAGGCTGGGGTGAAGTCTGGGCCCCGGGCCAAGATCCGAGAGTCTAGCGTCCGAAGAGGCAGTTTGGGCTGATTGATCTGCAGGGCCAGAAAGAAGGGGAAGAGTTATGTAGGGCAAGGAGGCTGGCGGTGCCCCCTACTCGGCTGCTCACAGGCCCCCTGGTGTTCAGTCCAGCCCTCCTGGTTTCCCATTCAGGGGCTGAAAGGCCCCAAAACAGGGTGGAGAGGGGGGGAGGTCCATTCCTCTAGTGCCCAGCTGACTCACAGGCTCCTGACCTTATCGAGGACGACATCGCTGATTGGCGGCAGCCCCTCCGGCTTTTGGATGCAGGCGGGCATGAACTGGAAATCCAGCAGGAAGTCCCGATCGTACTGCTTCTTCCCTTCGGTGTCCACAGGCTTCCACTGTTCTGTAGTGGCAGAAACGTTGCTCTTCACCACTGAGCTCACCTCTCTCTGGAGCGGGGGGTGGGGTGGGAGCTGCAAGGTCTGGGCCAAAGTGGGCAATGAGACTATCCAGGCGAGGCCCCCCTTTCAAAGCGGCAAGAAGGGCACCAGAGGGCTTTCCCTCCCTTGGCCTGGCTGACAACGGCTATCTTTTGGCAAGCCCTGATGATGGTTAAAGGTAAAGGTTCCCCTCGCACATCTGTACTAGTCGTTCCCGACTCTAGGGGGCAGTGCTCATCTCCGTTTCAAGCCAAAGAGCCAGTGCTGTCCGAAGACGTCTCCGTGGTCCTGTGGCCAGCATGACTCAACGCCAAAGGCGCACGGAACGCTGTTCCCTTCCCACCAAAGATGGTCCCTATTTTTTCTACTTGCATTTTTTTTAAGTGCTTTCGAACGGCTAGGTTAGCAGAAGCTGGGACAAGTCACGGGAACTCATCCCGTGACGCGGCAGTAGGGATTCGAACCGCTGAACTGCCAACCTTCCAATTGACAAGCTCAGGGTGTTAGCTGCTGAGCCACCACGTCCCGTAGTTATACTACTGGGAAGAGGCTGGTGATGGTGCACCTAACACACTATCGAGTCCCCAAAGGATGGGGGGATGTGGCAATGGGGCTGTTTTGGAATCTCCTGGATCCCTCTGAAAGGTAGAGCACGCACAAACAAACACGCACACACACACGACAACCCACCCAAAGTCTGGTTTTGAGCTGGAACACGAGGGTCGGAGCAGCAGCCAAAGCACCTGGTGGGGGGCCAGGTGTCTCTAAAAGAGGAAGGCAGCCCTCCTCTTCCTCACCCTCGGAAACCACGGAAGGACTGCCGCCCCCTGAAAGCAAACCACCTGGCCTATCAGGCACAACCCACTTCCAGATTCTGGTCCTGCAGGACACAGGTCGTCAACTGCTGAGACCTCTCTCTCTCCCTGGAGCCGCCCTCTCTGTTCCCATGAGGTCGGGGGAGGAGGGGGCTGCCTGAGGAGTTTCCCCTCTCTGAGCTCAGAGACTAGGCTGAGGATGGAGGCTACCTGGCTTGTGCTGGCAGGTGGGGGCTTCGCTGGCACTCTCCGCGCAGCCTCCTTCCCTCTCGGGAGCCTCCTCGGCCCCATTGCTGACAGACTCTCCTTCCTGCTCGCCGTTTTCTTCCGTCACGTTGGCTACTTTCAGGTCAGATGGAGAGGCCCTGTCGAGACTCCCAGCTTCTTGCTCGGCTTCGGGGATCCGCTCCCCTTCGAGCGCCTCTTCTGCCTGAGGCTGAAGCAGAGAGAGGCCGGGCCTGAATTCACCCCTCTGGGTCCAGCAAGCAGCGCAGCAGCCTCACTCAGCAAAGGGGGAAGCCAAAAACTCACTCCCCACTGCAGACAACTGGGAGTTGCTAGGAGCTCCCCCTCCAAGGTTCCACATTCCAGGGTCCCACCTTCCACCCGACCCCTTGGCCAGATTAATCCAAGCTCTTCCTCCCACGTCTCTCTCCCCCTCCTCAAAATCCATCATCCTGTGGCGGGAGGAAACCCAGTTGAGCATACTGGCATCAGGGGAGGCCCAGCTGCAGGGGTGAAATGCTCCCAGTTCGTACCGGATTACCCAATCCCGTAGCGATGGCGGTGGGTGGTTCAGAGAACCGGTAGCAAAAATCCCTGCAGCCCCCCCCCCCCCCCCCCCGCACATGCCAAGCTGAGCCGCACGATCATCAGAGGCTTTTTATTTTACTTTTAAAAGCATTTTTTCTACAACAGCTTCGGACGAAAAAATGCTTTTAAAAGTAAAAAAAAAAGCCTCTGATGATCGCGCAGCTCAGCTGGGATCATCAGAGGCTTTTCAAAGCATTTGTTTCTGCAACCTCTTGGTTGCTTTGAAAAGTCTCTGACGATCCCAGCTGAGTTGCCTGATCGGCAGAGGCTTTTCAAAGCATTAGAAAAAATGCTTTGAAAAGTTTTTTTTAAAAAAATGTTGGCCACGCCCACCCAAATTACCTCACCACCACCAAGCCACGCCCACAGAACTGGTAGTAACAAATTTTACATTTCACCCCTGCCCAGCTGGCATTCTGTCTTTGGGAGATGAGGAAACCCTGCCCTGCTGGGCGCAGAGGGGCTCCTCCCCACTCACCTCAGGCTCCGCCGCCTCCAGCCCTTCGTCGGCTGCCTGGCTCTGTTCTTTTGGTTTTTTACACGTCTTTGGTGCAGCTGCAGCTGTTGGGGCTGCAAAGCAGATTGAAAAAGGATCATTTCCCACCCCCAAAGCAAGTCTGGAGCAGGAAAAGTCTGTTGTAGCCCGCCGGCCGACAGTGAGGAGGTTGGGGAGGAACATGGGCCAGTCCTGGGGGCTGAGGAAAGCTCGGACGAGGGCTCTGCGTCCGAGGCAGGGAGGGAGTTCCCAGTGTGCGCATGCGCAGAGCTGCCAGAAGATAAGAACAACTCAGAAAGCAGGGTCGGCTCAGGAGTAAAGCCACACCTTGGAGATGATTGTCCCCCCCATAGGAAACAAAAGAGGAGCAAACGGGGAGTGGGCTTTGGCAGGAAACAATTCGTTTGTTCGTTTTAAGAGTGGAAAGTTCTGTTTGTGACTCTAAGAGACTCTGTGTCAAGTTTTGCCTTGTAATGTGTTTGGAAACAAGTTACATGGCAGCTTGCCAAGCAAGATAAGGTCTGTGTTGATAAGTATTCTTTTGAAAAACTGTTTGGACAAGCCTTGCTGACTGTGAATGAAAGTAATTCACAGTCGTGTAAATAAAAGAGGTTTTGCCGGGACCAAGACTCTGTCTGCTTCCTGCTTTTTAAGGGAGCCTAGGTCAGAACAGAGTCTAGAGTCGCCCAGGAGGGGAAGGCCAAGACCTGCATGCTGACCCACCTTCTTCAGGATCTGTCTTGGCACTCAAGCCCTGGAAGTCATCCTCTTCCAGCTCCTCTTCTTCTTCCGGCCGTCCGTCCACCTCCAGTTCATCTTTCGCATTGGGAGCGTCTTCACTCAGAGTCAGTTTGGGGTACTCCTCTCTGTCCAAATCCCCCTGGAGGGCGGCAGGAGCACCACCCGGCGGGAGAGAAGGGGAAGGCGAGCGGGGCGGAGACGGGGGAAGATGGGGGGCGAGAGCCACAGGTAGGGCAAGGGGAGAGTGGGGAGGCCTCGGAGGCGGCGAGGGAGAGCCAGGAAGAGCCATGGAAGCCACAGGTGGCGTGCATTCGACCTCCGGCTCTTCACTCGCCGGTTCCAGGATTGGCGGCATGGCTTCCTTCGGTCCGCCGAGTTCCAGGATGTTCTCGCTGAGTGTTACCCTTTCGGGAACTCCATTGAGTTCGTTAATTAGATTAGCACTAGGAGTCTGGTGCAGGTCGTTGGGGACTATCCTAGAGGGCTCCCGACATCTCTCTGGGTCGGCCTCCTCCACCAGGGGGCAGCTGGGCAATTCCAGGCAGGGCCCAGCCCTGGCAAGTGGAGGAGGAGCCTCCTGTGGCGGGGAAGCCAGTTCGCACCCATCCTGTGAGGAGCCCGATGCAAGTGGCGACCTGCTGGGGGGCACGACTGCAAGGGAGGGGGCTCCAGCGGGACTAGAAGGCTCCAAGGAGGTCTCTGGGCAGGGGGGGGTCTCCGCAGTCAGGCCCGCTTGGTCTTTCCTCTCTCCACTCGGCTCTGGTCTGAGGGCAGGGGAAGGAGATTTTAATACTGGATCTGTTTTAGGCTTCTCTTCTGGGGAAAAGGAGAAAGGCAGAATTACAAAAGCCGAGCCCTGTCAGACCGAACGGACGCCGCCCCCCCCCCTCCAATTCCCCTCCAAGGCCCACCAGCTGCAGCTCTTCTCGGTACGCCTCTTTGCCAACCCACAATGGGTAAAACCCCCAACTCATTTCGACCTCAGAGAGCCAAACACCCGAAGGGACAGACCCAGGGGTGGACTGCTGGAGGTTCGCAGGGGTTCGAGAGAACCTCTATCAGTTCAGAGGACCCCCAAATCCAACTCCTGGCTGTCACCCACATTTGAAAGACAAAGTGGAAGAGAAGCGCTTAGCAAGGGGAAGGTTGATCCAACAGTGGGGAGGTGTGAGAGGAGAGGGGGGCAATGGGGGGGGGCAAACCACGTGGTGAGGAAACGGTCCTGGTGGGTGGGGATAGCAGCACGAAGCATGTGCGTTCTATGTGATTTGAATTTTCTTACTGCATTTTAAAATACATAAACCATCCTTCCTCTACCAGGAGGAGGTAGGGCGTGTGCGGAGAGCACAGTATCAAGCGAGACAGAAACGGATATAAAATTCAAACCACGAATCCAAGAGGACCGAGTCCTTATATAAAAATCCCATCCGTTCTCTGCACTCCTCCCCCCCCAGATGGCCAAGGCGGATCTGGGACCCTCCCTCAGGCCAGGAAGGACTGGAGCGCCAGGCTGCCTGGCCCTAAGCGCAAAAGAGGCCTGGGGCAACTTAGCAGGACCTGGGCCAGGCTGCGGCAGGACGGGGGAAGTGGGTATGGGGGGGGTATGCCTCAAACCACCTCTCTCAAGAGAGGGGGGTGGGTCCAGCTTCTCCTACAGGTTTGGCTGCTGAAAAAGAGGCCAGGGAATAAGGCTGGGTTAAGGTCATTGGATTTCGGCTTCCCTGAGTCCTTTTAAGTTTTTGCAGATGGGGCTCAAGACAACCAATCCCCTCCTATCCAGAATGGGAGTGTGTGTGTGTGTGGGGGGGGGGAACTCAGCCTCTCCTCTGCCCCCAAAGATCCTTGGGGGGGAGGAGGGAGGGAGGAGGGGAGGCAAGACCCACCTCTCTCTCTCCAACCAGGACGAGCTGGCCATCCACCCACCTTGCTTGAGGCTGCCCGTCGTTGCGATGGGGCTGCTGGCAGGAAGGGGAGAGATCTCCACAGTCCCGCAGGCCACAGGACTGTGCTCAGGGACCTGGCTGGGCAGCTGCTGCTGCTGAGATTGGAGGTACAAAAAAAAAAAAAAAAGAAAAAAAAGAGTGATCATGAGCGTGAGAACATAAAAGCCGGCAAAGTGGGAACGAAAGCAAGCAAGCAGGCAGTCAGGAGGGAGGGAGAAAAAGGGCCGGGTGAGTAAAAGAAGAAAAAGAAAAAATTTGAAAAAGAAAACCAAACCGTAATATACATATGGTGGGGAGGGAGAGGGGGAGGAGGGAGGGACAAGAGGAAAGCAGCAGGAGAAAGGTGGGAAGAAAAAGAATGTTACTACACCGGCAGCTGCACTGAAGCAGGATACAGCTCTCCCCACGTCTCGAAACCCCCATCCCAGGCAATGGGCCAGGGATCCTGGGTCAGGGGAAAACACACACACACACCTGCCATCCTTCTAAGTTCCCAGAATTCAACTGACCCTGAAAGGGTCTAGCCCAGTGATGGCGAACCTTTTCGGCACTGAGTGCCCAAAGTGGAATGTGCATTCACGCTCTTGCACTGGAGTGCTGGAAATCCAAGACTACTGTATTTTTCGAAGTATAAAACGCACCTTCCCCCCCCCAAAAAAGAGGGTGAAAATCTGGGTGTGTCTTATATGCCGAATGTAGCCCCGCCCAGCTTCTCAAATGGAAATTTCAGAGGCTGAAAAAAGCATCAGAGCTTCAGAAAAAAAAGCCTCCAACAGAGCTTCAGAAAAAAAAAGCCTCCAAACAGCTTCAGGAAAAAAGCCTCCAAACAGAGCTTCAGAGGCTTTTTTTTTTCTGAAGCTCTGTTTCGGAGGCTTTCAGAGGCAGGAAAAAAGGTTTTTTTCTGAAACAGTGTTTCAGACGTTTCAGAGGCAGAAAAAAAGGGGGGGGGAAAAGCAAGGTCCAGAGCTCACAACCAAGGAACCTGTTGCTAAAATTCACCTCTGGGAACAGCTGATTGGGGGTATTCAGGGAGGCCGATCCACCTGCCAATCAGCTTTTTTCTTATTGTCCTTCTCAAAAACTAAGGTGCATTTTATATTCTGAAAAATACGGTAGTTGGTCTTTGTGTTTCCGGTAGGCGCAGGCGGGCCAGCCAGCTGGTCTTTGCGCACATCAGAGCACCGGAAACCCACAGACCAGCTGGCTGGCGTGCCCATGCCTGTTTTTTGCTGGTATTGGCTGTGTTTTCAAGCCACTGTTTGGCCCTTAACGGCCCAGAAAATGGCCGGAAAACCGTCCAAACAACAGCCTATTTTTTTGGCTGTTTTTCGGGCCATTTTCAGGCGCTCCGGCACACGAAAAGACCAGCTGGCTGGCATACATGGAAAACAGAAGGGCAGCTGGTGATGGTGCACATGCCCACAGGTTTGGCATCACAAGCCTAGCCAGAAAGAACAAGGATAGAATGATTTAAAAACCCCAGCGATCCCAAAAGGGCACCAGTTAAGCTAGAAAAGAGGTCCCGGCAGGACCTCTGGGCTTAGGGGGGGCCTCCATCCCTCCCACAGCCCTCTGAACCTGAACAATTGGGTTCGGGTCTGGGCTATTCCCAGGCCATGCCTATTCCAGCAGTGGAATAGGATTATCTTGAAACATGAAAAAAAAAAGTGGTGTTATTAGCCATCAAACCTCAAAAGTGCATTTTTCGCAAAAGGTTTCCACAATTTTGGCCACTACTGTAAAGGACAAAGAACCGCAGGTAAGTCCTCGACATACAATGGTTCGTTCAGCGACCGCTCGAAGTTGCATCATCACTGAGAAAACAGCCAGTGACTGTTTCTCATGCGTACGAGAAAGATTCACACAATGAAAATTCGGATGCTTGGGAACTGACTCAAGATTTGTGACGGTCGAAACATCCCCGCGCAATCCCCTTTGGCGGTCTTCTGACAAGCAAAGACAATGGGTGGGGGGGGATCCAAATTCGCTTCACGACCACGTGACTAGCTTAACAGCTGCAGCGATTCATTTAACAACAGTGGCAAGGGCGTTAAGATGGGGCAAAATTCTGTCTCCCTTGGCAACAGAAATTTTGGCCTCAATTGTGGTCATAAGTCGAGGACTACCTGTATTGGAGACCCTCTCTCTCTCTCTTTAGGACAGTAGAGGCACAAGCAGAAGCTACTATAGAGATGTTCCCGAAACACGTGGATTCCTCTGGAGAAAGGAGGGCAGGGAGGGCTGGTTACCTGGGGAGGCGTAGGGGTAGAGGTGGGCCGGACAGCAGGAGGCGTGGGGTTCCTGCTCCCTCCGCCGGACATAATTTCTTCCGTTATGTCTCTGCCCCCTTGATTCGGATCCCGGATGCGGATCTGTCACAAAAAACAAACAAACCACTGAGTCCTACCTGCCACAGGGAGGCCAAGCCAGACTCAATTTGGCATCGTTGAAGGTGCCCAGGCAGCAGAGATCACCCTCAGATGCCGTCCTGTGGCCACCGAAGAGCTAAACACCCTGCCGTTCCCTGTGTCATCGAAACGTGTTTCCTGTTCTTCTGAACAATAGCACTTAAGACTTATAGACTGCTTCACGGTGCTTTACAGCCCTCTCCAACCAGTTTGTGGAGTCAGCCTATCGCTTTGTAACAATCTGGGTCCTCATTTTACCGACTTTGGAAGGAAGGAAGGCCGAGTCAACCTTGAGCCCGGTGAGAATTGAACTGCCGAAATGCCCTTGCTTGATGCCACCCCTCGGGGGCGCTGCCTCCAGCAGCTGAGATCGGCCTCCTGGCTCTGTCAACCGCTCCAACCATGGGAAACCCCCATGGAGAGTGCTTACCGTCTTCTTCTCCCGCTTGGCGGGTGGGAGCGGCTGTTGTGGCGGGGTAGGCACTATGATGGGCGTCGACGGATACACCGGCTGACTCGGATAGAAAGGGGCTCCTGGAACGAGGAAAGGAAAAAAAATAAACACCCATCTGGCCGGGGCTGAATGGAGCCACTTTTCGGGTTAGCCAACCCTCCCCAAGCCGGGAGCCATTCAGATACCCTGCAGGAGCTCTGGGATGAGCCCCCAGGCTGGACAGATGCAGGGGGTGTGTGTGTGTGTGCAGGGCTCAAATCCTCTGAAGTCTGTTATGAGCATGCACTCTGAGGTGCACCCACACAGCACTAAAAAAGGAACATTTTGAAGCCTTCCGAGTCTGCAAAGGTAAGTAGAGCCGAAAGGGGAGGGGGAATCCGTTGTGCCACGCTATTTAGATTAGCTAGAAAGCAGGAAATCCGACGATTCTAGCTAATATAAATCACCCGTCACAGCTGATCGTCAGAAATACCGGTTCGCCCAAATCGGTAGCATTTCTTACTACCGGTTCCCCTGAACCGGTAGCATTTCACCCCTGGGGAGGGGGGACCATGATTTCGCTGAGGAACATCTTACCATAGGCGTTGGGGAATTCTCCAGGCCCGGGTCCTGGATAAAAGGGGCCAGGCCCTGGGGGCTGAACAGGATACTGTTGTGGGGGCCCCACGTAAGGAGGACCGCTGTGCCGATACTGCGGAAGGAATGGATGTCATCCGGCATGAGGACACAACAGGGAAAAAACACCATTGAGAAAGGAGAAAGCGTCCCCCTCCCTTTTTTCTAGGTAGGATGCAAAGGAGGCCTCTGGCTGGAAAAGACCAGAGGGCAAGTTCTGCCTTCCTCTGACCCCCCACCCCTCCATTTTCCTCCTCCAGAAGCAAGCCATGAAAACTCAGCAACCTCCCTCCCTGGCAGGAGCACAGAGGGCTTGCGATGCAAGGTGAAGTCACCTGCCGCGGCTTTTCCAAGGGTGGTGTTCCCAGCCTTCTTCCAGCAAAAGCTTAACAACTGCTGAATTCCAAGGGCAGGGAGGGGGAGGAAGGACGCCCACAGCATAGTCCCACCCCCCCTCCCCAGGCACAGCAGAAGCGGGCAGCGGCAACCTTACCTGTGGAATACAGTACTGGGGCCCCTGAGGCATCGGATAGGGCATCGGGAGGTGGTTGACCATCATGATGTGCTGATTGGCCTGATAGACAGCCGTAGGGGTTTGTGCGCCTGGGCGGAGGGAGGGGCTGCTGTTCTGGATCGTAGCTCGAGGGGGCTGGATTTGAGGCCTCTGGAAAAACTGGGGGAGGGGGGGGGGAAGGCAAGCAAGGAATCCGGTGGGTTAGTGGATCACTGGCACCAGAAAGGATCTCCGGGCTCCCGACTGAAAGGTAGGCAGCCCTTGCTCAAGAAGGCCCACGTTTCTGGAGCAGCAGGGAGCGAGGCAGGACGCAGACCGAACCCTCTTGGTGCTCGGGAAGTCCTGCTCCCAAAGCCGAACAGTAGACCGCAAACAGGCCCACAAGATCTCCGCACGGCCATCCAGGTTACCTTGAGGAAGTGTGGGTCCTCCTCGTGAAAAGATTTTTAAAAGGTGGCAACCTGGCTTTAAATTGTGTTTCATCCCTGTCCCCAAGACAATCAGCGGGAAGGCCAAGAGCTCTGGTTTAAGATGGCAAGGTGGTGGTATTTTTAACATGTAGATTCTCTTTCTTTTTCCCTTCTCTCCTTCTCTTTTTCCCTTCTCTCTCTCGTGTATGAAGGTGCAAGCATTAAAACATCCAATCGTTAATGAGTGGGGTGAAAGCAAAAAGACAGTTGGGCCATGCAGAGCCAGTAGCGAAAGTTACCTGGATCGGTCTGAATCCTCCCTTCAACAACGAAGCAGCAGGAAATAAAAAGAAAGCCGGTGGAACAGCCGATAGGTCAACCCCGGGGAGGGGGAGGGAGGGGGCCAACATGCAACCGAGGACCTCGGCCCGCTCGGCCTGGCCCAGCTAACCTCCGAGGCACCCAGGACACCACCCTGGATGCAGCTGACCTGCCCGCCAGGCGCCAACATTATTTGTTCCAAGAGGAGCCAGGGAGCAAGAAGAGCCTGGGCCTGCCTGAGTCACTTCTCCCTCCTTCCTGGGCCTTCCTCTTCTACTACAGGGTGGAGCCCCAAGGTATTTGAGGACATACCAAATCCTACTCAGAGGCTGCTGGCAGGGGAGAAAGAATTTCCTTTCCCCAGGCCTGAGCTGCCTTGGGAGACCCCGGAGTGCACAGCAGAACGGAGAGCTACCAAGCGCCGCCAAACATTGGATTGGCTATTGGGTGGGGGCCGAGACCCCTCCGTACAGGGCATATTCAGCCCAAACAAGAGGCCAGCCTGGGACCCGGGCAGAGGTGGGATGCACGTAATTTACCTACCGGTTCGGTCAGCACTGAAAATGTGAGCGCGTGCGCCGTTGCGCATGCTCCCGACCTCAAAAATGTGCCTAAATAGGACAGCATAGAGCCGGGGTGGATGGGCAGGCTATTTCCACAACCGGTTCGTTTGAACCGGTCCGAACCGATGAATACCACCTCTGGACCTTGGGAAGGGCCTCAGGGCACCAGTTCCCACTTCGGCTCACTTGAAGAAGCAGCTGTCTTCATCCCAGGAGGATAGATAGGACAGGAGCCATAAAATCAGCAGTCCTTGGGACTCATTCTCCACTACCCCACTCTCTCCAGCATCTAAATTCCTGCACTACCGTGTTTTCCCGAAAATAAGACCCTGTTTTATGGTTTTTTTTTTTTTGAACCCTGAAATAAGCGCTTGGCCTTATTGCCATGCGCTCAAAAGCCTGATTATTATCAGGGGATGTCTTATTTTTGGGGAAACAGGGTAGTTCAGGACTAATTGAGATCCAGCTGAGAAAATGCCACCCTGGCTCAGCATTAACTCCAGGGCAGCCAGTCCCAAGAGGGCAGAAGCGGCTTTTAACCCCGCATGGTACAGCAGATTTCTCCTTTTGCTGCCTTTCCTTGGGACGCTGCCCTGCCCAGGCCAGGAGAGAGCTGGGGTACCTGGTTGCACCTAGAAAGCTCTGTTCCGGACCATGGAAACACAGCAGCAGCAAAGATATACGTTTCTACCTGTTTCCCCTTCCCTCACCTGGCAACCACCTGTTTGGCCCGTCTAATACAGGTAGTCCTCGACTTACGACAATGACCATTCGAAGTTACAATATTAATGAATTTTTTTTAAAAAAAGAAAACACGGATGACTGACGACCGTTTTTTTTTACGCTTTCACAACTGTTGCCACATCCCTGTGCGGTCACGGGATTACAATTCAGATACTTGGCAGCCGACTCCGATTTATGACGCTCGCAGCGTCCCCGGGGTCGCGCGATCCACTTCGGCGGCCTTCTGACACAAGCAAAGTCAACAGCCACTGAACGGTGGCAAGAAAGATTGCAAAACGGGGGCAAAAATTCACGGACCAAATCGTCTCGCTTAGCAAGAGAACTGTTTGGCCTCGATTGTGGTCATTAAGTCGAGGACTGCCTGTATGCGAGGAAAGAACAGGAGCTCTCCCCAACATGGCAAGGCCGGGATAGCATCTCCACTGCAGGATGCGTCCACTCAGCCACTGACCAATACGGGGACTGACCAATTGGAATGGCCGGACCTCAAGCAAGACTTCAGTTCTGACAGAGGTCTTCATTCGATCCCTCTCAGCCTATGGGGAAGCAGCAATTTTAGGCTTCCCCCCCTCTTTTGTCATCCATAATGGTTCATTCTCCTCCCCAACCCCGGCCCACGGTTGTTTCTTAACAGCTTCGTATTGCGCACCCCGATGTGCTAGTTGCCTGCGAGGGATTTTCAGGAGGTGGTGGCTCAGCACAAACATCACGGCAGACGCCACCAAAGGTAAAGTCAGGAGCATGGGAAGGCAACGAGCAAAAGACTCTGGGAGGACCCACAAGATATTGTTTGTATGTGTGTGTGTGTTCCCCACAAACATTCAGCCAGCATCAATCAAACCGACCCACAGTTTATGGGCATTTGGGGGAGGGGAGGGAGAGAGTGTCAAATGACATGATTGCGCCAGATATCGGACATGGGTCCCTAACAGCAGCCATTTGTCTGATGACCTCGCTGCCCAAAAGCCACCGCTTTTGGCCTCATGGGGGTCCGGTTGCAGTCCGGAGATCCTGACAACGGCACTGGGAGTCTTCTATTATGGCCAGCACATTAATCAGCACTTGGCAGGCCTCTGCCGCCCACAAACCCCCACTTCCACTCCCCCATCCCCCACCCACAGAGCGGGAAAGACATAACAGGGCTCTGAACTTCCAACTTGTGATCCGTTTGCCGCTAACATCCAGTTCTGAGACCACACTGCCTTTAATTACTTCTGTGTTCTTATTTCGTGCCGTACAGACGTTTTGCACAGTAACCTCTCCATATAATTCATCAAGCGTGTAAGCAGATGTGTGAAATATGTCCTGTCTTTATGGTCCCTTCCAGGAGCCCTCAGGAGGGTTAGGAGGCAGCCTTCTCTTTCGATCCAGATTTGTGACTCTCCACCCACCTCCGGGGAGGGGCGGAGTAAAGGGGCTCAGCTGAGATAGCCTCAACGTGCAACAGCCCAAGTGGTTCTTTCCTAGACCTCAACGACACAGAAGTGGGGCCACAGAGAGGAGGGGAGAATGGAGAAGGCCCCCCCCCCTTCCAGACCAGTTAAGGAATCTAGGCAAGTGGCAATCCTGGGTGGCACCCCAAATGTTAAGTGTTAAGTAGAAAGAGGTGACCCAAGTTAAACCGTGCTGGATCTCACAATCCTCACCAGTTCTCACGTGAGACTCACAGATGCTCGGTTCAGGCCAGGACACTGACCTCAGGTGACATTTTGACTATCAGGTTTGCCGGTCTCGGCTCCGGGAGACCAGGGCCCTGCTTTCCTAACAGCAATTCAGCAGCGCCGGCTGCAGCTCTTCTGTATTAGACACAAACCGCCCCCCACAATCTGCAGGGATACATCCTGATCTTACACAAAGGGGAGGAACAGAAGAGCAGCTTGCTAGGAAGTGTGGGTTGGGGGGGGGGGACAAGTCTCCCCACTCCGCAGACTGGGAACCCCACCATCCTCTCAAAGGGTCTAGTAAGCATCAAAGAGCGTCGAGACCACCCTCTTCGGGACATGTGGAAGGCGGCTGTTAGGGGGTTGTCCAGGAAAGCAACCGCATTAGTAGCTGTTAGAAAGGGCCTGAGATTAAGGTGCTTCCCAAAGAGCATCCTTGAGAATTAGCAGGAGGACCAGCCAGCCAGAATGCCCCCCACCATTCCCCCAACCAGTCTGCAGCAGAGGGAGAAAGAGGTGAGGGGGGGGGGTCAAGGAGGGTACCGTACCTGGTGGTGGGCAGGTCGAGGCCCAGCTGCAAACTGAAGGAGAAGCGGGAGAAACAAAAACACAAAAAAAAGGGAAGGCACAGAGAGTCAGAAACACCACAAAAGGCAAAAATGTCACACTATATGCAAATGAAACCTATGGGGTGGGGTGGGGTGGGGTGGGGTGGGTGCATAAATGAGAGATGAGGAAATAAAGAGCACTACACCAGAAGCATAGCTGCAGCACACGGAGGGAGGGGAGGGGCACGGCTGACCCCAGCGGACACCCCCTCATGGGTGAACCTATGGCCAGGACAGGGAGTTGCTCCCTACGCCCGCAGGCCTGTGGAAGCCCACCCCATGAGTGCACGGGGGCAATCAGGCTGAGTGTTCCCAAGGGGGAAGGTGGTGGGATCGCCCCCCATCCCCAGGCAGAGCAGCAGCAGCTGGGAGCTGAACGTGGAGGGAGGGGAAGGAGGGAAGGGGGCAGAAGAGGCCTGCCACGCCCTACCCTCAGCTTCCATTTTAACAGCCCGGCCTGAAGAGTGACCAGCTTTCCTTGGCAGCCCTTCATCACGAGCCACAGGAGGCGTCCTATCCAGCACCATCTCGGCACAACCGCTAGCCATGAAAAGCACCAGGAAGAGAGAACCGGGAGTTGATGGTCATGTTTTTTTCCTTCTCCCTCCTCAGTCCCTTTTTCCTTTTCTTTGGCACTAAGTCTTTCTGACTGACTCCTTTTTCATTCATTCTGCCCGTTGCGGGCTAGGGAATACTTGAAATGAATTCAGTGTAGCTGCAGATAGGATGATCTCGGGAGAAAAAGACTATTTCCTCCTGTTTCTTCCTCTCTCTCTCTCTCTCTCTCTCTCTCGGGCTTGTGCAAGTGTAAAACGAAAACGCAACTATCGTTTAATCAGCCCATCGAGGGGACTGAAGATTAGGAGTGTACGAAGACAGGACAGCGAGTGGCCAGTGGGCAACAAGGGCACAAAGCCCCTTCCGGGTCCACTGTCTCTTCCTAGAGGGGGGGGCTCTGAAGCCCCTCCAGGGTTGGAGGAGACGTGGGCCAGCCTTCCCCAGCCCCTCCCTCCGGCAAACA
This sequence comes from Masticophis lateralis, assembly GCA_030761175.1. NCBI lineage: Eukaryota > Metazoa > Chordata > Lepidosauria > Squamata > Colubridae > Masticophis > Masticophis lateralis. The sequence goes on from JAUDYJ010000016.1 coordinate 8,091,968, forward strand.
GCACTCCTGGCCCCCACACACACACTTTCCCTTCCAGACATGCGCAAAATAAGCTTTCTCCAGCACTCAGACCCAGCCAGATCCACATAGAAAGGGCCTCTGCTGCCCCTCCAGCCAAATGCAGGGCAGAAACGCTGCCCCACCAGCCCCACCCACCTTTGCAAAGCCTTCTGGGAAACCTGAAGATGCTAAGCTACGCAAAGAGCACTCGAATTACAACTTTAGGGAAAGACGACAACCTAGCCTATTTCTCCTGCTGGCTGCCATCAGCTACTGGCCACATTTTCCTCCGGAGCTGTAAGCAACAGAACAAACTGTAGTCACTGGTGGCTCAGAGAGATTTCAAGGGTTCGTTTCCGGGGGACGGGGATGGACAAGGGGGAGAGAGAAGCCGATCCGGGCTCCCAGTGTCGTCTACTGGAGGTGTAGTTGGGAAGGGGGCTTAGGGAAAGCCCCATAATTGGAAAGTGCCCTTCGTTGCCCCAGCTGAGTGGTTTGGCAAAACTCCGGTCAAATTGCCATAAAATAGCAATCGCGCTTAGACTTATATACCGCTTTACAGTGCTTTACAGCCCTCTCTAAGCGGTTTACAGCGTCAGCCTCTTGCCACCAAACAATCTGGGTCCTCATTTTACCCACCTCGGAAGGATGGAAGGCTGAGTCCACGTGGAGCCTGGTTAGATTCAAAGTGCCAAATTGCAGGCAGCCGGCAGTCAGCAGAAGTCGCCTGCAGTACTTCGCTCTAACCACTGCGCCACTGTGGCTCATATCAACTGGCAGGCCAGGCCTTCCTTTTGCTTCATGGGAGCTGGCGCACGTGGCGAGATGAGGGGTTTGGATGGGCCTGGGACCATCGTGGCAAAGCCAGCTGACGTAGTCCGAGGAGGCGCCGCAGCCTGCCCACGGCCCCAATGGCCGAAAGAAATGGGGTGCGTGGGCAGCCCTTGGAACGAAGTCGTGCTGCTGCCCTTCGTTGAACCAGGAGGGAAATGGACACAGGGCCACTTGTTGTGACCCCCCACCCCACTCCTCAGTGCCACCCAGGGATGGGGTGGGATTGGGGGGGGCAGGGTGGGAGTTGAGAAACCAATGCAACCAAACCCAGAACAGAATGCAAGAGGGATTGGAGAGCAGCCAAAATTGCATTTGTTTTGGACTTGCGCGGGGAAGGGGAGAATGAAATGTTACGTGAGCAGTTTTTAGTCATGGGGTGGCAATGAGAGGCAACAGATGGCAAGAAAAATTGCACACAGGACAGTATTTTAGGGGGGTGGGGGGAGGTGGGATTGTTCACGACCACAGAAAAAAAAATGGCTGACAACCCTGTTAAATCTTCCTAACGGGATCTGCGCTTTGAGGGACTGCCGATCCGAGATCGTAGGTTGCCAATTTGCCTCAATCGGTGCGATTCAAAGGCCAGCCAGGGTTAGAAAAACGCCGTGAGCCTTTGGGGCTTTCCTTCGGGGTGGGGTGGGGGCTTGCTTTTGAGTTGGCAGACCCGGTCTCCGGGTCTGCCTTGAGAGTTAACAGGCCTGAGCCTGCCAGGTGTCAGGAGAGCCAAACCTGAGCGGATGTTAAAAAATCAGGGCTTTTCTGTAGATCAGTCAACAATGGGGGTGAGGGGGTGGGGGGGAGGAAATTAAAAAAAAAAAAAACCAAAAAGGTGGGGAGGGCGACAGAATGGAAGCAGTGCCGTGGGCACGACTGACTGTCTGCACGAAGGAGTACAGTTTGTCATATTGCTTACAAGGTAGTATTTTATCCAGCCTCTTCCCGCCAAGGACCTGTAAACTGGACTCTGTTCCAAAACCTTCCTCCGCTTCCAGGGGCCAAGGCAAGGGATGGGCACTGCTCTGCCGGGCTGTCAAGAAAACTAATTTAGAGAGGCACTCCTGAGGCAAGTCACCCCTTTCCTCTAGCCACCAAGCCTTGCTTGGCTCACTTCTAACCAAGTTCCTCCAAAACTGGCTCGCCAGAGATCAAAACTGGGGTCAGTGTGTGTTTGTGTGTGTGGGAAGCAGGCTTAAGGAAGCACCAGCTTGGAGGGTCCCTCGCTACCTCGAAGCCAGAGCAGGCAGCTGGAAGCAAAAGGCGCAGAGCTTCTCCACTCCTCCGTCTCACAGCCCCACAGGCGCCAGGGGTGGGTGGGTGTGACGAGGAAGAAGCAGAGGACGGATAGCTTCCATCTGTATCGTGACAGCTAGCAGTCCGTTTTTGAACGGCACTTAGCCTTATGGTGCAAAATGGCAAAGGATCACCGGGATAAGGGGCAGGGCGATGGCACCAAACTCCTCTGGCGGCAGGCCACACCGTTTGCAAAAAAAGGTGCCGAGCAAGAATTCATCCGGGGGGGTGGGGGGGGGAGGAAAGTGAGGGTGAGGGTGTTGCATTTACACTGCAGCGTGACGACGAGGATCACAAGAGACAGGGGCAGAAATGCGTGGAGCTCGGAGAAGAGGAGCTGAGCTCCAAGGAGCTCAGTCTTGGATCCCTTTTTTCCCCCTTCTCCCAAATGGCAGTGAAGCAGGGACTCCCTCTGCCAGCAGCAGCCAACACCAGAGGGGAGGCGAGAGAAGAGGCTGGGCCTCCATCGGATGGACACGCCGTGCTGAGCCGAGAGGGGCTGCCTTCTTACCGGAGAGCGGGTCTGAGGCTGCGTGCTCATCGCTTGAGGGGCCTGGGGGTACACCAGCGTGGTGGGTGCTGCGTTCTGTCCCGTGGGGTACGGAGCCTGCCGCAGAAAAGAGAAAAGAACGTTGGCAAGGGATGGAGCCGAGATTTCTTTCCACCCCTCCCCACGAGGACTTTTTCACTGGCATCTATCCACCTCCCAAATCCCAGGCAGTTCTCCCTGGTTCCATTGGACTCTGGGCATGAAAGGAGGGAGATCGTTCCATCGGAAAACACTAAAGGAAGAACTTGCAATCCCTGAATTCCAGACCACCCCAACCCCACCCTGGGCAGGCTGTTTCCTGAAAGTTGCTCTTCCCGCAGTCTTCTCAGGCAGGCGGAGATTACTCGTTGGCCCTTTTCGCCTTATTCTCCCTGGGCTGGTTTTCTGGCCTGCCTCCACATCTCAAGCACGCCCCCCTGACACCACATTTGACGTGAAGAGGGGAGGAATCTTAGGTGGGCAAGAGGAGAGTCCCCCCACGAGCACCTCAAACAGACAAAGAGAACCGGGAGCCAACTCTTCCAAGAACAGCTAGGTCAGAGGTTGGCAACCCGTGGCTCTGGAGCCGCATGTGGCTCTTTCATCCCTCTGCTGCGGCTCCTTGTTGCCGGTTGGCTCCACAATTGATAGGCCTGTTGGTTAGGACAGGTAAAGGAAAAAGGACACTGCACTAGGAGGAGACTCTATGGTGGGGGAACCGGACTTCCGGTTGGCAGAGGAAAAAGGACGCTGCGTTAGGAGGAGACTCTACGGTGGGGGAACCGGACTTCCGGTCGGCTCCAGATTTGAATGGGGAACTTCCAGTTTGTGGCTCTTTGAGTGTTTAAGGTTGCCAATCCCTGAGCTAGGTCAACGAGAGCAAGAACCGGTGATCATAAAAGTGCCTAAAGGTTTAATATTTGTGGCGACTCAAATTCTGTCACACCTGAGGCTGTGTTAGCAGTCTCTTATCCTGGGACGTCTTGTGCACGAAGCAATTAACCATCAGGCTTGAGGCCTCGTATCATTCTTAGTGACCACTCAATAAACCCAAATGCTCATCCAACCCTGCCTTTGCCTTGACTATATCAACAAGCGGCAATATATCCGAGGCAGGAACCCATTTGATTGAACTGTCATCTCTCCCCCTTGAAAGCAGAAGTCAATTCAGCTGTGGCATCAGGAGTGGGCAGGAAATCCTCCGTTAAACTAAAGAGGGGAGCCCTGCGCTATTCAAGGGAAGGCAGGAAGAAAACTTTCCACGACTCTAAGCTGGCTAGTCTGCTCTGCTCTTGTCTCAAAAGCAGGCAGCAGGCCGAAGCAGCTAACCCTGAGTTTGTTCATTCCCCGGAGCAGGCAACCTCTTTGAAACGTTCCCCCAATTTGACTGTCCTCATTTGCAAAACGCTCAGCGGTGAAATCCTCTGAAGTCTGCTACCGGTTCTGTGAATCTGCTACCTGAGGTGAGCCTGCACAATGCTAAAAAAAGGAACATTTTGAAGCCTTCCGAGTCTGCAAAGGTAAGTAGAACAGAGGGGGTGGGGGAAATCCGGTGTGCCACGCGATTTACATTAGCTAGAAAGCAGATCGTTGCCCAGCTGATCGTCGGAAATACCAGTTCACCTGAACTGGTAGCATTTTTTTACTAACGGTTCGCTCGAATCGGTAGCATTTCACCCCTGAAAGAGCTCATCTAAACAACGAGAGGTCAGAAAGTCAGGGTTGCAAAAAAAAAACTTGTGGCACCTGAGCCTTGGAAGTCCACAAAAGGAACCCCACCCCCACCCCCATCCCCCGTATGCTTCAGCTTCCCAGGAATTTTCTCGGCACAAGGCCCTCCTCTGGCCCTCTCTTAGTCTGTCCGCTCAAGTCAGCCGAAGAGCAAGAACTATTTTTATCAGCTTTCCGAACGAGATGATACCCACTAGGCCTGCTGTGCAACGAGATCTCCACGCTCCTAGCTGGGCTGGAAATAAACAACAGACGTAACTCTGTTGCATCACTCTGTGTGTGTGTGTGTGTGTGTGTGTGTGTATTACAAAATGCTGAGTCACAGGCAACTCTTTCGTTTCCAAATCTCAACAGAAGCAGCGTAATGGAAATGTCCACACTCTAGGGTGCCAGAAATCCCTTGTCCCTGCCAAGCACTCCCCCCTCCCCCCTTATTGCAATAGCAATAAGGCTTATATCCCGCTTTCACAGTGCTTCACAGTCTCTAAGCGGATGACAGAGTCAGCCTATTGCCCCCAACAATCTAGGTCCTCATTTTACCGACCTCGGAAGGACGGAAGGCTGAGTCAACCTTGAGCCGGTCAGGATCGAACTCCTGGCAGTGGGCAGCATTAGCCTGCAGTATTGCATTCTAACCACTGCGCCCCTGTGGCTCATCCTCCTCACAATATCTGACTGACTCACAAGCAGGGCCACTGAATCACCTCCTCAGCTCAGGCCTGCCTCAGCAGTCGCACACCGGGTTAAGCTGGACAGGTCAACGCCATCCGCTGTGAAGCCCCTATTCACACCTCTTGGGACTTAATTCCGCTGTCCATGAACGCAGGAAGTTCCCGAACCATGCCTGACTTCTTTCAGGAAGGCCGCTGTGATCCACGCCGCTGAAATAGCTCAATTCACAAAGGTTTCGCAGAGCCGAGCCAAGCTGCTGCCAAAACGGCTCGCTCAAAAGACCATCCATCACCTCTCTCTGGGACAATGCCATCGCACTAAAGCTCCTGGAAGCCTCTCTTTTCTCCGTCGAGAGCTCCAATGGCTATTTATGGAAAGGAAAACCTTTCTCTGTATCCTTCAGCGATAAAAGCCGAACCAAATCTCAGCAAATGTGACTTTTCAGGTAATCCCGGGACGTGAGAACACTGCCAGCAGATACTGGGACGTGAACCTACAGCCCTCTGAATGCTTCCCAAGGCTTGGGAAGCACAGGAGGGCTCACCCCCCCCCACCCCAGGAGTCTCTCTCTCTCTCTCTCTCTTGGAAGAGGCAGGAAAACTTAACCCTTTTCAACCTGAACGAAATCAAGCCCCTTTCTTCTCCCACAGGGATTTCTAAATTAAAGACAAACTATTTTGAGGAGGGTGAAGAGGACCACAGCTGGATTACTTATGTAAATTTGCCTGTTTGTCTGTTTAGAGCAGAGGTTCTTGAACTTTGGTTAGGACACCCTGAAAAAACTCCAGCAACTTGGGGGCGGGGGGTGGGAAGGAGAGGAAAAAAAATCTGGATTGGGCTTGTCTTTAAGCCTAACAAGACAAATTACTCTGGGCTTTGATCCCACTTTTTACCCATGGAAGCCTGCTGAGAGACTACAACATTTTAGATTAAAGATGATTGCAAGCAAAATGATGGAAGCACTAGTTTTATTCGGGGGGGGCTGGGAGATGACTGCACTTCCCTCTAACTCTGATTTAAAGCAATTAGTGAACCTTACATCTCAAAGGCTTTTTTCTTTAACGAGGGAATACAGAGAAAGGCGCAGAGCCTCACAAACGTGCAGCTAAGGTGCCAGATTTCTGCAGAAAGCCAGGCCAAAGAAGATTTTGGAGGGGGGGGGGGCTTATTTATCCAGAAGCTGAAATCCCCACCACGGAGCACCCCTTTCACCGTTCCTGCCAGTTCCCTAATTAGCGTTAACTTCCCTCGCCAAATTATCCGAGCATTTCTATTACTTTACGCAAGTTCCCACAAAGATGGGAGGGAACTTTGTGCGAAGTGGGCTATGAAAAAGGCAGCTGAAACTCGAACGCTCGAGACGGATCATCACTTCTCCCAAGGTTTCTGGATTTGGAAACGGGCTTAAAAACAAGCAGGCTTCCAACCCACGGCTCGTGACAACTGAGAAAGCGGTTTTCTGTCTGCCAACGGATTCGCGCCGCCAACTGGACTGCGAGCCCAAACAAGGGGGAGGGGGGGGTGGGGAAGTCCACGGTATTTTCTGGAATTGCGGAAATGGGACGAACCACCAGCCAAAGTTCTAGAGGAGGCATTTTTTTCCTTTCTCCCCTTCCTTGGAGATCTCCCAAAAAGGGGAAAGGGCTGCGAAGGATGGGCCCCTGGGGTCCTGGAGTGTGCACAGAGAAAAGGACACGTACCCCTGAATTCTTCCAGGCCATTTCTAAGACCTTTTTGAGCAGCAAACGAGATCCGGTTTGCACCATCAACTCCTTTCCCTGCCCAGTCCCTGAGAGTGCAGCAAAACGCTTCTTCGTCTTCCAAGTTCCCCCTTTGGGGAGCTCAGAACTGAGGCCAGCGGGAGCAACGGAGAACCCACCAGGCCTAAGGAACAAACTGCTCTCGCCTGGACAGTTACTGCCAAGGGCAGGGAACACAACCAACCACCCCCTTCTGCAGAGAAAGACCCCCCCCCACTCCCCCGGCTCGGAATTTCATGGGGGACCTCCAGACTTTATGTACTGGGCAGCAACACAGCATAAAATTACCAGGAGGCGATCAGATGCCTCCCAGCCCAAAATGCCAACTTGTCCTCCATATCCAAAAGTTACACAGCCTGCATGAACCTCTGTGCAGTCTCCCCTCCCCCCACTGGTCTGCAGGAGGGGGGTGGGTCGTGCGTGTGCACACGACATCCGAGCCAGGCTGGTCCAGCGGGCATCACTGGACCTTTTTTCCTCTTGTGACTCACCATCCCACATCCCAGAATCCTTTGCACCAGTTCCCTTGGATCTTCAAAAAGACTGCTGGCTCTTGGGTGGGGTGGAAAGCTTCTGTCCCTCCTCCCTCCTGGCTGCTGGAGCGAGAGTGAAAGAGAGTGACAGAGTGAGAGAGAGAGAGAGAGAGAGAGAAAGAGAGTGAGAGAGAGAGAGAGAAGGAAAGCAACAGGGGGTACAGAGAGAGAGACGGCGAGAGAGAGCGAGCAAGAGAGGCAGAAGGAAGATGGGCAATAGGGGAAGTGCATCCTCTCTCCTCCAATCACTTTGCAGAATTTGGGGTGGGGGGGAAGGGGCTCCGTGTCCTGGAGAGGAGATCTCCTTCTTGCCAACTACTAAACACAAAGAAAATTCAGCTTTCCAGGAACAGTCCTCCTCCTCTTCCTCAGCCTGAGAACGATCCCAGCACAGAGCTGGCAACTCTCTAGTTAACATGAACCTGCAATGGGGACCCCACAGCTATTTCTCCACCAGCTTTCCTTTGGATCCTAGGTGCCAGGGTCATTTTCCCCCACCCCCAATTACCCCCCTCTAGAGGAAGCCCAGCTCTGTGTGTGTGTGAAAGGGGCAATTGAAGGTGTTGAGACAGGCCATCTTTCGGACAGACCATACAAATACTCTCCGGAGAAATGGCAAGGGGGAAGAAACCCCCATCGATCGACTGAGACCAGGGGGCTCAGACTCCTGTCTGGGATCAACTCGCCAAAGCATTCTGCAACGGAACAGGGGCACAGCACTGACTTTAACGCCAACAGCAGCACGGACAGGTAGTCCTCGATTTACAACCGTTCGTTGAGCGATCGTTCAACGGCGCCGCAACATGTGACTTAGGACCGTTTCATGGGATTAACGTTCAGAGGCTTAGCAAACCGCTTCGTGGTTTATGACCGTTGCCGTGGGGGCTCCCTCCACCGCAAGGTCACGTGACCTTCGCGACCAAGCGAAGTCAACGGGGGAAGCCGTGCTCGCTTCATAAGCGGGTTGCTAAACTTATGAACTGCGGCGATTCGCTTAACAAGTGGGGGTCAGGGAAAGGTCGTAAAATGGGGGCAGAACTCACTGAACAAACGTCTCGCTTAGCAAGCGTAATTTGGGGGGGGGGGCTCAATTGTGTTTGTAAGTCGAGGACTACCTGTACGTTTCTCCGGCACGTTTAGGAAAGGTATCCCCGAATGTGACCTAATATCCCACTCTTGAGCTAGCCCCACAACTGCAGGGCAAGCAGAGGCCTGACACGGGAAGGGAAGGAGAGGGGAGGAGAAAGAGAAAGGCAAGATTAACCATTATTTGGATCCAGGAACAAGAAGCGACCCTTACTGACAATCCTGGGGCAGGCCTGCGTGGGGGAGAGGGCGCCCCCCGCCCTTGTCTCAGATCAAAATCCGACTGGAGGGCAGGAGCCAAGCAGATGGATGCCTCGTTCCAAAGGCCGGGCCAGCCACTTGGTTCAGATTAGAAATTAAGGGGAATGGGCCCCCTCAGAAAGCAGGGACTCAAGAGAGGGTCGTGCAATTTTTCCCAGGAGCTACGCATGGGGAAGGTGGGGGGCTGGCCTTTCTTCAGGGACATCAGGAGCGGCCCCAAGAGACCGGGGGGTGGGGGGAGGGGAGGGCCACAAACACAGCCAAGGAATGGGACTCTGGTTTGACACAGGAGCCAGTCCAGGACGTTCTCAGGAGCTTCCGCTAAGTGGCACGAGACTAAACTACCTTCTTTTTTCCCCTTTCTGTTCATTAATCTGTTAATTAACTCCCATGGCCGCAGTGGGAGACGAAGGCCTGCATGACATCAGCTCAATCCTCTGGGCCCAAACTCCAGCTAGAGAGGCCACCTAGCTAAACCCATCCAAGGGGAATCTGTGTTCGAGACGAGCCATCCTGAACTGGCAGCCATAGCTCCTCGGGGCTGCCTCTATCGGGCCTCAGTTTACCCTTAGCTGCTGTCATGGCTGCTGCTGCTTTTTTTCAAGGTCCCTTCCTTTCTCTTTGCTTTTGGGGGAATGTGGGGGGGAATGGCTTCTGACAAAAAAAAAAAAAAAGGAAATTAGGTGCGTAGAGTGGGGATAAAACCACCATCTGTTAGCCAAAAGGAAACCTTGAATGAAACAAGGTTTGGGGGGGGGGGAATGTGTGTGAAATGCTCCCTGAGCAATCCAGACGTGGTCGGAGATGGGTGGGTGGGTGGGTGTCTCTTCTTGCGGCCGACTCCGGCCATTCCAGAGGAGCGTCGTCCCCGCCAGTGGTGGCATTGCCCCGGTTCCACCCCACCTCCCATGCCCAGCCTGGCATTTCCCCCCAGCTTTGGGGAGGCAGGGAACGAGAAGTCGCCGATCTTACCTGAGTGAGGCCAGGAGAGGAGGCATGTCCGGGGGGTGTGGCGGCAAGGGCTGGATGCCCCTTGTTTATTTCATGAGCAGAGTAAGGGGAGGGGGCAGGAGGGCCCGGCTGCCTTGCCACCTGCGTAACCTGCGAGGAGACAAGCTGTTAGTTAGTGAAACCAAAGCGGAGTAGAACTGTCTCCACAGAGTAAGCCCCTCCGGCAACAGGGAACCCATCGCTTGTGCTCATCGGAGCAGCTGGAAAAAAACCGTCCCTCTGATTTATGTTAGTGGATCTGACTCCAGAGAGGCTCTGGGACTCCCAGGGTCCCGTTTGATTTTAGGAAGAAGAAGAGCTGCATCCTTAATGGATCACTTACTAGGAGTCTCTTCTGTAGACAGAAAGGGCTCGGAGGAAAAACTCCCAGTCTCTTTCAGTGGCGCTGGGTCTTCTCTTCACAAAGGAAGAGAGCCACGGACGACCCCCGGGCCGTGGGTGGAGACGAGGCCAGCCCACATGGGTGGGAGAGGAACGTCGAGCCTCTCTCGGAAGCCTGGGTGGGCCACGGCTGCAAGGAAGTGAGTTAAATGGACAAACCCTCCAAAGCGGGGGGGAAAAAAATCCCACAGAAAGGGACTCTCACCAAATCTTGGCTAAACTGAAGATGATCCGTGATCAAAACCCAGGCTTAAGATAAAAAAGACCCGGGCACATCATCCTGTCTGCCATCTAATTAACATCTTTGCTTCAAAGGCAGAGAAGTCAAGCGTGCTCTAAAGAGGCAAGAGCCAGATTACCATCTTTTCTTTGATCAAACTTCTTCGGTGGGTGGGAGAAAGCGGGCTCTCCTTTCCCTTGGCAGCCTGGCAGGGTTTAGCTTGGAATGAGCTGCCCTTCCTGGGAAAGGTCTCCCCTTCACAGTAGAGGGAGCCCCCTACCACGGCCCATCTTCCCCAGCAGCCCCTGGTCTGGGCTCCATCTTTCAGGCTATCCCAGCGGGAGGCAGGGGGCAACCTCTGGAGATGTTAGTTTGCACCAGATGTGAACAGGGAAGATGCTCACCAAGGGCACCTGTGGGTCATTCCCCCCCCCCCCCATTTCCTTTCCACGTGATTCCTTCCTCTAAAAGGATGCAGTTCTGGGCTGCGTTCCAGTCTCAAACTATCAACATTGATCATTTACTTTCTTTCTTTCTTTCTTCTTTCTTTTTTTTAAAAAATAAATTTTATTCCTAAACATTTTTTTTGAAAAACAGTGCATTGTCAGGGTATATATATACCATTTACAAATAAAGACCCAAAAAAAAAAGCAGTGTTACAACATTGACATACAAGCTAATAACAATAATGATATAGTAACAATAGTAATAATATAACCAAAAAGCTTTTAAGATGAGTTTCTTCTTACATTAAAATACTGTGATTATTTACCTTACTTTCAGTACTAACATTTATGATCTTACTTTTCTCCAATTTACTTGATCATTTACTTTACTTTCATTTACTTTCTATCTACTGTGTTTCCCTGAAAATAAGACCCTGTCTTATATTTTTTTTAATCCCAAAATAAGCGCTGGGCCTTATTTTCGGGGAGGTCTTATTATTTTGGGGCGCGTGGAACAAGAGGGGGCTCCTCTTGCCGTCTTACCTGATTTCCAGCTCTGTCTCCCTAATCCTAACCAGAGGAAATGACGGGGACCGGCTGCGTATGTGGTTAAATATTTTCAGGGAGGTCTTATTTTCGGGGAAGGGTTTATTATCCAGGGAAGGTCTTATTTTCGGGGAAACACGGTACAAGGAAGAGAGCAAAGGGCCTTTTTAACGCTGCTATTATATTTAATTCACTTTTCTAGTAAAAAGAACTTCTTCCAGTTGGGAAATATCGGCTACTAGTGAAAACCCAAACCAACGAGTACTACTTACAAGACAATCCTACCCTTTCGTGCAAATAAATGGGAAAGAGAGTCCAAGGTGAGCTTTCAAACAAGGACCCTGGTCTTTGGACACAAAGAGAGTAAGGAAAGCTGTACTGTTTTTTGTTTTTTTTAATTTCCACACACTTTCCCATCAGCAGTTTCACTTAATCCACTCTAAGGAAAGTAGATTAATTGAAAAACAAACATTGGCAATTACACTTATTCCTACCCAGCTAGTTTCTTTGCCCTGATGCCGATATACTTCTTAAAAATGCCACATTTCCCCAGGCTCAGCAATGGCTCATAGCAAAAGGGATTGGCCTCCTGACCCACATCTCTCGCAGGAAAAGGACCGTTGGCTGGAACAGCCTCCCTAATTCTCTTCCAGGTGGGAACGGACTCTCCCTGCAAGCGGGAACTCGCGGGAACTGGAGGATTCTCCCGTGCTTGGAAGCCTGCCCCAATAGGACCCTGGGATCAAGACGAAGGTGAAAAGGAATCCTTTCTCCTCTGGCTCTTCCTTTCCTGGGTAGCCTCCCACTGATCCTCCTCCAAAACTTAAACCTGGACTGACCCCCAAAGACTGTATCTTTTGCACAGCTGATTCCTATTCGATCCCGAGGAATACAGTTCTGTAGCACACCCTGACATGAGAGGGAGGTTGTCTGAACCAGGCATCACTCTCCAAAGGGAGAGGAGGGCCAGAGAGCCGGATGAAAAGAGTGTTTCAAATGACTTCATCCACTGACAGGACTCCAATTTTGAATTACTCTCCTTATCGTTGCTATCGTTTGCAAAAGTTTACAAATGTATTTTCTGATTCGGAGTAGTTTTACGTGAACGGAATCGTACAGGAGAGGGGCCTATTACTGAACCTGCCAAGTGTCAAGATGCTCATTCTCTGCAGAAGGAAAGTGAGGCTCCTGTCACTCATCAGAGCTTCACCCCTCCCCAAAAAGCTCTTGACAAAAGCTGCTTGTGTATTCTCCTTACCGTGCTGTACACAGCCGAGACGGTGGGAGTGAAGATCCGATCCTCCAGGGGCTGCTGTACAGGACCCCGGGGGATTCTGCAAAACAACAAGTTAAGGAAGAAACAGAAGAAAAACAAAAACCCCACAAAATTGTAAGCAAAGTATGGTGTTTTTTTTTACAAATGACCCTTTTTCTTCTATTGAAATCGGCCTCTTAATCATGAGAAGCCAATGCCACAAATTGTAACATTCACACAGGAGCCAGAAGAATGGTTATTGCACAAAACAAGAGAATCCCTGCGTGTTAAGTCGATGGAATCACAAGAAAGTCACAACAGACGGGAAGATGAAAACTAACATTTATTTGTGAAGTAACACAGCCACAGCCTGACACGTTCTTGCCAAGGGCACAGAAGCGGAGCGTGCATTTTCCTCACTGGTGTTTTTTCACTAACTGTCCTTTTGCGCTCCACACAGTTCTGGGAAGTAGAATGAATTGAATAAGCTGACAAAACGTGCCATTTAAATCCGCTGCCCCAGATAAACTATTAAAAGTGCTGTCACAATCCAGAGAAGAGCCCTCTGAACTGCAGGTTAAGGGCAGAAGGAGCGATCCTATTCAAAGCCCTAGAAAAATACCCGCAGTTGAGGTTTCAGGAAAGAATCGACGACCAGATTGTGGGGTATTTTCTCTGCTGCTTGTTAAGATGCTGATCTCCTTTTTAAAAAGTTGCCTGGGACTCACTAACTAGGGCTTCGGAGGAGATGCTGCAGTCTTTTCCTCACATTCTTGGGAATGACCCAAGAGGCTACACAGCAACAGGGAACGCTTTGATCGGTCTCTGGGTAAGCAGCCGGTGAGCCAGGCGAAAACACTACATGTGGGAGAGGCATTCCATCTTTTTCAAAAGCATCACGGTTTTCTATCCAAATATCAAAAGTTGTTCCTTTCGGCTGATGGACTTGGGAGAAGCCTCAAAGCTAAAAGCATACCAGCAATAGTACTTAAGACTTATATACCGCTTTACAGTGCTTTTATAGCCCTCTCTAAGCAGTTTACAGAGTCAGCGTATCGCCTCCCAACAATCTGGGTCCTCATTTGACCGACCTCGGAAGAATAGAAGGCGGAGTCTACCTTGAGCTGATCGAACTGCTGGCAGTGGGAATGCAGTTAGCTTGCAATACTGCATTCTGGAAGGAAGGAAGGAAGGAAGGAGGGAGGGAGGGAGGGAGGAAGGACTAGCACATATATATCGCTTCACAGTGCTTTTGCAGCCCTCTCTAAGCGGTTTACAGAGTCAGCCTCTTACCCCCCCACAATCAATCTGGGTCCTCATTTGACAGACCTCGGAAGGATGGAAGGCGGAGTCAACCTTGAGCCTGGTGAGATTCATATTGCCAAATTGCAGGCAGCCAGCAGGCAGCAGAAGTAGCCTGCAGTACTGCACTCTAACCACTGCGCCACCGTGGCTCATAACAGACACCAAGCGGAAGACAAATGTTCCCCATAGCTACCAGCGACTGCTCTGCCTCAAAAGAAGAGATGGCCACGGATGCCACAAAGTTAACACAACAAACCTTGTGCTATTATTCTTTTTCCCCGCACCTCCTCAAATTATGGAGATTAAAATTCTTAGCTTTCCAAAACTACAGAATACAGGTAGTCCTCAACTTACATCGGTTCGCTTAGTGACAGCATTGGGAAAAAGTGACTTATGACCATTTTTTCACACTTAATGGCTGTCGCAGCATCCCCATGGTCAGATGATTTACATTCGGATGCCTGACAACTGACACACATTTATGACGGTCGCAGCATTCCCGGGGTGGGGGTGGGGTGTCACCCAATCCCCATTCTGACAAACAAAGTCCATGGGGAAATCAGATGCGCTGAATCACTGTATGACTAATTTAACAACTGCTTGGCAAAGAAGTGTCGTAAAATGGGACAGACAAAACTCACTTAAGGAATTTCTCACTTAGCAACATAAATGTGGGGCTCAATTGCAGTTGTTGAGGACCACCTGTACCTAAAAGCTGATACTAAAGTTCCATGCGAATCAGGCCCCTCTACATGACACCTCCACATGGCCAACTTGGATTAATAAACTAGGTTTCCAAGATCCGGAAGAGGAAGACTCGGAAGATTTTCATGGGCCATCCCAGGGAGGGATCAAAGCCTCACCTTGTTCAGCCAATGCAATTTTGTTCAGATTTTGCCAGCACTTGGCCCTTTTATCATTGTTCCCTGACAGCCTTCCCAAGAAGATTCAGCGCAGGGACAGCTGTTATTGACACAACTCAGGAGAGCAACGTCGCAATTTGGGGTATGCAATACCACCTAGCAAGCAAAGAGAATCACAATTTTGTTTCTCCGATTTGTAGCCCTGAAGAAAAAAAACCCGGTTTTCGATGGGCATTAAATTCAGGCGTTCCACGTTTAAAAGATAAACACAGATAGGAAGTGGGGGGGGGGGTGGAGGGAAGGGGAAGACAGCAAAAGCTTTGGCAAACTTACCGAACGCACATTGCCTCGCGGAGAAATTTGGATGTACGCGTCGAAAAACTCACTTCCTGTAGAACCCGGAATCTCTGCCTCAGCTCGTAAGCTTTCCCCGATCAATGTGAGGTTTGTTTCCCTCAAACAATGCCACGAGACGTCCAGCTGATTTAGAAAACCCCATTCTGAGCCGCAAGCCCTCGACTGAACTGCAGTTCCGACTTCTGAACGGAAACCTGAGCTAACAAACAGGCATATGTCTTAAAAATAAAAAGCCCATCATGTGACATGTCACAGCAGGTGACACAGAGGCCGGTGACACAGCAAAACACGTGTGTTCTGCATTTTGAAATGCAGACATATGATACTAATACGTAAGGTTCGTGAGCTCGGGGAAAAAAAATTGAGGTAAACAAAAATGACTTTTCTCTCTCTCTCTCTCTTTTTACATTCTTCCTGTACTCAGTTTACGGCCACAACTGAGCCCAACCTTCCTGTTGCTAAGTGAGACCTTTTGCCGAGTTGAGTTTGGCCCCAATTTTAACGACTTTTCTTGTCGCCGTTTGTGAAGTGAATCGCGGCACTTGTTAAGACGAATAACCCGGCTGTGCGGTGAAATCTGGCTTTCCCCCCCAGACTTGGCTTGTCAAGGAAGTCGCAAAAGGGGATTGCATGATCCGCAACCGTCATAAATGTGAGTCAGCTGTCAAGCGTCCGAATGCAAATCACGTGGCCGTGGGGGATGCTTCAAAGGTCGCAAGTTGAACAATGCTTGTAAGGTCACCTTTTTCAGTGCCATTGTCACTTCAGACGGTCACTAAGCGAACATGTTGTAAGTCGAGGACGACCTGTGTTCCCTGAACGCGACCTCCTGGAGAGACCATCCTGCCATTCGTTGTGCTGCTTCCTCATCTACCACTTAAGAGCAACATTTAGCCAACAAAGTCCTTCCCGGGGGTATTTATTTATTTATTAAACTTCTATACCGCCCTCCTCCTGAAGAATTCAATGCGGTGCACAGCCATAATAAAAACCAATATATACCACAAAATTAAAAAAAAAATTAAAACAAATAAAATAATTTGGCCATTTTTTTTCTTTAAAAACCTCAAGATTAAAATACCCGTTTAAAATTTATTCTCTCATCAGCCTGGCCTGTTGAAATAGTAGAGTCTTAAGGGCACGGCGGAAGTTACGTTAAGTTGGGGATCATACGTATCGCCGGGGGGCAATTCATTCCATAGGGTGGGAGCCCCCAGAGAGAAGGCTCTTCCCCTGGGGGTCGCCAGTCAGCATACTTTGACCGACGGCACCCTGAGGAGTCCCTCTCTGTGGGAGCGTACTGGCCGGTGGGAGGCTATTGGTGACAGAAGGCAATCTCGCAAATACCCAGGTCCTAAGCCATTAATTTACTTCCACCAAGGAGACAGTCAAAATTGGGAGGAAGGGTCAGGATAGCATGTGCTGTCATCTCTGATGCCAGGGGACAAACCTTGTCCCTTGGCCTGATTAAAAAAAGAAAATAGAAATGAAGTTTAACTCTCAGGATCCATTTCTAAAAACCGGAGGGAGCTGAATTGTTTTTAGCTAATTACATTGTATGAGTGAATTTAGTAAAGAGCTGTGAGGGAATAAATAAAGCAGCTCTCTAAAGTGAAAGAAAGAAAGAAAGAAAGAAAGAAAGAAAGAAGGAAGGAAGGAAGGAAGGAAGGAAGGAAGGAAGGAAAGAAAGAAAGAGGGAGGGAGGAAGGAAAGAAAGAAGGAAAGAAGGAAGGGAGGAAGGAAGGAAGGAAGGAAGGAAAGGAAAGGAAAGGGAAGGGAAGGAAAGGGAAGGGAAGGGAGAGAAAGAAAGACAGAAAGAAAGAAAGAAAGAAAGAAAGAAAGAAAGAAAGAAAGAAAGAAAGAAAGACACCAGACTAAGAATGCTGTCGATAGCATTCGAGTGATTTAGTTCCACCAAACAACACACAGGTAAGTCCTTGACTTACAACACTTCGCTTAGCGACCGTTCAAAGTTACGACAGCACTGGAAAAAAAAGTGACTTCGCATGATTTTTCACGGAAGCCTCCCGATGGGTCACACAATCAAGATTCAGACGCTTGGCAACTGACTCCTATTTACTTTTTTAAAAATTTTATTTCATAGTATTTTTTTTGGTTTTTTTTTTTTTTTATAAATTGACTCATATTTACGACGGTCGCCATTCCCCTTTGGCGACCTTCTAACCAGCAAAGTCAACCGGGAAGACAGATTCGCTTAACATCCCATGCGACCAACTTAACTGTAGCAATTCACTTAGCAACGGTAGCAAAAATGGTCGTAAAATTCAGGCAAAATTCATTTCACGAATGTTTCACTTGGCAACAAAAATCGGGAGGGGGGGGCTCAATCGCGGTTATAAGCTGAGGATTGCCGGTAACTTTTTTTAAAAAAAAAAAAGAAGAAAAACTGTTCACCCCACAAGCAGGGAACTCTGCTCAGACCTTGGTCCACGCTATGCTTCCAGTCCAAGTGGCCCACACAGACTTCGATGCTTTAGTGGCAGCTGGGCACCCGTGGACACACAGGCTGGAAGAGGAGCCCATCACCTTTGGCTTTGCTTCAAGGCTCCGTTTCCGACATCCAGAAGAAGCAGCTTTGAAGGTGCCAGGATGAGGGCCACGATTTCAAGACCTTCCACCTTAGGAATGTCTCCAACCCTCGGTCCGGCTCAGCCTCAGGCAAGGCAAGGCAAGGCGGCCCAGAATTTGGAGACAGCCACGCCTGCCAAGGAGTGGGGGCTCTGCCCAGGGGTGGGATCCTACCGGTTTAACAAACAGTTCGCTGAGCGCGGGCCAGACGCACACGATGGGCGCGTGCCCAGAAAATTGAACTTCTGTGTTGTTGAGTGCAAGGAACACCGCCCCGATCAGCTGAGCTTTGAAAGCAGAAATATAGGTGAGTATAACGCAGGGGGGGGGGCACTTCAAAGAGAGAGAGAACCGGTTCGCTCGCGGCTGAAAGTCGGAGCAAACGGTTCATCTAAACCGATCCGAACCGGTTGAATCCCACCACTGGCTCTGCTCCTGTGGACAGCCCAAAAATATCCGGCCAGACTGAGTTGCATTCAGATTTGCTTATTGATTACGCACCCTGTCATTGATTTATTGCTTTAAGAACTGTTGACTTTCCAGGTAATCGTTCATTGGAGAGTTTCGAAGCGTTCTTTCGTCAAATGTTTTAGGCCCCTCCAGGAAAAAGGGTGGGCAGTAACGAGAACAGTAAATGATAAGGGATTCAACAGATGGATGAGGCCATCATATTTGCTCTCACACCGTCTCGCACGTTTGTTGAGCACACGAGAAGCCCGTCACTCAGAAAACAAGGGAGAATTTAAAAAGGTAAACTGCTCACATCGATAACACAGTGCAAATATTCCATGGGAAATTAAGCCCAATCCGGGATCGTCCCAAAGCCAGCAATGGACCGCTTCCATCCAAATATCGTTCCAGGACAGCTGCGCCAGGAGGTGACCCATCAAAGCGACCTGCCTCTTTTCATTCAGAGGGAAACAGCCTTTACGCTAACGTGAGTTCCAGGAGGAGCAGCCTGGTCAATATCCAGCATCTTCGAAATGTATTGGAATACAACTCCCATCACCCCCAACCAGTGGTGGGATTCAGCTGGTTCTATCCGGTTTGAGCGAACTGGTAGCAGCGGAAGTGGGAGGCTCCGCCCACTCGCCCGGACGTCAACACGTCCCGTTTTTGACGCTCTGTGCATGCACGCTCAAATTTGCAAACTGGTAGCAAAGGTAAGCGAATACCACCATGGAGCAAGCTTAATTGCACAAGATAAAGGAGGCCACTGGAGCCACTGAACAGCCCCTGATGGGAGGCTGGCCGGCAGACTTTTTCCAACCAGTCACTTGAAGCCAGGGCCTTTCCACTCTTCCCTGATGAGATCGGGGCAGAACTTCCCCTCCAGCCAGGGAACGTTGCTTCCCAAGAGCCCTTGGGAATTGTTCCTTGAGGAGGAACAATTGGACTAGGAACCGGGAAGAGAAGCTGGGAGCATTAACAAAAGCCTGGGGCCTGAAAGAGCCCTTTGTTTCTCCGGCCACTGCCAGTCTTCTGAATGGCGGTGCAGAGCCAAAAGGAACCGAGGGGGGAGGAAAGGACCAACTGGTGGCTCTTTAGGGGATGTCTCCTTGGCTGCCAAGCGGCGAGGCAGGAAAAGACCTCTGCAGGAGCCACACACTGCCCACCCCAGAGCCAGAAACACAGCCATTGTCTATCTGCAAGCTCAGCTGAAAGGAACGTGCAGAGCTTGGGTACCACCGGGAAATGTGAGGAAGGCAGCATATCTCAGCCACAACGTGCCAGATATGGCAAGCGGCTGGCCAGAAACCCAACCCCACTCTGGCTAATGAATCCTTCTTTTACACCTTAGACCAGTTTTACTCCGGCTTTTTTTCTGATTGATAATTAAGACTCGGCCTGGGCCATCAGTGCCCTTTGAACGAACAGTCAGTGTCATTCAATCGTCCTGCTTACACCGACCACGGGAGACTAAACAGCCAGCAAATGTCCTTTCATCCGTTTGCAACTCTTCTTTGTGTCACAAAGGAATTATTCAAGGAAAATGCAAAAGGTCTCTCGCAGAAAAGCCCCATTCTCAGACTATCAATATTTATGCCCCTGGGGAACCCTTTCAAAACTTGCTTCCTGCAATCGTATTAGTGCACTTAAAATTCTCTAGTCAGTGAAAAGCGATTTCACAGAATGTCACTCACTATAAGGAACAGCCAAAAAAACCCACACCACCCTACTGTAAACAAATATACGTGTTGGATTGTAATTCCTGAAAATCTAATTTGATCATTAGCAGGAGATTTGCAAGAGGTTTTAATTTCTGGTCCAATTCTTAAAACCACTGAAAATGAAGCGCAGGTAGCGATTAGGTGGTTTGACATCAAGAAATAAATGTTAGCAAAAGCTAATTCTGCAAAATTAAGTTGGAAATTTTAAAAAACAAAGAACATTGGTCGAAGAGGAGCATAACCTGAGAATTTAAAAAGAGCAATAGTCTTTTTTTTTTTTCCCGTAATTGGGCAAAGCCCAGAAACTTTATAAAAGTGCACCAACACAGCGCAGCAGCTCCCAAGTATTAGTGCGAACAGGTAAAACAACTGTCTCAGGAAACACCGGCTTAAAATTAAAAGTAGCTGCTTCTCACTTACAACCGAAGGAGGAAGATATTAAACATACCACACCTATCAATGGAAAACTGTCTCTGTTGTGGATATGTTGCTATGCAAACACCGGCTACAGCCAGGTGGTTCAGAACTCCTGCAAAATTTCGCCGAGCAAATTCACTGTTAAAAAGTGGAGTGAATGGCTCCATTAAGTCTACAATACTCTTGCTGAGGTTAAGATGAAGGTGGTTTTGCATTCAGCACGACTCTAACCGGAATGTAGCTGGATTGTCACTAAAGGTCCCTTTGAACAATATGCTGGCTATTTGCAATGAGAGGATTCTTCCGTCAAGCACCTCTACTTCACTTTCGCAGAAAAGGAAGCCAAAACCAGTCTACCAACCTAAAACCATCCATGCAACTAAATCAGGTGAGGAACCAGTTTCCTCCTACCTCATTAAACCGCACAAAGTTATCACAAAGAACTTCTTAATGATTTGCTTCCTCAACCGCTGTCCAAAAAGATCCACGAAAGAATTAAAAACATGGCGTTTTGCTTCTGGGGAAAAAAAAAACAATATTTACTTTAGCTATCATTGGTCTGTGTGTGTGGCAATGAACTCAAACTTTCCAGCAAAACCACCAGCAATACAGGCAAGTCCTCGACTTAACAACAGTTCATTTAGTGACTATTCAAAGTTAACTCACATTAACTGCAAAAGGACCCCACGATTAAGAGAAGCCAGCATTAAGTTCCAAATGGCTGGTCCACAATCCAGGGGGCCTAGCATGAACCCTGAGAAACTGAAGCACTTTCATTCATTTCACTCAACTGATTAGGCTGCATATTTAATGATTAATTCAGAAAGGAAGGAAGGAAGGAAGGAAGGAAGGAAGGAAGGAAGGAAGGAAACATCAAAAGTTGAACTGTTCAGTTGTAGGCCAAACTGGAAACTCTCAGAAATTCCTCAAGCAAGAATTGTTTATTTATCTAACAAAACGTGAAATGGTTTCTTTATTAGGAAACTTTATCAAGTGAATTACAATGAAAGGCATAAAATATCTAAACAAAATCCCAACAGTCCTCGGTAAAGAGTAAAAGAGCATTTTGCAATGTGGACTTTCTGGGAAAGGCCATTACACAGATGCCACCTCTAAGGCCTAGTGCTGGTTGCCCAATCTCAGACCTCCTTGGAGCAAGGCGTCAGCAACTCATCTGGGGCCAAACTGTTTTCAACTACATACATAAATAACACTAATACTCCTATCGAGAACAGAAAGGAACAATCAACTAATGTGGCTGACTCAGTTCTCTGCAAGGGGAGCTGGTCTCTTTCACACAACCATCCTTGTTGCTGCATCCTGAAAGGACTTTAGCCAAAAGGATCTCAAGAGTAGTTGACGGGTAAGGAGAAGCCTCCGTTCTCCTTTTATTCCTGGGTGAAAAGTCATCCATCCAGGCAGCCAGCAAGCAAACGAGTTTCCTTCCTAGGACCAGGTCAAAGGATAGCAGCTCCAGCATACGACTCATTCATCATAAAAGGGTTAAGCCACGATCCCTGTATTAAGGTGGCATGAAAATGAACTCATAACTTGCATAACTCGATAAGGAAGGATGGATGGACGGACAGAGGCAGTCCAGCCCCACCATTTGCATCCGCCACTAAAAAACACACTACTGTTTTTAGTACACTAAGAGAAGCAACTGTGCAATCTCTTAGCACGCCATTTCTTTATACAGAAATGTCTCCAGCTTGATACAACGGGCTGTCCAACTCACGCCTGCGTAATCAGAGATCTTCTGGACTTGGGGCTGCCTCTAAATCCCAAAAGGATCCGAATCGTCCCTTCTCCAAAACTGCGTGTTTTATCCTTGCTGATGTCAGCAATCAACAAGGCAACTGCCCGCATTATAGGCAGCCCTTCAGCCTCCCTGGAAGGACGCACCCAAAGCAGCTTTCAGAGTTCACCTGTCTTCACACAGCTTGTTCGCTCCCGCGATAGCTCACGTTCTCTCCTTCTGGGAAGGCTCGGCTCTTGGCTGCGTTCGTTCTCTTTCAGTTTTTCTTTGCTTTCGCATCCTGGCTTGTCCGTCCCTGGCATTTCTCCCCGCTGTTGTTATACATTTTCATTCAAAAAAAAAAAAAAAAAAGCCAGATCAGCTGTACCCACCATCATTGCAGTGGAGAGAAACATCCTCAGAAGCTTCTGAAGGACGGCTCTGCTGCAGTTCGTAGAAGGAGAGAAGGAGTGGCCTGCGCCTGGAACGTATCACATTCCCAATATTATTAAACAACACCAGAAAGCGGAAAGCCTCTGCATTTCAAACCAACTTCACACAGCTTCCTCTCCTGAAAACACAAGAAACGAAACCTGCAAGCAGGGCGGCTGGGTAGGCCGTGACACTCTGCTAAACACTGGCCACTGGGTGCCAGCAGCATATGACTGCACCAGCCAAGTGGGGAGCAGACATCTTTGTTGGCCTTCCAGCTGCCCAAAAAGGAAAGCTCCTTTCGTCTCCCAACGTGTGCCACAGCAAAACCACACTGGGGAAAACTTACCCACCCTCCATCTCCCCGCCGCCACCACCCCACCGCTTCCTGTCCTTCTTCCTGTCTTCCCTTGGCCATAGAAAGCACCTAGAAAGCAAAAATGATGATGGACTAGAGAAAAGCATTTTTGCAGGGTCACTCAAGTACTCTGCTCAGGCAGCTCTGGAAGAGGGAGATCAATCTCCTGTCTCAATTGAATACAATTCTCTCTCTTTTTCTCTCAATGGTTACAGGGAATCAGCTCAGCCACCCCCACCCCCACCCCCACCCCTCGCCCAATAGATCCCCCAATAGATCCCTGCTGCTAACTGGGTTTAGCTCTTCACACAATGTATTACCTGCCTGAAGTCAGTGAAGCCTGTTGTGCTAAGAGAACTTGGCAAATTAATCAATCAGAAAATCTGATGGAAACTGATAAGTGGAATTCAGAAATGGGGCACATTCAATCAATTGTCACAATGCTGGTCTCCACACTAAGGGGTTACACCCTTAGCTGGTCCTTGCCTTGATAGAAAAGTCAACTGGACCAGTCCAGAGTTTTCACTGGCACAGGGAGGAAGCCTCAATTGCATTCACTGCAGCGCAAAGCAGCAGCGCCTTTAATACAGGTTGGTGCTGCAAAGTTCAAACTCTCTTGTTTTTTCTTCTCTGTTGACCATTGGCATCTTTACCGGATTCACCCCTCATATCCAAAGGCAAATGTAGAAACAGATTTTAGGTTACAATGCTGTGCTCATGTTTTTAGCAGCAATTCCAGGCTTCCTGTTCTTAACTAACCTAAGGAAGATTTTTTTTTAACAAGTGAGAGACATCACTGTACTTCTACAAACCCAGTTACTCCTTCTGATGACATATGCAAGAAAAGCACAATGGAACTACAAAACCTATGCGAAGCAAGGGTAAAAATCAAAAGGCGTCTGGAAGCACCTTTTCCAACAACTCTTAAGCTGCCCAGTCATTTGCTGTGATGATATATATGATTTCTATAGCTGCCCATCTCATCTATACACATACACACACAGAGACACACAAATGAGTGAATGAATGAATGAGTGAATGAATGAATGAAATTAAATAAATATAATGTGAGACACCCAGAGTCAATTGCTGAGATGGGCAGCTATAGAAATCAAGCAAATAAGCAAACAAATATAAAATGTGTTTTATTAATAGGGAAAGGTTGTCAGTGGTGGTTCATTTGATGGGAGCCTAGAGTAGCTAGACTGTTGAAGAATTTAAATTGGGGAGAGATAAAAAAGGAGGGAGAGACAAGATTGGTTATGCAGATTATTCATGAGACAGGACCTCATCAATTACATGTACCTTCATCTGATGATGCTCAGACGCTTATGACTTTTGGTAAAATACATTAGTCAGAAAAGGTACTATTGAACTCCTGATTTTCGCCATCACATATTAACATGGCCCGTTTCCTACACTACCAGTGTGTAGTATTTGCCTTCTTTCCAAGCCATACTTACTACACATTCACTGATGCTGAAAAGTATACATTTAATCCTTATTACAAAAATACACAATACTGTGAAGTCACTTTCTACTCCCAGACCAAAAATCCCAGAAGCCAACTAAGTCCTGGAAGCATAAAAGTATTTCCTTCTAGCTTTAAAATGCATTTTCATAAAATCCAAGAGAGTTAAACAAAGAAACTCCAGCAAAAAATAAAAATAAAAAAAATCCACAGGCCTATGTGCCCACTGTTATTCATTGCAAGGTACCCCTAAACTGATTTTATTTATGGCAGCCATGCTTAAAATGGGTGCCAACCTTACACAGTCCTTTTGTAGAAAAAAAGATTCTAGAGAAATTAAAAGATACAAGTTCAATCTGTACTAAACCAAAGACCAAGCTGTTCGATGAATATAAACCAAGGGAGGATGAAGCATATATTGTCCTCAGTTGAATTTCATCCAAGCAGGAAAACAGATCTGGAGACTTTAAGAAGGCCTGTCATGCCTACCTTACTCAGAAGTAGAAAAGCCACAAAAAGGCCTAAAAAGAAATATTGCATTCAAGGATCTCACCGCTATTACAGTGGGCCATACAACCAAGAGAAAATCTACAGTAACCTGGCTGACAAAGCAAAAAAAAACCACCCAGCACTTCTGGCAATCATCCTCAGGCATCAATCTTAAATTCACAGAACATTCCCAAAATTAAAATACAATCCTTTCCGTCCCCTCCCCACCCCACCCTTTCTATATACAACAGACCACAATGGACACATTCCCAATTCCATACCTTCCTCACACACCTTCATAGAGATCCTAATGTCATAAACCCCTAGCCAAGCAGCCAATGCACCATCCACAAATATATATATATATATATATGTGTGCGTGTATACATATACATATATATATATATATATACATACATACATACATACACATATATACATACATACATAAATGTGTGTGTGTGTGTGTGTATTTTCCTAAGGGTGACGATTTTGGAAAACGCTTTTCAGATACCCTCATCAGGACCACCACCACCACACCAGAAACAACCCTCTCCCCTTATGGAGTGCTGGAGACCTATTTCACGTTACTTATATGTGATTTGGCCATTTCCCGCTCCCGTTTCATAACAATCAAATATCAAACATAACATCCCCATCAAAGACATTGAATTAGGTCTAAGGTGTCAAAAGCACGCCTTGTCTTATTCAGAAAATAAGGAGGAGCTGCCCAGCAAGAGGTTCCTATCCTGTAAATAAAAAAGTTGGACTATCTTGTCACTAGATATCACAGTCAAAGAGATCTTTTGGTAAAGACAATACCGGTCAGAACAAGGCAGGGTCATCTTCCTGGGTTAGCTGGAACAGAGCATCCTTACACATATCGGATTTATTTCCCACCATCACCGGCACCACTTCCGGTTGTGAATCCAGCATGACGCCCCCCCCCCCCCTCCACCACCACCACCCCAGTCACCGCATCCCCGCAGATCCTCCAGGTATCAAATCCAGGGTGGGGATACGCTGCCCCTCCAAACATCCTTTTCCTCGGACAAGGCACTAAAAAAGCCTCTCTCTTTTCTCTCTCTCTCCTCTTCGAGAATTGCAGGCAGGCAGCTTTCCTTCCGTTCACCCCCCCCTCCCCTCCCTTCCGCACCCTTTTCAAAGCGAAAGAGAAAGCGGGCGGGGTGTGTGGGAAAAGGTCGGTTCCAGGAAAAAGAAAGAGAAAGGCAGAAAGAGCCGGGCATAAAATCACACCCTTCTGGCCCGCCCGGGGGTCGCTTCGCCCATTCCTGGGAAGAAGAAGATGGCAAAGTTTCGATCCCGCTGGAAAGGGACCTTGCGAGGTCTTCTAGTCCAGCCCCAAACCTCCACCCACCCACCCAGCACGGGCCAGCTTTTCGGCGCCGGCCGGCCGGCTTTGCAAGGCCTTCCTCGCCCGGAAGGAGACTGCTGGCTCCTGCAGGGGGGACCCTTTTCCTTCGCTTTCCTTCTTTCCCTTCCTTCTCCTACATTCAGTCTTTTTTTTCTTTCCTTCCTTCCTTTCCTTCCCTTCAATCTTACTTCTTCTACATTCACTCTTTTTTCCCTTCCTTCCTTCCCTTCGATCTTCCTTCTCCTTCATTCAGTCTTTTTTTCCTTCCTTCCTTTCCTTCTCCTCCATTCAGTCTTTTTTCCTTCCTCCCTTTCCTTCAATCTTCCTTCTCCTCCATCCAGTCTTTTTTCCCTTCCTTCGATCTTCCTTCTCCTCCATTCACTCCCTTCCTTCCTTCCCCTTCGATCTTCCTTCTCCTCCATTCAGTCTTTTTTCCCTTCCTGTCCTTCCCTTCCATCTTCCTTCACTTTTTTCCCCTTCCTTCCTTTCCCTTCGATCTTCCTTCTCCTCCATTCAGTCTTTTTTCCTTCCTCCCTTTCCTTTCCCTTCGCTCTTCCTTCTCTTCCATTCAGTCGTTTTTTTTCCCCCCTTCCTTCCTTCCTTCCTTCCTCCCACCCTCCGGACACGGGTGGCCAAGGATACTGTTGGGGCGGCGGGGCCTGCAGAGCCCTCATGCCGGCGGGGTGAGGCGGCGGCACCGCAGCGGCGGCAGAAGCAGCAGGAGGGGTCCCGGCCACTGCCACGGCGGCTGCTGCTGCTGCTGCTGCTGCCGCCGGCGGCGGCGGCGGAGGAACGGGAGCAGCGGCAGGAGGCGCCCCGCTGGCCGCCGCCGCCGGTGGGTGAGACGGGGAAGGGGTTGCTCCAGCCGCCGCCGCCGCCGCCGGTGGGAGAGGCGGCGGGGGCGGCGGCGGCCCGGCTCCCACGCCGCTCCCTGAGGAGGGCGCCGTTCCCGCCGCCGCCGCCGCTCCCCCCGCTGCCGCCGCCGCCGCCGCCGCGCCGGGCTTGAGGGCCGCCTTCTGCGGTAAACTCATGGCCAAGCGGAGCCACCACCAGGCCGGGGGCGGCGGCGGCGGCGGGGCGGCGGCGGGGGGCGGGGAGCGGCGGGGCGGGGGCGGGGGCAGCCCGGCGGGCCAGCACCCCCGGCCGGTCTCCGTGACAACGCGGCCGGCCTCCTCCTCCTCCTCCTCTCCGCCTCCTCCTCCTCTCCCGCCTCCTCCTCCTCAGGCCGGGGCGAGCGGGGGCCGGTCAGGCCGCGCCGCCGCTCATGGGGCCGCCTCCGCCGGCGGCTCTCGGCTCCCAGGGACCGGGCGAAGCGCCTCCGCGGCTTCTAGCGACGTTCGGCTGAGCGATGCCGGCGGATTCTCCTCACGGACGGAGCGGAATATCCAACATGGCGCTGGCGGCCGCCTCCAGCAGTCCGGCAGGACGACGACGGCGGCGGCGACGGCGGCAGCGGCAGCAGCAAAAGAAGCAGCGGCGGCGACGACGTCGGCGTTCGGACGCTCGGGCGGCTCCGGAGAACGTTCGGCTCCGAGCTTCGGAAGTGCCGCCGGCGCCTGCGCGAGACGTTCGGCTCAGGGATGCCTTTCGGGCGAGCTCGGAAACGCTCGGGCGGATTCGAGTGGGGGGGGGGGAGGGAAAGGCTCGGCCCTGTTCGGCAGGATTCCGAGAAGCGCTCCGCTAAGGTTTTAAGGAAGACGGTGAGAATGTGAAGGGGTAAACGCGCATCCCCCCCGCGCTTCGACACGTGGGAGCGCCTGCACAAGGATTCAAATTTTGTGTGTGTCTGTGTGTGGGAGAGAGAGAGAGACAGAGAGAGAGAGAGAATGAATGGATGGATGGATGGATGGATGGATGGATGGATGGATAGATGAATGAATGAATGAATGAATGAATGAATGAATGAATAGCTTATTTGTACCCTATGACTATCATTAAGTGTTATACCTTATGATTCTTGATGAACCTATCTTTTCTTTTATGTATACTGAGAGCTTATGCACCAAAGACAAATTCCTTGTGTCCAATCATATTTCCCAATAAAAAAATTCTATTCTATTCTATTCTATTCTATTCTTCTCTTCCATTCCATTCCATATTTCCTATTCCTATTCCATATTTCCTATTCCTATTCCTATTCCTATTCCTATTCCTATTCCTATTCTATTCTATTCTATTCTATTCTATTCTATTCTATTCTATTCTATGCATGCTTGCATTGGAGTGGTTCAAGGGAGCCCACTTCCACATTGTTTCTTCGTAATTTTATTTCCCGTAGAGGAACACAAGAAAATGATCCACGTGGGGTCCCCAAAACTGTTTCTGGGCTGGATTTCCATTAAGAACTTGCCAGGCCAGGTTCTTGGAGCGCTCCTCGCCCCCCCCCCCCCAAGTACTGCCCAGAACAAATACCAGGAGGCCAGAAGGAATGACCTATGAGTATCATTAAGGGTTGTACCCTATGATTCTTGATGAATGTATCTTTTTTTTTATGTTCACTGAGAGTGTATGCACCGAAGACAAATTCCTTGTGTCCAATCACACTTGGCCAATAAAGAATTAATTCTATTATCTATCTATCATCTATCTATCTATCTATCTATCTATCTATCTATCTATCTATCTATCTATCTATCTATCTATTCATCTATCTATCTATCTATCTATCTATCTGTTTCCTAGTATGATTTGATTGCTTATTTGTACCCTATAACTATCATTAAGTGTTGTACCTTATGATTCTTGATGAATGTATCCTCTTTTTATGTACACTGAGAGCATATGCACCGAAGACAAATTCCTTGTGCGTCCAATCACTCTTGGCCAATAAAGAATTCGTTCTTCTATCCATCTATAGATCCATCTATAGATCCATCCATCCATCCATCTCTGCAACCTTAAACACTCAAAAGAGCCATTTGGATCCGTTTCCCACAGAAAAGAAAACACCGGGAGCCACAAAATCCTTCCCGTGCCTGACTATTTCTTGAGTGGCCACAAAACTAGCATATGTAGTTGAATTAAACATTCTATTTTCTTCTGAAACTTTTCTTTTCTTGGATTTATCCATGGTTGGCCTACTGGAGGTTGAAAAGCTCAATAAATCGCGTGCCGGCGGCTGTCGCACATTGGCGGTTGTGACGCGTATTTTGAGTGGCAGGGTGGAAGAGCCAGAGCCGCAGGTTGCTGACAGGCCAGTTACCAGGCCAACACTGCCCAGTCTCAAATCTTCTTGCAAGGATTTGGCACTCTGGGGAACAGGCAGAGGCGATCCTCCACTGGGGAGAAGGGGGGTGACAACAGTTCTTCCCTTTCTGGACCAGCCAGGCACAGCCGGCAACTCACACCCGCCCCCCTCCAGGAGATCGAAGTTCTCAATAAAGAACTACAAAGCACTTCATTCACTTCCCTCGCCAAGCGCAGACTCTACTGAAGGGGAATTTTCTGTTCGAACCCGTGTCCAGTGAAATAAAACAACCTGTCTTTGAATGGGGCCTCGGGCCCATCCGTTGGACTGAACAAGACTTAGGGAAGCATTTAAAGAGGTTTTAAGTTAGGAAAATGCACACACATGAAGAGCAGGGACCCCGATCATTTCAAAACGTGGTAAAAAGGCGTTTATTTCAAAAAATTAACAGTCCTTTCCAAAAGGCAGCCGGCGGGGTGGGGGGGGGGTGTTAAAAAGAACAAATTGGCGGAGCAGATCCATCCGGAGTTGGGGTAGCACAGATTCCTTGCAAAAATCTTTTCCCTTTTCTCAGAAGGCTCAATTCACTGCACCCCAGAGAATTGATGGGGAGGGGAAGGGAGGGGGGGGGATACACATTCCTTTCCTCTCCTGGCGCGATGGGGCAGAAGAGCTGTTTGGCAAAACACCCCCCCACCACCACCATCACCACCGCAAATTCCATCCCTTAAAAACCACAAGGGCACATCTGGAAGCCATCGGCGGCCTTCCCGGGGATCCGATTACCAAAAGCAGATTGCACATCTGGATACAATTTGGCTTCGTGCAGAAGGAACAGAGTGGAAAACCCCATATTTGCACCGGAGGAACCCTAAAAATCATCCCTAAAATCATCGCTTTTCCCACTCCAGCACCCAGGAGAGGGAAGGGGAAACAGATTCCCTTCACGGCCATCCAGAACCAAAGTTTCCCTAACGTGGTTGGATTTCATGAAGGAGCTACACAGAGACCCAACCTATCTGGAGGACGACTGCTTGGGGAAAGCTGATGGGAGATGATCGCTGGGCCCCTCGCGGAGCCCCTTCGGAGGCGCTGAACAAATCAAACCCCCCCACCCCCCCACAAAGGCAGTCTGGGAAAGTCTTATTGAGGGGTTCGGCACAGGAGGTGTCAGTTTTGCCAAAAGGAAGGCTGGTGCAGGAAAGCTTTGCTGGCATTAAAGCAGGCAGAGGGTTCCTGTCAGGACTTCAGAAACCCCTCGCCCCAAGCTGAAAAACTACTCAGGGTAACCCAGGGATGGGCTCCTGAGGGTTCGAACCTCTAGCTAAGATTCTGTGCAGTTCGGAGAACCCCCAAATCCTACTCCTGGCTGGCCCCTCCCACCCCACGAGTCCCCACGCGGCCTATTTTGGATGCAGGCAAGTGCAGGCTACACGCTGAGGCTCGGGGAAGATGAAAAACGGGCCTACTGGAAGTTCAGGCCCGTTTCCGGCCTCTAGAGGGCCTCCAGAGCCTGGGGATGCCATTTTCATCCTCCCGGAGGCTCAAGGAAAGCCTCCAGAGCCTGGGGAGGGCAAAAATGCCCCCCCCCCGCGCCGTGGTGCACCATGGCCACGCTCACCCACCAACTGGGCACAGAACCCCTTGCTAAAACTTTTGAAGCCCACCCCTGAGGTAACCCCACTCCCCTCTTCTGCCAAGCAGCCCAGAAGGGGAGACATTGCTCGATGTCTCCTTTTCAGCAACTTTTTTCTGTGCCCAGGATCCCAGAGATCCTCTTCTAATTCAACTCAGACAACTCTGGGGCTGAAGGCCCCTGGTTTTGGATTTGTGGGGGGCAGCCTAGTGTGGCCCCTGCTTAACTCTGGAGCTCTGCCCTCATCCCCTCTCTTTAATTCGAAAAGGAACAGCTGACAAAAGGTGAACTGAGAGACAGAGACGGATCAGCTGTGTGAGCTTCTGAGGAGAACCCCACGCCCGACACCTGACCGCCTAGCAGGGACCCGGCCCCGAAACCAGAAGGGCATCTCACAAACCTCACATTTCCCCCTTCAGGGGGGGGGGGGAATGTGAGGTTTGTACATACGCATCCAAACAAACAATAAATGCCTTTCCCGAAATCTCTTCATTAGGAAGCGAGTGAGCGACAGTAAAACAAAGAACATCATACAATTTTTAAAAATTCCATACATTTCCCCCCCTCCCCCCTCCCCCCCAAAAATTTCCAGTGTTCTGCAAGGTTGTAAAAATAATTTCCGTATTTTACAAAAGGCTGCGTTGTGTCCCTTAAGTGTCTGTAGCGAGGCCGGTGTGGTTTAACACAGCGGAGCGGTTCTCCCTTTGGAAAAGTGGCAAACGACTTGAAAAGCTGGCTCAGGTCTTCGGAAAAGGAAGGGATCGGGGCACCGACGAACGTTCTCGGTCGACGGGAGATGGGGTGGAAAGGTTTCTGTGGCGAGTGGGGTGCCACGTAAAGCAGTCTTCCAGAGTCCGTTTGCAGCTAAGAGCGAGGGGGGGTCAGGGCGCCCTGAAAGGGGCAGTCTCCCTCTTGTCCTTAACATGGAGGAAAGTGGAGAGCTGGACAGTGGTGCGTGGGTGCCCCATTTTTTTTTTCCTGTGTGGGAGAAAACTCACCAAACTTCACATTTCTGTGGGGGATTCATAGGCGAACCGGGCCTGCACTGGAAGTGCTTGGAAAAGGCCTCGGAATTGGAGACTGTCCCGATGACTCGGAAGCGGGAAGGGCTGTGGGGATCCGTGACGAGTCCTTCGTGGGAGCTCTCCGGCGTACGGACGGAGCACCAGACCTGAGAGAAGCGAGGGGCAAGAGACAGGGCTCAGCGGGGCGGGTTGAGGGGTGGGAGGCTGAGAGCAGGGGTGGGCTGCCGAGGGTTCGCAGCAGTTCGGGAGAACCTCTAGCGAAGATTCTGTGCAGTTCGGAGAACCCACAAATCCCACTCTTGGCTGGCCCCGTCCATCCCACCCCTGCCCCTCCCCTCCCAGGAGTCCTCATGCGGCCTGTTTTGTATGTAGGTAAGTGCAGGGCACGCTCAGAGGCTCATGGAGGGTGAAAAATGGGCCTACTGGAAATTTGGGAAAGCCAGAAACGGGTCTCCAAAGCCTGGGGAGGCCATTTTTGCCCACCCGGAGGCTCAAAGAAAGCCTCCGGAGCCCGGGGAGGGCAAAAACGCCCCTCCCCACCGCTGTGGTGCAGGAGACCCTCTTGCTAAAATTTTTGAAGCCCACCCCTGGCTGAGAGAGACCTTTGAGGGAGTTGTGGTGGGGGGAGGGGGAGAGAAGGGCCGAGAGCTCCCACCTGGGCAAAGGCGACGAAGAAAAGCTGGTCGTTGGTGAGGCCAAGGGCGGGCAGAGACGCCTCCTCCCCATTCTTCTTCACCCAGTTCCGATAGGCCTGCGGGCGAGGGAAGAGCAGAGTGAGCCATACCCGTGGAGCCAGGGTAGAGCTCCCCACAAGGACTGCACCTCTCAACTCACCCGGTAAGCGGCCTTCAGCCCCCCGTTGTCTGCAATGTTCTCCCCCAGAGTGTGCTTGCCGTTCACAGCTTCTCCGTTGACCGAGTAGTTGCCATACTGCTCCACCAGGCACTGGGTGTGTTGCTTGAAGGCCTCCACCGAGGAGTTCTTCCACCAGGGACGGAGGTTGCCATCCTTGTCGTATTCACGTCCTGTCAGGCCCGGGGAGGAAAAACACCAACAAAGACCAGAGCTCGTTTTTAGTTTGCCAGGAGAGGAGAGCCAGGCCTACCCAAATGGCCTGGAAAGAATTTGCTATCCAGGTCCGATTTATCCTGTCGGAGGGAAAGCGGTGGCCCGCTTCCCACCAAAGGAGACTTACGCGCTCACCTTGATCGTCAAAGGCGTGCGTCAGCTCGTGGCCCACCACGACACCCAGCCCCCCAAAATTGATAGCCCTGTAAAAGAAGCCAGAAGACAGAAGGGCTCGATTGGACAGTGTCCTGGCTGCATCTCACCTATCTAAGCTACAGGAGCTGATTGGCAGATATTAAAATGGGGGAGGGAAGGACTGGCATGTGAAGGAAGGGGAGAAAATACCTGATTGGACATTGGCAGATAAGCAGGGGATGGCCGGGATAGGGGTGGGGGAACGTAGAGGGAGGGATAAGGAACTTTCCTTTGTACTGTTTGCACGGGAAAACCTCAGATTCGGTTTATACTATTTCTATAACCTGTTGTGGCCTGGGCCCTCCGGCGGCCAAATCAGAGGAAGAGGAGGAGGAGGCGTGGGGGTCAGGGTCAGGATCAGGGCAATCTGGGAGCTCTAAGGAGGGAGAGGGAATGGAGCTGTCAGAGAGAGAGAGAGACAGAGACGGAGCCTGGGCCATCCACCAGCCCTCAGATGGAGAGTCAGCAGGTGGCTGGAGGTGGCTGATGAGGAAGAGGAGGAACAGCTGGGTCCAGTGCCCGACGTGTGGATGCTCAGAAGGCAGAGGAGAGGAGAGCAGTGGAAATCTATGGGCCGGTCCTCGGGATGGAAGAGCCACTGCTACTAGTGAAGCCCTATCCTAGCTCTGGGGATAAAAGGCAGGGGGCGGAGCCATTTAAGCTTCAGTAAAGTATACTCTTTGCAAAATCAAATGGCCAGGAATCTTTCTTTGCTAGATGACCGAGCGGGACAGTTGACATCGTCGCCCAAAACGCTGCCCTGCAGCATGCATCTTTCGACCCATCAAAATCTTTTTTTTTTTTTCATTTCAACATGGTTCAGTCTCCTTCTCCACCGTTCAACCCCCATGAGATTTTGGCTGAGTGAAGGACGTCACTGGATGTTCACACACACACACACCCCGATGCCTTTGGGCATCAAAAGGGGCAGCTGGTGCAGCTCCTGGAGGAAAACAGGGTGCCTCTGCCTTCCTTTCCAGGACCACCATCTTCCCACCCCACCCCAATGCCAAGAGACAGGAAGAAAGAGGCCTTTCGTACTTGGGGTAATTCCGCGTGTAGAACGGAGACTGCAGAATTCCCGCGGGGAAGATGACCTCGTTCTTGGTGGGGGAGTAATAAGCATTCACAGTCGGCGGGGTCATGCTCCACCTGGGGAAGAAGAAAAACCAAGAGAAGTCGTCAGGACCAAGGGCCCAGCTGCGTGGCTCAGCTCTCCCCTTAAGCCGCCTCCTCCCCAATTCCTGGATCTTTGCATTTTGGAAAAAAAGTGCAAAGAAGAGCAACTAAGATGACTCAAAGGCCTGGAGACTAAAAAAATACAAAGAACGCGGGCAGGAATTGGGTTTGGCCAGTCTAGAGAAAAGAAGGACTAGGAGCAAGGGTGAAATCCAGCAGGTTCTGACAGGTTTGGGAGAACCGCTAGCGGAAATTTTGAGTAGTTTGGAGAACCGGTACCGGAAATTTTACCGGTAGCCGTAGTTCGGAGAACTGGCAAATACCACCTCTGGCTGGCCTGAGTGGGGTGGGAATGGAGATTTTGCAGTATCCTTCCTCTGTCATGCCCATCAAGCCGCACCCACCAAGCTCACCAAGCCACACCCACATAACTGGTAGTCACAAAAGTTGGATTTCACCATTGACTTGGAGGGACATGATAGCAGTATCCCAGCTCTATTCCGACTGATTGATTGATCTGGCCCAAGTAGACATTTCTCGGGCGATTCCTACTCACTGGTCACGGTTCGGAGGCTTGCGAAGTTGGTCAGCAGCCACCCGGGCGGAGAAGTTGTAGAACTGCATGACGTTCTCGTAGTACAGGTCGGGCACGGGGTCGTACTGCCAAGAGGGAGAGCCTCATTAGATATAGATGCCCACCCAAGAGGGTTCCATGGAGGCGGTGCGCCCCCCACCCCTCGCTCCCTCCCGGCAAGGCAGGTGTGACACTCACATCGTGAAAGACTTTGTCCAGCTCTTTGGGGTCCAGGATGAATTTTGGGTAGCCAATCATGTCATAGATGGCGTCGGCCTTCTCTCTGGCTGACCGCCTGGTCTCCTCATCCATCCACCCAAGGCTGGCCAGGCTCTCCTCCAGGGCCCTTTTGATCTCCAGGATCATCTCCTCAGCCTGTAGGGAGAGCGAGACTAGCCAGCCCTTCTGTGGCAGTGTGGGGTGTGCCCAGGGCAGAAGGGCATCTGAAGTTGAAGGAGGAGCATGGCTGCTCTAGGAAGGAGGAGGTCTCCTCTCTCCCCCTGGGTGGGGAAACCCCGACCTGTTCCAGGGGAAGCCTATTACTTTGACGGGAATCAAGAGGTGGGAACCCAGAGCCGCCCACCCCTACCCTTCTTCTAAGAACCCCGCAAAAGAGGGGCAGCTGCCATGTTGGGTGGAGAAGGCATGCTTACGACGGCCCGGCTGTCTTCGGCAAAGGTGGCCCTCACAAACATGGCGCCCAAGACGAATCCCAGGCTGTTATCTGTGTCGCCGATGCAGCGCTTCCAACGGGGCACACAAGTCTGCGAGGGGAAGTGGGGGTCACTTGCACCAGCTCCGGCCTCTGGCTGCCCACTTAACAAGAGATGGCCCTGTCCCTTGGCCCTGTGCCAAGTCCTTCCCTTGGTCAGAGTTGCTGTTTTGGGTTCAGGCGGCGGAGGAAAGGAGGGAGCATGGCCGGCACGGCCCAAAGGATGCCCGTGGCTGCAAGGAACGTGGCGGGAAAAGCCTTCCGATCCAGGGTAGCCGAGAGCCAGGTGGGTGTGGTGCTGCAGGGCTGGTAGCTGGCAGCAGAGGGCGCTCCAGGGCAGCCAGTCTGGAGAAGCAGGGGAAATCTTTTCCCTCCCTTCCAACAGAACTCTCCCCCCTCCCCAAGCCCCAGCCACCCCATCCTACATCCTCCTCTGCAGCCGAGCCCGGCACCCACCTTCTTCGATCCGTACATGACTTCGGTTAACTTCTCCTCCGCGTCTTGGAACCGCTGGTCCAAGAAATTCGCTCCTTTCCTCACCAGATGCCAAATCATGTAGTTACGCAACACCCTGGCACAGGCGAAAGAGAAGGACTCAGGAAGGCGGAGAGGGGACTGGGAGGGGGGGAGAGGATTTCTTCTGCCCTGGCCAGGACCACCCGAGGTCCTCTGGTGCAGTGCCCTTCCCCCCACCAAAGTTTCTGCCCCTCCCTCACCTCTTATCCGTGTTCAGGATGAGGAGGGAGACACGCTGGAGATACTCCTGGGCGTAGACCACTACCGGCTCCGATTCATTGATCTCCACCGGGTCGAAAAATTCCTTGAGCAAGGGCATCCAGTCGATCACCGGGGCCAGGTCCTTCCGGGGTAGAAAGGAGGAGCGGAGGGTCAGATCTCCACCTTCCTGCCTTCCACCCATTCGCCAGTTGGGAACGTACCAGGGGATCAGACTGGGCCCCCAAGAGGAGAGTTGGGCTCAGGGACGCTGGATTTGGCTTCTATTTCTTTTTTAAGTCTCCTCTCAGATGGGAAGAAATATCCCCAGGAGACCTTGGATCTGCATCCTTGTTCTGACCCTACTCCCCAAATACGACAAACCCTCTGAAGTTAACTCAGAGATTCCTTTATTAGGAGCGCCAGCAACCCCGGCAAAAAGTTTCTCTCTCACCGCCAAGCTAACAAGTTCGGCCAGCAGATGAATAGTTGTCTGCCACATCTATTGTCTGAGTCCCTTCGGGGAGTAGTGCGGTATACAAATTTGAATTTGAATTTGAATAAATAAATAAATAGAGTTGATAACAGAGCCCAGAACTTCCCACCCACCCACCCGGCCACAGTCCGCCTCACCTTGAGCTCCGCAGCAGGCATTTTGTGGTAAATCACTTCCTCATCCCGGAGCTTCTCCTGGGGGGTGGTGACGTTGGCCAAAGCGGTCTCAAAGTCCAGGATTTCCTGCATCTGTGGCCGGATCGTGGCCTCCTCCTCCCCACTGACCAGTATGCCAAGCTGGACCATGAAGTTCAGGTATGCTGCCAGCACCTGCGGGACCAAGGAAAGGGACGTGGCATCATCAACTCCAACGGGAAAGACCCTGCGTTTGGGCAGGACAGCAGCGCCAACGACGCCTTGGGTTCTGCACGGCTCCGGAGGGCCACAAAACGAGGCCATGCCACTCTCACAAGGTGACATGCACTGTCTGGAAGGAGGGAGGCGTGTGCCTCTCAGTGGGCCTTGGGTGCAGGGTGATGTTTTGCCCAGCTACGGAAACCAAAGAATGCAGCACACACAAAGTCTGTACAAATCTTAGTTTACTAAATTAAATCAGTCTTTTTCAAATAAAGGCTGTTAATTAACTTTCTTAACAGCCTACAAGAATCCAAAGAATAAAATAATCGTAATCTTACTATGGTTGGCATAAAGCCCAGAAGCAATTTGCAGGACACTGATAAGAAAACTAAGATCAGGACCCGAAGGAGAGTGAATGAAGTTGTTCCCTGCAAATTGCTTCAGTCGGTGTTCCTTCTTAAATAGGCTAAGGGAGTGGCCAATTAGCCCCGAGCCTTAACTCTCGAGGAGACCTCCTCCTGAGGAACCACTCCTGCCTTTAGGCAGCTCTGCGCGCCTGTGCATCAAGAAGAGGCTCCTCTTCTTCTTCTTCTTCACTTATCGGAGCTTCTGAAGGCCCTGGCTGAATCCCTGCCTCTGGCACCACATCTTTTCCAGCCTCCTCATTGTCCGACTCGAGTGCCAGCTGCACAGGCTGCTGGTGCAGCACCACACCAGCCTCCTCGCTGTCGGAATCAGCTACTAGCTGCATAAGCCGCTGATGGGCCACAACAGATGATGACTTACTTTCTCATTCTGGGTTTTGTTGAGGTAGTACTCCCTGGATGGCAGCCCCAGCCCCGACTGGTCAATCTGGAAGAGAAGCAGCAGCGAGAGGGGTGACCCTGGGCAGAGGGGGCAGAGCAGAGAGGATGGGCAGGGGATTCTGGGGGGCGGTGGGGGGTCTCCTACCTGGATGATGTTGCTGCTGGAATTCTTGGAGTCGACGCTGACGGAGATGGAGAAGAAAGGGGTCAGTTGGTACTGGGCTACAAGAGCCAACAGCATCTCGTTGAAGCTGTCCTCTCCCAAGGGGGCGCTGATATTCCAGCCTCCAAGCTGGGGTGGGGGGGAAGAGAGAGAGAGAGAGAGAGAGAGCCCCTCAAGGTCAAGAGCAGGAGAGCCAAAGGGGTCCAAGCCCCACCTAGCCTGGCTTTCTTGTCACCCGGACTGAAAATCTTAAAAGAGCATCAATTGCAAAGTTATTTTGTGCTCCAGGAGCTGCCAGTTTGATTTAGTACTGGCTTCTGACTACACTTCCCATCACTCTGAACCAGACCCAACTCAGGCTGGGAGTTCTGGGAGCTGTAGTCCGAGGCATCCAGGATGCTGAGCGGAAGGCCCCGGAGCCTCTGTTCACTCCCACAAGGGTTTGGCCAAGAGAGCGCTTTGCGGAAGGCAGAGAGCGAGCTGGATGCTTCTGCCAAGCGAGGCCTTTGCTCCCAAAACCCATCCGGCTACCTTCTGGATCTGATCCACCAGCGGCCTGGCCTGCAGCTCCTCTATTCGGCTCTCGTTCATGCAGGACTGGTAATAACGCTGCACTTTGCGTTCGGCCTCGCTCAGCGACGAGGTGGCCGTGGTGTTCTCTGCAGAGAGGACAGACCAGTGAAGACTCTGCATCCCACGGCCCTTCCCCCACCAGATTGAAAGGGACCCATGGGGCTCCTCCTTGACCCTTCTTTTCACCCCACGCTCCAACATCTGAGGTCTGTTTGGGGCTCAGTTGGGGAGAAGAGTCACTCCTTCCCAGGGAGGCCTCCCTCGAGGGGCACCCCACCCTTACCTATAAGGCATGGAAGCCTTAGCTGTGCAGGCTTTGCTTCGGTTTTGCTGGAGGGAAGGGTCAAGACTTCAGAAGTCCAGACAGACGGAAAGGGCAGCCGTGGGTTTGGCCCGGATAAAGGAAGATAAGGGTCTGTAGCTATGGAAACCCCCTCCCCTCTAGACTGCCACTGCCCAGAGAGGAATATTTAATCAGGGGAATTCTCCCCCCTCTCCTCTCTGCACATGAGTACATCTTTGGGGAGTGGGGGTGGGATCATTCCTGGGAAATGGCAAGAGGTCCAGTCATGGAAAAACTGAAGCGGGAGGGGTCTGTTGGGGAATGAAAAGCCTCAGAAAAGGGAGAAACACACAAACAGAGAGAGAGAAAGACACACACACACACACACACAGAGTTCTTCTGGGGTCTCTGTCCTTCTCTAATACAGTGTTGCAAAGCTTGTCCCCTGCATGGACCATCCCCCCAGGAAAAGGAACCCCCCCCCGAGTCCCCAAAAAGGGGTAATCTGGCACCCCCCTTTTTAGCCCATGACTGGGGGGGCTCCCCTCTTTCAGTCCCCAGAAAGTATCTCCGCCCCTCTGCAAGCCCCTCCAGAGGGGCATATCCAAGGGTGGGCTTTAAACATTTTAGCAAGGGGTTCTCTGCTCAGTTGCTCAGTGGGTGTGACCATGGTGGGCATGGCCTAGTTGGCCTCCTGCACCACAGCGGGGAGGGGGGGTTTTTTGCCCTCCCCAGGCTCCAGAGGCTCTTTGGATGCTGGAAACGGGCCCATTTTTGCTCTTCCCGAACTTCCAGTAAGCCCATTTTTCACCCTCTCTGAGCCTCTGAGTGCACTTATCTGCATCCAAAATGGGCTGCGTGGGTCTCCTGGGAGAGGCGGGGTGGGTAGGGACAGATAAGAGCCATTGTGGGTGCGCCTAGATACACCCACATTACACCAATTCTCCATGAGCTATACTGGCTCCCTATAGGTCTCCGGGCACAATTCAAGGTGTTGGTTATTACCTTTAAAGCCCTACATGGCTCAGGGCCAGGTTATCTTCGAGACTGCCTTCTACCGCATAGCTCCCAGCGACTGGTAAGATCCCACAGAGTTGGTCTCCTCCGGGTCCCGTCAGCTAAACAATGCCGGCTGGCGGGCCTGCGGGGGAGGGCCTTCTCTGTGGCTGCCCCAGCTCTCTGGAACCAGTTACCTCCTGAGGTCCGGACCACCCCCACCCTATTGGCTTTCCAAAAAGCGGTGAAAGACTTGGCTTTTTCGGCAGGCCTGGGGCCGCTGATCTCGCTGTTGCGATCACGTGAGATCCGGCCATGAATGGTGTGAATGGGTTTTAATATTTTAATTTTAAAGGTTTTTATAATGGTTTTTGAAATGCATTGTAAGCTGCCCTGAGTCTCTGGAGAAAAGCGGCATATAAATTGAACTACCGTATTTTCCGGCGTATAAGACGACTGGGCGTATAAGACGACCCTCCTCAGAGCCATTTAAGGCTCGTCAGAGCCTTATGGGCTGGTCTGTCTGGTTACAGGAGAATGAGACCCGGTGTATAAGACGACCCCTGACTTTTGAGAAGATTTTTGTGTGTTAGAAAGTAGTCTTATACACAGGAAAATACAGTAAGTAACTAACTAACTAAAGAGTGGGATTTGGGGGTTTTCCGAACTGCACAGAATCTCCCGAACCCCCAGCAACCCACCTCTGAGCACATCCCTAGCTGCGACCCCTGCCCCCCAACCTACCCAAGAGGCTCTTGAGGGCTGCCAGGTTGTGTTCCCAAAGCTTGTTGAAGGTCCCCCAGCGGGAGTGGCCATCCGGGATGGGGTTGCTCTTGATCCAGCCGCCGCAAGCATAGCTGAAGAAGTCCTCGCAGGGGTCCACGCCTTGATCCAGCGAGCTCAGGATGGAACTGGTGACCGAGATGCAGGCCTGGGTCAGGCAGGGCTCTGAGGGGAGGAAGAGGAGGCTGCCGTCACCGCAGGCAAGGGCTGGAGGAAACCCACCCCGAAGGGGACA
The DNA here is from genome assembly GCA_030761175.1 of Masticophis lateralis. Classification (NCBI taxonomy): domain Eukaryota; kingdom Metazoa; phylum Chordata; class Lepidosauria; order Squamata; family Colubridae; genus Masticophis; species Masticophis lateralis. Next base: position 8,133,069 of record JAUDYJ010000016.1, read on the forward strand.
GGCCGGGCAGACGGCCAGCAGACTCACGTGTCTGGTACTGGAAGAGCAGGACTGCCAGGCAGGCCAACAGACCCAAGAACAGGATAACCGTCAAAATCAGGAGGCGTTTCTCCGACCGCGTCCGCTGCGCCCAGCAGCCCTTTCTTCCCCCTGGCCCGCGGAAGTTCACCTGGGAGAAGAAGGAAGGAGGGGAAACTCAGGCCCTCCAAGGCAGAGAAGCAGCAGCCCCCTCCGCCACGGGGCACAGAGATGTGGAGAGCCCTCCCTGTCTCCTCGCCAGCTGCAGCTTCCAGAGCCTTGCCCAGGCCTCAAAGGAGACAGAAAGACAGCAAGGCACCCCCTCCCTTCTCAGGGCTGCACGAGAGCCAAAGCAGGAGCTTCATCCAATGTTAAAAGCACAACCGGGCCCCTCCAAAACAGGCCATGGGCTCAGCTGGCTGCCAGGGGCCACTTCTTGCCTCGGCTAAACAGGAAAACCTATAGAAGGAATTGATCAGACATCCAGCCCTTCCTTATCAATGGAGACCGAGTGGAGCAAGTGGCCAGTTTTAAGTTTCTGGCTGTTATCATAAAAAGAGGACCTCACATTGCAGCACTGGTCAAAAGGGCCTAGCAGAGATTATACTACCTGAGACTTCTCAGGAAACTGAATGGAAAACTGCTGGTGGCCTTCTATCGCTGCATCAGTGGTGGGTTTCAACCGGTGTAACTACCAATTCGCTTCATGCATGTGTTCTATGCGCAAAACGGCGCCTTTCAGCTGGGTTAAAAATGACCAAATGTAAGGTATGTATAACACAGGGGTGGGGGGGAAGGCCAAACTAGAAAGAACTGGTTCGCTCTCAGCTCACCATTGCTGCTACGGGCTCGCCCGAACCGGCCCGTACCAGTAGAAACCTACCACTGCACTGCACCATAGGGAGTACTTTAACTTAGTGCACCTGTGTATGGTTTGCCAATTGCACAGCGGCAGATAGGACAGTGCTCCAGAGGATCAACGTCATTATCCAGAGGATCATTGGTTGTCCTCTCCCCTTTTTGGAAGAGCTTTATAGCTCCCGCTGCCTTAAGAAAGTTCAAGACATTCTTAAAGATCCATCCCATTCTGGGCACCTTTTTTTTTTTTTTTGAACTATTACCATCTGGCAGCCGGTACAGGATAATAAAAACAAGGACATTTGTTGGCTGAAAAACAGCTTCTCTCCCAGGGCAGCAACTATATTGAATTCTATGGTATAGCGCAATATGAATGCAATATCGGGTTTTCCATTTCAATTATATATAATGTGCAGGATGCGTGTCTGTTTTTATTTTTTATAATTATAATGTACACTGAAGATGGCATTTAATTTTGTTGTACGAGGTGCAATGAGAATAAAGTAAACTGAACTAAACTAAACCTCCCTTTCTGGGGGGCCTGGGGGGGGGATGACTGCCAAGGAAGGCCACACAAGACTTTCAAACCTTCTGCTGGGAAGACTGATGTCCCGGCTTCAGTGGGGCGCATTGGATGGTGCTGCGGTGATGGCCGAGGCTGCCCATCCCCCCACCGACGGCCACAGATTTATTTTTTGGCCTTGGCTGCCCAGCTTTTCGCCTTCCGCGCTGCCCAGAAGCCTCTAAGTTCACAGAGTGGGTGTGACCGTTCAAATCAATTAAAAGAGAGAAATGGCATTCCCAGAATAAGTGGCAAAAAGGGCCCTCCAGGCAGAACCGGGAAGGCCGGATCATGGGGCTGCTGTGTTTTGGGGTTGACCTCAGGAAGGGCCCCGGCACTCTCCCAGCAGCAGTGGTGCCCTCCTCCTCCTCCTGTACGGCAGGGGAGCCAGAGGATAGGTTTCCCAGCAGGCTGCCCCCACTTTTCTGGTGCAGGGAGAGAGGGCAGGAGGATGGGTCGAAGGACTGTGTATACTCCTGCTCTGCCTTGGCCAGAGCTCCTCACTCAAAGGAGGAGGAAGGGAGAGGGCCAGGGAGCTGGGTGGGGAAGGGCAGGAGCCGGGCAGCCGGGAAAAAGAAGGTCTGGGAGGGCTCAGAGACCCCCGAGCGGCCCCCCAGAGCAGAGGCAAACGAGGAGTTTCCGCCTCGGCTGATGCTTCGGGACTGCGGAGACTTTTCCGCAGAGGAATTCTGACTCTTGTTTTGCTCCCCAAAAACAGCCTGCGGTGCCATGTTTGACAGGGTGGGAAAGCAAGGAGCGAACGAAAAGGGAATGCCCTGGGCAAACGAGGGCACCTCCTGAGCTGACCCTTTTTCTAGTGTGTGCCCCCCACTCCCAAAAGGCAGGGGTCAGCCCAGGGCCGGGCAGAGGCTTGGTCTGGGCAGGCAAAGATTCGCGAGTGGGAATACCAAAAACCAGCAAGGCCACGACCGTTTTTGGGCTCCGGAGGCTGCAGAGAGGCCTACTAGGCCCAAAATGGGGGGCGGGGGGGGGGAGGGGTCGCGCACACATGCCTGCGGGGAACGTGGGCGGGTTGCACACGCATGTGTGGGGCGATGTGAGGGAGTCGTGTGCACATGCATTGCATTATGGGTGCCGGCGCACGCGTGCCCCGTTGCGTGTACACTTTTCACACGCGAAGAGAAAAAGATTAGCCATCGCTGCTCCAAAGGAAGCAGAGGGGGGCTCATCTCCTGCCCTTCGCCTTAGGGCTCTGACACGCCAGGGTGCCCCCCTCCTGGGCGTCAAGAGAAGCGAGCAAGCCCAAGAGAAAGCGGGCATCATTTCCCATCTCCCGCTTTCTGCTGATGGCTAATCTTTTTCTCTTCGTGTGCCCTGCTTGCACCCATAATGCAATGCGTGCCCCCCCCCCCACATGCACGCATGACACCCGCCACGTCCCCAGGTCCATCTGCGTGTGACCCCCACCATGCTCTCCCTGCGCATGAGCCTGCAATGCCCGATCCCCTGTGCATGCACAGCTTCTCCCGCATGCGGCCTGCCCCCCCGCACATCCCGAAAATCAGCTGGCCAGCGGGAGGCGCGTGCATGCATGCATAGTAGAGCTAAGCTGGGCGACGGCACAAATGCCCACAGAGTGGCACGCGTGCCATAGGTTCGCCATCCCTATGCTAGGGGAATCCCACCCTCCCCTCATAGCTCCCGAGATGTAGCCGAAGACCGGCCAGTTTGGCAGGAGGAACAAGGCCAGAGTCGAGCCGGTCCTTCCCATGAGTCTCTCAGCAGCCCTGCAGTGGGTTAGACAAAGCTGGGGGGATTTCAGGGGTCTTTAAGGAGGTGGGGCTGAGTCCCAGGCAACCCTCTGCCGAAGTGGGGGCTACCCTCAAGGGTGAAATGCTCTCGGATTGGATCGCCCGGATCGGTAGTGATCTTGGCCGTTAATTTGGCGATCCGATAGCAATGGCGGAGCAAAGCTGCGCCCACTTGCCCGGGTGTCATTACTTCCTGGTTTTAACCAGGAAGTAATGTGTTTTTTTACCTTCTGCGCATGCTTCTGAACCGATAAGGAAGGTAAGTAGATTTTACCCCCGGCTACCCTCCCTCCTACTGTGCCTGTTCTCACCTGGACCCCATTGGGGTAGATCTCTCCTTCCAGAGAGTCCACCAGCTCCTCTTCGTCCAGGGTGGCCCGCTTGTAGGTGGACATCTGAAAAGCGAAGGGCAGAAAGAGGCTGTCAGCACATCTGTGCCCCACACCTGGCTCTTGTGCTCCACCTGGCCCCACACTTTGCACACCTGGAGGGGCCTACTCAGATCACAAAGCAGCCAAGCCCTCTTGTAAAGGTGGCAGTGGGGTCCCAGTGCGCAATTCCCACCTCGCCTCGGTGCCCGTCCATACATCCGTCCGTGTCGTTCCCCTCACCCCCGCCCCACGTTCACTCCCTTCGCCCCACACCACTCAGACCTCTCTCCTCCTGCTGCTGCTGGAGTGGGATGGCCTTTGGGCAAGGAAGGGCCGGCAAGAGAGCTCCAAAACAGGAAGCCCATCCAGGCAGGCGGATACCCGGAGATTTGTGAAGCCGCATTCCTTTCGGAGAGGCGCTTCCTGGAAAGCCAGCCCCACCACTCCTGCCCCTCCCCTGCCTGCCCTCCTTTCCCTGCCCGCCCACCGGAGATGCCCGTTGTCTGGAGATGGGAGGCCCTGCCTTGCCTCGCGGCGCCAAGTCGGCGGGCACGTGGCTGCCCAATGCTTGAGCAGACTCTGCCATGACCCCTGCCACCCTCCCGCCCTCCAGGGCTGCCCAGCCTTGAGTCGGCACTGCCCCACCGCACCTTTTCAGCCCCCCAGCTCCGGTTAGGCTCAGAATTTGCCCGAAGGGGCGACATAAAAGTGCGGCTAACTCACTGACCCAATATCCTCTTCTCCCTGGGGTCCAAGGCTGAGCATCCCTAGGGAAGGTTTCCCTCCCCCCGTACTTCCATCTCCCTGGCTCCTGGCACAGTGTCTGGCGGGCTTATCTGTCCCACTCGGCTTCCTGTTTCAGAGTTGGTGGCGCCTGGGCTGATACAAAGCTCCAAGGCCAGAACTCGTGAGATTCCGTGGCTTCTCTCCTTGGACCCTCAGCCCTCTCCAGGCACATGTTCTGGGGAGGTGCCACGTAAGGGAGCCGGCTACATCAATAGCAATTCCAGAAACCCCAAGGTGGGACTTTCTAAAGCAGACCACACAGGACAGAAGTTTGACAAAGCCTCCTTGCTCAGGGGCAGTGTATCTCTCAGTGGAGGGAACCTGGAAGGAACCAAACCAGGCCATTTCCCTGAAGGCAGAGCAAGACTGTCATTTGCTCATTTATTTATTATTTATTTATTTGTTGCATTTATATGCCGCCCTCCTCCGAAGACTCAGGGCGGCTTACAATGCACTTATAGCAATAGCCTTCATTCTTTTGTATATACCTGCTTATGAGGGCGTTTGCCCCACCCACCCCATAAGCGGTGTTTGTACAAAGTCAGCTTATTGCCCCCACAATCCGGGTCCTCAATTTACCTACCTCGAAAGGATGGAAGGCTGAGTCAGCCTTGAGCCTGGGGAGATATGAACTCGCACGAATTGCAGGCAGCTAAGTGCTACATAACAGCACTTAGTCTGCTGCACCACCAAGGCTCTTATTAACTCTTATTAACTAAGTCCCAGCCGGCTCAGGGTGATGCGTAAACCAGCCTGGGGAATCGCAGGCTGTAATCCTCTGGGGGGCAGGGGGGGGGAAAGGCTGGCTAGAGACAGACCTTCAAGCTGAAGCTTCCTTCTCATGAGAGTAAGATCAGCTGCAAGCCCTGAGGGGTCTCAACTCAGCCTCCCCCCACACGCTGCTGGGGAAGCAGTGCCTCCTCGCCCTGCTGCACACCAGGAACTTCCCGGCATCAGCGGGGGTCCTGTTTGGCTCTGCCCGGCTAAAAAACAGCCTCCCCCCATCCTCCCTCCGCTTGCCGGCTCTTCCTGGAAGAGCCCACAAAAAGGCTTGTTTACCGAAAAGCCTTCACAATCCCTGCCCTACCACTTCCGGCTGGGCTGGCTGGCTGGCTGGCTTTGCAGAGGCAGCGTTTTCTCCATCCCAGCTCGTCTTGCAAATCTTTTCTTTCCCACACACCACCATCTCTACCTGCGAAGCTGCCGGGAATTGGGGCGGGGGGGGGGGCGGGGGAGTAAGCTTGGTCAGCCAACCGGCAAATTCACCCTGACAGAATCAAGGCGGAAGGAGAAATCTGGTCCCGTCCCACGTTCATTCGTTCGGAGAGATGGGAAGCCGAGCGAAGCGGGTGAAGGGTGGGATATCAAGAGGACAGCCTTGGCCGAGGGAGATGCTCGTCCCCTGGCCAAAGGCTTCCAGGGATGGCCAAGCACGGCTCCCTTCAATTCAAAGGGGGTGGGGTGTGCTTTTGTGCTGGAGGAGGAGGAGGAGGAGGGGATGCCTCTTTGCCCCTTGACCTTATTTGGGGAAGACACACGCACGCACACTCGTTGACGGTTGTTGCACCGCCAGCCAGCCGGTGGATCTTCTTACAGGGTAAACAAGCAAGGAATGTTGTCCGGCTCAGAGGAGCAGCTGGTGCATCTGACTACAGCCCACGCAGCGTCAAGGAAGGGCCCCGCCGTGGAGTAGCCGGCTTTCCCATCACACACACACTCACACACATAGGAGGGAGGGATGGAGAGAAAGAATACAGAACAAGAGTTGGAAGGGGTCTTGTACGTCATCTATTCCAGGGGTCTCCAACCTTAAGCCTGGAGGACTCCAACTCCCAGAATTTCCCAGCCCACCAGGTTTAAAGTTGCCACAGTTGGAGACCCCTGATCTACTCCAACTCCCTGCTCAAGGGACCCTGTACCAATTATACTACACACATGCACGTACGCCAATAAATTCCCCTGGAATTAATTCCAAATGGACCACCAGGGACAATACTGTGCATGCCATCCCAATTCTCTTTCTCTACAGCTGACCCCCTTCTGGAGACGCAGAGTTATCCCTGCCCGCCACCCCTCAAAGAGGCTCACCGCAACGGCTGCTGTAGCTGGGATGTTTTCCCCCCCACAAAGCGTCTTCCTTCGGCCGAAGACCAGGCGCACGTGCTGGAATTTATGTAACCCGTACCGCCCATAAAGGGAGAGCGAGTCACAGGCCAGCCTGGTGGAGCTCAAGGAACGTCCCACACGAAGGCTGGCCCGCCAGCCGGCCAGCCGGAGGAGCAAATGAGGCCTCTGGTCACAAAGAATCCAGGGGGAAAAGGAGGGGTTGATGGGTGGGAGGAGACGGCAAAAAGGGCCACCCGCTTCTCAGCATTGTCCGGGGGCCAAAACCCACTCAGCTCAGCTGACTATCTGGCCCCACCAGCTTCTCCCTCACCGCTCCAAGACAAGCGGCTCAACTGCTCCTTCTGAAATAAAGAGAACAACCTTCCCCCTTCTGAACCAAGGAGGAAGGGCAGTTTCTGACCCCCAGGCCACGAGCAAGGAATGTGGGGTGGCTGCCTCTGCCCTCCACCGCCCCCCATAACACCTTCTCCCTTGCCAAAACTGTCCAGGAAGAAGCCGTGGGTCAAGAGGATGCTAGTCGAACCTTAACCCCAACTCACACAATAATTTGTACAGATTTCAACCATATACATTATTTCCATGACTTGCAACAAATAAGTATAGAATGAAATCGTGGTTGTTGTTGTTTTTTTTCAAATTATCACATGTATTTCTATCCATTCGGCACAAAACAGAATACAACCAGCAAGTATCACTCTTTTAATCTATGTAAGTTATGGCAAAAGTGACTGCGCAGACTGGATAATTTTAATTATCTTAACGCTCCCTAAATATTGTCCAAAAGATTTCCTGCGGAATAGTTTCAAACATTTCATGATTAATATTTTGATACAATAAAAAAGATTTGTTTTCCCACAATCAGAAAATTTTCGAGAGACAAGGAAGGAAGAGTAAGTTCATATTTAAAAAACCATGCATTTACCTAACCCTGGTATTCCTTCCATCTTCTGAAAATGGGCAGCCCTGTTTGCAAGAACCCACCGGGCCCGAGCAAATCATTGCAAGAAACAAAACACTTCAATTCTTCCCACGTGTGCCACCCCTTACCCCCCTCCAGTTCAGAAACAGCACAAAACCAACACTGGCAACAGGCTTGCCCAATTCAGACGCTCTCCAAAGCCTTTGGCACACAACCAGCAAGCCTCCAAGGGAGCTCTCCCACCATCGCCCCTCTTCCTCCCCCCACGGAGCCCCCCCCCAAAATAGAGCTGATCTCAAACATGTCCCAGAAGGCAAAGGGTCTCCTCCATCAGCTTGCTGGGATTCCTTCTTCAGTAGATGCCCTTCCACTTACATTTTGGGTGATTTAGGAGTGGGGAATTTTGGGTGGCTGGGTGAGGGGTGTCTGGGGATTGCCATGTGTGTTGGGCTTGGGCTCTTGTATTGTGACCCAGGCCCAAATAGGTATTATCAGACACAATTGGTTCAAAAACAAACAGACTTTATTAGAACACCTGAGGATTAACTCATTCTCAGGGTCGTCCAAGCTAAATCCAGACAAATTCTTCATAACACAATTCTTCAGCCTTATCGCCAACCTCGGTCTAATTAGACAACCTGCCAAAGGCTTTTCTTTGTTCAGGAACAGAAGACACCGACAAGAAATAAAATGCAACAAGACAAGAAGCAAATCTATCAACGTTGTTTTCTGACAAAGAGCCCAAGAGCTGTTGCTGGTCTTTTAAGCCTTATGGGAGGGGCCAATCATCTTTTGGTCCTTTTAGCCTTAGCTGCTCTTGCCTTCTGGCAGCTCTTCTCATGCGTGCACTAGGAACAGGCTCCTCCTGTTCCTCTGCCTCTCTGCTGTCAGCCTCTGGAGGCTCCGAAGTCCATGCATCACTCCCCAATGGCCCTGGCCCCCTCTCTGCCTCCGACGCAGAGCCCTCGTCCGGGCCTTCCCCAGCCTCCAGGACTGGCCCCTGTTCTTCCTCAGCCTCCTCTGTCCGACTCAGCTGCCAGCTCCACAGGCTGCTGGCAAGATTCCCTACAGATATGAAATAAAACCTGGTTTCGTTCCTACAAAAACTCAGACCAACGTTTTATCCAGTGAGGACAAACTATTCGCTTCTCTCTTTAAAAGGTGTCAAGCTTGGGACTAGGGGTGTGGGAGAGACTCCGTTCTTAGGGAGCCTAAAGGCCAAGCCCTCTCCACAGGGTTAGGACTCCATTTTCCGGAAGCCTCAGCCAGCTGATTTTCCCATGCCTCCAGGACTGCCTGCAAATGTCCACCAGGGGTCGAATTCACTGGTTGTAACAACCAGTTCGCTGCGTGCGTGCTCCACTCGCATGCACACCAAACTCACACTTCCGCATATGCTCCTTACGATCGAAAGTTACCTTCTACTGAATCGAGATTAAGTACAACAGCTGAGGAGCACCTATCAGCTGGGCTTCAAACAAAAGAAATATACTGTATTTTTCGGAGCATAAGACGCACCTTAGTTTTTGGGGAGGAAAAAAAGAAAAAAGCTGATTGGCAGATGGATCGGCCTCCTGGAATACCCCCAATCAGCTGTTCCCAGATGTGAATTTTAGCAACAGGTTCTTTGGTTGTGAGCTCTGGGCCTTGTTTTTTTTTTTCTGCTTCTAGAACTTCTGAAACGTCTGAAAGTTTTTTCTGGAATGAGCTCCCCCCAGAGATACGGAGGATCCCGGATCTGCCCACCTTCCGCCGCGCTCTTAAGACTTTTCTATTTTGCCAGGCGGGGAAAATATTTTGACACTAAAAACTCCCCGTTTTTAGTGTCAAATTTTAAAGTTTTTAAATTATATTGGGGTGTTTTAATTCTGTCCGGGCCAAATTCATTTAATTTGTTTTTAGTTGGTTTTTAAATTTTGTACGTATGTATTTTTATTGTTGGCTGTACACCGCCCTGAGTCCTTCGGGAGTAGGGCGCTATATAAATCCAATAAATCTAAATCTAAATCTTCTGTTTCAGAAAAATTTTTATTTCTGGCTTCTGAAAGCCTCCGAAACAGAGCTTCAGAAAAAAAGGCTCTAAAGGATTTTTCTGACTTCTTTTCTGATGCTATTTTCAGCCTCTGAAACCTCCGTTTGAGAAGCTTGGCGGGGCTACATTCAGAGTATAAAATACATCCAAATTTTCACCCTCTTTTTTTGGGGGGGGGGGGGGAAAGGTACCTCTTATACTCCAAAAAATACGGTAGGTAGCTCAGGGGCGGGCAGGCCCATCTGATCCTCGGCGCAAACTGGTATGCCCGAATCAGTCAGAACCGGCTAAATCCCACTCCTGAGGCCCACCCTTTCTCTCTCTATTGCCCTCCCCCCCAGCACCATCCAGACCCCAAAGATTTCATCCGAGGATTTTCCCAGCCCACAGGAGACGCCATTCCTTGCAAGAAATATTCCATACCAACAGGGAAATTCCTGGGAAAGCCACCCCGTCTCATCTCGCCCGCTAGCATCCCATTCCCCACCATCCAATCAGAACTGAAGAAGCTTCTCGGATGAGAAGCAAAACGTCTTCGAAGAAAAACCAAGAAAGTCAAGTTGCCTCTTGAAAAAAAAAGCACATTTGGGCTACCAGCAGGGATCTGTTCAGGCATCTCACCTCTCTTCCCTCTCCCTCCTAACACTCCTCCGTCCTGGGAAATGGCAACTGGACCAGAAGACCACCCCTCTTCCTGTCTGTCTAAAGCTAGAGGCCCTCTAGGATGTGGGTCAGGAGCTCAGCAAAGGCCTTCCTGGGGACCTCTTTAAAAGTTAAAGGTTCCCCTCGCACACATGTGCTAGTCGTTCCCAACTCTAGGGGGCAGTACTCATCTCCATTTCAAAGCCGGAGAGCCAACGCTGTCCGAAGACGTCTCTGTGGTCCTCTGGCTGGCATGACTCAACGTCAAAGGCGCACGGAACGCTGTTCCCTTCCCACCAAAGGTGGTCCCAATTTTTTCTACTTGCATTTTTTTTTTACGTGCTTTCGAACTGCAAGGTGGGACAAGCCACGGGAGCTCACCCCCGTTACGCGTCCCCAGGGATTCGAACCGCTGAACTGCCGACCTTTCGATCAACAAGCTCAGTCACTGAGCCACCGCGTCCCTACCCAACCTCTCTAGCAGCCTGAAAAATAAGGGAGTGTTGTACTCTTGTGTACGGCGACACAAGGGAAAATGGGCAACGCAGCCCAGAGGCGTTTCTGGTCCTGAATCACTTCCTGTTCGAGTTTCTCACTGGGCCTGGAAGAGAACAGGCTGCGCAGTTCCCACTGCAGCCGCCAGCAGGGCTCCGTTCCATCTGGACCGGCTCCCTTCCTGGGGTTGAGCGGGAGGCAGAGAGTCTCCATCCCTGCAAGAGGAAACGCTCTTGGCAATCTGGCAAAGCCAGGAAAAAGCAGCACAAACCGCTTGGCCACAGCAGGATGCTCGCTAATCCCAAGGTGCGACCCGTGGCCTCAGTAATACAAGGGCTGGGCAGCCGTCAGATTGAAAGAGGGCCCAGAGCACTAGCTGTGCACCCCTACCAGCCCCGGAACCCAACCCAGGGAAGGAGAAGGTCTACAGCAGAAGTGGTCCTTCTACGGGGGCGGACAGACAGAAGTGCTGACGGCAGCTGTGGGAGAAGATGGGATGCGTGTGCCACGACGGCTACACACGAGAGAGGATGAACTGAGCAGTGGTGAAAGCCAATTTTTTTTACTGCCGGTTCTGTGGGCGTGGCTTGGTGGGTGTAGCAGGGGAAGAATACTGCAAAATCCCCATTCTTTCCCCACTCCTGGGGAAGGATACTGCAAAATCCCCATTCCCTCCCCACTAGGGGAAGGTTACTGCAAAATCCACATTCCCTCCTCACTCCAGGGGAAGGATAGTGCAAAATCCACATTCCCTCTCCACTCCTGGGGAAAGATACTGCAAATCCCCATTCCCTCCCCACTCTAGGGGAAAGATACTGCAAAATCCCAATTCCCTCCCCACTCCAGGGGAAGGATACTGCAAAATCCCCATTCCCTCCCCACTCCAGGGGAAGGATACTGCAAAATCCCAATTCCCTCCCCACTCTAGGGGAAAGATACTGCAAAATCCCCATTCCCTCCCCACTCTAGGGGAAGGATACTGCAAAATCCCCATTCCCTCCCCACTCCAGGGGAAGGATACTGCAAAATCCCCATTCCCTCCCCACTCCAGGGGAAGGATACTGCAAAATCCCAATTCCCTCCCCACTCCAGGGGAAGGATACTGCAAAATCCCATTCCCTCCCCACTCCAGGGGAAGGATACTGCAAAATCCCCATTCCCTATCCACTCTAGGGGAAAGATACTGCAAAATCCACATTCCCTCCTCACTCCAGGGGAAGGATACTGCAAAATCCACATTCCCTCTCCACTCCAGGGGAAGGATACTGCAAAATCCACATTCCCTCTCCACTCCAGGGGAAGGATACTGCAAAATCCACATTCCCTCTCCACTCCAGGGGAAGGATACTGCAAAATCCACATTTCCACCCCACTCCTGGGGGAAGGATACTTCAAAATCCCCATTCCCACCCCACTCTGGGGCCAGACAGAAGTGGTATTTGTGGGTTCTGTGAACTACTCAAAATTTCCGCTACCGATTCTCCAGAACCTGCTGGATTTCACTCCTGGAACTGAAGCTTAAATCCCACTTCCTGTCCCGAAGCAGCAAAAGAAGGGCGAGATTCCCTGTTGCCTCAAGGGTCACAAGAGGTAGAAAACCGCTTCACCCGCCTCCTTTCCAAACTAGTTCTGCCCGCTACGAGACTGGGCCACCTTACCCGTCAGACCGCTCCCCATTCAGGGCACCGCAAGGCAGTCGGAAGGAGGCAAAGCCACCCTAGGCTTCCCTCTCTTAGCCAGAAGGGAGACTGGGAAACTGCAGCCGCTCGGCAGCTGTTTACCGCCTTCCCGGTCCCCCATCCCACCCCCCCCAACCTTTCCTGGCACCAGGCGAGGAGGAGACGTCAAGCGGCCGTCAGCAATCAAGAGGAAGGGTTCCAGCTTTTTTTCCAGCTACGTAACTCATCTAAAGGCCCCAGGACGAAGGGAAGCCAGGGCCCGGCTAGGTGGAGAGACAGGGGGCAAAGATCACAAGAGGCCTCTTAAGAGAAGATGGCTGGGAGGAACAAGGGGGCCGGCCTCCCTTCTCCCTCCTTCTCGCAAGAGGGCCGCTCTGGCCAGGCGCCCCAGGATTGTGGGTTTTGCTTGCAAAGCCTTGGAGCCAGTGGTGAAATCCATTTTTTTTTTTTAACCACCGGTCCTGTCGGCGTGGCTTGGTGGGCGTCACAGGGGAAGGGTACTGCAAAATCTCCATTCCTACCCCTCTCCAGGGGAAGGATAATGCAAAATCTCCATTCCCACCCCACTCCAGGGGAAGGATACTGCAAAATCTCCATTCTAACCCCACTCCAGGGGAAGGATACTGCAAAATCTCCATTCCCTCCCCACTCCAGGGGGAAAGGATACTGCAAAATCCCCATTCTCTCCCACTCCAGGGGAAGGATAGTGTAAAATCTCCATTCTAACCCCACTCCAGGGGAAGGATACTGCAAAATCTCCATTCCCTCCCCACTCCAGGGGAAGGATACTGCAAAATCTCCATTCCCTCCCCACTCCAGGGGAAGGATACTGCAAAATCTCCATTCCCTCCCCACTCCAGGGGAAGGATACTGCAAAATCTCCATTCCCACCCCACTCCAGGGAAAGGATACTGCAAAATCTCCATTCCCACTCCACTCTGGGGCCAGCCAAAGGTGATATTTGCCGGTTTGCCAAACTACTCAAAATTTCCGCTACCAGTTCTCCAGAACCTTATGGATTTCACCCCTGCTTGGAGCCAAAAACCAAAGCGGCCTTGCTGGAAAGGAACTCTGGCAAGATGTTGGGGGTGAGGTGGGGGGGAGACAAGAGCCCCTGGTGGGGCTACCCCAGCTAGCAGATGCCTCAAACTTTGTCCTCAGCCCTCCCCCCCTCTCTGCAGCCACAACACTGGCGACCCTCCAGAGAGATGGGGGGAGAGCCTAGTTCCCTCAGATGACAGTGGAAGATGAACAGAAGTCGTCTGGGGTGGTGGGCTGATCTCCTCCTTTCGCCCCCAATTCTTCTAACAGAGTTGGAAGGCACCTTGGAGGTCATCTACTCCAACCCCCCCTGCTTACGCAGGAGACCTGTACTAGGGATTCGAACCGCCGACCCTTCTGATGGACAAGCTCAAGTGCCATAGCCACTGAGCCAGTTAGTCAGTCCCGGGCTATTGACCGTTGCGCTGGCGATGAAGGGCCAATGGGGGGAGAGGGGACCCGGCGGGCCCTCCAATCAGGGGCCAGCGGGAATTTTTGGAGGGAAACTTGCCTATAAAAGGGGGGGCGGCTGAGGGTGCCAGACCAGAGCTGAAGTGAAGAGCCAAGAGGAGGGAGCCTCGAAGACTCTGCGAAGGAAGCCCAAATTCCCCGCTCCGGGAGAAAAGAAACATCGCTCCGAAGACCACCGGGGCAGGACCGGCTCCTCAGAGGCACCAGCAACCCGCGAGACCTTCCAGAACTCGGCCAAGAAGAAGAGTCCCGGCGAAGCCTCGTTCGCAGCGCCCCGTCACGGTCCCCCCGAGGAAGGCGGCTTCTCTCCCTCCCTACCAGGGAATTGAACCGAACGGCGAGCTTCGTTTTCCAGTCCAGGCAGTCTAATAAACGCACCAGCTGGCCCGGCTAAGCAGTGAAGCCGGAGCCATGCGCGGAAAGTCTCCCCACCCACGCGAGGCCAGGAGCCCGGCCAGCGCCTCAGGCCCGAGAGCTCGCTGGCCGAAGGGACGCCGGGCATGTGCGGCTCCGCCCTTGGCTCCACGCGCTCCCTCAGCGGCCTCGGGAGAACGCACCATGTTGGGCGAAGGAGGGCGGGGAGGTGGTGGAGAGAGCCCCGGGTAGTTGAGCCTTCCCGTCACCGCCGGACTGAACGAAGCAGGCAGGCTCCTCGCTGAGGACTAGCCGCGTGGAGGGGACAGGAGGGCTGGGGCAGGGCGTAACGGGAAGGGTCCCGTGCAGCAGCCCCCCCACCCCCGACCTCGCCTTTCCCCCGGCTCACCATGGCCGTCGTCTCCGCAGAAAGGGTTCCCTTCCTCCGCGCCCCGGGTCAGTGCGGGGCGGCCGCCGCTCGCCACCCTCGCGAGGACGCCGCCGAGTAACCGAGCGGCACGGACGCCGCCCAATCGCAAGCCGGGCAGCTGGGCACACCTGGTTTGGACCGGCCAATCCGAGGCGGCGGGGGCGGGAACTTCTACAGCGGGAGGAGGAGTTTTAACAGCAGGCGATTCCTCCTGGCCAGGTGCGCTTTGGGTAGCCGCGCCGCACCCACTTACCTGGCCGCGCGGGGAAAGCCGGACTCTCACCCACTCCCCCACCCCGAGCCTCCGGCTACGTCACCCCGTTCCCCGGTAAGCTATGGGGCAGGAGGATCGAGCGGCCGTCCGGATTCGTTTGGTCCCGCGGAAGCAACCCAGGAACGCGATGCGCTTCTCTGCCCCGATCCAACCCTATGCGCATATACCAAGTTGTGATGCTTGGCTGTAAAACCGGATCTATCCCGTTCAATAAAACGGAAGGGGCTCTCTCTGTTTTCACCCCGTTTTGCAAAGTTATGTTTATTAAGAGCGAGCCGCAAACGGCCGTAAGTCGCCTAAGTTACACTATTCACACT
This sequence comes from Masticophis lateralis, assembly GCA_030761175.1. Classification (NCBI taxonomy): domain Eukaryota; kingdom Metazoa; phylum Chordata; class Lepidosauria; order Squamata; family Colubridae; genus Masticophis; species Masticophis lateralis. The sequence continues at coordinate 8,148,217 of JAUDYJ010000016.1, forward strand.
GGAACTCCTGTTGGCAAAAGAGCATCGGGATACACTAATGGTTTAGCTACAGGCTGGATCCCCACCGGATCTTCCAAGGCCTGCCGGGCGGGAGCTCCAACCCCCCCCCCACCCCCCCCCAGCAGGATCTGGGTTCCCAGGATAAAGCGGCAGGGCAGCTCGTCAGAAAGGCCGCCCCGAAATCCAATCCATCCGAATCGTTTCGTGGCTTTCCAGACTTCAGGGCACTTCTGAAATTTCCTTCCTTGAAGCAGTTTGGCATTGTTACTCTCCTGGAAGGAAGTTGTGCAAGGCCGCCTCCCATCCTGTGACGGGCCCTGGGGGTGGGAAGCGAGCAAGGAGGCGGCCCCTTTGCTTTGCCTGACTGTTTTGGGAAGGCGAGATTTCCCACCTATCCGCCCCGGATCTTAGGGGAGATTCTGGGAACAGACCAGGGGTGAAATCCTGCAGGTTCTGGAGAACCGGTAAATGCCACTTCTGGCTGGCCCCGGGGTGGGGTGGGAATGGAGATTTTGCAATATCCTCCCCCCCCCAGGAGTGGGGAGGGAATGGGGATTTTGCAGTAACCTTCTCCTGGCAGGCCCACCAAGACACGCCCACAGAACCGGTAATAAAAAAATTGGATTTCTCACTGGAACCGACCCTCCTGCCCCCTTGCATGCAGCTAAACTGTCCCTCATCCGGCCCAGATCTCTTCCTCTTGGCAGGAGCCTGCTGGGGGGCTCGAACTGGGCTCCAAGAAGGCATGGGTGGACCCAAACAGCGTCTCCTGAACCAGGGATGTCCCCCCCTCCCCATTTCAGCTGCAGTCAAGGATGATGGGAGATGCAGAGATGGTTCTCAAATCTGCCCCCTCCCCGAACCACAGTGCCCTCCTGTGGGTCTGTCCTTTGGGACCCACCCCATTTCTGAACAGTGGCACCACTCCATCCAGTTCTGACCCAATGGCACAATCATAAAAGCCATCCAAAGCGCCACACTTTTTTCCCCCCACATCTACTTGTCCTTATTTCGGGATCCAGATTTTCAAACGCAGAGAAGGAAAGGTTGAGCTGGCAAGGAGAGTGCCATGGGCAAGACCGAGAGCCAGGGGCTTGCAAAGACGAACCTGCAGGAAGCCCTTATGTGGTTCATTCCTTTTAACAGAGTTGGAAGGGACCTTGGGGGTCATCTAGTCCAACCCCCTGTGCTAGAGATTCGAACCGCCAAACCTTTCAAGCTTAGCGTCTTAACCACTTGAGCCACCTAGTCAAGTATAACTCAAGACAACCGTAGTTGTCCATAATCTTTCTCCACGCCTGGCAGATAGGAAAAACGTCCTTCCTTCTTGCCTGGAAAACCCGGTGCCTTTTGCCAACCCAGGCTGGATGCTGCAACCGTCTCCCCAGCCTGGAGGGAGGGAGGGAAGGGGGGCAGGCAAGCAGGAACCTCCAATCTGTCCCTGGAAGCAGGAATTGCCACTGCTGAGGGAGCATTTCTTGGTGCAGAGTGTGTGTGTGTGTGTGTGTGTTGAAAGGACACAGCTGTTGTTTTCTCACCGGGCTAATGTTTAGCTCGGTCTTGTTTTTACAGCTGTGCAGCCGCGGGCTGGCATTTTCTCCTTTCCGGACTGGCAACTTCTGATCGCTTCCTTGCAGGGCTAGGGCTGGGGTTGCGGGGGGGGGGGGGGGGGGGGCGTGCGCATGCCTAGAGCACAGCTTTGGCTCCAGGGTCAAAGTCTGCCCGTTGTTTCTTCCGGAGACTCAGGGCGGCTTACAATGTGTTAAGCAATAGCCTTCACACTTTTGCATATTTTTTATACAAAGTCAGCTTATTGCCCCCACAAACTGGGTCCTCCAATTGACCTACCTTAGAAAGGACGGAAGGCTGAGTCAACCTTGAGCCTGGTGAGATTCGAACTTAGAGTAATTGCAGACAGCTGGTGTTAATCACAATGCTTTGAATCTGCTGAACTATCCAGGCTCCTCCGTTGTGTTGCAGCGGGCAGGGAGGACCTTGAGAGACCTTCGCCCAAGGTCCCGCGAAGGCGGCTTCTGCGGGCAGAAGCAGACGCCCAAGCTGGCACCCTTCCCATCCTGGTGAAGCCCAAAATCCCCTTGCAGACCTTTTCAAGAATCTCTCACCTACTTGCATCCGACCAGCGATGGGCTCAACGGAAGAGCCTGGCTAGGTGGCTCAGTGGCTTAAGACGCTGAGTTTGTCGATCAGAACGATCGGCGGTTCGAATCCCTAGCATAGGTCTGCGTGACCAGGGGGTTCGACTGGATGACCTTCAAGGTCCCTTCCAATTCCAAGAAAACCCCATCAATGATCAACGCCTCCCTTGCCATTTGCCCCCAACGACTGGCCGAGACCCTTGGCCGGCTCTGGGGCCGACGACGGGCATCTCTCGGCGCCGGATCGCCACTCAGCTCCGCTCCGCTGCTGGAGTAGCGCAGGAAAGCCCCGCCCCGCCCCTCCGCAAACCGGCCCGTTTGTTTCTTGGCCAAGGCTGCCCCCTGCTGGCAAGAGCGCAGCGCTGCACCCGGCAAACTTTTGAGCCGCGGAAGCGAAGGGAGCGGCTGCCCGTTATTTCACCACCCCCGGAGCAATGCGCGGCATCCAAAGCGGTCGGGAGGGGGATGCGGGGGGGAAAGGGCCCTATTTTTTCCTTTTGCTGGATTTTTAAGCTGCGGGAAAAGGATCCCCGGTCAGAAAAGCAGCCATGGGTGGGAGGGGGACACGCCCAGCCTTGCCCTACGCGATCCTATACAATCGGGGAGTTCCCCCCCCCCCGCTCCCTTTTGGGAAAGGAGTTCCTCGCGTTAGATCCGGGAAGAGAACTCTTCCTTTTAACAGGTCAAATTCGGCACAACCGAAGAGCGAATTCTTTATGGAGGCTGGCCGATCCCGTCGGAGGCGCGCACCGGCCCGGGGTGGGGAGTGGGGAATGTGGGGGGGCACAGGAGCCCGCCGCGGAGGCCAGCGGCCGCGATCCCCAAGGGAAAATAACAGTCGCAAAGTTGGAAGGGATCTTGGAGGTCATCTAGCCCAACCCCCTGGTGACGCGGGAGACCCTATCCTAGGGATTCGAACCGTCCACCTTGCTGATCGCCCAGCTCAGCGAGAGAGAGAGACTCCTAGGTTCCGCTGAGCTAAAGCTACCCCCCCCACCCCTTCGCCCGTCCAGCGAGCTCCGCGACCCCGCCGGCCAAGGGCTCCTCTTCAGGGCAGCAGGATTCGTAGCCCTTCCGCGGCCGTCGGGGAAAGAGGTGGTGCAGTGGCCGGCAGGGGGCAGCGTTACTTTCTCCGGGCTCGGGGAGCCAAGGCTGGGAGTGGGGAGGGGGGGCGGCGGGGAGCCTGCCCTCCCTCTCCTTCCCCGCCTCCCTCCTCTGCCTCTCGCTTTAAAAAGCCCCGCCGGACCCTGCAGCGTGCCCGGGAGACAGACGGGGCCGGAGCGCAGGCAGAAGACGCGGAGAGGCAGGTGAGGGACCCCGCTTGCCCTCCCTCTCCCACCCACCCACCCATCCCCTCTCACCCCGACGATCTTCGCTGGCTCCCGAAGGATGAGCCTGGCAAGCTGGCAACGAGGATGGGCAGAGGGCGAAGCCGATCAAAGCCAGGCGTGCTTCCGAGCCCCGGGGAAGGGAGCGGGGAACCGGATCTCGTGTGTCGAGGGGAGGGGGACACTTTTGGCTGCTTCAGCCCACCCCACCCGCACCCCGAGGCTCAGCGGTGCCCAAAAGATGCCAGGTCCTGACATCCATGCGGCCACCCTCGCCCACAATCGCTACTTTTCGGCGTCCACAGGAGAGCGAAACGACGCTAGAAAGCAACGGGGCTGTTTTGCCCCCTCCCCCCCATCCCATCCTACCCCACAGCCTCCAAGCGGCACAACCAGTCAGCCTCCAAGCGGCACAACCAGTCAGCGGCACAACCTCCCCTGAATCCCTTGGCAGGGCGGCCGGCTTGGGTTGTTCAGGGAAGTGAGGCTCCAGAGGCACCCCCTTTCTCTCCCCTCCCCCATTAGGATTCTGCTCTCCCCAGAAAGCACCCCCACCCCAGGGTGGGGGTGCTTTGGGGGCAGAACTGCCCATGGCTGGCATCCAGAGTCAGTGCCAGGCAAGTGGGAGCAAGGCTCCCAGGCAACGCCAGGCAACTTGGCCAAAGCAGCTCCCTTGGCTGGGCAGCAAGAGCTTTTGTCCTTCACAAACTGCCTGGCTCATCCTCCCGAGGGTGGGGGTCAGCGGCGGGGGGGGGGGACGGGGACAGACGGACTGAATTGAGTCTCCCCGTGAAGGGGAGCCCCCGATAATCACAGCCCGTGCCAGGGTGCCAGAGAGAACAGCCACTGCGGGTAGGGAGACGTGTGGGCAGGTGTGCAAATCTTAAAAGGAACGTTTGACCTGGGTGAGGAAGGATGGCAGAGAGCGGGTGGTGGGAGGGAGGGGGCAGAAGGAGCAGCAGAGTGGATTCCCCCCCCCCCATCCCAGGAAGAAGCCGAGAGATTCTGCATTCACCTGAGAATTAGCCAGCCTTGCCAAATGCCGCTCGCAAGGCAGGCAACGGACCACACCTGTTGCAGATTCTTAATCCTGGCTGGCCATGAGCCAAGAGAAAGGGGTTCCCCCGAATACACAATCACAGGCCAGCCTGTTGTGCCTCTTTTGTGGGCTGGGAAGCAGAAAAGGATTCTGCTTGAGCTGAGCTACAGCCGCACCCCCAGAGCAGCAAGAATCCCGTCTCCCTTCCCCACCCCCCAGCTAGAAAAAGGACCCACCCTGGGATTACAGAAGAGACGCCACGGAGCAAAGAAAAAGCTCAAAAAAGTGGTCCATGAAATCCGCGTCCGTCTGGCCCCACACCCCCTCCTCTGCTCTTTCTCCCCAACCCAAAGAGTACCCCCCCACACACTCTCCTTAGGCCACGTCGCCTAAGGTCACTCCGTGCCTACAACGACGGCTGGGGAATTTTCTCAAAGCAGCTCCCCCTCGCCAATCGGGCCAGCCCTTCCCGGAGTGAGTCTCGCACGGCCTGCCTTGCCAGGGAAGAAGGCAAGGGAACAGTGGTGCCAAAGCGTGGCTGATGGTTCTCCTTCAAGAACATGGCATGCCCGGGCTGTGAGGTTTACCTCTGCTGGCTGCCTCTGTCCGGCGGGGAAGCAGGAGCTCCGGCGGCAAGGCGAGAGGATCGGTTTCACCCACTGGAGCTCCCTATGCGTTGCAAGACCCCGGGAATGGGGAAGATGTCCTTCCATTTCCGAGATGCTCTTCTCTGTTGCAGGAGATCCCTGAAGGCCGGCTGGGAGAACCTCTGCTGTGGGCAGACTGGGTTGCCCAGACTGGCTCCCATCTCCAGGCAATCAGGGCAAAGAAACCTTGTTAGGCAGGGTGGCGGCACAACAGTCTCTCTTTCCAAAAATTCCATCTCTGTCCTGAAGAGGAAGCCCCCCAGGTCCTGCTTACGGGAGCTGGCTTGGGCGACCCCCTCCCCTGCTTTCTGTAGCTGCCAGGGCAGGATGGTGCGTACGGGTGGAGGCATAGCAGCTGCTCCGGCTAGCCCAGGTGCCAAGCGGCCTGGGAAATGCCTCCATCCGGCTCTTTCTTCACTGGGGCGGAGGGGAGAGGGGGAGTTGAATTGGCTTCAGGCCTGCCTGCCTGCCAAAGGCTCCGGATTTCTCTTAAGCGCATTTGATGGATTCAACGGCGCTCAGGGGAATAATCCCAGAGAATTAGTGGCAGCAAAGAGAGGCTTACGGGTGGAGGGGTGAAGGGGGGGGGAGAAAGCCGCTTTGCCCCACACGCAGGTGGCGGAGTGGGAGCCAGGGCCCTCCCAGAGAGGATTTTGCAAGGAAGGGACTGGGACAGGGAGGGAAGGAGGCTGCTTCTCCCTCCGGCGGCCCAGCCCGCTGAGAGAGATTCATGTGGCCGTCTGGATGCACAAAAAGGAGATTGGAGGGGGGTGGAAAATCAGAAGTGGTTGTGAGGGAGGAAGCGCTGGGAGAGCTGAATCCCAATCTCTCTCTCTCGCTTCGTTGGAGCTCCTCTCCAGAACATTTTCCTTGGGAGCCTCCATCAGCTGAGATGAGGTGTGGGCCTTGTTGGCCAAAATCGGCGAAGGGCGCCAGTTCCTCCAACCAAGACTGTCCAGGCCTCTCCTCAGCTCTCTGTCCAGTTGGCCAGTCTCACCTGCGGCCATCCGGACTAGCTTGTCTTGCCCTGGCAATTTCCTTGGCTTGGTTCTGCCACGTCTCGCGAGTTTTACAGCCCAACTAAAGAATAGGGATGCGATGGCTCAGTGGCTACGACGCCGAGCTTGTCAATGGAAAGGTCGGCAGTTCAGCGGTTCGAATCCCTAGCGCCTCGTCACGGGGTGAGCTCCCGTCACTTGTCCCAGCTTCTGCCAACCTAGCAGTTCGAAAGCATGTTAAAAAAAAATGCAAGTAGAAAAAATAGGGACCACCTTTGGTGGGAAGTTAACGGAGTTCTGTGCACCTTTGGCGTCAAGTCACGCCGGCCACGTGACGACGGAGACGTCTTCGGATAGCGCTGGCTCTTCGGCTTTGAAACGGAGAGGAGCACCGCCCCCTAGAGTCGGGAACGACGAGCACCTCTGTGCGAGGGGACCCTTTACCTTAAAGGTGCCAACTTGGTTTTTTGCGTTGCAAAAGACCGAGAGGGTATTTAAGCTTCTTTTTGACTTGAACAAACCCTGCGGCCGTCTTGGTGATGAAGATACGGAGGCGGTTGACCGAGCTCGGATTTGTTTTGGTTTTGTTTTGTTTGTTGTTTGAGATTTCCATTCCAGATTATGACTGAACTCCTTTGGCGCTCTCCCTGTGCAAACAGTGATGGCTCGGTGGCTTGTCCAGATCCGCCCTTCGATGGGCTCCAAAGATAAACTCAAAACCTCCCCTCCCTTCTCCTCTACTGGTGAGGAAGAGAGGGGGCCCAGAGGCTCTAAAGCCCCCCCCCCCCGTTCCTCCACCCTTTTCTTCAGCTCCAAGCTTGCCCGAGGGGTTAATGGCTGTCCTCTTCCTGGAAGCCAAAGGGAGATTGCTCCCCAGGAGACGGCTGTTGCAGCACCTGATATCCCACCCCCCACCCTTCAAGGAAGTGCTCCCCATGAGGCAAGACACAGGAAGCTGAGCTGAAACCGCAGGACAGCCGAGAGTGGGCTTAGGGGCTGCCAGCCACCGAGGACTGGCCTGCAATTTTCTCCCGGAAAAGAATTCGGGCTGCCCTGAGTCTTTGGAGAGGGGCGGCATGCAAATTGAATTAATAAATAATAACTAAATTCTGGTGCTACAGCTGGAGGTGTGGAGGGGGTGTGTGCGTTAGAGAGCCGCAGAGACAGGCAGGCGTGTTTTTCTCCTCCTGCACCTTTTCCAATAAGAGACTTGCCCACAGACGTGCCCATGCGGCTATTGCTATTTATCAGAATAATTTAATTTATCACATTGCTACGCCGCCCAATTGCCAAGGGACTCTGGCGGCTATAGAATAGAGCTGTAACCCCATGCTTAAGCAAGAGACTCTATCCCATTTCAGATAGGTGACTATCCAGTTCTCTTCTTAAAAAACTTCCAATGATGGAGCATGAGCTGGAAAACAGTTTTCTTTTTTTTAAAATTAGATTTATATGCCGCCCTTCTCCGGAGACTCAGGGCGGCTTACAATGCGTTAAGCAATAGCCTTCATACTTTTGTATATTTTTATACAAAGTCAGCTTATTGCCCCCACAAACTGGGTCCTCAATTTACCTACCTTAGAAAGGATGGAAGGCTGAGTCAACCTTGAGCCTCGAACTTGCAATAATTGCAGACAGCTGAATGTTAATAACAGGCTATTTAGTCTGCTGAGCTAGCCAGGCTCCAGTTGAAGCAACGCTGTGGACTAGCCAAATAAATAGAGTTAGGAGTGGAGGAAAGCATACGCTGGGTAACAGTTTACATGAACTGTGAACCAGTTAAAAATAAAAAGGTAGGAGTGGAGGAGATTATACCTGGGGATCAATTGAAATATAATTGTGAAGCAGTTAAAAATAGGGGTAGGAGCGGAGGAAAATATGCACTAATAGACAGTTAAAGTAAAGCTGCGAACCAATTAACATACAGATTAGGAGTGGAGAAAAGCATATACTGGGTACAGCTAAAGCTAAACTGTGAACTAGCCAAAAAATATAAAGTTAGGAGTGGAGGTGACTATACCTGGGGAATAATTGAAATATAGTTGTGAACCAGTTAAAAATAAATGTGGGAGTGGAGGAAAGCACTGCTGGAAGGCAACTATTTAAGTTGCAAACCAGTTATACAATAAATATAGGAGGAGTAAAAGAGAGAAGGTTGGTGTGTAGTTAAAATCATACTGTGAACCAGCCAAAATAATTCAAGGTCAGGAGTGGAGATAAGCCTTGCTGGAAAGCAGCAGATCAAGATATGAACCAGCTAAAAAATAAAATTAGGAAGTGGAAGAAACTTTACAGGAGAATAATCATCTAACCATGAACCAGTTAAATAATCAGATTGGAGTTATATAAACTATGAATTAGCCAAAATAATTTTAATAGTATAAGAGAATAACTATGGAGTAACCAAATCAAAATAAAATATTTTGGAAGTAATGAACTACAGAGCGAAATGTTGATCGATTTTGTAAAACTTCTAAGAGAAAAGGGAAATAAAATTTTGATAAGATTTGGATATTGGTTGCGATCAAGAAGAGATGAAATATAGATTTGGTGTAATGGGTCTTAAGCTGAGAAACGTATATGAAATATTGTTAAAATGATAGAGAATGGTGTTTATAGTCTAGAACGTCGGGCGAAATAATTGAGTGATAAATGTTTAGAATAAGATTTTTTCCTTTCTTTTTTTAAAAAGATGTAATTGGATAAAAATGGGAATAAAATCGATTGTGGGAATCTTAATCATGGTACTTATTAGATGACGGAACAAGCACCTGCTCTAAAAAGATGTATTTTATGTTTTGTGTTTTGAAAAATAAAAAAAAAATTGGGGGAAAAAAAAGCTTCCAATGATGGAAGCCCTTACTACTCCTAATGGCAAGGAGTTCCACCGGTTAATTGTGCTCCCTGTTAGAAAGTTTCTCCTCGATTCCAGGTTGCTTCTCTTCTAGATTAGTTTCCATCAATCGTTTCTTGTCTTGCCTTCTGGTTGACCCCCCCTCTTCTTTGTGGCAGCCTCTCGAATAGTGGAACACTGCTATCATGTCCTGTCCGTCTATCCGTCCGTCTGTCCCGTCCCCCCCCCCCCCAGTTACTCCTCCTTTTCTCTAGACTGGCCATATCCAGTTCCTGCAACCGTTCTTCAGACGTTTTAGTCTCTGGGGCCTTTAATCATCTTAGTTGCTCTTCTCTGCACTTTTCCCCTAAAGTCTCAAAATCTTTCTTTTTTTATAATGCGGTGACCAAAATGGAACGTGGCATTCCAGTCATGGTTTTGATTTAAGGATTTCTAAAGCGGCACTCATACTTCATGTGATTTTTTTTTTATTCTATGCCTCTGTTTATACAACAGATAAGAGCCGAGGTGGCGCAGTGGTTAGAGTGCAGTATTGCAGGCTACTTCAACTGACTGCTAGCTGCAGTTCGGTAGCTCGAATCTCACCAGGCTCAAGGTTGACTCAGCCTTCCATCCTTCCGAGGTGGGTAAAACGAGGACCCAGATTGTTGGGGGCCAGAGGCTGACTCTGTAAACCGCTTAGAGAGGACTGTAAAAGCACTGTGAAGCGGTATATAAGTCTAAGTGCTCTTCCTTCCTTCTTTCCTTCCTTCCTTCCTTCCCTCCCAGTGGTTAGAATGCAATATTGCAGGTTAATTCTGCCCACTGCCAGCAGTTCGATCCTGGCTCAAGGTTGACTCAGCCTTCCATCCTTTCAGGGTGGGTAAAACGAGGACCCAGTTGGTTGGGGGCAAGAAGCTGACTCCGTAAACTGCTTAGAGAGGGCTGCAAAAGCATTGTGAAGCAGTATATAAGTCTAAGTGCTATTCCTTCCTTCCTTCCTTCCTTCCTTCCTTCCTTCCTTCCTTCCTTCCTTTTAGAATGCAGTATTGCAGGCTAACTCTGCATTCCTACTGCCAGCAGTTCGATCCTGACAGGGCTCAAGGTTGACTCAGCCTTCCATCCTTCCAAGGTGGGTAAAATGAGGACCCAGATTATTGGGGGCAATAAATGTTGACTCTGTAAATCGCTTAGAGAGGGCTATAAAGCACTGTGAAGCGGTATATAAGTCTAAGTACTATTGCTATTTTCCTTCCTTCCTTCCTTCCTTCCTTCCTTCCTTCCCAGTGGTTAGAATGCAGTATTGCAGGCTAACTCTGCATTCCTACTGCCAGCAGTTCGATCCTGACAGGGCTCAAGGTTGACTCAGCCTTCCATCCTTCCGAGGTGGGTAAAATGAGGACCTAGATTGTTGGTGGGCAAGAGGCTAACTCTGTAAACCGCTTAGAGAGAGGGCTGTAAAAGCACTGTGAAGCAGTATATAAGTCTTAAGTGCTATTGCTATTGCCTTTTTTGGTTGCCGCTGACTCACATTTAAGGAATCGTCCTGATCTCTGTGGCTGATGGGGATGTCCCTGTACCTCTTGCAGGATCCGGAGAATTTTTTTTCCTGGGGAATCCGGTTCCCTGAGACCTTGCAATGAAGCCCCTTCTGCTACTACTGTTCCCCTTCTTGGCACAGGCCTCCCTATCCTTCGTGGTCCCAGGTAAGCGAGGAGGCTGGCTGGGGTGCTCGGCCAGGCTTGGGGAAGGAGGCTGCTGAGCAGAAGCCCTGTCCGTCAAGGGTGGGGTGGGGGAGCACAGGTAATTGGAGTGCTATTACCCACTTCTCCCCCCTCCCATTGCAGAAAAGGAGAAGGATCCTCAGTTCTGGAGGCTCCAGGCCCAAGAGACACTGCAGAGAGCCTTGACGCTTCAAAAGCTGAACACCAATGTGGCCAAAAACATTATCCTCTTCCTCGGAGACGGTGGGTGCTGCATGATGGCAGAGTCTGCCTCTCTTTAGTCACAGGCCAGCCCGAGAAGGGTGATCGGCCTCTTGGCTGTTTTCACCTGCCCCTTTTGGGCTCTGCCTTCCCTCCCTTTGTTCAACCCACTGGGCAGCTGGGTTTGGGGAAATGATGTGAAGGAATGGGGGGGGGGAGGAGGGCGGAAGTCCCCCCAGAAGAGAGAAGCGTCCTCCGAGAGAAACATTCCTAAACATTTTTAAAAAATTATTCTGCTTTTATTTTTATAAACAATTTGAGGCGACGAGTGTAGCTCCCCCTCCTCTTCCCCACCCCCACAACGACAACCCTGTGAGGTGGGCTGGGCTGAGAGAGAGAGAGAGAGAGCCTTCCACACAGCTTGTGGAAATGCCCGTCAGGTGAATGCTCCCCCCCAAAAAACATTCCCCACCTCCCCCGCAAGCAGACTGGCATGGAGGACAGTTTGGGACATTACAAAAGTTCTCGAGGGACGTCATGGCTGAGTTTCTTCAGCTGGCCTCACTTCTGGGCCAGGGGTGAAATCCAGCAGGTTCTGACAGGTTCTGGAGAATCGGTAGCGGAAATTTTGAATAGTTCGGAGAACCGGCAAATACCACTGCCTGGTCCCAGAATGGGGTGGGAATGGGGATTTTGCAGTATCCTTCTCCTGTCATGCCCACCAAGCCACAGTACGCCCACCAAGCCGTGCCACAGAACCGGTAGTAAAAAAATGTGGATTTCTCCACTGCTCCTGGGCCAGGGCTGGGCCGCTGGGGGTTCGCAGGGGTTGGGGAGAATCTCTAGCTAAGATTCTGTGCAGTTCGGAGAACACTCAAATCCCACTCCTGGTTGGCCCTGCCCACCCCATCCCGCCCCTCCCAGGAGTCCCCACACGGCCCGTTTTGGATGCAGATAAGTGCAGAGTACGCATGGAAGCTCCGGAAGCTTCCGGAAGTTTGGAAAGGCCAGAAACGGACTGTCAGCCCTTCAAGCTGCAATTACTCTAGTGCTGACATAAGAAGGAGAAGCAGAGGCGTCTGAAAAGGGACGGTTGACTTTTCACCTACTTATTTTCCCTGGAGATAATATCCCCTAGGAGATGGGATGGTATGGGGGAAATTCCTTCGAGCTGGAGCAGTAGATTAGGGGTAGAGTGACTTGGAAGATGGCCAATGAGTGCAGAGGAGGAAGGAAAGGGAGGGATTTTGGGTCGGAAGTCAGTGTTGGCTACAATGAGTCGGAGCCAGAAATGTCGTGCTTAATAAATGAGAGTTTTTTCATCAAAGACTTTGTTTGAAATGCAATTTATTTGAGACGACCTTGAAACCTGACACGGACCCATTTCCAGCCTCCAGATGGCCTCCGGAGCCTGAGGAGGCCGTTTTCACCCTCCTGGAGGCTCAAGAAAAGCCTTTGGAGCCTGGGGAGGGCAAAAACACCCTCCCATCATGGTGTAGGAGGCTGACTAGGCCACGCCCACCAGGTTGACACCTACCCAGCATCTGGGCAGAGAACCCCTTGCTAAAATTTTTGAAGCTCACCCCTGTCCTGGGCTGCCATGTGGCCGTGGCCGGATGGGGAAACTGAGGCAGCTCCCGGGGATCTCTTAACTGATGGGGGTCAGCTACTCACCGAGGCTCTCCTGCGCCAGGGATGGGCATCTCCACTGTGACGGCCGCTCGTATCCTGAAGGGCCAGCTGCAGCAGAGAACCGGGGAGGAAACTGTATTGGAAATGGACCGTTTTCCGTTTGTGGCGCTATCTAAGGTAAGCAGGCCCCTTCTTTCTTCAGGCTGGCGGCTGCTGGGTGGAGGAGGAAGGGAAGCAGAAAGAGGAAGAATTCCGAGCCTCATGCCTCACCTGTTCCCGGGAAACCTCCCCAAAAGTTGGCAAGGCTCCAGGTGACTCATACGGACCCCGGCCCAGAGGGAGAGGCTGGCAGGGCAGCGGGAACCCCGAGCTTAGTTCATGTCACTGTTTGGGCAGTTCATTTCCCTAAGTGGAAAACAACCACACGCAGAGAGACGCCTGATTGCCAAGGTGTGGCTTTTGGAGGACCAAAGGAAGGCAAAATCCCTGTGGAGCGCACCGGCACAAGATGCCAAACTTCTGCACCCTGAAGGAAGCGAAGCTGCTTCTCACAAAACACAAAAGCGACCTTGGTAGACAAAGAGGGCAGGTCTATCAATCTGTCACAGACAGAAAGGGCCCAGGATCAGCGCCCGGGAATCTCCCGAGGAACCTGTTGCTCTGCCATCACGTGCTTAAAAGACTGGCTGATGTGGATTAAAGGACCAAACGTCACACTCTGGTCCTGTGGGAGCTTTTCCGAGCCTTCTCCCACCTCTTTCCCCTCCTAAAATGGCGCTAGGAAAGGAGGCCCGGTCCTCAGAAGTGAAAAAGAAGGGTCTGGGAAGCCAGTCGTGGAGCTACAGGTTTAACAGATTAACAGAGTTTGAAGGGACCTTGGAAGTCATCAAGTCCAACCTCTCTCTCCCCCCCCCCCCAAAAGCAGGAGGCTTTACATCATTTCTGACAGATGGCAGTCCAGTCCCTTCTTGAAAGCTTCCAGGGATGAAGCTCCCACAACTTGTAAAGGCAACGTCTGTTGCATCGGTTGATAGTTCCCACTGTCAGAAAGTTCCTCCTTATTTCCCGGTTGAATCTCTCTTTGGTCCGTTTCCATCCGTTAGTCCTTGTCCGGCCTTCAGGTGCTTTGGAGAATAGCTTGACCCCCTTCCTCCTCTCTGTGGCAGCCCCTCAAATATTGGAAGACTGCTATCATGTCTCACCTGGTCCTTCTGTTCACTAGACCAGCCATGCCCAGTTTCTGCAACCGTTCATTGTATGTTTTTATTTTTAAATCTTTTTTAAAAAGATGTTGAGACTCTAGAAAAAGTGCAGAGAAGAGCAACCAAAATGATTAGGATAAAACATACAATGAACGTTTGCAGGAACTGGGCCTGGCTGGTCTAGTGAAGAGAAGGACCGGGGGAGACAGGATAGCAGCCTTCCAAATATTTGAGGGGCTGCCACAAAGAGGAGGGGGATCAAGCTATTCTCCTATTCTCCCACCTCCGATTTTTGCTTTCCTTCTATTCCCCTTCCCTGCAGGCGTTTAAAACCTGCGGTTACCGCAATGGACCGAGCCACGCTTGCTTGCTCAAAGGAGGAACATTTTGCAACCGCTGCCTTGCTTTGCCAATTTCATGCCTCTCCGTCCACACACAAAGTCCCACGAACAGGAATTGGGAGGATATTGATATCAATCTTTTGTCCAAATTCTGGAACAACAGGTACTAGGCAGAGTTTAGACGGGTTCCGTAGCTTAGGCCATTTTGCTTCAATGGGTAATGAAAAGAGCTGGAACCCATCCGCCAATCGGAGAAATTAAAATCGTTGATGGCTGTTCGAGGAGGGGAGAGGCTCAGGCCCCCTCAGGTCCCAGTTGGTACTGTCTTTCCACGAAAATAAGATATCCCCTGATAATAAGCCCTAAATAAGCCCTAAAATATTCCGAAAATAAGCCTTCCCCTGAAAATAAGGCCTTCCTGAAAATATTTAAATACATGCGCAGCTGGTCCCGGCCATTTCCTCTCGTTAGGGAGACACAGCTGGAAATCAGGTAAGACGGCAAGAGGCTCCCCGTCTTGCTCCACGCGCCCCAAAATAATAAGACCTCCCCGAAAATAAGGCCAACCGCTTATTTCGGGGTTCAAACAAATATAAGACAGGGTCTTATTTTCAGGGAAACACAGTATCCGTAACAGCTGGCACCTGGAGCCGTTCTTCCATCTGTGATGGGAAGAAACAGTTCCTACAGGTGAATCGCCCACCTTTTTACAATTCGTTCTTTCTGGCAGACTTACAACACCAACGCACAGGTGCCGGATAGCGCGGGCACTGCCACCGCTTACTTATGCGGCGTGAAGGCCAACGAAGGCACCGTGGGAGTCAGCGCAGCCGTGACGCGGTCCCAATGCAACACAACGTCCGGGAACGAAGTGACCTCCATACTCAAGTGGGCGAAAGCAGCAGGTGAGAAAAGCTAGATGGATTTGAGGTGGGTGGCGGAGCCCGGAACGGGCAGTTTAGCAAGTTCCCTCCTGAGGAGTATCTGTGTTGGGAGAACGGAGGTCTGGAGAAGGGTTGAACTTAAGATCTTGCGAAAGCTTCAGGGTTTGAGGATGGGTGTGCTCGGACGGCTCCCAGTTGGTCGGCAGCCAACAAGGTGTCTGATAAACAATTGGCTTTTGAAATGGCTGGGCTCGTCTTGCCTCAAGATGGGGTGGCGCTGCCAGCTGACCAGGAAACAGGATGGGGAAATCGGCTCCTGGCATGTTTGTATTCCTGTCCCAAGGCGTTTGTCACGGGCCTGTAGAATGTGGTGGACCCTGGTGAAAAAGCCTAGTGGTTTAAGCCAGTGGTGAAATGTAAAATTTGTTATTACCGGTTCTGTGGGCATGGCTTGGTGGTGGTGGTGGTAATGTGACTGGGTGGGCATGGCCAACTTTTTCTAAAAAAAACCCTTAAAACCATTTTTTCTACAACCTCTTCGGCCGAAGAGGTTGTAAAAAAATGCTTTTAAAAGCCTCGGAGATCAGGCAATCCAGCTGGGACCGTCGGAGGCTTTTAAAAGCATTTTTTCTACAACCTCTTCGGCCGAAGAGGTTGTAGAAAAAGTGCTTTTAAAAGCCTCCGACGGTCCCAGCCGAACCGCGCGATCATCAGAGGCTTTTTTTTTTTACTTTTTACTTTTTAAAGCATTTTTTCGGGCCAAAGAGGTTGTAGAAAAAGTGTTTTTTAAAAATAATTTTTAAAAAAGCCTCTGATGATTGCGCAGCTCAGCTGGGCATGGGGGAGGGGCGGCAGTGATTTTTGCTACTGGTTCTCCGAACCACCCACCTCCATCGCTACCGGATCGGGCGATCCGGTCTGAACCGGGAGCATTTCCTCTCCTGGTTTAAGCTCTTTCTTAAAAGTTATTGTAAATCATCTTCGGCAGCTGTTTTTTCCCGTGTGCCTGCCTGCCCGAGTGTGTTATGTTTTGAAATCACCGAGAAATGGCAAATAAGGCTGAGGCACGGAGGAGGGTTGTGCAAAGAGCCTCACGTACATATCCCGTGCTTTGGAGCTAGAGATGACAAAGGGTGCAAGAAAGGGAGTGGATGATGGTTTGGGGGAAAAGGGGGTGTCTGAACAGCCCCGATGCCTTAAGGCCCAAGTTTGTTGGATAAATGGGATTAGGGGCTCGGAAGCAGCCTCCAGACATCCCAGGGGTAGGGGGCCTGGCAGTCAAATCTGCACCCACAATTTCAGTGCCGCGCCTGCTTCCCTCTGTCAGTGAAGTGTGGGTTGCTTAGGCAAAGCAAAATCCAATCGGTTGGAGGGCGCCGGGTTGGCGAAGGAAGCCTGCAGAGCATTCAGACAGCGGAAGAGAGTTGCCCAGTCTGCGGGGCAAGCCTCGGCTGCCCTTGGAGTTCCCCCAGTGGGAAAGTTCCAGAGTGCCCAACTTTGCAGGGTTTCTCGTAAAGGCTCAGTTTGGAAACCCAACTCTAGAATTGGTCCAGACAGCGGAAGGAAGGATAGAAAAGTTGACCTTCCTCCAGAGGGGTGAGGATGGCCTTGAACTTGGGGCTGGGAGAAGGTGGCGACGTGTGGAACGTGGCCTTGCGCCCTTGTTCGGCGGCATCTGATCTGCGCGACGGATCCGTCCCTGGTTGGTGGCAGCAGCCCCGGACAGGAAGGGCTGAGGTTCAACCCACAGCCTCGCTGGGGGAAGGTGGGGAAAATCCTTGCCCACAAGGGAGGAGCAGGTGCTTCGGCCTGCTCGTCTCATCCCCGCACGACTTCCCTTCTACACCCAGCTTCCTGCCCTACAGCTCTTTGTTCTCCGCCTGTTCCTGTGGTTAACCACCATCTAACGCTGAAATTAAGGGACCCCAGCTTTGCAACAGGAAACCAAGCAGGTGTCAGGCTGGAAAAGGACGATTGTCATGGCAGAAGCTGCAAAAATGGTGGGAAGATTTTCAGGGTTTCCCTTTTCCGGCTAGGTCAGGGGTCTTCAACCTTAATCACTCGAAGAGCCATTTGGACCCGTTTCCCACAGAAAAGAAAACACTGGGAGCCACAAAACCCTTCCCGTGCCTGACTATTTCTTGAGCGGCCACAAAACTAGCCTATGTCATTGAATTAAACGTTCTGTTTTCTTCTGAAACTTTTCTTTTTTTGGATTTATCCATGGTTGGCCTACTGGGGGTTGAAAAGCTCAATAAATCGCGTGCCGGCAGGTGTCGCACAGTTGTGATGTATATTTTGAGTGACAGGGAGCCGCAGCAGAGGGGTGAAAGAGCCTCAGGCACTCGTCATTTCCCGCTTGGACTACTGTAATGCTCTCTACATGGGGCTCCCCTTGAGGTGCACCTGGAGGCTCCAACTGGTGCAGAATGCGGCCGCATGGGGGATTATGGGAACAAGGGGGCGCTCCCATGTGATACCTCTCCTGCGTGAGCTGCATTGGCTTCCAGTGGTCTTCCAGGTGTGCTTCAAGGTGTTGGTTACCACCTTTAAAGCACTCCATGGCACAGGAGTACTTGCGGGACCACCTTCTGCCACCGATAGCCTCCCACCGGCCAGTACGCTCCCACAGAGAGGGATTCCTCAGGGTGCTTGTAGCCAGGCAATGTTGGCTGGCGACACCCAGGGGGAGAGCATTCTCTGTGGCAACACCAGCCCACTGGAACAATTTGCCCCCTGAGATCCGTATGATACCTGATTTCCAGGCTTTTCACCATGCCCTAAAAACTTTCTTATTTTGTCAAGCTGGGCTGGCGTAACCCCCCCACCCCCACCCCCGTCTTTTAGTTTTTAAATTGTCTATGGGTTTTAAATTTTAAATTGCCTATTGGTTTTTTTAAATTTTTGGGGCCAAAAATTGTTTAATTCTTTTACAAATTTTAAATTTTGTATTGAAGTGTTTTTATTCTTGGCTGTACACCGCCCTGAGTCCACTAGGAGAAGGGCGGTATATAAATTTAATAAACTAACTAGCTAGGTGAATCCCAGATTAGCAGCTGGATCGAAGCCAGGAGTTGGAAAGCCGTTGCTTAATAGCTTCCAGTAAAGGCTGGAAAGGAAGTAATTGCCTCAAGGGAAACAACCAAGGATGAGAATGAAGGGCATTATATACGCTGAGATGCCCACGAAATCCACACGGGTGAATGGTAGAATCCAGCTGAGCAGGAAAGGAAAGAGAGCAGGGATGGGCTCCAAAAATTTTAGGAAGGTCCTGTTCTCGTATTTCAAATGTCAATTTTCTCATTTCAGCACAATCCATCATTTTCTTAATGATTTCTTCATTGTTAGGTAACTTTTCTCCTTTCCAGTTTTTAGCAAATACAATTCTGGCTGCTGTCAAGAGATTTACGATTAAATATTGCACTTATTATATATCTCCGGTACAATCCCTAATAAGAATATCTGTAGTTTAAAATCAATACGTCTCTTTATCATTTTTTCCAACCCCGTGTGTATCTTAGTCCAATATCTCCTTGCTTCTACGCATGTCCACCACATGCGGTAGTAGAACAGGAAGATAGACATTATTATTTGATATGGGATTTATTTTATCAATGGGTAGAGAATAAGAATTGGAAAGAGTTATGACATAAATGATGTTGAAACTTTTTGAAAATAAGTTAAAACGCTTAGTGACCAATTGAAGAAAGGAGGAGCACAAAAAATATCACCAACTGTTACACTGTCTTTGATTCTATGGAATGATAATTGTTTTTATATTGTGTTTTGTTTTGGGTTTTTTTGAAAAGAAAAATTAAAAAAAAAATTTTAGTAAGGTTTTGAGTGAGTTATTGTGGGGGTTTTTTTCTGTTTTATTTTTTTCTGTTTTATTTTTTTCTGTTTTATTTTTTTATTTTTATTTTTTTATTTTTTATTTTTATAAGATGATGATTAGTGGAGATGAGTCACTGTTAAAGATGAATCTGTGATTGTACCAATCTATGACCGGATCAATGCTTCGTTCTAAAAAGATGTATTTTATGTTCATGTTTTAAAAAAATAAAAACTCTTTTTACCAAAAAAAAAAAAAAAATTAGTAAGGGGTTGCTGGATGGGTGTGGCCAATGGTGGGTATGGCAAGTTGGCCTCATGCACCACGGCGAGTGGAGAGGCCGTTTTTGCCCTCCCCGGGCTCCGGAGGTTTTCCTCAAGCCTCCGGGAGGGCAAAAATGGCCTCCCCAGGCTCCGGAGGCTGGAAACGGGCCCATTTCCAGCCTTCCCGAACTTCCAGTAGGCCTGTTTTTCGGCCTCCATGTGCATCCTGGACTTACCTGTATCCAAAACCAGCCACATGGGGACTCCTGGAATGGGCAGGGCGTGGTGGATGGGGCCAGCCAGGAGAGGGATTTGGGTGTTCTCCGAACTACACAGAATCTTAGCTAGAGGTTCTCCCAAACCCCTGCGAACTCCCAACAGCCCACTCCTGAAACACACGTATTCCTAGATTTTCAGAGGAATTACTTCACGTTGCCGATGATAGAGGCTTCCCTTCTGGTATGCACCTTGGGGACATTCGATAAAATGAAATCAGGAAGGAGGCCCTTATCGCAACTAAGCGTTAAGAGTTGCAGAAAATAGATCACACGCCCTGGAGAAAGTTTAGCACCTCCAATGTTGGCATGAAAACCGCAAAGGCTCACCTGTTGCTAAAGGATGTGGCTCAGAATTGTGCTTGCTGAATAAGCCGCCTCTGGCTACATTAACGCACGACATTAAGGCACGACAACCGCAGCCTGTAGACCGTGGGGAGGGGGTCCACTAAGCCACAGACCAACAAACCGCCCTGAACGTGGCTGCCTGAACCAAGGAAATTCCTCAAGGCTACGAAAAGATACTGTATTTCCCTGAAGATAAGACCCTGTCTTATATTTGTTTGAACCCCAAAATAAGCACTGGGCCTTATTTTCGGGGAGGTCTTATTATTTTGGGGCGCGTGGAGCAAGACGGGGCTCCTCTTGCGGCCTTACCTGATTTCCAGCTCTGTCTCCCTAACGCTAACCAGAGGAAATGGCGGGGACCGGCTGCGCATGTGGTTAAATATTTTCAGGGAGGGCTTATTTTCGGGAAAACACAGTAACAAGAAAAATTCTCACTTTCTTTGCTGGTAAAAGCACAGTCGAAAACATTTTGTTCACGGCTTTTTTTTTTTATAAAAAAAAAACCTTTTTCAACAGGATTCCGTGCACTCTAAACAGCCAAATTTCAGAGGTGAGATAAATATTAAATCGCTAGTTAAATGCCCAACAGGGACTTATTAACTAACTGGCGCTCAAAGGTTAGAGCCTAACACTTCTCAGGGCCCAGGTTGTCTACGAAGCTGTCTACTTCGGCGTTTCATTTAATGGAGAGTCAAAATCAGTAACCACAATAAATGTCCGGTTTTCTCCCCCCCTCCAGCTTCCACAAGCGGGTGGGGGGGGAGGAGGAAAGAGCAGAGGGGAGGACAGAGTCCCATTGTCCTTTTCATGGGCAGGACTTCAGCGAGACCACCAGCAGTGCAGAGTTTAGCTAACAAATTTAAAAAAACAGTTCAACCAAGTTCATAAACTTTGGGAAAGGCTGAACCCCTTGCAGAGAAAGATTTAAGCTGAGCAGCCAAGAAAAAAATTGGCACTGCAACCCAGGAGCCCTGCCCACACCCAGCATCCTCCCAGGGGGCCTTTGTGCCCAGAAGACCCAATACCCTCCATGGTGGCGGTGATTAATGTGCCTTTGCTTCCTCCGACCGGCAGGCAAATCTGTGGGCATTGTCACCACCACCCGCGTCAACCACGCCACGCCGAGTGCTGCGTATGCGCACTCGGCCGACCGGGACTGGTATTCGGACAACGAGATGCCCCCGGAAGCACTTCAGCAGGGGTGCAAAGACATCGCTCACCAGCTGTTTGAAAATATCCCAGACATCGAGGTGAGTCCAGCGGGAGAGGCCAGGGAAGCTGATTTAGGGCAGGGGAGCTGCAAGTGGGGCAGCTGTAGACTTTGGGTAGGTCTAGAGCAGTTGTGGAATTCAAATTTTTTTACTACTGGTTCTGTGGGCATGGCGTGGCTTGGTGGGTGTGGCTGGGGAAGGATGCTGCAAAATCTCCATTCCCACGCCACTCCAGGTGAAAGATACTGCAAAATCCCCATTCCCTCCCCACTCCTGGGGGAAGGATACTGTAAAATCCCCATTTCCTCCCAATTAGCTGGGACTCGGAAGGCAGAGAATAGATGGGGCGGGGCCAGCCAGAGGTGGTATTTGCCGGTTCTCCAAACTACTCAAAATGTCCATACCGGTTCTCCAGAACCTGTCAGAACCTGCTGAATATCACCCTTGGTCCAGAGTGCCGTTTCTCTTCCTTGGAGAGCTCCTTGGATGAAGACCCTCCAGGGACTTATCCAGGTAAAAGGAGACAGACGATGAGCCAGGTGCTCCCACCCAGTTTGCGCAACGGGAAGTCCCTTACTTCTCCACTTCGGTTCTCCGTCTGCAGCGAGGAGGCTTTGGTGAGCAGACCAAGAAGCCCCTTCAGGATCCGGGCCTGAGTTTGCTTTGCTGCATTTTGAACCCAGGAGCTGGGAATGGGATGGAGGCTTCCCCTCTCACCTGTTTGATCCTCTGTCAAGCAAAAAACAAAACAAAATCTAGGGAGAGAAACACTGGATCTCAGTTCCACCCAATGACCTCTGATCTCAACTGGATTTTCTTTCTCTGCCTCTCACATTGATTGGGAGGACCACCCTTCCTTCCGAATCCTGGTCTTGGTTGGCCTCCATCTGCCCACTTTCATCAGTCAAGCCATCTCCCCAAAGAAGGTACCTACTGATCTGTTTGTTGTGGCCCGCCAACGGAGCTGGCAGCAGAATCGGACAATGGGGAGGTTGGGAAGGAACATGGGCCAGTCCTGGAGTCTGGGGAAGGCTCGGACGAGGGCTCTGCCTCGGAGGCAGAGAGGGAGCCAAGGCTGTCTGGCAGTTATTAGCTGCCTCCGGAGTTAGACAGCAGTGAGGCAGAGGAACAGCTGGAGCCTGTTCCCAGTGTGCACATGCACAGAGCTGCCAGAAGAAAAGAACAGCTAAGAAATCAGGTCAACTTGGGAGTAAAGCCACAGATGGATGATGAATGCTTTCCCATAGGAAAGAAAAGAGGAGTGAAAGGGGAGTGAGCTTTTGTAGTAAACATTCGTTTGTTCGTTCAGTTCTGGAGTAAAAATCTATGAATCTGAGAGACTCTGTGCCAAGTCTTTCCTTGCACAGCACTGCGTTGTCAGAGTGGCAATCAGCCTAGGAAGCCTAGGTCAAAACACTGCTTTAAGGGCAGATGTGGAACATTATCTCTTGGATGACAGCCAAGAACGTCATTCTTGGGGCCAGGATTTCGACAGAGCTCACTTCCTTCTGATCAGACGGCATCTCCAATGAGGCTCGGACCGAGACGGCTGTCGGTCACATCAAGTTCCTCCATGAGGCAAGCCGGGCCCTGTGTTGATGGACGAAAACGTGGGAAAGAGAGGGACGGCTTACGGAGAGGGAGAGCTGCCTCTTATGACCCACAAGGAGACTTCAGTTGAGTGAAGAGCACTTCCAGTACAACAAGCTTGGCTCGCTTTCTTGAGTCTAAGCCAATATGTCTTTCAGAACTGTACCTGTTGGTTCCCCTCCCAGTGTCTCATCCTGAAGTGCAACTCCTTAAATTCCTTTGGAAGTTAAAAAATCCTCCCGTGGGCCACTAAAGGCTGGCTGCTAAGGAAGGGAAAAGTGCAAAGAAAGAGGCAAGCGGCTGCCCCAGAGCCAGGATGAAGGGGGTTGAGTCATCTTGGCAGCCACGGATAGTTCCCATGGCCAGAAACCCCCCTCCTCTCCCCCCATTGGAGGACAACGCAGTCCTCCTGTTGGTCGCTTCACCATTCTTTGCTCTGTGTAGTTCAGACTGACTCTGGGCTTTTCAACACCCTAACTCTTATAAACACAAAGTTGATATATGAGCATGAAGGAAAATCAACCACATTAACAAAAGCTCGGCTTTGTGTGTGTGTGTGTGTGTGTGTGTATTTTTGTAAGGAAAAACCACTCTCAATTGCAGGTTGCAACATTGCTTATTAATGGCTTGGATGGCTCTTTCTGGCAATGAAGTAAGAACACGGGTGTTCCTGGAAAATTTCCTCTCCGGATTTACGACATTTTTGAATCTCAGCATGAGTAATTCTTCGCCTTTGATTCGGCTGCTGGTTTAAATCATTGAGGGCTCGATGGCAGCTCGGATTTTCTTCATTTTGATTCAAGCACAAGTCCTAACCCAGATAATTTTGATTCAAGCACAACTCCTAACCCGGATAAATTTGATTCAAGCACAACCCCTAACCTGGATAATTTTGATTCAACCACAACTCCTAACCTGGATAATTTTGATTCAAGCACAACCCCTAACCCGGATGATTTTGATTCAACCACAAGTCCTAACCCGGATAATTTTGATTCAAGCTCAACTCCTAACCCGGATGATTTTGATTCAACCACAACTCCTAACCCGGATAATTTTGATTCAACCACAAGTCCTAACCGGGATAATTTTGATTCAAGCACAACCCCTAACCCGGATGATTTTGATTCAACCACAAGTCCTAACCCGGATAATTTTGATTCAAGCTCAACTCCTAACCCGGATGATTTTGATTCAACCACAAGTCCTAACCCGGATAATTTTGATTCAAGCTCAACTCCTAACCCGGATGATTTTGATTCAACCACAAGTCCTAACCGGGATAATTTTGATTCAAGCTCAACTCCTAACCCAGATAATTTTGATTCAAGCACACGTCCTAGCCTGGATAATTTTGATTTAAGCACACCTCCTAGCCCGGATAATTTTGATTCAACCACAAGTCCTAACCGGGATAATTTTGATTCAAACACAACTCCTAGCCCAGAGAAAAGGGAAGAAGGAAGAGAGAGCAATCCGAAGTCCACCAAGGAATCATCAAATCACATTTGGCCATCCTTGAAGGGCCAGTGCCCTCTAAAGTTTAGAGTCTTAAACAAATTAACACCGTACATAAAAAAAAAAACGTTAAGGACTGCAGTCTTAATCCACCCGCGTAAATTAATTCCAGCTCTTGAAACACGCCCTTTCGAACGATTGCATAAAACCATTATTAAAATAAACTTTCGTGACTGGGCAACCATTGTGACTGTAATGAGTTTTGAATGTGCCTGAAATGAAATCTATTAGTTCAGCCAAAGTAGACAATTGGAACAATATCTTCTTGTTTGAGTGCATTTGTGTGCTAATTCCACTCCGGAGTTCTCCTGCTCTCATCCTGAGTTTCAGGAGAACAATTTTTTTTTTTTACAGGGGTTTTTGAAGCTTCCGTTTTTTTCCAGTTTCCAAGCTGGCAAGGAATTCTTTCTATGACGCTTGACGATCACCTTCCAGAAGTGTTGTTCTTCGGAGCTTCCAAGAAGTGTGCCAGGGCTGGATTTTGTGGAAACAGGATTCTCTCGGCTTTGCGCTCGGTTTGAAAGGCAGGCGGTGCATGGGAGAGCCGTGCCAAAGGGTGCCCATGGGTGCTGAAGCGGACTGCGGGTCAAAATGACAGCGTGGGAGACAGGTTAACCTTTGATCTGTTTTCACCCTCCCAGAGGCTCGAGTGGTGCAGGAGGCAAAGTAGGCCATGCCCACCATGGCCACGCCCACCCAGCAACTGGGCAGAGAACCGGTTACTAAAAATTTTGAATCCCACCCCTGCCCAGACCCAACCAATCTGCTATCCCATGAGTGCCACCTGGTTCAGAGAGAGGGCGCAGCACCTTCTGGCAACAACAACAGCACCTTCCTCGCTTTACCGGAGCAGGCGGCACGTTGCAAGAGGAGCCGAGCGGTGCTTTGTGACATATGTGGTTCTCAATAGGAGCCGTGCACCCTTTCGTTTCCAAACGGCTTCCCTCGTTTCAAGGAAAGTTGCTTTGGATCCAGCCCTAAGGAGAAGAAAAATTGCTTGGTTGATCCCGGCAGCTGGCAGGCCCCAACCAGCATCTGGATTCCATAAAACGACCAACCCATCAGGAGTAGAAAAGCAGGTTAAGGGCTGTTCGGTGTGTCAGTCCGCATATTCCCTCTGGGAGGGGCCATTCACTGTCCACCTGTGGCTTTACTCCTGAGTCGACCCTTGTTCCTTAGCTGTACCCTTCGTCTGGCAACTCTGGGCATGCGCAAACTGGGAACAGGCTCCAGCTGTTCTTCTGCCTCACTGATGTCCGACTCCGAAGGCAGGTGACAACTGTCAGATGGCCCTGACTCCATCTCTGCCTCTGACGCAGAGCCCTCATCAGAGACTTCCCCAGACTCCAGGACTGGCCCACGTTCCTCCCCAACCTCTTCACTGTCTGAGTCTGCCACCAGCTCCGCTGGCAGGCCACAACAGATGGGGCGAAAGACACCCAGATTACAGAAGCTAATTGGACACGAAGCAGGAATTCTCAGAAGGCATTATCCTGGATTATCCCAGAGGCCAGTTCCTGGTCGGGGCCGTTCCCAGAATCTGTGGCGTTGCTGGGAACGCAGTTTCCCATAAGCAGAGATCTCACTCCTTGCACTGGTTATGAAACCCTTGGCTGGCATGGGAAAGTGGCCTTGGCACGGGAGATGCCAGGAGGCCCTGAAACAGCTACTTTCGCTTCCCAAAACTTGGCTCAACCGTGGCAGACATCTGGCCATGCCAGCTGCTTCCGGGTGCCAGAAGCCTGCAACCGTCCTCCACAGAGCCCTTGGCACCGGGTGCCCCTCGGGTCCACAGGGCAGCTGCCCTGTGGGTTTAGGCCAGCCGGCCAATGGGACGTGCCTGCTTCGGTGCCAACGTCAGCCCGTGGCATCAGGCACCGCATTTTTTCTGTGGTAAATAAATAGGTGCGTCTTTCCGTTTGAAAACAAATCCTCCGAGAAAAGGAGAGCTAAATCTGTCATTTAAGTAGCTTAATAGGGGCATTTTTTTAATATATAATTTTAACTTTGTTCCTAGGCTGGAAATAATTATACCTTAGGCAGCCAATTCTATTTAATATAGATCTCTCGGTGTGTAATTATTATGATTATTTCGTCGCTGCTCCAGTTCCGTGATTCACCTTCTAAGACTCTAAATCCAAAGAAGAGGCTGGAAACGCCAGCAGAAAGGGACTGTGGTCAAATAAATATGTTTTCCATCAAGGCCGCCTCAGATGCTTGCCCAGCTGAATTAAAATCCTCTTCGTTTGGGGAAGGAGCCTGAAGGCGCCAACCCAGCCCTTCGGCAGCATTCAGGTTGCCTCAAATTGCTCTTGGCCTCGTTCCCGCAGCTTTTGCCAAATCCCTGGCCGGGTAAGAGAGCTGGCTGAGCCACCATCGGAGGCCTCGCGGTGCCGTTACGGGGAAGCCTCTGTGTCTCAGGGCCTTGTAGTTCTAAGTTCCTTCCACGATGCTCTGCCCTCCCGAGGGTCTCTCTGGCCTGCAGGCTTGATGTGCTTAACTGGCCCTGGGCATGACCTTTTTGACTATCTCTCAGGTCATCATGGGAGGCGGCCGAAAGTACATGTTCCCCAAGAACACGAGCGACGTGGAGTACCCAGATGAGGAGAAGTACAAAGGGACCCGGCTGGACAATCGGAACTTGGTGCAGGAGTGGAAAGACGCCAAGTCCAAAGATAAGGTGAGGGGGCAGGCGGCCCGCTCGGCAAAGCGGCTTCTGATCTTGATGGATGAGCGGAGGAGGTTTGTCTAGGGGCGAATTGTAGTTTGGATTCCTCCTGGGCATCAGATCCATCTGGGAGAAAACTCAGGAGACTGGTTTCCTCCTCCTCCTCCTCCTCCTCCCACTGATAAGGTTAACTAGTTTGGGTAATGAAATGTTGCCGAGAAAACCACCAAGCTCAGAGAGCACCAAGGACCACATAGTCCTTTTCCTCGTTCTCTTCCTCCTCCTCCTCTTCCACTTCCTTCTCCTCCTCCTCCTCCTCCTCCTCCTCCTCCTCCTTTCTCCTCCTTCTCTTTCTCCACGTCCTCTTCCTTCTCTTCCTCCTCTTCCTCCTCCTCCTCTTTCTCCTTGTCCTCCTCCTCTTCCTCCTCCTCTTTCTCCTTGTCCTCCTCCTCTTCCTCCTCCTCCTCCTCTTTCTCCTCCTCCTTCTTTCTCCTCGTCCTCTTCCTCCTCCTCTTCTTCTTCCTCCTCCTCCTCCTCTTCCTCCTCCTCCTCCTCTTCCATTTCCTCCTCTTCCTCCTCTT
Organism: Masticophis lateralis; assembly: GCA_030761175.1. Taxonomy (NCBI): domain Eukaryota; kingdom Metazoa; phylum Chordata; class Lepidosauria; order Squamata; family Colubridae; genus Masticophis; species Masticophis lateralis. Next base: position 8,175,488 of record JAUDYJ010000016.1, read on the forward strand.
CCACTTCCTCCTCCTCCTCCTCCTCCTCTTCCTCCTCCCACTGATGTTACCTAGTTTGGATAATGAAACGCCGGCGAGAAAACAACCAAGCTCAGAGAGCACCAAGGAGCCCACAGTCTTTTTCCTCCTCCTCTTCCTCTTCCCCCCCCTCCTCCTCCTCCACCCCACTCCCTTCTAGTAATGATGATGTTACCTGGTTTGGATAATGAAATGTTTACAAGAGCACCAAGTACACACACTCCTCCTCCTCCTCCTCCTCCTGGGCTCTCCTGGGCGAGAGATCCACTGAGGATCACCCAAGTAATCTCAGGGGAGCCCGTCTTCGGCCTGGCGCTCCTGAGCCACAACGCCCTTTGTGAGCTGCCCTGGCTGTCCTTGGAGGGGGAGTGGGCAGGGATCCGGCTGCCAAAATCGTTTGGCTGAGCACTCCCCCTTCCTCTTCTCCCAGAATGCCCTTTATCTATGGAACCGGGCAAAGCTGTTGGAGCTAGACCCAGCGAAAGTCGACTACGTTTTGGGTGAGTTTGACAGACGGGTGGGGAGCTCAGGTGGACTCTCAGGGTTCTGGCCCCCCTTTAGCAGAGACACACCCCCCCTTGAAAGCCCCTAAGGCCTCTGGAGTGACCTCTCTTGGCATGACTCGCTAGGCCGGGCCCACCACTGAATTTGTCCCAGATGTCTTATCACGCGAGCAAAGGACAACGCTCGCTCTCCAAGCCCAAATGGAAAAAATTAGGGGGGGGGGAGGAAAGGGCCGTGTGTCAAAAAATGCTCACATGTGCTGGCACCCTCCCTGCAGCCTCCTGGGCCCAAAAGGAGGCTGACAGGGGGCACGCCGCGCCCCCCTGCACTCTGTCCCTCCCCCTGTGCATGCGTCTCCCACATGCGCCTTCTGCCTCCCGAAAATCAGCTGGCTGGCAGGAGGCACCCCTGCGCATGCCGTTGTGGAGCTAAGCCAGGCGATGGCTTGCGTTCCCGCAGAGAGGGCTCCATCCGTAGGTTCTCCATCACGGACCTAAGAATTCAGGCATGTCGTTTGTCCTCCAGCGTGGGATGCATTTGGGGCCTTGCCTGCTGCCCCATTTTCGTTTAATGGGTTAAAGGGGGAGACCGATCTCTTTTGAGGCAGCTGCCAGTCTGGTTTTTTTGCCTTTGGGATAATTCATTGCTGCGAGGTCTCCGTGTGAAAGTTTCCTCTTGCAAGGAGGGGCGTAGGGGAGCTCCGGAGAGGGGAGGACGGGCAGATGAAGGTTGGCACCCTGGCAAGGATCAGAGCCTCGCAAGAGCAGCCAGAATGTGTCTGTTCTGACCTAGGCTTCCCCAGAGCACGAAGCAGACTCCTTGTCCCGACAAAAAAACACTTTTTATTAAGTTACTGTGAATTCCTCTCATTTACATTCAGCCAAGTCTTTCAAGGGTGAATTTACAGCCACAGACCTTATCTGGCTTGGAGAGCTGCCAGGCCGATATCTTCAAAACATGGCAAGGAATCACGAACCAATTAAAGGAACTAATTGTCTCCTGCAGACTCCCCTCCCCTTTCGCTCCTCTTTTATTCCCTCTAGGAGGGGCCATTCATCGTCCACCTGTGGCCTTACTCCTGAGTCGACCCTTGTTCTTTAGCTGTTCCCTTTGTCTGTCAACTCTGTGCATGCGTACACTGGGAACAGGCTCCAGCTGTTTGTCTGACTCCAAAGGCAGCTGATAACTGTCAGAGGGCCCTGGCCCCCTCTCTGCCTCCGACGCAGAGCCCTCATTAGAGCCTTCCCCAGACTCTAGGACTGGCCCAGGTTTCTCCCCAGCCTCCTCATTGTCCGAATTTGCTGCCAGATCTACTGGCCACTGGCCGGCCACAACAGTGTCTTGATATGCAGCTGTGCACACAGCAGCTCATCCCCAGGACAGCAAGACACTGAAGGACAGAAGATCCTGGTGGAATCCCCCTCTTCAGCTGCCTGTGTGGCATCTTCTGGGCAACTCTTGCCAAGTCCTGTCCCTCATCTCCACAGGTCTCTTCGAGCCCATCGACATGATGTATGAACTCAACAGGAACAACCAAACCGACCCTTCCTTGACTGAAATGGTGACAGTGGCGATCCGAATCCTCCAGAAGAACCCCCGTGGATTCTTCCTTCTGGTGGAGGGTGAGCCACGGGAAGGGGGCTGCTGGGGGGAGGGGAGACCAAAGAGGGCTGGTGGGAAGGAACCAAGCTTGGAATTCACTCTCCCTGCTCTCTGAAGGCGGCAGGATTGACCACGGACATCACGAAGGAAAGGCCAAGCAGGCCCTACATGAAACGGTGGAGATGGACCGGGCCATTGGCAAGGCTGGCATCCTGACCTCTTCTGAAGACACCCTGACAGTGGTGACCGCAGACCACTCCCACGTGTTCACATTTGGGGGCTACACAACCCGTGGCAACTCCATTTTCGGTACATGATGTCTCCGTCCATTGACGCTTGTAACACTGTGAATGCTTGAATTCTTGGTCAGTGAAATGCCCCCTTGGACAGCAGAGGGCACAGTTCCCTCGGGGACAGCCCAACTTGTGGGTCACATCCACTTGGTCCTAGCTGGTCCCCTAACACTGGGTCTCCCTTTGCCCCGGGCGAAAGGGGGCTGGGAAATAAATTCTGGGTTCATTTAATGCTGGGATCGATCCTTTCATGTCCACATAGAGATGGTAAAGATGGCTTCCCCTTCCTCTAGGGCTGGCCCCAATGCAGAGCGACATGGACAAGAAGCCATTCACTTCCATCCTGTATGGAAACGGACCTGGGTACAAAATGATAGCTGGAGAGAGAGAGAACATCTCTGCGGTCAATTTCAGTGAGTACCAGTCAATTTCCTTCCAGCAAACGGGGTTCAACGAGACCCCCATTCATTTCCAAAGGGTCATCTACAATGGCTCTTGGGCCAATCCAGGCTGGATTTCTCCCTGTTTTAGAACCCCCGGATCAGCCATGGCGCTTGTCCATCCAAAGGTTTGCTTGGGCATCTCTTATCCCTTGACTCATCTCCGAATGCCAACGGGTACTGGCTCCATATCCTGCACTCCTTCGTCTTTCTCTCCCTCCCTCTGGAGGGCACTCACTTTCTCTCTCTCCCTTTGCAGCCGATACCAACTATCAGGCGCAGTCAGCCGTCCCGCTGCGCATGGAAACCCACGGAGGGGAGGATGTGGCCGTCTTCGCCAAGGGCCCCATGGCTCACCTCCTCCACGGGGTCCACGAGCAGAACTACATCCCCCACGTGATGGCTTACGCAGCCTGCATTGGCGAGAACCAGGCGCACTGCCGTTCGGGTGCGCCAGACAGCCGTTCCGGATCCGTCCCTCTGATTTCAGCCATCTTCTCCGTCCTCCTGCTCCGAGTTTTGTTTTAAAGGCTCCAGCTCCTCGGACTCTCCGAATCAAGGTGTTGGTTTTTTTTTTTTGGCCTGTTTTGAGATTTCCAGCCTCAAACTTCCCTCCAGGGGGTTTCTGGCATCACCGAGGGGGAAACCACATTGGATGACTCGGCTGAATCCCCAAGGAACTGCTGTGCTCTGGAACAGAACGGTCCGTTTGTCAGGATCGGTGCCAATCAGAGCAGCTGGAAAAGCCAGGATATTTTTTCCCCCTCACCCTGTTAGAAGGATTTGTCCCATAGGAGCAGGAAGGAGCATACGTGCCTGGCTCACCTCGACAGACCTTAAGCATCTCCGGGCCTTGAACTCTTCCAAAGAGTGTTCCCCCAAACTCTTCGAAAGCCATTTCAGAACAGAAATACGTCCCATTTGCCCACCGTCTCAGCTGCCTGCTCTGACCCACTTTTGCTTGTAGGTGGTGGAGCTCAAGAGGGAATCACCTCTCTCCACATTGATTTGAGCGTCGAAGAATTTCCTAGCAGCTTCCAAGTGCCACAACCTCCCCCCCCCCCCAAAAGGAAGCAAATCACAGGACATCCCAGGCAGGGGTGATCCGGGGCACGGAAGTCCATAAATTACCAAACCCCCATAAAAAGAAGATTTGTGCCTCACCCCCATCAAGTCAAGTTTTTCCACTGCCAACAGCTGGGACAGGATGGCCTTTTCTAGCAGTTCTTTTAAAACACATTGTGTTTTACATCCACTCCTCCACCGCTAAGAATGTGACTTTAAAACAGAAATTTCTGCCACAGGGGAAGGAATCCAGTGAAGCGAGGAGGTGGCAGTGGGTGCCATCGTAATAAGCCAGGATGGGTAGGGCCCTGGTGTGAACTCTTGTTACGCACTGCGGTTTGTAAATGACTTGGCGCTTGCAGATTAGCACGGGGTACAAACCCGGTTACTGTATGCAGCTTATTCAGCAAACCCTGGTTAAAGGCAAAAAAAAAAATTGGCTTAATTTGGGAGGTGGAAAGGAACGACTGCAGACTCTACCCTGGGGTGGGTGCGTGGGATGGGAACTGCTTACAAGGGCCATGGTGCAAATCTTTTAAGGACGTGAGAGGGGAGAGCCTGTTTATGAACTGTGTGTCCCTCCTGGTGCAGAAGGCTGAGTGGGGGGGGGGGGGTGGCAGGAAAGGAGAACCTCCCACCTGGAGGTCAGACTCGCTCTGACTCTTCAGAGCAAATTCCTTGTCTTTCCTTTTGCTTCTCATGGGCTGTAGGTTCGGGGCAACCAAAGGGCATCCATTGTCCCTCAACTGGTCTTTAACACCATGGAAGTCATTTCCGCAAGACTCCCTCCTCCCCCCCGCCCCACAGCTGGAAGCCATGATGGATGGGCAAGGATTCGCCTTTAGAGGCCGTGCCTGCGTGGAAGGGGAAAAGATGGGAAGGCTGGTCCATCTCTGAACTTCTCCAGAAGCTTCTGCTGGTCGCAAAGCACCAGGTTGGGCTCCCAGTCATCATCAGTTGAGTGCCGCTGGGCTTCTCACAACTCTTCCGGTCTTCCTCTTCCGTTTCCTGACTGTTGGGCAGGGAAGGAGTGTAGGAACGGAGTTGGGGGCTGCCCTTTGCAAGGATGAGACCAGTGGTGGTATTTAGCCGGTTCGGGCAAATGGTTAGCGGTGGCTGCAGGAGGCTCCGCCCGCCCGCCCTGACATCATCCCATCCTGTTTCTGACACTCTGCGCATGCGCAGAAGGCTTTGCACATTTGCGAACCAGTAGTGAAGGTAAGTGAATACCACTCCTGGACAGGATCTTCACCTCTCGCTGCTACTTCAGCAGGACAAAGTCTTTTAAGAGCACAGGGAGATTTTCGCTTCCAGACAGAGAAAAGCATCAGACAAGCAGCTTCTTCATCTTTGAGGGATGGCTGGAAGGCTTCTGTGCCAAAGAAAAGGCGCCCAGATGGACTGGCAGGAATACGGGCACCTTTTGGGGGAGAGAGACCTGTGGGAGTTGCTCTCACTTTAAAAAAAAACCAACAACTCTAAATTGATTTTTTTTTTAGTCTTTGTTTGCATAACTTTTTAAAAAATTGAAATTCAGGGGGGAAAGGAGGAATCTGAAATAAAATTATTTTGGACTGGCTGAAGAACTGGCTGTTTTGAAAGGAAATGGGGCACTTTCCAGGGCACAGTAGGTATCCAGAACCGCAGATCTGATTTGGGGAACAGCTGGACAAGAAAGCGATGGGAAAGCCATCTGCTGAGGACGTTTCAGAAAGAAAGGCTCTTTCAAAGTTTTGGAGTCAGCTCTTCTCTCTGCTCGGTTGGGCCATCTGGTTCCGGATGTTGAATTGGGGCCCATCCTTCCCGCCCCATTCACACGTTTCAAAGGAGGAGCAGAGGAAGAATTAGAAGATTAGATGAGATTAGAATTCTTTATTGGCCAAGTGTGATTGGACACACAAGGAATTTGTCTCCGGTGCATAAGCTCTCAGTGTACATAAAAAGACATTTGTCAAGAATCATAAGGTGCAACCCTTAATGATAGTCATAGGGTACAAATAAGCAATCAAATCATACTAGGAACCAGATAGATGATTGATTGATAGATAGATAGATAGATAGATAGATAGATAGATAGATAGATAGATAGAAAGAAAGAAAGAAAGAAAGAAAGAAAGAAAGAAAGAAAGAAAGAAAGAAAGAAAGAAAGAAAGAAAGAATTAATTCTTCATTGGCCAAGTGCGATTAGACACAGAAGGAATTTATCTCCGGTGCATAAAAAGACAAGATACATTCGTCAAGAATCATAAGGCACAACCCTTAATGATAGTCATAGGGTACAAATAAGCAATCAAATAATACTAGGAGACAGACAGACAGACAGCAGATAGATATAGATGATAGAATTAATTATTGGCCAAGTGTGATTGGACACAGAAGGAATTTATCTCTGGTGCATAAGCTCTCAGTGTACATAAAAAGACATTTGTCAAGAATCATAGGATACAATCCTTAATGATAGTCATAGGGTACAAATAAGCAATCAAATCATACTAGGAAACAGATGGATGGATGGATGGATGGATGGATGGATAGATAGATGGATGATAGATAGATAGATAGATAGATAGATAGATAGATAGATAGATAGATAGATAGATGATAGAATTAATTCTTTATTGGCCAAATGTGATTGGACACAGAAGGAATTTATCTCCGGTGCATAAGCTCTCAGTGTACATAGAAAGACAAGATACACTCATCAAGAATCATAGGGTACAACCCTTAATGATAGTCATAGGGTACAAATAAGCAATCAAATCATACTAGGAAACAATATCAATATAAATTGGAAGGATACAACAACAAGTTACAGTCATGCAGTCATAAGTGGGAGGAGTTGGGTGAAAAGACTAATAGTAATAGTAATGCAGACTTAGTGAATAGTTTGACAGTGTTGTGGGAATTAGTTGTTAAGCAGAGTGATGGCGTTTGGGGAAAAAACTGTCCTTGTGTCTAGTTGTTCTGGTGTGCAGTGCTCTATAGCATCGTTTTGAGGATAGGAGTTGAAACAGTTTATGTCCAGGATGCGGGGGGTCTGTAGATACTTTCCCAGCCCTCTTTTTGACTCGTGCAGTATACAGGTCCTCCATGGAAGGCAGGTGGGTAGTAATTATTTTTTCTGCAGTTCTAATGAGCCACTGAAATTGGTGTCTGTCTTGTTGGGTTGCAGAACCAAACCGGACAGTTATAGAGATGCACATGACAGAATCACTCCAAACCCATCCAACGAGGTAGGGGAAAGAGAGGGGCTCCTAAAAGAAATACCACTCAAGGCTGCTCTGCTATCCTCCAAGGGGGCTGATGGGTTGCCAAGGGACTTTGGGGTGCTTTAATTGTGGAATGCGTACAGAAGGGAGATTCAGAAATTTGCCATTAGAGGCTGGTGGCTTGCAAGTCATTATCTGTCCATTCAAATCTGGGACAGTTTGACACCTGGGCTGACAGGTGGAGGGAGGGAGGGAGGGGGCACATCGCCTTGCTCGCCCCAGAGCCCCTATTACTGAGGACAAGGGGTGGGGACACCCCCTCCCCTCATCTGGGGTGCTGCAGAGCTGTTTGCCAAACAGAGTCAACAACCCTGGACTAAACAGACAGAGTGTCTGATCTGGCACCTTAATAAATACATTTATTCCTATATTTAGGGGTTAGTGGTTTTGCCCTCCACGTCTCACAAGAGCAAGCAGGCACAGAACTCCTAGTCAAAAGGTGTCAGGAGCCGAAAATGACAAATAACAGAGCAGGAGCTTCTCGAATGAAAACATTTCTAAGTTGAATCAGAGATTCAACCCAGAAATGAGAAGGAACTTTCTGACAGCGAGAAACAATCAAACCGGCTGCTCTGGGGGCCTCCTCGGCTCAGCAAAGCCCCCCTCCACGACAATAGTGGGGAGTTGGGGTTCAGAATCTGGGCCAATCGGGGTTCAGAATCGCACACTAGGGTCACATTTCAAAAGAGCACTGCAAGGCTTCTTTAATAGAATTGCCTTGAAAACATCTGTCTGCTCTCCTTCCCTTGGCATGTTCGGCCGGTGGTTAAAGGAGGGGGGACTCAGCTCTCGGAGAGAAAATGCCAGATACTGACCCCCCCCCTCCCCGCTCCTATGAGCAGAACCCCCCCCCTCCTTTTTGCTCTGTGTCTAAATTAGCCACAACCAAGCATAATTTTCTAAAGTTTGCTTAAGCTCCTGGCCAGGGGGGAACATCGCAACTGCTTGGCCAAGCGCCTCAGTGGAAAGTTCAGAGTCTGAGGGAGAAGCTCGGCAGTGCCTCAGCTGGACGGGAGCCCTCATGGGAAACATCTGGGCAAAAGGGAATGGCGCTGGCCCTCCCTGGCTCTGGCCTCATCCATCTCACCTGAAGAGATGCCACAGGTGCTTCCCAGACAGATGTTGACAAAGGGGAACTTGAGGAGCCTTGAAAGTGGGGCGGGAGTCTTAGTGGACAACGAGTTAAATATGAGTCAGTCGTGTGCGGTGGCAGCCAGAAAAGCCAACACAATCCTAAATTGCATCAACAGAGGGATACAATCAAGATCAAGGGAGGTACTAATACCACTCTATAAAGCTTTACTAAGGCCACACCTAGAGTCCTGCATCCAGTTTTGGTCACCACACTATAAAAAAGAGGTTGAGACTTTAGATAGAGTGCAGAGAAGAGCAACCATAATGATGAGGGGACTGGAGGCTCAAACATACGATGAACGGTTGCAGGAACTGGGCAATGGCTGGTCTAGTGAAGAGAAAGACCAGGGGAGACAGGATATCAGGCTTCCAATATTTGAGGGGCTGCCCCAGAGAGGAGGGGATCAAGCTATTCTTCAAATCAGACAAGGAACAATGGATGGAAACTGAACAAAGAGAGATTCAACCTGGAAATAAGGAGAAATTTTCTGATAGTGAGAACCATCAACCCATGGAACAAGACGTAGCCTTCAGAAATTGTGGGAGCTTCATCCCTGGAAGCTTTCAAGAAGAGACCAGACTGCCACCTGTCAGAAATGGGGTAGGATCTCCTGCTTGGGCAAGGGGTTGGACTAGATGAGCTTACAAGGTCCCTTCCAATTCTGTTAATCTGGTCAGGGATCCTCTGCTTGAATTGGTTGTTACCACTGATCAGCTTCGCTCTTCTCGGTCACTTCCAGACCCCTTCGCAAATACGGTTCCTGAAATGAAATTCCAGGTTGATTTTTTTTCTTTTTTCTACAAGACGACCCCAGCAAGTCAGATTCTGGGAAGAAACGCCCTCCGCGTGCCTTAATCCCAGGCCGTGCAGGGACGCTGAAGCATAGCCACACAATAGTTACCTCTGTGTCCGCAGATGCCACTTGGGCCTCTCTGTCCCGGCGGCTGTGGGAGGGTGGAGAACCTCAAGAGAAGCCCCTGCCTGCACATCCCCTCCTGTCTCCTGGTGGGCACCAAAGGGCAGGGGAGCAAGGAAGAAAGGGCACCCTTCTTGGTCCACTCCGGATGGGCAGATGTCCTTCAAAGCAGCAGAGGCCACAAGGGAACCTCTGGGCTGCTCCTGGCTCCAATTCTTGCCAGGTTCCACAAGCAGGCCACCGGGGACGATGGGTCCTCCCCTCCCGGCCTCAAATGCCTTGCGGTTATCGGTCAGTTTCCACCAGGTCTCCTGGCCCAGCCAGCCCTGTGGACAAAGGGACAGGCCAGAATTGATCGGCTTCATCGTCTGCCCAGTTGAATGTCAGGTCTGCAAACCAGCCTGGCCACCAACACACACACACACACACACACACACACACACCAACTGAGGTTCATTTTTGAAACTTTTCCCTCTGTGGAAATCTCTCTCTTTCTTTGGCTTTTTCAACCTCCCTTTGTCAGAAATGGGACTTTAAACCGAGCCTCTCCTTTCCTGGCAGCAACAATGCGTGGCTTGGAGGGAGAGAGGCTAGCTGGACCACTGGCTGACCACCGGGAGCCCAGGCCAGCTGGGTTGGCAGCCAGAGTGGGAAAAAGTTTGTTCAGCGGGAGGGTTTGGATAAATATTTATCTCCAGAGGGCAGGTGCCCAAGGAGGCGAGAAGGGGCCAAGCAACTTCTGTCAAGCTTCAGGTGAGGGAAGGAATTTGATGGCCAGATAAGAGAGGAAACAGAGGTGGCAGCAAAGGGGATGTGCCAACGCTTGGCACCTAGCCTGCTGCCCGGAGAAGAGGCTGGTGCCCCTTCCAAAACCAACCAATCAGGTCATCGTGGAGGGTTGGCAAAGCCGGACACAAGAAGCCTCTGTCCTCCCTGAGCCACCAGGCAGAGGCTGCCCGGGCACTAAGAATAGCAACCGGACAGGAGACAGGGAAGTGCCCTGAAAAATACTTTTTGTGGGTTTGCTTTTCGTAGAGCCAAACACCAATGCCAAGCAGCAGCACGTGGCACATCGGGTCCTGGCGTTTTGGGGCAAGCTTGGGGCTACCTTCCCCTCGGCCAGTTTAATCAGGAGGGGCAGATTTGGGTTCGGAGAGCGCAATAAATAAATAAATAAATAGAAAGCAGCCAGAGGTGGTTTCAATACCCAAGAAAAAGCTCACCAGATTTCTGTCTGAAAGGAATATATAAATCCTTCCCTTCCCCACCGTCATCCTGTCGAGCTGAAGAAGCTTCTTGGATGAGAAGAGAAGCATCTTCAAAAGAAAAAAAAACCCCAGAAAATCCAGTGGCCTCCTGAAAAAAATGTCGAAGCGTGAATCAGCTTCGTTCCTAAACTGTGATTAATTAGAGGTGATTGGATCTTGTTTTCCATGGTGTATACTCTCCATGAAAGAAAACCCGAAGTATAAATGCTAATAAACATTTTATTTATCAAAGTAAAAAAAACTAAATAACTACATCGTTACCGCTAGTTGATATCTCAGAGACGGACAAAAGAGAAAGTAAATCAGGAAGTTAGAAAGAAAGAATGTAGACATGCGCAGTAGCTTCAAAAGTTATGACTGAGCCTGAGTAGCGTAGGGGAGTAATGCCTCCTACAAAGGAAGCATTTAAGATCCAGCTGCCTGCAATTACTTGTGAGTTCAATCCCAGCCAGGCTCAAGGTCGACTCAGCCTTCCATCCTTTATAAAGTGGGTAAATTGAGGACCCAGTTTGTTGGGGGCAATAAGCTGACTTTGTATAAATATAAATATACAAAAGTATGAAGGCTATTGCTTAACGCACTGTAAGCCGCCCTGAGTCTCCGGAGAAGGACAGCATATAAATCAAATTTAAAAAAAAAAAAAGTCACAGGACAGCCTTATCTAAAGATAAAGTTCTCTGGCAAGCTACCGTATTGCTCAGAATGGAAGCTCAGCTGGCAAATACAAATAACGCAGTGACAAAAAGCACCTTTGTTAACCAGGAATAAACCAATGCCGGTGGGTTGGGCATCACGGTGGGAACTGCAGGACGGGCACGGCTGAGGGCAGGAGATGAACCCGAATCAAACTCACCTTGGGTGAAATGAATGACCACGTAGCTTTTCTCCTTCTTTCTCTCTCTCTCTCTCTCTCTCTGCCATTGCTGACCCTCGAGAGATCACGGTGCTCTCTTCTTTCCTGGCAATTCCTGCAACGATTCGCAATATTGGAGTTACTGCAAGGCCTTTTCCAGAAAAACCAAGTTTCTAAAATAATAATAATAATAATAACCCTAAACCACTTGGCAAGTGACAGTATGGAAACTATCTTACAGCTAAGCATGGGTGGGGTTTCCCCCACAGGACCAGAAGAATTCCCTCTGATTTTCAAGGCCAGAAATGATCACTTCATAGCCACTGCCTCTTCTTTTCCTTCAAACCCCAGAATGAGAAAACGCTACACTTTTTAAAATTAAATATCTGGCTCTTTTACAAACCAAGGCAACCATTGGCTTGGATCTGATCCCTCTGGAAGGGCTGCCATCCTTGGGACTGACAGAGCTTGCCTCAAAACACCGGTTTTATTTCTTCGTCCCTCACACATTATTAACCTGGAGTATTTCCTGCCCGAGGTGCGGCCATGGTTACACATTTAGACGGTTTTAGAATAGCATAGAATAAACAGAGTCAGAAGGGACCTTGGAGGTCTTCTAGTCCAACCCCCTGCTTAGGCAGGAAACCCTACACCACTTCAGACAAACATCTTCTTATAAAAACTTCCAGTGTTGGAGCATTCACAACTTCTAGAGGCCAGTTGTTCCGCTGGTGAATTGTTCTCACTGTAAGGAAATTTCTCCTTAGTTCTAAGTTGCTTCTCTCCTTGATGAGTTTCCATCCGTTGCTTCTTCTCCTGCCCTCAGATGCTTTGGAGAATAGCTTGACTCCCTGTTCTTTGGGGCAGCCCCTGAGAGATTGGAAGACTGCTATCATGTCTCCCCTGGTCCTTCTTTTCATCAAACTAGACATTCCCAGTTCCTGCAACCGTTCTTCCTATGTTTTATCCTCCAGTCCCCTCATCCTCTTTGTTGCTCTTCTCTGTACTTTTTCTAGAGTCTCCACATCCTTTTTACATCGTGGCGACCAAAACTGAATGCAGGATTCCAAGTGTGGCCTTAAAAAGTGGTATTAACACTTCACGTGGTCTTGATTCTATCCCTCTGTTGATGCAACCAAGATTGGCTTTTTTGGCAGCTGCTGCACACGGCTGGCTGCTATTTAAATGGTTGCCCACTAGGAATCCAAAATCTCTCTCACAGTTACTACCATTGAGCGAGGTGCCACATATACTGTACCTGTGCATTTTGGTTTTCTTGCCAAAATGTAGGATCTTGCTTTTTTTCCACCGTTGAATTTCATTTTGTTAGATAGCGTCCAATGTTCAAGTCGGTCAAGAGCCTTCTGTATCTTGAGCCTATCTCCTGGAGCCTTGGCTATTCCTGCCAGCTTGTTGTCATCTACAAATTTGATGAGTTCCCCGTCTATCCCCTCGTCCAAGTCATGGATGAAGAACGTTGAAGAGTACTGGGCCTAAAAGAGTGCCTTGAGGCACTTCACTGCATACTTTCTTCCAAGGTGGAATACCTGAATCTGGCCAGAGCTGTTAAGGGATACTTTCTATTATTTATTTATTTATTTATTTATTTTATTACATGTATTTATATGCCGCCCTTCTCCCGAAGGACTCAGGACAGCAAACACAGGTTAAGAAAGATGTACAATAAAACCCCACTTTAAACCAAATAACTAATTACTAATAATAAATAATAAAATCCAGAATCAGAGTCAGCCTATTTGCTTGAACAGCCAAGTCTTCAGGTCCCGACGGAAGGAGCGGAGATCAGGAGCCATCCGGAGCTCGGTAGGTAACTCATTCTAGAGGGTGGGAGCACCCACAGAGAACGCCCTACCCCTGGGCACCGCTAGACGACATTGGCTCGCCGTCGGAACCCTGAGGAGAGCGGCCCTATGTGGGCGAACAGGACAGGTGGGAAGCAGGCGGGAGAAAATATCCTGAAAATATCCCGGACCTAAGTCATGTAGGGCCTTATAGGTGAGAACCAGCACCTTGAAGCGGACCCGGAGAATCACTGATAACCAATGCAGCTCACGCAGGAGGGGTGTTATACGGGAGTAACGAGGGGCTCCCGTAACAATCCGTGCTACTGCACTCTGGATTAGCTGGAGTCTCCGGGTGCATCTCAGGGGTAGGCCCACGTAGAGGGAATTGCAGTAATCCAAGCGGGTCCCTGTGTCTCAGGGGTCCCCTCCCTTTGAAAAACAGGGACGGAGGAAATCAGATCCTGCTCACATCATCTGCAGGGGAGGGAATGAGCCGAGGCAGGAAACTCATCTCCTCTTGGTGCTATTTTCACTGCTTTGATCCCAAAAGCATCAATGCTGAGCTGAGGCAGGACAAAGCGAGAACCGGCTTGTTCCTTGGCATCTCTAACCGGGTGGGCTCCTCACCACCAGGTAAACAGCAATTTGCTCAGCACCAGGTAGATTAAAGGGGAAAGAACTTAATCCCAACCGGCAACCCAGGCAGAGAGAGGGGTTTGCATCTGGGTGTCGGCCCTGAACGCAGAAAGCACAAAATGCTTTCTTAAACGGAGGGAGGAGGGGCCGGCATTGCCCACCGCCCAGGGTGGTCGCTTCCTGGAAGTCTCTTTGCATCACCCATACCATAAACCCCCGTCGGCAAAAAAAAAAAAAAAAAAAAAAAAAAGGAAAGGAAAGAAGGGGAAAGAAGAAAAAAAAAAGATAATGATAGGAACAAATTGTTTACAGCTTGAGATGACTAAAAGTTGTTTCTTGTCCCAGCTGCGGGCAAGTTGAAGAGCTCTTGATGTCGCCAAATCCTTTCCCAGGGTGGCCTGGATGACTCGAGCAGGCCACAGCCCCCCTCCCCCCGCTTTCAACATTCCTGTTTGGGATTTGTTTCCACAAACTTTGAATGGATCAAGTTCACAGGGTAATGATGGGGGGGGGGGGGAATTTGGCTGGAGAGCGTGCAAACAGAGGCAATCTGCTGGGAGAGAGAACGGCCCAGCACAATGGCCTTTTGTCCCCCATCCCATGTGTTCTTACATCCCCTTCTTTTATCAGAAAATAACAGCACCCTGGCCCCGCGGAAAGGCAGCATCCGTGCCAACGAAGGCCCCAAGATTAGGAAGCAATTCCCACCCTGCCTTCCACTTATCTCGTCTTGCCTTCCTCCCCCCCTAAGACGTCACTCCTTTAATATTTTATTTTTTTTTTATTGACCGGTGGGGATTATGAGGGGCTCCGCTTTCTCTCTCAAACCAGGAGTGAAATCCTGCAGGTTCGGGAGAACTGGTAGCGGAAATTTTGAGAAGTTTGGAGAACCGGCAAATACCACCTCTGGCTGGCCCCAGAAGTGGGGTGGGAATGGGGATTTTGCAGTATCCTTTTCCCAGGAGTGGGGTGGGAATGGGGATTTTGCAATGTTCTTCTCCCAGGAGTGGGGAGGGAATGGGGATGTTGCAGTATCCTTCAAACTGGAGTTGGGTGGGAATGGAGATTTTGCAATGTCCCCCCCCCCCGGAATGGGGAGGGAATGGGGATTTTGCAGTATCCTTGCCCCTGGAGTTGGGTGGGAATAGAGATTTTGCAATGTCCTTCCCCCAGGAGTGGGGAGAGAATGGGGATTTTGCAGTATCCTTCCCCTGGAGTTGGGTGGGAATGGATATTTTGCAATGTCCTTCCCCCAGGAATGGGGAAGGAAAAGGGATTTTGCAATATCCTTGCCCTGGAGTGGGGAGGGAATGGGGATTTTGCAGTATCCTTCCCCTGGAGTGGGGAGGGAATGGAGATTTTGCAGTGTCCTTCCCCCAAGAGTGGGGAGGGATTGGGGATTTTGCAATATCCTTGCCCTGGAGTGGGGAGGGAATGGGGATTTTGCAGTATCCTTCCCCTGGAGTGGGGAGGGAATGGAGATTTTGCAGTGTCCTTCCCCTGCCACACCCACCAAGCCACACCCACAGAACCGGTAATAAAAAAAAATTTGAATTCCACCGCTGCCTCAAGTCCTGCCTGGACCCCTCAGGCGCCCCAGAGAGGAAGGTGTAATGGGAAAGACAGAGCTGCATACCTCACCCCACCCATTTTAAAGATATTCCGAGGATGTTGGCCCCATGCCGGTCGCCTCCCTTTGCCAGATCGTCCCCCAAAACAAATACACAAAGGATCCGCTCTCTCTCTGTCTCTCCCATGTCCAATGTCCCTACTCCTGGGTGGCTCCTGCCCCAAAGGTGATATCCATCTCAAAGCTGGCTCGCTCTCTACGCAGAGTCCCGGCCAGCTTTCTCGGACGTCATTGAATCAGGGAATCAGACAAGCAGTCGGACAAGTATTTGGGAGTGAATTTGGCCAGAAATAATAAGTCAACGGGTAAATAAGGCCTGGGAATCTGATGGTGGGAGTTATAATAACAGTAACGGTGTTGGAAGGGACCTTGGAGGTCATCTAGTCTGACCCCCCCCCCATCCAAGCAGGAGATCCTATCCCATCTCTGACAGATGGCAGTCCAGTCTCTTCTTGAAAGCCTCCAGGGATGAAGCTCCCACAACTTCCGAAGGCAACTTCTGTTCCATGGGTTGATTGATTCTCGCTGTCAGAGAGTTCCTCCTCATTTCCTTGGTTGGTTTCCATCCATTATTCCTCCGGTTCTGTGGGCGTGGCTTGGAGGTCATGTGACTGGGTGGGTGTGGCTAGCTGGTCATGTGACCGGGTGGCCATGGCTATGTGTATAGGGACTACTCAGAGGAGTACTCAGAGGGCTGAAAAAAGTCATTTCTGACAGGTCCTCGCACTTTTGACTGGTCCTCACACTTATGACCATGCTCACATTTATGCCCGTGCAGCATTCTTAGCAACCATGTCATCATTTCACAACTGCTCCTCTACACCATGGTGATAAGATAGGGCAAAAAAACGTAAAAAGTGAGGACAGTCGTAAGTTTGAGGACTGGTCAAAAGTTTGAGGACCAGTCAAAAATAACTTTTTCAGCCCTCTGAGTAGTCCATATGCATAAAAGGATACAGCAATAGAGAGGGATGAAGGAAGGAGAAGAGAGATGGAAGAAGGAAGGAGAGAGAGGGAAGGAAGAGAAGGGAGGAAGGAAGGGAAGGGAAATTAGAGGAGTGAGGATAAGAGAGGGAGGAAGAGAGGAGGAGAAGGAGAAAGGAAGAGGAAGTAGGGAGGAGAAGAAGAGGGGGGAGAGAAAGTAAGAAGGAAAGAAAAGAGAGAGGTGGTAGGTTTGAGAAGAAAGATTGCTGTACAATAGAAAAGATGAAAGGGAAGAAAGCCAACCCCAAACAAATTTAAAGATATTAAGAATGAATTGTTAAACTTTAAAGAATAAAAGAGAACAAATATGAATAAATAGCAATAATTAGAAACCCCCAAGCAATGTATTTTCTTTGAACAGAGTATTTGGCCGGTTCACAAATTTAAACAGTGTTTAGTCATTTCAATTAAATTTACAATTTCTATATTTCCTTTTTGCCATATTTATTCCTCATCTATTTTTTTAAAAAACCAATATTACCCTTCTTCCTCATCTCCAATCTTAATCAAATTCAATTTTTCCCTTCTATTCTATATTATACCCCTTCCCATTGGCATCTATTTTTATATCCATCCTCACATTGGTTAATTATGTAATATTACACATGTTTAATACAAATTCAACATTTTAATATAAATCCAATTAGTTATATAACTATCTTTTTTATACATTAATCAATATCAGCATGAATATTCCGATTATTTCCATGCAATCCTATTTCTTACAAATCAATTAATTATATTTACCAATAATAATAATAAACCAAATAATTTCCCCCATATATTCTTCCACAATTTAACCATTTCTGCTTTCAACATAATACACAATTAATAGTATCTCAATTATTACAATTCCCTAGTTAAATAGAGCTTTTTTTTTTCTTTTGTGTTTTAAAATCTTGAACTCTCCTCTTTTGCCATTTGCCATAAATTTCCCATTGTTTGCACCTACCTTTTTGGATGAGGAAAAAGAAAAGAAATCTGCCTTTCCAACGTGGCAAGCAAACAGCAAAGCCAACAACCTGCTTTACTTCCGCTTTCGTTTTCAGTTTGAATTGCACACGGAGAAAAAAAAAAATCTGCTCCAGGACCCTTTGCAGGCTTTGCAGCTAAGCAAAACAGCTGAGGGCAAATCAGCTGAGAGTCCGAGGCCGATCTAATCAACATAGATAATTAACCTATGCTGAAGCTGAAAGGGGCTTTTTTTCTATTTTTTTGCAGGCACCAGTCTACTCATTTGTTTTCTTTTGGCATTGATCAGCTATACTGCGGCCCTTTGAAGCCCCACTAAACAGTTTTTTTTCCCCTCTAGCCATCAGCTCAGGAGGCAGCAATAGATTGGGAGTGGGCGGGGTAAGGGACCAGCGAAAATCGGGACTTTTTTAAAACGCTGCGGGATGCGGGACAAATTGTTCAAAAGCAGGACTGTCCTGCCAAAAGCGGGAGGTCTGGTCATCTTAGGTTAGGTGGCACAGGTAGCCATATCAGTGGGAATGCCAGCTCAGCTGTGGCACGCATGCGTGTGCCGGCCAGCTGATTTTTGGGCCTTCTGGGCGCACCAGAAGTAGGGAAACAGGCTGTTTCCTGCCTCCAGAGGGCCTGGGTGGGTTGGTGGGTGGGGAAGACTGTTTTTACCCTTCCCAGATGCACAGAGAGGATCTGGAGCCTGGTAAGAAAGAAAAATGGGCCATCGCAAGCCAGGACGGGGGGGGGGGGGGGGGGGGCACATAGAATTATGGGTGTGGGCACACGCGTGTGTGAACCTCCCCCTCCCCACTTCCTGGCATGTGATGGCAAAAACGTTAGCCATCGCTGGGTTAGGGATTTTCTGTCTTCGCAAGGATTGGGAGCTCAACCAATCTCATTGTTCATATGTTGTGCACTGACAATAAAGATTTGATCTGAATTGAATTAGTCGACAAGCTCAGTGCCTTAGCCACTGAGCCACCTAACCAGGCTAAGTTCCCCACTACAGATGGGGAACAAAGAAAGTTCCAAAAGGAGCAAGGCTGGATCGATCTCCTGGAGATCTCCAGGAGATCCATTGATAGCTACCCCAAGTTCTTAAGTTTCTTGTAGTCCAATGCAAAATTACTAGAGGTTGACTAACTTTTTTAAAAAATTCTTTTTCTGGACTTGAAAGAAAATGGAGACTTTTGGTTCTGTGATTAGGGATGCAGGAGAGGCCCAGCTCTGCCTCCCTCCACCAGGTGGAATGACTGTGCCAAAGTTCACTGGAAGAGTTTTTTGGGCCGGCTTGCCAGGCCGCACACCTCCCCAGTGAGGGCTGACCAGGTATGAACTCTCGTCCCCGAGTGACCTGTGATATCACCCCAGATGGAAAAACGAAGGGTCTGGAACAGACGCAAAGCTTCTCCCTCTTTGCAGAAACCAAGTCTGGAAAAATTTCTGACTTCTTCAACCTGGGAAGGATCACAGAGCCATCAAAAAGGCCATTCAGCCTGGAGCTGACCGTCCAATAGGGACCCTCAATCAAGAGAGCTCACTGGAGGGATTTGGTTTCCAAAGATAGCAAGAATTTTCCAAACACAGCAAGAGTCGATGAGAGGAAACAGGGAAGCCCTTTCTTCGTAAAGGGGACAAGTGTGTCAAAGCCACCCAAAAGAAATAATCATAATAATAACATGTAACAGTGATACCCATTGTCATCGGGGCACTTGGTACCACGTCCAAGAGTTTTATAAAATACATCAAGAAATTGCAGCTTCCTGCAAAGTCATGGGAGCACAAAGTGGAAAAAGTTATCGAAAATGAGACAGTGAAGATCTTGTGGGACTTTCGAATACAGACGGATCGTCACTTGGAACACAACATGCCAGATATCGCGGTTGTTGAAAACCGAAACGTACAATTTATTGACATCGCGGTACCAGGAGACGCCAGAGTCAAAGAAAAAGAACTGGGAAAAAAAATCATGAAATATCGCGACCTAACCATCGAAACTACACGATTATGGGTGAAACATGTTACAGTGATACCCATTGTCATTGGGGCACTTGGTACCATGTCCAAGAATTTCATAAGATACATCAACAAATTGCAGCTTCCTGCAATAACACCAGCGGAGCTGCAAAAAACTGTGCTACTTGGAACATCGTACATCTTAAGAAGTTACTTGGTTGATACTTAGGATGCTGGCAGCAACCCGTATCAACCATTAGCACCAGTCAATGGTATTTGTGATGCATTTTTTAATGTCCAGTTGACTGAGTTTCATGTTTAATGAATAAAGTAAATAATAATAATGATCCACAACACACCTGGCATAACAATAGCTGAAAAGAAAAAAGTATGATTCATTGACATTGCAATACCTGGTTTGTTTATTATTAAATTGTTTATTAAATTTTTATACCGCCCTTCTCCCGAAGGACTCAGGGCCGTGTACAGCCACGATAAAACCACATACAATACAAAATTTAAGAACAATTTTAAAATAGATTAAATACTTATGGCCCTTCAGTTAAAAACCCACAAATTTAAAAACACCCAATTCCAAATTTTAATTAAGCCAGTCCAGCCTGTTGAAATAACAAGGTCTTAAGGGCACGGCAAAAGTTACACAGGTCAGGAATCCTACGTATCTCCGGGGGCAGTTCATTCCAGAGGGTGGGTGCCCCCACAGAGATGGGGGCACTCGTCCCGTGGTGATGCATGGATTGAAGATAAGCAGCAAGGAAAAATCACAAAGTACCGGGACTTGCAAATTGAAGTTGAGCGACTGTGGAAAAAGAAATTGTGTGTTGTCCTGATTGTAATTGGAGCCCTTGCAGCAATACCCAAAGGGTACCCCGCTATTTAGAAATTCTAAATTTACTGGACTTGAACATTTTGACTACAAAAAACCACCTTACTCAGAACAGCTTACATCCGACGATACCTTAACAGTTCCTAGGTCCTTGGTTAGGACTTGAGCTGCTGAGCTATTAACCAGCCTCAAAGGCTGTGAATCTCACTACAGATTAAATAATAATAATAATAATAATAATAATAATAATAATAATAATAATAATAATTGTAGTCTTCGAGCTACGATGTCAGAAGGTCGCAAAGGGGATCACATGACCCCAGAACACTACGACCGTCGTAAATATGAGTCAGTTGCCAAGTGTTTGAATTTTAATCCCACAACCACGGGGATGCTGCAAAAGTCATAAATGTGAAAAGAGTCCCTTTTTTTCAGTGCCGTGGTTAACTTCCAAAGGTCAAAACTTCAAACTTTGTCACTAAAACAAACTCTTAATAATCACCAGGTATGTTTTGCGATGAAATAAAAGAGAGAGATGTAGAGACAAGCTGGATTAATCTGAGAGCATCATTAGCACTTAAGGATCATCGCAGGATCAAAAGTTAGGACGCTGATGGGGCCGGAAGCCAAATATTCCGTTAAAAAGAAGCCCAAACAGCGGGAAAAAAGATGAAGAATATGGGGAAGAAAAAAAAACCCCAAACCCTGGGTACATTCCTGCATCCCTAATCACAGAACCAAAAGTTCTCCATTTTCTTTTAAGTCTTTTAAAAGCCGTTTAGTCAACATCCAGTAATTTTGCATTAGACCATGGCAGCACGACAAGAAATTTAAGAACTTGGGAACCAAAAGTTGAGGAATTGGAAGAGAATAATATACGAAATGACTCGAGTTTTAAGTTCTGAAAAGACGGGCAAGGACAAAAGTTTGAATTTTTGAGCATCAAAGATAAAGCCAGAAGCAAAGCGATGGGGATCAGCTTTGAGGGGTGAGGGGTGGGGGGGCTGCAAGGGTCCCTGGGGAATAGCAGAAGGGCAAAAGACCATCTTCTGGTCTGGACTCTGGACCCCTGGAAGAGACCCATAAGAGTGACCGGGTGCGAAGAGGTTAATTCTCCGAGAGAAACTCTTTTTCATTCGGATGGAATTTTTCCTTTGGAATATAAACAGTTGTGGCTTGCAGCAAAGGCAGTTTTGCATTCTCTCTGGCCTGAGTACCACAAATGTGGTTTTCTCCTCTGTGTGTGTATGTCTGTGTGTCCCCCACCTCCAAATTTGCTGGTGGGGGGGCGGGAATGTCTAAGAGACATCACTTCCCTGAGCAAACATTGAGGGGGGAAACACTGCCAGGACAGTCCAACTCCGATGGAGGAGGAAGCGGCCCTGTGAGAGGCTGACTGCGCTCCTCTGGTACCCTAGGATGTGGCTCTTTCACCCCTCTGCTGCGGCTCTGTGTCACTCAAAATAGGCATCGCAATCACCAATGTGCGACACCCACCGACACGCCATTTATTGAGCTTTTCAACCCCCTGTAGGCCAACCATGGATAAATCCACGAAAAGATAAGTTTCAGAGGAAAACAGAACGTTTAATTCGACGACATTGGCTAGTTTTGTGGCCGCTCAAGAAATAGTCAGGCACGGGAAGGGTTTTGTGGCTCCCGGTGTTTTCTTTTCTGTGGGAAACGGGTCCAAATGACTCTTTGAGTGTTTAAGGTTGCAGACTCCTGCCCTAGGAAGAAGCTGTGGCGCCAGGAACCCCCAAAAGCAGAGAGAGAGACCTTCCAGAGTCTGCTTTGCTCTCCCCTCATCAGCCCAGAGGGATTAAATGGGGCTCCCTTTTCCTAAACCCCCAGAATAAGGGAAGAAAGGAAGGAACCCCTCGGGTCAGGCAAGAATCAGGTAGTCCTCGACGGACGACCGCCACCGAGCCCAACACCGAAGTTTGTTCAGCGAGAGACATTTACTAAGCGAGCCCCGCCCCCGTTTTAACCACCTGTCCTGCCTCACCCATCGTTAAGTGAGTCGCCGCAGCGGTTAAAAAGTTAGCAAGGCGGGTTGTTAAGCGAATCCGGCTTCCCCGTCAACTTGGCCCGTCAGAAGGTCGCCAAAGCGGGATCACGTGCCGCCCCGGGGACACTGTGACCGTCATAACTACGAGTCAGCGGCCAAGCCTCCGAATTTGGATGCCCCCCGTGACGCTGCGACGGTTGTAAAATGCGTAAAATGTTTTTGTTAGGTATTATAAGAGACTGTATGGTTATAGAAACTAATTTGATTTTGAACTTTAATAACTGCAGCAAGACTTTTGGTGGCGCAGTACTGGAAGAAGGAAGATCTACCATCTGTTGAAGAATGGACATTAAAAGTAGTAAATTTAACAGAGACGGCGAAAATTTCAGCATATTTAAAAGATCATTCAAATGAAAAATGTATGTTGGAATGGAAAAGACGGATAGAGCATATTCAAGGCAAACATCGGACTAAAAAATTACAAATAGCTTATGAATAAAGAATGAGTAAAGAGAGCTTATAAAGTACTTAAGGTTAGTTTAGTAAAAGGGAGTTAAAAGTTCAAGGGGGTGATAAAGGACTATAGATTATTATCTTATATTAGTTTATGATTGTTAAATGTTATACCCTGTATTTTGTTCTGGGAAGTGGAGGGTGGGTGGGTTGGGGAGGGGAAGATGGGAAGGGGTAGACAGAGGAGGAAGGGGAAATGTATGTAAAATTTTTCAAAAATTTTCAATTAATAATAAAAGTGAGTCGGCAGTCAAGTATCCGAATGTAAAGCTGCAACGGTCCTCAGTCTGAAAAGCGGTAACCAGTCACTTTTATTCAGAGTGCCGTTGTGACTTTGAATGGTCGCTGTGTGAGCCGTTGTCACTTGAGGTTGTCACTGAAAAGACGGCTTTTCTTCTCGATTCCGTGGGGGCTCCCCCCCCCCACACTCCAGCCTGTACCCACAGAATGGCTTAGCAATTGAGATGTCACTCACCATAGTAGCCAACAGCCCTCTTAAAACAATGGCTTCGTGCAGAGGTCTTCAAACTTGGCCGCTTTAAGACTTGTGGACTTCAACTCCCAGAATTCTCCAGCAAAGAATTGGCTGGAGAATTCTGGGAGTTGAGGCAGGGGTGAAATGCTCCCTGTTCGGACCGGATCGCCCAATCCAGTAGCGATGGAGGCGGGAGGTTCGGAGAACCGGTAGCAAAGATCCCTGCCCCCCACCCCCATGCCCAGCTGAGCCGCACAATCATTAGAGGCTTTTTTTTTTTTACTTTTAAAAGCATTTTTTCTACAACCTCTTTGGCCGAAAAAATACTTTTAAAAGTAAAAACAAAACAAAAAAAAAGCCTCTGATGATCGCGCGGCTCAGCTGGGATCGTCAAAGGGTTTTAAAAGCATTTTTTTCTACAACCTCTTCAGAGCAAAGAGGTTGTAAAAAAATGCTTTCAAAAGGCTCTGAGGATCCCAGCTGAGTTGCCTGATCAGCAGACACTTTTTTTTCTTTTAAATGCCTCTGACGGTCAGGCAACTCAGCTTGGATCGTCAGAGGCATTTAAAAGAACAAAAAGCCTTTTTTTCTTTTAAATGCCTCTGACGATCCAAGCTGAGTTGCCTGATCTTCAGAGGTTTTTTAAAAAAAGCAAGCCTCTGCCGATCAGGCAACTCAGCTGGGATCGTCAGAGCCTTTTGAAAGCATTTTTTAAAAAATGGTTTTAAAAGTAAAAAATAAATAAAAATTGGCCACGCCCACCCAGTCACATTACCCCTGCTCCCACCAAACCATACCCACAGAACCGGTAGTAACAAATTTTAGATTTCACCGCCGAGTTGAAGTCCACAAGTCTTAAAGCTGCCAAGTTTGAAGACCTCTGGCTTAGTGAATAAACCCCAATTGGATGAGAGAGAGGGGTGGATTTCAACTCCCACAATCCCCTAGGCTTTCAAGGCCACCTCTTGGAGTTGAGAAATATTACATTAAAAACGTTTGCTCTTCTCCTCCCGGCATTTTATCCCTGATTTCCAAAAGGTTCTTGGTATTTTCTGGGTTGCATCCTTGGTTGCTAGGTTGGTGTGGCCTACTTCGCCTCCTGCACCACAACAAGGAGTCGGGGGGTATTTTCACCCTCCCCAAGCTCTGGAGGTTTTCATCGAGCCTCCGGGAGGACAAAAATGGCCTCTCCCGGGCTCCGGAGGCCAGAAACTGGCCAGTTTCCGGACTCATGGAACTTCTGGGAGGCCTGTTTTTCGCCGTCCCAGAGCGTCCACACGTGCCCTTCACTTACCTGGCATCCAAAATGGGCCGCGTGGAGATTCCTAGGAGGGGCAGGGTGAGTGGGGCCAGCAGTCCTTGCAACTAGCGGTTCGGCAAACCAGATGTAAGATGAATCCCATCCCTGCTTCCATGCCTCTAAAATCCTATGGGGTTCCTTCCTTCCCACCAACCAACCCTCATCTTCCCTTCTCCAGATGAACGTTAGAATTAGGACCGGAGCAGGAGGACTCCATCCTGTGATTAAGAGGCAAGCAGGTCAGGCCATCTTCCTCCTGTCCGCAGCCTCCCGAATCGGAAGCCTTCCTTCCAACGGGACGGGAGGGAGACGGAGAAACGACGTGCAGGTTTCTCGTTTTATTTTCCAGCCTGTATATCTTAAAAAGCATTTTACAAATAGATTCTTCTTACAATAGCGATAAATAGATATATATATTTATATATATTATACACAGGTCACCGGAAACACGAAATACAGTCCTGGAGTTTAAATTAAACGCAACGTTTTTAAACTTCGTAAGTTCATGGATTTTGTGCATCTTTCTTTTTTTTAAAAAAAAAATAAAATAAAAATAAAATAAAGTTAAGCAAACAAAACAACCCAAAAGAGAAGAAAGAAAGGATGGATTTATGCAACAGACATAAGAGAGAGAGACCCAGGCATCATGGAATTAATCTTTTCACATCATTGGAAGGATGTTTAAAAATAAATGTGGATGCCTGGGAATTGGGGCATGGGGGGGGGGGCTTTTCCCTGATCCAGACCCCTGTGGAGCCAGTAGGGTGCATAGCCCACAAGGGTGTTGTGCCCTCACCCCTAAATCCTGCACAGCATGGGGGCAGCCCAACCACGGCTCAGAAGGGAGATCCCTACAGTTTAGAGCCCAGCCAGAGCGTCAAATTGGGGGTGGGGGGTGTCTCCTGGCTCCTTTGGCCAGGCCGTGGGGTGAAGGGGGGCTGGTGGCCCAGCTGCCTTGGACCAGCCTAAAAGTCACCAGATTCAGCCACGCCCCTCCCCCACACCCTAGCTGACCTGTGGCGAGATTGTCAAGGTTTCTTTGGGATGAATATTGAGGAAGGAAGAGACTGGGACTATTCGGGCAGGAAGCGTTCTGCTCCACTCAACAGCCAAAATTGCCTAGGATAAGAGGAAACCATGGGGGTAGGGGGCAAATTGGGCAGGGAACGTGACAAGAACCGAGGGCAGGAAGGAATGTGTCAGGAAGGGAAAGACGCAGAAGGGAGATTGGTGGCAAGGCCAGTCAGCAAAACGGAGACGGAGGGAGCTCGTAATCCGGATGGTACCCCATAAACACCTCCATCCATGGGTCTTCTCCGCGTGCCAAAACACCATCCAGAGGTCCAGCGGTCCAGCAAACTCCCTTTTTCCTCCTTGCCCGGATGTCCTTTCACAAGGTGGTCCCTAGAAACGGCGTGGCTGCCGGCCTCCGCGATAGGAAAGCCAAGAAGAAGCTGAAGGCTCTCTGCCCCCCACCCCGTAGCCAGTCCAGACGGCCTCCCCAGAGGGAACAGGACGGTGGGAAAACACACAGGCCTTCTCCGCATCTCTCTGTGATTGTCCACTGTTTGGCTCCACAGGGTGGAGGGGTTTGGGTTAAGATTGGAAATTGGGGAAGGGGCATCTTTGAGCACAGCTCATGGAAGGGGGGGAGAAATCGAGGCTCAGGGCAATGCCGTTACCGGCGCACCGCAATGGATAGAAGCCGCCGGATGCGGCCGGAGAGGAAAAGAAGCAGCTGCATAAAATGGAGGGTCGGAGAAGCAGGATTTGCTGGTCGGAGCGTCGTCTTGTGCCGAGACGAAGATGGAGCTTTTCCTCCGTTGCCTCAGCTTGTGCTTCTTTGCCGTGAGCTGTCGGGGAGGGCAAAGGAAATGTCACCCCTCCCCCAGACCCAGGATGGAGGGGTTTGGTGGCTGAAAGGTAGAGGGCACCATGACAAAAGAAGGGAATCAGCACAGACAGGGAGGAGCGAGTGTGTGTGTGAGAGAGATGGGGCAGGACCAAGGTTTGGATTTTTTCTCTGCATGTTGCTGGGTGGGCGTGGCCATGGGGGCGTGGCCTAGTCAGCTTCCTGCACCACAGTGGGGAGGGGCATTTTCGCCCTCCCCAGGCTCCGGAGGCTATCCTCAAGCCTCTGGAGGGCAAAAACGGCCTCCCCCTGGCACAGGAGGCCTTCCACAGGCCGGAAACGGGCCTGTTTCTGGATTTCTGGTACTTCCGATAGGCCCGTTTTTCCTTCTCCCAGAGCCTCCACGTCGGCCCTGCACTTACCTGGCATCCAAAATGGACCGTGTGGAGACTCATGGGAGGGGTGTGGGGCGGGGTGGGCAGGGTCAGTGAGGCCTTGCAACTATCGGTTCGGCAAACCAGATTAAAATTAACATCCGGTTTTCCCGAACCGGACCAAACCGGCTGAATCCCATCCTTGGGCAGGACCTCCTAACTGGGTCTTTTGAGGGTTGGCCAGTGGCTGGGGATGGGGGGGCAGGGAAGATCCTGGGGGACCCAGGTCTGACCTGCTCAAGAGGCACATCCACGAGACGGGAGGGAGGTTAACAGCTCTGGGGGAAAAGACAAAAAGAGGATTAAGATGCTGCCTCTACCGATTCCCTATCTGACAGACCTCCCCCCCTCCCAAGAAAAGGACCCTCCCTCCTCCAGCCCTTGTGGACTCCCCTCACCAAGTGTGGGGGCTGCTGGTCTGAGTGCTCGAGCTGGATCTGGATCTCTGGGCAAGGGGGGTCCATGGGCTTCCTGAGATCCGGCTGGGGAGAGCGGGAAGGGCCTGGAGGGAGGGAAGCAACAAGGCAATTTGGGATTAAAACCAGACATCCCTCCCTTGGGAGCAAAGGGGGTCCCACACGGGGCACCGGGGAGGGGGGGGCATGAGAGTCCATCCCATTTGTGCATGTGTGTGTGTGTGGGGGGGAGGCCAACTCCTCCAGAGCAGCCTTGTGGGGTGCAGTAAGGAGGGGCAGGGAGGTACCTGGAGAGCTGCCCTCACTGGGGGTGCTGGTGCTGTCATCCAGCCACGTGCTGTACATGAAGGAATCGCGTTTGTGGGAATGTGTCGATGGGAAGTGGCTCTCCTGGGAGAGAGAAAGCAGGGGAAAGCCTTAAGGAACACCCATGCAAAACCGACGACAATCCGACGTTCCTCCGCCAAGTTCCTAGTCCACAACGTTGAGGGCGGGGCCAGCCATGGATCGGGAAGCCCTTTCCAGTGGGTTGCGACTGAGAATCAGAGTCAAGTCAAGGGGGGAGTTGAAAAGTGGGGCTGGAATCCTTGAGCCGTTCCCAGCAACAGAGCCCCCCCTCCCTTTAATGGCCGCAAAGATGGCCTCACTGCCCCACTGCTTAAGATACTCCGGGAAGCTTTCATTCAGCTGAACAACAAGCCACGATCTCCAGGGGCAAACTGTGGTTTATTATTGCTTTTACTTGCTTACTTTCAAAGATGCCAGAAGTCAACAGGAGCATCTCTAAAAGACACTTTTCTGCCTGAATTCCCTCCTCGCTTCTGTGCCCCCCAGCCCCCCTCCCCCCTCCCCCGTGCCACCTCACCCCGCTTGTGTCATCCCGGCAGCCTTCAGCATCCTCCACCATGCTGCCAAAGCTGCTGGCACTGGAGGAGGAGCGGGATGATTCGTGCCCGGCTTCTGGCTTTGGCACCGGATCCGCCCTGCAAGGAAGTGGGGGGTGGGGGAGAAACAGAGTTTTTAGAGGCCGGACTCATCCAGGAGATGCCAGGAGTTTCTTTTCCCGCTGCCCACCTGTTTTTGGTGGTGGGCATCTCTGGCGAACTCTGATTGGAGGAGGTCTCGGATTTTGGCTCCTGGCCTGCGTGGCTGCCGTCCGGCGTCTTCGCAGGGCCCGTCGGGCTCTCCCTGTGGGACACACAGCCGGGGTTTCCAGATCAAGGCTGGGGCAGAGGAAGGCTGGGGTGGGAGCAGGCCCCTTCCCCCCCCCCCAACCTCAGAAAGGAGCAACGTCCGTTGGGTCACACTTGACACAAAGACAAAAGGTTGGATTGGGCCTCCGTGACTTTTAAGGAATCTCTCTGTTGTGTTGTGGTTTAGTGCGCACAGCGTGACGCACAACCGCGGCCTCTGACGATGGCTCAAGAAATCCGGGGGGGGCGTTGAGGGGAGTCCACCCGTCTGCAGCCCCCCCCCACCTTTTCTCCTGCACTTCCTGGATATTCTCGATGCCGATGGCGCTGCTTCGGCGGGAACCGAATGGCCCCGATTTCTTCCGCGTCGGGCTCTTTCCTGGCACGATTAGGGACTGCAAGAGACGGGGGAGAAAGTGAGGAGGGAGGGGTGATATTAAGCAGAAAGATCAGACAAAGATGGGAAACACTCCAGAGAATTGGGGGCGGGGGGGTGTCCTCTGCTGACCAGCAGGCAAGCAAGCCTAGGGTGGGGGTAGTGAAAAAGACCATCCCCCATCTCAACAATAAGAAGCTGCGCTAACCACCATCGTCTTAACTGTGTTTATTCCAAGTGTTCCATATAAACTTTTACAGACACCGCCCCACCCGCTTATGGTCTGCATCTGCTTATGGTCCCTGAATAGCTATAAGGGTAGCCCCACGGCGTTCAGAGCCAGACTCCGCAGGAGCAATCCAAGTCTTGTTAAAGGTAAAGGTTACCGACTCTAGGGGGTGGTGCTCCTCTCCATTTCAAAGCCGAAGAGCCAGCGCTGTCCGAAGACGTCTCCGTGGTCATGAGGCCAGCATGACTCAATGCCAAAGGCGCACGGAACGCTGTTCCCTTCCCACTAAAGGTGGTCCCTATTTTTCTACTAGCATTTTTTTTTTTACGAGCTTTCGAATTGCTAGGTTGGCCAAAGCTGGGACAAGTCACGGGAGCTCACCCCGTTACGCGGCACTAGGGATTCGAACCGCTGAACTGCCGACCTTTCGATCGACAAGCTCAGCGTCTTAGCCACTGAGCCACCGCATCCTAAAAGTGCTTACGATGCCCCCGAAGTTAGAGTCTACAAAACAGACGGCAGAAATGGCGTAAATCATACCTCCTCCACCCACCGACCTACCCCAAATAATCCCTCTGCATCGTGCCAAGATTTTAATGCTTTAATGCACCCTGCAGAATGACAAAAAAAACTCCCCAAAAGGGGTTGGGAGGACAAATCGAACCAGGGAGAGGGCAGGAGAAAAAGGACGGCATTCTGAGGAGGGGAGAGGAGGGGGGGAAAGCTCGGCCCTCCCAAGGCAGCACTCTCCTCCGTTTACTACCAAGACTTGTCGTTTTCATGCGGAAGGAAAGAAAGAAAGAAAGAAAGAAGGCACTGTTGAACTCTGAACCTTGGGCGTTACTCCATGGGGCGTTCTGTGGCTCCCAGAAGAGTCCGTCCCTCAATCTATCAATGTAATCTGTTGTTACATCCTCAAACCCCCATAACTTGAACCTTAAACTGTCTATTGTGGATCTCATTCCTAAGAGGTCCGTAAAGGGAGCGTGCATAAACGCAGCAGGGTGCCTACCTTCCTTGTCCTACTCTCCCCATTTATTCGTACTCATTTCCTGTGTTCATATCCATGTTTATACTCATTCCTGTTATCTCGTACATGTTTGGCTAAACTAAACTAAATTAAACTAAAAACTAAACTAAACTAAAAACTAAAAACTAAAAACTAAAAACTAAAAACTAAAAACTAAAAACCAAAAACTAAACTAAACTAAACTTAACTAAACTTATTTAGTAAGTTTACTAAATAAGTAAACTTATTCCTGTTATCTCGTACATGTTTGACTAAACTAAACTAAACTAAACTAAACTAAACTAAACTAAACTAAACTAAACTAAACTAAACTAATTTAGTAAGTTTACTAAATAAATAAACTTATTCCTGTTATCTTGTACATGTTTGACTAAATAAACAAATAAACTAAACTAAACTAAACTAAACTAAACTAAACTAAACTAAACTAAACTTATTTAGTAAGTTTACTAAATAAGTAAACTTATTCCTGTTATCTCGTACATGTTTGACTAAACAAAGAAACAAACTAAGCTAAACTAAGCTAAACTAAGCTAAGCTAAACTAAACTAAACTAAACTAAACTAAACTAAACTAAACTAAACTAATTTAGTAAGTTTACTAAATAAATAAACTTATTCCTGTTATCTTGTACATGTTTGACTAAATAAACAAATAAACTAAACTAAACTAAACTAAACTAAAAACTAAAAACTAAAAACTAAAAACTAAAAACTAAAAACTAAAAACTAAACTAAACTAAACTTAACTAAACTTATTTAGTAAGTTTACTAAATAAGTAAACTTATTCCTGTTATCTCGTACATGTTTGACTAAACTAAACTAAACTAAACTAAACTAAACTAAACTAAACTAAACTAAACTAATTTAGTAAGTTTACTAAATAAATAAACTTATTCCTGTTATCTTGTACATGTTTGACTAAATAAACAAATAAACTAAACTAAACTAAACTAAACTAAACTTATTTAGTAAGTTTACTAAATAAGTAAACTTATTCCTGTTATCTCGTACATGTTTGACTAAACAAAGAAACAAACTAAGCTAAACTAAGCTAAACTAAACTAAACTAAACTAAACTAAACTAAACTAAACTAAACTAAACTAAACTAAACTAAACTAAACTAAACTAAACTAAACTAATTTAGTAAGTTTACTAAATAAATAAACTTATTCCTGTTATCTTGTACATGTTTGACTAAATAAACAAATAAACTAAACTAAACTAAACTAAACTAAACTAAACTAAACTAAACTAAACTAAACTTATTTAGTAAGTTTACTAAATAAGTAAACTTATTCCTGTTATCTCGTACATGTTTGACTAAACAAACAAACAAAACTAAACTAAACTAAACTAAACTAAAGTGATCTAAACTAATGAAATAATAAAATAAAATAAAATAAAATAAAATAAATAAAATAAAATAAAATAAAATAAAATAAAATAAAATAAAATAAAATAAAATAAAATAAAATAAAATAAAATAAAATAAAATAAAATAAAAACCTTATGAGGCTGCCCATTGCAGAGGGATAAACGGGAGTCCTTGAAACCATCTGAAAGGATGGGAGACCCAGCTTGGCTTGCTGGGCGGTGGGCTGGGGGGTGGATGCACTTCAAGGGGTCAGAAATAATAACCCCCTTTCTAAGACCCCAACCCCCCCTCCCCCAGTTCGTGCATGCATCTGAGGTCTGCCTTAAAAGGGGTCCATAGCAAAGGCCCGTCGGCCCCTTTAAACGGAGCATCTTCCAACCCGGGTTTTTTGGGGGGATCCTAGGTTAACCGGAGGTGTGCTGAGAGCTGGGGAGGGAGGAACGCTTTCCACCAGACGGAGGAGGGTCCAAGACCCCTGGAGGATTGGGGGGGGGGGGGGAAGAAAGGCTAAAAGTACAAACAAGCCCAGAGGGTCTGTTTCCTTTCAAATGCAAACGGTTGTAATCGTCTGGCAAAGAAGCTGGCAGAAGGAAAGGCCTTCCCAGCAATTTCCCAGGCTTAGAAAAGGTGCCCTCACCCACCCTGGGGCAGGCAAGAGGGGTATGGGGCATGCAATGGGGCGAGAAAGGGGATGGGGGGAAGGAAAGGAAGAGAGAGAGAGAGAGAAGAGAGAGAGAGCAAGAAAGAGAGAAACAGAAAGAAGAAAGAAGAGAGAGAGGAGAAAGAAAGAGACAGAGAAGAAAGAGAGAAAGAAGAGAAAGAGAAAGAGAAGAGAGAAAGATAGAGAGAGCAAGAAGAGAGAGAGAAAGAGAGAAAGGAGAGAGAGAGAGAGAAGAAAGAGAGAGCAAGACGAAAGAGAAAAAGAAGAGAGAAGAGAGAGAGAAAGAAGAAAGAGAGAGAAGAAAGAGAGAAACAGAAAGAAGAGAAAAAGAAGAAAGGGAAAAGAGAGAGAGAGAAGAGAGAAAGATAAGAAAGAGAAAGAGAGAAAGAAAGAGAGAGCAAGAAGAGAGAGAGAAAGAGAGAAAGGAGAGCGAAAAAAGAAAGAAAGAGAGAAAGGAGAGAGAGAAAAAGAAAGAGAAAGAGAGAAAGAAGAGAGAGAGAGAGAGAGAGAGAGAGAGAAAGAAAGAAAGAAAGAAAGAAAGAAAGAAAGAAAGAAAGAAAGAAAGAAAGAAAGAAAGAAAGAAAGAAAGAGACAGAGAGAGAGGAAGAATGAGGAAAACGTCCAGCCACCTCTTCAATGGTTCCTATGCCTATCGCGCTGCCTCGACGTCCGTACCTACTTGATGTTTTTCCGGGCACAAGCAATGACTGGCAAGCGGGCAGAGCATGAAAAAGGGGAGGGGTGAAGAGGACAGATGGGGGGGGAGAGAAGGGGGGAGGACAAAGGAAGAGGAAGGGAGAGAGAAAGAAAGAGAGAAAAAGAAGTCATGCGAACAAAATGGCGCTCAGTCATTATTCACCAAGAGCCCAGGCTCCTCTGAAAGGGCCAAAGCAGCCAGTGGGCATGGAGGGGGCATGAGAGAAGGCAGAAAAAGCTGCTGAGGCTGTGCCTGGGATGGGATGGGGGTTGGAGGGCAGGGGGAAACTGGGAGATGTTGGCCTGGGGTTGGGCAGCGGAAGCGATGCCCCAAATGAAGGTCTGGATTTTCGGGGGACTCTGCCACGCTCGCTGCCCCCTCTTGTTACAGCAGCCCAGTACAGCAGCCTGGGAGGGCATCCACCGGGTGCCCTCCCAGCCCAGAAATCCTCCAGCCTGGGGGAGGAGGCAGAGAGGGTGGGAGATGGCCCCCTTTATACGCCAGGACAGTGAGGGAGAGAACTTGGGGATGCTCAATGCCCCACAGCCATGAGAAAGGGAACTTGGCCTCCAGAAGGGCAGGGCCCAAAAGACCCCCTCCACAGCCCACAGGAAGACCACCCCACTCCCTTCCAAACCCTGCCCAACCAAGGGTCCCGCCTGCCCTTCTAGGCAGCCAACTCTCTGTCCTTCCGTCAAGGCTTCTATGCTAGGGCAAGGCTGCCACCCAGTGGCTACTCTGGGGCACTGCAGCCCAAGGAGGTACCACGGGCAAGGAAGAACAGGGGAGATATGGGTCTCTGATCCTGAACCCCCACCCTCCCCTGCCCACCCTGCCAATAATCCAACGCCATCCCCATTGGGGTCAGGGGTCACCCCAGAAGGCGCTGAAGGATTGGGTGGCTGGGGAGCGCGGGGAAGCGGGCCCTGAGGGGTCCCTGGGCGGGGAGGCAGGGAGCAGAGAGAGAGAGAGAGGGAGGGGCACTCACTAGGCCCGTGGCTTTGGCGATGTCAGGGCTGTGGTGCCCAAAGCTGCCGCTGTGGCTGGTAGTGACGGTATTCTGCCTCTTGCTGCTGAGACCCATGGCGTCCATCGACTGGCTGCGGCTGCGAATCACCCGCTGGAAGGGAAGGCCGGCCCACCCTGAGTCCTACTTTGCCCCTTCCCGGGCTCCCCCACTGCCCCTCGAGGTGGGGACTTAGGCAGTGGACCAGTCTGGCTTCAAGGAGCAGAGATGCCAGGAAGCCCGCTGCCTGCCGGGTCCCACAAACTGAGGGGCTGCAGCCCCAGATCTGCAAAGGGAGGGAGCCAGGGGAGGGGCAAAAGGCTGGAGAGGGGCTGCCAAAGCGGGGAGGGAGATCAAGGCCCGAACCCACAAAGATGACCCCTCAGCAGCATCTCCGGCCGCGCTGCCTATCCCTCACCTTGAACGATTCGAAGAAGCTGCTGCTGCTTCCGCCGCCGTTCTCCATCTTGTCGTCCTCGGCCCCCAGACCCATCATAGACTGGCTGTTGAGGTGCAGCTCCTCGTAGAGGGTCTCCAGCAGGGCCACCCGCGTGCGCTCCTGTCACGAAAAAGGGACCACCACCTCCGCATGAGCCGAGGCTGAGGGAGGGTCAGCAAACTGGGGAGAGGTTGAGGCATAGAGGAGGTACTGGGGCACACCCACACACCAGAGGTTGTGGGGTTTCAAGCAGGTTCTGACCAGTTCGGGAGAACCGGTAGTGGAAATTTGGAGTAGTTCGGAGAACCGGTAGTAAAAATTCTGACTGGCCCCACCCCACATCGATTCTCTGCCTCCTGAGTCCCAGCTGATTGGGAGGAAATGGGGATTTTGCAGGAACCTTCCCCTGGATTGGGGAGGGAATGGAGATTTTACAGTATCCTTCCCCTGGAGTGGGGAGGGAATGGAGATTTTACAGTATCCTTCCCCTGCCACACCCACCAAACCACACCCACGGAAACGGTAGTAAAAAATTTTGAAACCCACCACTGACACCCCCCTCTCAATCCTCTCCCCCCAATCCCCACCCTCCCCCAATTTCCCAGAAACTCACTTCCAGTTTGGCAAACTTCTCCGCTTTGTAGCAGGCATATTCGGCGTTGATCAGCTTGGTCAAAAGAAACGCCTGGAAATCCGGCCCCTACAGGGAAAACAGGTGGAGGAGGGTGTTTGTGTTTGCAAAGGTTGGCTTGGCTGAGTGAACACACCCCGGCTAAGATTTACCTCAGGATTCTGCCCGTCGCATGAGGCCAGCAGCAGGACGCAGTGCCTGACTATCCTGTGGAAGCACCCAGTCCCAGCCAGGGGTGGGCTTCAAAATTTTTAGCAAATTTTTGCCCTCCCCAGGCTCCGGAGGCTTTTTTCCAGCCTCCAGGAGGGCGAAAACAGCCTCCCTAGGCTCCGGAGGTGCTCTGGAGGCCCGTTTCCAGCCTTCCTGAAGTTCCAGGAGGCCTGTTTATCGCCCTACCTGAGCCTCCATGTGCACCTTGCACTTACCTGCATCCAAAATGGGCCGTGTGGGGACTCCTGGGTGGGGAGGGGCGGGGTAGGTGGGGCCATCCAGGAGTGGGATTTGGGGGTTCTCCGAACTGCACAGAATCTTAGCTAGAGGTTCTCCTGAACCTCTGCGAACCCCCAGCAGCCCACCTCTGGACGCAGCTGAGCATTGCCTGCCCACCGAGACTCTCTCGCCCCTCGGAGAAGCAGAATTTTCCTTTCTATGGGGTGGAGGGAGGGATCCTGCACAGTGCTGCGGACTTCCCACCTTGGATGCCCTCAAGGGGGCAGGCCCGGAGGGAAGGAGACACACTCACTTTCTGGAAAACGGCTGGGTTGGGCAACGGGGGGCCGAAGAAGGGGACATCATCCCGGGCAGTGACCGAAACCTGCAAGGAACAGAGAGAACCTCTGATGTTGGCACTAGAGGGCTGCTCTCTCACGGACGGACCCAGGATCCCATTGAGTGGCTCCCCTCTCCCTCCCTTCCCCCTGCCTACCCCCTGCCTACCCACCCCCCACCCACAGCCCTGCTTCCTGCAATCTGCCGAGGTCAACCTTGTAGAGGGTCTTGTCCGAACAGGCATTCTCGGCCTGTACCACCACATAGGCGTGTAGGAAGTTGGAGGCGATCATATCCGGCACGAAAGGAGTGTTCTCGTCCTGGAAGACGATGGCCACGATGTCGTTGCCGATGTGGCGCTTCCGCTGGAGCTGCGGGGGGGGGAGGGAGAAGAGGGTCAGTCTCACCGGCTATCTGGGGGCACGGAGGCGAGGAAGGGGATTCCCCCCCCCAACCCCCTACCTGCTGCGCATCCCCTTCGGTGTAGGGCAGTTTGGTCGAGACGTGGAACATGATTTCCTTGTTGCGGAAGTTGCAGTAGACGGACTCGGTCCCCGTTTGGCCGTGGGTCACGTCCAGGCCGCCCCGGAATCTGCAGAGGCCCCAGAGAAAAAGGCCTCAGGCCAAGGCCAGCCATCCCCGGGGATTTGCTGTGGGGGGCAGCTACACACACAGAGAGAGATTGCCATCTCTGCTGTACTCACCCCTTGAAGTCCAGCAACTGAACCTTCTCGCCCAGGAACTCCAAGAATTCCAGAAAGGCCGGGCTTTCCTCTGTCGTGCTGAACAGCTCCTCTTCCGATGTCTGCAGGGAAAGGGGAGGGTGGGTGCCCGGGAAGCCGAGGGGGGGCACAGGGGGAGGTCTGACTCAGGCTCAAAGGCTGCTGTTGACCACGGCAAGCAGCATCCTGCCGGATCTCCCGAGGAGGCATGTGGCACGCAGGGTGCCCCGTCTAGCATAAGCCAGCTGCATTGAAGGCGGTGGGGGGGAAGGGAAGGGCAGACTCCCTCCCCAGCTGGGACTGCAGGTGGCACAAGCAGCTGAAGCCTTTTGGGTGAAGCGAAGAGAGGGGAGGGGAGGAGGATGCTGGCATCTCTTGGCAAGCTTTTCCCTCCAATGGCCCAGCTGGAAGGGAGGGCAAAGGGAGGCGCGCTTCGAGAAAAACCACAGGAAAGATCTCTGTGCCCTGACCCCCGTCTCTATTCCCTCCCCCACCATGGCCCCCAGCCCACCCCACCCCAACCAAGGCTTCTCGCAACCTCACCTGCGAGGTGCCGTACTCACCTGGCCAAGTTTTTGGTAAATCACCCCAAATTTGAAGTTATTGCTGATGACGTGCTCATCAAAGGTGACGATCAGGCGGGACGCCTGGGGACAAAGCAAAGGGAGAGTGTTGTTGGACGATCAGGCAGGAGGAAGGGGGCTTGGGCGGTGGGGAAGGGGCTTTTCCATCAGGACACCCCCCCCCTCTACTCCACCCCCACCCCCCACCCCGGTTTAATTCACGCTCTTACCTTGGGATACAGGACAGGGTAGAAACGGTCGACGTTCACATCTTCACAGACCAGCTACGGGGCCAAGGAGGGAACAGGCCGTGTGAATATATATTGGACACCCCCTCTTCTACATGGGGGAGGGGGGGAGACCCTCTCGATCCCGCCCCCACAAGTTTTTGTGACTGTCACGCCTCCTTCTGCCCTCACACCCTCCCTGCGGCAGTCTGACATGGGCTCCAGTGAACATCATTGGATCAGCTGCCAGGAGGAAGCGCCAAAACCGTGGCTGAGCCGGTTGTCTTGTGGGAAAAGAGAAAGGGGTGACCCCCAGCCCAGCCCCCCACCCCAACTTGCCTTGGCCATCTGGACCACATTGGGGAACTCGGTCAGGCAGGAAATGGGGATGACATCGTGATAGGACCGGTTCTTGGTGCTGCAGCGTGGAGGAAGAGTAGAGTGAGGGCCGAGCGGCCGGGGTGGGGGGAGACACAGGGGGCCCAGCCCCACCCCAGGAGGTACCCCCCCTCTTACCGCAAGAGGAGGCGCAGATGCTCCTGGTCCCCGATCACGTCATACTTGAGCGAGAAAACCAAGTGTCCCAGGGCCGCGTCCACCGAGTAGTAGTTGAAATGTTCCTGAGCAGACACAAGCCAGAAGGGGGAGATTACCAAGCCGTACTGCTCCTGACCTTGGAGGCTCGTCGCGGAAAGCAACACAACTGACAAATGCCGGTTTTACAACTGCTTTTTTTTCCCCCTCAGAAAAGTTTTTATTTTTATTTCTCATAAACACATTTACATGTACAGTTATTTGTCCATCACTTTTCATTCATCTTATCTTTTAACTTTCATTTTTTACTTTTTCGGGGTTGCTCTTTTACCATTTAGCTTCACCCCAACCTTTCTTCTTCTCCTCTCCTTCTCTTCCTTCCTCTCTTCCTCCTACTTCCTTCGTTCTTTCTCTCCTTCTTTTTCCTACTTCCCCTTCCCCTCCCCTACTCCTCTCTTCTTCCCCCCTTCTAGCCTTCTCTTCTGCTCCTCTTTCCCCTCCCTTTTCTTCCTCTCCTTTTCCCTTTCTTCTTTCTCTCCCTCTCCTCTCTCCTCCCTTCCTCTCTCTCTACTCCTTCCCCTCTCTCTTGCTGTTTCCCTTTTCAGTCCAATCTAAAGTGGTATTCGAGCAGCCCCGATTTTCTATTAATCTTTATTCTCATTTCAATTTCTTATTCAATTAATATTTCTTTTTATTTCATCATTTATCGTAGGCGGTTTTACAACTGCTTTGAATGAGGTATTCTCCCAAGAAACCTTCCACGAGACCGGACCGGACCCACACTTGCTGGGAAGAACGAAGGGACCCTCCCCTAATTCTCCCCCCTTCTCCCCTTCCTGCTTTCATCCCTCTGCAAGACTTCCTTTCTGAGGAAGGGGCTTGAGTTGGGGATCCCTCTGCCCCTCCTCTCCCAGGTGCTGCTTTCCTTCGAAGGCCAGGGCCAGGAGGAGAGGAGGAGGTCAACCCAACCCTGCCCCACCCGGCTGGCCAAACAGCTGGGTCAAACTGCAGCTCTTCCTGATAGCTGCCCCACCCAGAAGGCACACAGGTGGCAGAGCTGGGAGACCAGCGAGCGATTCCTCTGGATGGGGCAGCCTTGCAAAGCCTCGGATGATTTCCCACTGGGGAACCCCCCTGCCCCAAAACTGCAGCACCCCTTTTTTTCGTGCCCTACTCAGAAATCCCCCCCTCCATCCTGTGCCCTCGGCCGAAGCCCCTCAGAACAGCATCTGGGGCGAACAGAGAGAAGGGCCCCAATCCGGAGAGGGTGGGTGGAGGGGTCAAGAGGGAGGCAGGCCTGCAATTGGAAGGTGGGTTGGGGGGTGGGGGGATCCCCGTGGAGGAAGGACAGGAACAGCT
This sequence comes from Masticophis lateralis, assembly GCA_030761175.1. Taxonomy (NCBI): domain Eukaryota; kingdom Metazoa; phylum Chordata; class Lepidosauria; order Squamata; family Colubridae; genus Masticophis; species Masticophis lateralis. Next base: position 8,214,490 of record JAUDYJ010000016.1, read on the forward strand.
CATCCTCCGAGTTGGCTCCGACTTGTTGTGCGTTCTTTGCATTCCTCAGTCGGCAGGCCCAGGCAGAGGCAGGAATAGGAGGTCCAAGGCTGCCCTGGACAAGAGAAGACCCCGAGGCCTCTCTGCACCCCGACTTCAGAAAGCAGACCCCCCAAGGAGTGGGAAAGCCTGAGATGATCCTCTTGGGGTGCACCAAAACATCCCTTCCAGATGGGAGGAGAAGAGGAGGACGGGGGGGGGGCACAGGCTACTCGGGAGGAGGCCAAGCACACTCTTGGGGAGGGGTCTGCATACCCCCCCCAGATTCAAGGACGGTTTGAGGCTCACGGCCTGCCCAGGTCTCAGGGCATCACAGCAGTCTCTTGGTGGGGATCCCAGTGGGGTTATGAAGGGGTGTCTTTCCCCAACCCAAGCCCCCTCCCTCCCTCCCTCCGTACCCTGCGGGCTCACCTTGCCTAGGAAGTGTTTTCGGTAGACCCTGGCCAGGTGGTTGCATTCCAGCTTGACCTTACAGCCAGGAGACTGGAGTTCGGGCAACTCTGCCAGGTCGTGGTTGGTGCCCTCGATCCAGTAGCCCCCAAATTGAGGGAGCAAGATGAGGGGGAAGGGGGCCTCTCGGCCCAGAACCTGCAGAAGGGAAAACACTGGGTTGGAGAAGGAGGAGGATTTGAACCTGGGACAGGCAGGAAGTCTGAGCGTCTCCCCGTCCCTGTCCCCCATCCAGCTGAGAGACAGGAGGGTCCACCCAACAGCCCACTACCCGGATAAAAAAAAGTGGGGGGAACAAGGGCAGGCAGCAATTCTCCCCAGCACTCTGAGGTAGACTGCTCCTAACCATGGAGTCTCCGTTCCGCTGGTAAGACTTAAACTCTTCCTTACCTCATGGACGCTGGGATACGGGATATAATCCTCTTCCGTCTGCAACACAAACGTGTGTGTGTGTGTGTCAACGCACACTGGCATGTACACACGTGTGCTCAACCTGCCCCCTCACCTTCCCACAATCGGGAAGAAGATCTCTGGGGCTGCAGCCCCTCCCTCACCCCCGGACTGGACAGGAGGAGATTAGTGGTGGGTGGGAATGAGTGAGGGGGGAAAGAGAGGAGGCAGGGGCAGGTAAGGAAGGGCAGAGCCCCCCTCCCTAGCCTATAATGGGTGAGGAAGAGGCTGAGATGACACATATGGACACCCTCTCTAGTTTCGTGGGGTGTAAAAGGGGGGGGGAGACAGAAATCCGCTTTCAGGCTGGCAGGATTCACCAAGGTAGCTTTACAATAACTGTGGAAGGAACTCAACCTGTGGGGTGTCTGCCTGAGGAGGGGGAGGGCAGGGCACGGAGGGACAGAGTACCTACCTTGAGGGTAGGGGGAAAGGCACATCGCTGCTCGTTCATCCGGTTTCCCTGTGGGGAGGGGGGGAGAGACCAGCCCCAGAGTCAACAGCCGCGCCTGGGCCGCCCGCCAGCTGCACCTGGGCTGGGACAGAGGCCGGGATGGCGGAGATCCTGCTTGGCACAGGTCGGCCTGGCCCAGCGCTTGGGCACAGCCGAGGGGAGGAGGAGGGGAAGAGCGCGGGTCCAGCTGCTGCTCCTGAGCAAAGGAACAGACCGGGGCTACGCGGGCCCCAGAGGTGGCCACAAACCACCCCACGCGGGGCCACGACTAGGTTGGCACCCCACCCAGCCTCTCCCCATCCTGAGGGACAACTGCGTTAGCTGAATTTTACAGACAAAGCAATCCCGCACGTCAAAAGACCCCAAAAGGCGGCTGTGGGTTGTGAGCTCAAGGGGCATCTGAGCATGCAAAGAGCGCATTTCTTAGCCCCCCACGACGCCCTTCCGTTGCCTGCCCATCCCACTCGAGACCCCCCACCCCAAAGCAAAGTGGTTGTTTCCACTCTCAGAAAGGATCGATCCACCTCTTATTCTTCAAAGGGGGTGTGTGTCTCTCTTTCTCCCCCACCCCCACCCTCAACAGCCCCCTCCCTCCCTCCTCTCTGCCCCAGCTCGACCAGACCCCCGACAGGCTCGGGCCTGACTTACCTGCATCTTTTCGATCATCGCAAACAATTCGGTGTTCTGCAGAGAGAGAGAGAGAGAGAGAGAAGGGACAGGCTGGGGGGTGGGGAGGGGGCCGGTCAGCACCCAGACCACCCTGAACTGGAAGGCCCCCCACACCCCAGTTTGCCCGCCAAAGTCTTTTTCTTCTTCTCCATCTCAGAAGGGGATGATGTACCGGATCCTCTCCAAGGTCCTTGGCTCAGGCCAAGGGGGTAGGCAGAGCGCGAGGAGGTCAGCGGTGGCAGGGGGAAACATGGGAGGACGAGACCCCCACGGCCCAGGATTCTCCATGATAAGCCGATGGTCCCTTTCCTGCCTGCCCCTGTTCTCCCCTCGGCTTCCCACCACTCCTCCTTTAGTGGGAGACCAAAGGGGCTCAGAGCCCCCCCCCCTCCCTACATCTTGCAAGCAGCGGCTACTCACACTCCAGCCCTGGTCCTCGCCAGCCCCCCTCCATTGGGGGGGCTTTGGAGGGGGATGCGCCATTGGCTCTCCTCTCCCTTACACAAGGTGGGTCAGATCACATCCTTCTCCCCACACACTGCAGGGGAGGGGGGAAGGAGGGAGGAGGGAGGGAACAGCAGCACCTCCCGGCAGGTTGGAGTGAAGGGAAGGGAAGGGAGGGAGGGGCGAGGCACCCGGCAGCCACACACACTTGGCATCTGCCCGTACAGCCATTGGGCGCCAACCAGGTGGCTGGGCTGGGAGGAGGCAGGTCTTCCTGGGTGGGTGGGAGGGAGGGAGGAGGGCAGAGGGTCCCCATGGCAACTGGCCGCCCCTCTGAAGGGGATGAATGATGGGAGGGGGTGCTCAGGAAGGTCTCCAGAGATGATGATGAAGATGGTTTCTCCCCCACCCCCCGCCACCGTGGGTGGAAGGGTGTCCATTGGGGGACCTCCAACCCACAAGGAGAAACCAGCAAAGGTGGAAATGTCGGTAAAACAACATTTGGGGAGGGGGGGGCAGACTGCGGCCACAAAGGGGCCACAGGAGAGCACCCCCTCCTTCCCTCCCACCTGTAATGCTAGCCTTGAAAAGAGAAATGAAACCGCTGGATAGCTCAGCAGACTAAAAGCATTGTGATTAAAGACCAGCTGTCTGCAATTACTGTAAGTTCGAATCTCACCAGGCTCAAGGTTGACTCAGACTTCCGTCCCTTCTAAGGTGGGTAAATTGAGGACCCAGTTTGTGGGGGGCAATAAGCTGACTTTGTATAAAATATACAAAAGTATGAAGGCTATTGCTTAACGCATTGTAAGCCGCCCTGAGTCTCCGGAGAAGGGCGACACATAAATCAAATTTTAAAAAAATAATAATAATCATTTCGTGGCCTGCAATTCTCTCTGCCCGCTGGTCTCTCGTCCCTTCCTAAATTCCCGACTGCCCAACTTCACCGGGAGGGGGTGGGGGTGGGGCGGCATGCTTTTTTGGGAAGAATGCAGGAATGCATTTGAGGTGGGGGGTGGCGGCGAGCGAGAGGGGATAGGGTGTCTGTGGGGAAAAAATTAGACGAGGGGCTGCCCAGCATCCTGCGGGCAGGTGTAGCTAAGCCACCAAGGTGGTACGGGCTGATCTCCTGCGTTCCCATTGGCAGGTGGGAACGTTGCCTTGGCAACCGGCTCCCCCCTCCCTCCCTCCTTCTTGCAGTGGGCATCCTCCAAGAGCCGTTGGCCCGAAAGCCACCCCCAAAAAGACCTTCCCCACTTGTAAGCACAGTGGCCTCCCACCTGCCCCGTGGATTTCCACCCGGGGAAGTGGGATGCCAGTCCCAGATCCTGCAGGCAGGATGGAATGGGGAAGGAAGCAAGGAAAACTCTCCCACCAAAGAGAGTTGGCCCCACCGGCCCCTTTCATGAGGCAGACAGTTCCACCGGCTCTTGCCATCAGGAAAGGCCTCCAGGCACCCTTCCCTCCTCCCCTGCCCCCCGTTCTAGTTCTCCTGACCTCTGGGTCAACTGAGGACCTCCCCCCTCCTAACCTCAGAAGCAGATGATCCAGAAGGCCTACCCTGCAGGGCTGGTAGTACAGGTCTCCTGCATGACCAGAGATTGGACTAGATGACCTCCGAGCTCCCTTCCAATTCTCTTACTGTTTACACCTAAAAGTGGTCGTCAGCCATGTTGAAATTACCTTGGGATGGAGAAATATGGGGTGCGAAGGGGGAGAGATCCTTCTGGGCACTTCTAGGGGTCCGCTGGAGGAGGAGTGGGGCAGCCCATCATTTTTCCTGGGCGATGGGGAAAAAAGAAAGAAAGAAAGAAAGAAAGAAAGAAAGGAAGGAAGGAAGGAAGGAAGGAAGGAAGGAAGGAAGGAAGGAAGGAAGGAAGGAAGGAAGGAAGAAAGAGAAAGGACAAGTTTGTAGGAAAAAAAACCCACACAGGAAAAGCTCTCTAACATCCCAACCCCTTTATTTGGAGGTCTGAAGTGTTATCTGGGCCTGTTGATGTCACAAGAGCTTTGGGCACAGGCCACAAGTGGTTGGGAGCCAGCAAGCACCCCTCCCAACTGAGCCAGGACCCCCAAGGGGTCCATGCACAGTTAGCTGCCTGGGGAAGGGTCTTTCTTTGGAGAGAGGGTCCCAGTGAAACTGCCTCCCCTCCCCTTCTTGCCTTCCAAGGGGTGGGCTTCCCAAAGGGGATGGCAACTCCCAATGGCTGGCCGAGACCCCTCCCCAGCCAGGCTCTCCTCCCCATCCATCCATCCCTGTAACCCTAGCAACGGGATGCAGATGCTCTCAGCAACCGGTCCTCTCCCACCCTCCTACACACAAGGTGGGCCAGCTGGGGCCACCCAGAAAGACACTCGGGGTATGCTCAGAGGCTCCACACTCCGGTGGGGATGAGGAGGGGGAGGCCATGACCGAGGCGGCCAGCGGAACCCCGAGCGCAGCCCCCCCCCCAGCGTGTCGACTAGGGTTTCTATAGCAACGTGATACCGTTAATTGATTGGCAATGCCTATTGCGTCATGCTGGTGGCAAATGGTGGGTTGAACCCAAGCGCCTGCGCAGAGACGAAGCGGTGGGTGGGCATATGGCTGTCAAGGCAGCTGATGCCTCCCGCCCTGGGGCCACCTGGTGCTTCTAATGCCTGAGTCTAAGCACCGATCCCGAGCAGAGGGATGCCTTCTGGAGTTTGGTGGGCATCCTTCCTGGCCCCAAGAAGGCCCCGAATGGGACCCTTGGCAGGATGAACAAACTCTCTCCCTCCCTCCCCATGAAGATGGGGGACCTGAGTGCTATGCAGCCTTACTCCCCTCTCCCCAACCCCCTCCCGCCCCCCTCCCCACTGCCAAAACAGGGCAAGGTTTAAGAAAAGCTCTCCCAGCCCAATTCTCCGCTTGCTAAAAGGAGTCGGGCATTCCCACAGGTGGCCACCAGAGGGCGATGCCCCCCTTCCCAAAAAGAAAGTGGGCGGAGTCTGACCTTAACAGCTGAGATGCAGCTTGGATTTGGGCCCTCCTCCTTTTAAAGGGGGCTTTCAAAGCCCTCAACTCCGTCCCCACCCCCCAGCCACCAATCTAGGGGGGCCCAGTTCTGTGGGCGTGGCTTGGGCGGGCTAATTGGGTTTTCTGCAACCTTAAGAGGTTGCAGAAAAAAATGCTTTTAGAAGCCTCTGACGATCCCAGCTGAGCCGCGCGATCATCAGAGGCTTTTTTTTTTTAACTTTTAAAAGCATTTTTTCAGCCGAAGAGGTTGTAGAAAAAATGCTTTTAAAAATAATTTTAAAAAGCTTCTGATGATCGCGTGGCTCATGGCATGGGGTGGGGGTGCAGGGATTTTTGCTACCGGTTCTCCGAACCACCCACCGTCTTCCCTACCGGTTCGGGCGATCCGGACTGAACTGGGAGCATTTCACCCCTGGGTGCGATACCATTTTAGAACCAATGGGCAACGTTGTGTGTTGCCTATGAACCTAGAAGCTGTTTGCTTGACCGCGTTCGAAAGCGAAAAGGCAGTGTTTTTTTTCAACCTTGGCTACTTTTGAGAGGGGTGGGCTTTGAACTCCCAGAATTCCCCAGCCGAGGGGGAGACAAGCATGGCTAATTATATAGGGGCAGCCTTCCAGGCCCCTCCCAAAAGCCAAGCAACAGATGCTTCCTTCACGCGAGGTTGGCAAGGGCATCCTAGCAGCACTTCAGGCGGGCACCGTGCCAACCAGGACCGTCCATGAGAGGCTTCGATTGTTCCCTCAGGACTCGGGGTGGGGTGGGGAAAGGGGGTCCCTAGGCAGCTCCAGGGCCAACTCTAGCAGGAGGAACTCCGGAAAGCAGCAAAAAAAAAAAAAAAAAATTGTCTTGGGAGCACGGAGACATAGCGGGCACCCTCCCTTCATTATTCACACACAGAGAGAATGGAGACCTTCCCCTTCCCAAAAATAGAAAACAGGGGAGGGGGAGTTATTTTTGAGGGGGTTTGAGTCCTGACCAGGCCAGGAGATACTTGAAATTGGACAGAGCAGGAAGAGAGAGAGAGAGAGAGAAAAAAGAAAGAGAGAAGAAAGAGAGAGAGAAAGAAGAAAGAAAGAAAGAGAAAGAGAGAGAGAGAAGAGAGAAAGAAGAAAGAGATGAAAGAGAGAGAGAGAAGAGAGACAGAGAAAGAAGAAAGAGAGAAAGAAAGAGAGAAAAGTGAGAGAAGAGAGAGAGAAGAGAGAAGAGAGAAAGAAGAAAGAGAAAGAAGAGAGAAGAGAGAGAGAGAGAAAGGAGAGAGAGAAGAAAGAGAAAGAAAGAGAGAAAGAGAAAGAAGAGAGAAGAAAGAGAGAAAGAAGAGAGAAGAAAGAGAGAGAGAGAGAAGAGAGACAGAAAGAAGAAAGAAAAAAGAAAGAGAAAGGTGAGAGAAGAAAGAGAGAGAGAAAGAAGAGAAAGAGAAAGAAGAGAGAGAGATAAGAAAGAAAGAAGAGAGAGAGAGAGAGATGCACGCTCCAGCAGAAGAGAACAAAAGCATTTGGGAAGGATGCCCCCACATGAGGGAGGGAAGATTTTTTGGGGAGAGGGGGTCATCTTGGAGTCTTTCCTGAAGGGTGCATGTACCAACCCAGCCATGTCTCCTGGGCATCCAGGACCCCCACCCCTTGGCACTACCCTCCTCAGCCTGGCCAAGAGCAAAAGTCCTGATGTGCCCACTTTCTGACGGAAAGCCGAGAGCGATGCTGCCCACCCACCCATCTGAGCCAAGCTCGCATGCTTGCATGCCCCGTGCTGCATCACAAGATAGGACGGTTGTTATTTTTTTTCCTTCCAGCCCTTAAAAAGCCACTTTTTGCCAACTGCTTGTTTTCACGCAGGATCTGAGTTCAGGCTGCTCCAAGACGCAGCCCGGAACGTTTGTTTTCTGCCAGGGGGTGCCAATAAATAGGGAAAGGTGGGGGAATGCCCCATACTCACTTCAGGCTCCAGGGGTAGGTGCTTGTCTTGTCCACCCTGAAGTGGGGGAGAGAGAGAGAGAAACAGGCAGCAGCTTTAGCATCAGGAGCTCAGCAGCGCCAGCCATCCTCCGGTTGGTTGGTTCCACGGTGCCCACCGTTCCTCCTCGCCCAACGAGCCTCCCCACCGCCACCCTCTTGGCACAAGGGCACCCCCCCAAGTCCCAGCCAAATGTAGACCAAAGGGTGGAAAACAAACAAGGCCTGTTTGGGATTTGCTAGCTGAGTCTCAAACCCGTTTGACCGGCCCGAGAACTGGTTGTTGTGTTTGAGGTTGAACCATCTGGGAAGCGGGCATCGCCGACCGATTAAGCCTGCAATACCCGCAGCTCTGCAGCCCTCTGGCAGGATGCCGCCCCTCCCCCCCCCCCCCCCCCCGTTCCTGGCTCCCTCCTTCCCCAGGATGCAGCAAAAGGGGCTGTTTGGGGCCCTTGACGATGCCCCCACACGAGGGAGGGAAGTTTTTTGGGGGGAGGGGGGTCATCTTGGAGTCTTTCCTGAAGGGTGCATGTACCAACCCAGCCCTCTTTTTCCCGTGGGGGTGTGATGGTGGCGGTGGAGCCTCCACTCTCAAGGGCAGTCCACCTTCCTCTTCTGGCGCAGATATGGAGGATGAGGAGGAGCAATTCTTGCTGTTACAGGAATTCGCAGGAAGGGAAGAGGGGGTTGGGGTGGGATCATGGGACCCTCCCCTTCCGCAGCTGGTGAGACTCCTGTGAGGCATGAGTGGGGAAGAAATGGGCACCGTTTTGGGCATCTGCTCCTCCTGGCATCAACATTTCTCCCTCCCTCCCAATCTGGAAGCAAACGCAGTCAAATTGGGGGGGGGGGCACGAGATGCAGCAGACAGCATCATTGGAGGGGGGGGAGGCAACGAATGAACCCCTCCGCTACCAGCTCTCCCCACATCCCCGTAGCTGGCCTGTGGGAGGGGGTCACAGCATCCCCCTACCCATTTTTCTATTCCTATGCAGAGAGGTCCGTCGAGACAGTGATCGAATCAGAAGTCAACCCCATGGCCGGAGTAAATGGATTTGCCCCCCCTTCCCCAACCCCTACCCCCCCCACAACCGGGCAGCTCTGCCCCTCCCACGGAGGAAATTCCCCAGCTGGAAGAACAAGGAGCTGCCTTGTCCCAGGAGAAGAGGCGGCGTTGTGGGGGGGGGGGGCACAGACCAAGAACCAGCTCAAACCCAAGTAGGACACCCCCCCACCCCCCATTTCGACGCTGAAAGAGACAAAGGATTTTTCTAGCAGCTGGGTGGGAGGGTGAACAGAAGAGTTGCAGAAGAGCGAGCCTTCCTCATTCATGGGGGGTGGGTGGGTTATGGGAGGGGGTTTTCCTTCCAGCCCTTAAAAAGCCACTTTTGGCCAACTGCTTGTTTTCACGCAGGACCCGAGTTCAGGATGCTCCCAAGATGCAGCCGGGAGCTTCTTGTTTTCTGCCAGGGGGCGCCAGCGAATAGGGAAGGGTGGGGGCAGGTGGGTGGGATGCCGTCTTTTTAAAGGTTTATTAATTTGCCTTCATTGCGGTTAATTGGCACAGCACCAGGTGGGGCAAGCCCATTTTAAAGAGGGTTGACTTGAGGCCGGGCCATGCAGCTTGCTCTTTTGGGAAATACACAGGAGCGGAATGCAGATCTGGAAATGGCAAGAGGGAGAGAGGTTTGGTCTGCCCCCACCACCACCACCAGGAATGCAACCCCCCCCACCAACCCCTCCCCCACTCACCCGCCGTAGGCCCCGAAGGTGAAGCTCCGCTTGCGGGACCCCATCCCGGCTCCTGGAGTGCTTGGTGGAGCTGGCTCCCTCCGCAGCAGCAGAGTTCTGGAGCCCAGCAGAGAAAGGGAGAGGGCTCGGCTGGCCCCTCCCGCCAGTCCAAACTGGTTGGGCGGCTGCAAGACAGCCTCAGGGCACTTGGTTTGCCAGCCAGCCAGACAGCATCCCCGGCGGGCAAGAGGGGCCGCTCAGCCTCCCTGCCTGTCAGGCCTTTGGCTGGTGCCAGTCTCTGCCAGTGCCTTCCCATAAAGCATCTCTCACTCTCGGCCCTGGGCAGCTGTGGGAGGGCCTGGAGCGTCTCCCGCGGCAAACCCATTGCTGTCCTGCAGCCCCAGAGATAGCCTGGCCCTCCTTCCTCTGTGTGTGTGTGTGTGTGTATGAGAGAGAGAGAGACAGAGACAGAGAGAGAGACACACAGAGAGAGAGAGACAGAGAGAGACAGAGAGAAAGAGACAGAGAGACACAGAAAGAGAGAGACCCACACACACAGAGTGACAGACAGAGAGAGACAGAGAGAGAGACAGATAGACAGAGAGGCACAGAGAGAGACAGAGAGAGAGAGATGGAGAGAGAGAGAGATGGAGAGACAGAGAGAGAGAGAGAGAGAGATATACAGAGAGAGAGAGACAGAGAGACAGAGAGAGAGACACAGAGAGAGAGAGAGAGAGACAGAGACACAGAAAGAGACACACACACACAGAGAGAGAGTGACAGACAGAGACAGGTAGACAGAGAGAGAGAGAGAGAGAGAGTCAGAGAGAGACACACAGAGAGAGGCAAAGAGAGAGAGACAGAGAGAGAGATGGAGAAAGAGAGATGGAGAGACAGAGAGAGAGAGAGAGAGAGACAGAGAGAGATACAGATATATATATATAGAGAGAGACGGAGAGACAGAGAGAGAGAGAGACAGAGACAGAGAGAGAGAGAGACAGAAAGACAGATGCACACAGAGAGAGAATTCTCCTCCTTCTGTGCAGAGGATTCTAACCCTCACCCCATGGCCTCCCAAGGTGGTAGGCAGACCCCAGACTCAGGCAGGGAGACTGGCTCAGAGAACAGGGCAAGAGAGACGCCTCTCTATCCTAGGCTTATAGCAGAAAAAGATGCCACAGGATAGGCTCTTAAACATGTGCAGAGTGCCTTTCCTTTGCTCCCATTACACGGAATGATTGGGACCCCTTCCCCTCACAGCTTGATTCTAGCCCAAGCACCCTTCCTATAGCAGCCTTGGGGTCCAAAGCAAGGGAAGAGTCCCATGGACAAATGGAGGCCTGGATGCCCCCATGCAGGGATGTTGTAGGCCAAGCCATGGGACCCCCACCCCAAATGGACCAGCTAAATCCCTCTGCTATGCGGGGGAGGGGGAACTACCTTCCCCCCTCCATTTAAACACCATTAAACAAGGAGAATGTCCTGCCTCTTTAAGGACAGCCAAAATCAGTCCATCCCCCCAACTTCTTCTTTCTCTTTCTCTTCTTTCTCTCTCTCTCTTTCTTCTTTCTCTCTCTCTTTCTTCTCTCACCTTTTTCTCTTTCTTTCTTCTTTCTCTCTTTCTTCTTTCTCTGTTTTCTCTCTTTCTTCCTTCTCTCTCTCCTTTCTCTTTCTTTCTTCTTACTCTCTCTTTCATCTTTGTCTCTCTCTTCCCTCTCTCTTTCTTTCTTCTTTCTCTTTCTTTCTCTCTTCTCTTTCTCTTCTTTCTCTCTTTCTCTTTCTACTTTCTCTCTCTCTCTCTCTCTTTCTTCTTTCTTTCTGCTGGGCCCAACAGAGCCACTGACACCCAAGGCAGCCAATCACTTCCCAGACTTCAGAAGTTGTGACTTTTGTGTGCCAGCAGAAAACTTCCCTGAGGAGCTGGACAGCATGGCCGACTCACAGTCTGCAAGCGCCCCCAACTGGAGAATGCCAGGCATTGCTCCAGGCGGGGCATGGAAGAGGTAGCGGGGCATGAGAGTAGCACCGTGGACAGCGTCTCCCAACGGCTTCCTTTCTCACAAGTTATGCTACGTTCTTCGGGCGCTTGTGCCTCTCCTGAACATCCACCCCACCCCTCCCGCCCAAGAACCTGAGACGACCCCCCACTCAGCCAAGCCACAGGTTTTGTTTCACAAAACGAGGCGCCAGAGTACACCCAGCGGGCTCCGAGCACACCCACCCACCCACGTTAACGTGCACACAAAGGTTTCCAGAAAAGCACACAACCTCTATTCCAGTAACACAACGCAGGCCGCAGCTCAACAGGGCCAGAAAGGTGGGGGGGAGGGGGGCCTCTAGAAGGGGAAGATGGATCACAGAGGGCAGAGAGGCAGCTCTGGGTATTGCTAAGGCAGGGGTCAAACATTCAAAGAGCCATTTGGACCCGTTTCCCACAGAAAAGAAAACACCGGGAGCCACAAAATCCTTCCCGTGCCTGACCTCCGAGATCCCTTCTTTCCATTATTATGTGGAGTCTGGGGGTTTAGGAAAAGGGAGTCCCATTTAATCCCTCTGGGCTGATGAGGGGAGAGCAAAGCAGACTCTGGAAGGTCTCTCTCTCTGCTTTTGGGGGTTCTTGGCGCCCCAGCCTCTTCCTAGGGCAGGAGTCTGCAACCTTAAACACTCAAAGAGCCATTTGGATCCATTTCCCACAGAAAAGAAAACACCAGGAGCCACAAAATCCTTCCCGTGCCTGATTATTAACTAGCATACATAGTTGAATTAAATGTTCTGTTTTCTTCTGAATTTTCTTTTTTCTTGGATTTATCCATGGTTGGCCTACGGGGGGGTTGAAAAGCTCAATAAATCGCGTGCCGGCGGGTCTCGCACATCGACGGTTGTGACGCGCAGGGAGCCGCAGCAGAGGGACGAAAGAGCCACATATGGCTCCAGAGCTGTAGGTTGCTGACTTCTGTGCTAAGGGTTCCTTTCCCTTTAGCTTTCACGAGAAGCTCTTTGAGGCCGATACAACTCCTGGTTGTGAGGTTTAAACTTGAACAGATGAGCCAAACAAACAGGGCCCAGGAGTTATTGGCATCTTTGTGCCCCCAGCAGTGGCCCTGGGCAGGGCTGCCACTCCATGGTTTTCTCACGGGTCTCTCCAACCAGGATGCCCATAATAAGTGATGCAGCAAGGAAGCTGGGCCTGGGGCCTTTCCCAACACACACACACACACACACACACAACCTGTACAATTCAGCCCTTAGGAGATGTCGCTCTGAAATCTTGCCTCTCATGCTACAGATGGGAAGACTGAGGCTCAAGAACAGGCTGCCTTGGCTAATGAGCTCGTGACGGATCTGGATGAGGCAGGCACACAGGCAAGAGCTGGCACCCCTCCCCTGTTTCTGGGAGACAAAGCCTGGCACGGAAATATTGCCAGGCGTGTGGTAGCGGGTGGTTGGTAGGAGGTGTGAAGCTGCCGAGGAGTGTGGGCCACGTTTTCAAATCTGGCAGAAGGAAGCCAGAGCTGAGTAACAAGGAACTGGGTGGGGGGGGAGAGGAGATTGAAACAAGCAAATAGGGGCAGCAAACCCTCAGCCACTGGGGAGGGCAGGGAAGCGGGCAAGGCAGCAGGAGGGCAGAGAGGAACCTTGGGCACAGGGTAGGAGAGCTGGGATGGCATCCTGCGGGAAGACTAAACCTTGTCAGGGATCCTGACGGATGGGAAAAGCAGAGCCCCTGTTAAAGGGGGGGGGGGCTTTTCCCAAGAAAAGGCATCTCTGCCACCCTTCTTCTCCTCTTCCTCCTCTTGCAGGGCATGGGGAAATTCAGGCCACCCTGTTTCTTCACGCAGAAACCCACAGGGAGGGGGCGAGGGAGGCCACAGATACCCTTCCATCCCTCGTGGAAGTGCGGCAGGCATAAGGGATGGGGGGGAGGGTGCACGAGGCCGGGGGGGGGGGGCACGTGGCAAGCAAGATGGGGGCATAGGCTGGGCAGGGTTTCTTGCAGGGCCGCCTGCCAATCTCCCCCTCCCCTTACCGGACTCTCTCTTCTCTTCCTCCTCACCCCCCCCCCCCCACCATCTCCCCCTATCTCAGCCATCCAGGATCGGGCCCGGATGATGCAGCTATATCGGAGCCCTCTCTTACCTGGCACAACCTTCCGTGCCCTTCAAAGTGCCTCTACCTGCCCAAGCACACGCGGGGGCGGGGGAAGGGAGGGAGGGAGGGAAGGAGGAAGACGCCCCTTACCAGACTCCGGGAAACTCTCTTTCTCCTCTTCTCCCTCCCCCTCCACTCTCGCTCCTCCCGCAACCCCGTGCCCACTACTCCACCCGCAGCCCCCCCCTCCAAATGCCAGCCTAGGGGAGGGGGGATGTGGGGGGGGAGGAGGGGGAAGGCGTTTTCGGCGAGGGGCTTCCGACCCAAGGAGGGGGAACCGAGACATGAGACCCCCCCGCCCGGGATTCCGTGGGCTCCAAGCGATCCTCCACCTGGCTGCCAGCCAGACTGGCAGCCAGGCGCGGAGGGGGGGGGATGGAGGCAGCTTCAGCCGGAGCCGCCAGACCGGAGACCCCCTCCCCCGTTCCTAGAAAGAGACCCCCCCCTCTCCTCCCCGTTTCTTCCAGCGCAAAGAGGGCGGGGGGAATGATCTGGGCAAGAGCCCCTTCCGCGGATGCCAACCTGGCTCTCGCCCTCCAGAGGATGCGGAGTGGGGGGGGGGGATCGGAGAGGGGGGGGGGAAGCTAGAGGGTTGGGGGTCTCCTTCCTCTCCTGCCCCGAAGGGGTCTCCGCGCGCCTCCCCTTGGCAAAGCGGCCCTGCGGCCAAGCCCTCGCCCGGTGCGGTGCCCGCCTGGCACCCGGGAACGCGGACGGCCCCCGCGAGGTTCTTGAAGCCCGGCCGGGGGTGTGGGTGGGTGGATGGGGGGAAAGGCCAGAAGCGGGGGGAAGAAGAGGACCTACCGGAGCCGCCGCTTTCGTCTCCCCTCGCAGCCGAGCCGGGCAGGAGCCGCTCTCTCGCCTTCGCGCAATGCCAGCTCCGGCCCCCTCCGCGCGTGCCCATTGGACGCCGCAGGAGCAGGAGGAGGAGGAGGGGCGCCAACGGGGGCGCGCGCCCCGGAGATGCTCGTGCCCGCCTAGGGATGGAGGGGTGGGGTGGGGGGTGGGGCGGTCTTTGGCCCCTGCGGAACGCGCTGCTACCCGGGGCGCCCTTTGGGGAGCCTGGCAACACCTGGGTTTAGGGGGGAATGGAATGGAATGGAATGGAATGGAATGGAATAGAATAGAATAGAATAGAATAGAATAGAATAGAATAGAATAGAATAGAATAGAATAGAATAGAATAGAAAAGAAAATATGGAATAGAATGGAATGGAATAGGATAGGATAGGATAGAATAGTGGAATGAAAAATAGAATAGAATAAGGATAAAGATGAGAAGGGAATAGAAGAGTTGAATGAAGAATAGGATTAGGATAGGATAGGATAGGATAGGATAGGATAGGATAGGATAGAATAGAATAGAATAGAATAGAATAGCATAGCATAGCATAGCATAGCATAGAATAGAATAGAATAGAATAGAATAGAATAGAATAGAATAGAGGAATGAAAAATAGAATAGAATAAGGGTAAGAGAAGAGTGGAATAAAGAATAGGACAGGATAGGATAGGATAGAATAGAATAGTGGAATGAAGAATAGAGTAGAATAGACTAAGAGAGTTGGAAGGGACCTTGGAGGTCTTCTAGTCCAACCCCTTGCTTAGGCAGGAAACCCTACACTACTTCAGACAAATTGGGGGTGGGGGAACAGGGATGGGGACCCCACCCTAGAGGCCCCCCTAACCCAACCCTCAGTCCAGCCGATTTCCCTTTTCTGCGCTCAAATAAGCATGTGCGCTTCTGAACAATGAATTCCTAAAAGAAAAAAAAGGGGGGGAGGTGTTTCTAGTCCTCATTGTTCCAACTCCAGTCAATTTAAAAGGAACCCTTTTAACCCTAACCCTCCAGATAGTCTCCCAGTCTCTGTGCTATTATGGGCTGGGGGATACCCCGGGGATACCCCCCCTCCCCAATTTTTCAAGAAACTTGGCTGAGCCTGGGAAACCCTTCCTCCTGCAAAATTGTAGCCACCCCCACCCCCCTTCCTGGGTGTGTTTCCACTTAGGAACCAACCCTGGCTGAAGAGAGACGGCTGGCACCGTTCAGACCTGGGACAACACCTTCCGTCGTCCCTGGCCGGAGAGGAAAGGCGTACAGCCCCCGGCTCTAAGCAACGGGTGAAAAAGGGCCGAGGATGGATGGATGGACGCCCACGCAGAGGCCGATGGACTTTGAACTGAGGCAGGCTGCCCATCCTTGGCAGGTAGATGGATGGATGGATGGAGGGGGGGAGGGCAGAAGCCGCTGGGTCTGCAAATAGGAGGAAAGGCCACTAGCTTAGTGTTGTCTTAACGGGCAAGGGAGAGAAAATACCAGCTGTGCCCCCTTCTTAGCGGGAGTTACAATGAACGCTTCTTGCCGTTTTGCTCCCAGTCCTGCCATATTTTTCTCAAAAGGGTCAAAGGTGTTAGCGGTGGGCGATCGATTATTGGGTGATTTCGGGCCAGGTCGGCTGGAGAGACCCTCCGGGGCAATCCAAACGGACTTTCCTAAGAGTCAACCAAGTGCGGCTACACACGAACACACAAATATCCGAGCGGCTGCCTCCCAGCCCCCAATCTTCCTCCTCCTGCGTCGCCTCCACAATCTTGAGGCAGGGAGGGTACCAACTGGTCTCGCTTTTAATACGAATGAGAGAATCTGACTCCCATCGTCCTGAACGACCCTGCAGGGGGGGGGGGGGGAGAGAGACAAAGAGAGAGAGAGAAAGAGAGAGAGAGCTGCAACTCGAAAGACGGAGGCGGCGGAGAGGGGTCACTCTGACCCCAAGCCCAATCCTGGGGGGAGATTTTAGAATATATATATATATATATATACTTTATATATGTTTTCTGAGGTTTTCGCGGGTGTTTGTATGTAGGTCTTTGGTTATTTGGGTCTTCTCCCGCGTAGAATTGGAAGTATCTTGGCGACGTTTCGACGAAGTCTCATTCGTCATCTTCAGGCTGGTGTTCTCGGCTTCGTGCTTCCAGGAGCAACGGCTGGTGTTCTCGGCTTCTTGCTCCTGGAAGCATGAAGCCAAGAACACCAGCCTGAAGATGACGAATGAGACTTTGTCGAAATGTCGCCAAGATACTTCCAGTTCTACGCGGGAGAAGACCCGAATAACCAAAGACCTACATACTTTATATATATATATATATAAAGCATTAAAATATGAAAATGCGTTGTAAGCCGCCCTGAGTCTCCAGAGAAGGGCGGCATATAAATCGAACTAATAAACAAATAAATAAATAAAGCACAGAGCCGACTGCTTGAAGAGCAGAGTGGAAAAAAAAAAACCATTTTATGCAAGGCAATACGATACAAAGAAACCCGACCACGTGTTACATACTTTTAATAAGGCTCTGAAAGACTAGTCCCAAAACGTTTGCAGCGCAGGCAGACGGGGGGGCGATGGAAAGGGGGGGGGGTGAGAGCTTGGGAGTCCCCCCCCCAACTCCCAAACCGGGCTAGACCCGAGCAATTCTCCAACCCTCATCTGGGGCAACAGATCGGCTCTCCCAGGGCTTAAAAAGATTTCCATCCTGGGCTAATTTTTCCATCCAGGAGGTTGGCATGAGAGAGAGAGAGAGAGATGGGGGGGAGGAAGGCCAGGATGGGGTGGGAGATGCCGGACAGCCCCTACCGCCAATATAGGCAGGCAGCCCTTGTGGGGGGCGGGGAAGAGCTGCAAACTCAGCGAGGATCTATCCCACCCCCTCCTTTCTGGGAAAGGGCAAGCTCTGCAAAGGAACGCCCCCCCAAATGGTGCCCAGCATCTCTGCCCTACCTCGTCTTGCTGGGCTCCCTCCTCCCTCCCAAACCACCATTCATGGGAAACACAGCCCTGGAGTGACAGCTGAGATGTCGAGCCCCCGTTTCCCGTCCCACCCCCCACCCTAAGAAAAAAAAAACTCAACACTTTTGCTCCCCCCACACCTATCACCTGCCTCCTTTTTGTTTTCCAGAAATCGCTGGAGCGGTTTGCTAACCTGCTGGCCCAGCTTCGGGGTGGCTCGGAAGGAGCGTTTATGGGCAAGCCCAGCCTCCTCATGTGCGGCCAAAAAATAAAAAAAAAAAAAGACTCCCCCACATCAGGACCACACACCCCCCTCCCAGGGGCTTCCGTTGGTTTTGGGTCAGGAGCCCATCAAGTCACAGCTGTCCTGCAGAGAAGCCCCAGATTTGGGGGATGGGGGGCGGGGGGCTCCGTCTGTTGCAAGAACAGTGCCTCCCCCAAAGGAGAAGTGGAGGTGTTCAGGAAAGGGGTCCCCGAAGAGAGTGTCGGCTGCTTTCTCCGCTCCTGCCGGCTGCAACTTTCTCGAGGAGCTCTGGGGTCGACGCGGCTTCCCCCCCAACCTCCCGCGTTGGCTATGTCTTCCTCTGCTTGTACAAGTGAAGCATCTGTTTCAAGGGGGACCTCAAAATAGGGGCTCCCCTCTGGGAGTCCTCGTTCTCTCTCTGTCCCCAGATGTGGTCTCCGGGGCGGCTGGGCTGAAGGTAGGGGAGAGGGGGTGTCCCTCCGAGAGGCTGCCGGTCTTTCAGTTCCACTTTTCCCAGAGGGGACCCCCAAAATCCTTTCCCAATCCTGGCGATATCAGGAGTGGCCGGCTGGCCGAAGAGCGAGCGTTAGTGTCCAAGGAGACCCGTCCCTGGAAACAAAAGGAAAGAAGTTGGGGTGGGTGGGGGTTTTCAGCAAAGGAGGAGGTGGGCCTGAGGAAGAGAGGGAGGGAGATTGGGCAGGGAGGGTGAGGCCTAACCTACCTTTAAAGCCTTCCTCCGGAATGCAGACTGGAAAAGGAAGAGAAAACGCAAGTCAGAGAAGCCTCCGGAGCTCATCATGCACTACCTTGCTGAGAGGAGAATTCGGGGTCTCTACCACCCACCCACTTGCAGGGATGCCGGAAGAGAGAGGTTACCTTGCATAACATCATCTATTGCTGCGTAGTCCACAATTGGCTCATCGGCCTGTTTTTTGGAGAAGAGGGGGAAACCAGGTGTTTTAAGATGGTGCGAGGGTTGCCCCCCCACCATCCCCAACCCATGGGACCTCCGGTTGATCCTCTGAGCCGAAGCTGAGCATCAGCTGTGAGCAAAAGCGGTTTTTTTGGGGGGGGGCATGCCACTGGGAGAGCTGCGTCGAGGGCCGAGCCTCACTCACCTTCAACAGAACCACGGACTCGGGAGTGACCCCCAGGCTGCCCAGCGTGGCCACGTCGTCGGACAGCACCATCCCGTCGATCGAGAGGTTCTGGTCGAAGGGAGCCACGGAGAAAGCGTGCATGATCTGCGCCAAAAACCGCACGGTGTCAACCCTTGAAGCGAGGCCATCGTGGAGCCTCTTCAGGGTTGCCACACAACCGAGGGAGGGGATATAGGTAGATGAGGTTTTGTTAGTCAAAGCAATAAAGTTTTCCTGTGGGAACCAAGGCCATTCTAACAGCTGGGCAGAGGAGGAGCGAAGTAACCAAGCAACCGGCCAGCACCTGGATTGGACAGCGTGACCAGGGAGTTTGGGGGGGGAGGGGAAACTTTTACTTTTTTAATTAAGTGAAAGCTGCGGGAACTTTCAGAGTTGGTTTTTTCACCAGCTGTGCCAATAGGATGTATCCAATAAATTGTTCTTTGAGGAATTTCCCTGCCTCGGAGTTCTGCTTTCTATGGGGGCATTACTTGGAACGCCGACACACGGCTGGCTAACTGAAGAGGTGAGCTTCCCTGCAGGGAAGACCTGCCTACCTGGGGAGACCTTCCCCACCATCACATCTTTCTCCTGCAGAACTCCAACCCCCCCACCCTTGGTATCCTCTGCTTCCTGAACAGCCGGAAGGCCATGGAAAACAGCCTCAACACGAGCAGCTGCAATGCTCCTTCTGTTCTGAGAAACGGGGGCCCTCTGTACATGGGCAGGAGGGAGGCTGCTGGAGGGCAGCAACGGTGCGGCCTCACCTGGATCTTCAGGTCCTTCAGGGTCTGGTTGGCGGAGACGAGGAGGGCTTTTTCCCCCCGTATCCTCCTGTGCCGGGTGCTGCGCCGGATGCCCTGCTTCTGACAGACGACGGAGTTCGGGTGGGAGACCTTCTGCCGCTTGGCGTTGCTGTTCGCCTGGGAGCGAGAAGAGATTCCAGCAGGGGGGAAACTTGAGTCCCACCTACCTCTTCCCCAACCTGCTGGGCCCTTTGCTTTGATTGAGGCCACACCGGGGATCCCGAGAACCCCCTCCCCAAAGCAACCCTTCCCTTTGGCAAATCCAAAGTCTCACTGAACAAGTCAGTACAGGTAGTCCTCGACTTAACGACCAAAAATGGAGCCCAGCATTTATGTCGCTAAGGGTGAAGTTTGCCACGTGAGTTTGGCCCCATTTTACGCCTCATTTTTCTTGCCGCATTTATCTAAGCCAGGGGTCAGCAACCCGTGGCTCTGAAGCCGCATGTGGCTCTTTCATCCCTCTGCTGTGGCTCCTTTTCGCTGGTTGGCTCCACAATTAATAGGGCTTTCGGTTAGGACAGGTAGGAGGAGACTCTATGGTGTGGGAACCGGACTTCCGGTTGGCTCCACAATTGAATGGCGGGTTTCCGGTTAGGACCTTTCTGGCTCATTGAGTGTTTAAGGTTGCCAACCCCTGATCTAAGCGAATCGCTCTCGTTGTTAAATTAGCGACAGTCGCTAAGCAAATCTGGTTTCCCTGTTGGCCTTTGCTTGTCAGGAAGTCGCAAAAGAGGATCACGTGACTCTGGGACTGTCATAAATGCCAGTCAGTTGTCAAAGCATCCAAGCAAAAATCACATGACCACCGAGATGCCGAAACGGTCCCAAGTGTGAAAAACGGTTGTAAATCCACTTTTTCAAGCGCCGTTCTATCTTTGAAATGTCACTAAGCCAACTGTTGTAAGTCAAGGACTACCTGTAGATGCCTCCAGGGAACCCTCAAGCTGACCAATCAACCCAAGGCAATCGGGGTTCTCATCTGGCCGATCCTGATTTAACGAAAACACTAAGGTAAAGGTTCCCCTTGCACATATGTGCTAGTCATTCCTGACTCTAGGGGGCGGTGCTCCTCTCTGTTTCAAAGCCGAAGAGCCAGCGCTGTCCAAAGACGTCTCCGTGGTCGTGTGGCCGGCATGACTCAAGGCCAAAGGCGCACGGAACGCTGTTCTCTTCCCACCAAAGGTGGTCCGTATCTTTCTACTTGCATTTTTTTTTTACGTGCTTTCGAATTGCTAGGTTGGCGGAAGCTGGGACGAGGAACGGGAGCTCATCCCGTTACGCGGCACTAGGGATTCGAACCGCTGAACTGCCGACCTTTCCATCGACAAGCTCAGCGTCTCAGCCACTGAGTCACTGAAAAATGCCACGCTGCCTCCTTCGCCGCATTGTTCATAGTCTTCCCACTTGTCCAGACCGGTCCGAGGTCAAGGAGGAAACCCCGGATGAGATTTCGGAGCCGCCGGAGAACCGCTTCCATTGCCAAAAGAACAGAATTTTACCTGGTTGAAATCAGGATCGTGTTCCCCTTCTGCCCTGGTCTCCTCCCGCTCTTCTTCGGCCTCCGAACTGCTCACATTCAGCTCCGGAGCAGCCTCCTTCATGACCTAGGGTGGGGAGGGGAGACAGGAAGTGGATTTAGCCTCCTCTAATAATATATGTGGGTATGTGCATCATTCTGTATTTATCTATATTTATTTATTTATTCTTGTTATATTAGGCAGTGTATATTGGAGGCGGTGATCCTTTGAGAGTTGTATGGGAGAAAATGTCACTTTAATGTATGCTGATTAGTGTATATTTAAAGTGACAACAAAGTTACCTTATCCTGTCCTATCCTAACCCTTCATTATTCTATCCCTTCATTATTCTATTCTATTCTATTCTTCTATTCCTTCATTCTTCTATTCCTTCATTCTTCTATTCTATTCCTTCATTCTTCTATCAATTATTCTATTCTATTCTTCTATCCCTTCATTCTAACCCTTCATTATTCTATTCTATTCTTCTATTCTTTCATTATTCTATCAATTATTCTATTCTATCCCTTCATTCTTCTATTCTATTCTATTCTATTCTATTCTATTCTATTCTATTCTATTCTACTCTACTCTACTCTACACTACACTACACTACACTATCCCTTCATTATTCTATTAATTATTCTATTCTTCTATTCTATTCTTCTATTCTTTCATTATTCTATCAATTATTCTATTCCCTTCATAATTCTATCCCTTCATTCTTCTATTCCTATCCTATCCTATCCTATCCTATCCTATCCTATCCTATCCTATCCTATCCTATCCTATCCTATCCTATCCTATCCTATCCTATCCTATCCCTTCATTCTTCTATTCTATTCTCTACTATTCTATTCTCTGGAATTGACTGTTCACACCGAGTGGGACGGAGCTGGACTCACTAATAACAACCCCTTGGGAGATACTCAAAGCCTGGTGTCCGGGCCCCAAAAATGAGGATACACCCAACAGGGCCATCTCCGGAGATTCTCAGTCAACCAAGGTCACGGTTATCGCTTCTCATCCAAGAAGCTTCTTCTTCTTCAGCTCTTCTTCCCCGAAGACATTACGTCTTTCATCCAAGAAGCTTCTTCTGCTCTGACGGATGGGATGGTGGGGGAATGGAAGGATGCACCACCTGTTCAAGAGCCGAAGAAGCTTCTTGGATGAGAAGCGAAACGTCTTCAAAGGAAAAGCCCAGTTGCCTCTTGAAAAAAATAAATAAATAAAAAAGCAGCTTTGGGACAAAGAGATTTGCAAACCAGAGAGGTCAAGGTTTTCTCAAAAGTGCACTGTGGAAAACAGCCAGAACGGCCCAAGTTAGTTAGTTAGTTAGTTAGTTTATTAGATTTATATACTGCCCTTCTCCTGACGGACTCAGGGCGGTGAACAGCCAAACATTAAAACACTAAAATACAAGCAATATAAAAGTTAAAAATAATCTAAAAACATAATTAAATCAAATTTTGGCTTCCCCAAATTTAAAACCCCTCCTAAAATTCACCCATTAAAATCTACGTTAAGCCTGCCTGGCTTGCTGGAATAGAAAAGTCTTTAATGCCTTGAGGAAAGTGCTGAGGTCTGGGATTAATTGAAGCCCACCCCTGCCCCCCTAAACTGCAACCCTTGATTTAAATCAGCCTTGCCTGAGCCCAGCCCTGGGTAGCTTTGAATTTGGGGGGAGGGCACGCACGGGGGGAGGGGGGAGGAGAAGACAAAGCCGAAGCCTAGGGAGTTGCCATTGGGAGGTGCATCTAACAAATGGAGGTAGGTTTTTTTCCCCCCTCTTGCTTTTAAGAGAATTGCTGAAGAGCCCGGACCAATTGTGACGTCGAAGAAGCAACCCGGACTTTAATGAATCCCCCACCCCCTTTTTTGAAAGAACGGCTTACAAAACCCCTAATTCCTCTGCCGCCTAATGGAGCAGAAACACCCACCGAGGATGAGACTCCGGCCCAGAGGAAGGTGGTGGTGGTGGTGGGGGGGGTTTGAAGCCCGAGAGCAGAGTATCCGGGCCCCGTTGCTAGCTCTTCTGTCTTGCCCACCCCCCCACCCCCGCCTTGAATCCCCCGATTTTTATGACCAGAGGAGGAGGAGGAATGGGGGAAACCCGACCTTTTTATCATCCACCACTTTCCGTACGTAGATGGTGGCCTGGCTATATTCACGCAGGTCTCTTTGCTGCTGGTACAACAGCCCTTCTCGGCAGTCCAGGCACAGCTCTGCGGGAAAGAGAGCAAGGAGGAAAGGCAGTGGTGGGACGCCGCCGGTTTTAACGACTGGTTCGGTGATTGCGCGCGAGCGTGCAGCTTTTACAAACGTTTAACCTTCTGCGTTACCACTTGGGAGTAACAAGCTGATTGGCGGCTTTGTCCCCACCAATCAGCTGAGAAGATAAAGGTAAGGCAAGTTCCGATCATCGGAGCTACCGCTTCGCCCGAACCGGTTGAATCCCATCCCTGAGGAAAGAGGTCCGTCTTTGTAAAGAACACCCCCCGCACACACACACCGGTGTGCTCTGCAGCATCTCAGCCAGCGGAACTGACTTGTCGCCGAGGAGCAGAGTGAGTCACAAACCCCTCCGGAAGTAATGCCCTTGGAATTAAAACTCAACATGCCAGATTTAGAGAGGGGAGCCAACGGCTGTGATGGATGTCGAAGAATTAAGGGTGACATGCAGAGGCCCTTGACAAATTGAGGGGAAGGAAGGAGACGCGGCCCGCCACCAACACTTCTTCCCCCGCAAAGGTGTGTCTGCTCTGAGGGTCCTGGCAGAGAGGCTGCCCGAGCACCCGGCTGCCTGCTGGGCCGCTTCAGCAGTAGGATAGAGTAGAGCTTCCAGCCTGTTCTGACTTAGGCTCCCCCAGATCACGAAGCAGACTCCTTGTCCCGACAAAATCCCCTTTTTATTAAGTGACTGTGAATTCCTCTCATTCACATCCAGCAGAAGTCTTTCAAGGGAGAATTTACAAGTCACAGACCTTATCTGGCTTGGAGAGCTGCCAGGCCACTATCTTCAAAACTTGGCAAGGAGTCTCGGAGAGTCACGAACCAATTAAGGAACTAATTGTCTCCTGCAAACTCCCCTCCCCTTTCGCTCCTCTTTTATTCCCTCTGGGAGGGGTCATTCACCATTCACCTGTGGCCTTACTCCTAAGTTGACCCTTGTTCTTCAGCTGTTCCCTTCATCTGGCAACTCTGCACATGCACACACTGGGAACAGGCTCCAGCTATTCCTCTGCCTCATTGATGTCTGACTCCGAAAGGCAATCGATAACTGGCATACAGCCCTGGCCCCCTCTCTGCCTCCGATGCAGAGCCCTCATCAAAACCTTCCCCAGACTCCAGGACTGGCCCATGTTTCTTCCCAACCTCCTCACTGCCCGAATCTGCTGCCAGATCCGCTGGCTGCTGACGGGCCACAACACAACCTGCCGAGAAGTGCCCAGAGCTCAAGGGAACAGTGCAATGTGATGCCAACCCTCTTTGCCACCCTTCCGCTCGCTCACTCACCAGGTTCGGTCATGTACAGCAGGCGCTCTGCGCTCTCCTGGGGGGCCTCCCTCCTGATCACTCGGATGGCGTGATCCACCACGAAAAGCTTTCGGATCTTTTCCCATTCGTCGGGCCATATCAGAGCTATACTGTGCCAAGAAGCAGAAACTGCTGTCTTCTCTCAAAGGCCAGCCACGGCCCCTCTGACCTCCAGACAACCCCCCAGAGACGGCCACGTCAGTCACGGGGAAGGGTCGCGGGGGGAGGGGGGAGGCCGAAGCCTTGTGTAAAGGCCGTTTGGGCAGTATGTGTGTCATACGCTGCTGGAGTCACAGTCACACACACACACACGGTGCCCTGAGCCGTTCGGCTCTGCTCCCAGGCTTCCCGCTAAAAGGGGCCGGAAGGAAGACACTCACAGTTTAGAGTCATCCTTGGTCATGGACGCAACGGTGAACATCAGCCCTCCGTGGGGGCAGAGCAGTTCCCGGTTTCCGACGGAAGAGACGGGGCTACATCGAGTGGGCCTCCTGGTGGAAGCCGAGAAAAGGGAATGGGGGAGCATGTTGCAGACTCCCTTTGGCTGGCAGAAGGGAGGTGGGGTTGCGTGCGTGTGAGTCCAGTGGAACAGAGGGGTGGGGGGTGAGAGGGAGAAAGGAGTGGGCCCATGAGAGAACTAAAGGATGCGGAGGGGATGGAGGAGCCGCTCCCACCAGGGCTGCCCTACATGCAAGGAAGGAGGGGGAGAGGGGGAGAAGGAGGAGGGGGAAGAGAGGGGGAAAAGGAGGGGGAGGAGGAGGAGAACTGTTGGGTCCTTGGTGGTCACTGAGCTTGGTTCCTTTCTTCAGGACATTTCATAACCCAAGTAGGGAACATCATCAGGGCTAGAAGGGAGTGGGGTTTGCCAAGGAGGAGGAGGAGGAGGAAGGAGGCTCACCTCACAAACTTCCGCCATTCCTCCACAAAGAACCTGGAGACCACGTAGAGCTCCCCCACCTCCTGGGGAAAGAGATTTCATCATTCAGACGCTCCCCGCCCTGAGGATCCGAAAGGGAGGCCCGGCACTCAACGAGGCTGCAGGAGAGCTTAAGCCTTTTGAGGGAGAGGAAGGGGGAGTGCAAAGCCAGAAGGACTCCAGGGAGATTCTGCCTCTGTCTCCTGCTCCCAAAGGACCACACAAACCTTTAGGTTGCACAGTATGTGTATGTGTGTACACACAACTCAGCAAATTCTGTTTAAAAACTGCTGAATTACAGGACTGGTGGAGACCCCTCAATGGTCATACCCGTCCTTCACTTAACTGGGCAGGCCCCTCCCCAGTGTTACATCTTGGCCAGAGCCTTGAGTTGCTCCCCCCCCCACATATCCCCCCCTCCGGTCTCCCCCACCTCAGGCCAACTGCTCAGGCAGGGCCGGTTCTTGTCCTGGAAGAGGTGAGGCAGGCTGCCCTTCTGCTCGCCGGCCATCATCTTGTGCAGAGCTTCATTCTCCTCCCCCTCCCGCTCCAGAATCTGCAGAAAGGCAAGGGCTGGTCACAGATCCCCTTCCTGGAGGGGGCGAGGGTCTGTTTTTAGGATGTGGGGAGGAGAGGTGGAGGCCCAGAGCCTTCCAGGAAAGTCCTACTTCAACCGGGCAAAGCAACAACAGCGGAAGGCACTGAAGCTGCAAACTTGCCATTTCCAAAGGCTGGAAGGAAACTGACACCAAGCCCCTCTAGGTCTCAAGCCATCCCCCACCCCCCAGGAAAACCACCCCCCTCTCCAAAATGCCTTCCTGGAGCGAGGCTTCAGTCCCGACTCCAGAGCCGGTCTCCATCTTGAGTGCAATGCAGAGGCCTCCTCACGTGGCTCCTCCGTGCTCAACTTTGCTCTGGGAGGGGGTCCCCCTTTTTCCTCCCTCCTTCCCTCCGAAGCACCCCCACACCTTGCACTGGGAGCAGGAGTCTCTGCTGCTGGGGAACTCTGGGGCGTTCCGGAAATAGCGCTGAAGCTTCTCCCAGGCATCCCTGCAGACCACGCGCCTCTCGTTCTCCAAGATGCAAAGGTTGCCTGCGGATGGAAGCGGCGGAGACGCTGTCCGGATGGTCGAGAGGCAGATACTGACCCCAGCGACTCCGGTCGCCCTTTGGCTTCTCTGCCAACACCACAAGGACCCCAGAGTAGGAGAGCTGCCCTGCCAGGGAAGTGCGCCCACACAGATCTCTCCCACAATAGCACTTATATACCGCTTCACAGAGCTTTTACAGCCCCCTCTAAGCGGTTTACAGACTCAACGTATATGGCCCCCAACAATCTGGGTCCTCATTTTACCGACCTCGGAAGGATGGAAGGCTGAGTCAACCTGCAGCTGGTCAGGATCGAACTGTTGGCATTGGGCAGAGTTAGCCTGCAATACTGCATTCTAACCACTGGGAGGGAGGGAAGGAAGGAAGGAAGATAGCAGTAGCATTTAGACTTATATACCGCTTCACAGGGCTTTTACAGCCCCCTCTAAGCGGCTAACAGAGTCAGCCTATTGCCCCCAACAATCGGGGTCCTCATTTTACCAACCTCGGAAGGATGGAAGGCTGAGTCAACCTTGAGCCTGGTGAGATTCGAACCGCCTGGCAGCTGGCACTCAGCCGAAGTAGCCTGCAGCACCGCACTCTAACCACTGCACCACCGCCGGCGCAGCTGGCACAAGACCCCTTCCTTCCGGGACCCCCTTCTCTGTCCCCATGGAGGACATTGGAACTGACCGCAAAATGGGATTGCTGGAAGGAGTGGTTTTGCCACGGGGGGGGGGGGGGGGGCAAAGGGAGGAGGAAAAGGTGGTGCCCGACCACCATCAAACATCCTTTTGGGATGCTGTCAATCAGACGCCCAAATTGCCAGCTTTCACCATGGAGGAATGGACAGAATGGATGTTGGGACGCTGTCGTGCCCACTCCCTCCTTCAGCAGCTGGCTCCTGCAAAGAGCCCCTCCTTCCCACTCCCAAACTTTCGCAGAGGGCTGCTTCCAAAAACCCCTCCTCCTCCCACCCGCCACCAAAATTGGGAGCCCCTTTCCTGGCCGCCCCCTCCCCTCCCGAGCAGAGGGTGCACCCAAAAAGGCCTCCGCTCGCTGCTGCTCCCGCAGCAAAAAAGGGAACATCTGGAGGAGACCCGTTGCCATCCAACTTCTTCCAGAGCTGTCGCTAAGGTTACGGGCCAATTACGAAGGAGGCAGCCGGCAATTAAGCCGATGGGGAACCTGCTTTGTTTCTCCTGCTCTGCAGCGGCACAAAAGGAGGGATTAGATCCTGAGAAACACCTACCTAAGCTCCCCGAGGATACGCTGGCAGGGGCGGCCAGAGGTGTGCGCTCGGGCTTGCACATGTGTACTGGCACGACACAACACACCTCGCGATGCCCCCAAATGGCCTCCTGGGCACATCACAACGAGCTCAACCCCCAGGCCAAAGAGTTTTTTTTTTCCCAGGAGGTCACTGGACTTTCTGGGTTTTTTTCTTCTTTTGAAGATGTTTTGCTTCTCTAGTCCAAGAAGCTTCTTCAGCTCTTGACTGGATGATGGGGAAGGGAAGGATTGATACTCCTTGCAGACCTAAATCTTGCGTATCAATCAATCCTTCCCTTCCCCACCATCATCCTGTCGGAGCTGAAGAAGCTTCTTGGAGGAGAAGCGAAACGACTTCAAAAGTAAAAAGTAAAAAAAATAAAATAAAATAAACCAGAAAGTCCAGTGGCCTCCTGAAAAAAATCAGCTTTGGGACAACCGTGACCTCTACAGATTTTCAAGCCAAGGGAAGCTCTACCTAGAAGGGCAACAGGAGAAGCTGTTTTTCAGCCCCAACACAGGAGCTTGCGAGCGAAGCTATCTTCCGTGCTTTGCCTGCTTTTCTAATTGCTGCTCCCTCTGACTATCAGCTGTGCTTTTGAAGCTGCTTTTCAGCCCCAACACGAGCAAAGCGATCTTCCGTGCTCTGCCTGCTTTTCTAATTGCTGCTCTGACGATCAGCTGTGCTTTTGAAGCTGCTTTTCAGCCCCAACGCAAGCAAAGCGATCTTCCGTGCTCTGCCTGCTTTTCTAATTGCTGCTCCCTCCGATGATCAGCTGTGCTTTTGAAGCTGCTTTTCAGCCCCAATGCGAGCAAAGCGATCTTCCGTGCTCTGCCTGCTTTTCTAATTGCTGCTCCCTCCGACGATCAGCTGTGCTTTAGAAGCTGCTTTTCAGCCCCAACCAGCTGCAACCTCAAAACCAGCGAGCGAACTAATGTACTGAGGCTGACCAGGCTAAGGACGCTAGCCAGATGAATACCTGGTAGGCAGATTTTTTCCCCCCTATTTTCCTCCCCCAAAGCTAAGATGTGTCTTATACTCCAAAAAATACAGTAGCCAACTATCCACCCAGCTCTCCGCTCTGGTCTTCTCCCTCCGGGGATGCACTAACCCTGCTTGTGTTCAGTGATTGCCCGAGGCCACTTTCTTGGCAACTGCAAAGACAGGAAGCTTCCCCCCCACCTCCTCACTGGAGTCCACCATCCTAGGGGCCGCAGTCTGGGGGCGTAATTTCAAGCGGGAGGGGGGGGCGGAGAAACACCTTGGGGTATGATCCCTGCCAGGGCCATCTCCAACCACTCTCCAGTTCAGCTGAGAGTGGAATTAGGAGAGCCTGGCGGGAGGTGTGTACCCCCACCACAGGCCACTGGTCTGACCTAGGCTTCCCCAAATCACAAAGCAGACTCCTTGTCCCGAACAAAAATCCCTTTTTATTAAGTTACTGTGAATTCTAGTTATTCACATCCAGCAAAATCTTTCAAAGGAGAATTTAGTCACAGACATTATCTGGCTTGGAGAACTGCCAGGCTGATATCTTCAAAACTTGGCAAGGAGTCTGAGAGTCACGAACCAATTAAGCGAACTAATTGTCTCCTGCAAACTCCCCTCCCCTTTCGCTCCTCTTTTATTCCCTCTGGGAGGGACCCTTCATCGTCCACCTGTGGCCTTACTCCTGAGTCGACCCTTGTTCTTTAGCAGTTCCCTTCGTCTGGCAACTCTGCGCATGCACACACTGGGACAAGCTCCAGCTGTTCTTCTTCCCCACTGATGACTGATTCCAAAGGCAGCTGATAACTGACATACGGCTCTGGCCCCCTCTCTACCTCCGACGCAGAGCCCTCATCCGAGCCTTCCCCAGCCTCCTGGATTGGCCCATGTTCCTCCCCAACCTCCTCACTGTCTGAGTCTGCTGGCAGCTGGCAGGCCACAACAGCCACAGCTGCAAATGTTTTTCCAGTCAAGGTGAGCAAGCTCCCTTGGGACTCCTGTGTCAGCCTGACCAGAAGAACCAAGGACTCTCTCGACGCTTCCTGGGTTTGAAAGACGACAAACGGCTGGATTCCCACCACGCGCCCAACCAGGCTTGGAAGGGAGACTAGAAACAAGTAATTCCTTGGAAAGCCAGTTGCAGAAACTGGCTCCTCCCGTGGGAGGGAATTGCCTTAAGCTGCTAGAACCGAGTGAAGGTCTGTCCTTGCCCCCCCTCCCCCGCTCACCGTGGGGGCACACAATGTCCTCGTTGAACTTCAGCTCTTCTTCTTCTCGTTTCTCTGAACTGGACTCCTCTGTGGAGGAGAAAAAGCAATGGGGGAGGGGACTCAAGTCAGAGACCCTCTTGCAATCTGGTAGAAGGGACGAGATCATCTCCTGCCTTTGCCTTCTTCTCCCCTTCCTTCCTTCCCTTCTTTCTTGTCCGTCCTTCCTTCCTTCCCTTTCATATCCTCCTCTCCCTTCCTCCCATTCTTTGTCCACCCCTTCCCTTCCTTCCTTTCCTTTCTTGTCCTTCCCTTCCCTCTTCCCATTCTTATCCTCCCTTCCTCCCATTCTTTGTCCTCCCTTTTCTTGTCCTCTCCTCTCCACTCCTCTCCTCTGCTTCCTTCCTTCCCTTCTTTCTTGTCCTCTCCTTTCCTTCCTTGCTCCCGCTCTTCCTCTGAAAGCAGAGGAAAACGGTCAGTCAAATCGGCAGGATCAGGGTTGAGGCTGAATCCCTGAGCCATCATGAAAACCTTTCGAGGCTGAAAAATGGGGGCTGGCCCAGGGAAAACCAACCCTGCGGGCCGTATGGAGAGGCCAGGCCTGCCTTGACTAAGAGGGGTGGGTGGTGTGGTGGTGAGGAGGGAGCTACCTCTCTCCTTAGCGTCGCCATTCATCTTGCCGTTGCTCTGCTCGGTATCCTCATCCGAGTCATCCAGCTGCTCCAGGGCCAGCTGGCGCCAGCTCCGCAGGGAGGACTTCCCTACCCAAAAACCGTCGGTCCTGCAGGGCAAGAAGGGGGGGAGGGCAATTCACAGCCCAGAAGAGGCAGGGAGGGAGTAGCAGAATTTGGGAATCCCACCTCTTGCCCACCCACCCACCCCCAAATCCCCCCTCTGCCCGTTGGGAGCCGCTCACCCCTTGACCGCTACTTTGAGGAGGTTACAGACGGTTTTATAGTCCTCGCTTAGCCGGCTCTTCAGCCGCAGGACCCGGCACCTCTCCACCACGCAGTCCTTGCAGAGGGCTTTCACTGAGGAAGAGGAAGGAGGCCGGGAAGCTGAAAGGCAGCGGCAGGGCCCCCTCCTCGGCCGTTTGGCAAGGGGGAGGGCAGTCTCTGCCATCCCGCTGCCCAGCCTGTGGAGGAGACCCAGCAGGGAACTCCCACCCACGGAGGGAGGGAGGGAGGGAGTAAGGAAGGCGAAAGGCAATCTCCCTGAGCTCTCGTGGGTGGGCGCCGCTTTTGCCAAGGGGGATTCCTCGGGTCGCACCTCGCCTCTCCAGAGGCAGCTCCGAGAAAACGTGCTGGGGAAGGTGCGAGGGGAGAAGGGAGGAAACTGACAAACGTGGCAACACACCAGTGAGGTGCAATGCCAACTTTGCAACAGTGTGAGAGATCACACCTCCTGCGGGGCTGGAAGGCTCTCTCCCCCTTCTCTGCAAAAGCATAAGCGGCTCCATCTGCCTGGTATTCCTCTGCCTTTCCCTTCCTTGCTCCTTTCCCCCCAAAGCAGAAGGGATCACACCAAGGAGGCGGTGGTGGCGGCCAGGGCCAAAGCCGGCCTCGTCCAGGGAGAGCACCCCCCTCCCCACCTGTCAGCCTGGGTCCTCCCCCGTATCTCATATAGAAGTACTCGGCCACGTCCTCCGAGACCCGCTTGACGGTGGAGATCTTATCCGGGTGCAGCTTGCCGTGGGAACACAAGCAGGCCGTGTTGTCGATGGCCTTGGGGGGCGTTGATTCGTCCAACCACTGCTGGAGCCATTCCAGGGAGACAAAGTCGTAGGGGCAGCCTGAGGGGGGTGGGGAGAGAGAGGGGGGCGCAGAGGGCCAGAGCATCAGCACCCCCAGTTCCTCCGCCTCTCCTCCTCCTCCAACACCCCGACCGCGACGCGCGTGCAGAGTTAAGATCGTGCATCTTCTCCCCCCTGCCCTTCAAACCATCGATCAACCCCATCCCCCCCTCTTTTCTTGCTATGCAACAGCCGGTCAGCTTTTGTCATGTTCCTGCTTCTGCCCTGTATTTGTGTGTGTGTGTGGGGGGGAGGGCAGCAACTCAGACCGAGGGCTCCGGCCCCTCCTTCCCCACCAGCCGAGGTCCATGGGGCAACAGGAGAGCCTCTGCCCAGTGCCCCCTCTTGCGCCAATCTCCCTTGCCCTGCTGGCCGAGTTTGGATGATGCCCGCCAAAGCGAGGGGACATCCTAAAGCATTCCTGCCAAGTAAATACGGACGTTCACCCGCCCCCCGCCCCCCAGGGAGTAGTCCATGCTGGGTTGGTCTCTTGGGAGAGGGTAGGGGGGGAGTACCTAGAGTCGTATGTAAGGAAGCTTTCAAACCCGGGAACGGATGACGCCAGAGCTGCCCCCTCCCCTCCCCTCCTGCCTGGCCCAGAGCCGCCCTACAGAAAGAGACACGTAATTGGAAGGTCTTACAGACCAGCTTTGGCAGGCAACTTCTGGTAGAGCTCCTTCACCTCTTCGTGCTTGACCTTGCCCCGCGCCACGCTCTGCTTCCGCATCTCGGCCATTTCGTGGCACCACTCCTCAAACCTGCTGTTGTCCTCTTCCACCAGCTCCTGCAGGAAAGCTAAGACGGGGAGAAGCCGAGGAGAGGGAGGGCAGGTGGAGCCCCGCCAAGCCCAAAGACGAGGAAGCCTCGCCCTCCTCCCTGCCCCAGGGAGCTGCCTACACACAAGCTCTTCCTTCCCCTCAGGGAGGGGCTGGTAGAAGGCGCTTCTTCCCCCCCCAAAAAATCCCAGCACATCCCGATTCTGAATTTTGAATCAGGCAGCCGAAGTTGCGGCTTCTAACCCGTGTGCGCTCCTGGGACAGGAGAATGTTTGGATGTCCTTATACACTGACGCGCACGCGTGGTTGACAGGTGGGAGGAAAGGCCGAGAGCGGGACACGCAGAAGCCTCACCTGGGAGTTCAACAGCCAGGGACTTCTCCCGCGACTGCAACCTATACACCAACATATAGGCGTTTCGGGAGCGGTAAATCCCCTTCCCGCACTTGGGCCTTCGAGACTGAGATTTAGAGGGTTCTGGAGGGAGAGTGGAGTGGGGGGGAGACAGAAGGCAAAGGAAGCAAGTGCTAGGGAGCTTTGTTCTCCTGCCCCACTTCTCTTCCCCCCCGCCCCCCCGAGACACTCTCGGGCAGGTCCAAGTTGTAGCACGCCGAGGAGACGGGCCTGGCGCCGACCCGTAGGCCACCCGAGTTCAGTTCAAGAAGGTGGCGGCTGCTCATTTACCCAAGTCCTCTTCCGCTCCCAGCTGCAGCTTCTTGCCTTCCATCTTCTCGATCTCTTCATCATTAAATCGGTACCACTCCCCGGTTTGGGGATCCTTCACGTGGGCGATGTAGTGGCCCGAGTAGGCGCTGACCCCCCGATGGATGAGGATCGCGCTGAGCTCGTAGACGAAGACGCTGCCTGAAATGACGGCAGGCAGGCAAGCATTCAAGGCTCAGGGAACGGCCAGCCTTTCCCCTCCCCACCCCCCCATCCTTGTTCTTCCACAGCCATGGACAGCAGCAGCAAGCCCACCCACCCCCTCCTCCCCATAACACTCTAGGCTTCCAGCTGCGCACAGAAGGTGGGAAAAGGGCCCTGACCCACAATTCAGGGGACCCCAAACGGAAGGAAAGACGCCCACCCCCAGCTCTGCCTACCTTTGTCTTCCATGAAGGGTCCCAGGTCCAGCAGCTCGGAGAACTCAATGTAAGCATTCAGCTTCTTCTTATGCCCCGTTTGCCTAAAGAGGATTGCTCTCATTCACCCCTTTCTGCCTGGCAGTGCCAACATAAGGTAACAGCGGCAACAGCAGAGCACAGTGGCCCTTTCCATATCAAGAGTGTGGGGGGTGGGTGAGTGGGGGTTGCTGGCCGAATCACCAGGAGATTCCCGCTGGTGTCGGTGTCCCTCAGGGACAGAAGCCGTCTGGGTGACTTTGGTCCCTTTGTGTCAAGGCGGACTGGAACGTTCACCTATATTCCTCTTCTCTCGCAGCTTGACAAAGAATGGTGTGTGTGTGTGTGTGTGTGTATTGGAATGCAAGGGTGGGGGGAATGGTCTTCCAAGCATCGTGGGTTCTTGTGCTCCCCCCACCCCCCAAGGAAACCAAGAGATGTCGAAGCGTGGCAGGCTGGTTCCCACAACAAAATGAACAGAAGTGATTTGGTGGACGTAATGGACTCTGTGTGGGGAAAGGGAGAATGAACTATGCGTGCGTTTGTGCGGGGAATCCCAGAGCCGGTTTTGCTTCTTCTGTGCCAACGCCGATTTATTTAAGTTTAATACTCTTGGAAAAAATAATGTCCCAGCAGTTTCGTTTTTCTGGACAGTTTCGTTTTTCTGGACAGTTGACATTAAACCGATCTCTCTCTCTCTCTCTCTCAGCCCAACCCTCTTCGTAGGAACAGGAGCAGAGGGTCGGACTAGGAGCCCTCCAAGGTCCTTTCCAACTCTGTTATTTTAAATTCTAAATAGATCACCTTGAGTTGCTCAGAAGTAGGACACAATAAGACAAATGTAAGCTGAGCAGCTGCCTGTGTGTGTATATGTGTGTGTGTGTGTGTTGTCCTGAAGATACTTCATGCCCAGCCTGTTCCTTTCAAGCCTCGCCAGGCAGCCCACTTTCAGACGGGGATGGGATCCCGCTGTAAAACGAAGGCTTTTGAGCGAGTGCGAGAGGCAGCTCACCTATCAAACACGAAGCGCATGAGCTGGAGGTTAAGGGTGCAAGGAAGGCTGAGCAGACGTATCCTCCTGGTGGCGTTCTGTTTGCTCTGGCAGGACTCGCAGAAGTAACGATTGTCCCCCTCCAGCTTCTCCTCCTGCCAGGAAAAAAAAAAAAAGAAAGAAAGAAAAAGAACAAAACTGGTTGCAGGCTTGAATGAGGCCTCCTGACCTGCTTGGCAGCAGGACCCCAAAGTCAACAACTCGCACCAACCAAGCTCAGGGGCGAGACCCCTCCCCCCCCCCCCAGGTCCCTAGTGTTGTGGCCCGCGGAGCTGGCAGCAGAGTCCGACAGTGAGGAGGTTGGGGAGGAACATGGGCCAGCCCTGGGGGCTGGGGAAAGCTTGGGCAAGGGCTCTGCGTCGGAGGCAGAGAGGGAGATAGACAGCAGTCAGGCAGAAGAACAGCTTGAGCCCGTTCCCAGTGTGCGCATGCACAGAGCTGCCAGAAGATAAGAACTCAGAAAGCAGGGTCGACTTGGGAGTAAAGCCACACCTTGGAAGTGATTGGCCCCTCCCACAGGAAACAAGAGAGGAGTGAATGGGGAGGGGGCTTTTGCAGGAAACCATTCGTTCGGTCGGTCGTTTCAAGAGTGGAAAGTTCTGTTCGTGCCAAGTTTTGCCTTACTCTGCGGTTGGAAACTAAGTTATCTGGCAGCTTTCCCAGCGAGATAAGGTTTGTGTTGATAAATATGCCTCTGAAAGACTGTTTGCACAGCCGTGCTGACTGTGAATGAACATAATTCACAGTCGTGTAAATCAAGGGGTTGATTTACCCTTTCAAAGGGACTAAGACTCTGCTTCTTGCTACTTAAGGAAGCCTCGGTCAGAACACCTAGACTGCTCTCAAAGCCAGTGCTTGGCCCTTCCCCCCCTCATGGACGGGGTACCTTCAGGAATTCCGTGATGCAGTCCGACAGCTGCTTGTGGCCCTGGATGTTTAATTCAAGCTCATAAAACTTGGAGATAAGTTTGGACTCTCGGCCGCACTGGTTGCAACTGGAGAGCAAAGCAGAGAAAGCCGTGAGCGCCCGCAGGCCCGTCATCCGAAGCAGGACAAGGAAGCGATGAAGCAACCGTGCGAGGAAAAGCCCTTACACTGTAACGTAGGCGTACTCTCCGCAAAACTGCTTCTGGACGATGTCGCGCACGTCCGGGTTTTTCTGAGAAGACAGTGTGTCCTCCAGCAGGGACATGAACAGCTTGGAAAACTCCTGAGCATCCTAGGAGAACAGTGGAATGGGCAGGAGGTGAGTTCAAGGAAATAGGGCGGGGGTACCCAGCATAGAAATAGAATAGAATAAACAGAGTTGGAAGGGACCTTGGAGGTCTTCTAGTCCAACCCCCTGCTTAGGCAGGAAACCCTACGCTATTTCAGACAAATGGTTATCCCACATCATCTTAAAAAACTTCCAGTGTTGGAGCATTCACAACTTCTGGAGGCAAGTTGTTCCACGGATGAATTGTTCTCGCTGTCAGGAAATTTCTCCTTAGTTCTAAGTTGCTTCTCTCCTTGATGAGTTTCCACCCATTGCTTCTTATCCTACCCTTGTGCTTTGGAGAATAGCTTGACTCCCTCTTCTTTGGGGCAGCCCTTGAGATATCGGGACACTGCTATCATGTCTCCCCTAGTCCTTCTTTTCATCAGACTAGACATACCCAGTTCCAGCAACTGTTCTTCGTATCTTTTAGCCTCCAGTCCAGTGGTGAGTAGCAAATTTTTTTTACTACCGGTTCTGTGGGTGTGGCTTGATGGGCATGGCATGGCTTAGTGGGCGTGGCAGGGGAAGCATACTGTAAAATCTCCATTCCCTCCCCAATCCAGGGTAAGGTTACTGCAAAACCCCCGTTTCCTCCCGATCAGCTGGGACTTGGGAGGCAGAGAATAGATGCTGGCGGGGCCAGTCAGAATTTTTACTACCGGTTCTCCAAACGACTCAAAATTTCCGCTACCTGTTCTCCAGAACTGGTCAGAACCTGCTGAAACCCCACCTCTGCTGATTAGTCCCCTAATCATCTTGGTTGCTCTTCTCTGCACTCTTTCTAGAGTCTCAACCTTTTTTACATCGTGACGACCCAGAGGCACAAACATTTCCTTTTAATCCCATTAAGGGAGCTATTGTCAGAAAATCCTCCGAAAGAGGCAACCTCCTCCAACGGGATTTTTCAGCCGAGTACGCCAAGCAAAACGAGAAGGGCTTATTATTTTTTAAATGTGTCATTCCGAGAGACAACAAAGCAAAAGAGAGAAGCTGACTTGGGTGCCTCGAACCTTACCTGTTGCTGACCTGTGTCCAAGCCAAGTGCTTTCACAAATCCCGATGGGTCAATGTATCGCCTTTTGCTGTTTTGGAGCAAGGCAAACAAGTACTGGAGGTGCTCGCAAATGGTCTGCGGTTCGTAATCTGTCAGGGGATAAAAAGCTTGATTAAAACGCAGGATGTGTTGTGGTCCGCCAGCCGCCTGCGCAGCCGGCAGCCGAGTCAGATAGTGAGGAGGATGGGAGGACCATGAGCCTGTCCTGGAGTCTGGGGAAGGCCTGGATGAGGGCTCTGCGTCGGAGACAGAGATCGGGCCAGGGCCATTTGGAACTGATGTGTGGATTCCAGAGCCCCCAGAGTCAGACAGCAGAGAGGCAGAGGAACAGAAGGAGCCTGTTCCTAGTGCACACATGCACAGAGCTGCCAAAAGGCAAGAGCAGCTAAAGCAAAAGGGACGACTCAGGAGTAAGGCCAGGAGATGATTGGCCTTAAAAGCACTTAAAGATGATTCTCCAGATCTGGACAAATGGAACAGGAATATGAAACTCACTTTGGCAACTCCCTACAAGGAAAATATTTATAAAACGATTTATCGTTGGCACATCCCCCCCGACAAGAATTCGGGAGCTTCTCCGGCATGTTGGAAGTGTGGGAACAGTAATGGGACATACTACCACCAATGGTGGACCTGCCCTAAAGCAGGCAAATATTGGTCTAAGGTCCGGAACTGGATAATGGAAATTACAAGTTATAATATAGAGCTGAAACCAGAAGTTTTCTTATTGGGAATGAAACCAGATAAAATAAGTAAGGAAAAATGGTACCTGATCCCCCACATTATTACTGCAGTTAGGATATTATATGCGCAAGAGTGGAAAAATGAATTAACACCCACAGAGAATAAACTGATTTGGATAATTTCAGAAGGCGCAGAGGCCGATCGGTTAACGAAATTACTTAGGAACCAAAAAGACTCTGATTATTTCGAATGTTGGAACCTATAGTATATTTGGGTGAAAGAAGAGAGAGGGGAATGAAATGGATCTTATCAGTGATTTAAATTGTTTAGGCGCACATTTGTGTACGTTCGTTGCAATAACTTTGTACGTATATATGTAAAGAATTGTTTTTTAAAAAAATGGAAATAAGCTTGTTTTTTTTTTTAAAAAAACCCAAAGGTGATTGTCAGGTTTCGAGGTCGTCTCAAATAAACTGCATTTCAAACAAGGTATCTGATGAAAAAACTCTCATTTATTAAGCACGACATTCCGACTCATCGTAGCCAACACTGACTTCCTGGCGCGAACCCCTCCCTTCCTGTCTCCACTCCTCTGGTCTCATTGGCCATCTTCCAAATCACTCTTTCCCTAATCTACCGCTCCAGCTCAAAGGAATTTCCCCCCTCCCATCCCATCTCCTAGGGGATATTATCTCCAGGGAAAATAAGTAGGTGAAAAGTCAAAACGTCTCTTTCCAGATGCCCTTCTTCTCCTTCTTATGAATGCAGCTTGGAGTGCTGACAGTGATCACATGAGACACACATACACCCCGAGACACTGCAACGGTCGTATGAACTAATTGCCAAGTGTCAGAATTTGGATCATGTGACTGCGGGGATGCTGCAAGGGTGTTAAGTGTAGAAAATGGTCATAAGTCACTTTTTTCAGTACCATTGGAACTTTGAACGGCCGCTAAATGAACTTTGGTAAGTTGAGGAGTAACGTGTTTCCCTGAAAATAAGACCCAACCGGAAAATAAGCCCTTGCATGATTTTTTAGGGTGCTTGTAACATAAGCCCTACCCTCCAAAATAAGCTCCAGTTAAAATCATCAGCTTAAGGAAAAGGTTCCCCTCGCACATATGTGCTAGTTTTTCCTGACTCTAGGGGGCGCTGTTCATCTCCATTTCAAAGCCAAAGAGCCAGCACTGTCCGAAGACGTCTCCGTGGTCATGTGGCCGGCATGACTCAACGCCAAAGGCGCACGGAACGCTGTTCCCTTCCCACCAAAGGTGGTCCCTATTTTTTCTACTTGCATTTTTTTTGGTTTGTAACACCTATGTAACACCTCTCCTACGCGAGCTGCACTGGCTCCCGGTGGTCTTCCGGGTGCGATTCAAGATGTTAGTCATCATCTTTAAAGCGCTCCATGGCTTAGGACCTGGGTACGTACAAGACCGTCTTTTGCCACCAATAGTCTCCCACCGACCAGTTCGTTCTCACAGGGAGGGACTACTCAGGG
Organism: Masticophis lateralis; assembly: GCA_030761175.1. Lineage (NCBI taxonomy): Eukaryota > Metazoa > Chordata > Lepidosauria > Squamata > Colubridae > Masticophis > Masticophis lateralis. The sequence continues at coordinate 8,253,561 of JAUDYJ010000016.1, forward strand.
TACCGTCAGTCAAATTATGCCGACTGGCGACTCCCAGGGGGAAGGCCTTCTCTGTGAGGGCTCCAACCCTTTGGAATGAACTGTCCTGAGATACGAAATATCCCTGATCTCCGTGCTTTCCGCTGTGCCCTCAAACCCTGATGTTCCAACAGGCGGGGCTAAACATGTAAACATGTGAATGATTTTAAAACGTTATCTAATTTTGGGTCAAACTAAGTTATAATTTTAATTAGCAAGTTTACGATGTTTGTGTATCTATATTTTCTCTTGACTGTACACCGCCTTGAGTCCTACGGGAGAAAGGCGGTATAGAAATATAATAATAAATAAATAAATAAATATTTTTTTTTAACATGCTTTCGAACTGTTAGGTTGGCAGAAGCTGGGACAAGGAACGGGAGCTCGCCCTGCTACGCGGCACTAGGGTTTCGAACCGCTGAACTGCCGACCTTTCGATCGACAAGCTCAGCGCCCTAGCCATTGAGCCACCGCGTCCCCTAAGATCGTCAGCTTAGTACCATATTTTCCTGAAAGTAAGACCTAATCGGAAAATAAACCCTAATGTGTCATTCGAAGCAAGACCCGGTTTTATTTTCAGGGAAACACGGTCTTATTTTTTGGGAAACACGGTATCTGTACAAAGTAGGGGGACAGTGATGATATTTAGGCCCGGCCAACCGTTTGGGGTTCAAAACAGATGAATCTTAGAAAACTGCCTGCTTCTAACCGAGCAAGGATGCTTCCAAAATACCTTTCTTTTCCGCTGTGACATATTCAGGGCGGGCAACTGGACACAGATATAGCGCCTGCCGCAGCTCCAGATTTAGGAACCACATCTGGAGGAAAGTGTTGACGTAGCAAGTGGCCCCCAGGTTGGTGAGGCCTACAAATGCATTCTGGCGGGGAAGGAGAAGTGAAACAAGAGATCGTCAGAGGTGAGGTCAGCCGAAAAGCAGAGCGGCTCGAGGGTAGCCAATTTTAGCGAGGTCTGTTTCTCTTTCGACAATAGTGGAATTAGTTCCTCCAGCAAGGAGAGCTGGCGCACGACGCTCTGAGCAGTTTTAGAGAACATCGAGGCATTGTTAAAAATACTTTGGATTTCGTAATCGCAATTCAATGGGTCTATTCTTCCGTTATCTAAGCATAGGACAAGTTCCACTTTGAAAGGCTTTTCTATCTTGCGGTCCTTAAAATGTTGTGCTTTAAAAAAAAAAAAAAAAACCCCCACACACAGAAAAAACATTCTGGTTTTTCTTTGAAGACGTTTCCCTTCTCATCTGAGCTTCTTCAGCTCTGACTGGATGGCGGGGAAGGGAAGCTTCTTGGATGAGAAGCAAAAGGCCTTCCAAGAAAAACCAGGACGTCATCCAGGTCAACCATGACCTGGATGACTGAGAATCTTCACAGACATGCAGAAAAACATACCCAAATTAAGTATGTTTGGGGGGGGGGGGGGAAATCCAAACATGCCCATTTAACTTGCACCGGCTCAGAAATGGCTTCCCATCATGAGAGAAACCAAACTCGCATTTCACAGCTTTGAAGATTACATAAGAAAAGACCCAGCTGAATGGAATTTTGTGTCCTCACCGACACCTTGCCCCCAGAGGCTCCCTCCTTGCGATACCAAATTGCCTCCCAGGCCCAACTTGGCTTCTTCACAGCCAACCAACCTCCGTCGATCTCGGGAACGGAGGCAATTTCAGCCTCGCCAATGCTGGGCGGCAGATTTAAAGCACCAACTGCAAAGAGAGGAGGTGCCTTGGGGGGAGAGGGGGGAAACAATCCTTCTCGATCAGGCCAGAAAACCACAGACGTACCTTTTTCCGCCTCTCAAAGTTGGGATCGTCGATGTTGTGAAAGGTGTTTTCGTCGATCTCCCCCAGCCAAATGTGCTCTCCGATCCCCACCAGGCAGTTGGGGTTCCCTCTGCAGTTTCTCCTGCAGAAACAAAGCCACAGGTTGGGTTATTTTCCCACCCGACGCCATTTTCCAGGAACGGTTCAGATTGCCCGTTTGTTAGCATCCCCCTCCTGGTTCCAAAATCTCTTTATTTCTGGGAGGAAAAGAAAGCGGGGCCCCTCACAGCTGGAGGATGGAGGATTCTGAAAAGAGCTTTGAGTGGTGCCCTTTGGGGACAGCCATATTGTTATTAACAGGGTAGCTAAAAGATACCCTGTTTTCCCCAAAATAAGACATCCCCTGATAATAAGCCCAATTGGGCTTTTGAGCACATTGCAATAAGGCCAAGCGCTTATTTCAGGGTTCAAAAAAATATAAGACAGGGTTTTATTTTCGGGGAAACACGGTAGATATCCAAGGAGGCAGGAGGAAAATCTGGGGGAAAAGCGAGGGTGGAGACGGCCTCTGAAAATTATCATCGTTATCTATTAACTTAATATAGATGGGATGCAGTGGCTCAGTGGCTGAACTTGTCTTCGGACAGCGCTGGCTCTTCAGCTTTGAAACGGAGATGAGCTCCGCCCCCTAGAGTCGGGAACGACTAGCACATATGTGTGAGGGGAACCTTTTTACCTAATGTAGATGCCCACTTTAGTGGACTTGGTGGGGGGGGGGGATTTATAAAATTTTAGGAAGAACTTCTAAATTTAAGATTTAAATTTAAAAATTTAAATCTTCAAGAGTAGAGGCCATCTTGCAATTACTGCCCTCCTTAATTCAACAGTATTTATTTTGCAAGATCCTTATTGTGGCTGTCTCTGCTGTCAAGGCACCAACACCAATATAAAAAAAAACCAAAGACGATAAAGCACTGATAAAAATAATATAACAACTAGTGTTTGAAAAGAGATAAAAATACTCCTACTCCCACATAACCTGAAATTAGCAAAATAACAAAAGCTGAAGGGCAGAAATGTAGACTAGGGTTCTTTTTATGTAGGTTTTTTTTTTTTTGGTTTCGACAGCAAGAACAATAGTTGAGGGAGCCGATAACGGAAGCAAGCAAAGCTTGTCATTAGCTCCTACAGCTAGCAAAAAGCAGGTGTCCTTGCAAACAATAACTGTGCTAAGGTAATTTATCCTTTATTAAAGATGTTTCCTTATGCTTCCCCTGCAGCTGCTAATCGATTGTGCAAAGCTATTTACGAAGGAAAATATTTAATCAGTAAAGTAAAAAGCAATCATGGTGTTTTCCACCCAACGGGCAAATAATCATAAAATAACGTATTACAGCTATGCTAACCCATAAAGGGAGAGAAAAAACACCCTCTTCCATGATTGACAAAACTTAATTGGCATCAAACAAGACGCCACTCCCTGGGAAGGGAGGAAAAGGAAAGAGGGAAAAGGGAAAAGAAGGATTGTTGTAAAACACAGGGAGATGAAATTACCTAATATAGATAGAAGAGCAACCCTGAATATAATTAAATTGTTTAGGATGAAGATTGTTATCAGTATGAAAGTTAAAAGAAAATATGTTAATTAAAATGTCTTATTTTAATGCTTCAGGGTGTATGTATGTATGTATGTATGTTTGTATGTATGTATGTATTTCTCTTTAGCCAGGTTCTTCCTACATAAACCAAGATTTTTATGCAGACCTAGTTCAGTGCAATCACAAGGGCTGCATAAAAATCTTGGTTTACATAGGAAGAACCTGGCTAAAGAGAAATACACATAAAGCCTACGAAAAGGAAAGAAAACATATATATATATAAATTTTTTATTTTCGTAGGTCTTTATGTGTATCATTCTTTAGGCCAGGCTTTTCCTTCGTAAATCAAGTTGTTTCACAGCCATAGTTCAGTGAAATCTCATTCACTAGTTTCTAAGCCAGTGATGGCTAACCCTTTTGCCATCATGTGCCAAAAACGGGGGTCGCGTGGGGGGTCATGAGTTCATGTGCCCACATCCATAATTCAATGCGCCCCGCTCTCCCGCGTATGCACATGTGACCCCCCCCATACTTCCCCCTGCTTTTGGCAGGTGATGGCATGGTGGGTCAGTTTTTCCCCCTCCCCAGGCTCCAGAGTCTTTCTAGGAGCCTGGGGAGGACAAAAACAACCTTCCCCATCCCCCCAGAGGCCGGAAACAGCCAGTTTCCCGACTTCCGGTGGGACCGGAAGGCCTGAAAATCAGTTGGCCAGTGCATGCATGTGCACTGGAGCTGAGGTAGGGCAACACTCGCGTGCTCACCAATATGGCTCCGCATGCCACCTGTGGCACCCGTGCCATAGGTTCGCCATTGCGGTTCTAGGCTTTCTCAGACATCGAAGCAGCATTTTGCTGTCTGTTTGGAGACTTAGGACTTATTCTCTCCTAAGTCTCCAAACAGACAGCAAAATGCTGCTTCGCTGTCTGAGAAAGCCTAGAAACTAGTGAATGAGATTTCACTGAACTATGGCTGTGAAACATCTTGATTTACAAAGGAAAAACCTGGCCTAAAGATAGATAGATAGATAGATAGATAGATAGATAGATAGATAGATAGATAGATAGATAGACAGACAGACAGACACAGACAGAGAGAGAGAGAGAGAGAGAGAGAGAGAGAGAGAGAGAGAGAGAGAGAGGGAGAGAGATAAATAGATAGATAGATGTAGGTCTTTTATTATTCGGGTCTTCTCCCGGGTAAAATTGGAAGTGTCTTGGCGACGTTTCGACGAAGTCTCATTCGTCATGTTCAGGCTGGTTTTCTCGGCTTCGTGCTTCCTCAATTTTACGTGGGAGAAGACCCGAATAACCAAAGACCTACATACAAACACCCGCGAAAACCTCAGAAAACATATATATATATATATATATATATATATATATATATATATATATATATATATATATATATATATGTATGTATATATATATATATATATATATATATGTATGTATATGTATATATATATATATATATATGATTAATTATGTATAAGAAAATGTACATTTTATATTATGTGTATAAAAAAAACTGCAAAAACTTTTCTAAAAAAAAGATAAGAATTTGTACATTTAAGATATGTTTATGGGGTGTCGGGGGGGGGAGATGCCACCCTGGCTTCTAACCGGGTGAACAGACAACTTAGGACCTCAAACTACACCTGGGCAGTGTTTCGTGTGCCGATGAAGGTGCGGTACAGTTGGGATTATTTGTGTTTTATTTGTATTTTATTTTTTTTAAAAAAGGAAGCTGCCCTATCTTGCTGTAAGAACTAGCCCTGTACTAGGCCAGGGGTCTGCAACTTTAAACACTCAAAGAGCCATTTGGACCCGTTTCCCAGAGAAAAGAAAACAACCGGGAGCCCCAAAACCCTTCCTGTGTCTGACTATTTCTTGAGCGGCCACAAAACTAGCCTATGTCGTTGAATTAAACGTTCTGTTTTCTTCTGAAACTTTTCTTTTCTTGGATTTATCCAAGGTTGGCCTCCTGGGGGTTGAAAAGCTCAATAAACTACATGCCGGCTGGTGTTGCACATTGGCAGTTGTGACGCCTATTTTGAGTGATAGGAAGCCGCAGCAGAGGGGTGAAAGAGCCACATGCAGCTCCAGAGCCGCAGGTTGCTGACTCCTGCGCTAGGCTCTGGATTGCAGGAGACCCCCCCCAAAACCCCAGTTAGACTCCCCCCTACCCCGAAATGGGAATTTCTGCAGAAGGCAGATCCATTGATCTCTCTCTCTCTTTTTTTCAAGCCAACCTCAGAGCTGTGAAGAGCAGCAGAAGGGAAAGGGCGCCACGAGGTGCTCCCAAGGGAAAGAAAGGCAAAACCTCCTCGATTTGCCATAGTCAAACTGAAAAAAAGGAAGCCCCCCACCCCACCCCACCCCGAGGTCCCATGCTAATAGGGAGAGCCTGGCAATCGTAACCCATGGGGCACAGCCAGCCCCTTGGCAGGATTTCGAGACCCGCGTTGGGGTCACGCCCAGAGAATGGCACCTGTCATGCCCCTCCCCACTTCCATTAGGCGGAGGCGGGGTTTCCAGGCTCCTTAACTCGAGGACTTGGTCCGGGCAGCAGAAAGGCCGCGCCCACCTGGGGCGTCGCCTCACCTGCAGGCCCCCCGCTGGCAGGGCTCCAACCCGATCCGGTAGGCCGCCTCGATGTGCTCCTGCGTCACGGCTTCGGGCGGCACCGTCTCCGTCCAGCGCCAGGCCGCTTTCTCCAACTGCAGCCGCGGAGCCATCCCGGGACCGGCCCGAGCGGGGAACAGGGCTTCCGGAGGGCGGTTCCGGAAGAGGAAAGAGAGACCGGGCGACCCCGGAAGCGGAACCGGCCTCCAAAAAAAAAAAAGAGGCCCCTTTTGGCGGCCTTTAGGCCACGCCTCCTGAGGGAGGGCGGGGGAGCGTGTGCGCGGGGCGACTCACTCTCTACCTGGCGCTCTCGGTTCTGACGTCATGCCAACGGCTGGGGGAGGGGGGGGAAGAGAGGGAGAAAGTTTGGAGGGGCGTGGCCCGCGACGTCCAATAGGGCGGCGCTCTCTCGGAAAGGCCCCGCCTCCTTCCCGTGTGTCTTTCTTTCTTCTCTTCACGGCGAAGATGGGGCGGGGGGATAGGGAGAGATTGGAGAAAGCCGTTGGACGAGCGGAGCATGCGCAAGCAAAGCTCGACCTTCTGAGGCGAAGTTCCCCACAATCCATTGCGCCTCCCCCTCAGTTTTGTCTCTTTTGAAGTAAATAAGAGGGTTTAATTTGTATAATCACCAAGTTGTTTTTTTTTTAATAAAAACCCCTAACAACCTAAATGGGGCGGGATTCAGGAGGGAAAATAATGAGGCGCTTTTGACCCTTTTAAGATGGCTGCCCTCTTGCTCTCGGGCGCGGCTGGTGCTGTTCTCAACGTCCCCCCTCCCCCACTCCGTTTCCCCGCGGGCCTTCAATCCACGTGTTTATTTCACATGCTAACGCGCCTCCACGGCGCCATTGTGGCAAAGAGCTACTAGATCACGACCTGGGAAGGGGATATACATTAAAGTCTCTCTATAGCCGGGAAAGACTACAACTCCCAGTAGCCCCTGGGCTCACACCGGAAGAGCCCCCCCTCTGGTCCGGAAGCTTGTCTGTGCAGGGGCGGGCCAGCTGAGCGCTTGACGCCTCTTGACAGCCTGGCGCGTTCTCGTAGCCGCGGACGAGCAAAACTTGGCGAGGAGAGGAGAGAAGTGAGAAAGAAGAAAAGGAGAGAGAAAGAAGAGAGAGATGACAGAAGAGACGAAAAAAGAGAGAAGGGAGGAGAGGAGTGAGAAGAGAGAAAGAAGAAGAGAGAGATGACGAGAAGAAAGGAGAGAGAAGAGAAAAAGAAGAGAAAGAAGAGATGACAGAAGAGAAGAAAGAAGTGAGGGGAGGAGAGGAGAGGAGAAAGAAGAGTGAAGAGAGAAAGGAGAGGACAGAAAAGACGAAAGAAGGGAGGGGAGGGGAGGAGAGAGAAAGAAGAAGAGAAAGGAGATGACAGAAGAGAGGAGGGGAGAGGAGAAGAGAAAGAAGAGAAGAGAGAGAGAAGAGATGACAAGAAAGAAGGGAGAGGAGAGGAGCAAAACTTGGCACGGAGAGAAAAGAGAAGAGAGATGACAGAAGACTAGTAAGGGGAGGAGTAGAGAGAAAGAAAAGGAGAGAAAGGAGATGACAGAAGAGAGGGGATAGGAGAAGAGTAAGAAGAGAAGAGAGAAAGAGGAGAGAGATGACAGCAGAAAGAAGGGAGAGGAGAGGAGCAAAACTTGGCATGGAGAGAAAAGAGAAGAGAAAGAAGAGAGAGATGACAAGACAAGAGGGGAGGAGAGGAGGAGAGAGAAAGAAGAGAGATGACAGAAGAGAGGGAGGGGAGAAGAGAGATGACAAGAGAAGAAAGAGGAGAGGAGAGAAGAGAAAGAAGAGGAGAGAGATGACAGAAGAAAGAAGGGAGAGGAGAGGAGCAAAACGTGGTGAGAAGAGAAAAGAGAAAAGAAGAGGAGAGAAATGACGGAAGAGAAGAAAGAAGGGAGAGGAGACCTGCTCAAGCAGAACCAGACAAGCTACGTCCTCTTGCCCCAGAAAAGGGGCTATAGCAGGGGGCGTTCCCGAAGGGACCACATTTGCAATAAAAGCATTTAATGAGCACTTTTCCTTTGAATCTTGAAAGATTAAATCAGGGCAACTGGACCAACGTCTATTAAAACAGATGGTTCGTTACCCATCCAAGTAGCTTCTTTAGTCCAAATGAGAATTTGGGTAATCATGGACTAGAGGACCGTTGGAAAGAAACAAATCTCATCATATAGAGTTGCAGGGGGGTTTCTCCCCAAAATGAAAAGCAACTTGAAAGCGAAGATACCATCCTCCAGGCCAAAAGTCCTCGATTTACAACAGTTCATTTAGTGACTGTTCGAAGTTACATCATCACTGGAAAAAAAATGACTTATGACTGTTTTTCACACTTTTAACGACCGTTACAACATCCCTGGGTGGTCACATGATTAAAATTCAGGTAGTTGGCAACTGACTCAGATTTATGACGGTTGCAGCCTCCTGGGGGTGGGGGGGTCACATGATCCCCTTTTGTGGCCTTCTGAACAAGCAAAATCAATGCGGGAAGCCAGATTCACTTCACAACCTTGATAATCATTTAACAACTGGAGCAAGAAAGGTTGTAAAATGGGGAAAAATTCACTGAACAACTGTCTCGCTTAGCAAAGTTAAGTCTTGGGCTCAATTGTGGTCGTAAATTGAGGACTACCTGTCTTAAAAGGTTAAACCATGGCAACTAGACCAAAATTTATTAAAAGGTTTATTGATACTTTTTGAGGTACTTTTGACCTGGATGATTGAATCCTGATTTACATATTTTTGTTTGACTTTCCGAGCTACGGGGGCATCTGCGTGGGCATCCTGCTTGCAGCCCCACCGCTCTCTGCATCCTGAGCCCCTGCACCTGTCGGCCTCCTCCGCAGCCACCCTACTCCCCACTTCTGGGTGAGGGGCTTGATTAGGACAACGGCTCCTGCCCCCTGGCACAAAGCATCTCAGGACCCTGGCAGAGGGCAGAGCCTGCTTCACGTGTAGAATTGGTGCCTGCACACTCCCCACTTACCCAGTAGCCATGGAACTGGATTCTGGTTGAAACTGGGAAGGCATGGAGTTTTTTTTTTTAGAGAAGAAACCCAAACCATATGGCTGGACCTGGGGATTTGTTCCCTGTCTGGTTCTGGGACAATTTTTCCATCTATCTCACTGCAATACCACAATCACACACTCCTCCACAACAGGGGGAAAAAAAATCCAGTCTCTACGATTGTGGGGTTTCAGCACCATTTATTAAGAAAAAGAAGTACAAGAACAGTCAAGGGAAGGAGGGTGGGAGAAGCAGAGAGACTGGCCGCTTCAATCCTGGACATGGGGGCTGCCCCAAAATGCCCAGGGCAGCTAGACCCACATGAGAACTGTGGGGCGCCCCGGCAGAAGTAGAACCAGGCACCCCCAAGGTAAAAAGCTGTTTGCCGGCCCCAGTGTATGGGGGACGGCTGGCAGGAGAAGACAAGGATGCCGGCGGCCAGCAATGCCAGCGGTCAGTAATCTCCTGTCCGAGCAATGGAAGTTTCTTTGGACTTGGCTAGTTAGACAAAGCTCCTTTTCTCCTTGGAAAGCGATTAAAAAAAAAATCCTTCTGGTTCTGACCCATAACAGGGGCAGGACTTTCTGGTGATTGGGGCCCCTCTGCTCTCCACCCCTGCTCCCCAAGAAGCAGCCACATTTCCAGAAGTTTTGCTGTGAGAAATAACACTCAAAGCAGGCAACGGAGGGTGGGTGAGAGGAGGAGGAGAGGAGATTGGGCTGGGAGATAGCACGTGCGTCCGTTAAGGCACTGAAGCAACCCAAAGGCGATGGGAAAGACACCTCCCAGGGTGCAGCAGGGTTGCCCCTTCCACGGGGCGAGACCACAGGGCTCCTAGGCACGATCCAGGGGTTAAGGCAGCTGGCAAAATGGGAGGAGAGGGGCACCTCTCAGAAGCACTGCGGCTGTGCAGGGCAACGAGACGGGACTTCAGAAGGATCTGTCTCCTACATGGCATTTGCTGGGCATGGGGGATGTGCCGAGACCACCTTCCTGGGATCCTCTCGCTGCCCCAGGGAGGGCGAAGGCAGGATCTTTGGTCAGTCAGTCACAGCCAACCGGCTCAGCAGAACAGCCGTCTGGGCACCCGGCTCGCTTGCCGAATTCTGGGAAGCCGACCTGTTTCTGGCCTCTTTTCTGCAGCTTTTGGTGGCAACGTAGCATGGCTCCCTGGTCCTTTGAGAAGGCCCACGCAGGGCTCCTTTCCTGCCGGCCCAGGCCGAAGACGGCGTGAGCCAACTCCCTCTGCCCTTTCCCCTTTTTGGCAGCAGCAAAAAGCACCGTTTGTGTGTTTCTTCCTTTTAAAAAATTTGTAATAATAATAATAATAATAAAATAATGATAATCAGCGTAGACGTCTCTCCTTTGGCCCGGCGATGGCAACGAAGAGCAGGAGGGTGGAAGGTGGTGGTGGAGCCCTCCTCCCCTATGAGGGGCACTCCTGAATGTTCAGGGCCATTTCCGCTTGATGTTGCAGGTCTATGGGCTGCCGTGGTTCTTGGCCTGGCCGGGCGTTGACCAGAACTACGTTTTTGAGGCAGCCTGTGATCCCCGAGGTGTATTTCCCGGCCGTGAGCGTCTGGATGTCGGGGGCGCCTCCTGAGCAGAAAAAGGCAACGCTCTCAGCAAAGGAAGTGATCGTCCAATCTCAAGGAAGTCAGGGGAGGGAGAGAAGTGGGAGGGGGGGTCAACCCAGAAGACCCACACTTTCACTCAATCCTATTAGCCTGGGATATTATCTCTGGACAGCAAGCGAGGAGGTTGGTGCCATTTTCAGGTGGGTCCTCTGAGACGACCCCTGAAGCGGCTTGGTGGAAAAAGATCTCCAAATGACCCTCCTGCGACCACAAAGCAGTGGACATAAGAAGCTGTAAAGGTAAAGGTTCCCCTCGCACATATGTGCTAGTCGTTCCCGACTCTAGGGGGTGGTGCTCATCTCTGTTTCAAAGCCGAAGAGCCAGCGCTGTCCGAAGACGTCTCTGTGCTCATGTGGCCAGCACGACTAAATGCCAAAGGCGCACAGAACGCTGTTACCTTCTCACCAAAGGTGGTTCCCATTTTTTCTACTTGCATTTTTTATGTGCTTTCGAACTGCTAGGTTGGCAGAAGCTGGGACAAGTCACGGGAGCTCACTCCGTTACGCGGCGCCAGGGATTCGAACTGCTGAACTGCCGACCTTTCGATCAACAAGCTGAGCATCTTAGCCACTGAGCCTCTTTCTCCAATCAGAGGCTAATGGGCAGAAGAGGAACCACCGGGGCAAAAACAGGCACCAGTAGATAGAAAAGGGCAACACCTCAGCTGCTTTCCAGGGCCCCAACCACTCACCTATATAGATCCGGCCTTTGGTGTTGACCATGACATTCCTGCCGGAAGATTCTCCGGTTGTCGCCTCCTCTCCGTCCACCTGAAGGGAGCCTCTTTTCCCTTCCCTACAGAAAATGGGGGTTTTGCATCAGAAAGGGGGGGTGGGTCCGTGCTGACTGAAACTCGCTCGGCCAAACCCCAGCCATCTCCTCTTACCGGACAGCGGTCACTCGATGCCACTCTCCATCGTCCACAGGGTCTTCAGAACGGATGTTGGCCTCGCCGCTTCCCAGTTGGTAACTGCGGAAGACACGCTGGGTCAGTCTGGAAAGGCAGCCCCTCCATCCAGATTGCCCTAGCAGGGGGAAAGCCCAGCTGGCAGGCAGTGTTGTGGCCTGCCACTGGCCAGCAGAGCTGGCAGCAGATTTGGACACTGAGGAGGTTGAGGAAGAACATGGGCCAGTCCTGGAGTCTGGGGAAGGCTCTGACGAAGGCTCTGCGTTGGAGGCAGAGAGGGGGCCAGGACCGTCTGACACTTGTCAGCTGCCTTCAGAATCAGACATCAGTGGGGCAGAAGAACAGCTGGAGCCTGACTAAGGGAAGAGTTGCCAGACTAAGGGAACAGCTAAAGAACAAGGGGCGACTGAGGAGTAAAGCCACAGGTGGACGATGAATGGTCCTTCCCAGGGAGAATAAAAGAGGAGCAAAAGGGGAGTGGAGTTTGCAGGAGACAATTAGTTTGCTTAATTGATTCATGACTCCTTGTCAAGTTTTGAAGATATCGGCCTGGCAGCTCTCCAAGCCAGATAAGGTCTGTGACTGTAAATTCACCCTTGAAAGACTCTTGCTGGATGTGAATGAGAAGAATTCACAGTAACTTAATAAAAAGGGGGTTTTGTTTGGGACAAGGAGTCTGCTTCGTGCTCTTGGGGAGCCTGGGTCAGAACAGGCAGCCCGACTCACCTGAACAGCAGGTGCCCGTCCTTCAGCCCAAGGCTAATGAAGTCCTTCCCTTTGCCTGGTTCCCCTTCCTCCTGTGTGTGTGTGTGAGAGAGAGAGGGACACATTGGGAAACCACTCCCATGCACTGCTCCCCTCGCATGCTTTGAGCACCTGTTCAGAACTCCACAAGCCCAACCATCCAAGCGATTCAATACCTGGCTAGCAACAAGCTGCGGGGGACCCAGCTCGCCCGTGGCCTGGAAAGACAAAAGGACATGCAGAAGCCACGCACATTTCCGCAAGACCCTGCTGGCCATGCAACAGGTGCAGCATCTGCAGCCACCGCCATGCAACGCATGCGAGAGACTATCAAGCGACCAGTTGCGGTATCTCAGCTCAGCAGGTGAAGGCAGAGGCCCTTCCCTTGCACTAAACCCCTTCTTTTGGGGTGGCTCTCCACAGTCCAGATGTTCTGGGCAGCACAGAGGGGGCCGAGACCTCACCGGTTGTCCAGGGGATGGCTGTCACCACTGGGGATGTTTTTAAGCAAGCTCATACCAATCCACCTGGCGTCACTCGAACGACCTTCCCAAGGCCACTCCCCATGGGGCCGCCGGACTGCCCTCTGCCCCCAGTCCTTCCCAGGCCCACCATCTCTTGGCCACTCACCACCCCCTGCCAGAAGAGCAGCCCGTTTGCAGAGGTAGTGCGCACTTCCAACTCAATGGTCTCCGGCGACTCAGGAAGACTGCGAGAAAGACAACCCACAATTAGAAACACCAATTCCCGCTTTCCCCGCTATAGGGGGAAATGCCCCATTTTGCTTCCCTGCCGCTCCCCTGTTTTCCCGAAATTGCCCTGCTGATTTTCTGCAGTGGCTTCACTTCCCCACCTCACTAAAATCTGATCCCCCCTTGTAATCCTCCTTTTCTCTACCATGGGCTTCCCCTGTTGTCCTTCCCCTGATCATCTGCGGGCCTCTGTAGAAGGAGAGCCCAGCCCTCAGATGGGTCTTTTCCCTTCACCAACCGCAGTGCCCCTCAAGACTGGGAGGGCGTGGGCAGCACCCTAACACACACCGCGTTCAGCCACCACCAACTCCTCACCTCCTGGGGAAAGTGTGTCTCGGCAGCGCCACATAGCCCCCGTTGCAGAAATAGGCTCCGTACTGTCCAGGAGCGTCTGTCAGAGGGAAAAAACATCCAAGTCAGCTGAACTAGCAACAGATGATAAAACCAGGAAGGGGAGGAGTCCAAAGAGGGCCAGGCTTACCGTTTCCTCCGCTGCCTTCCGGCCATTCGGCTTTCAGCTGGTGCTGCAGTTCGTCTAGAGGGCGAAGGGAGAGGCTCACGTCAAGCTTCACTACGGAAGCTCCTCTCCCACCCGAAGCAAAGCTGAGTCAGCAGAGACCCTCAGAGCTGGTTAAAGCGGCCGCTTCACATTTGGGATCTCCCTGCCCTGATGCTCACCGTGTTCACAATACAGTCCTGAGAAGCCCTGGCGGCAGAGACAGGCGGTGCCCTTGCAAATGCCCCCATTCAGGCAGGGATGATGGAGCTGGCAGTGGGCCTCGGGCACCTCGCAGCGTTCCCCTGCAGGTAGAGAGGCACTCCTGTGAGTACCAGGCAGAGCAGGGCAGGCAGGGGGATACCCAGAGGTGGGATTCATTTATTTTCCCTACTGGTTGGCATTTGTGAATACACACACCACCTCTGCGCATGCGCATGGTCTCTTGTATGCACAGTGCTCACGCATGACATCTGGGCGGGTGGGCGGAGCCTCTCACAGTTGCCACTAGCAATTCACCCGAATTGGACAGAACCGGCTGAATGCCACTTCTGGGGATACCCCACTCAGAGCTTCCGCTAGCCTTTCCGCCTCACCCGTGAAGCCATCCGGACACAGGCACTGGAACTCGTACTCCCCCGTGAGCAAGCACTGACCGCCGTGCTGGCAAGGCCTGCGGTCGCAAGGGGAGCTGTCGGCACACTGCGAGATGCCGCGACTCTCCAGGAAGCTGTAGGAAATGTCCACCTTCTTCCCATTGACCGAAACCTGGAAGGAGAGAACCAGAATTAGCACCCCAGGCTCCTCGTAAGAGGAGGAGGCCGAGCCGGTGCAAACTTCCGCTTGAGAGGGACACCCTCCCTGTTTCTGGCTTTCCTAAGAAGGAGGGGAAGGGATGGATGCTGCCGCCTTGACTGGCTGAGCAGAGGAGGCAGGCGCTTCCCTCCCCGCTAACAGCCCACCTCTCCAATGCACCCATGGAAGTTGCTGGAGATGTTGGCGGCTGCTGGGAGCTTGATTGTGTCCTCCACCCCTCCAAGGTAGAGAGGAGTGCGCAGGTTGAGGCCCTGGCTCTTCCCGGGGGACGACCTCTTGACGGGCCGCTCCTCGTCCACCTGCAGGGTGCCATCTTTGTTCAGGCGCTCAGCTGCCACCTTGTGCCACTGCCCCAGGGCCAGGGGCTTGTGGCTACGCAGCACAGCGGTACCTGAGAAGAAAGATCAGCTTGGAGAGTCCGGAGTGGCCAAAGGCATCCAAAGAGGGAGGGGACAGGTGGCGCCAGGGATCCTACCTGAGCCCAGCTCGTAGCGGAACTCCAAGTGCCCATTGACCATGTTGAGTGAGACGAAGTCAGCCACGGGGGTCCCGTCACCCCCGTTAAACAGGACGAGGCCATTGGGGGAGAGCGGCTTGACCTCAATCTCTAGCCGCAGCTCGTAGGGGTTTCTGGTGAGGGTCTGGTAGGAGATGAAAGCATTCCCACCCGGGAAGAGGGGGGTGGTCACTGTGAGGCCTGTGAAAGGAGAAAGGCAGAGGGTTACCCAGGCTTCTACTGGCTTCCTCATGAGCAGGGCTGAATCTGTGCCTCACTCACCCGCCATGCACTTCTTCCCATGTCGGCCCAAGAGGCAACGACAGGTGTAGCCCTCCCCGGAGGCTTGGTTCACGCAGGTGGCGTCGGGCCCACAGGCCTCTGTGGGGAGAAAAACAGGCACAAGGTCCTGGGCTCAAGGGCTTTCAGGCTTGGCAAAGTTCCAGCTCTGCTCTGGGCAAATGCCCCCAGTTCCTGGCACAAGATCTGAGATAGAGTTGTTGAGGTCTGCCAGCACCCTGCGGAGCTGGCAGCAGCTTCGGACAGTGAGGACGTTGGGGAGGAGAATGGGCCAGTCCTGGAGTCAGGGGAAGGCCCGGATGAGGGCTCTGCGTCAGAGGCAGAGTTTGCTTATCGCTCCCAGGGCCATCTGAGAGCGATGAGCAGACTCCGGAGCCTCCAAAGGCGGATAGTAGAGAGGCAGAGGAACAGGAGGAGCCTGTTCCTAGTGCATGCATGTGAAGAGCTGCCAGAAGGCAAGAGCAGCTAAAGCAAAAAGGACGACTGGGGAGTAAGGCCAGGAGATGACTGGCCCCTCCCAGAAGGATTAAAAGAGCAGCAAATGCTCTTTGTAGGAAAGCAACGTTGCTACATATTGTTTCTTGTCGGCATCTCTTGCTTCTGAACTTCTGCCAAGAAAAGCCTTTGGCAGAGTGCCAAAGAAGACAAAGGTTGGTGATAAGGCTGAAGGATTGTTTATGAAGAATTTGTTTTGAAACTAAGCTGAGAATGAAGTAATTCTCTGCTGTTTTTAATAAAATATGTTTGTTTAGGACTGATTGTGTCTGGTAATAACTACTTGGGCCTACATCACAACAAGAGGGGAGAATTGAGGGGGGGGGCGGTCTTACCTGGATGACAGCGCAGGGCCTGAGGATGCTCGCAGTTGCTCCCAGCGAACCCCTGGGGACACTCACATACATAGCTACTGCTCTCCGAGTCTCTGCAGACCCCTCCATTCTGGCCAGAGAAGGGGGAGGGAGGGAAGGCAGTAGTGCTGTTAAGGTCCCTGGCTCACAACTGCTCTGGGCACCCTGTGGGCACCCTCTTTGAGGTCACCAGGATTATCTGCTCCCTTCCCCAAAATTATGAGCAGAGGGCTACCTGACACGGTTGGTCTTGGCAGGTGGGGCAGTTGGAGACTCCGTGAGCTTGCAGGTCAAAATCCTTGAAGATAACCTCCTTGCCTTGAATGATCAGCTGGCGCACGCATCCTGCAGAGGGCAGCAGGGGAGGGGCCATACTTAGAAGGCCTCAGCGCTTGGCACAACCAGACCCATAAACCTGCCCAAGACGACTAACCACATGTGACCCAGCACCAGGCAAGGGGGAGAGAGCACGGTCTCATATCCTTGGGCCAACCAAGCACAATTCTTCCCTTACTAGACTAAGATCCGTTCTGGAACAGTGGTTAGAATGCAGCATTGCAGACTAATTCTGCCAAAGGCCAGAAGTTCGATCCTGATCTGCTTAAGGTTGACTCAGCCTTCCGTCCTTCTGAGGTTGGTAAAATGAGGGCCCAGATGGTTGGGGGCAAGAGGCTGACTCTGTAAACCGCTTAGAGAGGGCTGTAAAGGCACTGTGAAGCGGTATATAAGTCTAAGTGCTCTTCCTTCCTTCCTCCCTCCCTCCCTCCCTCCCTGTGGTTAGTATGCAGTATTGCAGGCTAATTCTGCCGACAGCCAGAAGTTCGACACTGATCTGTTTAAGGTGGACTCAGCCTTCCAATCCTTCCAAGGTGGGTAAAATGAGGGCCCAGATGGCTGGGGGCAAGAGGCTACTCTGTAAACTGCTTAGAGAGGGCTGTAAAAGCACTGTGAAGCGGTATTAAGTCTAAGTGCTATTCCTTCCTTCCCTCCCTTCCTCCCTCCTTCCCTCCCTCCCAGTGGTTAGAATGCAGTATTGCAAGTTAACTCTGCCAATTGTCAACAGTTCGATAGTGACCGGCTCAGGGTTGACTCAGCCGTCCATCCTTCCGAGGTGGGTAAAATGAGGACCCAGATCGTTGGAGGCAATGTGCTTAGAGAGGGCTGTGAAGCACTGTGAAGCACTGTAAAGCGGTATGTAAGTGCTACTGCTATTGCTACACTGTCATTAGGCATAAGACGTAAATAAAGAACGCAGAAAAAGTACTTGGCAGGAGAGGCCAAGTAAATTTTCTCCAGATTAGCAAATCTGAGTGAAACTCCACTATTCTGAACCGTTCCCCATCTGCTCCATCCATCCATCCCTGGACAGACCCATCCCCTGCCCTCATCTCACCCACAAATCCACTGCTGAGGCCGGTTTTTGCAATGGCTGCATAATTGGGGTACCCGCCCAGGTAGAGCTCCTCGTTGAGATCCAGGCCTTGAAACCTGCCCTGGAATGATACACAAGTAGAAAAACTTTGATCTGAAAGGGCCAGAAGACAGGCCCACAAGCAGAGGTGAAATGCTCCCAGTTCGGACCGGATCGCTCGATCCGGTAGTGATGGTGGCGGGTAGTTCGGAGAACCGGTAGCAAAAATCCCTGCCCCCCCCCCCACCATACCCAGCTGAACCGCAGGATCATCAGAGGCTTTTTTTTCTTTTAAAAGCATTTTTCCAATGAAAAAAGGCTTTTAGAAGTTTTTTAAAAAAAGCGCGGCTCAGCTGGGATCGTCGGGAGGCTTTTCAAAGCATTTTTTTCTGCAACCACTTGGCCAAAGAGGTGGTTTAAAAAAATGCTTTGAAAAGCCTCTGGCGATCCCAGCTGAGTTGCCTAATTGGTAGAGGCTTTTCAAAGCAATAGAAAAAATGCTTTGAAAAGTTTAAAAAAAAAAAAAAGTTGGCCACGCCCACTCAATCACATTAACCCCACCACCACCAAGCCACGCCCACAGATAGTAACAAATTTTATATTTCACCCCTGCCCACAAGTGACCACCCCTCCCTCCCTGTGGAGTTTTCTGGGGGGGGAGCTTTCTCCATCGGGCCCGCTAACCGAAGGCACAAAGCTCGGTCCATGCAAGCAGCTTAACTGGCATTAACGAATCCAGCTCCTGCCTGCCTCAGTTTCCCAGAGAGAGGGGAGATGGAGGCCTCCTGCTCTTCTGGGGGAACGGAACCTCCAGAGGGGAGGGGCAGGGGTGGGCTGTTGGGGGTTCGCAAGGGTTCGGGAAAACCTCTAGCTAAGATTCTGTGCTGTTCGGAGAACCTACAAATCCCACTCCTGTCTGGCCCCTAACCCTGCCCCTCCCCTCACAGGAGCCCCCACGCAGCCCATTTTGGATGCAGGTAAGTGCAGGGTGTACGGGGAGGGTGTTTTTGAAGCCCAGACCTGGGGAGCGGGTAACCCTAATCCATGGCCCCCTCTCCATCCCCGCTCAGATCTCAAGACAAAGACACGCCCCAACCTCTTCCTTCCGCCAGGGCTCACCTGGGAGCTGCCGTTCACAGGAGGGTGGCCGTCCACCACCAGAGATCCCTGAGTCAGGTTACGATAGAGACGGATAGTGTGGAACTCGCCCAGGTTGAGGATCGAAGGGTGCCGGATGGTGGCCATGCCGGAACCGGCATCGAACCTGCCATTACGAGACGGAGCCAGCTTCAGTCGCCCATCCTGGCTGGCTGGCCGTCAAATGCCTCTTTCCTGAGGGGCAGCACCCTCCACTTCCCGCATCCCCCAGAAATCATTACCCAGCTCCAGAAATCTTTGGCAAAACGCTACCAAAGGGAAGCTATGGGAAAGAGGCAGACTCTGAACCAGGGGGCAGAACTGGCCAGCTCGATCATCCCAGCAGGGACTCTGGCCTCACCTGAGTTCTGGGCGGCCCCCCACCAGCCCAAAGGAAACGAAATCGCTGCCTGTGTTCCTCTTCTGCCCGTTGTAAACCAACATCCCTGTGGAGAGCAGAGGGGTAAACTCAGGGGAGCTCGGGGCGAGAGACACCCCCCACAACGCGGCCCCCAGGTCCCTTGGCAGCATCATGCCGGGCATTGAGCTCAGATCCGCCATGCTCTGCCTCCTGTCCTTCCCCAGGCCCTGGGAGCCTGAGGGGGGGAACAGGAGTCTTTGAACCCAAGGCTGAGCGGCCCTCCCAGCCCCACAGCCAGGCAGAGAGGCAGTGCGGGACCTGCCTGCACATGCACACACATACCGTGTTTCCCCGAAAATAAGACCCTGCCTTATATTTTTTTGAACGCCGAAATAATCACTTGGCCTTATTTTTGGGGAGGCTTTATTATTTTGCAGCGTGTGGACGGCTCCTCTTGTCGTCTTACCTGATTTTCCGCTCTGTCTCCTTAACCCTAACCAGAAGAAATGGTGGGGACCGGCTGTGCATGCATTTAAATAGTTTCAGGGAGGGCTTATTTTCAGGGAGGGCTTATTTTAGTGTCTGTGCTCAAAAGCCCGAATGGGCATTTTATCAGGGGATGTCTTATTTTCGGGGAAACGGTATACCCTTGCTTCCTGAGAAGCAGCAGCTTCTCTTTGCAGGAGATAGCAAAGGAAGATTAGGTCCAAACAGTGCAGCCCAGCTAACAGGAATAAGGTAGACTGCAGCTGGATGAGGAGGCTTGGGAGCTCCTGGTATATTAGTCAGTTAGCCAATAGCTCATGTGGCTCAGGAGGCACACTCCTCCCCACCCCACCCTGCCCACACACACACTCCAGAGGCAGAAAGGGTTAGAAAGATGCTGGGTGCTGGGCAGGAAAGCCCGCAGTGCCCAGCAGGGGCACAACTCACCTGAGTAAAGCATGAGAGCTGGAAGGGCAGAGGGAGGAAAGAGGGGAAGAGGTGAGAGGAGGAGGAGGAGGGGCAGATGAAGGGAAGAGAGGTTGAGAGAGAGATGCTCAGAAGAGAGAGCAATCAGGATTCGCATCCACAACAAGAAGAAGAGTGGCTATACCCTTGCCCGCCCACCCCGCAGCCTCTCTTACCATCTGGAGTGTCAGGACGGAAGGTGATTTCCAGGGCAAACACCCGGTAGGCATCTTTCATGGTTGGCAGGACCAGGTAGGACTGAGGATTCTGGGTAAAATAGGGCACCACTCGCTCTGCAAGGGGAGGGAAAAAGGGCGTGAGGACAGTTGAGTCCTCCGTCTCTTCTGCAAATGGACAAGACTCAGGCGGGGGTAGGTGGGAAGCATTTGGCGTAGGCCTGGGCAAAGCTGGCAGAGGCTACAACAGGCACGTGATGAGTGTCTGCCCAGGTCCTCCTCCTTGGCTCCTCTAGTGCCCACAAGGGAAAGGGCCAGGCAGGAGGAGGAAGAAAATGGGAGGAAGCAAAGCTGGCTGAGGAACTCTGGGAGTGGAAGTCTACAAGTCTTAAAGTTGCCAAGGTTGGAGACCCCTGTTCTAGAGGACTACTACCGCCCATGGGGCCCACTCTTTAGCCCCTCCTCCATCTCTTGTGGGCCAGAGTGGGAGAGAGAGGCGGATGCCACACTGACCTCGGACTTTGAGCATGGAGAAGGCCGTCCCCTTCCCCTGCCGGTTGGACGCCGTGCACACATAGACGCCTGTGTCTTCCGGGCGAGCCGAGGGGATGGTCAGGCTGTGGCCCTCCAGTTGGGCATGCCGGGGAAGCTCCCCTTCCAGCTGCAAGACAGTGAGTCACAAAACCCCCTAGCAGGCCTGCCACCACCACCCCCAAAACATGTCCCCCCTGTCCAGTGGTGAAATTCAGCTAGACGAATCTCGCGATCCGGTAGCGCCGGCGATGGGAGGCTCCGCTCACCTGCCTGGACGTCATCATGTCCCATTTTTGACTGTCTGTGCATGTGCAGAAGGCTCTGCGCATGCATGGAGGAGGCGTGCAAACTCACATTTGCGAACTGGTAGCAAAGGGAAGTGAATTTCACCCCTGCCCCTGTCCCAGAACCCTAACCCTAACCCTAACCCTACCTTGGTCCACTTGATTTCCGGGACGGGGAACCCAGAGGCTGAGCAAGGGAAAACCACGGTGGAGCCGGCGGAAACCTCCTTCACTTCTGGCTGGGTGGCCACTTGCGGGACAGCTGTGGGGAGACAAGAGGAAGGCCCACCCCATCAGCCACGGAGAGCAAAACCATGGAGATGCCCCTCCGGGAGAAAGCCAGGCTTACACTGGACATGCAGGATGACATGGGACTGGACGGTGCCGATGTCGTTGGTGGCTGTGCAGCGGTACTTTCCCGCGTCGGCCTGCTCCACCCGTTCGATCTTCACCAGGCCTCCGCTGGCCAGCACTCCTGGGCGCAGCTGCCCGCCCACCTTACTCCAGGTGAGGTCCGGCTTGGGGTCCCCAAAGGCCAGGCACTCAAACTCCACAGCGTTGCCTGCCAGGACGGTCTGCACCGATGTCCGGATGTTGATCATCACTTTGGGAAGGGCTGAGAAGAGAAACAGGGGAGTTTCCAGAGAGGGAAGAGGAGGCTTCCTGTCTCCTACAGGTGAGACACCTGGTTCACCAGCTGGCATCAAGCTTACTTACCCCGGACAGTTAGGCTGACCCTCTCCTGGGCCTGGCCGGAGGGACTCCTGGCCCGACACACATATACCCCCTGGCACTCCAGGTCCAGCTTCTCAATCCTGGAGGGAAGCAGCTGCTTTGTGAATCCCTGAGCTCTTTGTCCAGTGCCATCACCTCCTCCTCTTCCTCCCCAACATGCCACGCCATGCCCTCATCTGCCCCACTCACCGCAGCACTCCATTGCGGATGGTATGAGTGGGAGGCAGCTCTCCACCCTCTTTGAACCACTCGATCTGTGCCCCGGGATCCCCGGAAATGGAGCACACAAACTCTGCTGTGGCACCCACGGCTTTGGTGTCACTCTGCGGGGTGACCTGAACAGAGAGGGGTCCTCCAGCATGGCCTGAATTGGGGACAATGAGGAGGACACAACACAAGTCAGCGCGAATATGACAAGAAATGTGAACTCAGACATACAATAATACATAAATATATCGGGTCAGGCCACTTTTTCAAAGCTCTCAGGAATCCTAGGATTGACCCACAAGTCCTTGGGGGTTCCTTTTATACCAGCAGCCTATTTTTTAATCTCCCAAATTTGAGAGGGTTAAGGGTTATGAGCAAGAGTGAAATACTACTGGTTCGGACCAGTTCGCCCAAACCGGTAATAAAAAATGCTACCAGTTCAGACGAATCAGTATTTCCAACGATCAGCTGTGCCGTGCGATTTATATTCGCTAGAATTCTAGTGAATCTAAATCGCGCGGCACAGCTGTTTCCCCCCCCCCTCGCTGTTCTACTTACTTTTGAAGACTCAGAAAAGGCTTCTTAATCCTTCTTTTTCAGCATTGCGTGGTAGCGCTTGCGGTGCGTATGAGTTTGGCGCGCGCTGTACATGCGCACACAAAGCGAACCAGTAGGAAAGCGAACCGGCAGCAGACTTCCCAGCTGGTTATGAGGCAGGATCGAGCCCCGCACCCCTTCTAGAAACCCCCTTGGCTGAACTTCCCATCTGGATGCCCACTCACCTTGCACATAGACCTGGGCTAAAGCCTCAGCGGAGCCCACCCGGTTGCTGACATGACAACGGTAGGTGCCTGAATCCCGGTGCCCGGCCGGGCTAAACTGCAAGACACCATCTCGCACCGTGGCCCGTCCGGGGAGACTGCCGTTCACCTTGGTCCACTGGTAACGCAGGGGGGGCGTGCCGTGGGCCAAGCACTGGAGCTGCACCGCGTCACCCTCGTGCACCACTGCTCGGTTGGGAAGACTGGTGGCGTAGGGCGGTACTGGGCAGAGAGAGCGGGGGGAGAAAGAATTTGGCGCAGGCACCAGCCCTGGGGCTTCCCAAGGAAGGCACCGAATTCCGTTTCATGGAGTTGGCTAGTCCGTGAGTGCCAGGGGTCCATGGGTGTGTGTGTGCTTGGCATTTTCCCCCTCTTTTGCTATCTCCCTCTCAACCCAAGGCCGCCCAGGGACCAGCGCAGCACCCCTGTTTGAGCCCCATCAGTCCTCCTCCTGGCACACTCACTTTCCACATCCAGCACCACGAAGGCTTCGGTGAACCCCGCAGAGTTGCTGGCGTTGCAGATGTACTGGCCCGAGTCCTGCTGAGCCGCCCGGGGGATGATGAGGGTGTCATTCACCACCTGATGCTGCCATGGCAAGGGAGCCCGCAATTTGGACCAGTGGATGGTGGGAGCTGGGTCACCTGTCGATCCCAGAAAAAAGAAGCAGCGGTGAACCCGGCCGACCAGCAGCCCAGATAGCCTTGGCACAGGCTTGTCATCTTGGTGGGTGGGTGGGGACCAGTCAGGGCCAAATAACGTCCCCTATACAAAAACACACCTGTAGCAGAGCAATGGAGCCGAGCCGTCTGTCCTGCCTCCACTGTCTGGGTTGGAGTCACGTGGATTTCGGGGACTCCTCTGTTGCCATGCACTGCCTCCACGCTTACGTCCACCTGCGCCTCTGTGGTGCCCACGGAGTTCTGAGCCACACACACATAGGTGCCGGCATCTCCCAGCTTTGCGGAGGAGATCTGGGGAGGGAGAGGAGCCCACACAACACCCTCAGCCTGATTCCCGCTCAAACGGAGGAATCAAGGTATCCTTTAGGATGTCGGGAGTGGCTACCGGCTGCCGTTTTCTCTTTTTGAGCATGGAATAAGGACCACCACTGGGGGGCTCCCTGGAGAGATCGCGGCCCAAAAAAAATGAGAACAGGTGAACACCATTAACTCACCTGCCGGGACAGGTGAGTTAACGGTGGCTGCACCAGCCCTCCATTCCTTCCGTTTCCTTCCCAGCAACTGTTACTCTAAGATACACTGCTCCTGATGCTGGAGGCTTTATATGGGTAAGTCCTCGACTTACGGCCACAATTGAGCCGCAAATTTCTCTTGCTAAGCGAGGCCCCTGTTAAGTGAGTTTTGCCCCATTTTTACAATCTTCCTTGCCACTGCCGTTAAGTGAACCACAGCAGTTGATAAGTTAGTAACCCGGCTGTTAAGAGAACCCGGCTCCCCCTGGGTTAATCTAATCAGAAGGTCGCAAAAACGGATCACCAAGACATTACAACCGTCATAAATATGAGTCATTGCCAAGCGTTCGAATTTTGATCACATAATCATGGGGATGCGGAGTGGCGCGGTGGCCTAGAGGTGGAGCTCTCGCCTCACAATCAGGAGGGCTGTGAGTTCGATCCTAGGTAGAGGCCGATATTTCTCTCTCAGGGCACAATGAGAATATATCTACTGAACAAAACTCCATATTGGTGACAGGAAGGGAATATGGCCAGTAAAATACTCAGCTCCATTCAGTTGCCCAGACTCCACTCTGATACAAGGGATTACGGGATCATTAAACAAAGAGGATTGTGGTTATAAGTCGAGTAGTACAGTAGCCTAGAGGTGGAGCTCTCGCCTCACAATCAGGAGGCTGTGAGTTCGATCCTAGGTAGAGGCCGATATTTCTCTCTCTGGGCACAATGAGAATGTATCTCTGTGATGGTGAACCTATGGCACGCGTAGGTTGGGCACGTGAGCTGTTGCTTTTCTGGGTTCCATCACGACATCCAGCTGCGCAGCAGAAACCGGAAGTCCAGGTGGCCGGTGCCCATGTGCATACTGGAAACCAGAAAAGCAGCCACCCGGTGCACACATGTGCACTGGGAGGTTGTTCTTCTGGTTTCTAGCGCGCGCTCCCGTTTCGGCCGTGCTGAAAAGGTTCACAAACACTAATATATCTGCTGAACAAAACTCCGCATTGGCGACAGGTATGGCATCCGGCCACTAAACACTGCTAGCTCCATTCAGTTGCCCAGACTCCACCCTGCAAGGGATTATGGGGTCGTTAAAAGATAATGATGAATCATGGGGATGCTGCAAAGGTGGTAACTGTGAAAAAGAGGCCCTAAAGTCACTTTTTCCAGTGCCGTTGTAACTTTGAACGGTCACTATATGAACTGTTGTAAGTCGAGGACTCTATGTATATCTATCAGGCAGCCAAAAATTATGTTAGTTCCAGTGTCCCGGGCAATACCCACTGACTCCAACCAACAAAGGAAGTTTTGGCCACTGGAAGGCCTCAGTTCCCTGCCCTTAGAAGCATCCTTCACCCACCTGCAGCACCGCTCTGCTTTCCAAGGGCAACATCCTCTGGTTCTCCAGCTTCTTCCAGACTCCCAGCTTGGTCCAGCGGACTACAGCCCGGGGATCCCCATCCGCCAGGCAGTCCACGCTGATGGATTTGCCCACTTTGAGCTGCAGGGGTCCCTTCGGCACCACTGAGACGGTAGGCAGCCCTAGGAGGAGAGAGCGGCACCGGAGTTCACCCAGGGCCTTCGGGTGACCCTCCGCCCTGGCATTCCTTCAGAGTCAAACTTTAGCCTCGGCTGGACGAGAACGAAAGGGGTCCTTGCCCTTGCTGTCCTAGAGAGACCGTCAGCGTTGCCCGTTACCTTGGACCAGAACGTTGACTAGGCTGTTGGCAATCCCAAACTGGTTGGAGACCACACACCGGTAGGCCCCATGGTTTTCCAGACGGGCATTGGAGATGGTGATTGCAGAGCCATTAGGGCTGATCCTCACATTATCTGCAGAGAAGATGGAAGGAATTACCAGGGGGGGGAGAGGGCATGTTAGGAAATGGCTATTTGTCTAACTAGTTGGTCAGGCAATATTAACAATGTATGTTTGTAGTCAAAAGGTATTATGTTGCTTTAAGACTGTATTGCATCATCCTGTATCCTGATTGGCTAAGCTCTGTAGCCAATGTACTTAAGGGAAGCCTGAATCATGGCTTGTGTGGACATTACACCATTTTACCTGCTTATTTGCTGTAACTCTCTACCTGATCTCTCTGCATGATCACTGTTTGATCATAGCTACATGTTGCTTTCTATTATTTATTGAATGTTTTTATATTTAACTTTTTCCTGTTTTGAAACTCAAAAAGAACTGTTTTATTGTGTATGACTACAACTGGTAAGAATACTTTGTACTTGAAATATCCCTGGATTGATCTTTTAACTCTCGCCTTATCTGTGTATGACTTGGATTGTTTTTGGACTTTGCTTTATTTTTTCCTAAAAATAAAAGATTACCAGAACTCAGCGTGTTTGTATGTTAACTGTGATTGTTCACAACCACTCCCAGTCACTTTCATGCGTATACTCTAGGTGTTGTAGGTTATTGAGCCTACTCTATACTGTAGGCTCAATAACCTACAACATCGGTTATGAGCCAAGAATATCCTTAACAGGACACTCCCCAGAATCAGCACCCCCCCCCCCAAACCACCTGGCCTAGCTGTTCACCTGGCAGCCCCAAAATCTCACCTAGCAGCTGGTTGTTGGGAAGCTTCCAGGTGATCTCGAGAGGCGGGGTGCCTTTGTGGACATGGCACCTGAAGGAGACCTCTTCCCCTCTGCGCACAACCACGCTGTGAGGCTCTATGGAGATGATGGGGCTCTGCAGCCCTGCCGGGAGAGAGTGACAGTGACCCCTGGAGTCCCAACACCCTCCACCCGCCCACTCTCGCCCCCAACGGAATGCCAGACATACGGGAAGCGGGACTGGTGTTGGCCACAACAGAGACCCTGAAGGACGCCTCTTGTGGGACGCTGCCTCCACTAACACGGCAGACATATTCGCCAGAGTCAGCGGGGGTAAGTCGAACCAGTCGCAAGTGGGCATTGGAGACCTGTGGAGGCCAGAAAGGAAGAGGAAAAGCATTGCAGATTTCTGATTTCCCCACCTCCATGAGCCATCCCTTCTATCAATGACGCTGCCTTCTTTCCCCCACGGTGGATAGGCTCACCCCTACCTGGTGACCTGCAGGCAGCTGACCCTCTCGCCGATACCAGGTGAACGTGGCCTGGGGCTGGCCTGGAGCAACGCACGACAGATCCAGGGTCTCTCCTTCAACAGCGGAGGAGGAGGAAGCCTCAATCCTCAGGGCTGGGGAAGTCCCTGCGGCTGCACAAATGGAAGAGAAAACACCGCGAATGAGCCGGGCCTCTCATCAGCACATCTGGGTTGCCAAGCGGCAGAGAGGGGAGCAGAGGAATCTTACGGTGGGAGGGGCCCTCGCTATCCTGGATGGTGACCACCAACACTGCCTCCTGGACGGCGTTGGGGCTGCTAACGCGGCAGACGTACTCGCCGGAGTGGGCGGAGGAGACCTGTGGGATGCGGAGGCGAGTGCCCGAGACCTGTCAAGGAAAGATAAGTTACCCACTCACCGCAATGGTGCCCCCGTTGGTATGTGGCTCTCCCGCTGGCTCTCCTTCCCCAGAAAGGAGCTGGGAAGGCTGAACGGATCGAGGATTGCCACCAGGGGTGGTATTCACTTACCTTCGCTACCGGATCGCAAATATGAGCGCGCACGTGGGGCCTTCCGTGCATGCGTAGGATCTTCAGCGCATGAACAGGGCCTTCTGTGCATGCACAGAGCATCAAAAACCGGACGTGATGATGTCTGGGAGGGTGGGCAGAGTCTCCCACAGCCACTGCTACCGGTTTTCCCGAACCGGATGGAACCAGCTGAATACCACCACCGATTGCCACCCTCACCCAAGGGAAGCGAAGCAGACGCGCCTTTCCTCTTCTACCTGGTGGTTGGGTGGGAGGGGTCCTCCTCTCTTGAACCAGCTGACATTGGGGTGCGTCTGGCCAGCCACGAGGCAGTTCAGCTCCAAGGTCTGCCCCTCGGCGAGGGAAGAGGAGGAAGATTCAATCCGTACTGGCGGGATCACCCCAGAAGCTGCAGAGAATGAGGAAATGTTGGATTGCATCTCCTGTTGCCCAGCTCCCCCATTTCCCTTCCTCCTCTTTTCCCTCTGGCCAGGGAGGGGCCTGCCACATGCCACAAGGGGAACCTACTGGATGAGCCGCCTGAGCTGCTGGGAATGGACACAATGATGGACGTCTCCAGTCGGCTGGTGCCATCGTTCACATAGCAGACGTACTCGCCCGAATCGGCCGCCGAAACTTGCGAGATCCGGAGGCGGGTTCCGAAAATCTGTTGCCAGGGGAAAAAAAGCAGACAACGAAGAGCTGATTTCTTTTACCAACTGAAGCAGTTTTCCACCCGCACTCTCCTTGGATTTCCCAAAGCCCCGATGTCAAGGTCCAGCACGAGAATTCAAATAAAACTCCAGGTTCATTCTGTTCCCGAAAACCTTGCTGTTTATTGAATACACTGCATGGTAACGTCGAAGTAAAACTAACTCTGAGGTTCCCAAACATCAGTTCAGTTGATAGAACTAAACAATAATTTTCCCAGCCAAACCCCTGACCTCTCACATTCTTCTCGCTTAGTTATGGGAACCGTCTGCTTCAATTCCACACCTATTATGATGTCCTTGAGAAGGTTTCAGGCTCTCACAGTCTTCAGTAGAATCGCAAAGTTTCTCCATCTAACACATTCTAAACCAACACCTCCCTCTCCACTCTAATGGTAAGTTGAAACGGAGAGGCACATAGCTGTCAAAGTTTCATCCTTGACACTCAAGTTTCCATTTCTTAAGCCCCCAAATATTACGCCAAGGCGTTTCAGGAGAACCCTCCTCAGAAGACCGAAAATGCATAACACACATGCTGAAAAACATAATGCCTGGCTAATCCAGTTTGCCCATAATCACAACTCCGCTTCCTTTCCATCAGCCTCCCTCTGAAGCCTCTGGGTCTCCCAAAGCCCACCGTTGCTCAAATGCTGTGGGCATCTCTGCCATGTCCCCTTACCTGACTGTGGACGGGCAGGGCGCCCTCTCGCTTGTACCACATCACCCTGGCTTGGGACTGACCAGCCACCAGGCAATTCAGGTCCAAGGTCTTCCCCTCGGAGATGACTGAGGAGGAGGTTTCAATCCTGATCGGGGGAGTGACGCCCACAGCTGGAAGAGCCAGGGGGAAGGAGAAAACAGGGATCCTGTCAAGATTCGGAGCGTACTCATGCTGCTTTCATTTTTACTACTTCTCAGCTTGCCAATGAACTATGGGGGGAGGGAAGAGGGAATTGGAATGTGTATTGTAACCATCAAGCACTCAGCCCGTGAGAACCAAGGTCACTTCCTGCAGATGCTTGCCAGACTTTCCAGAGCATCTTCTCATAACAATTTTGTGACACTTAATTAGACAATGTGACCTGCACTAATTGGAGGGAGGAATCTATACTTTAATTATATTCAATTGCACGGGAAATTAGCCAGAGCTGATTTTGCTTTCATTCTGTGCCAAAATGATGTACACAATAAAGTTTTGCGTGAAGAGATCGGATCGTCTCGATGGCGCTTGCTGGGTTGGGTTCGTCAGTCGGAACCTTGAAAGATCCATTTCAATGACAGAGAGCCCCATGGAGCAGGCAATCACATCCTCCAGCCCAGCCCCCGTGGGGAGAGGGACTTACAGTAGGAGCCCAATTCGCCCTTGATGGTCACCACCAGCGAGGCCTCGTGAATGGCCGAGCCATGACTGACGCGACAGACGTATTCTCCAGAGTCAGCGGGTGAAGCCTGTGGGATGCGGAGGAGGAAGCCGGAGACCTGGGGAGAGGCGAGGCAAGGGTGAACAGGATGGGAAGCACCTTTCAGGCGCCGGCTTTCTTCCTCGCAGCACCTGGAGGCATTTCCAGGAGAAAAGCCCCTTTTGGTGAGCCCCGCGTGGGTGGTGCCATACCTGGTGGCTGGCAGGAAGAGCCCCTCCTCGCTTATACCAGGTGACTTTCGCCTGCGGCACGGAGGCGGCCACGATGCATTTCAGGTCTAAGGTGTGGCCCTCGGAGGGCGAGGTGGAAGAAGACTCAATCCGTACAGGTGGGACCACCCCGGCGGCTGCAACGGGCACAAGAGAAGAAAAGTCAGGGCTGTCACCAAATGCCCCCCGCCCAGCCAGGGAGAAGCCACGCCTTGGAGGGGTCCCAGAGTTGCTGCCTTCTCTCCTCTTTGTAATCCTTGGGAGGCAAAGAAGCAAACCCTTTAAGTGTTCCAGGGCTTAGGATTCCCTTCAGGACCCTGTGCAGCTAATCCTCGACTTAAGATCACAATTGAGCCCAGAATTTATGTTGCTAAGTGAGATCGTTTGCCCCATTTTACGTTTTTTCTCGCCATGTTTGTTAAGCGAGTCACGGCAGTTGTTAAATGAGTAACACCGTTGCTAAGTGAATCTGGCCGAGGACTGCCTGTATTCCTTCCCTTTGCTTTTTCATGCTGCCAACCTTTGCGCCAGCCATCCTGTTCAACCTCCCTCATTCCCTCCCTTACGAGTAGCTCAGAGGTGGGATTCATTTATCTTCCCTACCGGTTCGCAAACGTGAGCACGCATGCGCGCTCTTGCTCCACTTGGAGGCGCCACCTCTGTGCATGCGCATTGTCTTCCGTGCTTGCGCATTATGTCCGGGCGAGTAGGCAGAGCCTCCCGCAGTCGCCAGTATCGGTTCACCTGAACCAGACCGAACCGGCGGAATCCCACCTCTGGAGCAGCTTCAAAAGAAGGATTTCTTACGGAAATTGGGGCTGCCCTCCTGCTCCTTGACAGTGACCAAGACGGAGACTTCCTGGCTGGCGGCATCGGAGCTGACCCGGCAAACATACTCTCCGGAGTCGGCCGGAGAGATCTTGATCAGACGCAGGCGAGTTCCGAAGGCCTGAAAGAGGATGGCACCCTTATCAGTGTGCCCTTAAATCAAACTCGCTGCGCTGACTATGAAGTATGGATTTATAGATTTTACGCTGGTGGAAAAAACCCCGATGATTCTAAAAAAAATAATGAAAACAACGCCCTTCTTTTGTATTTGGAGCGAGGAGACGTTTCTGAATCCTCGGTTGAAAATAATGATCATTTATACAGCAGCCTTTGCAGAACGGCCCACCGTATCCGCCCTGCCTCACCAAAGTCTATCTCAGAGGCAGATGGAGCTCCGTTCGTGCACAGACTTAAGGCCAGGCCTGGTGAGCCAGACTTTGGAGACACCTGATTCTGTTTGTCATGCCCCCTGTTGGAGTCTGAATCTGTGGGGGAAGATGACCTGGAACGGGAGCCGACAGAGATCAAGAGGGCGGCTCCGTTGGCCTTGGAGGAAACTGGGGAAGGGCATAGTCATTTCGGGAAGGGTTTTTCAGGGTTGCAGACAGGGAGGAGCAGGAGAGACAAAGCTCAGTTGAAAAGCAAGGACCACCCCCTCCTGATCCTAGATCACGGAGAGAAGAGAGAAGGCGAGAACAACACAGACTGAGCCGGCTACCAGGGAGGAGAGTGCCCCGCCCCCCTCTTCACAAGGCACACTTGGGACTAAGATGTAAGGAGGTGCCGGAGGGAGGGGCATTTGTCAGGAACAAGCGCTGAGCGAGGCTCAGTGGAGCCTTGTGTGCACTTGTCAATGCCTGGAGATTACTGTGTTCTGTCTTATGTGGCTTGCCCGGTTCGTCGGCTTTGCTGAACTTCTTGCTCTGGTTACTGTTTGGCTAACCTAGTTTATTGGACTGCTGGCCTTGGTTGTTGTTTGGCTAACCTGGCTTACTGGACTACTCGCAGCCAGAGGCTGCTGAAGGTGAGTATGAGAGCTTTGCTTCAAGATTTGTAGTAAACATGTAGTAAACATTGGGGACAAAGTTGGAGCAATAAAGGGGAGTTAGACCTGCTCTTTGGCTGTGTTGCTTTCGTGCCACGCCCCAGGTCATCCTACCGTTTCCCCAACAGCAATTTCTGGGCTCCAAAGTCCAAAGAGTGTTTTCCAGCTAATCCAAGTGCTTTGAAACTGGCATTGTGCCCAAGAGATAATTTAGGGCATTCTGCGGGCAACGAGGTGCCTTCGAGACTGTAGCTTTTCGCTCCCAAATGTCAAAGTAACCCCAAAGCTGTTATCCAGTTAAGGCTATGTCATGCCTATACCTGATGGTGGGCTGGCAGGGCTTCGCCCCGTCTGTACCAAGTAACCATGGCCTGCTCCGAACGGGCAACCACACAGTCCAACTCCAGTGTTTGCCCTTCCGCTATGATGGATGAGGAGGCCTCGATCTTCACTGGGGGAGCCACGCCAAAAGCTGGAGAGAGCAGAAGGGAGGGTGAGGAACCCACCAGCCCTCCGCATGCCCGGCCCTGCTGCAGGAAGCCCCACACCTACTGGAGGAAGAGCGGGTCAAGGAGATGAGGATGGAAGCTTCTCGGGTGAGGGAATCCAGGTTGACGCGGCAGACGTATTCCCCCAGGTCAGCCGGGGAGATTCGGGGGATGCGCAGGTGGGAACCGGAGATCTGCGGGTTGAAGAAGAAGAGACAGTCGTCACACAAATGAAAGGGATGCCGTAAACCAAGGGTCACCAATCCCCAATCCGTGTACCAGCCACCGGGCTGCGCCATGCCCGAAACTGGGTCACGCAAACAAGCGAAGTCCCATCCGCGGGATGCAGGCAGCATGAGAAATCACGCCCACTCCGGTCCGTGGAAAAGCCTCTCTCCACAGAACCGGTTCCTGGTGCCCAAAAAGTTTGGAGACACTGCCGTAAACACCCTCCCATGGAGGAGAAGTCCCCCCCAGCCCCGAGGGGCTCCAATACCTGGTGGCCGGCTGGCAAGGATCCACCTCGTTTGTACCACGTGATGGTGGCGCTGGTTTGACCGGCCACGACACAGTTCAAGTCCAAGCCTTGTCCTGGGACAAGGGAGGGTGACGAAGGCTCGATCCAGAGTGAAGGCGTAACTCCTGAGGCTGCAAAAATAGGAGGAAGGGGCCGACCATCCATTAACAGACCTCTCCCCTCCTGCCAGCCCTCCCCTACAGGATTCTATGGGCCTGGTTGGAAGGGGAGAACTGAACATCCTCTGGAAATGTCCCAGGTTCCCCTTGGGCTTGTTCTGCTTCTTTGGCCCTTCCATTTCCAAGGACTGGACCGATAAAACACACAGGTTCTGGATCCTAAACTGGGACCCGAGCTTCTGACTCACTTTCGGAGCTGCTGTGCACGGTGATCACTTTGGAGGCCTCTCGAACAATGCCACTGTCACCGTCAGTCACCCGACACACGTATTCGCCCGAGTCCGCCACTGTGGCTTTGAGAATCCTCAAATGGAGGCCGGAAATCTGAAGGGAAAAGGCAGTTGAGATATGTAGCGAGGACACTGTTAGGATACGGTGTGAGCCTAACAGGTTGCCCAGGCAATATATGTGTTCTGTGACTTTAACATGGATACGTATTAGATGACTTTAAGTTTTACTGCTGAATCATTGTAATGCTGAGTCATGCTGTAATTAGATAATCACTAGTTGTAACCGTATTTAAGAAGGGAACTGTCATGTAGTCAGTTGATGATATGCTACCGTTGTGTGAGGAGTTGCTACCATTGTGCTATCATCGTGGATGGATCTGCTACCATCGTGGTTTGTGAACCAGAGTGAACTTGTTATTCTAACCAACTACTGATTGTATGGTAAGAAGATTTTTGTAGCACTGGACTGATTTAACTGGCAAAGACTTGGATTGTTTAAAGACTATGAGAAGGTTTTTTTTACTATAAAGTAAACTTTTGATAAACCAGTTTGCACTCAGCACCGTTTCTCTGTGCTCTACACTCTGCTGGTTGGTAACACAACAATATCCTTAACAGACACCAAAAAGGGAGGAAGCACGCGCTCTAGACAAGGGTCTCCCGCCATGCCCGCCATACCTTGCGATTAGTCGGGAGGGACCCGTCCCGCTTGTACCAAGTGACTCTGGGCTGCGAGAGGCCAGTGACCTGGCAGGCGAGGTCCAAGGACTGACCCTCGGTGATGGAAGCGGAGGCAGAGTCAATCTGGACTGCCGACGGC
Organism: Masticophis lateralis; assembly: GCA_030761175.1. Taxonomy (NCBI): domain Eukaryota; kingdom Metazoa; phylum Chordata; class Lepidosauria; order Squamata; family Colubridae; genus Masticophis; species Masticophis lateralis. The sequence continues at coordinate 8,287,441 of JAUDYJ010000016.1, forward strand.
CCTGAGGAAGTCAGAAGACAGGTCAGTTTCTCTCGCCCACCAATTCCGGGGCTCCGTTCCCAAGCAAAGATGGCCCGGAAGGGAGACAAAAAGCATGCTCCCCTTAACATTGCCTGTTTGTGCCCCAGTTGATGACTCCTGGCTCTCCTTCCCACACTCAGGTGTGGTCTTTGGCCTTACCTTGGGAGGAAGTGCGGCTCTGCTGGATGGTCACCTTGATGGAGGCTTCCTTCGGGCCGGCTCCGTTGCTGACTCGGCAGACGTATTCCCCGGAGTCAGCGGCCGAGACCTCTAAGATTCGCAGGAGGGACCCATAGATCTAGGGAGGAAGCAGCGTTGCTGTCTACCACAACACCTGTTACACTGTGGAAGTCTTCCCCCCCTTTTCTTTAAGTGTTTAATACAGGTAGACCTCAACTTAAGACCACAACGGAGCCCATAATTTCTGTTGCTAAGCAAAACATTGCTTAAGTGACTTTTGGTCCCCATTTTATAACTTTTCTTGCCACCTGTTGTGGTCCGCCAGCAGCCACGCGGAGCTGGCAGTGGAGTCGGACAGTGAGGAGGCTGAGGAAGAACATGGGCCAGTCCTGGAGGCTGGAGAAGGCACGGATTAGGGCTCTGCGTCGGAGGCAAAGAGGGGATCAGGGCCATTTGGGAGTGATGTGCAGACTCCGGAGCCTCCAGAGGCTGACAGTAGAGAGGCAGAGGAACAGGAGGAGCCTGTTCCTAGTTCACGTATGAGAAGAGCTGCCAGAAGGCAGGAGCAGATAAAGCAGAGAGGACGACTCAGGAATAGGGCCAAGAGATGATTGGCTCCTCTCATAAGGCTTAAAAGACCAGCAATGGCTCTTGGGCTCTTTGTCGGAAAACAACGTTGATAGTCTTGCTGCACTTACCTCTTGTCGGCGTCTTCTGCTTCTGAACTTTTGCCAAGAGAAGCCTTTGGCAGTTTGCCTAATTATACCAAGGTTGGTGATTAGACTGAAGGATTTTGTGTTATGAAGAGTTTGTTTTAATTTAGTTTGGACTACGCTGAGAATGAGTGAATTCTCAGCTGTTCTAATAAAGCCTGTTTGTTTTGGAACTGATTGCGTCTGATAATACCTACTTGGACTTGGGTCACACCAACACCGTTCTCAAGTGACCCACTGCCGTTGTGAACTCGGTAACCCCATTGTCAAGTGAATCTATTGAACTTGTTTGTCAGAAGAGCCTGGGTGGTGCAGCAGCTTAAGCAGTGCTAAAGTGACACCAGCTGCCTGCAATGACTGCAAGTTCGAATCTCACCAGGCTCAAGGTTGACTCAGCCTTCCATCCTTTCAAGGTAGGTAAAATGAGGACCCAGATTGTGGGGGAAATAAGCTGACTTTGTATAAAAAAGAACACCGCTTAGAGGGAGGCGAAAGCCCTACTAAGCAGGTCTATACCAAAGTATGAAGGCTATTGCTTAACGCATTGTAAGCCGCCCTGAGTCTCCGGAGAAGGGCGGCATATAAATTAAATAAATAAATAAAAATAAAAAAACAATAAGAAGATCGCAAAAAGGGATTGCGTGATCTCGGGACATTGCAACCATCATAAGTCATTTTTTCCAATGCCGTTAACTTCGAATGGTCACTAAATGAACGGTTGTAAGTCAAGGATCACCTGTATTTGCCCCCCACCCCCACCCCCCCCGCCTGCAATCACAGCTTTATTTCTTTTCTGGGATCCTGGCTTATAACTGAGCGGGATTCTTCGTCCTGTTACAATTACAGCCCTCTTTTCTGAAAACCGTCCTGAGAAAATTTAATCTTATTCATTCTTTGAAAAACAAAAGAGAGAGAGAGAGAGAGAGAGATCTTTAGGGCCGGATGAGACTAACTGCTCTGAATGAAACATATGTTCTGAACTAGGGTTCCCAAGAGCACGAAGCAGACTCCTTGTCCCGATAAAACCCCCTTTTTATTAAGTTATTGTGAACTCATTCACATCCAGCCTTATCTGGCTTGGAGAGCTGCCAGGCCAAAATGTGGCAAGGCGTCACGAATCAATTAAGCAAACACATTGTCTCCTGCAAACTCCCCTCCCCTTTCGCTCCTCTTTTATTCCCTCTGGGAGGGGCCATTCATCATCCACCTGTGGCCTTACTCCCAAGTCGCCCCTTGTTCTTTAGCTGTTCCCTTCATTGGGCAACTCTACGCATGAACACACTGGGAACAGGCTCCAGCTGTTCGTCTCCCTCACTGATGTCTGACTCCAAAGGCAGCTGATAACTGGCATCCGGCTCTGGCCCCCTCTCTGCCTTTGACGCAGAGCCTTCCCCAGACTCCAGGTCTGGCCCATGTTCCTCCCCACTGGGACCTCCTCACTGTCTGAATCTGCTGCCAGATCCGCTGGTTGCTGGCGGGCCACAACAATGTATTCTTTCTCCTCGTAATCAAGAGGAAACTCTTTATCATTTCTGGCAAGCCAGAGAGACTCTTTTCCAACTTCCCCCCTTTCGTTGCCCAGAATGAAACCAGGAGGCCCACACAGAGAAGGGGGGATGCGGCCGCTCACTCCTCCTTGAGCCCAGGGAGAATCCAAACCTGGTGGTTGGCTGGCAGGGCCCCTCCACGCCGGTACCACATGACGGACGCTGTAGGGTGGCCGGCTACCACACAGTTCAAGTCCAAGGACTGGCCTTCGGTGACCAAAGAGGACGAAGGTTCAATCTTGACAACTGGTGAGACGCCGGACGCTGAACGGACACAAAGGACAAAGAGAAAAGAAGGAAGGACATGACTTGCACTGCGAGGGGACGGGTTCCAGTCCAGGTTTGAATAGGCCCGTGATGGTGAACCTATGGCATGCAGAGCCCTCTCTGCGGACACATTGTCCAGCTCAGCTCAATCGTGCATGTGCGCGCACGCCTCCCGCCGTCCAGCTGATTTTCAGCATGCACAGGGGGTGTGGTGCATGCGGGAGATAGGTAGAGTGGGGAGTGGGTGGGGTAGAGTGGGTGGGGGTCATGTGTGCATGCACAGGGTGTGGGGGGAGCGTGGGGGGTCATGCATGCATTCACGGGGGGGGGGGCGCATTGCATTATGGGTTTTGGCACATGACAAGAAAAAGGTTAGCCATCCCTGGAATAGGCTGTCCTTGGGCTGACTATGACCACTCGGCGTTTTGCTCAAACCGGCCACTTGCTTGGTTGATGTTTCCGGTGGAAGGCTGGCTACCCAAAGATAGAGATGCCCGCACTGGGCACTGGGCACCACAACTGAAAACGATTCAAGTCTGTCTCGCCCTCCCCCGGAAGAAAGAGGTTGCGCCTTACCCCGAATGACCGCCACTTCGATGCGGGCTCTGCCGACTCCCATCGAGCTGCTGCCCACGCACAGGTACACCCCTCCGTCGGCAGCCGTGATGGAGGGTATCACCAGGGTGGAGATGTCGGTTCTCTCGGTGTGGGACTGCAGACACAAAGGGAAACGGTTGGAGACCCTCAAGCGGCGGCTGGCTTCCCACCCTCCTGGACCACATGGGGGAGGGAGGGCCAAGGAGGGCCCAGAGCTGGGCGGGGCCACCCTCATAGCATCCGTGAGCCTGGGAACAAGCAAGAAAAGAGCTGGAAGGGGACGCAGAATCGGGGTGCAGCCAGTACAATCTGGGAGGGTGGGGAAACACAAAGCAGCTTGGGGGAGACCTTGCTTCTCTCTGCTGGAGAACCAGAGACTGAAAGCCAAAGGAGGAAGACGGAACTGACCGGCAGACCAACACGAGGGGCTCATGCAGAGGGATACCTGCTGGAACTCCTGTATTCGCTGCCGGACGGCTTCCCAGCTGCCACTTTGAAAGTGGAAGAACCCAAAGACAGGAAGCGCCTGGCCCAGGAGGGGTGTGGGGGGGCAAGAGAGAGAAGGAGAGAAAGGGAGAAGGGGGCATAGAGGCTGCCAGAAAGATCAGAAGCCCCAAAGAAGGCATCGTGGGCTGGGTCTGCTCCTGGCCCACATCTTCCTTCGGGCAACCTCACCTGGACCCCAAGATCTGGGAGGGGCCCTCCTCCCTGGGAGACCAGGCCTTACCTGTGGAGGCAGGCTGCCGCCCTCTTTCTCCCAGGTGATGGTGGCCGCTGGGGAGCCCGCAGCCCGGCAGTATAGTCTGACGGTGCTGCCCTCCTGCACCTCTGTCCGTTCGGGGCTCACCTGCACTTGGGGGACGCTGGTACCTGCCCAGGAGCAAAGGGGAGGTCAGTCCCTCTCTCTCTCCCCCCCTCTCTCAGACCATCACACCATTTATGGCTTGGTTCTCTGGTCCCCCCACTTAAATTCACTCTGGAGATTTCTTGCCTTTGGCAAATTTGATTAGGTATCAGCTAACTCTCCAAGTGGCGCGGTGGCCTAGAGGTGGAGCTCTCGCCTCAAGAGGCTGTGAGTTCAATCCTAGGTAGAGGCAGATATTTCTCTCTCTGGGCACAATGAGAATATATCTGCTGAACAAAACTCCGTACTGGCAACAGGAAGGGCATCCGGCCAAGTTAAACACTCTGCCAGCTCCATTCAATTGCCCAGACTCCACACCGCAGGGGATTATGGGGTCGTTAAATGATAATGATGATTCGTTGGCAGCTGAAAAAGTGGTGCTGTGGCCTAGAGGTGGACCTCTCGCCTCACAATCAGGAGGCTGTGAGTTCGATCCTAGGTAGAGGCAAGTATTTCTCTCTCTGGGCACAATGAGAACAAAACTCCGTACTGGCAACAGGAAGGGCATCCGGCCAATTAAACACTCTGCCAGCTCCATTCAGTTGCCCAGACTCCATCCCGCAAGGGATTATGGGGTCTTTAAAAGATGATGATCAGCTAAGTCCCTACACTTTCAGCCTGAAGAAGAATAAATCCTCCTGGATGGATGGACTCTGAGGTCTGGGGAGGCACTCGGAAGTGCCCCACTGTCTTCAATCTCATGCTGAGGGAGAACTGAAGGGTGGCTGGGGGCCACCTCTCCCTGTGACATCCGCCTTGTGGCACGCTTCGTCCTTGTGGCCAGAGAGACCCCACCTCAACTTACTTTGCACTTGTAGGAAAGCTCGGGCCATGTGCTGCCCGACGCTGTTTTGCACTCGGCACAAGTACTGGGACTCGTCGGCAGGCTCAACCGCAGGGAAGCGCAAGATCCCATCCTGGATTACGGCTTTGGGGGAGATCACGCCCCTGGGTCCTCCTGGAGCAAAGACAAAAACTTCCCAGTTATCTGAAGAGAGGGGTATTTTCTGCTTATGGGGATTAAGGATGCTGGGCCCCTCCGTTTTGCCCCGCGCTGGGCACAAAACCGAGTCTTGGAACACCCAGTTGAAAACATCAGCCGCGAATATGTTTATCATGGGAAAAACTTTATAGATGGATCGAGAAAAAGAAAGCAAAGGTAAAATAGATGAGGAAATATATATTTTATTAGGAATATAACATAGAAGATGTAAAATAATATAATATATAGTAGATGTATGTAATATGTGTAATATGTACGTAATGAAGTAGAAAAGATTAGATTGATGTATGAAGAGATGTAAATTGTTCTGTCTCCTCCGGATTATAATATCAACCAAAATGTAGGATATTTGGGTAAGGGGGTTAGGGGTGTATAAGGTCACTCTTATACACATTGTTTTTTTGTATTGTACTGTATTGTATGATGTTTGTCTGTCTGATCATTGTTTGTTTTTAATTGAAAATGTAAATAAAGATTATTTTAAAAAAAACAACATCAGCCAAACTAGACACAGATGCATCCTTTAGAATAGGGGTGTCAAACTCAAGGCGCCGCAGGCCAGATCTGGCTCCTCAGGGTGCTTAGATCTGGCCCATGGGGCTGACCTAAAAACAGCGGAAGACTGGCCCACGCGGCCCTCCCGAGCTCCGTTTTGGCTGGCAGAGGGTTGCAGGAGGACATCGCAGTCAAAAACAGAGCTTGGGAGCCCATTTTCGCTGATAGAGCGCTTGAGACACTACAGGGACCACCGACACGAGTGACTCGAGCTGGCCATGCCCCCCCCACCCCCGAGGTCAAACACCACCCTGATGCGGCCCTCAATGAAATCGAGTTTGATACCCCTGCTTTAGAAGGTTCCCCTGTAAGCAGCACAATCCCGCGTTAAAGTACATGTGTATCCTGCACAATGATATGACTATCATTAAGTGTTGTACCTTATGATTCTTGATGAACGTATCTTTTCTTTGATGTACACTGAGAGCTTCTGCACCAAAGACAAATTCCTTGTGTGTCCAATCGCACTTGGCCAATAAAGAATTCTGTTCTGTTCTGTTCTGTTCTGTTCTGTTCTGTTCTGTTCTGTTCTATTCTATTCTATTCTATTCTATTCTATTCTTTCGTTCTGTTCTATTGTATTCTATTGTATTCTATTGTATTCTATTGTATTCTATTGTATTCTATTCCATTCCATTCCATTCCACTCCATTCCACTCCACTCCACTCCACTCCACTCCACTCCACTCCACTCCACTCTAATCTCTTCTCTGTTCTGTTCTGTTCTGTTCCGTTCCGTTCTGTTCTATTCTATTCTACTCTACTCTCTTCCCTCTTCTCTGTTCTATTCTGTTCTGTTCTGTTCTGTTCTGTTCTGTTCTATTGTTTTTCTTTGAAGATGTCATCTGAAAAAGCTTCTGGGATGAGAAACGAAACGTCTTCAGAGAAAAACCCCAGAAAGCCCAGTAGCCTCTTGAAAAGAGCCGAAGAAGCTTCTGGGATGAGAAGCGAAATGTCTTCAGAGAAAAACAAAGACCAAAAAAAAAAAAAAAAAGCACCTTTGGCATAACCAGGACCTGGAAGACTTGAGAATCTCCATAGACAGCAAGCGATTAAGCCATCCGCAGCCAGCAGAGGGAGTCCCCGCACAGAGACACACTTGCTCTGTGTGTGTGTGTGTGTGTGTGTGTGTGTCTGTGTGTGTGTGTGTGTGTAAAAAGTTGATCTCAGGTCGATCCCTGCGACTACACAGGCCTGTCCTTGTTTGGCCTGCAGGCTCAACCCAGAAGTTGTTGTGTTTTTTTTTCACGGCTGCCTTCGGGACGCTTTCACAACTGCCCAAAACCCAGACGAGGGTTTTGAGGCCTCTTAAGGTTGCCCACCTGGTCTGAGCCTTCCTGGTTGCCAAGCCGGCTGGCCTGAGGGGGTCTCTTTCAGAGCAATTTCAGGGCTTACCGATCCACTCCACGGTGGGCTCTGGGCTTCCGGTCGCGATGCAGCGAAACTCGGCTGGTTGACCTGGCTGAACGCTCAGCTGGGAGGGCTCAATGGCCGCGGTGGGCTGGACGGCAGCAGTAGCTGCAGGAGGAAGCAGGTTCGGTTTGGTCAGAGCTGGGCAGGGTGGGTGCAGGGAGAGGGGAAGGTGCCCACAAGGATTTCAGAGCCAGGGGTTGAAATCCTCGGCAAGGCCCGAGATCCCTGCTGGAAGAAACGGCCGAGCACACTGCGCGCATGCAGGCAAGAGAATGCGAGGCATGCATGGACAGAAATACGACCAGAACAACAGGGCCTGGAAAGTGGGGGGGGTGGGGGTGCGGTGGGGTGGGGTAGAGAACGGGGGCAGATAGGAGAGTCTGCCTATCCTTTGCTTTGTTGGCCTGTGAGTCAGAAGGGCAACTCAGCATCCCAGAGAATGGAGGAGGAGGCAGAGGAGGGAAGAGGAGGAGAAGGAGGAGGTGGAAGAGGAAGAAGAGAAGGTGAGAGGAGGAGGAGGAGGGGGAAGAGGAGGGGGAAGAGAAAAAAAGAGAAGGAGGAGGAAGGAAAAAGAGAAGGAGGGAGGAGGAGGGAGGAAAAAGAGAAGGCGGGAGGAGGAGGAGGAAGTGGAGGGAAAGGGAAAAAGAAGAGGAAAAGGAAGAAGAGGAAGAGGGAGGAGGAAAGAGGAGGAGGAGAAGAGAAGAAGGAAGAGGAGGAGGAGGAAGGAAGAAGAGAAGGAGGGAGGAGGAGGGGGGGAAGGGGAAGAGGAGGGGGAAGAGGAAAAAGAGAAGGAGGAGGAAAGAGGAGGAAGAGGAGAAAAGGAGGAGGAAAAAGGAGGAGGAAGAGGAGAAGGAAGGAAGAAGAGAAGGAGGGAGGAGGAGGAGGGAGGAAGAGGAGGGGGAAAGGGAAAAAGAAGAGGAAAAGGAAGAAGAGGGAGGAGGAAAGAGGAGGAAGAGAAGGGGGAGGAAGAAAGAGGAAAGAGGAGGAGGAGAAAAGGAGGAGGAAGGAAGGAGGGAGGAGGAGGGGGAAGAGGGAAAAAAGGAGGAAGAAGGTGCAGGAGGAGGAGGAAAAAGAGTAGGAAAGGTGGAGGAAAAAGGAGGAGGAAGGAAGAAAAGAAGGAGGGTGGAGAAGGAGGGAGGAAGAGGAGGGGGAAAGGGAAAAAGAAGAGGAAAAGGAAGAAGAGGAAGAGGGAGGAGGAAAGAGGAGGAGGAGAAGGAGGAGGAAAAAGGAGGAGAAGGAAGAAGAGGGGGAAGAGGAAAAAGAGAAGGGGAGGAAAAAGAGGAAGGGGAAAGAGGAGGAGGAAGAGAAGGAAGAGAAGGAGGCTAAAGGCCAAACAGCACCAGCCAACGGCCAAAGAGATGTTCCAGTGGGGTGGGGTGGGGGTGGGGGGTGGACAGCCACCTGCAGGCCAAACCGACTTACAAGGTCTGTGGCCTTCCACCATTTCTACGGGACCATAGAACGTCTGGGTCTTCGATGGAGCTAAAAACAGGGTTGGGGGAGAGGGGTGGCGTGTGAAAAGGTGGCCGCGTGATGAGCTGCCTCAAGCTGGAGCCTTGTGAATCCAGGAGCCGTCTTAAAAAACCGGCCTCCCATTCCCACCCAGTCCTCCCGCCAGGTGGATGAGAGCAGAAGCGTGTCATTGCGTGAGCCTGTGAGGAAGCCGCTGGTCCTGGGGCGGCAGCCCGGACAAGTGTAGCGTTCGGGAGATGTGGGCTGCTGGACCAAGTTGGAGGTGCCCCTCCCTGCCCAGCCGGCAGGCACAAGAGCCGAAGCCCCACCTTGCACGTAGAGGGTGGCCGTCCCCTCGTCCATGTCAAACATATTGGAGCCCGTGCAGATGTAGATGCCGGCGTCCTCCGGCTGCACATTCCGGATGGTCAGGATGCCGTTGAAATCCATGGCGCGGCTGGGCAGCTTCCTGTTGTTCTGCCGCGTCCACACCAACGTGTAAGCAGGAGACTGCGGGAGAAGGCAGAAAGTGGACGGGTGAGAGAAAGGAGTAGGGGGAGGAGAGGCAGGAAAAGGTTCAAATGAACCCACTCTACCCGATTCGGGAAAGGGAGGCAGCATCTGCAGCTGGAAAGCTGAATATCCAGGAGGAAACTTGCAGGGGTAGACTTCAAAAATTTTAGCACGGGGCTGTTTGCCCGGTTGCTGAGTGGGCATGGCCATGGTCGACGTGGCGTAGTCGGCCTCCTGCACCACAAAGGGGGGGGGCATTTTCCTTCCTTGAGCCACCGGGAGAGCCACCGGAGGCCTTCTGGAGGCCGAAAACGGGCCTTCCCACACTTCCAGTAGGCCCTTTTTTCATCCTGCCCGAGCCACCACACACGCCCTGCACTTATCAGCATCCAAAATGGGCCGCATGGGGACTCCTGGGAGGGGAGGGGAGAGGCGGGAGGGGCCAGCCAGGAGTGGGATTTGGGGGTTCTCTGAACTGCACAGCATCTTAGTTAGAGGTTCTCCCGAACCCGTGCAAACCCCCGGCAGTCCACCCCTGGAATCTCAGCATGCTGAGCCAAGAGGCAACCACGTTGGTTCTCAACACTTCCTCTGTGTGTTGCAGTGGCTCTGCAGGTCTCAACCGGCTCCCCTGGGACCCCACCAGGTGTACTTCTGCCTGCCACTTGCTCACCAGGGCTTCCCCCAGACCCCTTTCTCTCTCTCCCTCCCATCCCCAGCCACTAAGACTCACCTTGCTCCTGGCTGTGCAGAGAAAGGTGACGTCACTGCCCAGTTTCACATTCTGGACCTTCTGCTCTTCCACCGTCACGGAGATAGCCTTGCTGGGACCTTCTGCGCTGGCCAAGAGAAGCTGGTCAGCCTTGCCCAGCTGGTCCTGGCCTCTCTCTCTCTCTCTCTCTCTCCAGGGAAAGAGGGAGCCAGCCCTCATCAGCTCTGCCGGGGGATCGGCAGGGAGGGTCCCCTTACACGCCTCCCTGCACTTGACAGCCAGGTCTCTGAGTGGAAGCTTCCGTCTCACCTGTGACGATCACCTCACTGCGGCTGGAGTTGGTGAAGTGGGGGTTTCGGCAGGTGCAGACGTAGACGCCGGCCTCCGAGGGCCGGATGCTAGCAAAGTGCAGCTCGACGCCTGAGGGGGATCCAGAAAGTTCAGGGTCAAAAATCAGCCGGTTGCTTTGCCTACAAGCAAGGGTTCCCGACCTCTGGGACACGTGCCACTAATGGGCCTTGAGCTAACCAGGCAGGCGGTGACACACAATCCCACTTGTTCCAGCGGCAGGTGAGTGCCTGCACACGTGTTCCATTTGCATGACTGGTGGGCGCATGTGCACACTGTTCGTGTAAATGGCGTATGTGCACACATGGCTTGCGGAGAACCGTCCCCTCTTCCACCCCTCGCCGGTCCGCAAAGCCGGAAAGTTTGGGGAACTCTGGTCTACAGAACAGCCTGCTGTTTGTCTTCCCACCTCTACTCTGTTGAAATCCTGAGAACTAGAACCTTTGCTTTCCTTTTAAGGCTAGGGGCACAGAACGCCTGCTTGCCCTGCAGAAGGCTCCAGCTCTGGGATGAAATGCTACCGGTTCGGTCCGGTTCGCCTAAATCGGTAGTAAAATATGCTACCGATTCGTCCGAATCAGTAATAAAAAAAATGCTTTAAAAAAGAAAAAAGGTTCCAATATGGCACAGCTGATTGTCACAGCTGATCATCAGAACCCTTTTTTTACTTTTGAAAACCATGTTTTATTACCTATTCGCCTGAACCGGTAGTAAAAAAAAAAATGCTTTAAAAAAGAAAAAAAAAAAGATTCCAATGATGGCGTGGCACAGCTGATCGTCAGAACTTTTTAAAAAACTTTTTAAAATTAAAAAAGGCTTAAAAAAGGAAAAAAAGGGATGACCATGCCCACCCAGTCACATGACCCCCCTCACCAAGCCACGCCCACCAAGCCACGCCCACAGAACCGTTAGAGAAAATTTTTGAATTTCACTACTGCCCCAGCTGAACTCCGGCCACTCTAGGGAAGCTTCCCACTTCTGCGTAGCCGAGAATATGGCAGCACTTGGCCGAGAGAAGGAAGCAAGGACCCCGAGAAGGGCCCTTCAGAGATCAATTCAACTCGAGGGATCCTCCCTGGCCAAACGCCGATTCCTTTGACTGCAAAAACACACGTCTCTCCTCCCCTTGTGAGTCTCCCTCCCTTCCCTGCTTTGCAATCTGCCTAGTTGGGGATGACACAGACTCACCTTGCTCCCTGCGCTGGGCAGTACTCGGCACAGGGCGCCCGTCTTCCCGGGACCAGTAGAAGTAATGGGGGGGCTCCCCACTGACCTGGCAACGCAGCGTCACATCGCTGCCCTGGGACACAGCCGTCCGGGAGGGATGGATTTGGACCAACAGGCGGGGCTGGTCAGGGGGTCCTGAGAAGGAGCAGGAGGCAGAGGGAGAAGCCGAGATGAGGGGGCAGCTCAGCTCCCCCACTCCCAACTGTGAAAAACAGCCATCAGCACCACCACCACCCTTTCGTACAACGACAATTCCACAACTAGCAAGCGCATCTTTGCTCACCTGAAGGAAGACATTTCTGTCCAGGGATGTTGGGGTTGCCCGTATATCCAGAGGCACATCTAGGGGGAGAATCAGAGACCCATCAGGAGGCTCTCAAGGGCTGCTGCGCTACCCCAGCTCAGCCCTTCCAGGGAAAGACCCACTCACTGTTCGCAATACTGGCCGGTGTAACCAGGTTCGCAGGCGGTGCAGCGATAGCCGCCGCCTTCCAGGCTCTCGCACGTCTGCGAGAATCTGCCAAAAAGAAAGAAGTGCCATCCTGAGCTCTGGTGGAGAGGGATTCCTGCCCATGCTCTGCTCCTCCCCAAGAGGACAGGTGGCTTACTGGTTCTCAGGATCTGGCAATGGGCAAGAACACGGCTGGCAGTCCTCGGGGGTCCCGGCGGTGGCATCTCCGTAGTAGCCAGGGGCGCACCGTTCGCAGAACTCCCCAGCCGCGTGGTGCAGGCAGTGCTGGAGAGGGAAGGAAGAGAGGAAGGAAGGAAGGAAGGAAGGAAGGGGGAATGGAGAGAGGGAGCAACAGAGGAAGAAAGGAGGTGGAGAGAGAGGGAGAAGGGAGGGGGAAAGGAGGGAGTAAGCGACAGCGAAGGAAGGAGGGAGGGAGGGAGGGAGAAGGAAGGAGAGAGGGAGAAGGAAGGAAGGAAGGAAGGGGAAAGGAGGGAGGGAGCGACAGGAAAGAAGGAAGGAAGGGGAAAGGAAGGAGGGAAGGAGCAATAGAGGAAGGAGCATGGGAGGGAGGGAGGAAGAAGGGAGGGAGGAAGGGAGAAGGGAGGGAGGAAGAAAGGAAGGAAGGGGGAAAGGAGGGAGCAACAGAGGAAGGAAGGAGGAAGGGAGGAAGGGAGGAAGGGAGGAAGGAAGGAAGGAAGGAAGGAAGGAAGGAAGGAAGGAAGGAAGGAAGGAAGGATCGTTATTGTGGGAAAGAAAGAGGAACGGAAACCCAGAAAAAAAGAGAGACTTAAGAAGACCACATCAGATGCCAAATCTATCTACAAGTTTCCACTGTGGCTTTTTCCAGACGAAAATGTTCGTTTTAAAAGAAAAGCCCCGTTGGATCCAATTAATTAAGAACAGGATAAATTGAATGGACAATTCAAAACAGACCCGTTGCGTCACTGAAAAAACATCCCAACTCCCAGTTGCATAACGTAAGTCATTTTCCCCCCCCTCACCCCCCCACCTCCAGCCTCTTATACTCATACTCTTCTCTCGGCTGCCAGATTCCATGCCAGCTTTAGAGGTTTTTAGCAACCCAGCCGAAGCCGCTGCAAGCGGCCCGGATACCTTTCTCTGGGAGGAAAGGACTGCCGCTCTGGGCAGAGACAACCTGCTTGGCACCTGGCGGGGTGGGTGGGTGGGGATTCTAGTTCGGGCTCTCCTGATAGGGTCAAAAAGGCCCCTCCTCCTCCTCCCAGCCCCCTCCCCCCCCAAAAACAATCTTATTCCTACACCTCCCTCTTTGCTAGTGTCTCCGGCAAAGCTCAGAGAAGGGGCAAAGCCGCCTCCCCCCATCCCAGAAACTCAGGGGGAGGGCAGCAACCCAGAAGGCGGTCTCACCGAGCAAGTGCCAGTCTCAGGGTGGCAGGACTCCGAGTGCCCGTTGCATTCGCACAGTGTGCAGTGGCCCAGGTACAGCCCTCCGCCGGTCCGCGTGTAGCCGGCCGCACAGTCCTGCGGGAGAGAGAGAAGCCAGGAAGTGGGGGGGGCGGTGTCAGTCAGTGCCTCCCCTGAGGCCTCCAGGTCCCGGCCAGGCCCAGCCGGTCAGCTCACCTGGCAAGAAAGGCCCTCATATCCGGGTGGGCATCGGCATTGCTCCACTTCCAAAACCCGGGGCAGGCTGGTGTAGGTGGGCACCGCAGTCTCCATGCTGACGCCGGTGATGCCCGCCGAAAGCATGTCCGTGGAGTGGGTAGCCCGGATGAGGATCTCATCCAGGTCGGCCAGGGCCATCAGCAGGTGCTCCCGCGTGGCGGGCTGCCCATCCGGCCGCTTCCAGAATTGCTGGGGAGAGAGAAAGGAAGTGGGGAGGTCGGCTGAGCGTGGGAAAGGGGCACAGGTGGGACCGGCAGCTGGGCTGCTTCTGCAGCTCAGCCTGGGTGAGTGGGGTGCAGTGGGGTGCAGGAATGACAGCCTGCTCCCTCCCTCCCTCCCTCCCCGTGACTCTCCCTTTGCCTTACCTCCCGGAAGATGATCTCGAAAGCCTTGTGTTCGTGAGGCCGCAGCTCGGACAGGTAGGCCACTAGGGTGATGTCATTGCCCTGAAGGAAAGGAAGGGGGGGGGGAGCAAGGGTGGGCTTCAAAAGGTTTAGTAAAGGGTTCTTGCCCGGTTGCTAGGTGGGCGTGGCCATGGTGGGCGTGGCCTAGTCGGCCTCCTGCACCACAGCGGGAAGGAGGGGCATTTTTGCCCTCCCCAGGCTTCAGAGGCTTTTCTTGAGTCTCCGGGAGGGCAAAAACGGCCTCCCCAGGCTCTGGGGGCCCTCTGATAGGACCATTTTTCACCGTCCCCGATCCTCCGCATGTTCCCTGCACTTACTTGCATCCAAAACGGACCACGTGGGGACTCTTGGGAGGGGAGGGGCAGCCAGGGGTGGGATTTGGGGCTTCTCCGAACCGCACAGAATTTTAGCTAGAGGTTCTCCCGAACACAGGGGTGAAATCTAAAATTTGTTACTTGTTCTGTGGGCGTGGCTTGGTGGGGGGGGTAATGTGGCTGGGTGGGCGTGGCCAATTTTTTTTTTAACTTTTAAAACCATTTTTTCTACAACCTCTTCGGCAAAGAGGTTGTACAAAAAATGCTTTCAAAAGGCTCCGACGATCCCAGCTGAGTTGCCTGATCGGCAGAGGCTTTTTTTTCTTTTAAATGCCTCTGACGATCAGGCAACTCAGCTTGGATCGTCAGAGGCGTTTAAAAGATAAAAAGGGGTTTTTTTCTTTTAAATGCCTCTGACGATCCCAGCTGAGCCGCGCGAACATCAGAGACGTTTTTTTTTTAACTTTTAAAAGTATTTTTTTGGCCGAAGAGGTTGTAGAAAAAATGCTTTTAAAAGTAAAAAAAAAAAGCCTCTGATGATTGTGCAGGCATAGGGGGAGGACAGGGATTTTTGCCACCGGTTGTCTGAACCACCCGCCTCCATCGCTACCGGATTGGGCGATTCGGTCTGAACCGGGAGCATTTCACCCCTGCCCGAACCCCCTGCAAACCCCCAGCAGCCCATCCCGGGGGGGGGAGCCTTCCAAGACAGCCGGGAGGGTCCCCAAACAGAGCCCCATTTACCCCAGCCCCTCCCCACCCACCCACCCACTTCCAAGAGGGCAGAGAAGCCAATTGCTAATCCCGCTTCCTTCCTCCAAAATGGGGAAGGCCACGCAGAACGCTTGAGAAGCCACAAACTAGAGCAGGATAAAATGGAAGGGAGAATCCTGAGGGAGTAGCTCCAGCTTCCCCCTCCCTCCCCGAAAGACCACTTCCAGACAGGGTGCCCCCCTCCCCAACTTACGGTAATCTGTACATCCGCATCGGGCAGCGGGGTGCCTCTCCCTCCAGCCGAGTAGGAAAGGGTGTAGCGGAGGCGTCCCCCATAGGATCCCACCTGCAAGGGTGAAAATGGAGACCCTCTGTTCGGTCACTCGTTCTCCCTTGGCCAGGCGGGGCTTCCAGTCCCAGCCAGGACCGAGAGGGACCAGTGTTCAAAGTGTGGCGTTTAGGCTTAGGGGGAAGATTCCTGTCCAACAGGGATAGTATTCACCTTCGCTACTTGTTCGCGCCACCTCCACGTACGTGCAAGGCCTTCCGCGCAAGCACAGAGCGTCAAAGACCTGGATAAATGGGACGTGATGACATCCGAGTGGGTGGGCGGAGCCTCCCGCAGCCGCTGCTACCGATTCGCCCGAACCGGATAGAACCGGATAAATACTACCACTACTGTTCAGGCAGCTCAAGGCCGGGCCCTCATAACCTGCTTGGACCTAGCGGGGATTTTAATCCTCTCTGCAACCCTGCGAGGTAGGCCAGGCAGAAGGCAGGCCGTCTGCCACGGGCTTCCCTGCTTCTGCACCTTTTTCTCACAACCCTCACGCAACAAATCGAGCAGGCACAAATCAAAAAGCCATTCGATGGGATTTCTCTCTGCTGGCTTAGCTCACGAGGCCTTCAGATGCGCCTGAGGAAGCCCCCTCTCCTTAAACGAGGAATCTCCCTCGGATCCTCTGGAGAAGAAACGTCCTTTCTAAAAACTATTCCCCAGTATTAATTCACACAAACCATTGCTGGGCACAACCTCATTCGCGTAAAAGCTCTGGAAAAAAATCAACCTGAGAATGAGCTCACACGCTCCACTTTATCCGCGACGGAGAAGCGCCACACACCAGAAGAAGGCTCCGTGCAAGGCAGGTAGTCCTCGACTTACAACCCCAAGTGAGCCCAATGTTTCCGTTGCTCAGTGAAGCGTTTGTCCATAAGTGAGCTTCGCCCTGTTTTACGGCCGTTCCGTGAATCTGGTTTGGTTGGCCGAAGGTCGCCACAAGGGATTGCGTGCATCCCGGGAACCGTCGTAACTCTGAGACAGCTGCCAACAATCTGGATTTTTAACCCCCGTGACCACGGGGAACGCCGCAACGGCCGTTAAGTGTGAGAGGCGGTCGTAAGCCGCCTTTTTTGGTGATGCTGTAACTTCGGTTGCTAAACGAACCGTGGTAAGTCGAGGACTACCTGTAATGAACTGCTGCCACGCAGGACGGTCGTTACGAGAGTGAGAGAGAAAGCACACCATGCGGGGTCCCAGCCTCACCACCTGGGAAGAAGGGTTACCTGGTTCCCCAGGAAAGGCTTGGGCAGCTCCCAGTAGAAAGTGGCTTCGGGAAGCTTGGGGAGGCCTCGGTAGAGCAGCCAGCGCTGAGACAGAAGAGGGGAGCTGGTTCCTGTGCACCCCGACAACGCTGCTCACGCAGACAAGGCTCACACCAATTCCACAGCCCAGTCCGCCCGAGAGCACATCTCTTTTCCCCCACACCCACTCACGCTCCCCCAAGAAAAGGGGGTCCAGAAATTCAAGGCGGAACAAAGCACGTGCACAGACCGCCGCCATTTTAAGGAAGAAGGACCTTGGGAGGGAAAGCAGCCCACTCCTTCCCACCCTCCGTTGTTTCCTTTCCTTCTCTCTTCCCTAATCTTCCCTTCCCTTCCCTTCTCTTTCTTTTTTCTTTTCTCTCTTTCTTCCCTCCTCCTTCTTTTCCCTTTCCTTTCCCTTTCCTTCCTTCCCCTTCCTTCTCTCTACCCTTTCTTTCCTCCCTTTCCTTTCCCTTTCCTTCCTTCCTTCCAACATGCTTCCATCCAACATCCTCCCTTTCCTTTCCTTCTGTTCTTTCCTTCCTCCCTTCCTTCCTTTCCTTCCCTCTTCTTTATTTCCTCCTCCCCTCTTTCCTTTCCCTTTCCTTCCTTCTACCTTCCCTCCCCTTTTCCTTTCCTCTTTCCTAATCTTCCCTTCCTCCCTCCCTTCTCTCTTCCCTTTCTTTCCTCCCTTTCCCTCCTTCCTTTCCTTTCCCTCCTTCATTCCTTCCACTTCTCTCCCCCTTTCCTTTCTTTCTCTCTTCCCTAATATTCCCTTCTCTTTCCTTCCTCTCTTTCCTTTCCTTCTCTCTTCTCTAATATTTCCTTCTCTTTCCTTCCTCCCTTTCCCTTCTTTCTCTCTTCCCTTTCTTTTCTCTCTCCTTCCCTCCTTCCTTTCCTTTCCTTTCCCTTTCCTTCCTTCCTTCCTTCCATCTTCCCTCCCCCTTTCCTTTCCTTCTCTCTAATATTCTCTAATATTTTCTTCTTTCCTCCCTCCCTTTCCTTTCTTTCTCTCTTCCCTTTCTTTCCTCTCTCCTTCCCTCCTTTCTTTCCTTTCCCTTCCTTCACTCCTTCCACCTTCCACCTTCCCTTCCCCTTTCCTTTCCTTCTCTCTTCCCTAATGTTTCCTTCTCTCTTCCTTTCCTCCCTTTCCTTTCTTTCTCTCTTCCCTTTCTTTTCTCTCTCCTTCCTTCCCTTCCTTCCTTCCTTCCTTCCTTCCTTCCTTCCTTCCTTCCTTCCTTCCATTTTCCCTCCCCCTTTCCTTACCTTCTCTCTTCCCTTCCTTCCTTCCTTCCTACCCACCTACCTACCCACCCACCAAAGAAAAGGCTCCAAGCTTTGGATGCTTCGACATCCGCTGCCCACAGCCCTCTCCCAGCCCTGCCTGCCTCGTCTGTGAGATGCCAACTGAAGCAACCCCAGCTCATGCAAGGTACCTTTGGGGCCTCAGCCCCCCAGAGGCGGCGCTTGGAAGCAGAAAGCAGGTGGTTGTTGGCATCAACAGACTGTCCTTTGGGAAGGCCACCTGCCTGGACTCCAGGGCAGAGGAGGTGCGGCCCCATCCAGAGGGAAGGAAGGAAGGAAGAGATAGGATGAAGGAAGAAGAGAGAGGAAGGAGAGGAAGGAAGGAAAGAACGAAAAAAGAAGGATGGATGGACAAAAGGAAGAAAGGGAGGAAGAGATAGGATGAATGGAAGAAAGAAGAGGGAGGAAGGAGAGGAAGGAAAGGAAGAAAAGGGAAAGATGAATGGACAGAAGGAGGGAAGGAAGGAAGGAAGAGATAGGATGAATGGAAGGAAGAAGAGGAGGAAGGAGAGGAAGGAAGGAGAGAAAGAAAGAAGGATGGATGGACAAAAGGAAGAAAGGAAGGAAGGAAGGAAGGAAGAGATAGGATGAATGAAAGGAAGAAGAGGGAGGAAGGAGAGGAAGGAAGGAAAGAAAAGGGAAGGATGAATGGACAGAAAGGGGGAAGGAAGAAAGGAAGGAAGGGATAGGATGAATGGAAGGAAGAAGAGGGAGGAAGGAGAGGAAGGAAGGAAGGAAAGAAAAGGGAAGGATGAAAGGAAAGAAGGAAGGAAGGAAGGAAGGAAGGAAGGAAGGGATAGGATGAATGAAAGGAAGAAGAGGGAGGAAGGAGAGGAAGGAAGGAAAGAAAGAAAAAAGAAGGATGGATGGACAAAAGGAAGAAAGGAAGGAAGGAAGGAAGAGATAGGATGAATGGAAGGAAGAAGAGGGAGGAAGGAGAGGAAGGAAGGAAAGAAAGAAAAGGGAAGGATGGATGGACAAAAGGAAGAAAGGAAGGAAGGAAGGAAGAGATAGGATGAATGGAAGGAAGAAGAGGGAGGAAGGAGAGGAAGGAAGGAAAGAAAAGGGAAGGATGAATGGACAGAAAGGGGGAAGGAAGGAAGGAAGGAAGGAAGGAAGGAAGGAAGGAAGGAAGGAAGGAAGGAAAAGAAGACATGTTTTGATCCACCCAGGCTGGCAACTTAGTTAAAAGGAAGGGAAGGATGAGTTTGGGGTCAACTGCCCCAGAGGGAGCCAGCAAGGCAAAGTTGCCCTGGGGAAGTAGGAGCTGCCAGCCCTCCCCTTCCGGCCAGAGGCGTGCAGAGGTCAAGGTAGAAGAGGTATACCTGGGGGGCTGAGCCGGGAGGGGCGGCCAGAGAAGGAGGGAGAAGAGAAGACCTGCCTGGGGGAGCAGCCAAGCGAGGAGGATGCAGAGAGCCTCTGTGGGCCTCAGAGGGTCTCCGTAGTTTGGCAGGCGGAGGGGACTTGGGTGGGCTGCCTTCTGCTGCAATGCGGGAAAGCATCTCCCAGATGTCAGCATCCTGTCTCAGCTGGGTTTCCCGGGCCTGACGGTGGAGCAGAGAAAAAAAAGGGAAAGAAAGGGAAAGAAAGAGAACAGAAAAAAGAGAAAAGGCAAGAGAGAGGTCAAAAGAAGAGGAGAAGAGGAAAAAGGCAAGAGAGAAAAGAGGCAAGTGAGGAGAGGAGAGGAGAGGAGAGGAGAGGAGAGGAGAGGAGAGGAGAGGAGAGGAGAGGAGAGGAGAGGAGAGAAGAGAAGAGAAGAGAAGAGAAGAGAAGAGAAGAGAAGAGAAGAGAAGAGAAGAGAAGAGAAGAGAAGAGAAGAGAAAAGGCAAGGCAAGTGGTGAAGAGAAGAGAGGAGAGGAGAGGAGAGGAGAGGAGAGGAGAGGAGAGGAGAGGAGAGGAGAGGAGAGAAGAGAAGAGAAGAGAAGAGAAGAGAAGAGAAGAGAAGAGAAGAGAAGAGAAGAGAAGAGAAGAGAAGAGAAGAGAAGAGGAAGGCTGGCAGATTTCCAAAAATCCTCAGGCCCTTCCCAAGTCCACAAGAGCCAATAGGCTCAGACCTGACTCCACATTGCTCAGGCAAGGATGCCCTGCCTTGTCCGTGGCACAGCCTGGAGCCAGAGAGGCTCTACAGCTTTCACCCGGAGCCTGTTACCTGAGCAGCTCGCCTGCCCCTGCTCTGGAGGGCCAGAGGGCCGGGGATCCGCCCCGCAGCCACCTCCTTCCTCAGCTGCTCCTCCGAGAGGGACGTGGAGTTCTGCCGGGAGGGAGGGAGGGATGCAGGCTGGTGAGGGCCATGCCCGCTCCTCTTCCAAAGCCGTCAACCCCACAAGTCCCCCTTTGTCCCCCAGGGAAGCTCAAGAACGTAATGGGGAAGCCAGCTGCCCAACTGCGGTGGGTATGGCAGGCCACAAACAAGAAAAGCCGCCACAAAAGGAGGGCCGCTACTCCAAGCGCTGAGAAAGCGTAGCCCCACTGGCACACCCCCCCGGGTCTCAGCCCCCACATGCACCCCGGTCTTCTCCCATCCTGCCTCCCCCTGCAAGGACGCAAATTTGGAAGGACGCCGGTGCCAAAAAAGAATAGAGCAAGACAGGTGACACCAGAGAGGTTTAGGAGCTGTCCCACGCTCTCTGGGGATCCTGGATGGGCCTGTGGGTCAGTGTACCTTGTGGGCACGACGCATCCGGGCATAATAGGTCTCCCCCTGGCAAGCGGGTCAGGCAGGAAAGAAGGAAGAAGAAGGAGGAAAAAGAAACAGAGAAGTCAAGTAGAGCCATCTCCCCATTGCCTTCCCCACAGACACTGGTCTCGGTTTTGGGGGGCAGGTGGAGAGAGGGCAAAAAGGCCCCCCAACGTGCCACTCCCTGATCCTCCTGCGCAGTTCTGCCCACTGTGGAGCCAAAAGGGAAGAAAAGATATTGATGCTGCGACGACCCCAGGATTTTAGGGAAGATGGATATAAAGGTATTTATAGATATATGCCGTATTTTTTGGCGTTTAAGATGCACTTTCCCCCCCCTAAAAGAGGGTGAAAGTTTGGGTGTGTCTTATACACCAAATATAGCCCCGCCCACCCACCCGCCAGCCCCCACCCTTTGCCCTCTGCCTCCCAGCAATTTGCCTCCTTGCAGCAAACAACCTGTTTCAGCTTCAGCACAGCCTGATTAGCACAAGCAGCTGATTGTCAGTTGGATTGGCCTGTTGACATCAGCTGTTTCAGGCTGCAGGTATTGCCGTTGCCTATTGCCACCTCCATATGCCCCAATTACAGCCTCCATGTCCCATTTTTGGCCTCTGCACACCCCATTTTTGGCCTCCGCGCGCCCCATTTTCTGCTCATTCTGATCCCCGCCGCCTGGAACGGGCGGAAAATGGGGCATGTGGAAGCCAAAAACGGGACATGCGGAGGCTGGAAACCGGATGCGGAGGCCAAAAATGGATCATGCAGAGCAGCAATAGGCTATGGCAGTCCCTGCAGTCTGAAACAGCTGATGTCGGTAGGATGATCCAACCGACAACCAGCTGCTTGTGCTAATCAGGCTGTGCTGAAGCTGAAACTGAAAGGGCTGTTTGCTGTTAGGAGGCAAATTGCTGGGAGGCAGAGGCAGATTTTTTTTTTCTTGTTTTCCTCCCCAAAAGCTAGGTGTGTCTTATACTTCGGAGGGTCTTATACTCCAAAAAATACTGTAAATATATAGAGGATATATACAGGCACATTGGTTGGAGTGGGAAGGCTGAATGCCAGTTGAAAGGGAGGAAAATTGCATGCCCTTCGCTCCGATTCTCAGTTCAGACACCAGGCACATGGGTTCCAGAATCTACCCGCACCCTCACACTGACTGGAGAGAGGAACATAAATGGACGGCGTTCCCTAGAGGAAAACTCAAGAGATTTCCTGTGACACCACCATCCCCCACTCCCTCTGGAACAGAAGTTTCTGATCTAGCCAGCGTCCTCTATGGGGCACCCTCCCTGTGCACAGGCCCCCTCCATTCTGGCCAGACAAAAGGGTTCCCCCCCCCAACCCCAAAGCTCCTAAAGATGTCCTGTAGGGTGCTGGGTTAGCCCTGCCGTCCCACCCGGACTCACCTTGTCTCCCAGATAGGCGTCCGGCAGCTGCCAGTAATAAGATTCCTGGCTCAGCTCCCCAAATTGGTCATAGGAGAGCTGAGGGCCCTCAGGGGACATCTCTACTGCAAAGCCACTCGAGAGGCGAACGCTGCGCTGCCGATTGACCAGCGCGAAGCCTTGGAAGTTGCCGGGATGGAAGGAGGTGCTGATCTGCGAGGGGACGGAAGAATCGGCTGAGGAAAAGCCCGTCAGAAGACCTCTGATACCCCTGCCCCTCCCAGGAAGGAAGACCCAATCTCTTACCACAGGCAGCCCGGGGGCTAAATCTGGCCCCGTGGAGTCCTTAGGCCCTCCCAAGCTCCGTTTTCACTGCCAGAGGGTTGCAGGAGGCCGTGGTGGCAGAAAACGGAGCTCCGGGGCTCATTTTTGCTGGCAAAGCTCTTGGGCCCCCCCGACAGGAGTTACATCGAGCTGGCCACACCCACCTGGCCAAACACCCACCTGAGGTCAAACACAACCCTGATGCGGCCCTCCATGAAATCGAGTTTTGACACCCCCGTGCCTTACCACGTCGCGGTGGTAGGATGAGCTGGTGCATAGCTGAGTGACTCCCATGCAGAAGCAGGGCAGGCAGCCGAGAGGGTTCTCCGCACTCAGATGGAAGTGATGAGGGCGGCAGCTGTCGCAGGAGAGGCCCTCGACGTGGTCCTGGAAGGAAGCAAAAGGGGCTGGCGTGGAGCAGGACGACACAAACACACACACAGGCTCTGGATGGAGAGGCAGGGAGCAAACTAAGGAAGGCCAGCTGGAGCATGGCAGGAGATCTGGGGGTCACCGGGGGGGGGGGTCAGGCAAGGGAGCTGGGCAAGAGGGAAACGAGGCCAGCCCTCCTCTGCAGAGGAAGGGGGCAGTGAGGAGGAGGTGGGAAGCGCAATGCCCCTTCCCTCCACCCTCCTCCCTCCCTCCCTGCCTACCTTACACTGGCATTGCCTGCTGGCATCGCAGCGGTTGCTGATGCTGCCGTGTGGGTTACAACGGCATCCGGAGCTGGAATCTGGAGGGAGACGAAGAGAAAAGATGCCTTAAAGTTAGTCTTTCTTTCTTTCTTTCTTTCTTTCTTTCTCTTCCTTCCTTTTTCTCTCTCCCTCCCCCTTCCTCCCCCCTTTCTCTCCTTTCTTTTCTTCCTTCCTTTGTTTTTTCTCTCTCCCTCCCCCTCCCTTTCTCTCCTTCCTTTCTTTTTTCTTCCTTCCTTCCTTCCCTTTTCTCTCCTCTTCGCCCTCCCTCTCTCTCTCTCTTCCTTTCCTTTTCTTCCTTTCTTCTTCTCTCTCCCTCCCCCTCCCTTTCTCTCCTTCCTTTCTTTTTTCTTCCTTCCCTTTTCTCTCCCTCCCCCTCCCTCTTTCTCTCTCTCCTTCCTTTCATTTTCTTCCTTTCTTCTTCTCTCTCCCTCCCCCTCACTTTCTCCTTCCTTTTTTCTTCCTTCCTTCCTTTCTCTCTCTCTTCCTTCCCTCCCCTCCCTCCCTCTCCCTCTCTTTCTTTCCATGCCAGTTCTGATTCCACCCTACCAGGGGAAGCGTCCCCTCCATATATGGCCAACTCCCCATCACCCACCTGTCCTCCTTTCTCTAAACTCACCTGTGCAGGGCTGACCCTGGCTAGGGTTCCCAACGAAGCCCGGAGCACACCTGGGCCAAGAGAACAGGCTCAGTTAAGAAAAGAATCAGAAACTGGAGCCAGACTGGCCCCAGCTGAAAGCCGATGGGCACCCCCCTGTCAGGACTTCCCCGATGCCAGCAGAGGACCCGGATGAGCCCAGGCCCCGAGCTCTCTCTCTCTCGGCCTGCCTACCTTTCACACTGGCGCCCGATGTAACCCAGAGCACAGGAGTCACAGGTTGGTTCTCCGTCGGCGTCCACAAAGCAGGTCCCGGATTCTCTGTGGTGGCAAAAGAAGAGGGGGTCAAAGGATCTCTCGTGGCGAGGATTGGCCTGTCAACAGTTACGGGTTCCACCTACTGGATGGCTGAGGATGGTCCGTGGCAGGGGCAGGGCCGGCAGTCTCCGGGCGTCCCGTGTTGAGCATCTCCGTAGAATCCAGGCTGGCAACGGTCACAGTGGAACCCTTCCGTGTGGTGCTGGCAGCCCTGGAAAAAGAGGGAAGCCATGGGTCAGCCACGACAGCCAGGCCAGGGGGGAAGTTTCCCAGGCTCCTTCTCAGCACCGAGAACATTCTTCTAGGAACGGCTGCTGGTCTGGGGAGGGCCGAGCAGTCCAGGACCCTCCTTGCACTGCCAAGCACTGGGGGACCCTCTTCTCCTGCTCCCAGCCTGTGGCCTACCCACCTGGCACTCTCCCGTCTCCATGTCACACTCGGTTGCGTGCCTGTTGCAACTGCATGGCTCGCAGGTGCCCAAGTAGAGGCCACTGGTGCTACGGGTGTAACCAACGTCGCAGTCCTACAACACAGGAGAGAAGTGGCAACTCAACAGCAGCAGACGGGAAGGCGATCAGCTGGGCTCTGGGCTGCCCCACTCTTCTGACCTAGGCATTCCGAAACCACAAAGTACAGTCCTTATCCCGACAAAAACCCATTTTTATTAAGTGACTGTGAATTCCTCTCATTCACCTTCAGCAAAAGTCTTTCAAGGGAGAACTTACAGTCACACACCTTATCTGACTTGGAGAGCTGCCAGGCCGATATCTTCAAAACGTGGCAAGGAGTCATGAACCAATTAAGTGAACTAATTGTCTCCTGCAAACTCCCCTGCCCTTTCGCTCCTCTTTTATTGCCTATGGAAGAGGCCATTCACCTGCGGCATTACTCCTGAGTCGACCCTTGTTCCTTAGCTGTTCCCTACTCCTGGCAACTCTGTGCACGCGCACCCTGGGAACAGGCTCCAGCTGTTCTTCTGCCCCACGGATGTCCGACTCCGATGGAAACTGATAACTGGCATATGGTCCTGGCCCCCTCTCTGCCTCCGATTCAGAGCCCTCGTCAGAGCCTTCCCCAGACTCCAGGACTGGCCCATGTTCCTCCCCAACCTCCTCACTGTCCGAATCTGCTACCAGCTCCGCTGGCCATTGGCAAGCCACTTGCTGGGTGCTTTCTCCACGCAGCCCCTCCACCAGGCTCAGGGAGCAATGCCCACCCCCACCAGCTGCTCACCTGGCAGGACGGCCCTCGGTAGCCAGGCGGGCAAGTGCACTCCTCGACCTCCGGGGCTGGGCTCAGGCCTGTGGTGTGTGGTACTGCCACATCCATGTGGATATCGGAGATCCTGTCGGAGGAAACCAAGTTAAGACCAAGGGCTCCTGCCTGGAGAAAGGCAGGAATGACTGATGAGCCATCAAGAGCCCATCCATCCACAAGCCCCTTGGCTTCCCTCCTGTCCGGCACAGTTCAGGGCCTCCTTCACTCCTCTCCTACCTGGTCTCGGAAGGTCGCTCGGCATACGAGGCCCGGATCATGAAAACATCTATGTCAGCCAGCGCCATCAGGAGGTGCTGCCGAGTGGCGTTCTGCCCATCGGCACGGTGCCAGGCTTGCTAAAAGAAAAGATGTGTGTGTGTGTGTGAATGCTACCTCAAGGTGGGGAAATGAGAACCACCACAACACAAACATACACACATACACACAGCGGCAATATATAAACCAACAATGTATGTTTGCAGTCAGAAAGATTGCTTTAAGACTGTATTGCATCATCTTGTATCCTGATTGGCTAAGCTCTGTAGCCAATTTACTTAAATAAGTCAGGATCATGGCTTGTGTGGATACTACACCATTTTACCTGCTTATTTGTTGTAGCTCTCTACCTGATCTCTCTGCATGATCACTGTTTGATCATAGTTACACGCTGCTTTCTACTGTTTATTGAATGTTTTGATATTGAACTTGTTCCTGTTTTTGAAACTCAAGAAGAACTGTTTTATTCTGTATGACTACAACTGGTAAGAAGACTTTGTACTTGAAATATCCCTGGATTGATCTTTTAACTCTCGTCTTATCTGTGTACGACTTGGATTGTTTTTGGACTTTGCTTTACTTTTTTTCTAAAAGAAAAAGACTATAACAACTCAGAGTGTTTGTATGTTAACTGTGATTGTTCACAACCACTCCCAGTCGCTTTTCCTGCGTTTACTCAAAGGGTATTCTGCTCAATAACCTACAACATCGGTTATGAGCCAAGAATATTCTTAACAACCGTCCCATGCTCCCCCTGCCCCCTCTGCAGGCAACCCCCCCCATCCCGCGCCCAGCTTTCGGCCTAGCAGGCCTCCCTGCGCCTCCTGGGACCAAAAACGGGCTGTGGGGAGGTGCACCCCCGCATTCCCCCTGGCCCATGCATGTGCGCACTACCAACCACCTCCGTGGGCATGCGCGAGTCTCCCGCATGCGCTCCGACCCCCACGCATGTGCGGCAGAGGCCCGAAAATCAGCTGGCCGGCAGGAGATGCATACACATGTGGGGTGGAGCTGAGCTGGAAGACGGCTCGTGTTCCTGCAGAGAGGGCTCTGTATGCCACCTGTGGCACATGTACCCTAGGTTCCTCAACACGGGGCTAGGTTCTCACCTCCCGGAAGGGCACCGCGAAGGTGGTTGGCTCCCCGGGCAGAGGGGTGCTTGCAGCCACGTGTTCCAGGAAAATGCCATTTCCCTGGATCAGAACATCAGCCCGGCCGCGCAGCAGAGGGGAGCCGGGGAAGGCATCGTGGCTGATGGTGTAGCGCAGTTCTCCTCCGTACGAGGTCACCTGGGGATGGAGCAGAGATCAGGCTTAGCGCTGGGTCCCCTCAAATCTTTCCACCAGGGGGAGCCCCAGGATTGAAATCTGTACAGGTAACCCTCGAGTTACGACCCCCAACAGAGCCCCAAATTTATGTCGCTAAATGAAACATTTCTTCAAGTGAATTTTGCCCCCATTTTATGGCCCTTTCTTGGCAGCATTGTTAAGTGAATCGCTACAATGAGTCACACAGTGACTCTGGCAGATCCCCCGTGCGTGGACTCTGCTCGTCACAAAAGGGGATCATGTGATCCCCAGAGACGCTGCGACGGTCATAAATAGGAGTCAAGTGTCTTAATTTCAATCAATGGTTGCAAATACGAAAATCGGCCATAAGTCCCTTTTTTTAGCGCCGTTGTAATTTTGAGCAGTCACTAAACGAGGACTGTTGTAAGTCAAGGACTGCCTCTGTTTATTTTTATTATGAAACTTATTTGATGCCTATCTCGTTAACCAACAACTCTGGTTATATCTGTAGAAGCCGCTTAAGGACAGCTACTTTCAGGAGAGGACAGCCTGGAGGGTCAGTCAGCACAAGAAGGGCCCCACCCTCCATCCAACCCCCCCCCCGTCCCACTCTTCTCATCCCTCCCCCAAAACACCTTGTCTCCCCTGAAGCGCTCAGGCAGCACCCAGTAGTAGACGTCGCGTGGCAGAATGTGGAAGGAAGAGAAGGTGAGCTCCGAGCTCCCAGTAAAGCGGATCCCCTCGCTGACCGTCCGGGTGTTGGCAGAGTTGGCAAGACTGAACTGCCCCCTCTGGGCATCCTCGTGAGTCAGCTGCACCTAGAGCCAGGAGCGAAGAGGGGGTACAATTCCAGAAAGGGCCTTGGAGTTGCACCTTCCTCGGGGTTGCCCGTTCCCCCCCACCCCTCCTTGAAGAAGTAGGTCCCCAGGGACCTACCTGATCCCTGTTCCAAGAGGAGCTGGCGCACTGGCGTGAGACCCCCATGCAGAAGCAGCGGAGGCAACCCTCGGGGTTCTTGTGGCTCAAGTGGAAGCTGCCCGTGGCACACTCATTGCAGGACAGCCCCTGGACATTCGGCTGGCGAGAGAGAGAAGAGAGAGAGAGAGTTCACGTGGGCTGCCAAAACAGTGGCCGGCTCTCCGCCCTAAACCTCAGCTGCCAACGGGGATGGTTGAGGTCACCCAGCCTCCTTAAGCCAAACAGCCCGACTGTTGACTCCTGGTCAGCCTTTTCACACTCCGGGCATCCCCCGTGGACCCTCCTCCCAAAAGGAGGGGGTTCTGCTAAACAGATCCTCCAATTGGCATTCTGCAGGGCCAAACGCTTTCTAATATTTTAATCTCACGCCCTCTCGGATTCAGACGTTTGAAAGGGAAACAAGGGCACCGAGGCCAAGGTTTGCTCGGCACAACTCTTTCCTGAGCATGGACTGGTGTGTGCTTGCACCAGTGGTGGGATCCTTCCGGTTTAACAATCGGCTCAGTGACCGCGCGCTGCACGCGTGTGCACGATTCAACCAAAAAAAACCCTCCTTCCGCGTTAGTTAGTGCTAGGGAATTAAAACAGCTGAGGCGCAGCAATCTGCTTTTCCACTCTAATCAGCTGCGAAGATAAAGGTAAGTAAGGGATGGGCGGGCGGGACCAGCCGATCTTCGGAGCGAACCGGTTCGCTCCCAGCTGATCATCGGAGTGAACCGGTTCGCTCCCAGCTGATCATCGGAGCGAACCGGTTCGCTCCCAGCTGATCATCAGAGCTACCAATTTGCCCAAACCGGTCCAAACCGGTAGAATCCCACCCCTAAATTGCACGTATACACACAGAGTCACTTCTAATTTGGTATTTCAGCATCCAAAGTCCGAATCAGAAGCCTCCCTTTTCATTTGGTTGAGCCCCAGACTGCTTCATTTTTCCAGAGGTACCAACCTCTTGGGGAACGAGCTGGGTTTTGAAACAGGGGTGTGTGTGTGTGTGTGTGTGTGCGTGCAAATTGCCTCCATTCCTAAGACGGTGCTCCGCCCCCAGTGACATCATCTTACCTTGCAGTGGCAGCCCCCATTTGAGGCCTTCCTGCCCCCTCGCTCGTCGCAGACGACCTCCTCCTCTATAGAGAGACAAGCGAATAGAGGAGAGCACCTCCTTTAGGCCCAGCCTAGTTTCACACACTACCCCTCTCTCTGGGATGTGAGGCTGGCTGTGGAGGATGGGGGAGGCGAAGGAGCCGGCTTCCGGGAGAGGGGTTTGCTCGAAGATGGGGCTCCCAAGAAGAGCCCCGCACAACAGTTGAAATAAAAGCAGAAATTTCATAACAGGAAGGCAAAGGCTTTCTCGACATTCTCCCCTCTCCCCGAGGATGGTCAGTCCCGCTGGGCCTTCAGGGACTTTGAAATAGCCCTCAGGGATTCCAAGGAGGTTACCTGGAGTCTCGATGTCTCCTCTAATCGGCACACACTTCCCGCCGGGCTGGATGGGGTTGCCTTGGTAGCCAGGAGCGCACCTGGGAAGGGCAGGGATGGACACGGCCAGTCAGAGGCAGGCGTGCAGGTTCAGATCGCTTCAGGTGAACCGGTAGCTCTGATGACCAGCTGGGAGCAAACCGGTTCGCTCCGACAATCAGCTGGACTCCGACGATCAGCTTGGATACTTACCTTTATCTTCGCAGCTGATTGACTCGGCAGAGCGAATAGCCATGCCTCAGCTATTTTAATTCCCTAACACTAACATGGAAGGTGATTTTTTTTGTGAAACTGGGCATGCGCACAGTTTGCGCGCGATCAACGAACCGGTTGTTAAACTGGAAGGATCCCACCACTAGTTAGAGGCCACCCCCCATCTTGAAAGGAAAGCCCTCCCTCGGATATGTCAGCTAACCATAACCTCCCCCTTCCCCATGCAGCTTAGCACAACGGGACTGCTGCGGCCCCACACTTCAGGGGCAGGGTGGGTTAAGGCAAGAGCTCTGCGTCTTTTACCTTTCGCAGCGGCGTCCTGTGTAGCCCGGCAAGCAGGCATCGCAGGTCGCCTGTTTGTCCGTATCCAAGAAGCAGGAGTTGGAAAACCTGCCAGAGGGAAAGCGTCCTTAAGGCTGGCTGGCAAGGAGCTCTGCCCTGCCTCCAGCGAGCCCCACTGACGCAGCTCACTCAAAGAGCAGTTTGAGCACCAGTGCAGCACCTGAAGATGGCTGTGGAAAGGTGTGTGTGTGAGGGGAGGAGGAGGGAACCTGGCTTCTCTCAGCCCCTGGGAGTTTAGTTTTCTTTCCTAGAGTAGGAGTGGGGAAGGAATGGGGGCGACAATATTCAATATCAACAGCACTTAGACTTATATACTGCTTCACAGTGCTTCACAGCCCTCTCTAAGCTGTTTACAGAGTCAGCTTATTGCCCCGATCAATCTGGGTCCTCGTTTTACCAACTTCAGAAGGACGGAAGGCTGAGTCAACCTTGAGCCTGCTGAGATTCGAACTGCCAAACTGCAGGCAGCCGGCAGTCAGCAGAAGGAGCCTGCAGTACCGCACTGTAACCACTGCGCCACCATGGCGCAGTACAGAAATCTGTGCAGAGATGTACGCTGAAGCTGCCCCAAGCACTTCCCCCTAGACAACCCTGTCCCTCCCTTACCTGCGCGGAGCTTCGGTGTACGGGCATGGACAAGGCCGACAGGCCATCGGGGTGGCCTGGGTGGCATCACCAAAGAAGCCTGGCTTGCATTTGTCGCATCGTGGCCCTTCGGTGTTGTGCTGGCAGTTCTGAAGGAAGAGGGAGGAGGAAGCGCAGGAAAGGGCCGTGAGAGGCTGGACTCTCCTCCGGTCCAAGAATCATTGCCTTTTGGATCTGGGACCTCCGCAGAGTTTCGTACACCGGGGCTGCCCGGACTCAGTATAGATGCATTTGAGGAGTTTGCAGGCGAAGAAAAGGGGAAGTGTGCTTGTAGGGGTGGGGTGGGGTGCAGTGGCATGACAGAGGAGTACAAGGACTTGGGGCATGTGTCTGTGTCCCAGCTTCGCAAATCTTTTAATTTTTTTTTGCCCTGTGCACCAAACAGTGCGATGCCACCATTTAGCAAAAGCGCTTAAGACTTATATACCGCTTCACAGTGCTTTACAGCCCTCTCTAAGCGGTTTACAAAATCAGTATCTTTCCCCCTGACAATCGGGGTCCTCATTTGACCGACCTCGGAAGGATGGAAGGCTGAAGTCAACCTTGGGCCTGGTGAGAATCGAACTGCTGGCAGTCAGCAGAATTAGCCTGCAATCCTGCACTCTAACCACTGCGCCCCCACCGCAATTGTAGGGCAGGCTGCTTGAAAAATTTCCCAGCCGTTCCCCTAAGTGCCTTCTCAGACTTTCTCCACTCGGCACCCTAAGTCTAAAGCTTGTTTTGAAGCACCCCAAGCTTTAGGGCCCATCCTGCCCCTCCCCAATGCCTGGTGCCAAGCCACTCACCAGACAGTAGCCAGAGAAGGGATCGCAGGAGGTGGAGTGGCCGTGGCAGTTGCAGCCGGAACAGATTCCCAGGTAGGGGCCGCCGGACACTCTCTTGAAGTGAGGCTCGCACTGCTCGCAGGAAAGGCCGGAGTAGCCCACGGGGCACCTACAGAAGGTAGGATGAGTGGAGCTGACAGTAGCAGCAGCTACAACTACTAGTTGCCCCTGCCAGTGGAGACAGCGAGCAAGGGGTTAGCAGCAAAGCTTGTCCTACTTCTGGCTATTTCAGAACGGCTCTGGGTGGAAGCACGATTGCACCGGAGATGTCAAGGTGAGGGCTTCAGGGCACAACCATGCCCGATAGGTCTACTCAGGGAAAATGTCTTTCTCCAGCACTGACCAACCAGGGCTGGACACAAAGAGGGTATCGCGATGTTTGTGGGAATCCTACAAAATGGCCGTTCCGTGCGAGGAGGCAAATCATATTTTAGTGCAAAAAAATATTTCTGCTGCCTGATCAGAGCGGAAGCTATGGGTCGTGGGAAGAGGGAAGGCAAACGTTAGAGGAGTCCTAGAATGGCCCTGTTTTTCCAGCCCTTGGAGGCTCCCATCTCTATGATGGAGGAGACACACAAACACACATTCCGTTAATCCTCTCTTCCCTGTTCAGACCCTCTGGCCCACAACAAACCAGGGAATAAGCTAACTAAAAGTGTTCTCTGACTCCAGAGCAGACTTGGTTATGGGGAATGTGTGCTCCAGTAGGCCCTCTTCCCAGTGGTGAAATCCAATTTTTTTTACTACCGGTTCTGTGGGCATGGCTTGGTGGGCGCGGCTTAGTGGGTGTGGCGGGGGAAGGATACTGCAAAATCTCCGTTCCCACCCACTCTAGGGCCAGCCAGAGGTGCTATTTGCCGGTTCTCCGAACTACTCAAAATTTCCACTACCGGTTCTCCAGAACCTGTTGGATTTCACCGCCGCCTCTTCCCCCAAACAGATTTTTGGTCCTAGAGATTCCCCAGAAGTAGCCCCACCCCAGACACCCCACCCCGTTGGCTGGCACCTGCACTCTTCCACGTGATGCGCCACACCCAGGCCGGTGACCTCCGTGGTGGTGGTATCCATGACGATGTTGCTCAGTCCCACCGTGGCCATCCGATTATCGTACACCGTCTGGATCATGAGGGCCTCCAGGTTCTGCAGGGTGAGGAGCAGCTCCTCTCGGCTGACGGGCTCCCCGGACTCCTTCTGCCAGCTCCCCTGTAGGCAGGAAACATGATCAGACAGCGCCAATCACAACCAGAGCAGAGATGAGCGGGGATTAAACCTCCCATGGCTTGCAGCTTGGCTTATTTCTTTGAGCCACAAGTGGAAGCCAAGGTGGCCTACTGGGCAGGGCAGTTTCCGCTTCCAAGCAAGAGTTACTTCAGATCTTGGTTATGTTGTGGTCCGCCAGCAGCCTGCGCAGCTGGCAGCGGAATCGGACAGTGAGGAGACTGGGGAGGAACATGGGTCAGTCCTGGAGTCTGGGGAAGGCCCAGACGAGGACTCTGTATCGGAAGCAGAGATGGGGCCAGGACCACCTGAGAGTGATGCACAGATTCCAGAGCTCCCAGAGTTGGACAGCAGAGAGGCAGACTAGTGCACAAATGCGCAGAGCTGCCAGAAGGCAAGAGCAGCTAAAGCAAAAAGGACGACTCAGGAGTAAGGCCAGGAGACGATTGGCCCCTCCCATAAGGCTTAAAAGAGAAACAATGGCACTTGGGCCTTTTACAGAAAAACAACGTTGCTAACTCTGTTTCCAGTCGGCATTTGTTTGTTTCTGAACTTTGTGGAGCTTTGCTAAGTAAGGCCTTTCGCAGGATATCAAAGAAGATAAATGTTGGTGATTATCCCAAAGGACTTCTTCCGAAGGAATTATTTTGCAACTAATTGAGACTCAGCTGAGAATGAACGTAATTCTCAGCTGTTACAATAAAATAGGTTTGTTTGAGACTAATTGTGTCTTATAATGACTCAGTAAGCCTAGGTCACAACAGGTACAAGGGTGAAATCCCTAGAAGCACTTAAAATATTGGGAGTGTTATGTCCCATATGGTGTGTGTGGGGGTGTCTTTATGGGGTCCATCTCAGAAGACCCTCCCAGCAAGAGACAAATGTTCTCCTCCTCCTGTTCCTCCATCCCTGGCTCCCCTGGCACTCACCTCTGTGAAATGGACCTGGCGTCGGTTGGTCACAAAGGGCTCGGGAGGTGCCTGCAGCCGGTAAAGCAGCTTCTGCCCGTTGCCCACAAGGACCACATCCGGCTTCTGGACGGGCTCTGACTGTCCTCGGCCCAGGTGGTAGCGCACCGTGTACTGGAGGGAGCCTCCATAAGAATCTACCTGCAAGGGAAAGAGAGGAAAGCTGGTTGCTAGGGGATAAGTGGCAGAGATGGTATTCACTTATCTTTGCTACCTGTTCGCAAATGTGAGCTGACAACACTACTGGTTTGCACATGCGAGCACCCAGGCACATGCATAGGGCCTTCCGGGGACGTGATTACGTCCGGGCGGAGCCTCCCACAGCCACCACTACCGGTTCGCTCAAACCAGATAGAACCGGCTGAATACCACCACTGGTAAATGGGTATTTAAGAGTGCCCAAACTCAGGAGATGGGTGGGCATCCAGAAAGCGTGCCATCTGCTGTGCCCTTGCCTTGTTCCCCAGGAACTGCTTGGGGAGGGCCCAGAAGGAGTCATGCATCAGGAAGCGGCGAGAGAGATCGACCAGCTGGAACTCCTGCGTGCTGCGGTCGATGTGCATCTGCGTCGAGGCGAGGGGAGGCGTGCCGGGCTGATCGAGCGTGGTCACATTCACCCCTGGGAATAAAGAAGAATGGAACAAGCTGAGGTGGTCACCCTGTCCTGTCCTTGGGAGGAGGAAACCGTCCCACTGGCTCACCTTTGAAATTGTTGTGTTCATCGAATCGGAGGTGGATTTGTTGACGGTAGCGGCCGGTGCTGCGACACGATTTGGCGACCCCAAAGCAGAAACAGGGCAAGCACTGGCCGGTCCCTTCAACGTGGAAGTGCCTCTCGGGGCACGGTCCTAGATGGTGAAGGGATGGGAGGCTCAGAAACTGAGAAGCTGGGGAAGGACTCTTCATCCTGAGCAAATCCCAACCAGAACAGAAGGGCGCCATTCTCCAGCTCTGCTCCTCCTGCAGCTCACCTTGGCCGGGCGTGAGGCTCAACACGCCGTCCGGGATGCCGAAAACCATTCCCCGGGCATTGATGGCTTCGCAGGTGTAAGCCCCTTGGTCGGCCTCCTTGACATCTTGGATGACTAGCGTCCCCCGGCCGTTCTCGCTGGCAAAGGTCACTCTGTAGGAACAGAAGGAACTGAGCACACCCTGAAGTTTTGAGGGAGAGATGGGGAGCAGTTGGGGCTTGACCAGAGCGGGCCTACCTGCGGCTGGTGGGGATATGGCCCCAGTTGAGCCTCCAGGAGATGAGGGGGGTCGGCACGCCCACAGCCACACAGGTGAAGCGAACGGTGTCCCCTGGGGTGGCCTGGATGAACTCCTCTGGGGGAGTGATGACCTGTGGAGGGACTGGGAGATGTGGGGGAAGGCGCGGTGAGAAGTGGCAAGAATGGTGAGTCGGGCAAAATGGAACGTGAATTATCTTAAAAGGCACCAGGGAAGGGTAACACAGAGGGGTACCCTAGCAATACTTGTGGCAGCATTGAAGCTGACAATTTGTAGGGTTAGGTAAAGCTTCCACTTCCAGAGGCAGCCCATTTGGGAGAGAAGGCTGACTCTTTTGGGGCTTCCCGGGAGAGGAACTCCAAGAAGCGAGTCCCACTTGCACTCCCTTCAGTCTCCGTCCCTCCATCCCTCCATCCCCGCCTGGCTCTGCTCGCTTCCTCGCACTCACTGCAGCCGATCTCATCCGAGCGGTCCTGGCAGTCGGCCTCGTCATCACACTGGTAGCTGGCTGGGATGCAGGTGTGGCTGGAGAGGCAGACAAACTGGTCGGGGCCACAGGTGTCTCCAGGGCCCTTGGTGGCTGCAGGGAGGAAGGAAGGAAGTGGGGGGGGGGGGGAGAATCAACATTCTCTGCATCAGGAGTCTTTACCAGATGCCCCTCTTGAACGGTTTCAGGGGGCCCTGCGAGGCCTTAATTCGGAACCAATTCTTTCCCATACCAATACCCAAGTTTGTGATTTCCTAGTTTTCAGCATTCGCCTCGCTTTGGCCCCCCGTGAACCCCAGATTTGCAGAAGGCGTCTCCCCTACCACCACCACAACCCGCCCGCCGAGCTCTCGATCCTCACGGCAGTCAAGCTCGTCAGAGCCGTCGGCGCAGTCATTGTCCCCGTCGCAGCGCCAGAGCGTGAGGGCGCAGTGCCCGTTCCGGCATCGGAACTCATTGGGTTCGCAGGGCGAGGGGGTGCCTTGGAGGGGGGGACAAAAGGAGAGTTACCGTTGCGGTTCTCTCTCTCTCTCTTTTTCCCGCAACGGCAAGCGCACAGCACACTTGCATCCCCCGGGACTCACCGCAATTTTGTTCGTCGCTGCCATCCGGGCAGTCCCGCTCTCCGTCACATAAGTAGTCCCGGCGGATACATTGCCCATTGGCGCACAGGAACTCGTCTTTTGGGCAAGGGCGCAATCCAGGGGCCAGTTGGGACTTAGAAATCTCCACCCGAGGAGGCACGGTGACCGGCACTCGGCGGGTGGTGATGGGGGAGGTGGTGGCAGGGAGCCGGGCAGTGCTGGGTCCCGGGGAGGTGGCAGGCTTCGAAAATGTCTCAAATTCTGCTGGAGCAGAGAAGGAGAGCGATGGGTCAAGAGGAGGAGTGGCAGCGGACGAGCCTTTCCCTCGCCTGTGCCCGGGTGGAGAAGGAAGCCCGAAGTAGACAGAGCGGAAGGCATGACGCGGCTTGGGTCACACAGCCGCTCGGCTTTACAAACCGCAACAGTTACATTCTTTTCTTTTCTCTTTTCTCATTTTTTAAATTTTTTAACTTAAACATTCCATCTTCCATTGAACAACGTGTCGTCTGGGTACAGATATCTCTGTGCAATCACCATTACAATTTACAACTGTAAATTCATTACACTGAAATTGATTTTCTGATCTTACCATGATGAGCATAATGCATGTATTCATTCCTCCCTATTAACTTATCTTCTAATAAGAATATATTTAATAATACTAAATATAACAATCACATTAGTAAGAATCATCTTATTGTTTGCTTCTCTGTCTTAGCAGGTTTTCTTTCACTGATCTCCATTTATTTCTGACTTCTATTTGTATTTTCCAACCATTCATAAAATAACTCCCATGTCCTGTAACATTCAGTTTGTTCTTTCTCCTTTATAGCAAACGTTAATCTATTCATTTCTGCACATTCTAATGTTTTCCTAATCACATTCTCATCAGTAGGGAATCTCTCCGCTTTTCCAGTTTTGTACAAATACAATTCTAGCTGCGGTTAATGCGTGTATAATTAATTATGCATTCCTTTTACTATACGTTTCAGGTAAACGCAACAGTCACATTCATACCACACCTGGAACTCAAACCTGACTACCTCCGTGTTGACTGAAAGCAGCTGTATCCAAAGAGGAACTTCACCTCCCTCCCTCACAGGAGAGGCTTAGTCAAGGCCGAATGACAGGGGATTCTCAAGATAACATGCAGAACAGGGGTGAAATGCTCCCGGTTCGGGCGAGTAGGTAGCGATGGCGGCATGCAATTCGGAGAACCGGTAGCAAAAATCCCTGCCCCCGCCCCCATGCCCAGCTGAGCCACGCGATCATCAGAGCCCTTCTTTTTTCTTTTAAATGGCTCTGGCGATCCAAGCTAATCAGGCAACTCAGCTGGGATCGTCAGAGCCTTTTGAAAGCATTTTTTACATGGTTTTACATGTAAAAAATGGTTTTAAAAGTAAAAAAAAAAAAAATTGGCCACGCCCACCCAGTCACATTACCCCCACCACCACCAAGCCACGCCCACAGAACCGGTAGTAAGAAATTTTAGATTTCACCCCTGATGCAGAGGTTGTCACCTCACGCCCTACACACACACTCACCGCAGCCATCCTCGTCAGAAGCATCTCCGCAGTCGGGGTGTCCGTTGCAGCGCAATGCTCGGAGCACACATTCACCGCTGTCACAGGCAAACTCGTGCGGGGCACACTCGGGGGGCTCGGGCTCCTCTGTGGGGCGGAGAGAAGCACAGCTGACCAACATATCCTCAGGGTGAAGGAGACCAGGAGCCCAAAGCTGCCCCACGGCCCCAAATGCTCACCGCAGTCCAGCTCATCCGACATGTCGCGACAATCCGGTCGCCGGTCGCAGAAGAATTCGCGGGCGATGCACTCCCCGTTCAGGCAAGAGAATTCGTCCGCCGTGCAGGGCCGGATCTCTGGGGAGACTGGAGGAGAAGTTGGGGTTAGGATGTGGCTGTGATCTGGCCAGGGAAAGGCAGGGAGACAGGAAAGACTCAAAGGCCAAGAATGCTTTTCCTGCCTCTTTGGGAAGGCCCCTGTCTTCGAAGCACAGCCCCACTGAACAAAACGCAGTGATGTGAGCAGGACATGGGGAGCAATGCCACATCTGACATCCCAACGATCAGGTTTTGGGTTCCAGCTTGTCTTGGGCATCTGTACCCTGCCACGACCCTTGGAACGCAGATTTTTCCGATTTTAAAACTGCCCCCAAAGGCCTTTCCGGAGGGGAGTGCAGCCTTCCAACGAGATCCCATGTGCCACTCTCGCTACGTTGCGATTGCACCCAAGTCCTCCGGCTAAAGCTCTCCCCTCCCCCTCCCACACCAGGCTGCCAACCCCTCGCCTTGCTCATCGGGGGGCAGCGCCCACAAACCTCACAGCACACAGCCAGAATCTAGAAGCAATAGACAAGCTCAGCAAGATGTACTTTTCAAGTAGCTTCTTGCTTCCCGTTTTTTGCTCAGCAACACATAACAACACAGCAAGGGAAGGAACTGGGGCAGTGGTGGGTTGAGTGGGGTGGGGTGGGGAAGAGGGGAAGGCAGGCCGTGCCTACTGGATTCCTGAGGTGTGTGCTACAGCTACATAGCTATGCATCGCCGCCCGTCCAACGGAGCCTCCGCTTGGAAGCGCCATCCAGAGAGGCTGAGAACGGCAAGCTGCTCACATCAAAGGCCAAAATCTACATGCTACACACTCACATCCACAAGGAGCACAAGGAGAGGCATGCAAGGAGGCCTGTAAATGCCATGGGCAGGGAGGGAGGGAGGGAGGGAGGAAGAGCGGGCTCGGTGTGCAGGAGGAAGGGAGTGGGTGGACTCCCAGTTCCACCCAGAATCTGGGCCGCGAAGGACAAAAGACCAGCCTTCACAGCAGCCTCCTTCTCTTCCTCCCCCTCGTCCTCCTCCATCTATGGGGCCGAGCGCCCTGCAGCTGCTGAAACCGGAGCCCCCTCAGGGGACAAGTGTCTTCCCTGTTAAGACTCGCTTCCGGCCAAGATGCCAGGGAGGCCAAGGGCGTGCAGAGAGAAAAGGGGAACGGCTGTCTCCGGGCAGCCAAATTGGTAGGCCGCACACAGGCCCCCGTGCACCTCTCCGGCTCCTGACTCACCTGGCGGCACCTCAGAGATGGGGGGAGGCGGGGTTTGGGCTGGAAGCAAACTCAGAGTTAGCGGCATGGCGGGGGGACCCTCCTTCCCAATCTCCCACCACCACCACCACCCCATCTACTTTTGCCCCCCTCTGGTTAAGAGTCAGGGGGCGGCTTCTTCACCTGCTCCCAGACGCCGGAACTGGAATCCCTTCCGGGAGGTGCGGTAGGAGGCGATAGACCCGCTGGCCACCACGGACAAAAGCACCTCGCGGATCTGATCATCGTTCGTGTTCCCCTCGGATCCCACGTCCAGCTCCACAAAGCTGTAGCCATCGATCTCCCTGCGGGGGCAGGATAGAAAACGGCGGGTAAATTTTCACAGGTCGCCCCAAAACTACTGCTGCTTTGACAAGCGTGAACCTTCTGCTTGGGATTTCTGTAGAGGACACGGGTTGGAACTCTGCCGCAAAGCACCCCGGATACTCACTTGATAAAAACCACACTGACCGACTGCTCACCGGGGATCTTGAGGTATTCAGACTCCAGCTTAAGAGAGGAGGGGGAAAAAAAACAGTTCAGAGATTTTTGGGGCAGCGCTCTAAGCCACCCCCGGTCAGCTTCTGGACCGCGGTTCGATCTGAGGATCTCTTAGGAAGAGGAGAAGGAAGATGGGATCTCTCCCGGGGATCCATGGGGATTTCACGGTCAGGGAGGCCAGCTCCGGGTAATTTTAAATCCAACGCGTTTTCAGAACCCCAGGCTCCGATAAATATCGTTCAGAAGGGGGGCTCAGAATTGGCTGTGGGAATCTGAGCCAGGCCCCTCTCTCAGCCTGGCCTACCTCACAAGGTTGCTGTGAGGATAAAAGGCAGCAGGGAGGGAAGGAACAGCCAGGCCTGTTCACGAGTAGGCTTCACAAATTTTAACTAGGGGTTCTCTGCCCGGTTGCTGGGTGGGCGTGGCCATGGTGGGCGTGGCCTAGTCGGCCTCCTGCACCATGATGCAGGGAGGCGTTTTTGCCTTCCCCGGGCTCCTCCGGGAGGGGGAAAACGGCCTCCCCAGGCTCTGGAGGCCCTTCCTGAACTTCCGTTTTTTCGCCCTGCCTGAGCCTCCATGTTCACCCTGTACTTACCGGCATCCAAAACGGGCCGCGTGGGGACTCCTGGGAAGGGAGGGGTAGGCAGGGCCAGCCAGGTGTGGGATTTGGGGGTTCTCCGAACTGCACCTTAGTCGAATCTTAACTAGAGGTTCTCCTGAACCCCTGAGAACCCCCCCATCAGCCCACTCCTGGGCCTGCTGCCTTCTGCTGCCGATGAATTGAGGGGACCAGGGGTGACTTTTACCAAAGAGCTCAGGGCATCTGCTCCTGAGAGGGAGTTAAGGACAGATATGGGGGGAGAAGGCTCTCACCGTATCCACAACCGCTTCGGACACCTCCTGGAAGGGCTCCGAGTTGACATCTTCCAGACGGGGGCTGTACTCGATGGAATGGGTGAAGTTCACCAGGGCCCGGAAGTAGACTGAGGAGAAAAAGGGGGCCGGGTGAGGAAGGCCTGGCCACCCTCTGCAGGGGGTGCCAAGCGTGCCGCTCACACGTACACACCTCGCTTTGCAAGGAAGGGACGAAACTGTGCTGAGGAAGCCCTTCACACAACCCACTTTGTTAACTTTCTGACTGCGTGGCTGGAGCCCAGAGGAGGCCCTGCCCTGAAGCCCACGGTGCCGAGCAGATGTTTGGGTTGGATTAAGGGGGTCTGGTCCCTCCGGTCCCCGAGGAGAAAGTCTGGAGGACACCCGGCATTGCTGGGCGCCTGTCCCTCAGATCCTTTCCTCCTCTGAGGCAGCTGTGGGGGAAGGCAAGCCAGGAACAGAAGGGGCCAAGGTCTTACACCCCCGGCTTTCACACAAGGGCAGCCTGCCGAGAGGCCCGGCCAGAGGCCGATTCCAGGCCCAGCTGGATGGCCAGTGGCCGAGGCCAAATTCAGCTGCAGTGATGGAGTGGGAGAAGGCCCACAGGCTGGCCTGTGTCAGGTGCTGGCGGCCACAGCCTTCAACCGGGACATCAGCCACAGCCACCACATTTCCTCCAGTGCTTCCCATTGCAAAGAATCTCTGGGTCACCTCTGATCATGCCCCCTTTCCGAGAGGGAGAGGAGAGAAGCCAGCCATGGAAGAAGGAGACTGTAACTGCGTTGGAAGGGACCTTGGAGGTCATCTACTCCAACCCCCTGCTCACATGGGAAACCTACACGAGGGATTCGAACTGCCGAACTGCCGACTTGTCTGATCGACAAGATCGGCGTCGTAGCCACTGAGCCACCTAGCCAGGTCTGGTGGGGACAGGAGGAGCTTCCGCCTGGGGGAGAGGTGCAGGAGGACAACCTGGCTGGCTGCAGAGCCCCCCACCCACCCTCTCTCCGTGCCCAGATCCAGGACGGGAAGGAGGGCATCATGGAGAGACGGGCCGGCTTCCCTCTGCCTGGACAGCGCCCATTCCTGGTTCATGTGGGGTGAAAAATACCAGGGAGACGGAGAGCCCGGGCGAATCTTCGGCCCGTTCCCACCCACACATTTTCAGATTCCAGGGTGCCCACCCTTCTCATAGCACAAGGCAAGGTGGGGGGGGGGCTGTTGTTCATCCCTCACTCATAATGGTCCCATTCAGAGCTCGGCTGCCTACGATGCCCCCGTGACTTGGCCCAGCCGCTCCTGAAGGGCCCCACCCGCCTGCAGAGTCACCCTGAAAGAATGTTGCCTTGCCCCGGCATTCAAAGGCATAGAGGGGAGGGGGGGGGAAAGAAGGGGGGGGGCTTTCCAGCTTCCTGCGGGCAAGCTGTCCCACAGCGCCCGGTGGGGAATGTGGCAGGCGTGCCCCGAGTCCTGCCTTTTTCCTTCCACACACCTCTCTTCAACCAGCAACTCGGCTTCCAGGGGAAGGAAATGCTTCCCCTGTCCGCCTGCAGAGTGCCGTGGCTGAGACCACAGAGGAAAGGCTGGGGAAATCTCTTTGGGGGGGGGGGGGCTCAGGAGAAAAAAAAAGGGGGGGCTCCCTGACTCAGCCGTTTTTTCCACAAGCTC
The DNA here is from genome assembly GCA_030761175.1 of Masticophis lateralis. Taxonomy (NCBI): domain Eukaryota; kingdom Metazoa; phylum Chordata; class Lepidosauria; order Squamata; family Colubridae; genus Masticophis; species Masticophis lateralis. The sequence continues at coordinate 8,329,221 of JAUDYJ010000016.1, forward strand.
TTTTGGGATGAGAGGGCTGGGGGGGCTTCTCCCCCCAGGGTGCGTTTGGGGGATGGGCGCGAGGGGGTGGTGAGGTGGGGTGTTGTTAGCACATCTGGACTTCCAGATGTGAAAGGAGAGAGAGAGAGAGAGAGATAGAGAGATGAAGCCCCAGCCGTCAACCCAGGCCGCAGCAGTTGCAAAAGAGCAGAGTGAGTCAGAGGGAGAGAGCGTGAGTCTGGGGGAGAAGCCACGGCCCCCAGGTCCAGAGGTGGGGAGGGGAAGCCAGGAAGGCTGGCGTGCCGTGTCGGCCGTGGCCCCTCCCTCCCTCCTTCCCCACAAAGGTCCTTCTGCAGGGGGGGGGGTGGGGGGCACAAAGCAGAGCTGGAGTTTTGCCTCCTTTTAAGGTGGCGGGGAGCTGCTGCTTGCAGCTGCGAAGGAGAACAATGCGGAAAGGACTCCGGGGCTGAGTCAGCTTCCCTTGGACATGTTCAGAGGCCCTGGACTTTGCAGGGAAGCTTGGAGGGTGGGGGGAAGAGTAGAGTAGAGTAGAGAACACCAGGAGACTGGGGGAGGGTGGGGGGGTGGGAGTATTTCACCTGAGATATGGGGACCTCAAAGCTCACGGCCCCCAGGAAATTCACTTTGGGACTGGCCCAGCTGCCAGAGTTCTTCCTGTCTGCACCCCTTGTGAACAGAGGTTGAGCCTCAACGGCCCCACCGGGCCAGCTGATCAAATCCCAACTGAGTTCTGATCACATGCCAAGCCGAAAACGTGTTTTTGACCCCTGGGAAAGCCGCCAAGGAGTCCTGGCTGCTAGCTGTGTCTGGGGGTTGGGGAGGGGGGAGAGCAAGACTGGGTCAGGCCTGGACTTTCCTGGCTGCTTGGCCAACGGGTGTGTATGTACCAGTAACCAAGTGGGAGGGGACCTCGGAGGTCATCTAGTCCAACTCCCTGCTCACGGAGGAGACCTGGGATTTGAACCGCCGAACTGCCGACTTTTCGGATCGACAAGCTCAGTGTCTTAGCCACTGAGCTACCTAGCCAGGCTAGGTGTGTGTGTGTGTGTGTGTGTGTGTGTTAAGTGGGGGGTGACCCATCTCTCCCGGCGAGGCCTGACGCCCATCCCCTCCAGGGTGCAACAGGCCCCACTGCACTTCCAGCCTGGAACTAATTTCTTTGACCTCTTCAGCCTGGGATCCTAAAGCATGAGTGGATCGGCCACTTACTGAGCGGAGCCTCATCGTCCGGCTCGGGGGCAGCCAGGTTGGCAGGCGCAGGAGGCCCCGCAGGAGAAGGAAGAGGAGAAGGAGGAGGAAGAAGAGGAGGAGATGAGAGGTCTGCAGAGAAGAGAAAAGAAGGGGAAAGGCGAAAGGAAGGAACATCTGGAAACGTCCAGCTGAAGGTCTCGACGCCAGAAGCAGAGGACAAAACGCGGATTCGGCCACTCCAGGCCCACCTCACGTGGGGAACCCCACTCTTTCTTCTCCCTTGGAGCCCTGACTAGCCACCCCCATTGCGGAACCTCTCCTGAAGGCTTCTCATGGAGATCCACCACGCCCAACGAAGCCCAAAGCAGAAGGCCTTTGTCCTCTTTCCCTCCCACCTCGGGGAAATTCCCAGGAAGTCAAAGCCACAAAGCGTCTGATATTAGCCCCGGCTTCTCGACTTGACCCACAGATGGACGTGTGGGAGAATGGCTAGACTGAGGTTGGGGGAGAGAGGCACGTCCCCAGATCGGGTGTAAGCACACTTAACACTCGTACTCTTCGCGCACCCACATCGGCAAGGCCTGGCCTGGTGAAGCCGAGCTGCCTCTGATGAACTGCTGTGCCAGATGTCCCGGGAAAAAAACCAAGAGAGCTGAGGGAGGAGGCAGAGTTCTGCTTTCTGGACCGCACGGTTGTCCGAAATAATTGAGCCCAGAGGCGGCCAAATCTCCTTGCTACTTCCCAGCAAGGGGGGAAAGGAAGAAACAAACAAATAAACATACACACACACCACGCATCTGTCGGGCTCGCAGAGGAAAGAGCAGCAGCGAATGAAAACTACGGGAGGGGGGTTGAGGGCAGCAGAAAGAGCCAGGTTCAAAAAAGGACAAGGACATCCGAAAAGAGCCACTTTTTGAGTTCCACCAGGGAGTGGATTTTGCATGGGGCAGGCAGAAGAAGCCTGACCCCACCCAGTAAAACTTTCCAGCTGCCTGCTCTGGACGCAGCAAGGGGAGCTGTCGTCCGAGGCTCCTCAAAGGGATCCCCCGGCACTGGGGACCCTAACCCTGCACGGAGGGCTGAAAGCAAATTCTTTGGTATTTGTCCCGCACCGGGAAGGCCTCAAAGAGTGAGAAAGCATCTTTTCCTCCCTCGCCAGAAGGCCGTTCCTGGCGGGAGAAGGAAGGAAGGGAGACCATCTGCTAGAACACTTTCAAGAACAGGCAGCAATCGGCCCCAGGGATCCTTCCAGACAGACCGGCCTGCAACCCTTCCCATCCACGCCCCCGGATGATCTGCTCCGTGCGCTGCCAGAGAGTCTTGCACGTGGACCAGCTTTGGCCTCGGCTCCCGAGAAGCACTGGAAAACCAGCTGTTCCCAGCATCCTCTGCAGCCCTGCCAATCTGGATCTCAGAAATTCGAAGCGGGGTGCAAGGGGCCTTGTCCAGAACCCAGACCCTTTTGCCAAGGGACAGAGCTCCAGAGGTACTCGGGAGAACCGCAGGGGTGCCCCTCCTGTCTCGCCATCAACCCTCCCTTTGTACAAGATCTCGGACAGCTCCCCACTCCGACCGCCAACCCGGCACGCACTCACCTGTAGAGAGGAGAGACTCGCTGGTGCTGCCCGGGGGCTCGACTGAAATGGTCCCACTGCCGTTCTCTCCGCTGCCGTACTCATCTGCAACAACCAGAAGGTCAGTGGGCAGCAGGGGTGCGTGAAGCAGCTCAGCCAGTCTCCAAAGACCCTGGGAGACACCCCTCCCTGACTCATCCTCTTCCAAGCTCACCTCCGGATGGGCCACCAGCCAGGAGATCTTCATCGTCAAAAGTGCTATCGTAACTCTTCCGGAACCAGTGCGTGATCTCCGACTCGGTGTCCTCTGGGAACGAGGCCTCGTCCAGTCGGCTGGAGGCCTGAGCCACCTGCAAAAGTGAGGAGGAGAGTTAGAGGGGGACTATCTCGCAGCCTCGCCTCACCTTCTGCCCGCATCCCAACCAGGCAGCTCCAGCCTCCTCCTTCCTCCTGATGCCTAAATCCTACTGGCAAGATGCTGAGCAGAGGGCAAAGCTCCCTTCCCTCCCCCATCCCCCTCTGGGCTGGTTGCAACCCCGGGTGCCATGCAGAGAAAACACCTCCCTGCCTAGAGAAACAGCACCAAGGGGATTATGCCACTTCACCACCTTGGCAAAAGCCCAAACTGGCAGACTTCAAAGGGGGCTTGTTCCGAAGGGCACAAGAGACCTATCGAGAGCGGAAGACGACGGTCCTCAAAGTGCTCTGGGGCGGAAGGGCGGGTGCCGTGACTCTTGGGACTGGGACCTCGAGAGCTCTCGGGAGGGAGAGGGGTGAAGGAATGCCCCGCGAAGCAGCCAGCCCAGCCATCCTTCATCCCCGCAGCAAAAGAGAGGCAGGGTGGGAAGCAGACGGCACGGATTCTCAGCCAACCCGGAAAACCTGAAGACGATGCTCTGAACGGAATTTCCCACCGCCCCAGGGCAGGCAGGAGCAAAGATCGGCCTTGGAGAAGGGATGCCCACGGCCACACTGGCATGGCTACTAAACAGTAAACCAGTAAACAGTAAACTGCTTGCAGACCTGCAATTCAGATTAGCACCTTTGCAAACGCGGGAAAAGTTATTTGCAGCGGTGGGTTTCGCATTTCGTTGCTACTGATTCGGCGCACAAGCGTAACTTCTGTACATGTGCCTGAACCTCCACGCATGCGCCCGGTCTCAAAACCATGCCTAAATAGGACGATGTAGAGCCAGGGCAGGTGGGTGAGGCTACCCATAATCTCCACTACCGGTTCGCTTGAATCAGTACGAACCGGCTGAATACCAGCTCTGGTTATTTCCTCCCATCCCCACCATAATGGCAAAAATAGGCTGAATTTGTCAAAAACCCAGGACTGCCTGGTTAGGTCAATACTGATTGTTCAGTAAGCGACCAAGGAATCCTATGCACTGAGGGGGAGGGTCTCTGTTTTGGTGGGATGGGCTCTGTCTGGGAAGGACAGATGCCACCCTTGGCAATGGCAGCCAAGTCAAGCCACCTCCCAGGTGTTGTACACAATTCACAACGAGAGAGCGATGCAGGAAGGAGAGGGCTCAGGTTGAGCGTTCACTCCAGGGGCCGGAGAGGTTGCCCGTTCACCACCCCTGGCAGGAAAACTCTCCTTGACCTGGCCCCTCCCCTCCTGCCTTGCAGCCGCTACTGGCTGTGCCCTAAGATTGCCACTCAAGGGGCAGCCGCAGGGCATCCCTGAAGCAAGAATGGGGGAACATGTAGCAAGCCCGAAATTCTTCCACGGAAAGGGGTTCTGGGCTGGCAACCGTGGCCTCCAGGTTTGAAGGGAGGCCAGGAGTCTCAAGGAGCCCCCTCTTGCTCTAAGCACTCCCTAGGAATTCGGGGGCAGACTTCCCCTAGCGATGGAGGTTCTGCCTCTTAGAGCACCCCTGGTCTGCCACTTCTAAAATCAACGCTGGTTGGGGGATGAAGAGAGGTGTAAAGCCAACACGTTTTAGAAGATGCCCTTCACCAGAAGTTCCTGAGCCTGGAAGGACATGCCAAATGACCAGGAGACCTGGGCAGAAGGCACACACACACACACACAAACACACACACACACACACACACAATCGGCGGTCGCAAACCAAATAGAGGAGCTCAATCCCACTTTATCTGTCTGTCTGACTGGGTTTCTCTCTCCGGGTGGGGCAGAGATCGTTCTGTGCTGCCAGGTAGAGCCCAGAGGTAAAGCAAGGATTGAGAGGCTGGGGAGCCCCCTGCCCGCCAGCAGGTTCAGGAAGATTGGCACATTGAGCTCCCCAGCTGGGACTGGGAGGATTCCCTGTGACCCCTTCAGCCTCCTGAGCCTTTCTGCCTGCTGGTTTAGGGCAGGGATCAGCAAACTTAAACACTCAAGGAGCCATTTGGACCCGTTTCCCACAGAAAAGAAAACACCGGGAGCCACAAAACCCTTCCCGGGCCTGACTATTTCTTGAGCGGCCACAAAACTAGCATATGTAGTTGAAATTAAACGTTCTGTTTTCTTCTGAAACTTTTCTTTTCTTGGATTTATCCATGGTTGGCCTACCGGGGGTTGAAAAGCTCAATAAAATTGTGTGCTGGTGGGTGTCACACATTGGCAGTGGTGACGCATATTTTGAGTGACAGGGAGCCGCAGCAGAGGGATGAAAGAGCCACATGCGGCTCCAGAGACGCTGGTTGCTGACCGCTGGTTTAGGGTAAGGAAACAGACAGTCATGATCCTGAGTTAGGAGAGGTTTTAAGAGCTACTTCCACCAGCCCTTCTCCTCAAGGGGACTCAGGTAAAGGCAAAGCAGCCAGTCCCACCGCCTGGGCAGTGGGCTGCCCAGGGGCTACAGATCGAGGACAGGAATTCGTCAAAGCAGCATTTTCCTATGCAAACACGGCCGGCCACATTACTGCAGGCTGGCCGGGCTGGGGACAAAGGACTGAGCTGCCGGCATAAAAAAAGGGATTTAACTGGACGGACGGCCCTTTGTGAAAGGAAGAGGGGAAGTAGGAGCTGGGGAACCGTGGGGGCCTGGGAAGGCGGGCAGGGCACTGTGCCAACCTGACGGCATCTGTCTTGGTACTCGGGGCTCTGCCTCATCCAGATGCTTGTAAACTGGACAGCCAGTGGACTTGGTCCAGCCAGGAAAGCTGGCATAGGCATTGCCCGCTGGATGGAGGGCACGGGTGGAGGAAGATGCCCGCAGGAGGGGAGGTCCATCTCCTCGGGGAAGACAAGGAAAATTCCTGCCCAAGAATGTGTCCAGCGTTGCCCAAACGCTCTTGGGCACAGATGGGGCTCCTATCATCTCAGAAACCTCTCCATTCACACACACACAGTCCCAAGCATGCAAAATCCTTCATGGAAAGGAAGGGGGCCTAATGCCCGGGAAGACTGAAGCCACTCTGTGGGGCTGAGCCCTCATATTCAGTCTTCAGCCTCTTCTGGATGGAACCGAGGAAGAGCCAGCTTCAAATATTGGGGCACTGGGTTGACTGCTCTCCATTTGACAGCAGGAGGGCTGGACCAGGGGTGCCTTGAAGGTATCTCAGGAGGTATCTCTCTCCCCTCTCCGGGGGAATGAAGTAATTCTGCCCCCTCGCCCTCCCCACCCCCAAATGAATGCATCCAAGGGCCCTTCCTCCACTGCAAAGACCTTTCCACTTCTCAGCCAGCCTGGATCTTCCAGCTGCCTGCTTCCAGCCCCCGTCACCCCCAAAATCAAGGGAAGATAAACTAGAGCAGAGCTGGCAAACTTTTTCGGCAGTGAGTGCCAAAACGGAAGTCCATGCATGCATGCTGGAAGAGCAGCTGGCCCGGCGTGCATGTATGTACTGCAGTGGTGGGTTTCAAATTGTTTTACTACCGGTTCTGTGGGTGTGGCTTGGTGGGCGTGGCATGGCTTGGTGGGCGTGGCAGGGGAAGGATACTGTAAAATCTCCATTCCTTCCCCAATCCTGGGGAAGGTTACTGCAAAATCCCCATTTCCTCCCCATCAGCTGGGACTCGGGAGGCAGAGAATAAGTGGGGGAAGGGGCCAGTCCGAATTTTTACTATCGGTTCTCTGAACTACTCAAAATTTCCGCTACCGGTTCTCCAGAACCTGCTGAGGCCCACCTCTGGCGTGCTGGGAAGATGATTTTTTGATTTCTGGACAGCTGGCTGCGCGCAGGAACCCCGGAAAAGCAACAGGCGACGCCTCGCATGCCCAGAGAGGTGGCTCTCTGTGTCACTTCTGGCAGACGTGCCATAGGTTCGCCATCACGGAACTAGAGGCTGGTCAGTCACCAATATGCGCTAAGCAGCAGCAGCGACAGTAACCAAATCCCCCCACTGCACACCCCCATTCAGGGATGCAGAGAGAAGCCCAGTTCGCCCGTAATCCCAGCTGGCTGCAGAAGCAGACACTGGAGCCCGTTTTGGGATTGTTGACACCCCCCCTTTGGATCCCCAGCCAGGCCCGGCCGGAAAGAAAACACCCCACTCCCTCTCTTCTCTCTCCTCCCCCTCCCGCGACCCATTGCACCTGTCACCAGAGCCAGGGGCTGGATTGAAAACAAGGTCTATTAAAGCCTTCGGTCGTGCAATGAGACCGAACAGCGCAGGAAAAAAATAGACCCTTGGATCACGGACGGAGAGGCCGGGAGGGAGAAGTGTTGGGGGTGGGGATGGGGTAAGAGGGAGAGCCTATCTTCCTTCTCCTTGTGCAGCCCCAGAGGTGCCCACCTGCCCCCTGGGGAAGGACAGCCGAGCTGCCAATCAAGCCTTCCTCAGCCACTCACGCCAAGAAGGCTGGCGCGGGCATTGGCAAAGCAAGCCGGGCACAGTTATCCAGAGGACAATGGGTCACAGCCGCCAGCCTTGCCTGATCCCAGATGGGCAGACACAGCCCCCCCCAAAGGAGGGGTGGGGGGAGGAAGAAACTTTTTCTTAGGTGGAGTTTATCCGAGGCACCCCCTTTTCTTGAGTTGCCCAATATGCTAAAACCAACCCGAGACGCCACCTCCTCAGGCGAGCGAACGAGGGACGTTCGCCGATCTTGCACAGGTTGGGCGAATGCCGCCACTTGTGTTCAGCTGACCTGGAGGTTTGGGGGAAGAGTGGCACGGTGGATTGATACCCGGGGGGGGGAGGGGTAGTTCTGGGAGAATTCCATGGGATGCGGAGGGAAGGGATGCTTCTTTCCTGCCCTCCAGGCCCTCTCCCTACCAGCTCCTCCCCGCCCATCCTGCCTAGCGCCCGGGGCAGCTTTCAGGATGCCAAGCTGTCAATCTGCCCTCTGCAGCCATCACTCCAGGTTGTTTCCTGAGTCTGGCTGGAAATTCCTGCCCTCTGAGAGCCCCCCGCCCTCTCTCTCCCTCCCCACCCCATGAAAAGACGAACGTTGGCCCCTTTTGGCACTAGGTACAAAGGGAGGAGCTGCCGGAGGGCAGAACCATTGCCAGCAGCTAGCTGGGCAGGGAAGTAGGTATGCCACTTCTCCCACCGGGCAACGCCTCCCGCGGCTGGCAGGGGAACATCTGGGCACGAGGACGAGCGCACGCACACGGCTCTGCCTTGTGCTTCTTCTGCTTCCACCCTGCAGCCAGGCGAGATCGGAGCCGATTGCTGGCTGCCGAAGTCCCCTGGGATGCATCGGAGACCCAAATCAGAGGGCAGGATTGGAACTGGGAGCTCAGGGGAAGAGGGCACCCTCGGATTAAAGCCCTTGGTGGTAGGGGGGTTCGGGGATTGCCCCGACCTGTGATTCCCCAGGATGGCTAAGCAAGCAAAGGACCCCCTTTATATGGAGAAGCCTCTCTTTCCAAATTTGCTAATCCAGAAGTTTCAGATCTACAAATCCCATCATCCCCACTCAGAGCCGTGCACAAACAGAACTCTTCCGCTGCTCGTTTTATGCCCCTTTCCCCCTACGCTTAAGAAAATGAAGCTGCATTTCCCGTTCTCTCCCCCCCCCCAAACAATGACCAGCTCTTCCCGCAATATCACCACACTATTTAAAGCCCGGCTAGCCTTGACCGATTTCCTGAAATTGTCCTGCGAGGGGAGAAGCCTTGTGCAAACACGTTCGGCCGCCTCAAAGCTCCCAGTTCCTTCCTCTTCCCCCCCGTTTCCCCCCCATAAGGCTCTCCCCAGTCTTCCGTTCCTGCTCCCAAATGTGACCCAAAGGAAAATGCCCAACGCTTCGGCCGTGGGAAAAGTCCAAAGGCTTCCCGGGTGACCCATTGCAGGGATGGCCTTTCGGGGGGGGGGGGGGGTTTGAGTAAGCAGGGCCTTTTTGGAGGTGGCTCCTACAAAAACGCCTTTTTTTTTTTAATAATTTGATTTATATGCCGCCCTTCTCCGGAGACTCAGGGCAGCTTACAAGGCGTTAAGCAATAGCCTTCATACTTTTGTATATTTATACAAAGTCAGCTTATTGCCCCCACAAACTGGGTCCTCAATTTACCCACCTTATAAAGGATGGAAGGCTGAGCCTGGTTGAGATTCAAACTTACAGTAATTGCAGGCAGCTGGTGTTTAATTACAATGCTTTAGTCTGCTGAGCTATCCAGGCTTTTTAAAACAAGCAAGGCAGAGCAACCACGTCCCATTCGTTGGATACGTTGGGACCAAGAAGCCATTTCTACAAATAAGGCAGTGGACATACCTAATCCTCCTATTTTCTCCACAACAATAACCCTGTTGGGTGGGCTGAGAGAGAGGGACTGGCCCAGCTGGCTCTCATGCCTACCACGGGACAAGAACTTCCAATCTCCTGGTGATTAGCCCAAAGTCACCCAGATGATTCTCACGTTTAAGACGGGACTAGAACTTCCAGTCTCCTGGTGATTGGCCCAAAGTCACCCAGATGGTTCTCACGTTTAAGATGGGACTAGAACTTCCAGTCTCCTGGTGATTGGCCCAAAGTCACCCAGATGATTCTCACGTTTAAGATGGGACTAGAACTTCCAGTCTCCTGGTGATTGGCCCAAAGTCACCCAGATGATTCTCACGTTTAAGATGGGATTAGAACTTCCAGTCTCCTGGTGATTGGCCCAAAGTCACCCAGATGGTTCTCACGTTTAAGACGGGACTAGAACTTCCAGTCTCCTGGTGACTGGCCCAAAGTCACCCAGATGGTTCTCACGTTTAAGACGGGACTAGAACTTCCAGTCTCCTGGTGATTGGCCCAAAGTCACCCAGATGATTCTCACGTTTAAGATGGGACTAGAACTTCCAGTCTCCTGGTGATTGGCCCAAAGTCACCCAGCTGATTCTCACGTTTAAAACGGGACTAGAACTTCCAGTCTCCTGGTGATTGGCCCAAAGTCACCCAGCTGATTCTCACATTTAAGACGGGACTAGAACTTCCAGTCTCCTGGTGATTGGCCGAAAGTCACCCAGATGGTTCTCACGTTTAAGACGGGACTAGAACTTCCAGTCTCCTGGTGATTGGCCCAAAGTCACCCAGCTGATTCTCACGTTTAAGACGGGACTAGAACTTCCAGTCTCCTGGTGATTGGTCCAAAGTCAACCAGCTGGCTCTCATGCCTAAGATGGGACTAGAACTTCCAGTCTCCTGGTTTCTAGCTCCTGTGCTTTCACCACTAGACCAAATTAGCTGAGGGGGGGGGGGAGTACCTTTTCCACTGACCCCCAAAGTTATGACTCCAGCTCCTGTTCATGCCTGCAACTCCCGCCCCACTTTTTTCCTGTCCCAGTTACCACGTCTTGTGTCTCTCCCCCGCCCCACCAGCTGCTGAACCACTCGCAGGTTTCCTTCTCTCCACCCCCTCCACCCCCCACCCCCCCCAAGAAAGCCCTTGCCAGCGGGAGCCTGTGGATGTGAAGGCCACGTGCTTCCTTCTCGGACACTTCCAAGGGACTCCATACAGGAAGGGGAGGAAAGGTGTGGCTGCCAGGGCACCATCCATCTTCTGCCGGCTCCAGAGAGTAAACACAGGGCTCAAGGAGGAAGATCTCTACCCCCCCCCCAAAAAAGAACCTCCCCAAATCAGGTGCCAAGAGAGGAGGAGAAGGAAGGGGAGGCGGGATGGAGCCTCCAGGAGGGAGGACGCTGCTTTTTCTCCACAACCAACGATACCGAAAAACCTACATGCCTTAGCCGCGCTTTGGATCAAAGTTCAGGATCGTGCAAGCTTCTAGTCCTCAAGGTTCCACCCTGAATTTCAACCACCATTACATGGGCGGCTTAACGAGGATCCTCAACATGATGAGAATTATATTATATCCTCTCGCCAATAAACGTCTTCATTTTTCATTCATTGATTAAAAAGGGGGGGTTACGGGTGGGGGAAAGGGAGGGTTTTATTCCACAAAATTAAAATACCGAAGAGAAGAGAGCGAGAGCCGTGGTGGTGGGCGCCGTTCCTTTCCACACATGGGCAATTGTGTATCCGAGATTGCATGGCTGCATGGCTTTGAAAGGGGCCCTTTCATCCGGGCCGCCTCTCTGTGGGCACCGAGGCCACTGGCCCCTTCCTCCCCACCCACCCAAAAAAAAGGGGAGAATGGGAGAGAAAGAGAGGGAGAGGGAGGGAGGGAGGGAAGGAACGAAGGAGGAAAGAACGAAAGAAGGAAGGAGGGAGGGAAGGAAGGAAGGAAGAATGAAAGAAGGAAGGAAGGAGGAAAGGAAGGAACGAACAAAAGAATGAAAGAAGGAAGAATGGAAGGAAAGAGGGAAGGAAGGAAGGAAAGAAAGAGGGAGGGTGGGAAGGAAGTTAGGAGGGAAGGAAGGAAGCAAAGAAAGAACGATAGAAGGAAGGAGGGAAGGAAGGAAGGAAAGAAGGAAAGAGGGAGGGAAGGAAGGAAGGAAAGAATGATAGAAAGAAAGAGGGAGGGAAGGAAGGAAGAGGGAGGGAATGAAAGAAAGAAAGAGAGGGAGGGAGGGAAGGAAAGAAAGAGGGGGAAGGAAAGAATGATAGAAAGAAAGAGGGAGGGAAGGAAGGAAGAAAGGGAGGGAATGAAAGAAAGAGAGAGGGAGGGAGGGAAGGAAAGAAAGAAAGAGGGAGGGAAGGAAGGAAGAAAGAGGGAGGGAATGAAAGAAAGAAAGAGGGAGGGAAGGAAGGAAAGAAAGGGAGGGAGGGAGGAAAGGAAGGAAAGAAAGAATAGAAAGAAAGAGGGAGGGAGGGAAAGAAAGATAGAAAGAGGGAGGGAAGGAAGGAAGGAAGAAAAGAAAGAAAGAGAAAGAAAGAAAGAAAGAAAGAAAGAAAGAAAGAAAGAAAGAAAGAAAGAAAGAAAGAAAGAAAGTAGCCCTTTGCTAATCTTCCCTCTAATTATCTGCCGCCCAAAAGCCGGATTCGCGCCTGTCCCTTCGCATACAAACAGTAGGTTTGGCCTTCAAAATAGATCCCTTCGCTTCCAGGGATCGGGAGAACTCCAAAGGTTGCGAAGACAAACAGAAAAAGAGTTTTGTTTACGATTAAAAGCTAGAAGAAGCGATAGAAACAAGAGAAGGGGGGGGGGGCATAATAGCGTATAACATCTTTATACCGTAAAAATGAAAGTAACAGCAAGAGCAAACGTGGAGCGATTGAACTGTGATAAGGCTATAACTTCACCCAAGCATGTATTATTATTATTATTATTGTTAGGAAATACATAAGCGGATTGAATGTAAGGATTACGATTAACCTGATTAGTTTTATTTGCATTAGAATGTCTGACATTCAGGTGCCACACTCGTCACCCATTGATTTGATCTCTTTATAAAATAAATAAATAAATAAATAAATAAAACTTTGGGGGGAAAAAAAGAAAGAAAAAGAGTTTTGTTTTGTTTTTTAATTCCCCCCCCCTGCAAACCTCTTCCCCCTCCACTGGAACTGGCTCCATCCTGGTCCCCAGCCTCTCCCCACCCTGGGCCTGAGGCTGCAGGCAGAAACAACAGCCAGCCCTCCATACCTCCACCCCGAATCTGTGCCCCTTCCTCCCCACGGCTGCTTCCCACACTGCCCAGTCACTCTTTCCATGGGGAGGATTCTGTTATCGCTTTCCACAGGCTGTGACTGGGGGCCTACTGCTTCTTGGCAAGCCCCAATGATTCTCCACACACACACACACACACACACACACTCACTTCCAAAGGGAGGAAACGGAGTGGGGAGGGGGCGTAAAATAGGAGGAGGTGGGCTCTACTGCAGCAGGAAGGACAGTCCAACTGGGTGAGACTAAGGTTGGGGTAGCTATCCTGCCCAGCACTTCCAGCCTCCCCCCACCACCCCTTTTCTTTTCCAATTTTTAATTTTTTAGTATAAGAGTTCCATCTTCCGTGAAACGGGGTGTTGTATCTTTGTGCAATAATAATCCAAAATTACAACGGTGTTCATGACATTCATATTTCTTCTCTAATTTGATTGTCCCAATTTAATTTGATTGTCCCAATTTAATTGGATTGTCCGATTTAATTTGTCCGGTCACGCTTGGCCAGTGAAGAATTCTATTCAATTCTATTCCGTTCACAATGCTGATACTGAACGTGATAAAACATATTCGCTTCTCCCTCTTGACATAACTTCTAAAAGGAAAATAATAATATCCTGTTTCCCCCAAAATAGGACATCCCCTGATAATAAGCCCCATCGGGCTTCTGAGCGCTTGGCAATAAAGCCCAGAGCTTATTTCAGGGTTCAAAAAAATATAAGACAGGGTCTTATTTTCGGGGAAACACAGTATCATCTATCTATCTATCTATCTATCTATCTATCTATCTATCATCTATCTATCTATCTATCTATCTATCTATCTATCTATCTATCTATCCTGTTTCCCCCAAAATAAGACACCCCGTGATAATAAGCCTAATCGGGCTTTTGAGGGCATGGCAATAAGGCCCAGCGCTTATTTCAGGGTTCATAAAAATATAAGACAGGGTCTTATTTTCGGGGAAACACAGTATTATCTATCTATCTATCTATCTATCTATCTATCTATCTATCTATCTATCTATCTATCTATCTATCTATCTATCCTGTTTTCCCCAAAATAAGACCTCCCCTGATAACAAGCCTAATCAGGCTTTTGAGCGCATGGCAATAAGGCCAAGTGCCTATTTCAGGGTTCAAAAAAAATATAAGACAGAGTCTTATTTTGGGGGAAACACGATAATAATCCTAATAGTCATAAAAGTAATAACAATCATAATGTTTACATCTCTCTTTTAACACATTTTCTATATATCGCTGTTTTGTTTCCCTATTTTTAACTTCCATTTTTATTCTCTAACCATCCTTTGGGTTACTAAAAGATCATCTCTCCCACCTCCAATACCCTCAACTAGCTGTCAAGAGAAGGCCAGTGCCCAGGGGCCATAGGCAAGTAGCGGGCAATGAGGAGGGGGACCAAGGCAGAGCAGGCCCCAGATATTATGGGACACAAAGACTCAGAATGCAGACTCTGGGAGCTGTGGCCGCCCTCCCCCACCCCACCCCACCCCCGATGGGTCAGTTGAGGCTGTCCAGCGAGGTGTGGGGGGAGCTGACCCCCACAATCAAGGACTTCATCGAGAGAGCCGCCGCCCTTCCAGCAGGAAACCCAGCCAACCAATAAGTCATTTTTTATTTATACAGCCATCCGCGTATATAAATGTATTTATTTAGCAATGTGCAAACCCTGCCGTGTTTAGCCGTCGCACCAATGAGACGATATCGCTTTCGAGGGCACCAAAAATACACCCGTTGGCAGCCGAGATGGCGGCAAGGCAAGCGCCCCCGTAAGGAGCCCAGATCCCTTTTCGTGCCCCGTGCCAACCCAAGCAGCCTTTGTCCAGTGGGCAAGCCAGGCCCAGAGGCTCGCAACGATGCCCTTTAGGGAAACGTAAAAACCGAGCCAGTTTTAGTCGTGACGCACCAGTCTGGCTGCGCCTGGCAAGGCTTAGCCCTGTGCCCTGCCAAAACCTCTGGAGAGCAGCTGGACGGATCTCCAAGCCACCTCTGGAGAATGCCACCTCCCCACCCACCCCCAATAGCCTTCTAAGCAGAAAGGGAGATGGCAAAATGGTTCCATGCAGTGCCTGGTTGTGACCAAAGGGCACAGCCCAGGGTATCTTTAGCCCAGAGGGCCCAGTTACAGTCCCCAACCCAGCCCTAGATTTTCTGTGGGTGCCCAGCTCCATCCTCTGCCCTCTTGCTCTTTTTGTCTCTGACCCAAGGCTTTGCAAGGGGCCCCATCCTGCCTAGGACCGAAGCACCTTTTCCAACACTGGGGGCCACGTCTCTCCATCTCGCTGAGCATCTTTGGGGTGGCACCGAGGAAGGGGGTGGGTGGGGGAGGAGGCTGGCTCTTATGTTTACTTCTTTACATGCTAAGGGGAAGTGAGGGTTTTCCTGCAGGGCCTGCATTGTCTCAGCTCCATCTGGAATATAGCTCTGCCCCGCATGGCACGGACTTCTGCAGCCAGAGGCTGTTCCGATGGGGCGAGATCGGGGATCGGGGAGGGAGAAGCCATCTCAGCAAGCAGGGGCGAGAATGAACAGAATCTCTGCCAAATGTGGGGCAAAACTCTTGAGGGGGGTGGGGTTCTTGTCCTAGAGCAGGAGTCAGCAACCTGTGGCTCTGGAGCCCCATGTGGCTCTTTTATCCCTCTGCTGTGGCTTCCCGTCAGTCAAAATACGCATCACAACCGCCAATGTGCGACACGCGATTTATTGAGCTTTTCAACGCCCCCGTAGGCCAACCATGGATAAATCCAAGAAAAGAAAAACTTCAGAAGAAAACAGAACGTTTAATTCAACTGCATAGGCTAGTTTTGTGGCCGCTCAAGAACTAGTCAGGCACGGGAAGGGTTTTGTGGCTCCCGGTGTTTTCTTTTCTGTGGGAAACGGGTCCAAACGGCTCTTTTGAGTGCTTAAGGTTGCAGACGCCTGCCCTAGAGGCCCAGCCACAGCTTTGTTTGAGCCACCCTGTGGGGAGCAGCAGCCTGGAGGCTTTTCCAAGGCCAGGCATGGCTGGCGGTTTAGGGCACATTGGCAAGGGATGACGGTTTGGGATGGAGGCCGTTACACCATGGCTGACACCCGCCAAGTCTGGATGAGCCTTTCCCCAAGCAGGGAGCCCCAGCCTTGAGAACGGAGAGAGGGGGCAGCCTCCATGGGGCAGGGAGACTATTAATACAAGCCCAGCTATTTCCTGCCTACTTGTGCCACAGGACGCGAGACCAGGACGGTGTTTCCTGCCTGCTGATATCAACTCCGGGCCCCTCTTGTCTGGCAGGGAAGCTGGGTTCAAGTGAGGCGAGGGCCCCTAGGCCCAAGGGAACGGCCCCAACGCTGCCGAAGGGAAACGGCTTTGCTTTTGCTGTGGGGAAGATGCCAACAGCCCAGCCGTGTCCATCTCCCCTCCGTCTCCTTTCCGGGCAAACGGCCAGCGCCGCTATAAGTTCAACACAGAAGGAGGGCAGAATTTGGCACTCCAGAAGCCTCCATGCAACGTCTGGGCAAGGTGCCCACCTGGTCTGCCCAGATGAGGGATGATGGGGAACACACCGGCCCAATCACAGGCAATTGCAGGTGATTGGAGAGTGGGTATAACCTCTTTGTGGCTAAGGAAAGGACTCGCTAGCCATTTACGGAGAGCAAGACAGAACCAAGGAACATGCTGTGGGGCAAAGGGGCCACATTAGAGGGCCCCTTTGCCCCATAGCATGTTGGGGCAAAGGGACTTCCCTTCGACACAGACAGAAGGGCGGCTGATGCCCCCAGGCCAGAGAAAATAGCTCTCTGCACCTTCAGCTTCCATTGTATTTCATTCAGGCATTTCCACGTGTCCCTTCATTAAACGAGATGCCAGGAACGTACCCACCAAACCAAATAAAATGGGGAAACTTTAAACTGATGCCAAGAAGAGGACGAAGGAAGAGCTACCCTGCTTCCCCGAAAATAAGACCTCCCCCGGATAATAAGCCCAATTGGACGAAGGAAGAGCTACCCTGCTTCCCCGAAAATAAGACCTCCCCCGGATAATAAGCCCAATTGGGCTTTTGGGCGCATGCGCTAAAATAAGCCTCTCCCCTCTCCAAAAATAAGCTCTCCCCCGAAAATATTTAAACGCAAAGCTAGAAATCAGGTAAATTTGCAAGAGGAGCCACACGCACCCCAAAATAATAAGACCTCCCTGAAAATAAGGCCAAGCGCTTATTTCAGAGTTCAAAAAAATAAAAACAAAACAGGCTCTTATTTTCGGGGAAACATGGGTAGTAGGCTCTGGTGGGGGGGACGGGACACACGACATGCAGAGCCCCATCTTCTGCACCAATTTCTGAGCCGGTTGTTTACAAACACATCCAAAACACACGCAGAGAGAAGAGAGAGAGAGAGAGAGAGAGAGAGAGAAGTTAATTGCAGGGAGAAGGGAAGAGACAGAGTTTTTAAAAACCTCAGTGCGTGGAGGGGGCAGTTAAAACATTCCCAGCCCATGGTTGGATGGTGTGGGGGGGCAAAGGGAAGGGAGGGGGGGTCTGAAATACGAGCCCAAGAAGCAGAGAGAGAGAAGGGCTCCTTAAGTCATTTAACTATGTTTAATTGCTAACACGTGAGTTTCCAAGGATATGGGGAGATGGCACAGCTGCCCAAGGAAGGCGATGCCCGCTTCCAGGAAGCCCCGGAGGCAGAAAGCAGGCCTGCCCGGGTCGGTGCCCATTGCCCCAGTCGCCAATTTCGTCTCCTTGACCCTCCTGAATAGAGTTTAACTCCTCCGGCTATTCTCTGCTCCAGCTTCTGGTCCCAAAAAGCAGAGACATTCCACTCTCAGTCTCGCTGCCTAAATTATCCTTCTGAGCTCACTCAAAAATAGCAGCCACCGGCGGGCACAGGGAGAGATTGAAGGGGGCGGGAGGGGGGGGAGAACTGGGGAGGGGCGGGGTGTAAGGAAGTCATTTCCCCCAATATCACCAGGAAAAGAAGGCAGCGTTCCGAGAATTCAAGCAGCCAATCAAAAAGGGCTTTGATGCCCACGGTAGCTTTGGGTTCAGTCATAACTGCCTCCTCCGGTCTCATTCCAAAGGGGCAGCGGTCCAACTTCTCCGGAGACTGGGCAACTATGGTGGGGAGGAGTGTTGGCCAACGGCAAGGCCACACCCCTGGGAAGAGTTTTTTTCCAAAGAGCCTGATGCATCAACCGGTGGGAAGGATCTACAGGTGGTGGGCCAGGGCCCAGGCCCCACCCATTGCTTGCAGGGCAGAAAGCCTGGGGGCAAGAGGGGAGTCCCCCCTCTACTCAACACGGGGGTGGGGGGGTGGAAGATTCCCTTGCTGGCCAAGCTGCCTCCAGCCGGGCTTCCCTCCTCCCTTACACCCACCGCATCACTGGCACGGCTGCCTCCTGCGGTCCCACCCCCTCCGACCTGCTTATCAAGCATTTCTCGGATGCTCTTTGCCCTCTTTGCAGCCAGCAGGGAGGGGGGGTTGGGGGGGTGGGGAGTGCAAAAAAAAAGGCCTCCCCAGCTTAACCCCTGGCATCGAAACAACACACCCAGGAAGAGGAGGGGAATGGCACGTGTGAGCCGAGCGGCCTCCACCCAAAGGAATGCACTCCATGGGGGAGAAAGGCCGTCCATCCAGAGAGGGTCTCACCTCGGACTCCCTTGAATTAGCACACAAAGCTCTTTTCAGTCGAGAGGGAAGCCAAGAATTATCTGCGGAGTGCTAGGAGGGAAAGGGGGTGCAGGTCATTGGCGGGGAGGGGGTGCAAGCATTCCGTCCCAGGTGGGGTGCCTGATAGGTATAGTAGCTAAGTAGCCGGAAATGCCCCTCCGGCGTTTCTCCCGTGGGGGGCTCCCACGGAAGGCGTCCCCCCCTTTCTCACCCCACCGAGAGAGTCCTCAAAGCGAGGCACCCAAAGAATGAATGAATGAAGGTCGCCAAACGTAAGAACTAAGGAGAAATTCCCTGTCCGTTAGAACAATTCACCCGTGGAACAACTTGCCTCCAGAAGTTGTAAATGCTTCAACCCTGGAGGTTTTAAAGAAGATGTTGGATGGCCATTTGTCTGAAGTGGTGTAGGGTTTCCTGCCTAAGCAAAGGGTTGGACTAGAAGACCTCCAAGGTCCCTTCCAACTCTGTTATTCTATTCTAAGAAGGACCGCACAGAGAGCTCGTTCGGAGCACCGCACCCTCCCACAATCCATCGCACAGAGGGCAAGAGGCAGCCAAGTTCACTGACCACTCAGGACCGTCTGGCTCAAATGCTTCTCTACAACACCGGTCCCCAAAAGCAGTCAGATGCCCCCAAGAAGGAATGCAAGGCTCTCCCCAAAAAACATAACAAAACACAGCTTTTTATTTCACTACCACTACGCAAGGAAAAATCAAAACAGACATGTCCGACCCGAAGAAGAAAAGTTATTCTAATATCCGTGTAATTTGCCAACTGTACCTTAAGACGACAATTACAATTGTATTGCCTTCTGTAATTTTATGGTTATGAACACTTTGTAGAGTTTTTTATCTTTGAAACTCAATAAAGTTTGTTTTTTTTTTAAATTAAAAAAAAGAGACGACAATTACAATCCAGAATACAACTAAACCAATCAACCCATGTGGAAAAGGCATTATCCGTCCACCCACCGCTGAATGGCTTTCCCGAATGATTCCACCTTTTGGGATCTCCATCACACACACCCTCAAAGGTTAAACAGGATGAAACACTGGTCCGCAACCGACTGGGTTAGGAGTAAACCTAACCCAGCTTCTGCTGGATTGAGTCCCTCCCCACATTACCCTGCACCCTGGGGCTGGCACTGGGCGGCGTCTGGGCGGCCCGCCGATGCCATCTTTCACTACCTTTCCAAGTGCTCGGATGCCCAGAATAGAAGGTCGCATGGACCAGCTGGAGAACAAGGCCAAAGCATGGCTGTGCCCAGGGCATCAGCAGGGCCGGGCATGGAGAAGCGGGCACCTTGTCATCTGCTTGTCCAATGGGGTACCCAGATGCCCATCCAGACTGGAGCAAGTGACTCCTGAGTGGGGATGAGGGTGGGCTCAGCCCCATCCTTCTGTTGTCCGGCCGGAGGGGACCCACAGCCGGGCTTGCCCACTAAGTAAGATTATTCTCTGTCTCCCCCTAAGAAAACTCACCCTCCAGGCCAGCTTTCCTCCCTGAAACTGAGCCTACGGCAGAGAGTCATATTGGAAGGGAATTCTTAGAGGTCATCTAGGCTAGCCCACCCCTGCTGGCCACTGTGGGCCTTTCCGACAAGGCTGCTCTGTCTCCTCTAAGGAAACTGACCCTCCAGGCCAGCCTTCCTCCCTGAAACTGACCCTACGGCAGATAGTCATGTTGGAAGGGAACCGTAGAGGTCATCTACCCACCCACCCGGAATGCAGCCGCCCAGGGAGGGGCAAGGAGTCCACCCACCCAAAAAGGCAGCCAACAAGGGTGCCCTTTGTTCACCAGCCGGCCGGCCGGGTGGGGAAAGGAGGCTGCCCACCTGGGAGCCAGGAAGCTGCCCAGCCAAGGGACCGAGGCGAGTGCCAAGCCTCCGGGGCTGGGCACGGAGCGCTTTCCCTGCAAAAAACGTACAGAAGAGCGCCGGGAAGCCGGATCGGGGGCTGCCCGGGAAACAGCAACTGCGCGGCTTTCCCCTCCTCGCCCTGCGGGATCGGCGATGCCCCGAGACGTGGCGAAGGGAGGCCGAGCCCGGTTGACTCAATTCCGGGCGGGCAGCCCAGCCAGCGCCACGAATAGAGCCCGGGTGCCACCACCGCGTTTAAAATTAGAGCCCCCCGGGCAGCTTCTCCGCCCCGGGCAGCGCCCGTCTTCGGGACCCCGCTCCCCACCTCCCAGTCCAAACCAGCCGCGACCCCCCGAGCCCTGCCCGCCCCGCTTACGCTCAGCAATGCCGCGGCGCAGACGGCCGCCACCAGCGCCCGGCCGCCCAGCATCCCGGCGGCTCCCTTGGCGAGTCCCCGCAAAGCCAACCGGAGCCCGACTGTCTCTCTCGCTGCTTTGCTCCGCGCGGCGAAAGGGCGAGCCCGCGCCAAAGTCCCAGCCAAACTTTTTTCCCCGGGACGCTTGGCCCCGCCCCCGACCCTGCCCCGCCGGCGACCCAGCAAACCCGGCCTGGATTCCCAGGCGGACGGGCGAGAAATTCTTCCCCACTCGCCCGTCTCCCTAGAACGGACGACGTGGAAGACACGCCGGCAATGCTTCACCTACACAGACACACACACACATATCTGCTTCCTCCAGGTCGGCCTTTTCCAACTTGAAGCTGACTCTACGACAGAGAGTGATGTTGGAAAGGGGACCCTAGAGGTCATCTAGGCTAGCCCACCCCTGCTGGCCACTCCGGGCCTCTCCGACAAGGTTGCTCTGTGTCTCCTCTGAGGAAACTGATCCTCCAGGCCGGCTTGCCTCCCTGACCCTAGGGCAGAGAGTCATGTTGGAAGGGGTCATCTAGCCCACCCCTGCTGGCCACAGGACACTTCCTCAAACGCTGCTGTGGGCAGCATCTCCAACAAGGCTGCTCTGACCGTACAGCAAACAGAAACATTGGAAGGGGGCCTAGAGGTCATCTAGCCCACCCCTGCAGGCCGCAGGATGCTCCTTCCGACACTGCTGTGGGCCTCCCCGACAAAGCTGTTCTGCCTCCTCTGAGGAAATTGAATAGAAAATATGGAATGGAATGGAACAGAACGGAAAAAACAGAACAGAACAGAACAGAACAGGAATAGAAAAGAAAATATGGAACAGAACAGAATAGAAAATACAGAATGAATGGAACGGAACGGAACGGAACAGAATAGAAAATACGGAATGGAATGGAATGGAATGGAATGGAATCGAATAGGATAGACCTCCAGTGATGGAGCACCCATGATTTCTGGTGGCAGGCTGTTCCACTGGTTAATTGTCCTCAAAGTTAGGAAGTTTCTCCTTAATTCCAGGTTGCTTCTCTCTTCGGTTAGTTTCCATTCATTGTTTCTTGTCTTGCCTTCCGGTGTTTTGGTAAATAGTTTGACCTCTTCTCTTATTTGAAATACTGCTATCATGTCCCCCCACTCCCTGATCCTTCTTTTCTCTAGACTGGCCATACTCAAATCCTGCGACCGTTCTTCCTGTGTTTTAGTCTCCAGGCCTTTCATCGTCCGAGTTGCTCTTCTCTGCACTTTTTCCAAAGTCTCAACATCTTCTTTTGTAGGGCGGTGACCAACATTGCTTGCAGTATTCCAGGTGTGGCCTTACTAGGGACTACTCCTTCACGTCGTCTTGATTCTATGCCTCTGTTTATACAACCCAGGATTGTATTCGCTTTTTCGGCAGCTGCCGCGCACGACTGGCTCCTCCTATCTGTTTGGCTACAGAGGAATTGTGGTGAATGTGATCTGCGGGCACAGGTGCCCATTCCAGGTGATCAGGCCAACAAGCTGGGGGAGGGGGTGTCATCCCAAGGAGGCCACCCCCTCCGGTATGGATTCTACGGAGCCCTCAGAAAGAAAGCTGTTTCTAGTCCTCTTTGAGGAGAGGCCGGACAACGGCCCAGGTACCTCAGACGGATCCAGATGCAGAAAAACCAGCTGTGCCCACTGCAGACACGGCTTCCGAGAAACGACAATCACAACCGAAGCACAGGAAAGCTGCCAGCCTCCATGCTTGCACTAAGAGGATTTCATCCCCTCCACGCACGACCTGGGTCTTAGTTTGTATGCCAGAAATCTGGCACCGCCTGCCACCGGTTTCTCCTTTAGAGAAGCGGGTGTAAATTTTTTTTTTTAAAGCGATTCATATATTCTTCCCTGGATTAGATCCCAGGGCTGAAGCATGCCAAAGAGAGGGAAGCGGGCAAGCAGGAGAAATTCTGCCTTAAAAGCACACCCTGGTTGGCACGAGCAGTCCTTAAATAGCAAGCAAGAAGGCCTCTCTGCCCCCCTGAAAGGGATGGTTTGGGGCAAGGAGGAAGAGGAGGAAATGATAGAGGCACCATTTTGAGGCTCAACATCCATCAGAACAGCATTGGGGGTGCTGTTCCGGTGCTATAGGGCTCAGGAATGGGGTTGGTTTTTAGCAGGGGTGAAATCCAGCAGGTTCCGACAGGTTCTGACGAACTGGTAGCGGAAATTTTGAGCAGTTCGGAGAACAGGCAAATGCCACCTCTGGCTGGCCCCAGAGTGGGGTGGGAATGGAGATTTTGCAGTATCCTTCCCCCAGGAGTGGGGGGGGGGGATGGGGATTTTGCAGTATCTTTCCCCCAGGAGTGGGGAGGGGAATGGAGATTTTGCAGTATCCTTCCCCCTGGAGCGGGGTGGGAATGGGGACTTTGCAGTACCCTTCCCCCAGGAGTGGGGAGGGAATGGAGATTTTGCAGTATCCTTCCCACTGGAGAGGGGTGGGAATGGAGATTTTGCAATATCCTTCCTCCAGGAGTAAGGAGGGAATGGAGATTTTACAATATCCTTCCCCCAGGATTGGGGAGGGAATGGAGATTTTGCAGTATCCTTACCACTGGAAAGGGGAGGAAATGGAGATTTTGCAGTAGCCTTCCCCTGCCACACCCACAGAACCGGTAGTAAAAAAATGTGGATTTCACCAGTGGTTTTTAGGCCAGCCCAGCAACACCACCTCTCCTCTCTCATGGCTCAGACAGATGGACAGAGAGGATGGCCCCTGCTGATTCTTACAAAGGGAGCCTACACATTCAAGAGCAGTCTACCTTTTGAGCACAGACTGCCGGGAAGAAATGACAGGATTGCCAGCCTGGATCAGACACGTCTTCCTGGCAGGTGGATTTCTGCTATCTGCAGCTTGCCTTGTGGCCGGGGTTTAGCTGTGGCTCTGCCAAACCGGCTCCCTGGCCTGGCATGTGGGCCTTTGGGACTTCATGGTGGCTTGTTCGGCAGCGCAACTTGACGGAAGGCGAGGTAGCCTGGCACGGTCCACGGGAAGCCATAAACCTGGCACGTTTGCATTCCTGCACCCCCTGACCTACATTTGCCGTAGCCCCAGGCCCTCTGGATTCGGTGAGGGGCCGATTGACCCTTTGGGAGCAGAGCCCCCTCTCTGCCTGAAAAGACCCCTTTCCCTGAAAGCCCCTTCCGAGGTATCTGCTCTCCCAGATCTTTTGGGGAATGGAAGCGGCAGAAAGGACCCAGTCCTGGGCACTCCACCTCTGCCAAGCCAGGGAAGGACCAACTGCCCAGCTACAGAGGGGTCCAAGAAGGGGGCCCTCCTTTACTTCCCTCTCCCCTCCCTTTGCCTCTCCCTCTTCCCCCTCCCCTGCCGTT
The DNA here is from genome assembly GCA_030761175.1 of Masticophis lateralis. NCBI lineage: Eukaryota > Metazoa > Chordata > Lepidosauria > Squamata > Colubridae > Masticophis > Masticophis lateralis. Next base: position 8,353,172 of record JAUDYJ010000016.1, read on the forward strand.
GCCCCTCCCTCTTCCCTCTCCCCACCTGGCTTGGCCCCAAAGTGCTCCGAGAATCACCTTCCTTCCTGGCTCCAGCAGGTTAATGATTTCTCAGGCTAACCAACCCCATCTGTTGCTCTCCCAGACCCAGCTGGGAGAAGCAGCAGACGGCACGGCTTCAGGGACATCCTGGCTGGGCTCCAGGGGGGCCCCCAAAGAGCAGGAGATCCCATCTGAAGGGATCTACCCCCTTGGGGAAAGGGCATAGCACATCTGTGGAGAGACGGCATGCCCAGGTCTCCTATCAAGCACTTTCTCAGAGCCCCCATCGTCTTTGGGATTTGGCTTTTCCGGTGGAAAACCCTCCATAACAGGCAGCCACAATTCCGGAAAGTCCAAATGATTCTGCAGGGCAAGGTTGGCCAGCTGACCGCTCCCTTCTCCGGCTGGGCGGGCAAGCAGGATGGTGTCACCGGTCACTTCCTTATCTCACCAAGGATCTGCCGAAATCTTTCTCCTTTCCTCCGTAGCTGGCCGGAATACTTTGAATGAAAGTATTAAGGGAGGGGGGGGGTGGAAGAGTCACCCATATTACCATGAAAGGCTATGAAAGAGAGAGCCGAGGGATTTCCAGGATTTTGCGGCTACAGCCCGAGGAGACGCCAAGAAAAGACGGGCCAAAACAATGCCCCTTCGGCTCAGCCTCTCCCTGGCTCTAGTTTCTGGGGAGTGAGGTGGGGGTGGGGGTGTTGTCATAGAAAAGACCGCTCTGCTGATGCTCAGAGGCACTACTGGTAATCCTTAGCTTACGACCCCAAATTTTGAGCCCAACATTTACTGTATGTTGCTGAGCGAAACAATTGCGATGTGAAGTTAGGTCCCGTTTTACAACTTTTCTTTTTCGAACGGTTGCAGGAACTGGGAATGTCTAGTCTGATGAAAAGAAGGACTAGGGGAGACATGATAGCAGTCTTCCAATCTCTCAGGGGCTGCCCCAAAGAAGAGGGAGTCAAGCTATTCTCCAAAGCACAAGGGTAGGATAAGACGCAATGGGTGGAAACTAATCAAGGAGAGAAGCAACTTAGAACTAAGGAGAAATTTCCTGACAGGGAGAACCATTAATCAGTGGAACAACTTGCCTCCAGAAGTTGTGAATGCTCCAACACTGGAAGTTTTTAAGAAGAGGTTGCATGACCATTTGTCTGAAGTGGTGTAGGGTTTCCTGCCTAAGCAGGGGGTTGGACTAGAAGACCTCCAAGGTCCCTTCCAACTCTGTTTATTCTATTCTATGCTTGCCACGGTGGTTAAGTGGCTTCCCCATTGGCGTTGCCTCTCAGAAAGCCGCAAAAGAGGATCACTGACTTTAGGGGTGCAAATCGACCGTCGTAAATATGAGCCAGTTGCCCGGTGTCCGAAGTTTGGTCACATGACCACGAGAGACACTGCAATGGTTGTAAGTGTGAAAAACGGCGGAGAGTCCCTTTTTTTCCCCCAGCGCCGTTGTTAACTTTGAACGGTCACTAAAATGAACTGTTGTAAGTGGAGGATTATCACTATCTTCTTTGAACGTGCATTCTCTCTCTCTCTCTCTCTCTCTCTCTGATAGCCTGGTGGGGGAGATGGGTGCTGTAGTCCAACATGCTGTGCGGCAGCAGCAAAAAAAGCCAATGCAATCTTAAATTGCATGAACAGAGGGGCACAATCAAGATCAAGGGAGGTGCTAATACCACTCTATAAAGTGTTAGTAAGGCCACACTTAGAAAACTAAGGAAGGAGCCTGGTTTAGCTCTGCAGATTAAGCACCATAATTAACATCCAACTGTCTGCAATTACACCAGTTCGAATCTCAACAGGCTCAAAGTTGACTCAGCCTTCCATCCTTTCTAAGGTAGGTAAATTGAGGACCCAGTTTGTGGGGGCAATAAGCTGACTTTGTATAAATATACAAAAGTATGAAGGCTATTGCTTAACGCATTGTAAGCCACCCTGAGTCTTCGGAGAAGGGCGGCATATAAATCAAATTAAAAAAAAAACTGCATCCAGTTTTGGTCACCACACTATAAAAAAGATGTTGAGACTCTAGAAAGAGTGCAGAGAAGAGCAACCAGGATGATGAGGGGACTGGAGGCTCAAACATACGAAGAACGGTTGCAGGAACTGGGCAATGGCTGGTCTAGTGAAGAGAAGGACCAGGGGAGACAGGATAGCAGGCTTCCAATATTTGAGGGGCTGCCACAGAGAGGAGGAAAGGGGTCAAGCTATTCTCTAAGGCACCTGAAGGACCAGACAAGGAATAATGGATGGAAGAGAGATTCAACCTGGAAATGAGGAGGAACAGAAGTTGCCTTCAGAAGTTGTGGAAGCTTCATCGTTGGAGGCTTTCCGGAAGAGATTGGACTGCCATCAGCCAGAAATGGTGTAGGGTGTCCTGCTTGGGGTGGGGAGGTTGGACTAGATGACCTCCAAGGTCCTTTCTAACTCTCGTTATTCAGTGCTGTTATTCCGTCAGCGTTGAGGAAGATGCTTCATGGCAGGTCAGCCCTCCTCTGTCAAAAAGAGGCTGGCCAGGGCTGGCTGGTTGTTGGATTCACCAAGCTTCGAACCCTTGGCCTTCAGTGTGAGAGATCTCCCTGCTTTATCTCTGAGCAAACGGAGACAAGGTTCTAGTCCCTCCTGGCCCCAGATACAGGTTAACCTGAGTAAGATCAGAAGAAATTCCAGGTGCTGTTCGGACAGCAAGGCCTTTGCCCTGCCAGCACGGATTGGCAGTTCTATCTATCTATCTATATCTATCTATCATCTATCTATCTATCTATCTATCTATCTATCTATCTATCTATCTATCTATCTATCTATCTATCTATTTATATTTTTATACCGCCCTTCTCCCGCAGGACTCAGGGTGGTGCACAGCCAAAGTAAAAACACAAAACACCATAAATTTAAAAATATTAAACAATTTGGCTCAATTGAGGTAAAAACCCCAGAATTAAAATACCTAATTAAAATTCATTTAACTGGTCAGCCCCGCCTGATGGAATAGCAGGGTCTTGAGGGCACGGTGAAAGACACCAAGGTCGGGGATCCTACGTATCTCCGGGGGCAGTTCATTGCAAAGGGCGGGGGCCCTCACAGAGAAGGCTCTCCCCCTGGGGGTCGCCAGTCGACATAGTTTGACCGACAGCACCCTGAGGAGTCCCTCTCTGTGGGAGCGAACTGGCCGGTGGGAGGCTATCGGTGGCAGAAGATGGTCTCGTAGGTACCCAGGTCCTAAGCCATGGAGCGGTGGTGACCAATACCTTGAATCGCACCCGGAAGACCACTGGGAGCCAGTGCAGCTCGTGCGGGAGAGGTGTTACATGGGCGTGACAAGTCTCCCCCATAACCACCCGCGCGGCCGCATTCTGGACCAGTTGGAGCCTCCGGGTGCTCTTCAAGGGGAGCCCCATGTAGAGAGCATTACAGTAGTCCAGACGGGAGGTGACGAGGGCATGAGGGACCGTGCACAGGGCGTACCGGTCCAGGAAGGTATGCAAGTGGTAGATCAGGAGAACGTGATAAAAAGCCCCCCTGGCCACAGCCATCATATGGTCTTCTAAAGACAGCCGTGTATCCAGGAGGACACCCAGATTGCAAGCTATCTCTGTGGGGCCAGGTTCTCCTCCCCAATAGTCAGCGATGGCAGCAGCTGACTATACCGGGACGCCGGAAGCCACAGCCACTCGGTTCTTGTTCTCCCACAAACCTCCCTGCCCCCCCTTGTCCTCCGAACAGCTGCGTCTCCTGTGGGGCGGGAGGGGGAGGGCAGATAGGAGTTTGGGACACAAGGCTAAACTCTGTCCTTGGGCCGCCAGAAGTGGCAACGTGTCCCCCGCCGGGCTCGGAAAGGGGTGGCATAAAAGGGGCTGCATCTACTCCCTCCATCCCAGACAGTCACTCTGCCATCAGCATGTGGAAACTCCTTGTCGCGTTCCTGCTGGCCGCTGAGGGTAAAACTCACTACCTGGGCAGGGGCACTTGGCACCTATGTTGGCCTTCCGGAAAAGCCGGAGAATGAGGGTGACGTGTCCCCAAATCTCCATGCTGCCCAACTCTTTTGCGGTTGGGTTTTTCTGCTTCATTCAGCTGGCCTGGAAGAATCGCCTCTCCTTTCTCCCCCAAGCCACTGGACATCAACCCTGACTCCCAGGAGTTGGGGGGGGGGTGTGAAGGGCTGTTCAGCCAAAGCAGGCATGGGGTGGGGTAGAGTGGCTTTAGGCATTGAACTGGCAGAAGTGTTGGCAGCGGCTGGGCACCAACAACTCACGTCTTGCACAATCGTTGCCTACCCGTGTTTCCCCGAAAATAAGACCCTGTCTTATTTTTATTTATTTTTTTGAACCCCGAAAAAAACGCTTGGCCTTATTTTCAGCGAGGTCTTATTATTTTGCGGCGCGTGGATCAAGAAGGGGCTCCTCTTGCCGTCTTACCTGATTTCCAGCTCTGCGTTTAAATATTTTTGGGGAGGGCTTATTTTCGGGGGGGGAGGGAAGGCTTATTTTAGCGCATGGTTATTATCAGGGAAGGTCTTATTTTCGGAGAAAACAGGGTAGTAACTCATTGAGTATCTGTGCGTGGCTACGCACCCATGTAGAGAGTTAGTGGTTAGAAAGACCGGAGAAGCGGTCCTTGGAAAGGCAACTCCGTGTGTCTACATTAGGCGATTCGCCTGACGCGGTGGCTCAGTGGCTACGACAGCAAGCTTTGTCGATCGGAAAGGTCGGCAGTTCGGCGGTTCGAATCCCCTAATCTACGTCTCCTCCGTGAGCAGGGGGCTGAAATAGATGACCTCTGAGGTCCCTTCCAACTCTGTAACTGATTGTGTGATTTCCCCACCTCCCCACTTTTGCTCAGCCCACGGCTGCGGAGAGCCCGTGTATTCCCCCGTCCGAACCGGAAGGGTAGTTAACGGAGAAGATGCCATTCCTTACAGCTGGCCCTGGCAGGTAAGTGGGCGATTTATTTATTATTTATTTAGTTATTTATTGGTTCAATTTATATGCTGCCTTTCTCCGCAGACCCAGGGTGGCTTACAATGTGTTAAGCAACAGCCTTCATACTTTTGTATATACCTGCTTAGTAGGGCTTTCGGGCCCCCCTAAGCGGTGTTCTTTTTTATACAAAGTCAGCTTATTGCCCCCACAATCCGGGTCCTCATTTTACCGACCTTGGAAGGATGGAAGGCTGAGTCAACCTTGAGCCTGGTGAAATTTGAACTCGCAGTAATTGCAGACAGCTGGCAGCTAAGTGCTATTTAACAGCGCTTTAGTCCACTGCTCCACCAGGCTCCCTCTCGATTCCCCCACTACTCCCAGTGGCCACACTACAAAGGCAGAAGGTGGAGGGAGAACTTTGGAGGGGGAGAGGATTAACAAATCTGCCCTCTCCCTCGTTTGCCGCAGGTCTCTCTGCAATACCAGGCTGGAAATTACTTCTATCACACCTGCGGAGGGAGCCTCATCCACCCCAACTGGGTGATAACCGCTGGGCACTGCATCTTGTGAGTCTCCCTCGGGCACTTTGGCGCTCCTGGCGCTGGGCAGGGGAAGGAGGCGCTCGCTAATGGAGGGCTAGAACGAGACCCAGGGCTTTCGCCCCCTGGTCTCATCCTGCTGCCCCCTTTCCTCAGTCCACAGTACCGCTACAGGGTTGTCCTGGGTGATTATAACCTGCAAAAAGTAGAAGGCGCGGAACAGGTGATCTTAATCAACCCCGGGGAAATTTTTGTGCATCCCGGCTGGAACCCCAATTGCATCTCCTGCGGGTGAGTACAACCATTCCTGCTTCAAAGGGGGTGGCTGAGCGGGGTGAGTGGGTGGGTGTGGGTGGGGGGTGTCTTTTTCTAAAGGAAATCCCAGGCAGGGACGGAAAAAAATCCCCTCCCCAACACCGGCGCTGCCTCTTCTTGCAGGGACGACATCGCTTTGATCAAACTCTCCCGCCCGGCCATTCTCAACGACAAGGTGCAGCCGGCATGCCTCCCCCCACGAGGAGAAGTACTCCCTAACCATCATCCCTGCTACATCTCTGGCTGGGGCAGGCTCTACAGTAAGTCCCGGCCCGTGGGGGGGTGGGTGAGAAGACGGCCGCGGGAATAGCAATAGCACTTAAGACTTATATACCGCTTCACAGTGCTTTTACAGCCCTCTCTAAGAGTTTTCGGAGTCAGCCTCTTGCCCCCCAACAATCTGGGTCCTCATTCTACCCACCGTGGAAGGATGGAAGGCTGAGTCAACCTTGAGCCAATCAGGATCGAACTGCTGGCAGTGGGCAGAGTTTGCCTGCAATACTGCATTCTAACAACTGAGACGGAGGGAGGGAAGGAAGAAGGAAGGAAGGAAGGAAGGAAGGAAGGAAGGAAGGAAGGAAGGAAGGAAGGAAGATTGCAATAGCACTTACATACCGCTTTACAGTGCCTTACAGCCCTCTCTAAGTGGTTTACAGAGTCAACATATATTGCCCCCAAAAATCTGGATCGTCATTTTACCCACCTCGGAAGGATGGAAGGCTGTGTCAACCGTGAGCAGGTCAAGATCGAACTGCTGGCAGTGAGGCAGAATTAGCCTGCAACATCACATTCTAACCACTGGGAGGGAGGGCAGGAGAAAGGGAGGGCAAGAAGGAAGAAAGGAAGGTTAGGAAGGAAAGGAAGATATCAATAGCCCTTAGACACTGTGCTTTTACAGCCCTCTCTAAGTGGTTTATAGAGTCAGCCTCTTGCCCCCCAACCATCTGGGCCCTCATTTTATCCGCCTCGGAAGGACAGAAGGCTGAGTCAACCTTGAAACTGGTCAGGATCAAACTGCTGGCAGTGGGAATGCAGAGTTCGCTTGCAATACCGCATCCTAACCACTGGGCCACCCTGGAAAGAGCGAAGCCATTCACCAGGGGTGGGGGGGAATGTTTCTCTTCCAGCTGGAGGCCCCACGCCTGACATCCTGCAGCAGGCGCTTCTGCCAGTGGTGGACTATGCGCATTGCTCCCAGCCGGACTGGTGGGGAACTTCGGTCAAAAAGAGCATGGTGTGTGCTGGTGGGGACATCAAAGCCGGCTGTAACGTGAGTAGAAGTCCGGTGGGGTCCCAGCCGGGTACAGCCTGGGGTTTGGAGATCAGAGGACAAAGGAAATTGGAATATCCATTCCTGGATTAGCAACCCAATCCGATCCAATCAGAATACAGCTACCTGGAAGGGACCTTGGAGGTCTTCTAGTTGAACCTCCTGCTTGAACAGGAGACTCTATACCATTCCAGACCAGTCAATAGTGTCTTAAAAACCTCCAGGGACGGCAATGCGGGGGAAATTAGGCTGCCCCTTACTGCGTTGTGTGTCTGGACAAAAAGCTAGAAAATGGTGGAGAAAATCCCTCCGAGGATCCAGGGGTGAAATTCAGCAGGTTCTGGCGAACTGGTAGCGGAAATTTTGAGTAGTTCAGAGAACCGGCAAATATCACCTGTGGCTGGCCCCAGGGAAGGGTGGGAATGGGAATTTTGCAATATCCTTCCCCCTGGAGTGGGGAGGGAATGGGGATTTTGCAGGATCCTTCCCCTGCCATGCCCACCAAGCCACACCACACCCACCAATCCATGCCCTCAGAACCAGTAGAGAAATATTTGCACGGACGGCCGAGGAACGACTCACCTTGTCCTGCCGCTAACAAGCTTTTCAGGCAGCTTGGGGGGGGGGGGGAAGCATGTTTCTAAGGATGAACTACATCTTTCAGGGTGACTCTGGTGGCCCCCTCAATTGCGCAGCTGCTGACGGCCGGTGGTACGTTCAGGGGGTGGCCAGCTTCGTCTCGGGATATGGCTGCAACGCCCTGAAGAAGCCCACCGTCTTCACCCGCGTCTCTGCTTTCATCCCTTGGATTGAGCAGGTATTGCCCAGCCCCCATATCAGAGGGGCATGTGGGTGGGTGGGGAGGATGGAGAGACCCCCTTGCCCACTTTTGGAGCTCCCTGTGTCCGTCTCTTCCACTCCAAGCGAACAATTTGACCGACGTTTGCGCTTGACTGATGCAATGGGGTCTTCCAAAACGGCCTTCCTTTTTCCCACTGGCCAACTCGACGGCCTCTTATCACCTCAGGCCGGTGAGAGAAACCAAGCTTTGTGTGGGCTGCTGGGGGTCAGGCCCAGGAGTGGGCTGCTGGGGGTTCGCAAGGGTTTGAGAGAACCTCTAGCTATGATTCTGAGCAGTTCAGAGAACCCCCAAATCCCACTCATGGCTGGCCACGCCAACCCCTCCCCTCCCGAGTCCCCATGCGGGCCGTTTTGGATCCAGGTAAGTGCAGGTGTCGTGGAGGCTTGGGGAGGGCAAAAGATGGGCCTACCGGAAGTTTCCGGCCTCCAGAGGGCTTCCAGAGCCTGGGGAGGCCATTTTTGCCCTCTTGGAGGCTCAAGAAAAGCCTCTGGAGCCCGGGGAGGGCAAAAATGCACACCCCTCCCGCCGTGGTGCAGGAGGCCGACTAGGCCACGCCCATCATGGCCATGCTCACCCAGCAACCCGGCAGAGAACCCCTTGCTAAAATTTTTGAAGCACACCCCTGGTCAGGCCGTTTTTGCATGCTCACAAACCAGCGTGCCCTCCTCGCACAACACCCTAATGCCAGATCGTCGGTTTTTCCTTTGCAGATCATTTCCAGCTATTCCCGTTAAGCAGAAACATGCGGCGTTTCCAGATCGGGCTCTGCTTGTATAAAAAATAATCGTAATAATAATAATAATAAATATTTTCCTGGCTGCAGCATGTTGTCCTGTTCTTCTTCTTCTTGGTCTTGTTCGAATTCTCTTCTCTCCACTGCCATTTGGGGTGGGGGGGGGGTTGCCACTGTGTTTGGAATGGGGGACACACGCCCCAAGAAGGCTTCCATTCCCTGATCCCTCCTTCACCCTCTCTGCCCCTGATGAAGGGTGTGCAAAACCCCTATGATGCCCGCAGAAGCTCTCCAAAGATTCAGATGAAAGGAAAATCTTTTCCTAAGCTTTGAAAGAGAGTCACTAGTCACTACTCCCTTTCTGTAGTAAGAGGAAGAGTTGCAAGTCCAAGCAAAAATAAAGGTGGGATATAAATAAATACATAAACCCCATAAATTTAAGGAGAAGAGAGAGTTAAACCCAGACGCTTCATTTCTGAGTGCCATGTAGTAACACATCTGCCTTTTTTAATGAAAATATATACCTGTGCTATATATACACACACACCCTTGGGGGTTAATTTCTATAGAGGCGACATCATTCCCCCCGTCATCACTTTGGACCGGGGTGAAATCCAGCAGGTTCTGGAGAACCGGTAGTGGAAATTTTAAGCAGTTTGGAGAACCAGCAAATACCACCTCTGGCTGGCCTCAGAGTGGGGTGGGAATGGAGATTTTGCAATACCCTTCAGCTGCCACGCCCAGCAAGCCACGCCTACCAAGCCACAACACGCCCACCAAACCATGCCCACAGAACCGGTAGTAAAAAAAAATTGGATTTCACCACTGCTTTGGACCCACATTCAATGTGTGTTTCATCCTCTGTGACGGCCATAAAATCTCAAGCATTGCTCCTCTAAACTCCACAAGCAGGAGAGAGAGGGAGAAAAAGAGAAAGAAAGAAAAAGAAAGAGAGAAAAAGAGAAAGAGAAAGAGAGAAAGAGAAAGAAAAAAGAAAAGAAAGAAAGAAGAGAGAGAGAAAGAGACAAAGAGAGAAAGAGAGGGACAGAAAGAGAAAGAAATAAAAAGAAAAGAAAGAAAAAGGGAGAAAAAGAAAAAAGAAAGTGGAAGGAAAGAAAGAAAAAGAAAAAGAAAAGGAGGGAGAGAAGGAGAAAGACAGAGAAAGAAAGAAAGAAAGAAGAAGAGAAAAGGAGGGACAGAAAGAAAAAGATAGAGGGAGAGAAAGAAAAAGAAAGAGGAGGGAAAAATGAGAAAGAAAGAAAAAGAAAAGGAGAGAAAGAGAAAGAGAAAGAAAGAAAAAAGGAAGGAAGAAAAGAAAAAGGAAGGAAGAAAGAAAGAAAAAGTGAGAAAAGGAGGTAGAGAAAGAGAGAAAGAAAGAGGAAGAGAAAGAATGAAAGAAAGGGAGAAAGAGAGAAAGAGAGAGAGAGAAATCAGTCCAACATCAAAGAAGAAGATGCATCTCTTACCTTTCCTTTCACCTGTCTTTCTCTCTGGTGGGCCGGCTGGGAAAAGGCTGGGTGGGGGGCTCAGAAGAAAGCTACAGGCAGGGCCCACTTGTCCCTCTCTCGGCCAGAAGAGCCTGTTCACAAAGAAGGATAAGCAGATTCGGACAAGCGAGCGATCGATGGCCCTCTGTGCGGCCACAATTCACGTGGGCTGCTACAAAACAGAAAAGGGGCCGGTCCAGAGATGCAGGCAGAATAATCCCCTTCCTAGTAAGCCTTTCAGGGACACGGTGGCTCAGTGGTTAAAACGCTGAGCTTGTCGATCGAAAGGTCGGCGGTTCAGCTGTTCGAATCCCTAGCGTCGCGGAACGGGGTGAGCTCCCGTGACTTATCCCAGCTTCTGCCAATCTAGCAGTTCATAAAATGCAAGTAGAAAAACAGGGACCATCTTTGGTGGGAAGGGAACAGCGTTCCGTGCGCCTTTGGCGTTGAGTCATGCCGGCCACATGACCACGGAGACGTCTTCGGACAGCGCTGGCTCTTCGGCTTTGAAATGGAGAGGAGCACCGCCCCCTAGAGTCGGGAACGACTAGCACATACATGCAAGGAGAACCTTTACCTTTACCTTTTATTAAGCCCTTTGGCCAAGCAACTACACTGATTGAGAGGGGTAAGTTGCAACATCCATATTTGGGAAGGGGAGGGGGAGGCTTGAGGCTGGTTTGCACAGCGGCAGCCCCCCCCCCCTTCAAGGCACAGCAAGGCAGGGAGGAAGACTGATGCCCATCAGCTGAAGTGTTTTCTGGGTACATGCCCACCCACCCACCTGGATGGGCGTTCTCCTGTTAAGATTATTCTTTGTTGGAATAGATACTTATCATGCCAGTAGTACTCAAGGTACAGCCACAATTGAGCCTGACGTTTACGTGGCTAAGCGAGAAACTTGTTCAGTGAGCTTTGCCCCATTTTCTTGTAGAGTGTCCGTTCAGTGAACCCCTGTGGTTGTTAAGTTAGGGATATGTTAGGGATAGTTAGGGACAAGACAAATTCCTTGTGCGTCCAATCACACTGGGCCAATAAAGAATTCTATTCTATTCTATTCTATTCTATTCTATTCTATTCTATTCTATTCTATTCTATTCTATTCTATTCTATTCTATTCCGAGCAGGACCATGGCCAGCTCCACAGGATCCCATTAAGAGGCCTCCAGCCAGGCCCTTGGAAGGAACTCCCCATCCACAAGGCCCAAAGGCAAGATAAACTCAGGCCTGGGGTGGCAGAGGAGCTGATGGGAGAGAGATGCAGTGGGGTGGGGGGTGGAGGGTGGGAGTCGTGCCACCTTGCCAAGGAACCCAAGAGAGGCAAAGGTGTGGCCAGGTGGATCAGGGCTATTCTACGCATGTAAGAACGGTTACAGGAATTGAGTATGCAACCTTAAACAGTCAAAGAGCCATTTGGACCCGTCTCCCACAGAAAAGAAAACACCGGGAACCACAAAACCCTTCCTGTGTCTGACTATTTCTTGAGCCGCCACAAAACTAGCCTATGTAGTTGAATTAAACCTTCTGTTTTCTTCTGAAACTTTTCTTGTCTTGGATTTATCCAAGGTTGGCCTACCAGGGGTTGAAAAGCTGAATAAATTGTGTGGTGACTGGTGTCGCACATTTGTGGTTGAGTGACAGGGAGCCACAGCAGAGGGGTGAAAGAGCCACATGCGGCTCCAGAGCTGCAGGTTGCTGACTCCTGGTCTAGTTTAATGAAAAGAAGGACCAGGGGAGACATGATAGCAGTCTTCCGCTATCTCAGGGGCCGCCCCAAAGAAGAGGGAGTCAAGCTATTCTCCAAAGCCCCTGAAGGCAGGACAAGAAGCAATGGGTGGAAACTAATCAAGGAGAGAAGCAACTTAGAACTAAGGAGAAATTTCCTGACCGTTAGAACAATTAATCAGTGGAACAACTTGCCTCCAGAAGTTGTGAGTGCTCCAACACTGGAAGTTTTTAAAAGATGTTGGATAACCATTTGTCTGAAGTGGTGTAGGGTTTTCTGCCTAAGCAGGGGGTTGGACTAGAAGACCTCCAAGGTCCCTTCCAACTCTGTTATTCTGTTACTCTTCCTGCCAGCATTGAGGAAGAGGCTTCATGGCACATCAGCCCTGCTCTCTCAAGAAGAGGCTGGCAAGGGCTGGCAGGTGAGCTGCCGGCTTCACCAAGCCTGAACCCTTGGCCTTCAGCGGGTGAGATCTCCCTGCCTTGTCTCTGAGCAACTGGGTCCCTTCTCCAAACTGAGACAAGGTTCTAGTCCCTCCTGGCCCCAGATACAGGTTAACCTGAGTAAGATCAGAAGAAACTCCTGGTGCTGTTTGGCCAGCAAGGCCTTTGCCCTGCCGGCACGGATTGGCAGTGCCCCTTCTTGTTGTCCCACAAACCTCCCTGCCCCCCCTTGTCCTCCGAACAGCTGCGTCTCCTGTGGGGCGGGAGGGGGAGGGCAGATAGGAGTTTGGGACACAAGGCTAAACTCTGTCCTTGGGCCGCCAGAAGTGGCAACGTGTCTCCCGCCGGGCTCGGAAAGGGGTGGCATAAAAGGTGCGGCGGCCACTCTCTCCATCCCAGACAGTCACTCTGCCATCAGCATGTGGAAACTCCTTGTCGCGTTCCTGCTGGCCGCTGAGGGTAAAACCCACCACCTGGGCAGGGGCACTTGGCACCTATGCTGGGCTCCCGGAAAAGCCGGAGAATGAGGGTGACTTGTGTCCCCCACTCTCCATGCTGCCCAAAACCTTTGCGGTTGGGTTTTTCTGCTTCATTCAGCTGGCCTGGAAGAATTGCCTCTCCTTTCTCCCCCGAGCCACTGGACATCAACCCTGACTCCCAGGAGTTGGGGGGGGTGAAGGGCTGTTCAGCTAAAGCAGGCATGGGGTAGGGTAGGGTGGCTGTTGAGCTATTGCAGAAACAGGGACACCAGCTGGCAGTAGTGGTGGTAGCGGCTGGGCACCAACTACTCATGTCTTGCACAATCGTTGACTACACGTGTTTCCCCGAAAATAAGACCCTGTCTTATTTTTATTTATTTTTTTGAACCCCAAAATAAGCGCTTGGTCTTATTTTCGAGGAGGTCTTATTATTTTGCGGCACGTTGAGCAAGATGGGGCTCCTCTTGCTGTCTTACCTGATTTCCAGCTCTGTGTTTAAATATTTTCGGGGAGGGCTTATTTTTAGGGGGGAAGCTTATTTTAGCACATGCACTCAAAAGCCCAATTGGGCTTATTATCAGGGGAGGTCTTATTTTGGGAGAAAACAGGGTAATACCTCATTGAGTGTCTGTGCGTGGCTACGCACCCATTTAGAGAGTTAGAAAGATGGGAGAAGCGGTCCTTGGAAAGGCAACTCCGTGTGATTAGATTAGGTGATTCGCCTGACGCGGCGGCTCAGTGGCTATGACACCGAGCTTTGTCGATCAGAAAAGTCGGCAGTTCGGCGGTTCGAATCCCCTAATCCAGGTCTGCTGCGTGAGCGTCCAACTCTGTAACTGATTGTGTATTTCCCCACCCCACCCCTTTTGCTCAGTCCACGGCTGCGGAAAGCCCGTGTATTCCCCCATCCGAACCGGAAGGGTAGTTAACGGAGAAGATGCCATTCCTTACAGCTGGCCCTGGCAGGTAAGTGGGCGATTCCCCTCTCTACTCCCAGTAGCCGCACTGCAACAGAAGGTGGGGGGAGAACTTTGAACAGCTTTGGAGGGGGAAAGGATTAACAAGTCCATCCTCTCCCTCGTTTGCTGCAGGTCTCTCTGCAATACCAGGCTGGAGATGACTTCTACCACAACTGCGGAGGGAGCCTCATCCACCCCAACTGGGTGATAACTGCTGGGCACTGCATCTCGTGAGTCTCCCTCGGGCACCCAGGCGCCTGGCGCCGGGCAGGGGAAGAAGGCACTCATTAATGGAGGGCTAGAAGGAGACCCAGCACCCTCCCGCCTGGTCTCACCCCGCTGCTCCCTTCCCTCAGTCCACAATACCGCTACCGGGTTGTCCTGGGTGACTATGACCTGAGCAAGGAAGAAGGCCCAGAACAGAAAATCTTAATCAACCCCGGGGACATCTTCGTGCATCCCGGCTGGAACTCCAACTGCGTCACCTGCGGGTGAGTAGAAGCATTCCTGCTCAAAAGGGGTGGCTGGTCGGGGGTGGGGGGATGTCTTCTTGTAAAGGAAATCCCAGGCGGAGAAGAAAAAGAGGTGCTACCTCTTCTTGCAGGGACGACATCGCTCTGATCAAACTCTCCCGCCCGGCCGTTCTCAACGACAAGGTGCAGCCGGCATGCCTCCCCCCACGAGGAGAAGTACTCCCTAACCATCATCCCTGCTACCTCTCTGGCTGGGGCAGGCTCTACAGTAGGTCCCGGCCAAGGGTGGGGGGTGGGGCGGAGAAGATGGACGCGGGAATAGCAATAGCACATAGAATTATATCATGCTTTTCAGTGCTTTTACAGCCCTCTCTAAGAGTTTACGGAGTCAGCCTCTTGCCCCCTCCAACAATCTGGGTCTTCATTTTACCTACTTTGGAAGGATGGAAGGCTGAGTCAACCTTGAGCCGATCAGGATCGAACTGCTGGCAGTGGGCAGAGTTTGCCTGCAATACTGCATCGTAACCACTAGGCCACCCTGGAAAGAGCGAAGCCATTTACCGGCAAGTGGGGGGGGGAATGTTTCTCTTCCAGCCGGAGGCCCCTTGCCTGACATCCTGCAGCAGGCGCTTCTGCCAGTGGTGGACCACGCGCATTGCTCCCAGCCGGACTGGTGGGGAACTTCGGTCAAGGAGAGCATGGTGTGTGCTGGTGGGGACATCAAATCCGCCTGTCACGTGAGTAGAAGCCTGGAGGGGTCCCAGCTGGGTACAGCCTGGGGTTTGGAGATCAGAGGATAAAGGAAATTGGAATATCCATTCCTGGATTAGCAACCCAATCTGATCCAATCAGAATACAGCTAGCTGGAAGGGGCCTAGGAGGTCGTCTAGTCCAACCCCCTGTTCGAGCAGGAGACCCTATACCATTCCAGACAAGTTAATATCATCTTAAAAACCTCCAGGGCCGGCAATGCGGGGGAAATTAGACTGCCCCTTACTGCGTTGTGTGTCTGGACAAAAAGCTAGAAAATGGTGGAGAAAATCCCTCCGAGGATCCAGGGGTGAAATTCAGCAGGTTCTGGCGAACTGGTAGCGGAAATTTTGAGTAGTTTAGAGAACCGGCAAATATCACCTGTGGCTGGCCCCAGAATAGGGTGGGAATGGGAATTTTGCAATATTCTTCCCCCTGGAGTGGGGAGGGAATGGAGCTTTTGCAGTATCCTTCTCACAGGAGTGGGGAGGGAATGGGGATTTTGCAGGATCCTTCCCGCAGGAGTGGGGAGGGAATGGGGATTTTGCAGGATCCTTCCACCAAGCCACACCACCAAGACCACCAAGCCACGCCCTCAGAACCAGTAGTAAAAAAAACTGAAATCCATGACTGTGAGCATCCTGTGCATGAGCAGAGGGAAGATGGAGGGGGGCTCTGTGAGTAACAGCCCCCTCCCTGGGAGACAGCAGCAGAGAAATATTTGCACGGATGGCCGAGGAACTACCGCTAACAAGCTTTCCATGCAGCTTAGGCTGGGGGGGAACCCAGCATGTTTCTGAGGACAAACTACATATTTTAGGGTGACTCTGGTGGCCCCCTCAATTGCCCAGCTGCTGATGGCCAGTGGTACGTTCATGGGGTGACCAGCTTTGTCTCGATATGGGGCTGCAACGTCCTGCAAAAGCCCACCGTCTTCACCCGGATCTCTGCCTTCATCCCCTGGATTGAACAGGTATTGCCCAGCCCCCATATCTTAGGGAGGGGGAGGGGACAGGTGGGTGGGTGGGGAGGATGGCGAGATCTCCTTGCCCTCTTCGGAGCTCCCCGTGTCCGTCCCTTCCCCTCCAAGCAATTGGGACAATTTGGTCGACGTTTGCGCTTGAGCGATGCAACAAGTCTTCCAAAACGGCCTTCCCTTTTCCCACTGGCCAACTCGACAGCCTCTTATCGCCTCAGGCCAGTGAGAGAAACCAAGCTTTGTGTGGGTCAGGGCCAGGGGTGGGCTGCTAGGGGTTCGCAGGGGTTCGGGAGAAGTCCCCACGTGGCCTGTTTTGGATGCAGATAAGTGCAGGCACGCGCAGAGGCTCAGGGAGGGCAAAAAATGGGCCTACCGGAAGTTTCCGGCCTCCAGAGGGCCTCCGGAGCCTGGGGAGGCCGTTTTCGCCCTCCTGGAGGCTCAAGAAAAGCCTCTGGAGCCCGGGGAGGGCAAAAATGCACACCCCCTCCCACCGTGGTGCAGGAGGCCGACTAGGCCACGTCCACCATGGCCACGCCCACCCAGCAACCAGGCAGAGGACCCCTTGGTAAAATTTTTGAAGCCCACCCCTGGTCAGGTCTCATAGCGTGCCCTCGCACAACTCCCTAATGCCAGATCGTCGGTTTTTGCCTTGCAGATCATTTCCAGTTATTCCCATTAAGCAGAAACGTGCGGCGTTCCCAGATTGGGCTCTGCTTGTATAAAAAATAATAGTAATAAATAATATTTTCCTGGCTGCAGCATGTTGTCCTCTTCTTCTTCTTGGTCTGGTTCAAATCCTCTCCTCTCCACTGTCTTTGGGGGGTAGGGGTTGCCACAGTGTTTGGAGTGGGGGACACACACCCCAAGGAGGCTTCCATTCCCTGATCCCTCCTTCACCCTCTCTGCCCCTGATAAAGTGTGTGCAAAACCCATATGATGCCCACAGAAGCTCTCCAAAGATTCAAATGAAAGGAAAATCTTTTCCTAAGCTTTGAAAGAGAGTCACTAGTCACTACACCCTTTCTGTAGTAAGAAGAAGGAAAGAAAGAGAAAGAAAAAGAAAAGGAGGGAGAGAAGGAGAAAGAAAGAAAGAAAGAAAGAAAGAAAGAAAGAAAGAAAGAAAGAAAGAAAGAAAGAAAGAAAGAAAGAAAGAAAGAAAGAAAGAAGGAGGGAGGGAGGGAAAGAAAAAGAAAGAAAGAAAGAGGAAGGAAAGAAAGAGAAAGAAAAAGGAGGGAGAGAAGGAGAAAGAAAGAAAGAAAGAAAAGGAGGGAGAGAAAGAAAGAGAAAGAAAAAGAAAGGAGGGAGAGAAGGGGAAAGACAGAGAAAGAAAGAAAGAAAGAAAGAAAGAAAGAAAGAAAGAAAGAAAGAAAGAAAGAAAGAAAGAAGAAGAGAAAAGGAGGGACAGAAAGAAAAAGAAAGAAAAAGATAGAGGGAGAGAAAGAAAAAGAAAGAGGAGGGAAAAATGAGAAAGAAAGAAAAAAAAGAAAGGGAGGGAGAGGAGAAAAAAAGAGAAAGAAAGAAAAAGAAAAGGAGGGAGAGAAAGAGAAAGAGAAAGAGAAAGAAAAAGAGAAAGAAAGAAAGAAAGAAAGAAAGAAAGAAAGAAAGAAAGAAAGGAAGGAAGGAAGGAAGGAAGGAAGAAAAGAAAAAAAAAGGAAGGAAGGAAGAAAGAAAGAAAAAGTGAGAAAAGGAGGTAGAGAAAGAGAGAAAGAAAGAGGAAGAGAAAGAATGAAAGAAAGGGAGAAAGAGAGAGAGAGAAATCAGTCCAACATCAAAGAAGAAGATGCATCTCTTACCTTTCCTTTCACCTGGCTTTCTCTCTGGTGGGCCGGCTGGGAAAAGGCTGGGTGGGGGGCTCAGAAGAAAGCTACAGGCAGGGCCCACTTGTCCCTCTCTCGGCCAGAAGAGCCTGTTCACAAAGAAGGATAAGCATATTCGGACAAGCGAGCGATCGATGGCCCTCTGTGCGGCCACAATTCACGTGGGCTGCTACAAAACAGAAAAGGGGCCGGTCCAGAGATGCAGGCAGAATAATCCCCTTCCTAGTAAGCCCTTCAGGGACACGGCGGCTCAGTGGCTAAAACGCTGTCGATCGAAAGGTCGGCAGTTCAGCTGTTCGAATCCCTAGCGTCGCGGAATGGAGTGAGCTCCCGTGACTTCTGCCAACCTAGCAGTTCGAAAGCATGTAAAAAAAATGCAAGTAGAAAAATAGGGACCCCCTTTGGTGGGAAGGGAACAGCGTTCCGTGCGCCTTTGGCGTTGAGTCATGCCGGCCACAGGACCACGGAGACGTCTTCGGACAGCGCTGTCTTTGAAATGGAGAGGAGCACCGCCCCCTAGAGTCAGGAACGACTAGTACATACAACCCCCTCACACCGATTGAGGGGGGGAAGTTGCGACATCCCTATCTGGGAATGTCATAACTTCCCAGACTGGGATGTCGCAACTCCCCCCCCCTCTGGGGGGGCTTGAGGCTGGTTTGCACAGAGGCAGCCCCCCCCCTCACGGCACAGCAAGGCAGGGAGGAAGACTGATGCCTATTGGCTGGAGTGGTTCCATGGTATTTTCCCACCCACCCACCTGGATGGATGTTCTCCTGTTAAGATTATTTAGATATGTATCATGCCAGTAGTCCTCAAGGCACAGCCACAATTGAGCCTGACGTTTACGCGGCTAAGCGAGAAACTCTGCCCCATTTTACGACCTTTCTTGTTGCATGTCCGTTCGGTGAACCCCTGCGGTTGTTAAGTTAGGGACATGGTTGTTAAGTGAATCCAGCTCCCCCATTCACCTCGCTCGTCAGAGAGTCGTAAAAGGGGATTGCATGACCCATTCCAGGATGCTGCAACCATCGTAAATATGAGTCGGTTGCCAAGCGTCCGAATGTAAGTCACGTGATTGTGGGGATACTGCAGTGGTCGTAAGTGTGAAACATGGTTGCAAGTCCCTTATTTACAGCGTCATCGTAACCTTGACTGTCACTAAATGAACTGTTGTCAGTCGAGGACTACCTGGACACGTATACAGCTGTGCAGAACTGAAAGATACTCAGAGGTCATTTAGTCTAACCTAAAGGTATCGAAGGAAATATGAATGGCCCTGTACACTTGACGGGCTGGCCAGAATCACAGGGAGAAAAGAGTCTGGGAGTTGAAGTTTGGAGGTGTCTCTTTTTCTTCCTATTCCAAATGACTCCATAGCCCATTCCTCCCCCTTTAGCTGAACCTATGGTGGTATTCAGCCAGTTCGGACCAGTTCACTCCAACTGGTAGCTGAACCTATGGTGGTATTCAGCCGGTTCTGACTCAAACCGGTAGCTGAAATTGTGGTGGTATTCAGCCGGTTTGGACCAGTTCATCTAAAGCAGTAGCTGAACTTATGGTGGTATTTAGCCGGTTCGGACCGTTTCACCAGAACTGGTAGCTGAACTTATGGTGGTATTCAGCCGGTTTGGACTGGTTCATCTAAAGCGGTAGCTGAACTTATGGTGGTATTTAGCCGGTTTGGACCATTTCACCCGAACCGATAGCTGAACTTACGGTGGTATTCAGCTGGTTTGGACTGGTTCACCTAAAGCGGTAGCTGAATTTATGGTGGTATTTAGCCGGTTAAGACCGGTTCACTTGAAATGGTAGCTGAATTTATGGTGGTAGCTGAACTGGCATGTTTTTGAGGCCAGATACATGCATGGACGGCGCACACGCCAGCAAAGCACACGCACGGAAGGTTGGGCGAACCGGTAGGGAAAGTAAGTGAATACCACCTTGGATCTATTCTCTTTGATCATGGGCGGGTGGGGAGGGATGTCAGCTCCCTGGTGAAATTGGGGCGCCTTCAGTCTGCTGTTCACAGGAATGGGTCCCTCTCAGGAAATGGGATTTCCCCGCACAGGGAAAGGAGGACAAGGAGCCAGAGGGAGGAGGGCTGCCTCCCCTGACCCCCCCTCACGCACAATTTTTCCACCGGGCAAGAAACACACACATTTGGGTTACAAATATACACACACACACACATGTGGCGTTCACATCCTTTCTCAGATTACCGCTGAGCCAAAGCTTGCCAAGTAAGCTATTCTGGGCAATAAATAAATAAATAAATCACACTACCCGTGTTACATAAACCTCTGGAAACAAAAGGATTGTTCCTGACCGCCACATCTGGATTGTACGACAGGCTAATTCCAAGCAGGAGAAAAATTCAGGGTGGTTTTTTTTGCACCCCAGCTGGATCTGCCAGGAAATCCTCTGGGAGCCAGCCCAGAAATCCTTATTTTTTTCTGTTTTTTTTCCCGCCCCCCTGGACCGGCGGAAATCAGCCCCCATTAAGGGGGGGAGGACACAACAGGGAGGAAGTGTCTCATGCTCCGCCCCATGTCAACTTTGCCCCTGGCCTTGGCAGCTTCCAGGCTCTCCTCACCTGGCCAAGGAGCCAGCTGTTGCTTTCCCTGGGGAGCAAGCCTTGGCTGACCCCGCCAGGGCTGTGGGCACTGTCACACCTGCTGTGCCCAAGGTCCCCGTGGCACCTGTGGGGAGAGGTATTTAAGGCTCAGGATAGCCTGACAGCCATCCTGAAAAGATGCTGCCCCTGCTGATTAACGTCCTGTTGGTGGCCGGTGGTAAAGACACATTCCCTGCCCTCCCTCCCACCCCCACCACCGGGGGTCTCCTAGCCCTTTGCCCTGGTCTTGGAGGAGGAAAAGATCAAAAAGTCTCTGCTCCTCAGAGAGCTCAGTGCCCGGGGTCTCAGACAGTCCCCTCTCTTCTCTTCCACAGCCGCTGGGTGTGGACAGCCAGCCTACTCTGCCCACAGCCGAGTGGTGAACGGAGAAGACGCTGCGCCTTACAGTTGGCCCTGGCAGGTAATGTGGCCCCCCTCGTCCCCGTCAGGCGCACCCAACCAGCATTGCAGGGGACTGACGGCCATCACAGGCAAAGAGCTCTGCCTTGAGCCGAACGAACCGGACCGGCCTGGTTGGCTGGCAATTGGGCTGCCCCGTCCCCCCAGCGACTCCAGGAGAGGCTGAGAAAGCCTGACCTGAGTGCGGAGACGGCTGGACCAGGTGTTCTTTAGGGTGGGTGACGTCTCCCCCCTTCCCAGCGTCTCCCTCTCTTTGCCCTTCCGCAGATCTCCCTCCAGTACGAGAGAGATGGCGTCTTCCGTCACACCTGCGGAGGGTCCCTCATTACTCCTGACTGGGTCATGACAGCTGCCCACTGCATCTCGTAAGTGTTCCAGGCACAGCTGGAGCATCGCCTTCCCTCTGGAGTCCAGAGAGGCTTTGCATGGGGAGCCTTCCCCTTTCCTCCTTGGAGCCCATCTTCCTTCCTTCCTTCCTTCCTTCCTTATTCCCATTTCTATCTCCTTCCTTCCCTCTTCTCCTTGCCCTCTTCTCATTCCCTTCCTTATTTCCACCTTCCTTCCTCATTTCTAGCTCCTTCTTCTGATTCCCCCTCCCTCCCTTTCTATTTCCCTCTATTTTCTTCTTCCTTCCTTCTTCTCATTTCTTCCCCTCCTCATTCTATTCCTTCCTTGTTTCTATCTTCCTTCCTTCTTTCCTCCATCTATTTTCTTCTTCCTTCCTTCTCATTTCTATCTCCTTCCTTCCTTCTTCTCATGTCTTCCCCTCCTCATTGTATTTCTTCCTTGTTTCTATCTTCCTTCCTTCCTTCTTCTCATGTCTTCCCCTCCTCATTCTATTCCTTCCTTATTTCTATCTTCTTTCTTTCCTATTTCCATCTATTTTCTTCTTTTCCTTCTTCTCATTTCTATCTCCTTCCTTCCTTCTTCTCATGTCTTCCCCTCCTCATTCTATTCCTTTCTTGTTTCTATCTCTTCCTTCCTTCCTGCCTGCCTGCCTGCCTTCCTATTTCCATCTATTTTCTTCTTCCTTCCTTCCTTCTTCTCATTTCTATCTCCTTCCTTCCCTTTTCCCATGTCTTCCCCTCCTAATTCTATTCCTTCCTTATTTCTGTCCTCCTTCCTTCCTTCTTCTACCTATTTTCTTCTTCCTTTCCTCTCTCTTATTTCTAGCTCCTTCTTCTCATTTCTTTCCCTCTCTCCCTTCCTTTTTCTCTCCTGCCTCCTTTGTTTAAAGTCAGTTTTTCCTGCTTTCATCCTTTGTAGCCTTGCTACAGGCTGATCCTAAAAATCTATAGAGATTCTCAGTCATCCAGGTTAGAAGCACCTTTGGGAGACCCTGGTCCTGTTTAGGTTCTTTTTTTCCAAAGTAAGGAGTGAGGTCACCCAACCCCTGGGGGGGGGGGAGAAATGCACGCAGACCCCCCTGAGCACCGTCCCCTGCCCTCTGAAAGCTGCTGGGTGGTTTCTTCCACAGGAGATCTCGTACATATAAGGTGGTGCTGGGAGATTACGACCTCACAGCCGAGGAAGGCTCGGAGCAACACGTCCCCATCAACCCCGAAGACATTTTCGTGAATCCCAGCTGGAAACCTGGTTGTGTGTCCTGTGGGTAGGCAAAGGTGTCCGTCATTCAGGGGGGCGGGGGGCGGGGAGAGAGAGAAGGAAAGCCTCCAGCGTCCCACCCAGGGATGGGCTGCTGGGGGTTCGAGAGAACCTCTAGCTAAGATTCTGTGCAGTTCGGAGAACCTCCAAATCCCACTCCTGGCTGGCTCTGCCCACTCCATCCCGCCCCTCCCAGGAGTCCCCACGTGGCCCATTTTGGATACAGGTAAGTGCAGGGTGTACGTGGAGGCTTGGGGAGGGCGAAAAACGGCCTTCAGGAAGTTCGGGAAGGCTGGAAATGTGCCTCCAGAGCCTGGGGAGGTCGTTTTCGCCCTACCGAAGGCTCAAAGAAAGCCTCCGGAGCCTGGGGAGGGCAAAAATGCCACCACCCCCACCATGGTGTAGGAGGCCGACTAGGCCACGCTCACCCAGCAAACCCCTGGACTCCCATCCCCATGTCTGTCTCCTTCTTCTGCTCCAGCAATGACATCGCCCTGCTGAAACTTTCCCGCCGGGCGGAACTCAACGACAAAGTCAGCCTGGCTTGCATTCCCGAGCCAGAGACCGTCCTGCCCAACGGATACCCTTGTTACATCACGGGCTGGGGACGTATTTCCAGTATGTGGGGTGCTCTCTGCAGGGGAGAGGGGAGGAGAGGGGGCTTGGCAGGAAGGCCTGATGCTGTTTTTCCCTCCGCAGCTGGAGGGCCTCTCTCCACCAAGCTACAGCAGGCTCTCCTGCCCGTGGTGGATTATGACCACTGCAGGAAGCCCGATTGGTGGGGAGGCTCCGTCCGTCCGAGCATGGTCTGCGCTGGAGGTGACATCCAATCCGGCTGCAATGTAAGTGGGCGCCTGGAAGGAGGAACACCGCTGGGCACGGTCTCTTTTCCTTAAACTGCTCTGGCGAAGCCCTACAGGCAGTTAAAACAGCCTGTCAAAAGAAGAAAAATTGAATATTAAAAACTACAGAGCAGCATTTAGGAAAGACCCTTCCAAGGGATGGCGAATGCTACCCTCTGGTGGCTGATAGGAGGTACTACACTACAAAGGGAATTTGTTGTTAGTTGCGAACTTGTGTCCGACCCATCGTGACCCCATGGACGATGTTCCTCCAGGCCTTCCTGTCCTTTATCATCCTCCGGAGTCCATTTAAGCTCCCGCCAACTGCTTTGGTGACTCCATCCAGCCACCTCATTCTCTGCCGTCCCATTCTTCTTTTGCCCTCCATTGTTCCCACCATTTTCTCCAGGGAGTCCTTCCTTCTCATTAGGTGGCCAAAGTATCTGAGTTTCCTCTTCAGGATCCGGCCTTCTAAAGAGCAGTCAGGGTTGATCTCCTCTAGGACTGACCAGTTGGATGGCCTTGCAGTCCAAGGGACTCACAGGAGTCTTCTCCAGCACCAGAGTTCAAGGGCCTCCATTCTTTGGCGCTCAGCCTTCCTTATGGTCCAACTTTCACAGCCATCCATTGCAACTGGGAAAACCATAGCCTTGACTACACACGCTTTTGTTGGCAGGGTGATGTCTCTGCTTTTTAGTATGCTGTCTAGATTTGCCATAGCAGAAGCAAGCATCTTTTGATTCCTTGGCTGCAGTCCCCATGTGCTGTGATCTTGGAGCCCAGGAAAATAAAATCTGTCACGACCTCCATTTCTTCCCCATCTATTTGCCAGGAATTGAGAGTGCCGGATGCCATGATCTTAGTTTACAAAGGGAATGTAAATGGTCAAATACAGAAAAACGGGCTGCCTTTTGGGGGCCAATTCTTAATACTTTTGTTAACTTGATCGATACGTTCTCGCACTCTTGAAACTCCTGGAGCAAAGCAGGAGGAGCTACTGTACTTCCCCCCAGGTCAGAAAAATGTCTCTAAATGTGGAGGCATCCAGCCAAACAGAAGTAAATTTCAGACCGCATGTTTTTCAAACTTGGCCAACACTTTTAAGAACATGTTTAGACTTCAACTCCCAGAATTCCTCAGCCAGCCCACAGGCCAAGTAGGTAGAAGAGTCGTACAGCAGTAAATCTAGCCTGACTCCCCGTTAAAAAGACTCCCTGGGACATAAATACGGAAATTGCAAAAGGGAATTGGGAATATTTAGGAAATGGGATATATGCCAGGAGAAAAATCAAGGAAGTTGGGGGGGGGGGGGAGACGAGGTGGCAGAGAACTTGGTTCTTCTGCGTAATGACTAAAGGTGACCACCAGGAGGCAGCACCTGAAGAGATGTAATGTACTGCAGGGAAGATGGTGCTCAGACGTTGGCACAAACTGTACCAGTTTTAATTTTCTTTTAATCTTGGGATGCTCCTGAGAGCAGAAAGCTGGCGGAAAAGGCCTTTCCGTTGAAATGAGTCCAAGGGGCAGAGAGGGCCGCGTTCTCTCCCACCCATTCCAAAGTGCTAGGCATCTTTAACAGATTGACAGAGTCGGAAGGGACCTCCCAAGCAGGAGAGCTTACACCATTTCTGACAGATGACAGTCCAGTCTCTTCTTGAAAGCCTCCAGAGATGAAGCTCCCACAACTTCCGAAGGCAACTTCTGTTCCATGGGTTGATGGTTCTCACTCTCAGGAAATTTCTCCTTATTTCTAGGTTGAATCCTTGTTCAATTTCCATCCATTATTCCTTGTCTGGCCTTCATGGAAAATAGCTTGACCCCTTCCTCTCTGTGGCAGCCCCTCAAATATTGGAGCACTGCTACTATGTCTCCCCTGGTCCTTCTTTTCATCAAACTAGCCGTACTCAGTTCCTGCAACCATTCTTCATATGTTTTAGCCTCCAGTCCCCTCATCCTCTTTGTGGCTCTTCTCTGTACTCTTTCTAGAGTCTCCATATCTTTTTTTTTTTATATCTGATTAAAATCAGGGCATCTGGCCTTTCCGTGTATGTCTTGGGCCATCATAGCTGGCAGGGAAGAGCAGGGTATGTGTGTATATCTTCCTTTATGCTGCCAGAATGTTAGTTTAGCTGTGGCTTCTGCTCTCCCTCTTGTCCTGTCAGAGTGTTTACGGCGTGACTACTATTTTGAGACAACCCAGGAGACAGAGGTTTGTCTTACAAACAGTGGTTTATAGACAAGATTTCGATATGCAGACATACAAGTGATAGGCACATACCAGGCAAGCAATCAGTCTTCTTCAACTCTACACAGAGAACTACAATGTAGATAGAACACCACAAACAGAGAGATACATGAGAGAGCGTGCCCTCTAATGGTCTCCCTTATATAGACAGCTTCTTAAAGGGCAATACCCCTGCCGACTCATCCTCAGTCTTAAAGGGGATGGCCGGCTTTAAATCTGCATTACACTGACGTGTCCAATTTCCTGAGCAGCCTTGATCAAATCTTATCGTGGGGCGAAGCTGGGCCGGATTCAGAGAAAAAAATGTTGGGGGCTCACAGACTCTCCATGCCACATGACAGGGTGACTCCGGCGGCCCCCTCAACTGCCAGGGCAACGACGGCCGGTGGTACGTCCATGGGATCGCCAGCTTCGTGTCTGCTTTGGGCTGTAACACCTTGAAGAAGCCCACCGTCTTCACCCGAGTCTCTGCCTTTGACAGCTGGATCCTGAAGGTGAGATGCTGCTGCCCTCCCCCTCTTTCCCTTAGCTACGAGAAACCTCTTGATGGCTATTTTGAGCTGCAGAAAGAGGGGGCGGATAACCCTGAATATGGGCCACTGTTCAATTTCTCCCTTGTAAACCATAGCAATAGCAATAGTGCTTTTACAGCCCACTCTAAGCGGTTTACAGAGTCAGCTTATTGCCCCCAACGGTCTGGGTCCTCATTTTACCCACCTTGGAAGGATGGAAGGATGAGTCAACCTGCAGCCGGTCAGGACTGAACTGCTGGTAATTGGCAGAATTACCTTGCAATACTGCATTCTAACAGGAAGGAAGGAAGGAAGGAAGGAAGGAAGGAAGGAAGGAAGGAAGGAAGGAAGGAGGAAAATGGGAGGGAGGGAGGGAGGGAGGGAGGGAGCGAGGGAGGGAGGAAGGAAGGAAGGAAGGAAGGAAGGAAGGAAGGAAGGAAGGAAGGAAGGAAGGAAATAGGAAAATGGGAGCGAGGAAGGAAGGAAGGAGGAAAATGGGAGCGAGGAAGGAAGGAAGGAGGAAAATGGGAGCGAGGAAAGAAGGAAGGAAGGAAGGAAGGAAGGAAGGAAGGAAGGAAGGAAGGAAGGAAGGAAGATACCAATAGCCCTTAGACTTATATAGCGCTTCACAGTACTTTTACAGCCCTCTCTAAGCAGTTTACAGAGTCAGCGTTTTGCCCCCAACAATCTGGGTCCTTGTTTTACCCACCTGGGAAAAAGGGAAGGCTGAGTCAACCTTGAGCCTGGTGAGATTCGAGCAGAAGTAGCCTGAAGTATTGCACTCTAACCACTGCGCCACCATCCTTGCCCTCACCTGCTGCCTCTAAGACCTTCTTCCTTTCCTTTCAGACCCTCAAAGGGCAGTGAGGAGGAGAACAAGCCAGCCTTTTAAGTTCCAGAATAAAGTCACTTTGGAGATACCGTCTGGTCTTGCGTTTGAATCTTATTTCCTCTGCGTGTTGGGGGGGGGGGCGGGCAGAGAAGGGAGGGAACTGAATGGGAAAAACAGTCCACCCCAAAGAAGCTTTTTGGCTAAAGTCTCCGGGGTGTCCCCATCTCCTCTCCCAAAAAAGCCTCCTCGGCATGCAAAAGGGGTGCACGAGGCCCCGAAGGAATCCATTTTCCGGCTTTCCGCCATGCGGTGAACACAGCCTCACCCCATACCCTTCGCCAGAATAGGTTAAAAGGTAAAGGTTCCCCTCGTACATACGTGCTAGTCATTCCCGACTCTAGGGGGCGGTGCTCCTCTGTTTCAAAGCCGAAGAGCCAGCGCTGTCCAAAGACGTCTCCATGGTCATTGTGGCCGGCATGACTCAACGCCAAAGGCGCACGGAACGCTGTTCCCTTCCCACCAAAGGTGGTCCCTATTTTTCTACTTGCATTTTTTTTTACGTGCTTTCGAACGGCTAGGTTGGCAGAAGCTGGGACATGTCATGGGAGATCACCCCGTTATACGCGGCACTAGGGATTCGAACCGCCGAACCTCCCTCCTTTCGATCGACAAGCTCAGTGATTTAGCCTCTGAGCCACCGCGTCCACCACACTGCATCCACCCTATAAGTAATGGACGGGGTAAAAATGGACGGTGTGGCAGGCCTCTCTGCCAGGCCCTGCCAGGCCATTTGGGAACCAAGCCCCCAATTCTATTCCCATCCCGCTCTCTTGTTTCTTTTGTTCTCCCTTTGGAAGCAACTTGAATACAAGATTGCAACCACTGCCCCTTGAGGACTTATGGACTTCAACTCCCAGGATTCCTGAGCCAGCCGTGCTGGGAGTTGAAATCCACAGATTGTAAAGAGGCCGGAGTTGACCAGCCCTGCTTTAACATAACCACAGCAGGGACCTACACAGCTTCCGCCAGCAGATGGCAGTGTCTTCGCATCCATCAAAGACCTCTCTTGGGTCTCTTCATCAGTGCAGCACCGGACTTGCCCGCTTTCCTGCCTTGAGGCCACCTTTTAACAGATTAACAGAGTTGAAAAGGACCTTGTAGGTCCATGTTGGCACATGTGCTGGAAGTGGCCCGCAGAGCCATCTCTCTGGGCATGCCAGCCGTCACCCGTTGGTCTCCCGGGTTCTGGTGCCAGCCGGCTGGTGTTTGCACATGTGCGAGCGCTGTAAACTAGAAGAGCAGCTCCCTGGCATGGATGTGCGTGCCAGAAAGCTGAGCCTCCGATTTCCGGCGTGCGCATGAGTGCCAGCCAGCTAGGCTTCGTGCATGCATGCATGCCAGAAACCGGAAGTCCAGGTGATGGGTGTGCATGCGCAGGCCGGAAACCGGAAGCTTAGCTGCTCTTCCGATTTCTGGTGCTCCCTGGGCGTGCGCACGCTCCCATTTTAGCACTCAGCGCCAAAACACAACACTGTTGTAGGTCATCTAGTCCAACCCTCCCAGCCCTAGCAGGACACCCTACTCCAGTGGTGGCGAACCTTCGACTCACTGAGTGCTGAAGAGGTCCGTGCTAACGCGCAGCTCCTCCTCCATGCACTGTGCGTGCAACCACTGCATCTGTGCATGCACACAGCCTTCATGCATGCGTTCCACCATGCGCTGAGCGTGCCGTCGGACCATCTGTGAATACACGTGGTTTTCACGCATGCAATGCACACGTGCGAACGCCGTCTGTGCATTCATGCACGTGCTGAGCCCCAGTACTGTCGTGCGCGGCCGCAAACACGCGTGCACGCACGGGGCAACTCCAAAGACCAGCTGGGTCCCCTGAATTGCACGCATGGGCACCGGAGGCCCAAACACCAGCTGGGGTACGCAAACACGCGTGTATACGCAGCTACAGGTGAGTTGGGCGACAGCTCGCGTGCCCAGAAAAATGGCTCTGCGTGCCACTTCCGGCACACGTAGAATAGAAGAACAGAGTCGGAAGGGACCTTGGAGGTCTTCTAGTCCAACCCCCTGCTTAGGCAGGAAGCCCTATTCCATTTCAGACAAATGGTTATCCAAACTCTTCTTCTTCTTCTTCTTTTTTATAAATTTTATTTTATTTTGTCTTATACATCCAACAAACCTTAAATCTATTGCGGTCTACATCACTACGCAAGAAGGAAATAAACTTGTCCCATTACATATATAGGATACCCCACAAAGTCTATTACATATACCAAGTAACATATCTATCCAATACCTCTATTTACAGCTCAATTTGACATCCAATTATACCATTGACTCCAAGATATATAATAGTCCATGTCCCCTCATCCTTTCAGTATCATTGTAAGCCGATCTGATTCCGCACAGTTCATTATTTTCTGAATAACTACTTGTTCGAGAGGGCTAACATCCATCTTCCAGTATTGGGCCCATGCCAATCTCGCAGCTGTTGTTATATTTAGCAACAGGTACAGTGCAATCTCTTCTGCAAAACGCCCAGTGTTGGGTTCGCCATCACAGCCGTACACCATTTCTGACAAATAGCAGTCCAGTCTCTTCTTGAAAACTTCCAGTGATGGACAAGCCATCGCCACCCCTTGTCCCCCTGCCTGCCTCAAGGCCCAGAGATCTGTAAGGAAGCAGTGGTTGGGCTCAGAATGCCCACCCTCATCCCCTGCCAGTCGATGTTGAAAAGGGAAGCATCTTGGCTGAATATGGACCCCTTCTAACCCAGAACACACTATTCATACTTGCAGACAGGCAGACACTTCTGCATTGAACCTCAGCACTCTCACCTCTCTCGGCCGGAGGAAAGGTTATGGGGTGCAACTGAGCAAATGGGACAGGAGTGAAATGCAAAATTTGTTACTACTGGTTCTGTGGGCGTTGCTTGGTGGGGAGGTGGGTAATGTGACTGGGTGGGTATAGCCAATTATTTTTTAAAAACTTTTCAAAGCATTTTTTCTAATGCTTTGAAAAGCCTCTGCCGATCAGGAAACTCAGCTGGGATCGTCAGAGACTTTTCAAAGCATTTTTTTAACCACCTCTTCGGCCTCGTCGGAAGAGGTTGTAGAAAAAATGCTTTTAAAAGTGAAAAAAAAAAAGCCTCTGATGATCCTGCGGCTCAGCTGGGCATGGTGGGGTGGGGGGGCGCAGGGATTTTTGCTACTGGTTCTCCGAACCACCCGCCGCCATCGCTACTGGATCGGGCAATCCGGTCCGAACCAGGAGCATTTCACCCCAGGCCACCCCAATGATGCCCTTGAAGTGATGTCCCAGTGCCTGGAGGCTGTGTGGATCTGGATGGGGAGGAACAGGCTCAGGCTCAATCCTTCCAAGACGGAGTGGCTGTGGTTCCCGACATCCCGATATAGTCAATTGACTCCATCACTGACTATCGGGGGCGAGTCGTCCCCCGCGGAGAGGGCGCGCAATCTGGGAGTCCTCCTGGATACACAGCTGTCCTTTGAGGAACACCTGACGGCTGTGGCCAGGGGGACCTTTTGTCAGGTTCACCTGATTCGCCAGTTGCGGCCCTTTCTTGATCGGGATTCCCTGTGCACAGTCACTCACGCCCTCGTCACCTCGCGCCTGGACTACTGTAACGCTCTCTACATAGGGCTCCCCTTGAGGAGCACCCGGAGGCTCCAACTGGTCCAGAATGCAGCTGCGTGGGTAATCATGGGAGCCACTTGGCGCTCCCACATAACACCGCTCCTGCGTGAGCTGCACTGGTTTTAAAGCACACCATGGCATAGGACCTAGTTATCTTCGAGACTGCCTGCTGCTACCGATGACCTCCCACTGACCTGTGCGCTCCCACAGAGAGGGCCTCCTCGGGGTGCCATCAGCCAAACAATGTAGGTTGGTGACCTCCAGGGGGAGGGCCTTCTCTGGAATCAGCTGCCCCCAGAGATAAGGAGAATCTAAGACCTCGGTGCCTTCCGCCGTGCCCTAAAAATTTTCCTTTTTAAACAAGCCGGGCAGGCTTAATTTATATATATATTTAAATATTTTTTATTGGTTTGTTATTTTAAATTGGAGCCAATTAATATATTTCTTTTTAATTGTTTTTAATATTTGTATTGTATGTTTTTATCTGGCTGTACACTGCCCTGAGTCCCTAGGGAGAAGGTGTGGTATATAAATTTGAAATAAAATAAATAAATAAAATAAAATAAAATAAATGTGGGGCTCCGGAGAGGAGAAGTCGGGACGGAGCAAGCTTGTTTCTGCCCTGCCCTTTTCTCATGATTCCTGCAGCCACAGGGAGCCAAGTTTTTTTGGCAAAGGACTGTGTTTATCGCCACAGGCGTCAAATAATGAGGCTGGGAACATCCCGAACCAAACGTCACCCTCCCCCCGCGGCAGGTTGACAAGTCCCGCGATCCTTCGGCATTGGCTGTGTCCGGCTTGCACCCGAAAACACGCGCCGCGCACTCCTTGACGCTAACAAACCCTGTGAACTCAGAACCCGGCCCGCCTTGGAGGAGATACTGCCTTGGCACCCGGCCCGGAGTTTGATTGATGGGGCTATATCTGCAGGCTGCTGGCTGTGGGAAGGGGTGGGAGATGGGGGCAAGGGAGCCTGTGGCAGGTCAGGCAGAAAATGGTACCGCAGATCAGGGATGGAATTTACTTATCTTCGCTACCGCTTCGCAAATATGAACGTGTGTATGTGCTCACTCACTATGCTCGGGTGTGCCTCCTCCACGCAGATGCAGAGCCTTCTGCGGGTGTCAAAAGTGGGACATGACTGACATCCGGGAGGGTGGGCAGAGCCTCCTGCCACCGGCGCTACCAGTTCGCGCGATCCGGATAGAACCAGCTGAATTTCACCACTGCTGAAGGCCCACCCAATCCATTGACTGGGACCAAAGGCCACAACCGAGGCACACCAGAGCCCGAATGGGCTGCCCAGGGTTCACCTCCCAGCAGGGTCATAAGCAAGGAGGACACCCTCACCCACTCCCGCCCAGGAGGTCAGGGCTAGTTAGGCGGGGCGGAGAGACAGAGATGGTGGCATGGAGAGAATCAGGAAGAGAGGGAGAGCAAGGAGCTCAGAGCTCCGAAGATCGAGGGCGGGAGGAAGGGAGGGTGGCATTCCTGGGAGCTGATGAATTAGGCATCCAGAAACACCCCAAGCGGCCTCCCTCTTACTCATCCCACAAAAACAGGGGATGCTTCCCTGAACACAAAGTTCCCCCTTCCATAAGTAGCAGGGCCAGCGACCTCCCCGTCCCTCCCTGCCCGAGTTCAATGGTGCCTATAGGCTTGGGCAGCTCTTGGCAGAGAGCCAGTGCTTCTCTTTTCCCTAGAATGCTAGGGGGCAGGGAGGGGTTGTTTGGAGAGAGTTAAGCAAGGTCGAGGGGTAGCGGATGCAATTCAGTACTGTCCGGCTACCAGGCACCTCTCTGGCTAAAGGCAAAACTAACAAAATGGAATTCAATTCAGAGAAAAGTAAAGTCTTACACTTAGGCAAGAAAAAACCGAAAGTACACATATAGACTGGGTGAAAGGAGGCTTAATAGCAGTAAGCGTGAAAGGGATCTTGGAGTCTTAGTGGACAACTGTTAAATATGAGTCAAGAGTGTGCAGAGGCAGCCAAAAAAGGCAATGCAATCCTAAATTGCATTAATGGAGGGATACAATCAAGATCAAGGCAGCACCTACCCTCTGGAACGATCTTCCTCCAGAGTTAAGAACAATTTCCGACCTCCTGACTTTCCGGCGGGCTTTAAAAACTCATCTTTTTCAGCTTGCCGGCTTAGCCTGATTCCTGTAAATATTTTATCACTTTTAGAGTTTTTACTATTTTTAATTGACCTAGTTTTAATTTTACGGCTATTTATATCTGTTTTTTACGAAATTTTAATTTTTGTGTATTTGTTTTTTAAATTGTCTGTGCACCGCCCTGAGTCCGTAAGGAGAAGGGCGGTATATAAATCTAATAAATAAATAAATAAATAAATAAATAAATAAATAAATACTAATACCACCCTATAAAGCCTTAGTAAGACCACACCTAGAATCCTGCATCCAGTTTTGGTCACCAGACTACAAACAAGATGTTGAGACTTTAGAAAAAGTGCAGAAAAGAGCAACCGAGATGATTAGGGGACTGGACACTCAATCATATGATGAACGGTTGCAGGAACTGGGCACGGCTAGTCTAGGGAAGAGAAGGACCAGGGGAGACAGGATAGCAGCCTTCTAATATTTAAGGGGCTGCTATCCTGTCCAGAGAGGAGGAAGGGGGTCAAGCTGTTTTCCAAAGCACCCGAAGGAATAACGGATGGAAACTGACCAAGGAGAGATTCAACCTGGAAATAAGGAGAAATTTTTTCACAGCGAAAGCGATCCACCCATGGAACAAAAGTTGCCTTCGGAAGTTGTGGGAGCTTCATCCCTGGAGGCTTTCAAGAAGAGACTGTCAGAAATAGTGTAGGGTCTCCTGTTTGGGTGGGTGGGGGGTTGGACTAGATGATCTCCAAGGTCCCTTCCAATTCTTGTTACTCTGTTCATAAGTCTGGACCAGGACTCTTTTTGGACTGGGGCTGGACATGTCCTTCCATGTCTCAAGCAGCACCCCTCCTTCCCGAAGCTGAAGCCCCTCTCCCTGAGTGCGGGGCGGGGGGGGAGGGCTGTGTGTCTGAGGAGCTGGGTAGATTTCCCTTCTTCCTCCTCTAAAGGAGGCTCAGGGCCTGGAGAGGTTTTATAGCTGCGTGCACTTTCAAATTTTATCGCTTCTTCGCTAGAATGACACATTTTTGCAGGCTGCCTTTCGCCCAGAGAAGTGCCCGTTCTCACAGCTTCTCGGTGGTGGTGGTGGGGGGGGGAGTGGAGTTAAAGCAGGCAGGTGCCCGAAGTGGAGCTGGGCTTGGCCCATCCCTCAAAGACCAGGCAGGCCGAAGGACACCAGGGCATAATTAGAGCAAAAGTCCCAACCTTCCACTTTGGTAAGCTTTGAGGTGGGTGGGTTGGTAAACAGCCTCTCGAGTTTGTTTACGAGTTTCCTTTCTTTCAACGAACCAGATTGTGGTGGGTGGGGGAGAGCAAGGAAGACTGTCTGGACTGGGCTGCCCCTCACTTGCACCCCTTTTTCCCAGGGAGGTTCACCTGGGGAGCTCCGCCCTCATCTGTGCTTTCTGGAACCGATTGGGTTATTCTCAGGGGTGAGCTGCTGGGGGTTCGGGAGAACCTCTAGCTAAGATTCTGTGTGGTTCAGAGAACCCTCAAAATCCTGCTCTTGATGGCCCCGCCCATCACACCCTGCCCCTCCCAAGAGTTCCCACGCGGCTCATTTTGGATGCAGGTAAGTGCAGGGCGCGCATGGAGGCTCAGGGAGAGCAAAAAACGGGCCTACACATTTTGGGCCTCTAGAGGGCCTCCAGAGCCCGGGGAGGCTGTTTTCACCTTCCTAGAGGCTTGAGAAAAGCCTCTGGAGCCTGGGGAGGGCAAAAATGCCCCTCTACCCCACTGTGGTGCAGGAGGCTGACTAGGCTACGCCCCACCGCAGCCATGCCCACCCAGCAATCGGGCAGAGAACCCCTTGCTAAAATTTTTGAAACCCATCCCGGTTATTATGGCTATTTTGGGAGATGCCTCCTGGCGGAAAGTGATTCACACTTGTTTCCACGGCTCCGGCAAGTGCTGTTTGGGTGGGCTCCAAGAAAATGGGAAAAACGCAGCTCAGAAAAGAAGCCAGTCTGGTTTGTGGGGGAGGTTGGAGGGAGTAGGATGAAGAAGGCCAAGAGCAGGGGTGAAATCCAGCAGGTTCTCACAGGTTTTGGAGAACTGGTAGCGGATATTTTGAACAGTTCGGAGAACCGGTAGTGGACATTTTCAGTAGTTTGGAGAACCGGCAAGTACCACCTCTGCCTGGCCCTAGAGTGGGGTGGGAATGGAGATTTTGCAATATCCTTCCCCCAGGAGTGGGGAAGGAATGGGGATTTTGCAGTATCCTTCCCCTGCCATGCCCACCAAGCCACATCATGCCCACCAAGCCACTCCCACAGAACTGGGCGTGTAAAAAAAATTGAATTTCACCACTGGCCGAGGGGATAGCTGGATAGGACTTTGGGTGACGGAGAAGCTAAAACCCAACACGTCCCAGAGCCACCCCATTGCTTTCAAGGTGAAGGGCCATGGCCTCCCCCCACCACACACATCCCCAGGAGTTGGAGCCCACCCACCTGGGAAAGTAGGGAACCAGACTCAAGCCTGCCCCCTGTCCAGATATCCGCACCTGTGTGCTCCCTCCTTCTCCTGTGGCAACCCCCAAAAGGAGGGCAAAGGAGAACCCGTCTCCCTTCCTGGATCAAAGCCAAGGTTACACTTACATAGGGCTCCAAACATCGCTCCATT
The DNA here is from genome assembly GCA_030761175.1 of Masticophis lateralis. NCBI lineage: Eukaryota > Metazoa > Chordata > Lepidosauria > Squamata > Colubridae > Masticophis > Masticophis lateralis. The sequence continues at coordinate 8,388,450 of JAUDYJ010000016.1, forward strand.
TCCGAGAACCATACTGTAGTAAAAAGACAAAGACTTCTCCTGCAATGATTACTCGTCTTTTACAGCCGGTTTTTATGGCCAGGACCTGGAATGCGTCCGTCCACCGGGCAATTTAAAGAGCTCTCGTTACCCCGTTTATGGCCGTGATAGGACAGTTTGTCTGGGGTCACTGTCACCCGCACAGCCAGACATCAGACAGTATTAAAAAAAAGTGTTAAAGATTAAATCTATATTGCTCCCGGGTCAGAAGAGTCCAAGGCAGGATTGTTTTGCTTCCTCATCCTCACAGGTGAGCTTGTTTGGAAGGGGAGCAAGATCCTTTGACCTCCGTAACACTTCGCACTCAACCCGTCTTAGTTTTCCCACGATAGCACTTAGCGATAGCCCTTAGACTTATATGCCGCTTCACAGCCCTCTCTAAGTGATTTACAGAGTCAGCATCTTACCCCCAACAATCTGGGTCCCTGTTTTACTGACTTTGGAAGGACGGAAGCCTTGAGCTGGTTAGGATTGAACTGCTAGCAGTGGGCAGAGTTAGCCTGCAATACTGCATTCTAACCTTAGCGACAGCCCTTAGACTTATATGCCGCTTCACAGCCTTCTCTAAGCTGTTTACAGAGTCAGCCTCTTGCCCCCCAACAATCTGGGTTCCCGTTTTACCGACTTTGGAAGGACGGAAAGCTGAGTCAACCTTGAGCCGATCAGGATCGAACTGCCGGCAGTGGGCAGAGTTAGCCTGCAATACCGCATTCTAACCACTGTGCCACCATGGCTCTTATATAGCAATAACACTAGCGCTTAGACTTACTGTATTTTTCGGTGTATAAGACGCACCGTAGTTTTGGGGGAGGAAAATAAGAAAAAAGCTGACTGGCAGGTGGATCGGCCTCCCGGAATATCCCCAATCAGCTGTTCCCAGAGGTGAATTTTAGCAACAGGTTCCTTGGTTGTGAGCTCTGCGCCTTGCTTTTTTTTTTTCTGCCTCTGAAACTTCTGAAACTCCAAACTTTCTTTTCTGCCTCTGGAAGCCTCTGAAACAGAGCTTCAGAAAAAAAGCCTCCGAAGCTCTGTTTGGGGGCTTTTTTTCTGAAGCTCTGTTTGGAGGCCTTGTTTCTGATGCTTTTTTCAGCCGCTGAAACCTCTGTTTGAGAAGTTGGGCAGGGCTACATTCAAAGTATAAGACGCATCCAGATTTTCACCCTCTTTTTTGGGGGGGACAGGTGCATTTTATACTCCGAAAAATACGGTATATGCTGCTTCACAGTACTTCAAAGTGATTTACAGAGTCAGCATCTTACCGCCAACAATCTGGGTCCCTGTTTTACCGACATTGGAAGGACGGAACGCTTGAGTTGGTCAGGATCGAACTGCTAGCAGTGGGCAGAGTTAGCCTGCAATACCGCATTCTAACCACTGCACCACCATGGCTCTTATATAGCAATACACTTATATATCGCTTCACGGTGCTTTTACAGCCTTCTCTAAGTGGTTTACAGAATCAGCATCTTGCCCCCCAACAGTCTAGGTCCCCGTTTTACCGACTTCGGAAGGACAGAAGGCAGAATCAATCTTGATTGAACTGCTAGCAGTGGGCAGAGTTAGCCTGCAATACCGCATTCTAATCACTGCGCCACCATGATTCTTTCACCCTAATGCCTGATAGACCCTAATAGGCTGAGCTCAGACATCACGCCAGCCTGCTCAGGAAATGGATTTCTGTTGTCTGGAACTGTGGCTTTATTTCCTCCGCTGTTCTCCCAGAGGACATGTTTTGCAGGACAGAGACTAGAAACAGTCCAAGCACAGAGCACCCTTCACACAATCCCGGGACCCAGTGCTAGCTCAGCGGTTGTAGAACCCTCCCTCTCTTCTGGCCTCTCCAAATACCATCCATTGCCTGCTCACCAGGCCCAACCAGAAAAGAGCTGGCCATACTATGGCCTGACGGGGGCCAACACGAAGAAGTGACCAGGTTCAGAAGAGAAAACACAGGCACAAAGCTGAGAGGTTTGATTCTGACAACCACGGATCACCACTGAAGGGGTGATTAACTCAATGCCCCACTAAGGAGAATCTACATCTGGGAGGATAGAGTAGAGTAGAGTAGAGTAGAGTAGAGTAGAGTAGGGTAGGGTAGGGTAGGGTAGGGTAGGGTAGGGTAGGGTAGGGTAGGGTAGGGTAGAATAGAATAGAATAGAATAGAATAGAATAGAATAGAATAGAATAGAATAGAATAGAATAGAATAGAATAGAATAGAATAGAATAGATTGGAAGGGACCTTGGTGGTCTTCTAGACCAACCCCGTGCTTAGGCAGAAAACCCTACACCACTTCAGACAAAGGGTTATCCAACATCTTCTTAAAAACTTCTGGTGTTGGAGCATTCACAACTTCTGGAGACAAGTTGTTCCACTGATTCATTGTTCTAACGGTCAGGAAATTTCTCCTTAGTTCTAAGTTGCTTCTCTCCTTGATTAGTTCCCACCCATTGCTACTTCTCCTGCCTTCAGGTGCTTTGGAGAATAGCTTGACTCCCTCTTCTTTGGGGCAGCCCCTGAGATATTGGAAGACTGCTATCATGTCTCCCCTAGACCTTCTCTTCATTAAACTAGACCAGGGGTCAGCAACCTGCGGCTCTGGAGCCGCATGTGGCTCTTTCACCCCTCTGCTGTGGCTCCCTGTCACTCAACCACAAATGTGCAACACCCGTCACCACACAATTTATTCAGCTTTTCAACCCCTGGTAGGCCAACCTTGGATAAATCCAAGACAAGAAAAGTTTCAGAAGAAAACAGAAGGTTTAATTCAACTACATAGGCTAGTTTTGTGGCAGTTCAAGAAATAGTCAGACATGGGAAGGGTTCTGTGGCTCCCGGTGTTTTCTTTTCTGTGGGAGACGGGTCCAAATGGCTCTTTGAGTGTTTAAGGTTGCATACTCAATTCCTGTAACCGTTCTTACATGCATAGAATAGCCCTGATCCACCTGGCCACACCTTTGCCTCTCTTGGGTTCCTTGGCAAGGTGGCACAACTCCCACCCCCACCCCCCACCCCACCGCATCTCTCTCCCATCAGCTCCTCTGGCACCCCAGGCCTGAGTTTATCTTGCCTTTGGGCCTTGTGGATGGGGAGTTCCTTCCAAGGGCCTGGCTGGAGGCCTCTTAATGAGATCCTGTGGAGCTGGCCATGGTCCTGCTCAGAATAGAATAGAATAGAATAGAATAGAATAGAATAGAATAGAATAGAATAGAATAGAATAGAATAGAATAGAATAGAATAGAATAGAATAGGATTCTTTATTGGCCAAGTGTGATTGGATGCACAAGGAATTTGTCTTTGGTGCATAAGCTCTCAGTGTTCGTAAAAAGTCAAGATACATTTGTCAAGAATCATAAGGTACAACACTTAATGATAGTCATAGGGTACAAATAATGATAGTCATAGGATACAAATAAGCAATCAAATCTTATTAGGAAACAGTCAATATAAATTGAAAGGATACCAGCCACAAGGTTACAGTCATACAGTCCTAAGTGGGAGGAGATGGGTGATAGGAACAATGAGAAGATTAATAGTAATAGCCATGCAGACTTAGTGAATAGTTTGACAGTGTTGAGGGAATTATTTGTTTAGCAAACTGATGGCGTTCGGGGAAAAACTATCCTTGTGTCTAGTTGTTCTGGTGTGCAGTGCTCTATAGCATCGTTTTGAGGGTAGGTAGACCTGCCCAACGGGGAGGGGGAGCCTCTGAGAAGGGGAAGGTCCACCTTGCTTGCCCATCACCCTCCTGTCAGAAGGGGACACGATAGTCCCAAGGGGGAAGGGAAAGCATAATTTAGAATAATCTTGACTGCTGCTTTGGGTAAAGATCCCACAGGTGGCTCCTATCCTGGCAAAAAATGGGATTTTCGAAGACTGGTTGGTAGAGCACTCAGCCCCAACTCAACCAGATGTGACACTATAGCAAAAGTGCCCTCTTAATGCCTTGGAGAGGGGCCATGGCACAGAGCATGCCACATTGGTGGGAATTCAGAGGAGGTGGTGGTTCAGACGCTAAGTTTGTTGATCGAACCGTCAGCAGTTCAGCGGTTCGAATCCCTAGCGCTGCGTAACGGGGGGGGGGGGGAACTCCCATGATTTGTCCCAGCTTCTGCCAACCTAGCAGTTCGAAAGCACGTAAAAAAAAAAATGCAAGTAGAAAAATAGGGACCACCTTTGGTGGGAAGGGAACAGCATTCCGTGCACCTTTGACATTGAGTCATGCCAGCCACAGGACCACGGAGACGTCTTTGGACAGCGCTGGCTCTTTGGCTTTGAAACGGAGATGAGCACCGCTCCCTAGAGTCGGGAACGACAAGCACATAGGTGCGAGGGGAACCTTTACCTTTTAATGTCTGGAGAGGGGCCATGGGGCAAAGCATGCCACATCGGTGGGAATTCAGGAGATGAGTGATTTACCCTCCGTATCTCTTAAGAGGGAGTGATGCTTAAGACATCCGATGGGTTTATAAGGAAGAGAGAAACCTTTAAAAAAAAATGATGGAACAGGGCCAGGCGGAGAAAAACACCGATCTGCAAGGTAACAGGGTATAGGGTGGGCATTGCCCAACATTTCCATTTGCAAGGCTGTGGGTTGTGTGTGGGTCTCGGTTTGAGAGGCTACCCCCGTGGGGTGGGGAGATCTGATTTTGCAGTGGAAGGAAAGGGAAAAGGAGTTGTGGGGAGAGCTGCCCAGGGCAGGGGTAACGGATAACAGTAACATCATCTATTCCAACCCCCTACTCACACAGGAAACCTATACCAGTTGCCATGGCCGGGCGCTTTGCAAGCAGGCCAATGCCAGGAGCCAAAAGAAGGGAATGGGGAGGGAGGGGGGGAAATCGCTTCGTTCGCCACCCTCCCTCCCCGACTGGCAAGTGCTGAAACTTGGCAAGGCTTCCCTGCGCGCGGAGAGGGAGGGGACCCTCCGGGCAAGGCGGGGCGGGCGATGTGGGGCCTCGGAGGAGGGACCGCGGTCCCCGCCCTTTCCCTTCTAGTGGAATTTTCCGGTGCAGCGGCGGCGCCGAGATGCGCAGCATAAAAGCGGTGGCGAAGTTGCGGGGGTCAGCGGAGCGGTTGCGGAAGGTAAGATGGGGAGAGCTCGTCCCGGGAGTGGATGGGTGGGAGAGAGACAGAGAGAGAGACCCCGGCCGGTGGAGGAGCTTCCACCTTCGTGGGTGGGTGGCTGGGTGGGTGGGCAGTCTAGCTGGGGTTCCTTCCCCCTGCAAGGACGGGAAGGGATGCGCAGGGAGGGAAGGGATCGGGTGCATCTTCGGTTCAGGCGCTCCCGTAGCCTCCGTCCCGTTCCAGCAGAGCTTCTGCAGGAGCTCAGAGGGCGGCGACCCTAGGAAAGCGACCCCCTCCCCTACCCAGCCCGGCTTCTGAAGACCAGGCAGGGCTCCCCAGATCCCCGCGGGGCGGGGGGGGGGGACGAGGGACGGGGACCTCTGCACCTGCCCAGAAGGCTCCCTTGGATTCCCCTCTCCCCAAAGCTGCCTTCCTCCCTCTGCCCCCCCACCCCCACCCCACTTGGAGGAGAAGGCGACTGGAGTGCAGAAGAGGGAGCCGTCCCCCCCCCCACCCCTCTTTGAATCCTCTCTCCCTAAACCCACACCTAATCCTCTGTCTTCCTTCGGTTTGCACCTTAAGCAGCTTTCCTGTGATGTAAGTTGGGCTGAAAAGGGACAGACTGACCCAAATTTATTTTATTTATTTTATTTTATTTATTAGTTCGATTTCCTTCTCCGGAGACTCAGGGAGGCTTATAATGCGTTAAGCAATAGCCTTCGTACTTTTGTATATATCTGCTTCGTAGGGCTTTCGGCACCCCCCTAAGCGGTGTTCTTTTTTTATACAAAGTCAGCTTATTGCCCCCTATTGCCCTACTGTTTGCCCAAAGTGACGCCGTGGGCTTTTAATGGGAAAGTTTGGACTAGAAGTCACCGTCACCTGGTTTTTTTTTTTGTTTTTTGTTTAACCTGGTGCCTTCCCCACGAGATGAAACCCGGCTTCAGCTGCATGAAATGATCCATCTCATTTGTGGGGGGGGGGGGGGGGGGGCTTCCTCCTTCATCCCTGCCTCTTCAATTGGTCAATTGGATAACTATTTGACTGAAGTAGCGGAGGGTTTCCTGCCTGGGCAGGGGGTTGGACTAGAAGACCTCCAGGGACCCTTCCGACTCTATTTATTCTATTTTATTCTTCTTAAACCTCACTGCCACCCCAAAGGGATTGATTGATTGATGCTAGCAGGGTGGGGGAAATGCTAGACTTACTGGCTTGCCCGGGAGGTGAATCTTGCTCGGTGTTTACAAGCAGACAAATACTTCCTCTCCCCGTCTGTACTTTGTTTTTATGCCTGCCTCTGCCAAGCAGCAGGCAGGCCTCTAACTGGCCCGTTTCAATTTCAGGGACATCAGTGGGCAGGGATTTCCGGCTAAATGTCAAGCACGATGTGGATTGCGTCTCCCCCTTCGGGTAAGTCTGATACATAGCTGAGACTTCCCCTTCCCCCTCCCCCTCTCCCCCCCCCCCGCAGGTCTCCTCTCCCCCTCCAATTTTATTTTATTTTTTTATTGAAAAAGTTTAACAGACACAAATTTTTCCACGGTGAAATCCAAATCATACCATATCATACAATACCCCCCCCAACAATTCTGCCCCCTGTCTATACTATAAATATCTTCATAGCATTCAACTAAAAGCTATCTGATACTTCCTTGTTTGATATTTATTCTGCACATAATCTATCCATTTCTTCCATTCCCACACAAAAGTTTCTTGAGTCCGGTCTTTTAAATATGCTGATATCTTCGCCATTTCTGCAAAACTGGCCACCCTCAAAGTCCACTCTTCAACAGTAGGCATAACGTCTTTTTTCCAATATTGACCAATCAATAATCTAGCTGCTGTAACCATATATAATATCAATTTTGTTTCAGTCAATGAAGAATCCTTAACTATGCCCAGTAAAAACAATTGAGGAGAAAATTGGAATTTTTTCTTCAAAACATTTTGCATAACCCACCAAATTTTAATCCAAAAAGCCTTCACTTTCTTGCAAGTCCACCATACATGATAATTTTCTTAGATGATACTAAGCTGGCAGGAATATTCGCTATTCCCTAGATGATAGGCTCAAGATCCAGATGGCAGACTTGAAGCTAGAGGTTCTCCCAAATCTCTGTGAACCGCCAGCAGCCCACCCCTGCTTCCATCTCTCCTGGTATGGGTATGTTCCCTGGGGACAGGCTTATGGTCTTGATGGCAAGAACTTAACTGCCGTGCCCACCCGTCATCTGGCTAAGTGTAATGCTTGAACACAGCTCGTCGAGTGCGCCCGTTCTCAAGACTGTGAGCCAAAAATAAATAAATAAATAAAGCTGGTGAATGAATACATAACATGATGGTTTGTTGCTTTTGTGGCAACTGACTAACCCAGCTTGGAGAGCTGGAAGTTCGGGCCCCGGGGCAAACTCTGGCATTGGAACAGGAGGAGAAAAACCTCAGCACTCAGACAGAGGCATCCAGCTCGGGCTTTCCAAGGCTTCCCTGGAATTGTTCTGCCCCAGCTACGGACCCCAAAGAACGCAGCACACACAAACTCTACACAAAGCTTATTTTACTCAAATAACTTAGTTTTTATCAACCAAAGGCTGTTAATCAACCGTCTTAACAGCCTTCAAGAATTCTAAGATAATCACAATCTTACTAGAGTTGGCAGAAAGCCCAGATGCAATTTTGCAGAGAATCCAGATGCGAAGGAGAGTGAACTAAAGTTATTCCCTGCAGCTTGCTTCAGTTGGTGTTCCTCCTTAAATAGGCTAAGGGAGTGGCCTATTAGCCCCAAGCCTTACTCTCGAGGAGACCTCCTCCTGAGGAGCTACTCCTGCCTTGTGGCAGCTCTGCGCACCCGTGCATTGAGAAGAGGCTCCTCCTCTTCGTCCTCTTCACTTAAAGGAGCTTCTGGAGGTTCTGAAGGCCCTGGCTGAATCCCTGCCTCTGGCACCACCTCTTCTCCAGCCTCCTCATTGTCTGACTCAAGTGTCAGCTGCACAGGCTGCTGACGCAGCACCATACCAGCTTCCTCGTTGCTGGAATCAGCTACAATCTGCACAGGCTGCTGACGGGCCACAACAGGAATTTGGATTTGGGTGCAAATTGTTCTTGCAAGCTTAAACAACCGGAACAGATGCGCGATCTGAACTTTGCTCCTTTCTAAGTGATTATTACCGCTGCCTTTTTGTCACTAAAACTAACCAGCCAAATTGAATACACTGATACCAGGGGTGAAATGCTCCCGGATTGGACCGGATCGCCCGATCCGATAGCGATTTTGGCCGGTGGTTCGGCGATCCGGTAGCGATGGTGGAGCAAAGCTCCGCCTACCCGTCCGGGTGTCATTACTTCCTGCGCATGCACAGGTGGTTTTGGGCATGCGCAGAAGGGCTGCGCGTGTGCTTGTGCTTCCGAACCGGTAAGGAAGGTAAGTACATTTCACCCCTGACTGATACGTTCCAAGCCATGTGAAGAAATGAGTCTGTTTGGCTTTGTTTGTGGGGAGGGGTCTCACCCTCCCTGACTGTGCCCTTCGGACTGTTCTGAGGCCCTGAATGAAATTGAAGGGCTGCTTCCTGCCCCAACCCCCCCGCCCCCCCCGCCAGGCCCTTTGAGACACAGCCCTCCACATCTTGGATCTGTCATCTGGAATCGCATGAAATCCTCTGGCGACCCAATGCCCGCAGCTGCCCGCAGGTTTCCAGTGAGGCAGAGAATCTAGGTCGCCGATGATGCGGGCAGTGGGTCATCGGTTGCCTCCTTGAATCCGCGGGTTGAGTCAGCAGCACCTGCCCCTCCTGGCTGAACCCCAGCTACTTCTTTGTGCCAGGCGGGCTTGCCGTGTCAATCACTCACCGGAGTGAAGGCTTCAGAGGCTGGTGACGCAGCTGCCAGCCTGTGTGTGTAGCCTTGTGGCAGGCGCGGGTATAACGCCGATAGACAGGATGAACTAAACACGGGGGGGTGGGGGGAGGCTGTAGCATTTGAGGGTGTTGCATGCAGGGCCCGCTTCCATCTGCATGCTTCTGCAATATGTGGAGGCTTCCGATGCCTAGGATACACAGGCTGAAGACAGCTGGCCTTGGTCCATCTCATAACCTTGAGTTTCTCCCATTTGGAACCAAGAAGGAGCTGCCTTCCAGGCCGTGCTCAGAGCAGGGAATGGTACGGCGGGATTTCTTCGCAGCAGGCTTGGGTGGGGATCCTCTCGGCTTCTCACTCGTCGTCCTTTCTGATGTCTTCTTTCAGGAATCTTCCAATACATCAAGAAGCTTTTCTTGAGCGAGCAGGCCGGCCGCGCACAAGCCGTCGAGTTCCTGCGCAAGAATGCGGCCAACTCGATCTCCATGGCCAACCTCCTCATGGGCCTCTCCTCCGTCCTCTGCAGCCTGAACGGGTAGGTGGAAGGTTGGCCCGGAGCTCTGCCTCTTGGCCGTCGTGGCTCTCAGAGGGATCATCGCTGGGCAGATTAGAAAGGTCTCAATACAGGCCCTCAGCACCACTTTTGTGCCATCGCAGAGAGAACTATGGGGCACGCGGCAGCACCGCTGTACAGTAGTGGCCAAAATTGTGGAAACCTTTTGAGAAAAGTGTATTTTTGAGGTTTGATGGCTAATAACACCGCTTTTTGGGGAGAGTAGTACCATAAAATTATATATCAACGGAAAGGTAATTTGTGTTATCTTTAATGTGTTACGTGATCTCTATTAAGTTGGTTGGGGTTTTTTTGGTCGTCTTTCATTAAGTGAGGTGGGTTTCAGCAGGTTCTGACCGGTTCTGGAGAACCGGCAGTGGAAATTTTGAGTAGTTCGGGGAACCGGTAAATACCACCTCTGACTGGCCCCGCCCCCATCTATTTTCTGCCTCCTGAGTCCCAAGTGATCCGGAGGAAATGGAGATTTATTTATTTTTTTAAAATTTGATTTACATGCCGCCCTCCTCCAGAGACTCAGGGCAGCTTACAATGCGTTAAGCAATAGCCTTCATACTTGTGTATATTTATACAAAGTCAGCTTATTGCCCCCACAATCTGACTCATTTTACCTACCTTAGAAAGGATGGAAGGCTGAGTCAACCTTGAGCCTGGTGAGATTCGAACTTACAGTAATTGCAGACAGCTGGTGTTAATCACAATGCCTTTAGTCTGCTGAGCTATCTACTATTTTGCAGTAACTTTGCCCTGGAATGGGGAGGGAATGGCGATTTTACAATATCCTTCCCCTGGAGTTGGGAGGGAATGGAGATTTTACAGTATCCTTCCCCTGCCACGCCCATCAAGCCATGCCATCCCCTCGAAGCCATGCCCACAGAACTGGTAGTAAAAAATTTTGAATCCCACCACTGGTGAGCTTGTAAAATGTAATAAAATTCAAGTAATGGCACAAAGAGTTGAATGTAAAATAGCATTATTAAGTGAACAAGGCTACAGTTATATAAGAAATTGGAAGAAAAATTGGTGGAAACCTAACCAAAGTTGCATTTCTAAAGTTTTTGAAGAGGTATAAGGAGTCTCAGTTACTACAAAACCACACTGGTAAAAGGCAGGAAAAGGTGCACAACAGCAAGTGATGATTGAAGAATTAAGAGACTGTGCCTACATGACGGAAGAAAATTACCTGGGTGCATACAAGATGAAATGGCCCAATGCAATGTGAAGTTGACGGCAAGGATTGTTCGGCGCAGACTGCAGGAATTCGGCCTCAAATCTAGAATTCCACAAAAAAGCCACTTTTATCTCTCAAAAGGTTCAAAAGCATTACATTCCTGATTAAATTATCTTTCCATTGATATATAATTTTTATTATTATTATTATTATTATTATTATTACTACTACTACTACTACTACTACTACTATTATTATTATTATTATTATTATTATTATTATTATTATTATTTAGACTTATATACCGCCCTTCTCCTTGCGGACTCAGGGCGGTGAACAGCCGAATAAAAACCAATACACAAAAGTTAAAATATTATAAAATTAGTATTATGGTACTACCGCGCCCCCCCCCCCCAAAAAAGTGGTGTTATTTGTCACCAAACCTCAAAAATTTTGAGGTTTGGTGACTTTTCCCACAATTTTGGCCACTACTGTACATTTTCACACAGCAGTTTCTTTCCGAGCTTCAGCCGTCTCTCTGCTGGCGATGCCAAGCTGCAGACTCGTCCTTCGGCCTCCGCAGGAAAGGTTGGGATCTAGCTGGATTCACGACAGAGGGAATTCCTACTGCTCTGGCTTTTATGAATCCAGTGGGCCAGAGATCAAGTGGGATGGCAGGAATGGGTGGCAGGAGAGCATCTATGGACCCAGAAGTACCTGTGTTTTTTTCTTCTTCTTTTTCTTCAGGCAGTACCACCACGCATGCTGGCTGGTACTGACTGGCTTCGTGCTGGACCTGGCTGACGGAGCTGTCGCGAGGCAACTCAACGCCTGCTCGGCCTTGGGTGAGTCCCATCCACCCACCCCCTCCAACTCACTTTAATTGGCGGTCAGCAAGATCTGGCCAAGCTCCAGATGTTGCAGAAACAGCCAAGCTATGCGGTAGGTCAATGATGGCTAAGCTTTTCTGGACGGAGTGCCCAAAGCGTGTATGTGCCGAATGTGCATATATGTGCCCAAGCCCCCCGCACACGCAGCCAGACCCCCCTGCCACGTGCCCCCCACCCCCTGCACATGCACACACAACCACCGCCGGACATGGGCCCCCTGCACCCACCCCACGCATGCGCGACAGAGATCCGATGACCAGCTGGCCGGCAAGAGGCACAAGTGCCTGCGTAGCAGAAATAAACTGGGGCGACACCTCGCGTGCCCACAGAGAGGGTGCTGCGTCCCACCTGTGGCACATGAGCTATAGGTTTGCCATCAAAGTGGTAGGTGGTCCTTGAAGAGAGGAGCTCTGCTGAGGGGAAAACCAGGCACTGCGGGGGAATTCCTTCCGTCGGGACCTGAAGACTTGGCTGTTCAAGCACATAGGCTGACTCTGATTCTGGGTTTTATTATTTATTATTAATTAGTTATTGTGGTTTAAAATGGGATTTTATTGTACATATTTCTTAACTTGTGTTCGCTGCTCTGAGTCCTTGGGGAGAAGGGCAGCATATAAATACATGTAATAAATAATAAATAAATAAATCCAAAAAAGGAGACTTCACTGAGCCACGGGAGGACCGGAGAAGCCTCAGTCCTTCCGAGAAGTTTGTGGCTGCTATCTAGGGAGCCAGGGGCCACCTCTTTCAAACCGAAGAAGCCCCCTGGAGCTGGGCAGGATCCCATTTCATCGCCTTAAGTTCCTTAAATGCCATCATTGGCCCCTCAACAGTCTATTTAGCCTTATGAGACTGCAGTTTTTCCAGCTGGGTATCTTTCCTGGGTCAGCATCTGGAGGGCGCCAGGTTGGGGAGGAGGCATTGATTTCCACCCCCCAATTAAGGCTTCTTTCCTGGAGGCCTCCACTCCATGTGGAGAGAGAGAGAGAGAGGTCATTGCAAGCAGAGGGAACGCTGAGATTATTATAATTATTATTATTATTATTTGGTGCCACCCAATTGAATGGAAGCAGAGGCCTCTGTCCTCGGCTAGTGACAAGTGGGCAGTTCGTGGCTTTGACGGAGACTAACCACATCTCTTTTTTGCAGGGGCTAAATTGGATGATTTTGCAGATTTCACGTCCTTCGGCCTGGCCACGGGGCTCCTTCTGCAGGCCCATGGGATCCTCGACGGATTGCTGGTGATTGTCTACGTGCTGGCTGTGTTCACACGGCTGTGCTTCTTCTCCAGTGGTGAGTCTGGATGGAAAAGATCTCATTGGGGGTGGGAGGGGTGGGATAGGGGAGGGGCTTTTAAAAAGTTGTCCCACCTTTTGATGCCACAAGTACCATGTTTCCCTGAAAATACGACCTACTCCGAAAATAAATCCTAGCTTGATTTTTACATGTGCACCCAATATAAGCCCTACCCCTCCCAATAAGCCCTAATTAAGACCCCGCCCATTCCTGGGTGGGGTGAGACACACCGGTAAAATTAAGCTAGTGTAGGGATGTGGGGGTTGGAGCTGCCCTTCTTACCAGGCCTCGCACACTCCGACACCTGCCTTGACTTGCAGGCCCACTTCTGTGGCTGCTTGCCGCTGCTTGCATGCGTCGTCCCCAGCCTCCGGTTCACCGTCAGAGGCCTTCCAGAAGGCCCTCTGCAGCCTCGATCCAGATCAATCCTGGAGCTCGGTTATCGGCTGCAGAGGGCTTTCCAGAAGGCCTCTGATGGCGAAATGGAGGTCGGGGAGGTGCCGCGTACGTCAATCCAGATCTTGTTTCTTGGCTGCAGAGGGCTTGCCGGAGAGCCTCTGGTGGAGAAACGGAGTCCAGGGACAACACGCAGGAGCAAAGACCAGCGGCCGCAGAACTGGGCTGGCAATGCCCAGTGATGGCACTGGTGATGCCGCGGCTGCAAGTTGAGTCAGTAATTAGACTCCCCCCCAAAAAAGACCTGGTGCCTTTTTTGGTGGCAAAAAATAAAATAAGACTGGGTCTTATTTTCGGGGAAACACAGTAGTCATTGCCAGCGCTCTCTCTAGGTTTAAGAGCGTGCTTTTCAATGGGAAAAGTGGCATCTCAATTCTGTGTTTTGTAAAAGATTCTGGATGTTCCATAAAGGAATTGGTGCACTTTTCAACATGCCGAGCTGACATTTTAGATCTTTGTGATGACACAACATACCCTGTGCATTTTTTTTTGGTGTGGCTAGGGGATACGGGACTACGGTCTTCCTTTCAATGAATTTGTGCATATTTTTCTTCCTCCCTTCTCTTCATCCGCAGGGATGCCCTTTATGTACCGGGGTTTGCCATGCCCCTACGGTGCCTCTATGGTAGCAGCCACCTACTTCCTGACCGAAGGCCACTTGGTCGCCATGCGCCTGATGGCCATAGTGATGGTCCTCTTCATGGTGGACCAAGGTTTCTATCCCCATGACAAGGTGCTGGAGTCCCAGACTTGGAAGAAGGTCATCTTTGGAGGAGGTACGTCCAGGGCCTTCCCTGACTTGCCGAGTCTGGATAACAGGGATGTGAAAGACTAACTAATGTACTAATGTGGAAGGTGATTTTTCGTTCAACTGCATATGTAGCAAAGCGCGCGATCCTCAAACCAGTTGTTAAACCGGAAGGATCCCACCAGTGGTTTGAACCCATCTAAGAACCTCTGAGCTGGTTTTCAGCAGCTCAGAAGTTGTTTTGCTAAGAATCTCTAGAGGAACATTTGATTGCTGCAGTCCGGGATACTGCAGTCTCATTAGACCCTGGAGAAGGGCTGGTTACAAAAAAATAAAATAAAAAAGGGGACTGTATGGTGTGAGAAGCTAAAAGGGTTCAGTTTGGGGAAAAATAAAAATGTTTTAAATGCCCTTCGTGCTTAAATGTCCAAGCAACCCTGGATTCAGGGGGCAGTAAAGTCTTTACTGATGTTGTCTCACGTCTTCTGAATACCAAACTCCACAATTCCCAGTTGATCTCTTTCCTTGCAAGACTTTATGGTAAATAAAGTTCACTCCGGTTTCCTCGGGGGAAAAACCTTAATGGGTAGGGATTAAAGCAAAGGTGCTCTGACATTCCAGAGAGCAGGAGTTAACGGGACTTTGGCCCCCATAAATCAGGTGATCTGCAGCGGGAATGCACCTGTGATCTCGAGGCACGAGACTGTTGTGTCTGATGGCCTAAAAATGGAAAAGCCGACGGGTCTTCAAAATATCATGTGTTGCCAAGGGAGAGATTCAGAATCCGATCTCGCTCGTACCAAGAGGCTTCTTTTAACTCTTTCTCTCTTGGCCACTCCAGGTATCTTGGTGCTCCTGTTTCATGCGTCCTTCCTGGCCTCTCTCTACTTCCTGATTTGGTCCGTATCGTACATTTTTTTCCCCAACACTTTGTGGAGTTACAAAGTCTAATCTCGTCGGAGGACGTGAGTCCACGATGCCAGCACTGCATCAGTGCCCAGGCAGTCTTCACAGCGACTGGGACGACGAATCCTGTGTTTAAAAATCTGTATTTTGCCTAAAGTTACTAAAGTTTTTCATGCACCTGAGGTGATAAAACTTCTGGGAGATTTATCCATGGCTTCCGGCAGTGTTATTCTTGCTGGGCTGCCTGTTGCCTGAAAAATGAAGTCAACAGCTGGCTAACAAGCTGAGCCTTTGGTCAGTGTAGATATGTACAGATTCTTTCTACCGATATATACATATATATATATATATATCTGTATGTATGTATGTATATATGTATGTATGTATGTATATATGTATGAAGTGCAATATAGGTTTAAGAGACAAAATTCTTGTTTATTTTTTTTTTTTAATGCCAGTAATTTACTCACGGATAGCTTTTAGGGATATGGGGAAAACTTGAATGGAGGCCTCTTTTCTTGCCACTTTTGTGGTGTGCTCACTCTGGATCCATCAGAGGTCCTTCCTTAACTAGATTTTTGCAACAGGTGAGCTCGCTGAATTTGCAACCTTTAGCTGAGGAAGAAGGGAGTTCCACTGCTTTCGGAGACAGATTTGGTCCTTAAGAAGTTATCTCTCACCTGACTTGTTATCCAGGCCCACACAAGTAAAAGAGCAAAGTCCGGCTCTTAATGGGAGAGATATTAAGCTATCTTTGACCCACAACTGATTAGTCAAGCTTTCTGGGTCTTTTAAAAGACTCCACTACTTGCCAAGAGAGTTGTGGGTCTGTGCACACATTCTACACTCTACGAGTGAATAGCCGTTCCACAGAGTAGACAGGAAGCAGGGCATCTGAAAAACCTCAATGTGCCACCCAGAATCTAAGCCAACCTCCATCAACTTGGGCAGGAACTGCTGCTGGAGACAGTTTGGGAATTATTCCCTCCAGCTAAGCCTGCAAATCCAAGTCCTCTTCTGGTATAAAGGATCTGGTATATGGCATCCCTCCCACCACACATCCCTCTGCCACCAGAAAAGGCTTAGAGGGAGGCGTAAACTTCTGCCAACATCTGTGAGCTGCCCAGCTTTGCAAAAGGAATTCTTTGTACACCTTAGTGGTTAGATCTCCGATCTAGAATTCCACCCCGACTTCAATTCTAGCTAGAGTTCACGGCAGACATTCTAGATCTGTGTTGTGAAAAGAGGAGCCCCAAATGCTTATGTGGCAGGTAGTGCTTTTAATGTTTTTTTTTTAATATTTATCGGGGTAATGACATACATTGGGAAAATGGTCCCTTCCCGAGAGCTGTTAGATAAAAAACACAAGAGGAAAAAAGAAGGCAGGAAGATGACGTTGTGTCATTGGAAAACTATACTTGAAAACTAATGTTCTGGTGTTTGGAGGAAAAAAATAAACTCGGAAAACATTGAAGAGACTTTGTTGCGTTTTGTGTGTGCTTGGGAACTGTGACAAGTGAGGCAGACATTGATAAGGTCTGGAGCAGCGGGGGGGCGGGAAGCTGTGGGGTTACCATCTTCACCATCCTCTTTCATTACTATACAACTCTCAAATTGTTGGCTACCCACTGCCTAAGTCCAGAAAGGCCACTCAAATGGAAACAGACAAAAAGGGGGAGGAGGGGAGGGAGACAGAGAAAGTCAGCTGTGTGTCTGAGGGTCATCAGGCTTCAGATATACAAAAGGACATTTCTGTGCAACAGGAAACCATTTAAACTTTATACCACACCAAACAATCAAGAACCTTAGGACTCTTCACCCACAAGCAACACCTCCATGGGGAGAGGCAGATTACCCCAAATCTCTGTTGTGGGAAAGGGAGAAGGAGGGGAAACTTTTTTTCTTCGGTTTTTGTATTTCCTGGAAATATAATAGTCCTGACCGTATCTGCACTGGACTTCGGTCTCACAGACAGATATTTATTTGCACACATATAAAACACACATTTATTTAATAAATAGGATTTTACAAAAAACAGTTCAAACAATGAGAAACTCCATTTTGGCAAGGACTTTTGGTGGATTTGGAAGTGGCTGGGAGGCACTGCCGTAGCCCAGAGGAAAGAGGGTCTGGGGACTTCCCACCGTGGTTTAACAGGCCACTGACCATGGTTGAGCGTCCAGACCTTGAGTGAAGTCTTGTGGGAGGAGCGAAGATCTGGCTGCCTGCAGGGCTCACTCACTGGAAGCCCTCATCTGCTTGCAGAAGGCATCGAACTGTTGCTGCTCCAGCTCTGTCATCACCCGGTTGAGGGCATAGATCTGCAGACCAAAGCAGAGATTAAGCCACTGTCCCCAAACTCTTCAATCCATCAATCATTTTGTAAAATTATTCATCCACTTCAACATTTATTATAGGAAAATAACCTGATAAATACAATTTTAATGAGGCTTGGTGGCGCAGCGGACTAAAGTGCTGTTAATTAGCACTTAGATGCCAGCTGCCTGCAATTACTACGAGTACAAATCGTAGTACTCGGAAGGATAGAAGGTTGACTCAACCTTCTATCCTTCCGAGGTAGGTAAAATGAGGACCCGGATTGTGGGGGCAATAAGCTGACTTTGTATAAAAAAAAGAATACTGCTTGGGGGGGGGGGGGGAAAGCCCTACTAAGCAGGTATATACAAAAGTATGAAGGCTATTGCTTAACATATTGTAAGCTGCCCTGAGTCTCTGGAGAAGGGCAGCATATAAATTGAACCAATAAATAAATAAATAATGACAACAACAACAATAATAAAGTTCTTGAAAATGAACAGGTCAAGATCTTGTGGGACTTTCGAATCTAACCAGACAGACGTCTGGCCCACAGCACGCCTGACATCTCTATTGTGGAAAAGAAAAAAATCTGATTCTTTGGTATTGGTATGCGCGAATTGAAGAGAAACAACTAGGGAAAAAAATCACGAAATTGTACAATCTGCTAATTGAAGTTGAGCGATTGTGGAGGAAGAAATAAATGGTTGTACCAATAATAATAGACCTTGGAGCAATACCCAAACGGCTGCCTAGATACATGGAAATTTTGAACTTATTAGACCTTAATATCCTGACTTTGCAAAAAAAACCAAAAAACAAACCCACCCTATTCAGAACGATCTATCTATCTATCTATCTATCTATCTATCTATCTATCTATCTATCTATCTATCTATCTATCTTTGTCAAGAACGCATTTGGTAATAAGTATAAGCATGGATAGGATACATAAAAGAGATACAAATATCTACAAATATACATGTACTCAGACATTACCTTAAGAGCTCTTAGGTCCTTGGTTAGGACTTGGGACTGTTAAGTTTTTATCAGTCCCAGACTGTGAATCGAATTGAAGATTAAATCTTAAATAATAACAATAATAATCCAAACACCACCACCCACCTATCCTGGGTCCTTGGGAAGCACTCGATACATGGGGAAAATGCTAAATCTAAATATTTGCCTGACTGTGTAAGGAATGATAACTTAGATGGTCCCACTGACCCTTGGGTGTGTGTGTGTGTGTGTGTATCAATATTGACATTTTTGGAAAACTCTGGGTTGGATCCTCAGGGGGAAAGCTGCCAATAGGACCCCCTCCCACAAAACCGTTGCCAGCCGTTTTAGGGCCTAGAGGAAAAGAAGTCCTCCACTTCCCCCTTGCCTACAAAAAATATTTATGTCATCTTTATCCCACCTAAGTCCTCCACTTACAACCATTCATTTAGTGACCGAAGTTAAACGGCACTGGAAAAAGGGACTTCCGACCATTTGTTTTCACACTTACGACCTCTGCAGCATTTCCACCCCCCCCCCCGTGCTCATGCGATCAAAAAAATTCAGACGTTTCGCTCATATTTATGACGGTCGCAGTGTGTGTGTGTGTGTGTGTGTGTGAGTGTCACGCGATCCTGTTTTGCGGCTTTCTGACAAGCAAAGTCAATGGGGAAGCCCCGATTCCCTTAACCACCGCGGCATGGAAGGTCGTCAAAGCGGGGCGAAATTCCCTTAAATGTCTCGCTTAGCAACGGAAACGTCAGGCTCCGCCTACGGTCGTAAGTCGAGGACTGCCTGTATTGAGGATAGCATGGAGAAGTCAAAATGGAGGGAGGGGCTTGGCAGGGAGCAGCGAGCCCCCCCCCCCAAATCTCTCCTCAGGAGTCCCCTAAGTGAGACCCAGCAGTGGCGGGGAGTTCCTTGGGCGAGGATGCTTCTTTTCCTCCCCCCCTCCCCCCACCATCAAGGGGGCTCCATTCCCTGTGGGGGAGTTGAGAGACCCAGGGCCCCCAAGCCCTATTCCAGTTGGGCCCCCTCCTCAGGGGTTTCCTCAGAGACAGACCTCCGCCCACCTCGGCGCGTTGCCGCTGCTTCAGCTCCTGCTGAGCCGAGCGCTGCTTGGCCTTCTCCAGGCGGGCGTTGCCTCCGCTGGACCCGGGGCCCTCTTTGCCTTTGGCGGGCGGCAGCACCAGCGGCGGCTGAGAGAGCTTCTCGCGGCGGCCACCGCCGGGCTCCATTCCCCCTCAGACCGACAAAGACGTCAGGCCGAAGGAGCGCCTCACCGCGCAGGCGCCACGGCCACCCTCTGACGTCACAAACCTACCAACGACGACGGGGAGGCCTAGAGCGCCCCTCCCACAAATGCAGGGAAAGGCCGACGAGTGCCACTGGGGCAGGCCGTGCGAGCCCCCCCCCACTCTCTGTGACGTCACGCGCGTCACCATCGAGGACGCGGCCTAGAGCGGCCTCCCGCAAATAGAATTAGAATAGAATTTTTATTGGCCAAGTGGGATTCGACACACAAGGAATTTGTCTTAGTGCATACGCTCTCGGTATACATACATAAAAGATTAAAAAATAAAATACGAGGGAAGGCCGGCGAGCGCCGCGCCAAGGGCCACTTGGGCCGCCCCCCCCCACGCTCTGTGACGTCACAAATCCACCATAGAGGGCGCGCGCGGCCTAGAGTGGCCTGCCCTACAAGAGAGAAAGAGAGAGAGAGAGAAGAAAAATCTGAGGAGTGCCTCCCGCCGCGGCAAAGGCCAACTGGGGCTTGGGCATGCGCACGGGGGGTCATTATCTCTCTTTGACGTCACTACTCCACCATCGAGGACGGCGCGCGCCTAGACTAGAGCGCCCTCCCCCGCAAATACAGGAAAATCCGACGAGCTCCTCTCGCCGCGCCAAAAGGCCAAATGGTCCTTGAGCATGCGCGCGCGGCCCATTCTCTCTCTCTCTCTGTCTCTTTCTCTCTGACGTCTCGAACTCACCATTGAGGACGCGGGTGGGCGGCCTAGAGCGGCCTCGCCCAGCACCATAGAGAGAAAGAGAGAGAGAGAGAGAAACCGGAAATCCAGGTGCACCGCTTCCGTAAAGAAGCGGAAGCCTTTTCATTCTGACCGAGAAGCTCCCTCAGAACGGTCCCTTTTTTTATCTTTCTGGGCTAATTTCCCTCACAACCTTCCGAAGGAGCGCCGGCCTTCCAGCAGGCGAGGGAAAACGGCCGCCGCCGCCGCCATGGCGGTCCCTGCTCCGGGCTGCAGCCTGAAAGACGAGCTGCTGTGCCCGATCTGCCTGGGCCTCTACCAGGAGCCCGTCAGCTTCGGCTGCGAGCACTACTTCTGCCGCCGCTGCATCTCCGAGCACTGGAGCCGTCAGGAAGCTCAGGCGGCCCCGGCCAGGGATTGCCCCGAGTGCCGCCGGGCTTTCTCCGCGCCCGCTTTGGCGCCCAGCCTCAAACTGGCCAACATCGTCGAACGCTTCGCCGCTTTCCCGCCCGAGGCCTCCATGGGCGCCGGGAGGGGAGGCCGAGGAGGAGCCGCGCCCTGCGGGAAAGCCCACGCCAAAGTCAGGCTCTTCTGCCTGACCGACCGCGCCGTCGTCTGCTTCTTCTGCGACCGGCCAGCCCTCCACGAGCAGCACCAGGTCACCGGCCTGGACGAGGCCTTCGAGGAGATGCAGGTCTGCGGGGGGGGGGGGATTTCACGGGGGGGGGGAATGCAGCTCTGCCCTCCCCCTCCCCCCCACAGTGGGTGCCCAAGATGGCTGCCATGGGGGAGGGGAGGGTCTCTGGCTTCAGGATGGATGCCAGGCTGGCAAGGGGACAGTTTGGGGGGGGGGGGTCTCCTTTGGCCCCAGAGTGGGGGCCAGGCTGCTTTCCTGGGCAAGGGGCACTTGGGACCCTCCTTTACCCCCTACCACCACCACCACCCCGGTCAGGCTTTGAGGGCTCCCTGCCTCTCCAGGATGGGGGGCACCTGGGGGGGGTCTCCTCTGGTGCCAGAGTGGTGCCAAGCTGGCCATGGGGCACTTCTTCCCTGGGTGCGGGCCAGCTGGGGTTCTGCTTTGACCCCTTCCCCCCCCCCCCATTCGGGCTAGACCTTGGGGGGCTCCCTTCCTCTCCAGGACGGGTTATGGAGACAATTGGGGAGGGGGTCTTCTTTGGTCCTGGAGTGGGTGCCAGGGTGGCTATGGCACGGGGCACTTGGGACCCTGCTTTACTCCCTAACACCCCCTCCAGGCCAGAACTTGGGGCTCCCTGCCACTCCAAGATGGGGAGCAGCTGGGTGGGCGTCTCCTCTGGTCCCAGGTGGTGCCAAGCTGACCATGGGGCACTCCTCCTTTCCTGGGTGGTGGCCAGCTGGGGCCCTGCTTTGATCCCTCCCTCCGCATGCAAAGGGACTCCTTGCCTCCTCGGGATAGGTGTCAGGCTGGCCTAGGGGCACTCCTGTTTCCCTGGGTGCAGGTTTCCTTGGGCCCTGCTTGGCACCCCATTCCAGGCCACAAGGACTTCTTGCCTCTCCAGGATGGGTGCCTGACTGGCCCAAGGGGCTTCCCTGGGTGATGGCCAGCTTGGAGCCCTGCTTTGACAAACACATACACATGAAAGGGATTCCTTGCCTCCTCAAGATGAGTGACAGGCTGGCATGGGGGCAGCTGGGGTCCACTGTGTCTCTGGGATAGGTGTCAGGCTGGCCAAGGGGAACTCCTGCTTCCCTGGGTGTGGGCCAGTGTGGTTCTGCTCTGCTCGTTGCACAGTACCATGGGGCAGGGTGGTGGACTTGCTGCTTCTCCGTTTTGGATACTTCCAGTGGGGTGGGTGCCCGCTGGGGCTGTGAGGATGAGTCCCACTCTCTCCACCCTATCTTGCCTGGATCGAGTTGGGGGCTGCCCAAATACTGCCAAGAGACCCTCACCCCAATGCCGGTCTCATTCCAGAGAGAGCTGAAGGAGCAGCTGCAGACCCTCCAGGACAGCGAGCGTGGGCACACGGAGGCCCTGGCTCTGCTGAAGCACCAGCTGGCCGAGACCAAGGTAAGAGCCAGACAGGGGCTCTGCCCTGGGCGTTCCCATCCCCTGGTGACCGGGACCCACTCGGTGCCTGCCTGCCTCTCTTTCAGTCCTCTGCCAAGAGTTTGCGGGCCACCATCGGCGAGGCCTTTGAGCGGCTGCACCGGCTGCTCCGCGAGCGCCAGAAGGCCATGCTGGAGGAGCTGGAGGCCGACACGGCCCGGACTCTGACTGACATCGAGCAGAAGATCCAACGCTATGGCCAGCAGCTGCGCAAGGTCCAGGAAGGTAGCCAGATCCTGCAGGAAAGGCTGGCGGAAACCGACAAGCACAACTTCCTGGCGGGCATCGCCTCTCTTTCGGAGAGGTGGGTGGAACTGGTGGGCAGTGCCAGGGTGCGGGGCAAGGGGCACAGCAGTGGCTAACCTCAGTCTCCCCCCCCTTCCAAGGCTGAAGGGGAAGATCCACGAAACTAGTCTCACCTACGAGGACTTTCCCACATCGAAGTACATGGGGCCTCTGCAGTATACCATCTGGAAATCCCTCTTCCAGGACATCCAGCCAGGTGAGTCACCTCCTGGCCCAGGTAGGTAGGTAGGTGGTGGGGAGACCCACTCCAAGGCCTTCACACCTCCAAAGGGCAACATAACATGGCCTTCTTTGTGGTGACCCCTTCCCAGAACACTGAGCTACCATACTCCCTAGGGATGGGCTTGGCTCTTCCCCAACCAGGTGACCTCACTCCGGCTTCTGTCTTCTCTCCCCACCTCCCTCCCCAGTGCCTGCCATGCTGACCCTGGACCCAGCCACCGCTCACCAGCGCCTGATCCTCTCCGACGACTGCACCCTCGTCTCCTACGGCAACTTGCACCCGCAGCCGCTGCAGGACTCGCCCAAGCGCTTTGATGTGGAGGTGTCGGTGCTGGGCTCAGAGGCCTTCAACAGCGGCATCCACTATTGGGAGGTGGTGGTCTCGGAGAAGACCCAGTGGATGATCGGGCTGGCCCACGAGGCCGTCACCCGCAAGGGCAACATACAGATCCAGCCCAGCCGCGGCTTCTACTGCATCGTCATGCACGACGGCAACCAATACAGCGCCTGCACCGAGCCCTGGACGCGGCTGAACGTCAAGAGCAAGCTGGAGAAGGTAGGGGTCTTCCTGGATTACGCAAAGGGGCTGCTCATTTTCTACAACGCCGACGACATGTCCTGGCTTTACACCTTCCGGGAGAAGTTCCCGGGGAAACTCTGCTCCTACTTCAGCCCCGGACAGAGCCACGCCAACGGGAAAAACGTGCAGCCGCTCCGGATTAACACTATCCGCATCTGAGAACTCTCCGGATCTCCCTATCTTTCCCCGATGCAGAACAGCGAAATGAGTCCCGATGCGGGCAAAATTGTGAGCTGCTCTGGGTAGCGTTCCGAGCTGCCAGGACTGAACAAAGCAGGGGAGTGGCTTCGAGGGTTCCCCTAGAGCAGCGGCTCTGTGGACTGATGGCCCTTGGGACTCCTTCCTCGGGATCGATGACGTTCGCCGCTTTCAGACGCAGTGAGGAAGGATATAATGGGGGAGGGTCTTCTAAGATGCAGGGATGTCTGGTCTTCTCATCAGCCTTGTTCAGGCGACTCTTTTTTTTAATTTATTTTTTTGCATGCTTTCCCCCAAAGCTCCCCATCCTATCATTTTTGCAAAACGGGGGAGAGGGAAAAAGGGAGGGAGGGTCAACCCTACGGATCTTAGCGGGTTTTAATTCCTGCTTTTAAGATGGACAAGGAAACAAGAAGGAAGAAGAGGACCAATCAGAAAATTAAAACGGGGCTAACAGGTCTTAATTCTCAACGGGAGGTTTGTGTCGTGACTTGCGCAGGATGTGTTTGTTATTTATAAAAGGGGGGGGGGAGGGGATAAATAGAATTATTGGCTGCTTGCAGGACTGGTTCCATACTTGCCAGCCTCCACGTACAAAGACTGAGGGCCAAAGTTGCATTAAATGCAACCTATTGCACCTGACTGCTGAATTAATTGCTGTTCTGGGAATCCTCCACATGGGAAGCCTGCAGGAGGTGCGCTGACCAGTCGAAAGTCCACCTTGTGGGTCAAGCAAAGCTGTCTTGGCTGCAAGACCCCCGTTTCAGAAGACAGGAGTTAGGAAGGAATCCCACCCACCCACCTCAAAACGGCCGACTTGGTGCTTCAACAGCGACGCTGTCAATCCAAACTGTTTCACGTGACACTCCGAGCAGGCCACAAGAGGGCAGCGTTGGCTTAATTCATGCTGTGCGTGGGAAAGAGGGGGGGAGTCCGTGCTAGGGTCGGGATTTAAAGGGGGTGTCTGGGGAGGAAAATGCTCTTTGATGGGTTTGGGCAAAGGGGATAGCGAGAGAGTTCAGCGGGGGCTCCCTTGCCAGAGGTGACCGTTTTATGTAAATCTTTATGGTGGAAGTTCCATTAAGTCTGTAATTAAAAGTTTGGCCAGTTGGACAGAGCTTTCTTGCAACGCTTCAGTGTTTTATGAATTTGGGGGGAGGGTGGGGGAAGCTGATGGGGTGGGCTCTGCTGGGAGGCTGAGGCAGAACCAAGTGGTTTTAGGCTCCATCTCTGTGCTGCGCTTCCTCCCCTACTGTCCCTTTTGTTCTGCTGTCTCTGCCTGGTACCCCAAAATTAAGGCACTTGGATGCCCCAAAACCTGGCTGAGATGCTGGTTGTCAGAACGAAAGGAAATTCCACCCGGGTTTATCTAGCAAACCAAACCCCCTTTTTGTTCAAAGCTTGCAATGTTAGCTGCATGCACGTAAGACATTTACGTCTGGTTGTTAAATCATCTCATTTTCTACAATTGCGCTAAACCTCAAATGGGACCGATTGGTGCAGCATAAGAGAGCCACAAAAAGAACCCCGCATTAAATTAGCCAAGTTTAAGGGATTAGATGGGGGTGTGACAAAGGGAATTTCCCCCTCCGCTGAAAGCATTCGTGTCTTCGGTCTTCTCTGTCACTTCCTCCCAATGCCCTTGGCTTTCTCTCCCACACCAACAACCGTCTCTCCGGAAACAGCCGTGTGTGTCTTTCCAATCCAAGCTGAAAAGCTTTCAATTCAACCCCAAACCCCACCCCTCCAATTTCTCCCAAGTCATTCTTCCGGCTGTGTGAACCGTGCATGAATTTGTGTGCGCGTGCAAAGAACGCTTAATAGTAGTGGCAAAAGATGTTTGTTCAAGGAATAATAAAAATATGAAATCATGGTTGCAAATTTCCCCCCCCCCCTTTCAGAAACTGAAATATTAAATATTAAACTTTCACACACTGCAAAATCCTCCACACTGCAAGTATGGCCACGCCACAACCGTTGTCTCATTTTTATTTCAAAGTGCCCCCCCCCTCAACAAAGGCCGAGAGCTGTAACACACATCCCTCCCCTGCGGAAGGCGAAAGGAAGAAAGAAAAGGGGGGTGCTGAAGGTTAATTTAGGGAGGGCAAAGAAACCACACACACACACACACACAGTTGTCAGGACACCCGACTGGGCCCTGCAACGCTCCTTATAAGAGCTTAGACACTTAGGGTCCAATTGACACAATAATATGCTTCTCTGCAGCATTCAGACAAACAGTTTTCCCCCGCAGCACCCTCTGACTCACGGGTGTGCAAAAGCGCCTAGATTCCCGCTCTCGCAGATCAGCCAGGCGCATAGAGGGGGTCAAAAGTGCGTGTCTGAAACCGGCTTCCCCTCTCAACTTCCCGGTGAGCGGAAGCTGTGCCCCCCCCTTCCCGCTTCTCCCCCGCCCCCACATTCAGGGGACCATGTTCCACCACTTGTAGGCGAACGGATTCCGCTGGACGTTGGTGCCGCAGTGCACCTCTCCTAGCTTCTTGTGGTAGGAGGAGATGTCGTCGATGAAGCTGCAGGCCAGCCCCAGGGGCTCCAGCAAAGAGGCGACATTCTGCTCCAAGCAACACTCGCCCTCGATGATGGGCCCAAACGGTTTGGGGATGCCCAGATTCCTGGAGAGCACGATCATGTTCACCTGAGAAGACAGAATGAAAGGGAGGCCCCTCCTGAGCTCGGAGGCAAAGGAAGGCCCAAACCGATGTTTCCAAGGCTTGCTGGGACTGGGGGCTTGAAGAGCAGCCCCCCCGCGCTCACCATGTTGGGAAAGTAGGCGATGGCTTTTCCTCCTTTGTCCATCTTGAAGAGGGCAGGCAGGTCAATAATGTCCTTCTCTCTCAGGCCCAGTTCCTTCTTGAGGATGTCGCGATTCCAGTCGATGCACCTCTGAGGGGAGTGGGGAGGGAAAGCAGAGGCCGGACCCAGCATTAGGAGCCTTCCCAAACAGCCAACCCCTTCCTCTGGCAGATGGTATCCTCAGGGGCACCTTCAGTCACGGAGCCACAGCTTGAAGGACACGTCGTAAGACAGAAACGCAACCCACGTTTGCGTGGGATTCAAAAAAATCCACGAGAAACTACAGGTAGTTTCCCCTCACAATCACAACTGAACCCCAACATTTACGAGACATTTTGTTAAAGGGAGTTCTGCCCCATTTTATGACGCTTCGTGCCAATGTTGTTAAGTGAATCACTACCGTTGATGAGTGAGCAGCACGAATCCGGCTTCCCCGTCAACTTGGCTGGTCAGAAGGTCGCAAAACGGGATCGCGTGACCTCTCCGGGATGCTGCGGCCATCATAAATATGAGCCGGGGGGGAGGAAGGGGGGTTGCCAAACATCTGAATTTTGGTCATGTGACCATGGGGATGCTGCAACGGTCATAAGTGTGAAAAATGCTCATAAACTCGCTTTTTTCAGTGCCGTTGTAGCTTTGGTCACTAAATGAAAACTATTATAAGTCGGGGACGACCTGTATTAACATCTCCCTCGAAGAATGGAAGGCCAACCCATACAGTTTGTGTTCCAAACTTCTCCCTCACCTTGGGTTTACTGAGGGGACTACAAGGTGGTCCTCCTCACAGGGTTGTTGTGAGGCCGAAATGGAAGTGGGGGAAACATTGAGGCTGCTGGATGGAGCTCCGGACAGGACAGGGCAGGGGAGATCAAAAATGCATTGACCTCCCCCCCAAAAATCCAT
The DNA here is from genome assembly GCA_030761175.1 of Masticophis lateralis. Lineage (NCBI taxonomy): Eukaryota > Metazoa > Chordata > Lepidosauria > Squamata > Colubridae > Masticophis > Masticophis lateralis. The sequence goes on from JAUDYJ010000016.1 coordinate 8,415,857, forward strand.
GTAACCATCATCCACTTGCAACAGAAGCTTCTAGAAGATTGTATCTGGAACATTCCAGTTCTTTCCAGAAAAATAACTTTTAAGTTAGGTGCAGACACTCTTAGGGCCCAGACACTTGAATTCCCACTGTCCTCCAGATTTTTAGACCTCAAAATATATTCCATGCTCCCCAAATTTCTGAGATATATTGAAAACCGTTGAAGCGTTAAGGGCTGATATGACAGTAATGTTCCAATGTTTGAAGGGCTGCCCCAAAGAAGAGGGGGTCAAGCTATTAGATAGATAGATAGATAGATAGATAGATAGATAGATAGATAGATAGATAGATAGATAGATAGATAGATAGATAGATAGATAGATGATAGATAGAGGCTAAAACACATGAGGAACAGTTGCAGGAACTGAGTATGTCTAGTTTAATGAAAAGAAGGACTAGGGGAGACATGATAGCACTCTTCCAATATCTCAGGGGCTGCCCCAAAGAAGAGGGAGTCAAGCTATTCTCCAAAGCACCTGAGGGCAGGACAAGAAGGAATGGGTGGAAATTAATCAAGGAGAGAAGCAATTTAGAACTAAGGAGGAATTTCCTGACAGTGGGAACAATTAACTTGTGGAACGACTTGCCTCCAGAATCTGTGAATGCTCCAACACTGGAAGTTTTTAAGAAGAGATTGGACAACCATTTGCCTGAAATGGTATAAGGTTGCCTGCCTAAGAAAGGTTGGACTAGAAGACCTCCAAGGTCCCTTCCAGCTCTTGTTATAGTCTCTTATTTTGTTCTGATCATGGTTTTGTCAAATCTCTTTTTGAGCCTTCTACTAAAGTTAGAAGGCGACCAGAAACAAATCACAAAGGGATTTAGAGAGGCAAATGGAAAGGAAGGTTTCCCCCCTCACCCACACACACACACCCTTCCAGCAAAGCCTCACCTGTACGTATTGGTTCTCCTGTACCATAATGTCATTAGAAAGGACCTTGTTGATGGTGACACGTTTTGTGTCTGTGCCGGAGTATCCTGGAGAGACAGAGACGGAGAGAGCAGAGAGAGAGAGCACAGAGAGACAGAGATAGAGAGAGCAGAGAGAGAGAAAGAGACAGATAGAGAGACACAGACAGAGAGAGACAGAGAGCAGAGAGAAAGACAGACAGAAAGAGAAAGAAAGAGAGAGAGAGATCGAGAGGGAGAGACGGAGAGAGAGCAGAGACAGAGACAGAGAGAGACAGAGCAGAGAGAAAGAGAGAGAGAGAGAGAGACAGAGAGACACAGACAGAGAGCAGAGAGAAAGACAGAGAGAGAAAGACAGAGACAGAGCAGAGAGAAAGACAGACAGAAAGAGAAAGAGAGAGAAAGAGAAAGAGAAAGAAAGAGAGACAGAGAGAGACAGAGGGAGGGAGAGAGAGAGAGAATGAGAGAGAGAGAGAGAGCAGACGTGAAGGGTTGTGTTCTCCTCCTCCTCCTATGGGGTGGGTGAGAAAAACCCTCCACCTTTCCGCCCCCTTCAAAGTCCACCTGCCCCACTTCCTCTCCCCCACCCCGGCCAGGAAGGCAGAGCCGGCGAAGCAGAGGCCACATCCACGCAGTGCCGAAGAGACTGTCTGGCCTGGCAGCTGATCTCTGTGTTTTCGAGATGACACCCCTCCATTTGGGAATTGGGAAGCGTGGTGATTTACGTCCCCTTCAGCTCCTTTTTAAATGAAGAGAGATGGCCCACTCGGAAGGCCCAGCTGTCGGGCAATAAAATGTCACCCGCCTGGGATTCCGTCCCACCCCACCTGCTCTGCCTGGCATCAAGCGGGTCTCCGCTAGTTCTCCGATGGTGCCACGCGCCTCCGCTAGGATTGCAAACCCTGCCCACCTGCTAAGTACCCTCGCAGGAGAAAAAGTCTGGCACATCTGCTTTAGAAAAGCCCCGGGATAAAACCCTGCGCCAAAACGCCACCGCGTTGTTTCCGGATACCTGGTTTTCAACTTCTGTAACTCTTTGCAGCAGATGGCATGGTTGTGCAGAAGCACACGGATGGCTGTGGTAATCCTTCCTCCGGTGTTGCTACCGACCCACTTGGAGGATGCTGGAGACCACTCACCTTTAAACATGATGGCTTCCCCGTGGCCTTCTTTCTGCTTCTCCCTGAAAAGCTTGTAGCAGGCGGAGGGGCTGGCCATGAGCATCCGGAATTGCTGGGGGAAAGAAGGAAGCACCAGGTCAGATTTGGGCAGAGGGCAAGGTGGCACGGCTGGAACGAGACCCTCTCTGCTTCCTAGACCTTGGGCATCAGGTGGCATACAAGTTTAATATTATATTGTTATCTCTTTTATTCGTGAAACATGAAACTCAGTCAACTGAGCATTTAAAAATGTGTCACAAATACGGTTGACTGGTGCAAATGTTTGGTGTGGGTTGCCGCCAGCATCCTAGGGATCAACCAAGCTTCTTCTTCTTCTTCTTCTTCTTCTTCTTCTTCTCCTTCTCCTTCTCCTCCTTCTCCTTCTCCTTCTTCCTCTCCTCCTCCTCCTCCTCCTTCTTTTATTACTATTATTACTATTATTCTTCTATTCATTAAACATGAAACTCAGTCAACTGAATATTCAAAAATGCATCACAAATACCATTGACTGGTGCTAATGGTTGATACGAATTGCTGCCAGCATCCTAGATATCAACCAAGTATCTTCTTCTTCTTCTTCTTCTTCTTCTTCTTCTTCTTCTTCTTCTTCTTCTTCTTCTTCTTCTTCTTCTTCTTCTTCTTCTTCTTCTTCTTCTTCTTCTTCTTCTTCTTCTTCTTCCTCCTGTTCCTCTTCCTCCTCTTCTTTTCCTCCTCCTCCTCCTCCTCCTCCTTCTTTTATTACTTTTATTACTATTATTCTTCTATTCATTAAACATGAAACTCACTCAACTGAATATTCAAAAATGCATCACAAATATCATTGACTGGTGCTAATGGTTGATAGATGATAATGCAAAAAAGTTCCAGTTTTTTGCAGTTTGCATCACTGGTGCTAATGATTGATACAGGTTGCCGCCAGCATCCTAGGTATCAACCAAGTACCTTCTTAAGGTTTATGATGATGATGATCATCATTATCATCATCATCATTATTACTACTACTCATCTCTAGGGGTGGAGGCACTCTTTGGAAGCCCAGCAGTGAAAGGCGCCATAAAGCTGCCTCAACTGGGAGAATGCAGGAAGACAAAAGTTTTAAAAGAAAATTGTGCCATCCTCGCCTTCTTGCCAGGGATGGGAACGAAGGTCACAAACTCGTCCACGTGGCCGACGGTCAGCCAGTCTGAATACAGCTCCACCGGGGATTGGACCCGCTGAGCATAGAGGAAGTTGCGCACCACCTTGGTCATCCGGCGTCCCCCAGAGCTAGAAGGAAGGGAGAAAGGGAGATGAGAGAAGAATGGGAGGGAGGGAGGGAGGAAAGGAAGAGATGAGAGAAGAATGAGTGAGAGGACGGAAGGAAGGGAAGGAAGGAAGGAAAAAGGGAGAGATGAGGGAAGAATGGTTGGGTGGACGGAAGGGAGGGAGGGAGGAAAAAGGGAGAAATGGAAGAATGGTTGGGTAGACAGAAGGAAGGAGGGAAGGAAGGAAAAAAGAAGAAAGGGAGAGATGAGGGAAGAATGGTTGAGTGGATGGAAGGGAGGGAGGAAAAAGGGAGAAATGGAAGAATGGTTGGGTAGACAGAAGGAAGGGAGGGTGGGAGGAAGGAAGGTAGAAAGGGAGAGATGCGAGAATAATAGTTGGGTAGAGACAGAAGGAAGGAAGGAAGGAGAGATGAGAGAAGAATGGTTGGGTGCAAGGAAGGAAGGAGAAAGGAGGGAGGAAAGAAGGAAAGAAATGAGTGAAGGAAGGAAACGTGCTGAAATAATATACTTCAAAATAAATAAGCTGCATTTCTCAGCTTCCGCAAACTTTTCCCGCTTACGTGGGGAAGCTGCTTCCAATCAGAATCCTGCCCAGAGGATACTCCTTCCCATGGACCGAGACCGGGGGGCTGACCTCCAGATTCCCAAAGGAGTCTAAGCTGTTGACGACTTCAAAGAGAGGTTCCCGTGTCACGTAGCCGAAATCCGGGCCCTGAAGAGGGAAAGAGAGAGGGGACGTTTCACGACAGAGGCCTACCTGAAGGGGACAGGGAATCGAGCTGTGGGTCAGGTGGGTCTGCCATCGTAAACGCTTCTGCTGGCAGCCTGCCATAAAATGCAGGAGGGAGGGAGGAAGGGAATGTAGTGGGGGGGGGGCGATGGGAACCGGAGATGCCAATCCAGAACAGACCAGAGCATCCGAGGACATAAGCGTGAGAACGGAACGGGAAACCCCACCAAAGAGGCGCCAAAGCTTAAAGCCGTTACTAAAACACCAAATTCAAATACAGGTCCTCGAATTACGACCACAATCGAGCCCCAGGTTTATGTCGCTAAGTGGAACATTTGTTAAGCGAGCTTTGCCCCATTTTTTTCATGCCGCCGTGGTGAAGAGAATCGTTGCATTTGTTGTGTTAGTGACACGGTTGTTAAGTGAATCTGGCTCCCCCCCGTGGACTTTGCTCGTCAGCAGGTCGCAAAAGCGGATCGCTAGACTCCGGGACACTGCAGCCGTCATAAATGTGAGTCAGTTGCCAAGTTGAATTATGATCATGTGACCATAAAGATCATAAGTATGAAAGACGGTCATAAGTCACTTTTTTTGGTGCTGTTGTAACTTCAAGGGGTCACTAAATGAATTGTTGTAAGTCAAGGACTAACTGTATTATTGGACCATTAAACGAATGGTCAAGGGGGGAGGGCCTGAGAAATAGGAAAGAAGGCAGGTTTTGAGCGGAAATATTCAGATCCATGTTTGCTTATATTGTAATCACTTCGTTTTATTAAAAGGATACCTTCTATTACAAATGGGAGTCGAGAGTCTTTCTTTCCTAAATGCCCAAGCTGGGACAAGCTTGACACCTTAGCACTGCATTGCCAGGCACACAACGGATTCCTGGGAAAAATTCAGGTCACACAAGGCCCTTGGCAAGTATTGCAATACAGGGAGGGAGGGAGGAAGGAAAGGGAAGGAAAGAAGGAGAAGGAAGGGAGGAAGGGATGAGGAAAGAAGGAAGGAAAAGGAAAGAAGGAAGGAAGGAATGGAGGTAGGAATAGGGAAAGAAAGGGAGGGAGAGAGGGAGGGAGGAAGAAAGGTGAAGGAAGGAAGGAGAAGGAAGTGAGGGAGGGATGGAGGGAGGGAGGAAGGAGAAGGAAGAGAGAGGGAGGGAGGAAAGAGAGATGAGAGAAGAATTGTTGGGTGGATGGAAAGAAGGGAGAGGGAGGAAGGAAGGAAAAGGAAAGAAAGAAGGAAGAAGGAATGGAAGGAGGAATGGGGGAGGTAGGAAGGGAGGAGAAGGAAGAGAGAAAGGGAGGGAGGAAAGAGAGATGAGAGAAGAATTGTTGGGTGGATGGAAGGAAGGAAGGGAGGAAGGAAGGAAGGAAGGAAAAGGAAAAAAGGAAGAAGGAATGGAGGGAGGGAGGGAGGAAGAAGGAAAGAGAGGAAGAAGAAGGAAGAAAGGGAGGGAGGAAAGAGATGAGAGAAGAATAGTTGGGTGGATGGAAGGAAGGGAAGGAGGAAGGAAGGAAGAAAAAGGAAAGAAGGAAAGAAGGAATGGAGGGAGGAATGGGGAAGGGAGGGAGGGCGGAAGGAAGGAAGAGAGGAAGGAGAAGGAAGAGAGAAAGGGGGGAAGAGATATGAGAGAAGAATGGTTGGGTGGATGGAAAGAAGAAAGAGAGGGAGGAAGAAAGAAAGGAAGGAAGGAAGGAGAAGGAAGTGAGGAGATGGAGGGAGGGAGGAAGAGAGGAAGGAGAAGGAAGTGCGGAGATGGAGGAAGAAAGGAAGACAGGAAGGAAGGAAGGAGAAGAAGTGAGGAGATGGAGGGAGGAAGGAAGAGAGGAAGGAGAAGGAAGAGAGATGAGAGAAAAATGGTTGGGTGGATGGAAGGAAGAAAGGGAGGGAGGAAGAAAGAAAGGAAGGAAGGAGAAGGAAGGGAGGAGATGGAGGGAGGAAGGAAGAGAGAAAGGGAGGAAGAGAGATGAGAGAAGAATGGTTGCGTGGATGGAAGGGAGGAAGGAAAAAGGAGGGAAGGGAGGAAAAAAGAAGGGAGGGAGGATATGCGCCACTGGAGAAGCTCCTTCAGACCTATGGTCTCCTCCTGTGCGTAGACGGAGCCCCACAGCTTCCCCCAGAGTAAAATGTACCAAAATGTCCTCCTGCGCATTCATGCCTTTCAAGAGACCCTTTTCTGAAACTTTTAACAGATGACTCAAGCCAAGCCAAGCCAAGGAAATCCGACTTCCCTAGCAAGGAAAGCCCATCCAACTTCTCCGCCAATTACACCTGTGGAATCCGGGCTCTAAATCTCTCTGCAGTCAAGCCCCCAGTCCTGATGAAGTTACTAGACGGCTTTTCCTTCTTGCAAAGAAATCTCAGGGCAAGAAGGAAGGAGGGAGAGAGAGAGAGAGAGAGAGAGAGAGAGAGAGAGAGAGAGAGAGAGAGAGAGAGAGAGAGAGAGAGAGAGAGAGAAGAAGACAGAAAAGGCTTTGAAACGGAGACCCACTCCGGTCCACGGGGAGCCTGCCAGGATGGCTTTGCTACGAATTAGGTGGCTTGCATCCAGGCGACGCGGCTGTAATTCCATCCACCGGGACCGGACTGCTGGAACAGACCAGAGGGAAGGGCAATTCGTCCTGCCAGGTATGCTTGTCAGAATGACTGTGCCAACCATGGGCTCCGGGAGATTGGCAGCGAGTCCCTGACGACGTCTTCATCTCTGAGCCGAGGCAGGAAGAAATCTCCCAAGCTTGAACAAACATCTCTGGTTGGCACGGGAGGGGCACACGTATGCGTCCCCGTGTGTGTGTATGTGGCCAGAGCTCTTTGAGAGAGGAAGGTGGGCACCCAGTGGCATATTAACCATTATGCAGACTAAGCACATGCTTAGGGCACCAGGCCCAAAGGCGGCACCACAAAGTTGAGAAAGAAAAAACCCAAAGAAACAAGGAAGATTTGTATAAAAAACAAATTGATAAAAATTGAATCTTGGGGCACCAAGATTTGTCAGTGCTTAGGGCACCGGTGAGCCTTAATCTGCCCTGTGGGCACCAGGGGATGCTACACATTTGGAAAACTTGTACACCTTTCCTTCTTGCAAATTTCCCCAATTCCCTTGCCTTCCCCCCCTCCCGTCCCGTCCCGTCCCGCAGCCAGGCTCTGAAAGCAAAGGAGGCAAAAGCCGGAGACGGGCTTGAGTTACCGCCTAACGTTAAAAAAGGGCCATTAATTCTCAAGAGGTGTGGAAAGAAAATCCGCCTTCTTTCAACTTGGCTGCCCTGTTCCTTTTTTCAGCTTTCTTGCAAATTCCCCCGGGGATTAACAACCGGTCTTTGGCAATCCCTCCGGGCGCTTACACAGAAGCCTCAAATGTGTCTACATGGTTTTAATGCATGTTTTACTCGCGGGGCAAATATCCCCAACTTGGCTGCCGAACTGCCTCACCTAGGATGCCCCGGGACAGTGGTTTAAAAAGTGGAAGGAAATAACTGCAAGGCCCTTGGCTGAAGGAACGCCATATTTGAGCACAGACGCCTCTCAACAATTTCTTTTACTACTTTCCTCCATGACAACAACTTGCAGTGAGGAAAAAAAACCCAGCCAAGTAAGGCCGGATGTCTCTAGAAAACTGTGCGAAATCCCGAAACTCGCTACCCTGCTGTTCTCTGTCCACTGAGAAATGAATTCTTCCTGGTCTCGTTTTTCCATTAAGTGCCTCTCAAGAGGCTACGGACAGGCACTTATTATCCAGCCGGTGGTGAGAGAGAGAGTTTGTTAAGTAGCCTCGTCGGAAAATGAGAAGACACAAAGGCAGGGGGAGCGAGGAGAGGAAAAGTTAAACAAAAGATGGGGTTATTTAATATTTAAGAGCTCTGGCTTCTTGGATTTTCCTCTGATCGCTTTGCAAAAAAAAAAAAAAAACAGCAGGAGGCAGGTAGAATTTTTCTCCAAGCTTGAGCGCCGTCCATTAACTTGGATTTTTGCAAAACGAGAGAGGCCTGATATTTCTCCCTCCCGTGACCAATTCAGGGGTGCGTGTCCTCATCGGAGGAGCAGGAGATATGATGGATTTCCTACATTGAGGAACATGTACGGATAAGGAGTGTTTTCGTGTAACGCTAGCGGTGCCTCGCTCTCGGCTCCGGTTACCAGCTACGCTTTGGAAACAGCCAGGTTCTGGCGCCTCGCGGCAAGAGATCCGATTAAACGCGCAGCCCGGTCTCCCCCCCCCCCAAAAAAATTCAGGGGTGCCTGCCGAAGCGTTGCAGGGTCCATACTGGGGACCGTACGGAGTTTAGGGGTCTGCATTTTTGTGCTTAGGAGGGGCAGGAGTCCTTGACCCAGTCCTTGGAGGAGGAAGTCTGAGCATTCCCATTCTTGGCAGGGCGTCTGTAGCATACGCCATCCCAAAAATATGAGTGTCCAGTTTATGCATTCCGCTTCTGGACGCCACAAATTGACATGGGACCTTGAAAACAGCCCTGTGCAATCAGAGGTTCATTAAGCCTGGATTCCTGCTGCATTGTGCCTGCCGGGAAAAGTCTTAACGCAAGCGAGCTCCTGTGGGTTTAAGAGGATAGAAGCTTTATTTACAGGATCAAGACTAGGCCGCCAATCCTTTTAGCGCATAAAGTAGAATAATAGAGTTGGAAAGGATCTCACAGGTCCTCTAGTCCAAGGGTCACCAACCGGCGGCCCTGGAGCCGCATGTGGCTCTTTCACCCCTCTGCTGCGGCTCCCTGTCACTCAAAATACACGTCGCAACCGCCAATGTGCGACACCCGTCGGCACGCAATTGGTTGTGCTTTTCAACCCGCGGGAGGCCAACCACGGATAAATCCAAGAAAAGAAAAGTTTCAGAAGAAAACAGAACATTTAATTCGACTACATATGCTAGTTTTGTGGCCGCTCAAGAAATAGTCAGGCACGGGAAGGGTTTTGTGGCTCCCGGTGTTTTCTTTTCTGTGGGAAACGGGTCCAAATGGCTCTTTGAGTGTTTAAGGTTGCAGACCCCTGCTCTAGTCCAACCCCATTCAAGCAGGAGACCCTATACCCATGATGGGGAACCTATGGCACGCTTGCCCAAAGTGGCACACGATCAGCTGTCCTTTATGTGTGCGGCAGTGCTGAAAACTAGTGTGCGGATGCGCGCCAGCGAGCTGATTGTTGGGTGCGCTTATGCGGCAGAACCCGAATGTTCGACTTTTCCAGAGCGTGATCCCTTCACGTGCGTAGCAGTGCTGGAAACAGGCAATGCACACCGGCCATTTATTTATTTATTTATTAGTTCGATTTATTAGTTCGATTTATTTGCCGCCTTTCTCCGGAGACTCAGGGCGGCTTACAATGCGTTAAGCAATAGCCTTCATACTTTTGTATATACCTGCTTAGTAGGGCTTTCGGCCCCCCCCCCCCATTAAATTAAATTAAACATATTAAATTATTTAATGTGTTTTTAAATTGTTTTAAATTTTGTAATATATGTTGTTTTATTGTGGCTGTACACTGCCCTGAGTCCCTCAGGAGAAGGGCAGTATAAAAATGTAATAAATAAATAAATGAATAAATAAGCCATGTTTCACCTAGCCTGTACCTATGCAGTTGGTTTTTCTTGCCTAAATATAAAGCCTTACTTTTATCTACGTTGAATTTCATTTTGTTAGGGTCCATTTTTCAAGTCTCTCAAGATCTTTTCCTGACAGGGCTCCATCAAAACCGCAAAACGAAAAGCTTTTTTTTTTTTTAAATCAGATTTTCCTGCCAGTTTGCTATCAGTCTTCTGCATAAATAATAATAATATTTTTAGATTTTTTTGCCACTGAGGAATGCTTTGGCTCCCAGAACAAGGTCGCTAAGAGAGGAAAGCACAGTGTAGCTCTTACCAAAATCTCTTTGACGGCAAAATATTCGAGGCCTCCATCCCGCGGAGAGTCTAAAACCACCGGGAACTGCTTGTGGGGTGCCTGAATGTAGCCAAATTCAATCTCATCCTGCAAGAGAAGGAGAATCAGGGCTACGGAGGTTGCAAGTTCTCTGTAGCTGAAATGCATGGGGATTGAAGGGAAGAAGTGAGATGTGGGGAGATTGAAAACATGGGAGTTGACGTCCACATTCTTAAAGTTGCCAGGTTTGAGAAACGAGGCTGCATTTGGGAAGTCCCGTGAACAACTGAGAAGCTCATCATGGAGAGAATCTACCTATGTGGTTGCTAAGAGTTGATGCTGACTTGATGGCCTATCATCATCCTCTTTCAACGACTCCATAATCCCTTGTGGGGTGGAGTCTGGGCAACTGAATGGAGCTGAGTGTTTACTGGCTGGATGCCTTGCCTGTCGCCAGTGCTGAGTTTTGTTCAGCAGATATATTCTCATTGTGCCCAGAGAGAGAAATATCTGCCTCAACCTAGGATCGAACTCACAGCCTCCTGATCGCGAGGCGAGAGCTCCACCACTCTAGGCCACTGCACCACTTGCTGACTTGATGGCCTATATAATCAACATTTATCAAACTATGGAGAATTTTGATGGAGACCGAAAGACACGCAGTGAGCATTCACACCCGTTTGCACGAAGTGCATCTAGCCACAGCCACCAGTGCTAACCTGCATCCATCGGTCGCCACGGTTCATATACCGAGAGCAAACACTGATCTTGCATCCAGCTTTGCTCACCAAGCTGTTAATCTCCTTCAGGAAGAGATAGTTGTCCTTGACACTGTGTGGAGAGAAGGAGAACAAAGTGAGGTGTCACCGGAGTCCTTGTGCAGCCTTCCCTTGAAGAGGGCGTCATCTGGTACCCATGGCCCACGCCTGGACCCCCTCGGTCCTCCAAGAAAAAGAGCTGGAGATACAGAGTGAATTCTTACTGAATTCACAGCCAAGACTGTCCATCTTGGCTCTACCAAAGCTCACGTCCCCCGTTTGACAACAATACTTTCATTATGTTATGTTAGGTTTCTAATAAACATAAGAAACCACTCTGTATCTCCAGCTCTTTTTCTTGGAGGACTGAGAGGATCCAAAGAAAGAAAGAGAGGGGGGGAGAAAGAAAGAAAGAAAGAAAGAGAGAGAGAGAGAGAGAGAGAGAGAGAGAGAGAGAGAGAGAGGCAGGAAGATGGAGGGAGAGAGGAAGGAAGGAAGAAAAAGAAAGAAAGAAAAGAAAGGAGGAAGGAAGAGAGGAAGAAAGAAAAAGGAAGAAGAAAAGAAAGGAAAAAGGAAAGGAGGAGGGAGGAAGGAAGGAAGAAAAAAGAAAGGAGGGAGGGAGGAAGAAAGAAAGAAAGAAAAAGAAGGAAAGAAAGAAGGAAAGAAAGAAAGAAAGAGAAAGAAAAAGAGAGAGAGAGAGAGAGAAAGAAAGAAAGAAAGAAAGAAAGAAAGAAAGAAAGAAAGAAAGAAAGAAAGATAGATATGTAAGTTTGTTCACCATCCAAAGTCATTTGTTGATGTGAGTGGCTATATATTAGTAAATTTAATGAATACACACAGGCACACAGGCACAAATAACACACACATACACACAGGTAGTCCTTGACTTTCTACCACTAGTAGGTCCATAAATATACGGACCTAAATTTTGATCATGTGACTGTGAGGATGCTGCAATGGTCATAAGTGCGAGGATTGGTCACAACCAGGGGTGAAATCCAGCAGGTTCTGACAGGTTCTGGAGAACCAATAGCAGGAATTTTGAATAAGTCAGAGAACCAGTAGCGGAAATTTTTTTTTTTTTAAGTAAAAGTTTTTTATTTATAATCAAATTTTGAGCAGTTCAGAGAACCGGCAAATGCCACCTCTGGCTGGCCCCAGAGTGGGGAGGGAATGGGGATTTTGCAGTATCCTTCCCCCTAAAGTGGGGTGGGAATGGAGATTTTGCAGTATCCTTCCGCTTCCACTCCTACCAAGCCACACCTACCAAGCCACACCACACCTACTAAGCCACGCCCACAGAACCGGTAGTAAAAAAAATTGGATTTCACCACTGGTCACAACCTTGACTTTCTTCAACGCTGTTGCAATTTTGAAAGTCATTAAATGAATGGTTGTTAAGTTGAGGACAACCTGTATACTCCTTTCGGTCCTTTACCTGCACACAAAGACGCTGATTGGCGACAAGGTGTTTGGGGTCATGATCCAGGGTGCGACCCGGAAAACGACAGTGTCGGTGAAGATCAGGGCCTGCGGTATACCCTGCCGGAAGATTTATTTAAAAAGCCATTCTTAAAAAAAATAAGAAGAAGAAGAAATGCAACCCTGGAGCCTTTCTATCATCAAGCATTCCTGTGTAAAACAGATCAGAGTCTGTTTTAAATATATATATACAGCTCAAAAAAATAAAGGGAACCCAAGCAGAAGACATCCGAGATCTGAATGAATGAAATAGCCTTATTAAATACTTTATTCTTTACATACAGTAGTTTATACACTGCTCAAACAACTCAAGGGAACACAAAACTACTGTATGTAACGAACAAAGTATTTAATAAGGCTATTTCGTTCAGAACAAAGTATTTAATAAGGCTATTTCGTTCATTCAGTTCTCGGATGTCTTCTGCTTGTGTTCCCTTTATTTTTTTGAGCAGCGTATATATATGAAAAACTCAAGTTTTTTGTTATTTGACAAAGAAAAAAAAACCACAGAAACAACCTGCTCAGAGGAGACGAGTGTCAGACACAAATAAATAACTCAAAGGCTCCCAGGCAGGATTTCTTCTTGCAAACATAATTAATTGGCTAATTGGTAGGAGAAATTGAAAACCGCCGGCATTCGGATGGTGGAGAGAAAGGGTCAAGGAATGATGGACGTGGACTAACCTTCTGGACAAATGGGTAAGGTTGCCCACCCCAGAGCAAATGGAGGAGGTTGGGCAGCTAGAAACAAGATGCCCAGTTGGCAGATAAAGGCTAATGAAATCTGCATTTTTTTAGGCTAATGAAATTTGCATTTTTTAGGCTAATGAAATTTGCATTTTTTAGGCTAATGAAATTTGCATTTTTTAGGCTAATGAAATTTGCATTGTTTAGGCAAGGGGATACATCTGATTCCTGGAAGAGCCCCCGGTGGCATTTTAAGCAGGCTGGCAACCCGAGAAGGCGACCAGCAAGTTATGTCAAAACAGCCTCCATCCCTGGCTCAATTGATACGGTTCTAAAATCATCCGGAGGTGGGTACGGCCGGGGGCAGGCCGGGCGGTGAGAAAGCAAGGGTACTCCTCGGCCAAGGAAGGCTGGCACTGAAGGGCAGGGGTGAAATCCAGCAGGTTCTGACAGGTTCTGGAGAACCGGTAGCAGAAATTTTGAGTAGTTTGGAGAACTGGCAAATGCCACCTCTGGCTGGTCCCAGAGTGGGAAAGGAATGGGGATTTTGTAGTATCCTTCCCCCAGGAGTGGGGAGGGAATGGGAATTTTCCAGTATCCTTCCCCTGGCGTGGGGAGGGAATGGCGATTTTTTAAAAAAAAATTAATTTATATGCCGCCCTTCTCCGGAGACTCAGGGCACCTTATAATGCATTAAGCAATAGCCTTCATACTTTTGTATAGACCTGCTTAGTAGGGCTTTCGGCCCCCCCTAAGCGGTGTTCTTTTTTTATACAAAGTCAGCTTATTGCCCCCCACAATCCGGGTCCTCATTTGACCTACCTCGGAAGGATTGAAGGCTGAGTCAACCTTGAGCCTGGTGAGATTCAAACTTGCAGTAATTGCAGGCAGCTGGTGTCACTTTAGCACTACTTAAGCTGCTGCGCCACCCAGGCTCTCTTGCAGTATCCTTCCCCTGCCATGCCCACCAAGCCACACCCTCAGAGCCGGTAGTAAAAAAAAATTGGATTTCACCACTGCTTGCAGGGGCAACAACAGGCAGACTAACTGCCACTTTCTGCATTGGCGGGAGGTGGCAGAAAAAGGCATGCAAAACAGTGGGTAGATTTAGATTTAGACTCAGGGCGGTGTACAGCCATAAAATAAAACATATAAATACAAAATTTAAAATAGACTAAAACGAAATGAAATAATTTGGCTGAAAAATTTAAAATCCCAATAATTTAAAACAAATTAAAATTCCCATTTAAAAGGGGGAAAAGACTTAGGTCAGTCCGGCTTGATGGAATAAGTGAGTCTTGAGCGCGCGACGGAAGGTGCGCAGGTCCGGGATCCTCCATATCTCCGGGGGGAGCTTGTTCCAGATGGTAGGTGCTCCCACAGAGAAGGCTCTCCCCCTGGGGGCTGCCAGCCGACATTGTTTGGCCGACAGCACCCGGAGGAGCCCCTCTCTATGGGAGCATACTGGCCGGTGGGAGGCTATTGGTGGTAGTAGGCGGTCCCGTAAATAACCCAGCTCTGCCAGGATGGTGGGATTTCCAGAGAGTCTTTGAGATGGGGGCAGGTGGGGAGGGCAAAAGGGACACCAAGACCACCCTTGGCACCCAACCAACTTCTGCCCAGAGACCAACCTCGGCCATCGGCTCCAGCAAACTGACATGGACGGAGACGAGCCCATCAAAACTCTCGTCCGGGAAACGCAAGCCCTCCACGAAGAACTCCAGCTCGGCCGATCCTCCGGTGTACTTCACCACGTGACTCATTTTCCTCCTGCCCAGAATGTGGATGTAGCGCTGGCCGAAGAATGGATCTGGAGAACGGAGGAGGAAGAGAAGGCATGGGGCTCTCCGGAAGCCAACATCGACATTCATCGTAACACCCAACAAGCCAGGATGGTCACAGAAGCCAAAATGGTGGGTCAGAACTACATCAGGCCTTGGGCAGTTGTGAGTCTGGGGTTCTGTTTAAGGAAAAGTGGATTTTGGATCTATTGTGGCCCGTATGCAGCCTGTGCAGCTAGTAGCTGATTCAGACAGCAAGGAGGCTGGTGTGGTGCTGCATCAACAGCCTATGCAGCTGGCACTTGAGTCGGACAATGAGGAGACTGGAAAAGATGTGGTGCCAGAGGCGGGGATTCAGCCAGGGCCTTCAGAAGCTCCCTTAAGTGAAGAGGACGAAGAGGAGGAGCCTCTTCTCAATGCACGGGGCGCGCAGAGCTGCCCAAAGGCAGGAGTGGCTCCTCAGGAGGAGGTCTCCTCAAGAGTAAGGCTTGGGGATAATTGGCCACTCCCTTAGTCTATTTAAGGAAGAACGTTGACTGAAGCAATTTGCAGGGAACAACTTCATTCACATACCCTCGTGTCTTGTCTTGCTTATCTCTTCAGCTTCCTGCAAATTGCTTCTCGGCATTCTGCCAACCATAGTAAGCTTTCAGTTATTATTCTTTGAATTCTTGGCAGCTGTTAATGCAATTAATTAACAACCATTGTTGTAAAAGACTAGTTTATTTAGTAAACTAAGGTTTACTAAACTGGGGCAGAACAGGATCCGTTTTTCCTTAAAATTATGGGAAAGCATCCTAAAATGATGGAAAAAGCATAACCTTCGCATGGGACACTGGTTTGTGGACTGCAGGTCGACCTTGACTTATGATCGTTTATTTAGCGGCCGTCTAAAGTTACAACAGGACTGAAAAAAGAAACTTTGGGCCAGTCCTCACAGTTATGACCGTTGCAGGATCACCACAGTCACGGGATTAAAATTCAGATACTGCCATGTACTTACAACAATTGTAACATCACGTGATTTGGAACCTTCATTTAACAACTGCTCAGCAACCAGAAAGGGTCACAAAATTGAGCGGGACCCTTTGAATAACCTCCTCACTTAGTAATGGGAATTCTGGCCCTGATGGTTGGGCATGAGCCGTGGTGGCGCCGTGGTTAAGAGTGCAGTACTGCAGGCTACTTCTGCTGACTGCTGGTTGCCTGCAATTTGGCAGTTCGAATCTCACCAGGCT
Source organism: Masticophis lateralis (assembly GCA_030761175.1). Lineage (NCBI taxonomy): Eukaryota > Metazoa > Chordata > Lepidosauria > Squamata > Colubridae > Masticophis > Masticophis lateralis. The sequence continues at coordinate 8,431,771 of JAUDYJ010000016.1, forward strand.
CAAGGTTGACTCAGCCTTTCATCCTTCTGAGGTCGGTCAAGTGAAGACCCAGATTGTTGGGGGCAAGAGGCTGATTCTGTAAACTGCTTAGAGAGGGCTGTAAAGCACTGTAAAGTGGTATATAAGTCTAAGTGCTACTGCTATCTTCCTTCGTCCCCTCCCTCCCAGTGGGTAGAATGCAGTATTGCAGGCTAGCTCTGCCCAATGCCAACAGCTCGATCCTGACTGGCTGCAGGTTGACTTAGTCTTCCATCCTTCCGAGGTGGGTAAAATGAGATTGTTGGGGGCAATGTGCTGACTCGAAAACCGCTTAAAGAGGGCTGCAAAGCACTGTGAAGCAGTATATAAGTCTAAGTGCTATTGGTATCTCTCCTTCCTTCCTTCCTTCTTTCCTCCCCTCCTATCCTCCCAGTGGTTAGAATGCGGTATTGCATGCTAACTCTGCCCCACTGCCAGCAGTCCGATCCTGACCGGCTGCAGGTTGACTCAGCCTTCCATCCTTCCGAGATGGGTAAAATGAGGACCCAGATTGTTGTGGGGGCAATAGGCTGACTCCATAAACCGCTTAGAGAGGGCTGTAAAGCATCGTGAAGCGGTATATAAAGTCTAAGGGCTATTGCTATTAGGTTCAGGATTATCTGTACCTGCGAAAGACAAGACATTCTTCCGACTTTACAGAAAGGAAACTGAGGCTGACCGCTATGTTTCCAGGGGCAGCGGTGACGATGGAGAGATCCCCCCAAAATAGGCATGTTTGTATGTTTTAATGAGCTTCAGATCATAGGTGTCCTCCAGCCTTACATTTAGGAAATGGAGACCGGTCTTAGCGGAGAAGGGACCCAGAAGAACAGAGATGTTGTGGAAGATGGTTCTGGAGGCCTGGCTGACATCTGCCCCCACATCAGCTCCTCCAAAAGGACCTTGTGTAATCTGCAGGAAAGCAGCCACCTCAAGGGCATCGAAAGGTCTCCCGGGGAAGAGACCAGCCAAATGGACATGGGCCTACTCAAATGTCCTGATCCCCTGGCAAGGCGGCCTCCAGGGTATCCTGTTGCATTCGTGGACCGAAATGGACACATCCACCATCTCTGAGTAGCATCCATGAGTAGCACTCATGAGCTACTGAGTTTTATGACCTCTCACCTGGCTGGGCCCGATTTGCATTTGAGATGGAAACAGCCAGAAAATTCGTAGAATGGGAATTATAAAAAAAACAATCCCGTCATATTGCCATACAAGTTATGTAAACTTTTCTGACTTCAAGGGAGAATTCTTCCTGGTTTTTTAATTTATTTTTATTTTTTTTTGCATGGTATGGGAGCAACTCTGTAGTGGACAGAAAAGCTCTACAAAGAATCATTAAAACTGCCCAGAATATCATCAGGGCTCCAGCTACCAGCCCTGGATGACATCTTCGCATCTCGCTGTTTGAGAAAGTTGCATAACATTCTCGGAGACTCTTCCCACCCTGCTTACAATCTTTTTGGACTGTTGCCTTCTGGGCAAGAAGATACAGAACAATTAAAACTCGGACCACACGTCTTCTGAATAGTTTTTATCCCAGAGCTATAATTGCAGTCAACAATGAACGAAAGGGTCACCATCAGTGAGCTGTTGGCCAGCATTACTTGGTCTGTTGTGTAGATGTTTGGGCTGTTTAGGGGTGGGGAATTAACACTGAAGCCCCACGGCAAGAGTTTTAACAGTTTTTTTCCTTCTAGCCGATCAGCTGGGACTCGGGAGGCAGCAATAGATTGGGGGTGGGGCCAAATAAAAGGTAAGAATAATGCGGGGGCAGGTGGGAGGCCCCAACTCCCAAACAAAGAGAACTGATTCGGTGACGTCATATCGCCACCGCTACCGGCTCGGCCGAACCGGGCTGAACCGGGAGGAACCCACCACTGGTGTGCATGCATGCGAAGTGCGTGTTTGGCACACACTGTGCATGTGTACGCGTGAATCAAACTGGTAGCAAAGCGAACCGGTAGCAGACATCAGAGATCTCACCCCTGGTTACAACAGCACTCAAAAAAGTAACTTATGGCCATTTTTCAAAGTTACAAACTTTGCAGCATCCCCGCGACCGTGTGATCAAAATTCAGACACTTGGCAACTGGTTCATATTTATGCGGTGTTTAAAAGGGGTCATTTCAATCCCCCTTTGCGACCTTTTGACGAGCAAAGTCAATCAAGAAGCCGGACCACGTTACTAACTTAAACAACTGCAGTGTTTCAGTTAACAACTGTGGCAAAAAAAAAAGGTCATAAAATGAGCCAAACCCACTTAACAAATGTCTCACTAAACAACAGAAATTTTGGGCTCAGTTGTGGTCATAACTCAAGGAATAACTGACTAATTTTGCAAGAATTTTGGTTTTTTTGGTTCCCTAGAACAGGGGTCTCCAACCTTGGCAATTTTAAGCCTGACGGTGTTCTGCTCCAGCTACGGACCCCAAAGAACGCAGCACACACAAAGTTTGTACAAACCTTAGTTTACTAAAATAGAATCAGTTTTTTCTTCAAACAAAGGCTTTAATTAACTTTCTTAATAGCCTACAAGAATCCAAAGAATAAATCATCTTAATCTTACTATGGTTGGCAGAAAGCCCAGGAGCAATTTGCAGAGAACTAAGATCAAGGCACGAAGGTATGTGAACTAAGTTTTTTCCCTGCAAATTGCTTCAGCCGGCGTTCTTCCTTAAATAGGCTAAGTCAGTGGCCAATTAGCCCCAAGCCTTACTCTTGAGGAGACCTCCTCCTGAGGAACCACTCCTGCCTTTTGGCAGCTCTACGCGCTTGTGCATCGAGAAGAGGCTCCTCCTCTTGTCCTCTTCACTTAAGGGAGCTTCTGGAGGTTCTGAAGGCCCTGGCTGAGTCCCCGTCTCTGGCACCACATCTTCTCCAGCCTCCTCATTGTCCGACTCAAGTGTCAGCTGCACAGGCTGTTGGTGCAGCACCACACCAGCCTCCTCGCTGTCTGAATCAGCTACTAGCTGCACAGGCTGCGTACGGGCCACAACAGGCGGACTTCAACTCCCAGAATTCCCCAGCTAGCTTTAAGTCCACCAGGCTTAAAGTTGCCAAGGTTGGAGACCCTGCCCTAGAAGATCTGTAGGAAGCCTAGGCAACCAAACTAAACATCTGGTCATCAGGTTGTTGCCATACCTTCCTAGAAGTTTTGTATATACCATATTTTTTCCAGAGTATAAGACGCACCGGACTTTAAAACGCACCTACCTTTTTTGGTGTGGAAAAGTAGAGAAAGAAATCTCCCTCTGCCCCTGAGCAATTTTGCCTCGTTGCAGCAAACAGCAAACAGCTTTACTTTCAGTTTCGTTTTCAGCATAGCTTGATTAGCACAAGGAAAAAAAAATCTGCTCCAGCAATTTACTTCCTTGCAGCAAGCAGCAGAGGCCCACGCAAAACAACTGAAGGTTGGGAGGCCGATCCAATCAACTTGTGCTAATGAGGCTGTGCTGAAGTTGAAATGAGCTGTTTCTTCTTGCTGCTTGCCGCAAGAGTTAAACTGCTGGGAGGCAGAGGCCAAAGGGTGGGGGCCAGTGGGTGGACTGGGCTACATTCAGTGTATAAGACGCACCTAAATTTTCACCCCCTTTTAGGGGGGGAAAAAGGTGTGTCTTATATTCCGAAAAATATGGTAATTACGTGAAATGTGTTTATATGTTTACTTCTCTTTGTCATGTTTTCATCATATGCTAAATAATAAAATTCTCCGTTTGGGCACTGATACAAATCAGAGACAGGTGTTGGAATGCAAGAATATGGCGGCTCCTTCAGGACCGGTGAGAAAGGACTTGTCTGCCCTCTATGGATAAAAAAGACACCTCCGTGGGCTCTGAAACACGTGGCAAGGGAGTCTTGGGAGTGCGACCAGTGGTGAAATTTGAACCGGTTTGCTATCAGTTCGGTGGCTGCGCATGCGTGCCAAAAGGAGGCTTGAGAAGTTAAGTAGAACAACGAGGGGGGTGGGGATCAGCTGTGCCGCACGATTTAGCTTGGCTAGAAAGCAGGATTTCCTGCTTTCTAGCAAAGCTAAACCGCGCGGCACAGCTGATCGTTGGAAATACCAATTCAGAGGAACCGGTAGCTTTTTATCACTACCGGTTTGCCCGAACTGGTAGCATTTCACCGAACCAGTAACATTTCACCCCTGGGTGCGACCCAGGTCTTGGATGGTTCTGGTTAAGGGCTTTTTACACCCGGATGAGAAAGCCAGGAATGTCGTTCGCCATTCAAAGGGAGAGCAGGAAAGGCACTTACTCTGCAGGTAAAAAACGCCGACCTTGTCGGTGTCCGAAAGCGGAATGTGGAGAACCATCTCGTAGCCAGCGGGAAGCCGGTCTGGGCCTTGCGTTCTCAAGATCATCCGGGACATGTCCTCCAGATCTGGGGGGGTTCGAAGCCCAAGAAAGAAGAAAGAGGGAAGTTAAGGGGGGGTGTTTGAGAGAGGGTCTTCTTGGAGAGAGAAAGCTCTGACGGATGCATGGAGGAATCAGAGCGTTGGGTAGACCAGGGCAAATTCTTTCCCAGAGCTAATTCTGGGCTCTGAGAGAATATAAAATAAAATCATAGGGCTGGAAGGGACCTCGGAGGTGGCACGCGTAGCCATATCGGTGGGCACGCACTATCAGCTCCGGTGCCAGCTGATTTTCGGGCCTTCTGGGCCCACCGGAAGTAGTGAAACAAGCCGAATGCTGGGAATGATGGAGGGCAAAAGAAGAAGGGGACGGCAGAGAGCGAGGTGGCTGGATGGAGTCCCTGAAGCAGTCGACGTGAGCTTAAATGGTCTCCGGGGGATGATAGAGGACAGAAAGACCTGGAGGAACGTCGTCCATGGGGTCGTGATGGGTCGGACACGACTTTGCAACTAACAACAACAATCAGCTTTTCAATTTTCAGAGAGGCCCCAGAGAAATCCATTGTATTGTACCTTCCTTGGAAAATATTTTCTCATCCTGACAGTCCTCCATGCCGCTGAATGGATTTTCTTTGTCACAGTTGACCAACAGGATGGCACCTTGGCCGTCGGGGCCCCACGTCCACGAGGCCTGGAATGGAAGAATTTCACATTTAAGCAGGTCGACTAGGGCAAGAGATTTTTCTATGACATGCCAAGAAAGATTTAGAAAGATTCCTCTGGGTTCCATTCAGTGGTGGAATCCAATTTTTTTTTACTACCAGTTCTGTGGGCATGGCTTGGTGGGCATGGCAGGGGAAGGATATTGCAAAATCTCCATTCACACCCCATTCCAGGGAAAGGATATTGCAAAATCTCCATTCACACCCCACTCTGGGGCCAGCCAGAGGTGGCATTTGCCGGTTCTCCAAACTACTCAAAATTTCTGCTACCGGTTCTCCAAACTGCTCAAAATTTCTGCTACCGGTTCTCCAGAACCTGTCAGAACGTGCTGGATTTCACCCCTGGTTCCATTCATGGTAAATGTCAAAAGAATTCACATTGTCATTGGGAAGTCATGTTTCCAACACTTGGTGTGCTCCAGAACCCTAGGAAAGGGCCAAAATTTAAGGAAACCATCTTGCATAAGATCAATTGTTCTATCCAGAGCTGGTATTCAGCCAGTTCGTAAGGAAATCGTCTTGCATACAATCAATTGTTCTATCCGGAGCTGGTATTCAGCCGGTTCGTAAGGAAAGTGTCTTGCATACAATCAATTGTTCTATCAGAGGTGGTATTCAACCGGTTCGTACCGGTTGAGGCTAACCAGTAGCAAAGATCACAAGTCGCCCACCTGCCCGGCTCTAGGGTTCGCAACTTGGGCGTCCTCCTGGATTCACAGCTGTCCTTAAAAGGGCACCTGACGGCCGTGACCGGGAGGATTTTTTTATCAGGTTCGCCTGATTCGCCAGTTGCGTCCCTTTCTGGCTCGGGACTCCTTACTCATGGTCACTCATGCCCTCGTCACTTCCCGTCTGGACTACTGTAACGCTCTCTACATGGGGCTCCCCTTGAGGAGCACCTGGAGGCTCCAATTGGCGCAGAGTGCGACCGCGCGGGTGGTGATGGGAGTGACATGGAGTTCCCATGTAACACCTCTCCTGCAGGTGTCTTAGCCCAAGAAAGAGAGTGAGAAAGAAAAAGAGATTTGAGAGAGGGAACAGTAACCCAACCGAGGGAAATCACTGCCTCAGCAGGGGGGCCTGGAGCCGCATTGGGGAACGAGTGCCAAATTACGCAAATAACGCAGAGGGCACCTTTGCCAAGAAGGGAGTGGGAGCCCCGTTGATCCAAATGCCATGCAGGCTGCAAAGGATGACCCCAGCTGAACCTGCCCCCCTCGGATTCCCGCTGGCAGAGTAAGAGCTCTTTCGGAAGCTGGGGAGGGGTGTGTGTCTGTGTCTGTGAACCAGGGACCCTCTCCTCAGCCCCACCCATTTCACAACACTGCCCCCAGGCCGAGGAGCCAAAACGAGAGGAGGCTGCTATGAACCCCAAGGGATGGAGAAGGTGCAGGCAAATTGTACCGAAAAATTTGGAGCGTTGGCTAAAATTTTGCCTCTTAATTAAAATCAGTGGTAGAGGACACCTCGTCTTATTCTCCCTAACCCACCCCCCCAATAAAGAAACTAAGCACCCACAAAGCAGTAGGAATGTCATTATCAATTTAAACTCGAGTAAGCATGCCACAATTTTTGGGGGGGAGAAGTCCTTGCTCGGCTCCCTTTGGTAGAAATATTAACAGTTTGACGTTTAAGGCTTGTGAAATACGAGCACACAGGTGTGTCCCCTTTTTAAGGGCCAGGTAAGGCCAGCACCCATCCCTCCTAAAGGACTATTCCAGAGACGTTTCCAAGGACCGAGGAAGATTTAGAAGCTGGACCGCTACCTTCTTTGGGTTGTTCTTCTCCACCACACCATCGCGATCCGCGTCAACGTCCAGGGAGATTCCTAGAAAGCAAAAAGGTTTGGACGTCTCAAGGGTTCAAAGAGGCGAAGGACAAACTAGAGCTAACGGCCAGCTGGGCTCAACACGGAGAAACTTTTTTTGAATCCAAGGAAGGACAATTAAGCAGTGGAACAGTTTGCCACCAGGAGTCGTGGGGGCTCCATCACTGGAGGTTTTTAAGAAGAGACTAGACAGTCATTTATCTGAGATGGTACAGGTGCTCCTGCTTGAGTAGGGGGTTGGATAGAAGATCTCCAAGGTCCCTTCCAGATTCTGTTCTATTCTATTCTAGTCTAGTCTAGTCTATTTCATTCCATTCCATTCTTATTCTGTTCTTATTCTGTTCTTATTCTTATTATTCTATTCTTACTCTTATACTTACTCCTACTCTTATTCCATTCCATTCATTCTATTCCATTTCTTATTCTGTTTCTTATTCTATTCCTATTCTTACTCCTACTCCTATTCCTATTCCATTCCATTTCATTCTATTGTATTTCTTATTGTATTCCTATTCCTATTCCTATTCCTATTCCTACTCCTACTCCTACTCCTATTCTTATTCCATTCCATTTCATTCTATTGTATTTCTTATTCTATTCCTATTCCTATTCCTATTCCTATTCCTATTCCTATTCCTATTCCTATTCCTATTCCTATTCCTATTCCTACTCCTTCTCCTTCTCCTACTCCTACTCCTATTCTTATTCCATTCCATTTCATTCTACTGTATTTCTTATTCTATTCCTATTTCTATTCCTATTCCTATTCTTATTCCATTCCATTTCATTCTATTGTATTTCTTATTCTATTCCTATTCCTATTCCTATTCCTATTCCTATTCCATTTCATTCTATTGTATTTCTTATTCTATTCCTATTCCTATTCCTATTCCTATTCCTATTCCTATTCCTATTCCTATTCCTACTCCTACTCCTATTCTTATTCCATTCCATTTCATTCTATTGTATTTCTTATTCTATTCCTATTCCTATTCCATTCCATTTCATTCTATTGTATTTCTTATTCTATTCCTATTCCTATTCCTATTCCTATTCCATTTCATTCTATTGTATTTCTTATTCTATTCCTATTCCTATTCCTATTCCTATTCCTATTCCTATTCCTATTCCTTTTCATTCTATTGTATTTCTTATTCTATTCCTATTCCTATTCCTATTCCTATTCCTATTCCTATTCCATTTCATTCTATTGTATTTCTTATTCTATTCCTATTCCTATTCCTATTCCTATTCCTATTCCTATTCCTATTCCTTTTCATTCTATTGTATTTCTTATTCTATTCCTATTCCTATTCCTATTCCTATTCCTATTCTTATTCCATTCCATTTCATTCTATCGTATTTCTTATTCTATTCCTATTCCTATTCCATTCCATTTCATTCTATTGTATTTCTTATTCTATTCCTATTCCTATTCCTATTCCTATTCCTATTCCTATTCCTATTCCTATTCCTATTCCTATTCCTATTCCTATTCCATTCCATTTCATTCTATTCCCATGATGGCGAACCTATGGTATGCGTGCCACAGGTGGCATGGAGAGCCCTCTCTTTGGGCACGCCAGCTGTCCCCCCAGCCCAGCTCCACCATGTATGCACCCATGCCTCCTGCTGTCCAGTCAGTCTTCTAGTCTCTGCTGTGCATTCAGCGGGGTGCATGCACAGGGGGTTCGCATTGCATTTTGGGGGTTCGCACACACGCACTCCTCGCACCCCGTTTTGGGCCTGGAAGGCCTCCTGCACCAACCTGGAAGCCAAAATGAGGCAGGGGAAGCGCATGCATTGGGGGGGGGGGGAACAGGTTGCATGTGCAGGGAACGTGTGCAAATTCATGGAGTAGGGTACATATGCACAGCTACATTGCATTTTGGGGGTTTGTGCACACACGAATCCCCATGCACGGCCTTTGGGCACTTGGCACCAAAAAGGTTAATCATCACTTTTCTATTCTATTCCCCAGAATATTTTACTAATTGGAGATAAAAGCGGAGAGTTGATCTGTAAGGAAAAGAATGCCTCCTGCTCGGCCTCGGATATCATCGGCTCTTTTTAAATTAAAGCTGTAATAATACTCTGCGAGGGGGAAAGAGGATTTCCAGCAAGAACCAAAGATTGGAAACAGGAAGACTCTCACCAATGCCAGTCAGAAAAATCCCAGCCTGATTTATAGGGTGCTCTCCGTTCTCCCCGTAATATCCTACGGTTACCTAGAGAGGAAGACAGAAGAACGACAGTAGGTTAAAACATTAATGGAGAAATGTCTATGGAAATTCTCAGCCATCCAGATCAGGGTTGCGGAACCTGGCAGAGGAGTCAGACAGTGAAGAGGCTGGGGAGGAACATGGGTTAGTCCTGGAGTCTGGGGAAGGCCCGGACGAGGGCTCTGCGTTGGAGGCAGAGATGGGGCCAGGGCCATCTGGGAGCGATGTGCGGACACTGGAGCCCCCAGAGTTGGACAGCAGAGAGGCAGAGGAACAGGAGGAGCATGTTCCCAGCGCATACATGCGCAGAGCTGCCAGAAGGCAAGAGCAGCTAAAGCAAAAGGGATGACTCAGGAGTAAGGCCAGGAGATGATTGGCCCCTCCCATAAGGCTTAAAAGAGAAACAAAGGCACTTGGGGCCTTTTGCAGGAAAGCAAGGTTGCTAACTCTGTTTCCAGTCGGCATCTCTTGTTTCTTTCTGAACTTTGTGGGGCTTTGCCAAATAAGGCCTTTGGCAGGGTGTCAAAGAAGATAAAAGATTGGTGATTATCCCAAAGGACGTCTTCCGAAGGACTTGTTTTGCAACTAATTGGGACTCAGCTGGGAATGAACGTAATTCTCAGCTGTTACAATAAAACAAGTGCTTTTTCAAGAGGCAAGTGGACTTTCTAGTTTCTCTTTGAAGACGTTTTGCTTCTCACCCAAGAAGCTTCTTCAGCTCTGGCAAGAGTCCTAGTCAGAGCTGAAGGAGCTTTTTGGATGAGAAGCAAAACGACTTCAAACAAAAACCAGAAAGTCCACTTGCTGCTTGAAAAAAGCACCTTTGGACATTAACGGAGAAAGTAACTCTGCTCCAGATCACGTCCCCTCTTACTTCAGGTGGATTGAGCCGATTTCTGTGTACAGACCACCACAATCACACAACGATAATAAAATAATCAGATTAATAAGAAAAGCTATCATAAACTTTTTAAAAAATTATCTTAAAACCACATGCTGTTTAGTTGTCCAGTCCTTGCAAACTCCTGGTGATGAGATTCCAGCAAGATCAGCTAATCAGGAACAGCTTCCTGGAGTCCTTGTAATATAGGTAGCCCTCGACTTACGACCACAATTGAGCCCAAAATTTATGTTGCTAAGCAAGACCTTTGTTAAGTGAGTTCTGCCCCAATTTTATGACCTTCCTGGCCGCGGTTCTGAAATGAAACCAAGCAGTAACATGGTTGTTAAGTGAAACATTGACTTTGCTGGTCAGAAGGCCACAAAATGGAGTCGCACCGCACAGCGACCGTCATAAATATGAGTCAGTTGCCAAGCCTCTGAATTTAAATCACATGACCGTGGGGATGCTGCAATGGTCCATGTGAAAAATGGTCCTTAAATTACTATTTTCAGCGCCGTCGTAACTTTGAATAGTCACTAAACGAACTGGTGTAAGCCAGAGACTACTTTACCTCTGTTATAACCCCGTTTAAAACAATAATCTAGGCACACCGTTGGTTGGGAAAGGATCTTACTTTGCTGTCATTGGTTTCCACGCTAGACTGAGTCATCTGGATCTGCAGAAACGTGCTGGGATCCAGCGGCCATTGCTTAGCTCCGTTGGCGGGTGCCAAATCCGACTGATCGTGGCTTATGACTTCGACACTGACATCTTGCGAATGTTTCACGCTGAAATTCACCGCTTCCGGCGGAGCGGCCCTGTAAGAGAGAAAAAAAACTCACCAATGGGCCCACAAAGTGTTGTGGCCCATCAGCTGCCTGTGCGGCTGGTAGCTGATTCGGACAGCGAGGAGGCTGGTGTGGTGTTGCGCCAGCAGCCTGTGCAGCTGGCACTCGAGTCAGACAATGAGGAGGCTGGAGAAGATGTGGTGCCAGAGGCGGGGATTCAGCCAGGGCCTTCAGAACCTCCAGAAGCTCCCTTAAGTGAAGAGGACGAAGAGGAGGAGCTTCTTCTCGATGCACAGGCATGCAGAACTGCCAAGAGGCAGGAGTGGTTCATCAGGAGGAGGTTTCCTCAAGAGTAAGGTTTGGGGCTAATTGGCCACTCTCTTAGCCTATTTAAGGAGGAACGCTGACTGAAGCAATTTGCAGGGAACAACTTCATTCACTCTTCTTCGTGCCTTGATCTTAGTTCTCTGAAATTGCTTCTGGGCTTTCTGCCAGCCATAGTAAGATTAAGATTATTTATTCTTTGGATTCTTGTAGGCTGTTAAGAAAGTTAATTAACAGCCTTTGTTTGAAAAAGAAACTGATTTAATTTAGTAAACTAAGGTTTGTACAGACTTTGTGTGTGCTGCGTTCTTTGGGGTCCGTAGCTGGGGCAGAACACAAAGCAAAATATTGTGACGCCTAAACAAGGCGATGCTATCCAGCTGTGGTCAGGCCAAGATCACTGCCTTGAGTGATGCTATGTGGAAATGCACAGTCTCTACACCTGACGGGCTGCAGATCCGAGATAACGAAGACCACAGGTGGTCCTCGACTTGCGACCACAATGGCGTCTCAAATTTATGTTGCAAAGTGAGGCACTTATTAAGTGAGTCATGCCCCATTTTACGACTTTTCTTGACGCCGTTGTTAACTGAATCGCTGCAACTGTTAAATTAGCTACCGGTAGTCCTCAACTTACAACGTTTTCGTTTAGTGACCGTTCAAAGTTACAATGGCTTTGAAAAAAGTGACCCAGGACCGTTTTTTCACAGTGACAACCTTTGTACCATCCCTATGTTCGTGTGATCAAAATTCAGATGATTGGCAACTGAGTTGTATTTATGACGGCTTGCAGTGTCCCGGGATCACATGATCCCCTCATGCGACCTTCTGACAAGTAGAGTCAACGGGGGAAGCCAGATTCACTTAGCAACCGGGTTACTGACTTACCAACTGCAGCGATTCACTTAACAACTGGGGCAAGAAAAGTCATAAAATGAGCCAAAATTCACAAATAGGTTTAATTGTGGTCGTAAGTCGAGGACTACCGGTAATACAGTTGTTCAGTGAATCAGCCTTCACCCTTGACTTTGCTTGTTAGAAGGTCCCAAAAGAGGATCACATGACTCTGGAACACAGCAACCGTCATAAATGTGAGTCAGTTGCCAAGCATCTGAATCAGGGCTAGGTTCTACTTACCTTTACTACCAGTTTGCAACGGGATTGCGTGCATGCGCTTGCTTTATGCATGCAAGCACCTTGCTTCTGCGCATGCACAGAAGCTTCTGTCCATGCGCAGATCGCCAATGATAACATCCGGGGTGGTGGGTGGAGCCTCCCGCCAGTTTTACTACCGGTTCTCGCGAACCGGTCCGAACTGGGGGCAACCCACCACTGATTGGAATATAAATCACATGAGCATGAGGATGCTTGCTACGGTCCTAAGTGTGAAAAATGGTCATAAGTCGCTTTTTTCAGTGCCCTTGTAATTTTGAACGGTAGTGTTCTAAGTCAAGGACTACCTATACTTGGTGCTTCTCTGTTTCTCCTTAAGATCGACTTCCACACAATTGCGTTAAAGACACTGTGTCAGGCCTGCCCCAGCTAGGTCTCTAAGGAAGAAAGACCCTCGACTCCCGTTCGGTTGAAGTGAAAGGTTCTTTTACTAAGGCTTACTGGCTGCAGAAAAGGCAGGCTAGAACTAAAGTTCCCTCAGGAAAAGATTACAAACTTTTCCCCTCCATCCTGGCCCTCCCCCCCCCACCCTTGACCACTTCGTCTTCAGCCAATGGCAAGCCCCATAGATGATTTGAGAACCTCTCAGGTGTATGGAGCAATCCACATTCCATTTCCAAGCTTCTTGACCTTGAAAACTGTCACATCTTAATTCCGTGCATCTCTGGTCTCCGTCAAGATGTCACCCCCCACCCTCCCAATTTCCCATCTCCACCCCATACATGTTTATTACACATTTGCTTTCCTTCCCCTCCCCCCTAACCTCCCAACTTGAAAATAACTCTGGAGAGAACGGGATAGCATAGGGCAGGCTTCTGTGGGGCAAGGCTGAGGGACAGAAGGGGATACAATAGGAGATATTTCTGTGGGGCAAGGCTGAGGGAGAGAAGGGGACAGGATAGGAGATGTTTCTGTGGGGCAAGGCTGAGGGAAAGAAGGGGACAGGATAGGAGATGTTTCTGTGGGGCAAGGCTGAGGGACAGAAGGGGACAGGATAGGGGAGGATTCTGTGGGGCAAAGCTGAGGGAGAGAAGGGGACAGGATAGGGGAGGATTCTGCGGGGCAAGGCTGAGGGTGGGGAGGGGAGGGGAGCAGAGAGGCCGATCGTAACTACTCATCAAGTATCAAGCTCTAAGTGTCAATTTATCAAGCCCCATCACATAATTTCATAGTGAAATACAGGTATCCAGCTAGTTCTAGATAAAAAAAAAATGAAAGGGACCGAGAAGGATGAAGATATACGAAGCTGGAAAAAATGTTTTATTATTCTGCCCAGAGAGCACTAAATCACCCTGTGACATAACTCATTTTGCAAGCTTTGTTTAAAATAAACAACAAAAAAAAGGGCACACAATAGGAGCAAGACCGTGGCACCCAGAATGTCTTGGCAGGCAGCCTCTTCGGATAAACGAACAAAAGTCCATTCACCATAAATAAGCATTTTCAGGCACGGCGGGCAGCTGATTCTGTCTGTCTGCCCAACGGAGGGAAGCATCCAAAATACTAACTAGCTTGCCTCTGGCACCACCCCAAGATTAAAATGGTTGGAGGTTCAGCCTTGGAACATTTTCAAAGGAAGGTCAACCAAGAGGTGTCTGGGCATGTGCAGATTGCCCGTCGTTCCTTACCAAGAAGTCAGACAAAAAGAGAAAGGTAAGGATTGCGAAGCACGAGTTGGCATCTCCCTTTCCGACGGGGTGTGTTGATCACAGGATATCTGAGAAGGTTCTCCTGACCTGAACAGCAAAGGTTGGGAATTACCAGCTCCTCCTTGGAACTAAAAGTGACCTTTGGTTTTTCCTCTTTTATAAGCAGCCCTCAGAGGAGGCTCTGGTCATCCTGGATGTCTTTTTCCTTCAACTCTGCACCAAGCAAGGTCCAAGCAAGGAGAAGAAACATTGACTTCTTGCGATCTAAGCCCCAGTGCTCACTGTAACAGCATTGCCAAAAAAGGCATGAAGAGTTGTTAACCTAATCTCGCGAAGCTTCTTCTCCGGTAATATTTTACTGCTAACTAGGGCATACAAAACCTTTGCTAGACCAATTCTCGAATACAGCTCGTCTACCTGGAACCTGCACTGTATATCGGATATTAATACAATTGAACGAGTCCAGAGGTATTTCACGAGAAGAGTCCTCCACTCCTCTGCTCACAAAAGAATCCCTTATGCCACCAGGCTCGAAATTTTGGGCTTGGACAATTTAAAACTACGCCACCTTCGGTCTGACCTAAGCGTAGTACACAAAATTATCTGCTACAACGTCCTACCTGTCAATGACTACTTCAGCTTCAACCGCAATAATACACAAGCACACGATAGATACAAACTCAAGGTAAACCGCTCCAAACTCGGTTGCAGAAAATACGACTTCAGCTACAGAGTGGTCAATGCCTGGAATGCACTACCTGACTCTGTGGTTTCCTCCCCAAACCCCAAAACTTTCACCTTAGACTGTCTACTGTTGACCTCACCCCATTCCTAAGAGGTCTGTAAGGGGTTTGTGCATAAGCCTTCCGTCCCTGTCCTATTGTCCCCATTTATTCGTATCCATTTCCTGTATTCATAATCGTGTTTATACTTATATCTGTTATTTTATCTATGCTTGACAAATAAATAAAATGAATAAAAACATAAAAGGTTCTGCAAGAGGACTGCACAGCCCAATAAACCCTCGGTTCCCGGAATGACATTTATCCTTCCCCCACCCCAAACAGGTGCTGCTCCTTAAAGCAGCTTGACTCACCCTGGTCTCCTCAGATCCGAGGGGGCTGCAGAGAAGCTGCCAAGTGCCAAGTGTTTAGCCATGCCAGGCTAGCTAACGAGTGCCACTTGAGCTGAATGCTGGGGCACACGGCAAGGAAGACTCCAGGGAAAGAAAGGCTGCCATTAGGGAGACGGGAGGCACGGATGAGGTCTCCCTCGGTGCCACAGTTTCACACCGGTTGCCCACTTCCCCTTCAAAGTGAAGATCTCCATTAAAGAAATAAATCTCGAAGTCTTCGAAATATTACAGGAGATGGAATAAATTTCATGAATGGATAGAGACAGGAGGTGGAAATGAGAGGGACGTTTATGAATATCAGTATAACGAAGATGTATAAAACCATGGATATAATATGGAAAAATTTGTAAATAACTTATTTGAAGTTTTCTTTTCTTTTCTTTTTGGTTGCAATGCTGCAATTACTGTTAACCTAGTACAGTTATAGTTATTAGCATGCATGTTAAGATTTACCATTGATCCCTCTCTGGCTCTGCTTTATTTGCATTGTTATCCTGACATGGCACTGTCTTTTCAAAATAATAAGCAGCAAGAAAAAAATTAAAAAGTACCGGGACTTGCAAACTGAAGTTGAGCGACTGTGGAAAAAGAAATTGTGTGTTGTCCCAATTGTAATTGGAGCCCTTGGAGCAATACCCAAAGGGCTACCCCGCTATTTAGAAATTCTAAATTTACCGGACTTGAACATTTTGACTCTACAAAAAAACACCTTACTCGGAACAGCTTACATCCTCCGACGATACCTTAACAGTTCCTAGGTCCTTGGTTAGGACTCAAGCTGCTGAGCTATTAACCAGCCTCAAAGACTGTGAATCTCACTACAGATTAACCAATAATAATAATAATTATAATTATAATATTAATAATCTGTATCCAAAAAGTCATGGGAACATAAAGTGGAAAAAGTTATAGAAAATGAGAAGGTGAAGATCTTGTGGGACTTTCGAATACAGACGGATCATCACTTGGAACACAACACGCCAGATATCACAGTTGTCAAAAACCGAAATGTACAATTTATTGACATCGTGGTACCAGGAGACGCCAGAGTCGAAGAAAATCACGAAATATCGTGACCTGGCCATTGAAACTACACGGCTATGGATGAAACATGTCACAGTGATATCCATTGTCATCGGGGCACTTGGTACCATGTCCAAGAATTTTATAAGATACATTGACAAATTGCAGCTTCCTGCAATAACACCAGCGGAACTGCAAAAAACTGAGCTACTTGGAACATCGTACATCTTAAGAAGATACTTGGTCGATACCTAGGACGCTGGCAGCAACCTATATCAACCATTAGCACCAGTCAATGGTATTTGTGATGCATTTTTAAATGTTCTGAGTTCCATGTTTAATGGATAATAATAATAATAATTAATAATATAATTATTAAGAAGGTACTTTGTTGATACCTAGGACGCTGGCAGCAACCCGTATCAACCATTAGCACCAGTCAATGGTATTTGTGACGCATTTTTAAATGTCCAGTTGACTGAGTTTCATTTTTAATGAATAAAAGAGAAGAAGAAGAAGAAGAAGAAGAAGAAGAAGAAGAAGAAGAAGAAGAAGAAGAGGAGGAGGAGGAGGAGGAGGAGGAGGAGGAGGAGGAGGAGGAGGAGGAGGAGGAGGAGGAGGAGGAGGCTTGGTGGCGCAGCAGCTTAAAGTGGTGTTGAAGTGACACCAGCTGCTTGCAATTACTGCGAGTTCGAATCTCGCCAGGCTCAGGGTTGACTCAGCCTTCCATCCTTTCAAGGTAGGTAAAATGAGGACCCAGATTGTGGGGGCAATAAGCTGATTTTGTATTTAAAAAAAAAACACCGCTTAGGAGGGGCCAAAAGCCCTACTAAGCAAGTATATACAAAAGTATGAAGGAAATTGTTTTAAAAGGACTTCCTTAACACATTGTAAGCTGCCCTGAGTCTCTGGAGAAGGGTGGCATATAAATTAAATTTAAAAAAAAAAGAAAGAGAAGGAGGAGAAAGGGAAGAAGAAGGAGAAGGAGAAGGAGAAGGAGAAGGAGGAGAAGGAGAAGAAGAAGAAGAAGGAGAAGGAGAAGGAGAAGGAGAAGGAGAAGGAGAAGGAGAAGGAGAAGGAGAAGGAGGAGAAGAAGAAGAAGAAGAAGAAGAAGAAGAAGAAGAAGAAGAAGAAGAAGAAGAAGAAGAAGAAGAAGAATTTGCGACGGGCAAGGAAAGCCAACCTGTTTCACGTCTCAGGAAAAAGCAGAAGAGGCTGTTTCCAAGGAAATACTTTTGATAAGGAGCCCGGAGGTGGGGGGGGGGGCAGCCTCCAGATCTAAACTGGGGAGTGGGGTTGCAATCTTGAGGGATTGCAAACTGGGCAGGGGAGAGGAAAGGGGACGAGGTTTATAGGGAGAGGGGGGAAAAAGTTAAAACCCCTTTTTTCCTAAAGGATGCACGTTTAACACCAAAGCGGGGAGAGGGGTCTGAAGGATGGGGCTGAGTCGAGGGGAAGGGGTCGTTTTGGAGGGGTTGGGGTTTTTTTTTTTGCAAAGCTGCCTCTGCCTCTGGCTCACCCGAAGACGTCCACGGACAGCCGGGTGCCCAAGATGCAGACCGCTTCCAGGCGGTGGCCGAACTGCAGCCGAAGTGTCCGATCGCGCAACAGCATCTCCTCGCCAGGCGCACGGCTCCTTCGACCCCGCTCTGGTCCCGACGCGGCAGCTGTGCGCTCCACCGGCTGCTGCAAGCCTATTCCCTGCTGGCCCCGCCTCGGGGAGGTGGGTGAGTGGGTGGGTGGGAGTCAGCCAAGGACACGGCCCGACCCTCAGCTCTGGAAGCAGAGGCAGGCAAGCGGCAGTGCCTCTGAGCAGCTGCAGAGGGCTTTGCCTGCCCACCGGCTCCCTTCTCTCTCAACCCTTGGCAGTTGCACGAGGAGGGGCGGGGGTGGGGGTTGCTGTCTTTAAAGTGGGGGGGGGGGCTATCGTTCTTCTATAAGCCTTTTATTCTTGCAAATTCAGCATCCTGACCCGCCTGGAATGTCCTATAATGCAGAACGGGATAGGGAGGGGCGGGCTTTCTAACTTAAAGGGTCTTTTCCTTTAAAAAAAAAACCATAATAATAATCAAAACTATTCTGGTTCCATGGGAACTACAACGGCCATCATTCCCAGCCATAGATTTAGTTCCCTTGTCCCGGGCAAAGCTGCCACCAAAACCATTGCATCCCCCTCCCCCTAATTCCAGTGGTGGGAATTTCAGCCAGTTCGCACCACTTCTGGATCTTATCACTTCTGGTTAACTTTCTGAGCAGTTTGGCAAATTGGTTGTGGGAAGAAATCCTTAAGGGCAGAGAACCAGGGGTGAAATCCAGCAGGTTCTGACAGGTTGTTGAGAACCGGTAGTGGAAATTTCGAGTAGTTCGGAGAACCGGCAAATATCACCTCTGGCTGGGCCCCAGATCGGGGTGGCAATGGAGATTTTGCAATATTCTTCCCCCGGGAGTGGGGAACGAATGGGGATTTTGCAATATCCTTCCCCTGGAGTGGGGTGGCAATGGAGATTTTGCAGTATCCTCCCCTGTCACGCCCACCAAGCCACGCCCAAGCCACGCCCACAGAACTGGTATTTTTAAAAAATTGGATTTCACCACTGCAGAGAACCGGTTGTTAAATGACTTGAATCCCACCGCTGCCTAATTCCCTTTGTCTCTCTCTTTCCCCCTCCCCAACTGGGGACGATGGGGAAGGAACTGATCCTCCACCTCCAGAAGCACTCTACCTGCAAAGACCCCTGGCAACCAGCTTTTTCTTTGCATTCATACCTGGGATTCATCTTATCCAAATTAGTTAACCAACATGCGTTTTTGAAAAAAGCACTGGGGGTTTTAATTAAATGGGGTTTGGGGCAGAAGGGTTAAACACCGCTAATAGATCACAGGGGAGGAAGGAGATCAGTCACTAACCCAACACCTTCTCCCCATCACGCAATCCTTCTGGCGCCTCCCCAAGATTAAAAATAGGGTCCAACGTGTGGATAACTCCATACCTTAATTAAGACATACATGCCACGGTGGGGTGTTGAAAAGGGGGGTGGGGGCAGTCAGATGGGGCGAAAGGCCGAGAACAAGAAATAGTAAAAACTCCACGGCGGTTCAGGGACCCCTGCCCAATGTTGACCCCCCCCCTCACTCCCTTGTCACCGTTCATTTATTTATTCTTCCAATTTAAGACAACCGAAGTGAACTCTTAAAAATTAAAATAAAAACAATGCATGTAACCCTAAGGAACAAGCAGGCAACGTGCCGAATTATGCTCAGCCAGCAGCTGCTCGGAATCGAAAAACGCTCATCCTGGCAACCAGGCTAACCATACTTAAGGGGATTTAAGATGCGACCATCATCCTGAGCTGGGCTCATTTCTGAAATGCCAGCTTCTGTGGGTGACAAACAGCCAAGGCACCTAACGGAGGAAGCCGCCTTGACAAGGTCCACCTATTCTGCTAAACCAGGAGGAATTCGACTGGCCTCGGGTGCAGCAGAATGTAAAAATCAACAAACCACGAATCCTGGTTTACGGTGCCAGGATTTCTTTCTCCTTGGGAAAGACTTCACGGTTTTGCAAAGGCTTGGAACCAAATCTCAGTTTTGAATATGGCCTCGCTAAGTCTATTTGGCAGTGTGTTTCTGTGCGTGTGTTAAATTAAATGTGATAAAAAAATGAACGGCGCTACGATTAAGGCTCTGTTCGCAGAAGCTGCCCCCTAGTGGTCTTAGGTTAAACAATTTCCTTTTAAAATAATTTCCTTTTATGAGTTTCAAGTTGAAAATAAATTTGTCTTGTTTGATTATTTATTTCAGCTCTGTTTATGGACTTCCTTACCCCTGAGGACTAGCAACATTTTTTTTCTCCTTTTATAGCCAGAGGCTGAGATGCGTAGAATTTCCACCCACCCATCGTTGATCACGGTATTAGCCTTTGATGAAATGGCAAAATCGATTAATCCGAATCGAGAGAGTCACAAATCCTAGGGATAAGAGATTTTGCAGCCTCCGCATTCTTTGGAAACAGATGGCTTTTAAAAATAGTTAGGCTGGGTTTAAATGCTTTCGGGGGGGGGGACTTAAAATAAATGAAAAGATTGGGCACCCTGAGGGACAGCCTCAGCCAATTACTTTGACTTTCTCTTCTGCTAAACTTTTGATCCTTCTTCCTGGGTTAAGAGCACAATCTGAAAACCAAAGCTTTTCTTTAATCTTCCTTATTATTCACGTTGCACGGATTTATAACCAAAGCGGAACATCTAGATTCAGTCACAGTTTTGTTCCATGTAGCATCAACCTTGTGAACACGCAAGTTTCCTCTTTCCACTACATATTCAAAATGGACAGTGATCTATCTATCTATCTATCTATCTATCTATCTATCTATCTATCTATCTATCTATCTATCTATCTGAATAGAATAGGATAGGATAGGATAGGATAGGATAGGATAGGATAGGATAGGATAGGATAGGGTAGGGTAGGGTAGGGTAGGGTAGGGTAGGGTAGAATAGAGAATTAGGAGTAGAGTAGAGTAGAGTAGAGTAGAGTAGAGTAGAGTAGAGTAGAGTAGAGTAGAATAGGGGAATGGAATGGAATGGAATGGAATGGAATGGAATGGAATGGAATGGAATAGAATAGAATAGAATAGAATAGAATAGAATAGAATAGAATAGAATAGAATAGAATAGAATAGAATAGAATAGAATAACAGAGTTGGAAGGGACCTTGGAGGTCTTCTAGTCCAACCCCCTGCTTAGGAAGGAAACCCTACACCACTTCAGACAAAGGGTTATCCAACCTGTTCTTAAAAACTTCCAGTGTTGGAGCATTCACAACTTCTGGAGGCCAGTTCCACAAATTAATTGTTCTAACGGTCAGGAATTTTCTCCTTAGTTCTAAGTTGCTTCTCTCCTTGATGAGTTTCCACCCATGGCTTCTTGTCCTACCCTCAGGTGCTTTGGAGAGTAGCTTGACTCCCTCTTCTTTGGGGCAGCCCCTGAGATATTGGAAGACTGCTATCATGTCTCCCCTAGTCCTTCTTTTCATTAAACTAGACATACCCAGTTCCTGCAACTGTTCTTCATGTGTTTTAGCCTCTATCTTATCTATCTATCTATCTATCTATCTATCTATCTATCTATCTATCTATCTATCTATCTATCTACCTGCCTGCCTGCCTGCCTGCCTGCCTGCCTGCCTGCCTGCCTGCCTGCCTGCCTGCCTGCCTGCCTGCCTGCCTGCCTGCCTGCCTGCCTGCCTATCTATCTATCTATCTATCTATCTATCTATCTATCTATCTATCTATCTATCTATCTATCTATCTATCTATGCAGTGGTGGGATTCAAGTCATTTAACATCCGGTTCTCTGCCCTAATGATTTCTTCCAACAACCAGTTTGCCAAACTGCTCAGAAAGTTAACAACCGGTTCTCCCGAAGTGGTGCGAACTGGCTGACTCCCACCACTGTATCTATCTATCTATTGTGAAGGTATATATTTACATATGTATATAGCATGTGTATATGTGCACTGTGTATGTGTTTGGGTAGATATACATTTTCTCTTGAGACCGGGCAACAGAATTTCATTTTTAATGATGGCCGATGTGCTCGTAGTAAAAAAAATGACAATAAAGTTATATTATCTTATCTTTTCTGAGCTAGAATTGGCTGGATCCTACCCTGTTTCCCACAAAATAAGACCTAATGGGAAAATAAGGCATAATGCATCTTTTGGAGCAAAAATTAATATAAGAGCCTGTCTTATTTTGGGGGGAAACACGGTATTAAGCATAATTATCTTCCTTTGGGGGCTTATCGTCCATGGTTAAGGACCACTGCAAAATGTTGTAAAATTGAGTCAGTCTCGCGAGTGACTTGACTTACCACCGTACATGACATAGGACGGCATTCAGGGCTCCATTACAATTGTAAGTTGAGGATCAGGGTGAAATCATCCAAGCCGCTGGGTGAGATCATCCGTGGCTTTGGGGTGGAATTCCATCAGTACGCTGACGACACCCAGCTGTACATCTCCACCCCAGGCCACCCCAACGATGCCGTTGAAGTGATGTCCCGGTGTCTGGAAGCTGTGCGGGTCTGGATGGGGAGAAACAGGCTCCGACTAAACCCCTCCAAGACTGAGTGGCTGTGGCTGCCGGCGTCCCGATATAGCCAGCTGACGCCATCGCTGACTATTGGGGGCGAGACATTGGCCCCCACGGAGAGGGCTCGCAACTTGGGCGTCCTCCTGGACGCACGGCTGTCTTTAGAAGAACACATGACGGCCGTGGCCAGGGGGGCTTTTTATCAGGTTCACCTGATACGCCAGTTGCGTCCCTTTCTAGATCGGGACTCCCTACGCACAGTCACTCATGCTCTCGTGACTTCCCGCCTGGACTACTGCAATGCTCTCTACATGGGGCTCCCCTTGGGGTGCACCCGGAGGATCCAACTGGTCCAGAATGCGGCCGCGCGGGGAATTATGGGAGCGACGTGGCGCTCCCACGTGACACCTCTCCTGCGCGAGCTGCACTGGCTCCCGGTGGTCTTCCGAGTGCGCTTCAAGGTGTTGGTGACCACCTTTAAAGCGCTCCATGGCTTAGGACCTGGGTACATGCGGGACCGCCTTCTGCCGCCAATAGCCTCCCACCGGCCAGTACGCTCGCACAGAGAGGGCCTCCTCCGGGTGCCGTCGGCCAGACAGTGTCAGCTGGCGACCCCCAGGGGGAGAGCCTTCTCTGTGGCAGCGCCCGCCCTCTGGAATGACCTACCCCCGGAGATACGCAGGATTCCAGATCTCTGGACCTTTCGTCGGGCCCTTAAAACCCATTTGTTCCATCTAGCTGGGCTAGCTTGATCCCATCCTCCGTTTTTAAATTTGACATTGATTTTAAATTGGGTTGTTTTAATTCTCGGCCGAATAATATTTAATAATTTTTAATTGTTTTTAACTTTTGTATACCATGTTTTATTCTGGCTGTTCACCGCCCTGAGTCCGCAAGGAGAAGGGCGGTTTATAAATTGAAATAATAAAAATAATAATAATAAATGCTCCCGGTTCGGACCGGATCACCCGATCCGGTAGCGATGGAGGCAGGTGGTTCCGAGAACCGGTAGCAAAAATCCCTGCCCCCCCCCCCAATGCCCAGCTGAGCTGCACAATCATCAGAGGCTTTTTTTTTTTTTTAAACTTTTAAAAGCATTTTTTCTACAATCTCTTCGGCCGAAAAAATGCTTTTAAAAGTTAAAAAAAAAAAGGTCTCTGATGATCGCGCGGCTCAGCTGGGATCGTCAGAGGCTTTTAAAAGAAAAAAAATTTCTTTTAAATGCCTCTGACGATCCCAGCTGAGTTGCCTGATCGTCAGAGGCATTTAAAAGAAAAAAAAGCCTCTGCCGATCAGGCAACTCAGCTGGGATCGTCAGAGCCTTTTGAAAGCATTTTTTTACAACCTCTTCGCCGAAGAGGTTGTAGAGAAAATGGTTTTAAAAGTAAAAAAAAAATGGCCACGCCCACCCAGTCACATTACCCCCCCCAAGTCACGCCCACAGAACCAGTAGTAACAAATTTTAGATTTCACCCCTGCTGAGGATTACCTGCATGTGATCATTCAAAAGCCACATAAACTCTCGCTCGAAATGTTCAATTCGTGTTTCTTTCTTTTTTAAAAAATTTGATTTATATGCCGCCCTTCTTCGGAGACTCAGGGCGGCTTACAATGCGTTAAGCAATAGCCTTCATACTTTTGTATATTTTATACAAAGTCAGCTTATTGCCCCCACAAACTGGGTCCTCCATTTATCTACCTTAGAAAGGATGGAAGGCTGAGTCAACCTTGAGCCTGGGGAGATTCGAACTTACAGTAATTGCAGACAGCTGGAGTTAATGACAATGCATTAGTCTGCTGAGGTATCCAGTAGATGAATTTGTACATTCAATTAAAACTGACAAAACTTTTGGGTGTTAACCTTAACGATGGTGCTAAAGTGCTCACAAACACGATTACAGCTAAGACATAAATGTTGACAGAGGCTTGTAGGCCCTAACCTGGGTTTTTTTCCCTCTTCCTTTCTCCTAAGCCTCAGAATGAGCAAAAGAAATAGAAGAAGTCCTTGACTTACGACATTCAAAGTTACAACAGCACTGAAAAATGCGACCTACGACCATTTTCCACAGTTACGACCTTTGCAACCTCCCCCTGATAATGTGGTCAAAATTCAAGCGCTTGGCGACTGACTCATACTTACAACCGTTGCTGTGTCCCCAAGGTCGCGTGACCCCCCCTTTTGCGACCGTCTGACGAGCAAAGCCAATGGGGGAACCCAGATTCATTTCACAACCGTGCCACTCGCTCATCAACTGCAGTGATTCGCTTAACAACTGAGGCAAGAACGGTCGTAAAATGGGGCGAAGCTCACTTAACAAATGCCTCGCTTAGCAACGGAAATGCGGGGCTGAATAAAGGAGAATATTCGTAGCTCAGGGTTGACAGGAGGGGGTCCTTGGTGCTCTCTGAGCTTGCTTGTTTTCTGGCAGGCATTTCATCACCCAACTATCCAACATCATCAGTGCTACTAAGGAGTACTAGCTGAAAGTAAACAGCACTTACTAGCACTGATGATGTTAGCTACTTGGGTCATGAAACGCCTCCCAGAAAACAACCAAATTCAGAGAGCACCAAGGACCCCTCATTTCAATCCTGCACTACAACTTCCTTCCTTCCTTCCTTCCTTCCTTCCTTCCTTCCTTCCTTCCTTCCTTCCTTCCTTCCTTCCTCCCTCCCTCCCTCCCTCCCTCCCTCCCTCCCTCCCTCCCTCACTCCCTCTTTGGTACTAGCACTGATGATGTTACCCAGTTAGGATAATGAAACACCTGCAAGCAAGCTCAGGGACCACCAAGGACCCCTCATTTTGGGCAGAATTCTGGCCGTACGTCGAGGATTACCTCGTCAAGAAGCTCTAAATTTGCCAAGGTACCTGCCCGCTTTGCCTTCTCCCACCACTAGAGGCAGCAGCGCGTCGTTCTGGGAAGCAGAATGCCGGCTGCGCTAACCCTCCAGACAGGTGTCCCAAACTGGGAATTTTACAGAGCCGCTTCCAGGTCTGCGAATGAGTCATGAATAAATTAACCAAGGTGTGTTCAAAAGCCTCTTTTCTTTCAGCGCTGGGGATGATCCAGAACGCCGTCCGGGTTGTCCCGCCCTCCCTGTCACCTCAAATCCCAACCTCTTGATGGACATTCCTGAGGGAGACACACCGCAGCTCAAGAAAAACAGGAACCCACTTAACCAGTTTCGGAGGAAGAGATTTCCACAGCCCGCCCTCCCATCATCGCCTCCCCTACGGATAATTTTTTTTACAGAGAGAGGTGCTAATAACCCTGGCACATGGCTGGCTGCTGGGCACAAAGTCTGATGTTTTTTAACACCCAGAGCCAGGCGGTGCCTGTCACCTCAACACCTATGTGCCCAAGGGCCAATTCCAGCCCAGGAGAAGTCAAGAAATTTCTCTGCAAACAGGCATTCTTCCCTGCCTGTTCACTTCCCTTGTTCTGCCCCTCCCCTGGATCCAGTCAGTTCCTCAGGACAAAAACTGTACCTCCTCAAAAGTAAACCTGAAGCATTTTTGTACCCTTTTTGGAATACAGATAGAAGGACCAGGGACAGTTGCATAAATATATTCGGCAGGCTTTCCAAATCTGGTAACCCAGGGAATTTAATCAAGAGAGCGGAGAGGAGCTGGATCGTGCTTTAGTTTAAACTGTGGAACTCCCTGCCACAAGAGATACCAGGGCATCTCTCATTAGGAAAGAAGATTGGGGGAGGTTAGCAGAGAACAAGGCTGTCTCTAGTTGTGTAGCCGTCAACACCAGTGATACACCGTCCTGGTCACAGGGTTGTCACACAGGGACATCTGTAAGAATTATAATTATTACCTCCATGAGTTATGGGTGCTCCATCGCTCGAAGTCCTCAAGAAAAGACTGCTGGGATGGTATCTAAGGTCTCCTGCTTTGAGAAGGGAGCTGGATTAGAAGACTTCCAAGGTCCTTTTCAGCCCCTGGGATTCCATGAAAACAAGATCAGACATGAGCTTTCTTTCCAAACAAACTTGGAGTTTTGGGTCCTGTCCAATTCACTTCTCATCACCCGGTCACTAAACACAGCAGCCATGGTGAGACAGGCAGCATATACACTTAATAAAGAAAATATCCTCCTGAAATTAGTGTTCATTGCAAATGGTAAACCAGATTTCAAGGGGTTCAAAGAAAAGTGTCCCCACTTCACAACCCATAATCCTCTCTGTCTCGCCCTTCTTGCACAGGGATACAGCAGCTCCCCCCTCACCTGTCCCATCCGAGTACTTTGGGCTAACCCGATAAATCCTCACACCAACCAGGCAGGTAAACGGTCCCTTTGTTGCCATGATTAGCTGGTGAATATTTTGCTGATAAAGAAATAAATGAAGGGAGATCTTGTGGCTCAGAAGGTAAATTCATCTGCCTAACAAGTTCGAATCCAAGTCAGGGTATGGCTAGCTGATGAAAGCTAAAAAGCTTGAAATAGATTTATACTAGCCTCTCTTTATTTCTTTATCAGCAAAATATAAATTATGTGTGTGTGTGCATACAAAATTTATATTTCGCTGAAAATAGTTTGTCTTGAATACGACTACTTGAGGGCTCCTGAATTGGAGCTGAAAGGCGAAAGGGATGCAATTTGCTCCCTCCCATATGCTGGGGTAGACCAGGTGTCTCGATAGAAAAATAGATAGAAAAATATGTAGATCTTTGGTTATTCGGGTTTTCTCCCGCGTAAAGTTGGAAGTATCTTGACGATGTTTCAACGAAGTCTCATTCGTCATCTTCAGGCTGGTGTTCTCGGCTTCGTGCTTCCAGGAGCAATTTATATATATTTGTGTGAAAAAGAGTCATACGTCACCTTTTTCAGTGCCCTTGTAGCTTCCAATGGTCACTGAATGAAAAGTTGTAAGTTTGAGGACTACCAATGTTTTTCTGCACTGACCAATCGCCTCCCACAGTTTAAGATTGTTGGTGCCTCCAGAACTGTCAGCTGTAGCCAGGCCAACTTCGATGGGAGTTTCTTCTGGACCACTGAAAATAAGCAAGCAGCAAAAGAGGCCAAGACAAGGTCCATCAGTGCAGGTTCAAAGTATTTCCTTCACCCACCACGTCACATTACATGGGACACTGCACTGCAGGACTCACGAGGGGTGAAGTCTTGTAGCTTTGCAGCTCCCCGTGGATTATCAATTTATCGATCTATCAGCTTTGTCTTTCTGCAATTTGTTTAAAAATGATTTTATAGGGTAAGAGACCCCCTTTCTCAAATCGTAATAATTTCTTTCCTCTGCCGTTAAGCCTCCCCTTAAAGACTAACCAATTTATCGCAGCAGAAAGATTCACGGGTGAAAATGGGTTTTATCGTAAGAGGACGGAGTGGGAGCAGAAGTATTTTTAGCTTCCTGGTAGAGCACTCTGGTTTCCGCTGCAATAGATTTTTTTTTTAAAGGATGTTCTTGAATAGGTCTCCGAATTGTTGGAGGTGTGAATACAAACAAGGGACATTCTACCACATGTGGTGGACCTGTCCTAAGATTAGAAAATTTTGGGGCAAGATTAAAAAATGGCTGGATGAAATAACAGGGCAGAAGACAGTAAGAAAGCTGGAACTGTTTCTCCTGGATATTCTGGAAGGGAAAATGCAGAAAAGTATACAATATATCAGATTACACGTACTAAGGGCAAGTAGAATTGTGAAAGCACAAAATTGGAGACAACCAGACACCCCTCCAAATCAAATCATAATAAAAAAAATATACAATTGTGCACATTAAATACTATTTAATATGGAATAAATGGTATTCCTGGCTGGAGAGTAAACATCAAATTTAAGGGATGTTTTTGCTATGAGATCGAATTGTAAGTAGAAATCAAGATAATTTAAATAAAGATGTAAATTTAAGATAGAGATATTTAGAAGTAGAATTTGTGTAAAGAGGCTAAATAGATTATAGATACCGATGCAGATATGTTTGTTTTTGGTTGTTGGGGGTTTTTTTGGATTTGTGTGTGTATGTGTGTGTTTTCCTTGCTTTATTTTTTTGTGTATTGTGTTTCTTTTTGTACTGTGTATTTTAATCTTTGGAAATTTAATAAATATTATTTTTTTTAAAAAAAGACATTGTCATAAAACTTAGAAAGGTGGTGCAGGATCCACTTGAAAATATTGTTTGGGTTTTCCTACATGCGTTTCCTTAATTTCAATTTATTTATTTATTTTTTGCCAAGGGTTCTTGTCAACTGCAGGAAGCCAAGCCAAGCAAAACTCTTAAAAGAGTGTGGAAAAACCTCTGCACCGTGATTTAGAAGTCACCTCTTAAAAAAATTAAAAATAATAGCGATGAAAGAGGAAAGGAAATTATTTATTTGTACAGTACTCGGGGAACTAAGCATTCCTGGCTGAGCTATTTCTCTTTGCCAACCAAACACAGAACCTGATGGCCTTCTGAGTAACCTGCTCAAAACACACTGGAATAACTAAATTATAGCATTTCTCACACCTGCCCTTTTTGGTTTAAGTAGGACCTCCCTGATGATCCAACGTTGCCTGGTCCTCAGCCTTGATGGAGACTTAGGTTGAATTTCACCCCATTGTTTCTCCACCTCCTCCTCCTTCTACTCCTCATTCTTCCCCCAGAACAGTCTATAAAAGCTGAAGGAGAAGTCAAGAAGAAGAAGCTGCCCATTAGGACGTCAGACAAGCAGAACAAGGATTGTCTTCTATCTTCTGAGCTAACCATGCTGGTTTGATCACATAATAGATCTTGGGTTCTTCAGAACTGAAACTCTTGTTTGGCAGAAAGCCACGATGAATAAGCAGAGAGTAGTTCATGTGTCCACTAAGCAGCCGAGCTACGCAGTTTGTGTGCTGGGGACGGAGATTTCCTTAGACATCAAGAGGTAAGTCCCGCGATTCTTCAAGAGAGTTTGTATTGGGGGCAGAAGGAAGACCTCGTGGGGCCTGGTGGTCTTCCAATCTCAGCTTGGGCGATGCCTTTGCAAGTTCCTCTTTCTCCTTCCACTTCCACACCTGGACTCGGTGAGCTCAGTGGCTAAGACACTGAAGTTCGGCAATTTGGCGGTTCGAATCCCTAGTACAGGTCTCCTGCGTGAGGAGTGGGTTGGACTAGATGACCTCCAAGGTCCCTTCCAACTCCCTTACTGATTCAACCTCTTGTGGCAGACCACCTAAGGATCCCCAGGAGGACAAGAGATGATATACTGGGGAGAAAGATGCAGGACAGATTAATATAATAAACAGGGCCTGGTAGCTCAGCAGACTAAAGCATTGTGATTAACACCAGCTGTCTGCAATTACTGTAAGTTCGAATCTCACCAGGCTCAAGGCTGACTCAGCCTTCCATCCTTTCTAAGATAGGTGAAATGAGGACCCAGTTTGTGGGGGCAATAAGCTGACTTTGTATAAAATATACAAAAGTATGAAGGCTATTGCTTAACGCATTGTAAGCCGCCCTGAGTTTTCGGAGAAGGGCGGCATATAAATCATTTTTTAAAAAAAATGCTATTTAAAGTTTTTTTAAAAAAATAAATAGCATTGAATAAATAGTCTTTCCAAACGGTAGTTTAGAACTCACGACCGAGAACAATGCAGTGCCAGAAATGACGGAATGCAAATCCTCTCAAGGATCAGTCAAGAAATAAAGAAATCATCGTCTCTTTGTTAACCTCCCGAATTTCCCCAGGAGCTACTAATAATGAAAAATAAAGCTAATCCAAATGCGTTATAGTTTTTTCTTTAAAAAAAAACCAAAGTTATCTTAAAAAAGAGAGAATGGAAAGAAAACAAAGGCTATCTCAGCTTTAGTTCTGCAGAATTTGATTATCACTTATTGTTTGGTCTTCTGAGCTTGCAAAAGGTAAATTGGTTTCTATCTCAAGTTTCCTCCCAGCTCAGTTTAGCTCCCGGGGAGCTGGTGAATATTATCTATTTTGTTTTCTTGATAAGAGGAGCCAAATGCTTTTTTCTCCCCCCACCCCCCAGTCTTTCATAAAGGCAAAGAAGAAACAGGTAACACTGCAATCCTTCAAAATGAAGAATCTTTTTCTACGATCTTCATTTGGAATCCCAATGAGAAGATTTGGGCTTCAGATCAAATCATATTACGATAACAGAGAGAGAGATTGAAAGAGAGGGCTTACAATTAAGGTGACAAAATACAACTCGGCAAGTCGGAGGAAAAATAAAACTTTCCCTTGAATCTTCAAGGACGGGGTATCAGAATTGCTAAACCAGGGGTCAGCAACCTGCGGCTCTGGAGCCGCATGTGGCTCTTTCACCCCTCTGCTGCGGCTACCTGTCACTCAAAATATGCGTCACAGCCGCCAATGTGCAAAACCCGCCAGCATGCCATTTATTGAGCTTTTCAACCTCTGGTAGGCCAACCGTGAATAAATCCAAGAAAAGAAAAGTTTCAGAAGAAAACAGAACAACGACGTATGCTAGTTTTGTGGCCGCTCAAGAGATAGTCAGGCACGGGAAGGGTTTTGTGCCTCCCGGTGTTTTCTTTTCTGTGGGAAACGGGTCCAAATGGCTCTTTGAGTGTTTAAGGTTGCAGACCCCTGCGCTAAACGTATTAGGCATGCAAAAACCTGAAATGCAGATGTGAGTGGTGCACACCCTGGGAGCAACGTGCTATTTCTGTCCCCTGTCACGCCCAGATGAGATTTATTTTATTATTATTTTTTGCAGAAAAAAATATGCAGAGAACCAAATTGTGCAAAGGAAAACAAAAAAGTTGATAGGGAGCTATGTTTTACAACTCCGAGGGATTTCACCCATGCACCGCTGAAAAAACTGAAAAAAACACCGCTAAAAAAAAATTGAAAGATTTCTGGATGGTTTCTTCTCTTGCTTTTCAGCTTGCACTTTTCAGCGTGAGAGGGACAAGGAACCTTGTGCCACAGGCACAATTTTGGCATTAAAAAAACCTTTTAAATGCAACACACGCATTTCTGAGTCAACAAAAGTCAATCTGCTCCAAGTGCGGATTGTCTGAAAAAAATGGACTTTTCTTGCTGATGACATTGTCCACCGTTTATTTCAGCATGGCGATGCATTTTATATTTTGATTTAAGAAACATAAAATGCAACCATGGCTCAAGTGAGGAGGCGTTGTTTAAAATGTGGGTGTAATTATATTTTGGGGGGTCCACTGCAATTCCTTCTAAAGTAAAGGTCAAGGTTCCCCTCGCACATATGTGCTAGTTGTTCCTGGCTCTAGGGGGCGGTGCTCATCTCCATTTCAAAGCCGAAAAGCCAGCGCTGTCCACAGCGTCTCTGTGGTCTTGTGGCTGGCATGATTCAACGCCAAAGGCGCACGGAACGCTGCTACCTTCCCAGCAAAGGTGGTCCCTATTTTTCTACTTGCATTTTTTTACGTGCTTTCAAACTGCTAGGTTGGCAGAAGCTGGGACAAGTCACGGGAGCTTATCCCGTTATGTGGCACTAGGGATTCGAACCGCTGAACTGCCGACCTTTTGATCGACAAGCTCAGCATCTTAGCCACTGAGCCACCACATCCCATCTGCATTTCCTTCTAAGAGTACGCAATTGTTGTTCAACCACACAGGCAGGACAGAAAAACATGTCCATGCATTATTTTGAAAAAGGATAAAAAAAAAAAAACAATCCCACTGAGTAATACTGGGTCACCTTCGTGAGTAATTTAGAATGTGTGCAGGTTGCAGAGAGGAAAACCACAGGATTCAGCAGTAAAAAAATCCTGGAATGTAGAATAAATAAGCAAAAGGGCTGCTTTTGATGTCACAATTTTTGTACTCAACTGTTTCTAGGTCGCGGAAGATCCCGTCAAAACAAATTCGTCGTTCAAACTGTCCATCTCTAAAGGTTACCCAAAATTCTTGGTTACTTTCAGGGCTGCACCCAAAACTTT
This sequence comes from Masticophis lateralis, assembly GCA_030761175.1. Classification (NCBI taxonomy): domain Eukaryota; kingdom Metazoa; phylum Chordata; class Lepidosauria; order Squamata; family Colubridae; genus Masticophis; species Masticophis lateralis. The sequence goes on from JAUDYJ010000016.1 coordinate 8,463,878, forward strand.
TCTTCTTCCTGTCAAACACCAAGGGTGCGCAGGAATTCTTTTTATGATCAGGTCAGTTAAACAGAAGGGACGTGGTGGCTCAGTGCTTAAGCCACTGAGCTTGTCGATCGAAAGGTCAGCAGTCAGCAGTTCAAATCCCTAGTGCCGCGTAATGGGGCGAGCTGCTAGGTTGACTTCTGCCAACCTAGCAGTTCAAAAGCACATAAAAAATGCAAGTAGAAAAATAGGGACCACCTTTGTTGGGAAGGTAACAGCGTTCCGTGCGCCTTTGGCATTGAGTCATGCTGGACACATGACCATGGAGACGTCTTCGGACAGCGCTGACTCTTCGGCTTTGAAACGGAGAGGAGCACCGCCCCCTAGAGTCGGGAAAGACTAGCACATATGTGCAAGGGGAACCTTTACCGTTACCGTTTAAATAGGCCACCCTTTCTGCTTTTATTGATTTCTTGCCCTTTCTCTCCTTGGCGTACGCAGGAGTGTGCCGAGAGTGGGTTAAAAAAGTTTGCAGAGGGTTTTTAAATTTGCACGGTGGGATCGACCTTTAAGGAGCATTTTAATTCATGCCTTCCGCTGACGATGGAGGAGGAAAAAATTGGAGCCTCTTTTCATGTAAATGGAAAGCAGCATTGGTATAAATTCTTGCAGCGGAGCTGTTGGTCCGTGGCTGTGCTACAACAGCTTGTAAATCCTACAGAAGGCAGCTGCAAGAGGAGACAGCGATAGAAGGACTTGTAGGAAGATTTACAGCCATGGACTCTCCCCTTTTGAGTGTAATTGAGTGTACTGACAGAGTAATATATCTCTTAACAAGTCGCTCAAGACATTGAAGAGGGAGAGAAGAAAAGAAAGAGAAGAGAGCCAATCACAGCACCACAAATAAACCACCAGTTTCATAAAACAGATTCTTTCACATCCTATACGCATTTCCCTCTCTCCTTTTCTTCCTTCTTCTTCCCTATGTAATTTTCCCCCTCTTCTGCCCTATAGCAAGAGCACGTAGACTTAGATACCGCTTAATAATGCTTTACAGTCCTGTCCAAGTGATTTATAGAGTCAGCCTCTTGCCCCCAACGATCCGGGTCCTCATTTTACCGACCTTGGAAGGATGGAAGGCTGAGTCACCTTTGAGCCGGTTAGGATCAAACCGCTGGCAGTTGGAAGAATTAACCTGCAATGCCGCATTCTAACCACTTTGCCCCAGGGATGGGTTCTACTTACCTTTACTACTGGTTCACAACGCTCGCGCATGCACGCACGCACTCTTCTGCGCATGCACAGAAGCATCAGAGTCGGTGGGCAGAGGCTCCCACCAGTTTAACTACCGGTTCTATACAACCGGTGCGAACCGGGGGCAACCCACTATTGCTTTGCCCCCACAGTAGGGGCGAAATCTGACAGGTTCTGGAGAACCGGTAGTGGAAATTTTGAGCAGTCCGGAGAACCGGCAAATGCCACCTCGGGCTGGTCCCAAAGGGGGGGTGGGAATGGAGATTTTGCAATATCCTTGCTCCAGGAGTGGGGAGGGAATGGAGATTTTTCAGTATCCTTCCCCTGCCACCCACACCAAGCCACGCCCACCAATCCACGCCCATAGAACCAGTAGTAAAAAAATTTTAATTTCACCACTGCCCACCCGTTCTTAATAGGAATAGCACTTAGATGTGTATACCACTTCATAGTGCTTTTACAGCCCTCTCTAAGCGGTTTACAGAGTCAGCCTCTTGCCCCCCAACAATCTGGGTCCTCATTTTACTGACCTCGGAAGGATGGAAGGATGGAAGGATGGAAGGCTAAGTCAACCTTGAGCCGGTCAGGATCGAACTGCCAAACTGTGGCAGCTGGCAGTCAGCAGAAGTAGCCTGGATATTGCAAAATCCCCATTCCCACCCCACTCCAGAGGAAGGATACTGCAAAATCTCCATTCCCTCCCCACTCCAGGGAAAAGATACTGTAAAATCTCCATTCCTTCCCCAACTCCAGGGGAAGGATACTGTAAAATCACCATTCCCTCCCCACTCCAGGGGAAGGATACTGCAAAATCCCCATTTCCTCCCAATCAGCTGGGACTCAGGAGGCAGAAAATAGATGGGGGCGGGGCCAGTCAGAGGTGGTATTTACCGGTTCTCTGAACTACTCAAAATTTCCGCTACCGAGTCTCCAGAACCGGTCAGAACCTGCTGAAACCCACCTCTGCTTCAAACCCAAACCTGGAGTAGCCGTAGCCTTCGGGCTTAAATTCACCCCAAAAATAGAGATTACCTTCTGGGTTTTCCAAGTCTTCTTCCTGGCCACAAATTCAGAAACTGAATACACACTGAGTCAAACCCCAAAGTTGGCCACTGATGTTTGCAGTGCAGATAAAGCCCCATCTCTAGATCAATTCTTGAAAAAACAAGTAGTGTAGAGTAATTCCACACATACCTGTGTTGTTTGGTTTGATCCCAGCTCCATGCCCAGGGGGGCCAAGTCTTTTGAAGCCCGTGGCACAGGCGGGCTCCAAGTCTACGTGACCTACGATCCCAAACACCTTCCCAAGCCTGAAGGTTCGAAGAGGTGGCCTCTTGACGCAGACACCGAGGTCATCGTGTCTCTGAAGGCTCTTAGCAGCGCGGTCAACGACAATAAGGTGAGGGGGATATCTTTCTTGTGGCCCGTCAGCAGATCTGGCGGCAGATTCGGACAGTGAGGAGGTTGGGGAGGAACTTGGGCCAGTCCTGGAGCCTGGGGAAGGCTCTGCTGAGGGCTCTGCGTCAGAGGCAGAGAGGGGGCCAGGGCCGTCTGACAGTTATCAGCTGCCTTCGGAGTCAGACATCAGTGAGGCAGAGGAACAGCTGGAGCCTGTTCCCAGTGTGCGCATGCACAGAGTTGCCACAGGAACAGCTAAAGAACAAGGGTCGACTCAGGAGTAAAGCCACAGGTAGACGATGAATGGCCCCTCCCAGAGGGAATAAAAGAGAAGCGAAAGGGGAGGGGTGTTTGCAGGAGATACTTAGCTTGTACTGCATTCTTGCCAAGTATTGTGGCATCTGAAAGATATCGGCCTGGCCACTCTCCAAGCAAAGGTCCGCAATTGTGAACTATCTTGAAAGACTGTGGGAGAGGAAAGATTTGCTGGAGAGGAATTCACTGTCAATGAAATAAAGGGGTTTTTTGTCAGGACAAGGAGTCTGCTTCGTGGTTCAGAATAATGCTGACCTAACATAGATGCTCCACTGAGATGGTGGGGATTAGCATCCCAAGAGTCTTTGGGCCAGGTTGTGGGGCCAGAAAGTCTTCAGAAGAGAGGATCAGAAATCCTCTGAGCAAGGTCCTACTCATAAGTAAGCCTTCTTGAGGTGTAAAGCTTAAATTAGGAGCTTCTTTGTGTTCACATCTCCATCCAGCCATCTGTATTTTCCTGGTGCCTGACAGAATATGGACTCAAACAGATCATGTCTCAACAGGAGGGAAACTGACATATTAACCTGTCTGACAACTCAGCAAGTGGCTTGGCCGTTTGTTCTCTTTGTAGGTCAGAGTGTCCTATTACGATCGAACTGGGAGCACGCCGATTGCCGAAGCTTGGGTGTACATCACATGTGTAGGTAAGTACCGGCTTAACCCGCAACCTGCACTTTCTCCTATGTTCTTAAGCCCCCGGAGCAGGAGGTGGCACACCTCTCAAAAATTTTCCCATCCTCCTTGCAAGGAACGTTGTGAATTCCGGCTTTATTTTGGGTTAGCCTTGCAAAGTTTCTCAGCAATTCTGTGCGAAGGGTAAGGGTAGGTAGGACGCCGTGGCGAACAAGGGTGGGTATTATAGTTTTGCTCACACCAGGTAACATGGAGGTTAAATTTGTTTCCAAGCTCTTTTAGAGTCCTGGACATGAGAAGTGAAAGCACAAAGGCAGAAGAAAGATAATGTTTTAACTCTGTCCCTCTCTTAGCCCTTTCCCTGGATGCCGATACTGGCCGAACCGGTAGCGTCCAGAGCTACGCCACCAACAAGGTAAGGTTGGATTTTGCTGCAAGGATCTATTTCTGGACAAGTCTCCATTGGCCATGTAGACTGAAGGACTCTTTTCCCAGAGCTATGAAACTGTTCTTTCAAAAAGTCACGTTGGGGAAGGAAGGTCAAGAGAGCCATTCTGAAACATGGACAATCTCTTCTCATTAAAGCTAGAAGAGATGTTGGAAGTCACGTTGGGTGCGCTCAAGTCCTCCTTGACGTAGTGAAATCCTTCACTTCTTTCTTCTTCTTCTTCTTCTCCCTCACAGACCAAATGGACCTGGGGCCCAGACGGAGAAGGTGCGGTATTGCTGGTGAACTGTGACCGAGATGGTCCAAGCTATGGAAACATGGATCACACCTATCCTTATGTGCGATCCCAGGCAGGTAGGTGTTCAGGCATCCTTATAACAATGGAAGAATTGAATCACAGGACATCTGGAGCCTTCTTCATGGTGGGACCCCATACTTTGAGTCAATTTCCCCTGAAGGCCACTCTTGATGTCAATGCTCTTTGTGTTTTGGGGACATCTGAAGATTTCACTTTTTGGATTCAGGACTTTGTGGCTAAAAAAAAAAAAACCCTCCACCCCAAATGCTCTCTATTATTGTATTTTGTTATTGCTGCTTGACATTTTAAAAGGATCATCTTTGTGACCTTGTCTTGTTTAATCCAACAATATTTATGGAGTGTCATTCACTTGAGGCCCTTAGGAGAATGGGGGGAATAATAAACGTTTGAAGAAGCAGTCACATCTGGGTAGGGCAGGTGATTGGTAAGAGGTGAGCCAACCCCAAGAGAAAAGGAGGACCAAAAGCTGTCACTCTCCTCCTGGCTCTGCTGCCTGAGGGTGACGGAAGAGGGAGCTGGTTCTGACAAGGAAACTTGGATGAGTTCAGGGTGGAATCAATTCAATCTCTTCTGATGAGAACAAGATCCAAAACAGCATCCAGGAAACCCCTGCTTAACGTAGGATCAAAGCTGTGCGGAAGTGAGAAATACATCTTGAAATCAGCAAGGTAGAAATCAAATGGATCTATTTTGCACCTTTCTTGGGATAATAAGGAGGGTCCTGGGATGACCAAATAAGGTTCTTGGGCACCCCATAATGCTAAGATCTCTCTGCAGAAAGATCATCTTATTTTCCATCCTACACAAGCAATCCAAGAGCAAGATCTTCACAACTCAAGACTCCACTTTGGTGGGACCCCTAAGATGACATTGCTGATGGCCTACTGTCTCCGTACCAAACCCTTATCTCTTCTCTTCTCCAGATCTTCAGGACTTGTCCCTCGTGATTCTCAATATCAACAGCCCCGCAGGGATCTTCAACAACCACAAACTGATCCTTCACATCTCCATGTTTGATGCTGCAAAAGTGAGAGTTTTCCACGCAGCTAGTAAGTAGCTAGGTCTTTGCTTTCTGGCTTGGTCAAGTCTTCCAGTGCTTGTGTGTTAATATATCATCGCACTGCCTTTCCCATGGGTCAGCCCAACAAGGTGGACCAGACGAAGAGATCAAAGCCAACAAGATCAGAACTGCTCTTGATCACTCTTGATCTTTAGTTGAAGTGGCAGAACCTTGCGAGTCTGGATGGGCTTCTCCTACCTCATTTTTGATCTAAGGATGGAATCTGTCTTGAGAGATTTTCTCTGATGAGTTTCTTGGAAGAGGATCACAACGCTCTTACGAGACCTTGTCTTGGTAGCTGCTTCTCCTCCTGTCCTTCAGAGTCATTCTTTCGGGTCTTCTACACAATGGAAGAGCTTGCAACATGCTTCCTGGGAATTGTGTGGAGGCTTTGTAGCAGAGGTGAAATGCTACTGGTTCACACCAGTTTGAAGAACTGGTAGCGGCGGCAGCTCAAGGCTCTACCCATCCGCTCGGATGTTGTTTTTGACCCTTTGCGCATGCACAGGCTTTGCGCATGTGCAGAGGGTCCAAAATTGCATGTCACACACACACACACACACACACACACACGAGCAAAGTGAGCCAATAGGGAAGGTAAGTAGATTTCACCCTTGCTTTGTAGCATCTGGTTGGAGAAGCCCCTATATAAAGTAGACAATTAAATTAAATGTCCATGCAGCTTGTAGGATCTTCAAGCATTGCTTCTTCTCTGTAGCCTGTGTCTTTCAGATACTCTCCTTCCTAGAAATCAACCAGACCAAAACGGGCTTTGTTTTCAGCCTCAAAGGAGATGCCACCATCTGCATTTGCAGTAGATCCACAAACCATCTCTATTCTGAGTGTTTTTCTCTATTGCAAATTGGACGAGAGGCGTTGGATCCGTGGCTTATTATTATTTATTCCTGTTGACTTCTTTTCCGTTGGATGGAAACCTCTCTGGATATGATGCCATTCCCTCAACAGAAAACACTTCCGTCTCCCACTACGAGAACATATTGGGGCCAGACAAGCTGTCCTACACGGTGCAACCTACAGATGGAAGAGGGCAACATACGTTTTACGTGGAGGGCCTCGCGTTCCCAGACGGAGACTTCAACGGCCTCGTGTCCTTGAATGCCACTTTGCTGGAGCAGACTAGCTCGGTAACATATTCATTCTTTATTGTAATCTGTGATCCATATATAGCCTGTTATTTTTGGTCTTTCGTTTCATTCATGTTTTGGGTGTGATATGGGTTCTCCCTAGCCTTTATCCAGGGGTGAAATCCAGCAGGTTCTGACAGGTTCTGGAGAACAGGTAGCGGAAATTTTGAGTAGTTCGGAGAACCGGCAAATACCACCTCTCGCTGGACGCAGAGTGGGCTGGGAATGGAGATTTTGCAATATCTTTCCCCCAGGAGTGGGGAGGGAATGGGATTTTGCAGTATCCTTCCCCTGCCATGCCCAAGCCATGCCCATCAGGCCACACCACGCCCACCAAGTCACGCCCACAGAACTGTTAGTAAAAAAAGTTGGATTTCACCACTGCCTCTGCTGCTTTCCTGTCTTCATTGGTCCTAATCTGATGCATTTTCTTCCCTCTCTTTCCAGACCTCACCAGCCACTCCAGTTTTCACGGATACAGTGATTTTCCACGTGGCTCCTTGGCTCATGACCCCCAACACCCAAAGGCCTCTGGAGATCTTCGTCTGCAGGTAGCCATGAAACACCAGCAGGATTCCCTTCCTCGGCGTAACACGACTCATTAACCAAAATAACCCTAAATTTAGATTCTTGGAAATGCATCTCCAACGAGAGTTAATTCCTCAGGACAGGACAGGAATTTAACTGGGCAGTTATGAAAGAGGCCTCCTAAATGAAGGGAACATTCCTTGATCATCTAACTTTCTCAGTTGCAATTCCTATTGCCATCTTCTTTGTTGTTTAGCATCGAGAAGGGTATAAATGCCAATGGAAAATTCCTGGAGGCGATAAAACTTCTAGCAAGGAAAGCCAACTGCAAATTAACCATTTGCCCAGAAGTTGAAAACCGGGGAGACCGTTGGATTCAGGTACACAAGTTTGGGATCCAAACTTAGACTAACTTTATTGTCACTTTGAATGTAGACTAATCGGCATACATTAAAATGAAATTTATTTGCATACAGCTCTCAAAGGGTTCCTATCTCCAATATACACTACATAAACATGACAAAATAAATAAATACAAAATTTAAAGTACAAAATGCACTTACCCGCATATGACACAGAGAAACAACACAGTCTAGTTCGGATGTAAATGTCAACTCGCAAGGCATCCCTGGCTTGCTTTCGAGTTGCCATAGGCAAGGGGGATGGGAAAATGAACTTGAAGCCACAGCGAAGCAGCACAGCAGCCAAAAACAAAAGCACATTCCAGACATATCTCTGTCAAGGCTGTCTCCTGGGTTAACCCACAGTGGCCGGAAGGGTGTGATCTCTACAACCGGTGAAATTGCTTCATTGGCGAACGTGACTGATGACACACCCTGGGGGGAAGGGGAAAACAGGGTCAAGCCTGGGTCATAAATTACATGGGGTCAGAGTTGGCTTCACTTGGAATCTGCAGACATGAAGCTCCCAATAAATAACTAGATTTCTTTTGAAGCTTGGCTGGAGGCTCATGATTTAATTATGTACATGAGGAGAAAAATGAACCTTGAGAGTTTACCAGATGGATGACATAGAGAACAAAGCCGTTAACAGAATCAGGTAGTCCTACTAGAAATACTTTGAAACCTCCTGCCGGAGGGGAGCAACAGGAACAGACCGTAAAGTGGGTGTGTGGGGTCTCTAACAATGATTTGAGCTCTAAGCACATCGCGCTTGTAAGCAATATCCTGAATAACAGGAAGCGAGTGTCCTATAATCTTCTCGGCTGTCCTCACCACTCTCTGTATGGACTTTCTATCTGAGGCTCTGCTGCCACCAAACCACCAACAGTGATGCAGTTTGTTAAAACGCTCTCAATCTTGCTTCTGTAAAAAGTGGCCAGGACAGAAGGACAAAGATGTGCTCTCCTTATCCAACGCAGGAAATGCAGACTGAATTCCCCTTGACCAAATCTCTTCAGCAATTAATCAGTGAAAATGAATTAAACGATCACTAGAATGGCTTGGCTCCAGAAGTTGTCGGTTCTCTTAAAGAAGAGACTGGAAAGACATTTGTCCGGAATGGTATAGAGTCTCCTGCTTGGTCAGGGAGTGTTGTGGTCCTCCAGCAGCCTGCGGAGCTGGCAGCAGAGTCGGACAGTGAGGAGGTTGGGGAGAACCATGGGCCAGTCCTGGAGTCTGGGGAAGGCTCGGACGAGGGCTCTGTGTCGGAGGCAAAGAAAGGGACATTTGAGAGGTACGTGCTGCCTCCGGAGCCGGATCTCAATGAGGCAGAGGAACAGGAGGGAGCCTGTTCCCAGTGCACCCATGCACAGAGCTGCCAGAAGGCAAGAACAGCTAAAACAAAAGGGACGACTCAGAAGTAAGGCTTGGAGATGGTTGGCCCCTCCCATACGACTTAAAAAGAGGAGCAAAGGCACATGGGCCTTTGCAGGAAGCAACGTTGTTAATTCTATGCAGTTTAAAATCTGAAGCTCTGTTTGATTCTGGACCCCGTTTGGCTTTGCCAATTAGGTCTTTGACAGCGTGTCAAGGGAGATAAAGGTGGGTAATTATTAGCCTTATCCCTAAGGACTCTTTACAACTATTTGGAACTCATCTGTGAATGAACAGAATTCACAGCTGTTGCAATAAAAGAGGTTTTTGGGACTAGACAACCAGGATCCCTTCCAACTCTGTTATTCTGTCGTTCTTTCCCTAACAGGATGAGATGGAGTTTGGTTATGTACAGGCTCCTCATCAATCCTTCCCCGTCGTCTTCGATTCTCCCAGGAATCGGGGCCTGAAGGAATTTCCTTTCAAGAAGATTTTGGTAAGTCAACTTTTCCCACCCTTTCTCGGCCAAGAGAGATCAGATCCTCCCCTCCTTAGAACAATAGAAAAGAAACAGGGCCGTTTTTCCTTTTTCTGAGGAACCGCAACAGAATAAGGATTGACTTGCAGCCTTTCAGAAGGAATCCGAACCTCACTTTTCCACCAAATACATGGAAAAGTCCTTCAGGAAACTTTGCGACACAAATAACACACTTCAGCTTCTAAGGGATAAAAGATTCTTCAGTGGGCCTCTTATTTATTTGTTTGTTTGTTTGTTTGTTTTCTTGGGAAAAAAAAGAATAATCATTTCAAGGCTTTTAAAACGCTCTTATTGTCTTTGTCTTCGTTGCCGTCAAGGGCCCTGATTTTGGGTACGTCACTCGGGAACCCAAAAACGGGAGAGTGTCCAGTCTGGATTCTTTTGGTAACCTGGACGTCAGCCCACCTGTCTCGGTCAAGGGAAAAAACTACTCCTTGGGGAGGATCCTCATAGGCAGCAGCTTTCCTGGGTAAGGAAATCATGAGACCAGTGTTTTCCATCACTCCTTTAGAATAGAGCCGGAAGGGACCTTGGATTTCTTCTAGTCCAAACCAATGTTGGGTTCGCACCGGTTCTATAGAACCGATAGTAAAACTGGTGGAAGGCTCCACCCACCGACCGCGACGTCATCAAAATGCGCACGGCCCCATTGCGAACCAGTAGTAAAGGTAAGTAGAACCCATCTCTGGTCCAAACCTGTGTTCAAGTAAGAGGCCCTATACCTGTGATGGCGAAGCTATGGCACATGTACCACAGATGTCAGGTGGAGCCATATCAGTGGGCATGCAAGCTCAGCTCTGGCACGCATGTGTGCTCCGGCCAGCTGATTTTCCAATATTTGAGGGGCTGCCCCAAAGAAGAGAAGGGGGCAACTTATTCTCCAAACCACCAGAAGGCAAGACATGAAACAATGGATGGAAACTAATCAAGGAGAGAAGCAACCTAAAACTAAGGAGAAATTTCCTAACAGTGAGGACAATTAATCAGTGGAACAGCTTGCCACCAAATGAGTAGACCAGTGCCTGCAAAAATACATGAGTAGACCAGTGCCTGCAAAAAATAAATGGGTAGATCGGTACAGCTCTGCAAGCAGTTAAAATCCTGGTAGACCAGCACCTCTGCCAAATCTGAAATAATTGTCCCATGACCATCAAGCCACGCCCACAAAATAAGCCACACCCACAGAACCGTAGTAAAAAAATTTAGAACCCACCCCTGGAAGAAACCCTGAGGTTGGGAAAGATGGAAGGCAAGAAGGAGAAGGGGAGGGCAGCAGATGAGATGATTAGATAGAGTCATCGACACAAGGAACCTGAATTTGGGCAAACATGGGGGTGAAAGTGAAGGACAGGGAGACCTGGTATGCTGGGGGTTTTTTGCTTTTTTTAAAAAAAAAAGTTTTTTATTTTATTTTTCTCATAAACATACCTTAAATGTATAATTTCTTATCTATCATACATATTTTCTTTTAACTTTCATACTGACACAATCTTCCCCTCTCTTTCTTCCTCTCCTTTTCCCTTTCTTCTTTCCCTCTCTCTCCGTCCTCTCTCCTCTCCTCTATCCCTCTCCATTCTCTCTCTATTGTTGCATTCATTTTCAATTTAGTATTTTCCAAGGTGGTATTCGAGCAATCCCAGTTTTTACTTTCTTTCCAATTACTTTTTCGTTTTACTAAATTCACACATATCATAAATGGGGAAAGGGGGCGGGAGAAAAAAATGTTATTATATAAATGTACATTTATGATGATATGGCATGCTGTTGTTCATGGGGTGGCAAAAAGTCGGATGTGACTCATCAGCTGACCCACAGAAAGCTAGACCATAAATGGTCATGGGTCCTTCTCTTCTCAGGCTCTTCAGCCTATATGCCCTCAGACCACCAAATTTGTAGATCAGTGGTGGGTTTCAAAATTTTTTACTACTGGTTCTGTGGGTGTGGCTTGGTGGGCGTGGCATGGCATGGCTTGGTGGGCATCGCAGGGGAAGGATACTGTAAAATCTCCATTCCCACCCCACTCCGCAGGAAGGACACTGTAAAATCTCTATTCTGTCCCCACTCCAGGGGAAGGTTACTGCAATATCCCCATTTCTTCCCGATCAGCTGGGACTCGGGAGCCAGAGATTAGATGGGGGTGGGGCCAGTCAGAATTTTTACTACCGGTTCTCCGAATTACTCAAAATTTCTGTTACCGGTTCTCCAAAACTGGTCAGAACATGCTGAAATCCACCTCTGCTGTATCTGCCTTGGTTACAAGGAAACTGAGATTTATTTCCTGAATGTCATCTACCAACCAACCCACCGCACTCAGCAAAAGTAAATGAAAAGCAGTAGGAAGGCAAGTTAATCACCCCTCTGCTCATTGCAGTCGCCAAACCGGTTGAAGCACCAAAGCCATCCATGATGAAAATTAGTTCTGCCGATGGAGAAAATATCAAAGTTGGCTTCCCTTGGCAGGGAGTTCCAAAGACTCAAAACAGCTGCAGAGAAAAATGATCAGGAGGCAATTGGACTTTCTATATCTTTGAAGACTTTTCACTTCTCATCCAAGAAGCTTCTTCAACTCTGACAGGATAGTGGGGAATGGATAGATTTATATTCCTTGCAGATAGCCGTTCATTTGCATCAGGGATGGGTTTTACTTACCTCCGCTACCTGTTCGGAACGGGAGCACGCACTTCTGTGCATGCTCAGATCGTCCATGAGGATGTCTGGCCAGATAGGCGGAGCTTCCTGCCGCCGTTACTACCAGTTCTCAAGAACCGGACTGAACCAGGAGTAACCCACCACTGATTTGCATCCTTTTAGAGCAGGAGTGTCAACTCGATTTCATTGAGAGTCGCATCAGGGTTGGGTATTTGACTTCAGGGAGACCAGGTTGTTTGGCCAGGGTGGGCGTGGCCAGCTTGATGTCACTCATCGAAGCTCAATTTTTGGCTGTGTCGGCCTCCTGCCAGCGAAAACGGAGCCTAAGCGGGCCGCGCATGGCCTCCCTGAGCTCCATTTTCGCTGGCAGAGGGTTGCAGATGGCCATTGTGGCAGTGCGAGCTGCTCCTTCACTATTTCCAGGGTGGGCCCGTTGGCCAGATGTAAGCACCCATCGGGCTGGATCCAGGCCACAGGCCTTGAGTTTGACACCTCTGTTTTAGAGGTTCACTGAAGCACTTGGAGGTTAAATCTGTGTCCTCAGGGTCACCTGAGTGGGACTCCTGGTTCCTGTAGTCTGCAATTTTTCTCTCTCTGGAAATCCATTCCTTCTTCCACACCGTTCCAAGGGTGTCCATCCCAAATTGTATAGCTAAAAGTCTGTAGAGGTTCCAACCTTTGAGACAACCATGATTTGGATGACTGAGAATCTCTACAGACGATCTGCTCCTTCATTTTGCCTTCTCACCTAAAGCAGAGCGTCCCAGCTTTGGCAACGTTAAGTCTTCAACTCTCAGAATTCCCCACCCAAACAAGGGCCTTTGGTACTGTTCTACTCAATCCCATTTGGTGCCTGGAATGAGTGGAGGGGTTATTAACCCTCCTTCTTGCTTCTTTTCACTGACTTGCCAAGTGCGGTTGGTTGGGGCCTAGCAAATGTTATGACATTCAGGAAATAAATCTCAGTTTCCTCGTAACCAAGGCATTTAGTAGCCCAAGGGCGTGCAGTCGGGAGAGCCAGAGAAGACTCATGATCATTTATGATCTAGCTCCGTGATGGCAAACTTATGGCACCTGTGCCACAGGTGGCACGAGGAGCCATATTGGTGGGCACGCAGCTCAGCTCCAGTGTGCGCCAACTGATTTTTGGGCCTACTGGGCCCACTGGAAGTAGGGAAACAGGCTGCTTCCAGCCTCTGGAGGGCCTCAGGGGGTGGGAGTGGGGAAGGCACATTGTTCACTCTCCCCAGGCTCCAGAGCCTTTCTAGGAGCCTGGGGAGGGCTAAAACGGCCTTCCCCACCGCCCCAGAGGCCGGAAACGGCTTGTTTGCCAACTTCTGGAAGTTGGCAAATGGGCCATTTCTGGCCTCTGGAGGACCTTCAGCGGGGTGGGGAAGGCTGTTTTCTCCCTCCCCAGGCTCCTAGAAAGGCTCTGGAGCCTGGGGAGAGCAAAAAGGGGTCTTCCAGTCCCACCGGAAGTCAGCAAACGCTCCGTTTATGGCTCTGGAGTCTGGGGAGGGCAAAAAACGGGCCCACCGTGCCATCATGTGCCAAAAGCAAGGGGAGCGTGGGAGGACAGGGTGCATAGAATTATGGGTGTGGGCATGCACACGCACGGGCCCCCCGTGCTCCCACTTTTGGCACATGATGGCAAAAAGGTTAGTCATCACTGGTCTAGCTTTTTGTTGTTCGGTTGCTAAGTTGTGTTTAATTCTTCACAACTCCATGAACCACAGCATGCCAGGCACCCCAATGTCCTCCACTATCTCCGGGAATTTGCCCAAAATCACGTTCATTGCGTCAACGACCCTATCTAACCATCTCATCCTCTGCCGTCCTCTTCTCCTTTTGTAGTCCATCCTTCCAAACGTTAGGGTCTTCTCCAATCAATTCTCTCTTCTCATTTGGTGGCCAAGGTTGGGGAGCCCAGACCTAAATCTTCTATTTACCCCACCAATAATGCAATAGAGCCAGAGGCGACATTAACCTGGAGTTTTTCTATAAGCTTTACCTCGAAAGAGACATCCCCAAGAGATCCGTCTTGACATGTAGGACATCAGAATTGTTCTGGAGCTTCTGCATTTCACACTTCTCTCTTATCCAACGCTTAGATCCGGCAACAGGAAAATGACAAAAGTTGTCCGAGATTTTCTTTACGCTCAGAAAGTTCAAGCACCTGTAGAGCTTTATTCAGACTGGCTGACGGTGGGTCATGTGGATGAATTCTTGAGCTTCGTTCCGGCTCCAGGCAAGAAGGTATGGATTGATGGGGGAATTAGGCAGAGAGTTGGACTACATCAAGGGTCGGCAATCGGCGTGGCTCTGGAGCCGCATGTGGCTCTTTCATCCCTCTGCTGCGGCTCCCTGTTGCTGGTCAGCTCCACAATGGATAGGGCTATCGGTTAGGACAGGTAGAGAAAAAAGGATGCCATGCTAGGAGGAGACTCTATGGTGGGAGAACTGGACTTCCAGTCAGCTCCAGAATTGAACAGGGGCTTCCGGTTAGGACTTTTGTGGCTCTTTGAGTGTTTAAGGATCCCGACCCCTGGAAGACCTCCAAGGTCCCTTCCAAGCCAATTACTCTATGTTCTATCATTCCCTTTCCCAATTAAGCTTGCATTCACCTGCATAGCCACAGATGAGCCGTGGTGGCGCAGTGGTTAGAATGCAGTATTGCAGGCTAATTCCGCTGACCGCCAGCAGTTCAATCCTGACCGGCTCAAGGTTGACTCAGCCTTCCATCCTTCCAAGGTCGGTAACATAAGGAGCCAGATTGTTGGGGGCAATAGATGCTGACTCTGTAAGCCACTTAGAGGGGGATGTAAAGCACTGTGAAGCGGTATATAACCCTAAACCCAACCAAGCCACACCCACAACCCACCAAGCCACGCCCACAGAAATGGTAGTAAAAAAACTTGGTAGTAAAACAATTGAATTTCACCACTGAAACAAACCACAGCAAACATCCCGCATACGGTTATACAGTGGGAATGAAATTTAATTCAAATTCTTACCCTCCTGTGGGGGGCGTGTACTTGTGTGTGTCTCCACACAGGGTTTCCGGCTTCTCCTGGCCAGTCCCCTCGCTTGTTTGAAGCTGTTTGAAGAGAAGCAAAAAGAAGGTTATGGGAAGGCTGCCCTGTTTGAAGGTGAATTCTAAGATTATTTTTCCCGGCTGATTCCATGAGAGACCAGACCACCCATCCTCATGTATAAATCTTTAATTTTTTTCCAGGTCTGAGGAGGGTGGGGAAAATTACCGTCGATGAGATCCTGACGGACAGAAATTTGCGCCAAGACAGCAAATACGTTCAGGTAAAACAGTAACAAAAGTGTGACATTTTCTACAATAGGTAGGAAATTCACACCACATTAAAGAAGAAAACTGATTCCCAGCAAAAGGCAGAAGTTCTCCATTGCATAATTCATTCCCCACCATTAAGAAACCGTTTACCAAGGATTTAGAGGTGTGAAAATGAACCCAGAATCTTAGGATGCTCTTTTGCGTACGACTTTTCTAAGAAGCTGGTTTGCAACGGCCAACTTCTAAGATTTTGTCTAGATCACTCTTAGTAATTTCCTTCCTTGACTGGTGTCAGATCCTCTTTTTGGATCTAAGGATGACATCTGTCAAATAATTGTAATAAGAAGTTATCAGCCGCCTGTTTTCAAATCCCAGGTTCTTATTTCCTAACATGTATGTATGTATGTATGTATGTATGTATGTATGTATGTATTTATTTATTTATTTATTTATTTATTTGATTTGTATACCGCCCTTCTCCCAAATGGGACTCAGGGTGGTGAGTAGAAAAAAGTGAGTAGAAAAAAGTATTTTTTTTGTTTGGTTTAGAAAACCCTGCATCCGATGGAAAAGTGGTCTATTATCCTTTGAAATACCGCATAGTTTATACTACCTCCTTGGTGTCTCCAGCTGAGCAAAGAACTATTGTTTTCATAATCATAATCATAAGTTTATTTGTCAAGTATATATAAGATAACAGGTAAAAGTATAAACATAGTTTGAATACATGAAAAGAGTAAGTAAAAAGGAATATTAGGGCAGGGACGGTAGGCACTTATGCACACCCCTTACAATTTTGTAAGTTTTGTTTTAGAATGATTAAAACCTCTCCTTAAATCTCCTTAAACAACTGCATGTATATTTTAAGCCTACATGTCCCTTTCTATAATATGTGCCATACCTCTCTGTGTATAAAATATCTTAAGGACAGGTAATATGAATTAAAGCTTTAACTTTTAGAGCGCTCCATGGCTTAGGACCTGGCTATCTATGGGACCGCCTGCTACTATCAACAGCCTCCCACCGGCCGGTACACTCTCATAGAGAGGGGCTCCTCTGGGTGCCGTCGGCCAAACAATGTCGACTGGCGATCCCCAGGGGGAGAGCCTTCTCTGTGGGGGCACCCACTATCTGGAATGAGCTCCCCCCGGAAATACGAAGGATCCCGGATCTGCGCACCTTCCGTCGCACTCTCAAGACTTTTTTTATTTCATCAGGCTGGCCTGGCCTAAATCTTTTCTCCTTTTTATCCTTTAAAATGTATATTTTGGATCTCTTTTAAATTATTGGGTGTTTTAAATTTGTCTTGGGCCTAACTGTTTAATTCGGTTTTACTCTGCTTTTAAATTTTGTATTTATGTGTTTTATTTTGTGGCTGTTCACCACCCTGAGTCCTTCAGGACTAGGGCGGTATATAAATCCAATCAACTAAACTAAACTAAACTCAACACAGTAGTCCCCAAACTTGGCAACTGTTAAGACTTGTGGACTTCAACTCCCAGAATTCCTCTGCTGGCTGGGGAATAATTCTGGGAGTGGAAGTCCGCAAGTCTTAAAGTTGCCAAGTTTGGAGACCCCTGATTTAATCTGACGGGAACCCATCACACACACACTTGTCTTTCTGTCCCTTTTCCCAGAGTTGCATTGACTGGAACCGGAGTATTTTAAAGCGAGAACTCGGACTGACCGAACGAGACATCATCGATATCCCCCAGCTCTTCACTCTCGAAGGCTCCACCGCGACAGCCCTGTTCCCAGACATGGTGAGAGACCCTTCTTCCCATTGGTCTTTCCAAAGCAAGCATCCCTTCTGAGCATCCTACGGGGCTGAGCCAACACCTGAGGCTGGGTTTCAATTCCAAGGTTCCCTGGAGAGAACAACAGAGATTTATAATCTACTACATCTATGGAGATTCTCAGTCATCCAGGCCAGGCCTTCCTCAGAGCTGAAGAAGCTTCTTGGATGAGAAGCGAAACATCTTCAAAGAAAACCAGGAAAGTCCAGTTTCCTTTTTTTAAAAAAAAAAATCCTTTTGGATAATCTACCATGCTTTCCATCAGCAAAACGGAGAAACTGGAAAATTTCCTAGTTTTCTTATAATAATAATTATAGGGAGCCTGGTAAAGCCTGTTATTAACATTCAGCTGTCTGCAATTACTGTAAGTTCGAATCTCACCAGGCTCAAGGTTGATTCAGCCTTCTATCTTTTCTAAGGTAGGTCAATTGAGGACCCAGTTTGTGGGGGCAATAAGCTGTCTTTGTATAAAATATACGAAAGTATGAAGGCTATTGCTTAACGCATTGTAAGCCGTTCTGAGTCTCCGGAGAAGGGCGGCATATAAATCTAATTAAAAATAATAATAATAACTTTATTGTCATTGTACGTGTATACACAGTATACCCATACAACGAAATTCACTTAACACCCAAAGATCAGGTCCAACACACATAACAATCCCCAAACACACTCCCACCCACCACAATTCCCCACCCCTAAACCACCCAAACATCCACACAACAGACCATGTCCAACAGCTCACTGATGGTGGCCCTTTATTTCATTGTTGAGTGCAATTATAGCTCTGGGATAAAAACTATTCAGAAGACGTGTGGTCCGAGTTTTAATTGTTCTGTATCTTCTGCCAGAAGGCAACAGTCCAAAAAGATTGTAAGCAGGATGGGAAGAGTCTCCGAGAATGTTATGCAACTTTCTCAAACAGCGAGATTCGAAGATGTCATTCAGGGCTGGTAGCTGGAGCCCTGATGATATTCTGGGCAGTTTTAATGATTCTCTGTAGAGCATTTTTTGTCCGCAAGCATTCTTGCATGGTATGGGAGCTTCTCCCATACCATGCAAGAATGCTGTATGTCAGGACACTCTCAATGGTGCTGCGATAGTAGGACAGAAGTACAGTAGATGCTGAGATAGCTTGATCTTTCTGAGCATTCTCAGGAAGTACAGCCTCTTCTGTGCCTTCTTCGCAAGCATGTTAACATTCATAGTCCATGAGAGTTCCTCCGAGATATAAATGCCCAGAAATTTAAAACTACCCACCCTCTCCACCTCCTCACCATTTATGTACAATGGTAAATGTACACCTCTCTTATCTTAGTTTTTAAAGATTGCATTCAACGTCTTTCCGTTGAAAGAGTAGTGGCCAAAAGGGAGCTTTTCTTTAAAAAAAATTACATGAGGTGAACTGTTAGCAATGGAGACAATGGCCAACCAGCACTGATAATTCTAAGCAATAGCTTCTAATCATGAAGAATGGTTAAACCCTGTTGACTCAAAAAGGGGAATCTTAGGTTTTTAAACCTTTTAGCAGAGAAAAAAAGACATGGGGATGGGAATTATTTTTCTCCCAGAAATATGTAGGATCCCTGACCTTCATGCCTTTCGTCGGGCCCTGAAGACCCTATTATTTCAGCAAGCGGGTCTGATGGTCTGATGATTTTAAATGGGTTTTTTAGTCCAGGGTTTTTAATATTGGCCGAAAATATTGAATTAGTTTTAAATGGTTTTAACTTTTGTATCGATGTTTTTATTATTGGCTGTGCACCGCCCTGAGTCCTTCGGGAGAAGGGCGGTATAAAAGTTCAATAAATAAATAAATAAATTCTGGGCAAAAGGAGGTCCTTCCAAAATTGAATGAAGGGATATTTTGGGCGTTAATGTAACAGTCACTTAAATATGAGCCAGCAGTACGCTGCAGCCGCCAAAAAAAGCCAACACAATCCGAGGCTGCAATAACAGAGGGATAGAATCAAGATCATGTGAAGTGTTAATATGCTTTATAATACCTTGGTAGGACCATACTTGGACCATACTGCACCTAGCTTTGGTCGCCACAGTATAAAAAAGATGTGGAGAGTCTGGAAAGAGTGCAGAGAAGAGCAACAAAGAAGATTAGGGGATTGAAGACTAAAACATAGGAAAAACGGTTGCAGGAACTGAGTATGTCTAGTTTAATGAAGAGAAGGACTAGGGGAGACATGATAGAAGTCTTCCAATATCTCAGGGGCTGCCCCAAAGAAGTGGGAGCCAAGCTATTCTCCAAAGCACCTGAGGGCAGGACAAGAAGCAACGGGTGGAAACTAATCAAGGAGAGAAGCAGCTTAGAACTAAGGAGAAATTCCCTAACAGTGAGAACAATTAATCAGTGGAACGGCTTGTCTCCAGAAGTTCTGAGTAAGTCACCATTTAGTTTTAGTTTTAGTTTTAGTTTTATTAAATTTATATACTGCCCTTCTCCCGAAGGACTCAAGGCGGTGTACAGCCAGAATAAAACAGTGAACCATGCAGAAATTAAAGCCCATTTAAAACTGAATTAAACAATTTGGCTATCTTCATTAAAACTCATAATTTAAAATGCCCCATCCCCAACTTCTATTCAGCCAGGCCAGCCTGATGAAATAACAGGGTCTTAAGGGCCCGGCAAAACGTATGGAGGTCGGGGATTGTACGTATCCCAGGGGATAGTTCATTCCAGAGGGCAGGTGCCCCCACAGAGAAGGCTCTCCCCCTGGGGGTCGCCACCTACATTGTTTGGCCGACGGCACCCTGAGGAGCCCCTCTCTGTTTGGTCGGTGGGAGGCCATCGGTGGCAGAAGGCGGTTCCGTAGAAACCATTGGAGGTTTTTAAGAAGAAACTGGACAATCATTTGTCTGAAATTGTAGATGGTTTCCTGTCTCAGCAGTGCGGTTGGACTAGAAGACCTCCAAGGTCCCTTCCAACTCTGTTATTCTGCTTGGAAGAAAGGGATGGATGAGAAGCCAACTCAGTTCTTTGTCTTGTTCTCTGCAGGTAAATATGCTCGTCTTAGGGGAACACCTGGGCATTCCCAAGCCATATGGACCCATCATCCATGGCCAGTGTTGCTTAGAAGTGAAAGTCCGCTCCCTCCTGGAGCCACTGGGCCTCTCCTGCACGTTCATTGATGACTTTTTCTCCTACCACGTCTTGTCGGGAGAAGTCCATTGTGGCACCAACGTTCAGCGGGAACCTTTTTCCTTTCGTTGGTGGAATATTCTTCCATGAAAAAAAAACTATAAATAAATTATCTCAGGCTTTGTTTTCTCAACACCTTTGTCTCTGAGGTTGAAGAGATGCAGCAACGTGGAAAATAGTTGGAAGGAGAACCTTTCCCAGAGATAATTTCTCAGCACCTTCCCAAAATTCGTTTCAATTTGGGTCTCTTGAAAACACACAAGGCAGTAACGAATAACCATGCCATGCAAGACAGCAGATTAGATAAAATTGTCTGGCTTTCTGGAAAAACGCTGTTTCTGGAGAAGCCAGCAAGAGGAGAAGAAACTACCTGGAAAAGCCAAGTATACTTACCGTATTTTCGACTGGCCATATAAGACGACCCTCCTCAGAGCCATTTAAGGCTCGTCAGAGCCTTATGGGCTGGTCTGCCTGGTTACAGGAGAATGAGACCCGGCGTATAAGATGACCCCCGACTTTTGAGAAGATTTTTGTGTGTTAGAAAGTAGTCTTATACGCAGGAAAATACAGTACATTTTCAGTGGGAATTATTCAAAAGCGATCACCAGGTAAAAGATAAAACCACAAGGAGGAACTGCTCTCTCTCCTCTCTTTGTAAGGAGGAAGAAATATTTATACGTTGTATGAAGGTTGATCCAAATTGACTTGCCAAAGATTATTTGAAGTAGGAACGAGGCATTTGAAAATCTTGCAAATGTTTGTGTAACTCCGGGTTCTAAACAGATGCAAATCCAGCCCAAAGTCTGATTACTTAGCAGAATTTGCATGTGGGAATGGAATGGTTCCCTGTCCACTACTAGCATAGATAGATTTAGAGGTTAGGAGTGGAGCAGAGGTCTTCAAACTTGGAAGCTTTAAAACTTGTGGACTTCAACTCCCAGAACTCTCCAGCAGAGTTGAAGTCCACAAGTCTTAAAGCTGTCAAGTTTGAAGACCTCTGCAGTAGAGCCCTGAAGGATCAGCTGGAAAAATCAGATGAGAATCTCTGATCTCTGAAAAAGAGAAAGAGAGAGAGAGAGAGAGAGAGAAGGATGGGAAAACCTGATTGTTTGGATTGAGATGGGATTGTTATCTCAGCCAGGAATGCAAAATCCTTGAAAATAAAAATGTGCATTATGAAATTATGTCTTTGGCTCAGTTGTGCAAGCCGATCTCTTTGCAGCCTGATGCGTCTCAGTGACTTTCATTGGCACCACGCAAGAGGAAGTGTTGATGTGCCTGATTAACTCTGTTTTTCCTTCGAAATGAGAGAAGCGGGTGGTTTTCCAATGAAACCTCTTTAGCAACAGGCACATTACATTACATTACAGCTTAGTTACATCGTGTGAAATCCTTTATGACTCAATAAATCAAAAAAGACTCTCATGAGAGTACAATAAGCAAGCAATATAGAGTTTATAATACGTATAGATAGTCCTTGACTTATCACCATCTGTTTAGCGACTGTCCTAAATTACAAAGGCACTGAAATAAATGACTTGTGACCAGTCCTCGCAGTTACGACTGCTGCAACATGATTTAATTTTGGGCGCTTGGCAACTGGCATGTATGTACAATAGTTGCAGAGGTCAGGTTATTGCCATTTGTGACCTTCCCAGGCAGCTTTCCAACAAACAGTTCATGGGAGAAGCCTGATTTGCTTAATGACTGCATGATTCATTTAATGACTGCAGTGATGGCAAAAAAAAAAAAAGTTTGTAAAATTGGGTGCGATTTAGTTTAACAGCAGCCTTGCTTAGCAAAAGGAAATTTTGATAAGATCTGGAGAAGGTTTTCTTCTCTCTTGCCAAACATTAAAATTAGGGTCATCTCATCAAGCTTATTGGACAAACAAAATAAGTATTTTTTTTCCAAACAATAAATCTGTGACATTCATGATCGTAAGATGTTGTGATGGCCTGTGTCCCTTTGACAAGGGAGTGGACAACTCCATCAAGGTCTACCAGTCTTCAAGAGTCAAGGTGGCCTCTTAACTCCACATCTCCACTGCAGGTCGTGGCATCTCCAGGGTGTCATAAACCCAGGGGAGAATATGGGGAGAAACAGATGGTGGATTATGGGGTTTATGAGCAGAGCTATTTACTCCTAAATCACCTTGAGAACTGAATTGTTAGAAAATTGACAAACTTACAGATTCCCAGTCTTGTTCTTTTTTTAGAAGCCATTACAATCGGTTATCACACTCACAGGAATCGAGGCCAGCAGTATGAACACTCTCAGACAAAATAACGTTTAAGAAAAAGAGAAAAACGGCTGAACCTGTGAAATGAAAAAAACAACAACTAAATCCTAAAAAATTATAGTACTTACGTAGTTATTTACCAAGCACATCTAAATTATATTAAAATAACCAAAACATCTTTACAATCTCCAAGGCATGTCACAACCTTTGAGCACCCCTAATGTTTGAAAATTGAAAGTTGAAAAATTTGACATGCCCTATAAACATCTCCCATCAGTCGAACCGCCACTGGGTTTGCTTATCGGCTTCTCTATTTTTTTATGGAAGAATGAATGAGTGAGTACGTAAGTAAGTAAGTAAGTAAGTAAGTAAGTAAGTAAGTAAGTAAGTAAGTAAATAAATAAATAAATAAATAAATAAATAAATAAATAAATAAATAAATAAATAAATAAATAAATAAATAAATAAATAAATAAATAAATAAATAAATAAATAAATAAATAAATGTCTAACCTCCAGAAGAAAAAGGCACACCAGGAATAGAGGTGGGTTTCAGCAGGTTCTGACCAGTTCTGGAGAACCAGTAGCAGAAATTTTGAGTAGTACAGAGAATCGATAGTAAAAATTCTGACTGGCCCCGCCCGCATCTATTCTCTGCCTCCCGAGTTCCAGCTGATTGGTAGGAAATGGGGATTTTGCAGTTTAGTTTAGTTCAGTTTATTGTATTTTTATACCGCCCTTCTCCCGGAGGACGCAGGGCGGTGCACAGCCATACTAAAAACAGTAACACATAAAAATTAAAAAACCAATTAAAATAATTCAGATCCCTTGGCCGTTGTTTAAAACCCCAAATTAAAAATCATTTACAAATCCCAGTTAAATCAAATTATTCTGTCAGCCCGGCTTGATGGAATAAAAGGGTCTTCAAAGCATGCCGGAAGGCGCGGAGGTCGGGGGTCCTTTGTATATCCGGGGGCAGTTGGTTCCGAAGGGTGGGGGCACCTCCAGAGAAGGCTTTCCCCCTGGGGAGCCGCCAGTTGACATTGTTTGGCCGATGGCACCCTGAGGAGGCCCTCTCTGTGAGAGTGTATCGGTCGATGGGAGGCAATCGGTGGCAGAAGGCGGTCCTGTAAGTATCCAGGTCCTAAGCCATGGAACGCTTTAAAGGTGGTTACCAACACCTTGAAACGCACCCGGAAGACCACCGGGAGCCAGTGCAGCTCGCGCAAGAGAGGTGTTACATAGGAGTGACGTGTCGTCCCCGTAATCACTTGTGCTGCTGCATTCTGGACCAGTTGGAGCCTCCAGGTACTCCTCAAAGATGTACCCATGTAGAGACCTTCCCCTGCCATGTCCACCAAGCCACACCCACTAAGCCACACCCACAGAACCGATAGTAAAAAATTTTGAAAACCCACCACTGACCAGGAAGCTATGGCTATTGTCTATCTTTCCCAAAGATGAGGGAGATCAGAGCAAAGGCAGCCTCTTAAAATGGCCACCTCTGACTTGACGGGAAATAATTTTTGTTTTATCTCACAGAAGGTGCTAATTGGCTTAACAGAAGCTGGCAAATTTCATCATCGCTCCTTAAAGCTGTTGGAAAAGGACCCTGGGTGTACATTCAACACCTTCTAGCATTAGTGTAATTGTCAAAAAAAACCACCTGTGTGTGTGTGTGTGTGTGCTTGTGTGTGTGTGTGTTACAGGTAGCTCTCGACTTACGATGACAGTTGAGCCCAAAATTCCTGCTGCCAAGTGAGACATTTGCTCTATTTTACGACTTTTCTTGCCAGTTATTAAGAGAATCACTGCAGTTCCTAAGTCACACAGTTCTTCAGTGAATCTGGCTCCCCCATTGGTTTTTACAGGGTCAGCCTATCACCCACCCAACAATCTGGGTCCCCATTTTACCCGCCTCGGAAGGATGTTAGGCTGAATCAACCTTGAGCCTGGTGACAATGGAACTGCCAACCGGCAGTCAACTGGCAGTCAGCAGAAATAGCCTGCAGTACTGCACTCTGACCACTGCGCCACCTCGGCATTATAGAAATCAAAAACAAATAAATGAATGAATCTGTCTGAGTCAAGAGTTGGGCTACTTTCTAGGAAGTCTCCATGCCTTCTGGCTACTTCCTCCTCCTCCTCCCTGGGGTGGAAGCTGATAACTCTCTTTGGGTGAGAACATGGGCTGCCAGCTCCCAAATCAGCCATCCCAGCCCAGGAGGAGGGATTAGAGTGTGCACCAGCCTATCAGATGGCAAGATTAAGGGGCTAAGCAGGTACCCACCCCATCCTTTCCCCCTTTTAAATCTCTCCCTCCAGCTCAGGGATGTTTATTCCAGAGCCAGCAAACTCTCCCTGGAAGACGAGAAGAAAAAAAATCCCTAAGCATGGCTAAGCAAAGATGTGTCCAGTTTTCAACGGAGAAGGTTATCAGCACTGTCCATATTGTGGGCACCGAACTCTGCCTGGACATCCATGGGTAAGCATGTGGACCTTCCTATTACACAATGTTTTTTGATTTACAGAAGAAAAGAAGAACTTAAAAGATCCTTTCAGTTTCGCAGAAGGCAGCTGAAATTTAGCAGAGAAAAACATTAAGGCATGTGTTTTTTCATTTCACAACGCTTAAACTGCCGGGCGGGGTGGGGAGTGGGGAGATGTCGGGAGTGGTTCACTAAACAGCCCGAAAGCATCTCTAGAAGTGAGTGAGGTATCTCAAAGAAAGAAAGAAAGAAACCTTCCCCCATGCCCAGATTTCTGAATATCCCTCGGTGTTTGCAAGGAAGTCATCGACCAGGTAATCTGCAAGGGTAATGGGCAATGCTATCATTTGTTTTGCTATCTCAAGGAGTTCCTTAAACTGCTGACAGGCAGCAGGAAAAAAAGTGCTTGGTTTCACAGAGAGAAGGGAAGGGCCCCGTTGAATTTCCATTCAAAATTGATGGCAACACAACCCATCTCATTAGCAAAAATAGAATAGGATGTGATAGGATAGGATGTGATAGGATAGGATAGGATAGGATAGGATAGGATAGGATAGGATAGGATAGGATAGGATAGGATAGGAGCTGGAAAGGACCTTGGTCCAACCCCCATCCATCCTTGGTCCAACCCCCTGCTTAAGCAGGAGTCCCTCTTCCATTTCAGACAGGGCAGCGGTCTGCAACCTTAAACACTCAAAGAGCCATTTGGACCCATTTCCCACAGAAAAGAAAACACCGGGAGCCACAAAACCCTTGCCATGCCTGACTATTTCTTGAGCGGCCACAAAACTATCTTATGTAGTTGAATTAAACATTCTGCTTTCTTCTGAAACTTTTTTCTTCTCTTGGATTTATCCATGGTTGGCCTATCGGGGGGGGTTGAAAAGCTCAATAAATTGCCTGCTGGTTGGTTTTGCACATTGGCGGTTGTGACGCATATTTTGAGCGACAGGGAGCCGTAGCAGAGGGGTGAAAGAGCCACAACTAACTAATTCCGTTAGTTATCTCAAACTTGGATGGGAGTCATGGCAAAACTGAACAATATTTAAGTTCTTCCTCTTTCTATATGGTGATTTATTTATTTATTTTTAAATGCTACTATCGGTGCTTACTGTAGTTGTCACGATTTATTAAAGTAACACCTGTCAGGCTTAGACTGGTCTTCTGAAAGGATAGTTGTGGTTGTCGCAGGGTGAATGTGTGGGTGTGTGTGCACAGATGTGCTGAATAAACACTAGCATGGGCCAAAAATATAGGGCACAATATAAACTTAGATGAATGGGAAACGATTTGGAATAAAAATTATATGTTAGCAAAATCGGCAGCATATAAGGAAAATCAGTATAAAATGCTATATCGTTGGCACCTAGCACCAGCAAGACTGGCTAAAATATACCCAAACCTAAGTCCCAAGTGTTGGAAGTGTAAGCACCACAGGGTACCTTCTTTCATGTGTGGTGGCTATGTCCCGAAGCGAATAAGTATTGGAGCAAAATACAACACTGGTTACAAGATTTAACAAACTGCCAAATTGAGTTAATTCTGGAAACATTTCCCCTGGGTATACTAAAAACCAAGTATGATTTTAAAAAAAAACCCATAAGTTATTTGATTTTGCATATATTCACAGCAGCAAGAATTGCATTTGCGCAATATAGGAAAGAACATAACGTACCACCAGAGGGATTGATTATTCAAAAAATATTTGAATGTGCTGAAATGAATAAACTAACTTTAGAATTAAAGGAAAAAAAAGGATTCAGAATACTACGCAGTGTGGGATAAATGGTATGGGTGGCTAGATAACAGAAATAAAAATAGGTAATGTTTATAAGGAAGTTGAAAATTTGTATATATACAAATATATGTATATGTATATGTATATGTATATGTATATGTATATGTATATGTATATGTATATGTATATGTATATAATGTAGATTTCATATGAACTGTTAATCCAACTTTTTTTTACTAAAATGACACTGTTTGGTTATGTACTAGAGCAGTGATGGCAAACCTTTTTGCCGTCGCGTGCCAAAAGCAGGGGGAGTGTGGGGGGTCGTGGGTGCTTGTGCCCCCCTCCATAATTCAATGCGTCCCACCCTCCTGCACATGCACATGTGACCCCCACACACACTTCCTCCTGCTTTTGGCACGCGATGACATGGTGGGCCTGGTTGGCCCGTTTTTCCCCCTCCCCAAGCTCCAGAGGCTTTCTAGGAGCCTGGGGAGGGCAAAAACAGCCTTCTCCATCCCCCCAGAGGCCTTCTGGAGGTCGGAAACAGCCAGTTTCCTGACTTCCGGTGGAACCAGAAGGCCTGAAAACCAGTTGCCCTGTGCGCGCATGTGCGCTGGAGCTGAACTAGGGCAACACTCGCATGCCCACCAATATGGCTCCACATGCCACCTGTGGCACCTTGCCATAGGTTTGCCATCACGATACTAGAGTTTTGAAAAAGAAAATTACAATAAAAATAATTATATATTTAAAAAAAACACTAGCTCTGATCAGCCCATGACAGCGGGGCACACCTTGGAAATGTCAACCGCACAACAGAATCACAGGAGGGTATGAGAGATCCTGGGTGCAGGTAGATGGTAAAGGATTTGCCAATCTGTTGCCACCAGAGGTATGAATACCGCACAATCCTCACCAAAGCCACACACTTAAAAACCTCTTGCATTGTTGGGTGGGCTCAAAGACGCCATAACCACAAAACACTTAGGAATGCAGAGAGCAACAAGCTCTAAAACACTTTGGGGTTTTTTTTTGTAGAAGTTTTTTTTTATTTTTTTACACAAACAAATAGACATTTTTTCTGAACAGAGTATTGTCCGAGTCACAAATTTATATTGCTTTTTGTTATCTCCAACACAATTTCTATATTTCACTTTTTGCAGGGGTGAAATGCTCCCGGCATTTTTTCGGCTGAAGAAATTGTAGAAAAAATGCTTTTAAAAGTAAAAAAAAAAAGCCTCCGATGATCGCGCAGCTCAGCTGGGCATGGGGGGGGGGTGGCGGCACAGGGATCTTTGCTACTGGTTTTCCGAACCACCCGTTGCCATCGCTACCAGATCGAGCTATGCGGTCCGAACCAGGAGCATTTCACCCCTGTATAAAACCCATTTCCTTTCCATTTTTAAAAACAAGTTTATAGCTCTTCTTCCTACCTTTGTTTTTTGACCACGCACAATGCAGGAAAACCTGGAGAACCACTTTATTAAACCGAATAATTAAATTCAGATTAGAAGGGAACTAAGAGAGAGAAGACAGACAGAGCAGGAAACGGACAATAAAAAAAGAGCTAAATGCAGACTAAATGTGTTAATTCTTGTCCCCCAGCGTCTGTTTCTACAATGCCAAGTTTTCACCAGTTCTCAGTGCAAAAGATAAAATATAGTCACAGTTATTCAGGGGATAATCTACTGGTCTCCCTGCACCGATGCGCAACACATGCCCATCACAGCATCTTCACATCAAAAAGAATTGGTCCCAAAGGTGCTTTTGTCCAAAAGGCAATTGGACTTTCTTATTTTCTTAGAAAACATTTCGCTTCTTATCCAAGAAGTTTATATGGGCGAAGCGTTTTCGAAGATGACAGCAAGGAAGTTCAATCACCCTTTGGGAAAAAACCATGGACTTGGATGATTGAGAATCTTCATAGACATCAGGAAGTATTCCCAGTTTAAAAGAATTGCTAATTGGGATTGCTGGAGGAATTTACCTGGGTCAGGTTAGCTTGGAAAAGGTAGCTTGGAAACAATTCTGTTTTCATTGTTTCAATGTGCCAGAGGTGACCAAAACAGCATTTTGGAAGTCAATTCTCCATTGCCAAATTCATTAGGGGTAGATTCTCAGATTTTGTCAGACTGGATAGAATTTGCTATGATATTTTAGAGGGGAGCACCTTATTCCTTCAGTCAAAATTGGACATTAAGAGTCAGATCTCACCTGTATTTATGCGGAAGTTCGGCAATGAACCAACAGAACTATTCTTGGGGCAGAAGGCATTAAAGGCAGGCAAGGAGGAAACTGCATATCTGAAATCTCTTTTATGAGTTAAATGGGAACAGTTTTGCAATGAACAGCGTCTTTCTTTTAGGGCAGCCCCGAGATCTGCGACTTGCTTCAAGATCTGGGCCACCCACGGCCTGAACATCTACAAAATCGAAGAACACATGACAAAATCAACAAAACCGGCAAAATCGAAGGTTTCCTGCCACGACTCAACATGGCCGCTCGACCCAACCGTCAAGTTCAGCACCACCATGGATGCACCAAGCAACCAAGTCGATGACGAAAAGGTGAGGATGGAAACGTAGGGCAAAGATTGCAGATCCTGGGATTTGTAGGCCTCCTTTTAAACCTACAAATGGTTGTCCTGAACAAAATCACCATAAATAAACCAACGGGATGACTTGGCTGCAGAAGTCCTGAGTGTCCCAACACCGGAGATTTTAGGATCATTGCATGTCAAGTGGTCTCGGGCTCCCAGCTTGACCATCACGGATTTTGATGAAATTTGGTGTGAACATGCACACACGTCCCCAATGAACATTGGTAAAGTGTTACGTTTGCCGATGCAATACTTGCGGAGATATAGTCATTTGTTTGACCTCCCATACCGCAGCCTTCCACAGTATGACTCTGAGATTTCAGCAACTTTGAGACATAATCTCTCCGGCAATATTTTGTTGAGAGAAACAAAACCTGGCCATCTTGTACAACTTCTTGTGCACTATTAAACAAAATAATAAAAACATTCTCACGCGCGATTTCCCTCTAGATAATTTGAAGCAAAGTTGGCCGAAAATGACTGCAGTGCAAAAAACAAAACAAAAACAAACCAAACTTTACCTTTTTTTTTTTGCACTGCGATCATTTTTGGCCAACTTTGCTCCACATTATCTAGAGGGAGATCGCTCATGAGATTGTTTTTATTATTTTGTTTAATAGAGCCCAACAAGTTGTACAAGATGGCCAGGTTTTGTTTTTCTCCACAAAATATTGCAGGAGATATCACCGTATTTTTCGGAGTATAAGATGCACCTTAGTTTTTGGAGAGGAAAATAAGAAAAAAGCTGATTGGCAGGTGGATCGGCCTCCTGGAATACCCCCAATCAGCTGTTCCCAGAGGTGAATTTTAGCAACAGGTTCCTTGGTTGTGAGCTCTGGACCTTGCTTTTTTTTTTCTGCCTCTGAAACTTCTGAAACTCCAAACTTTCCTTTCTGCCTCTAAAAGCCTCCGAAACAGAGCTTCAGAAAAAAAGCCTCCGAAGCTCTGTTTGGGGCCTTGTTTTCTGAAGCTTCGTTTCTGATGCTTTTTTTCAGCCTCTGAAACCTCTGTTTGAGAAGCTGGGCGGGGCTACATTCAGAGTATAAAATGCACCCAGATTTCCACCTTCTTTTTGGGGGAAAAAAGGTGCATCTTATACTTCAAAAAAGACGGCATGTCTCAAAGTTGCTGAAATCTCAGAGTCATGCTGTCGAAGACTGCGGTATGGGGGGGGGGGTCAAACAAATGACTATATCTCTGCAAGTATTGCATCGGCAAACGTAACAACATTTACCAATGTTCATTGGGGACATGTGTGCATATTCACACCAAATTTCATCAAAATCCGTGATGGTCGAGTTGGGCATTTTTCTGAAATCAGACCACTTGACATGGAATGACCGTTTAATAGGAGATGGGACAACCATTGGTCTGAAATGGTTTAGGGCAGTAAGGGCTAACCTTTTTGCCATCGTGTGCCAAAAGCAGGGGGAGCACACCCACACCCATAATTCAATGCACCCCACCTGCCGTGCATGCATGTGTCCCCCCACCCCGTATAACCCCCACTTTTGGCATGCAATGGCACAGCGGGCATAGTAGGCCCGTTTTTAGCCCAAAATACAGGGTAAGGTTCATTAGAGCTATGGTGCTGCAGTGGTTAGAATGAAGTATTTCACGCTAATTCTGCTGATTGTTGACTGTTGATTGCCAGCAGTTTGATCCTCACTGGCTCAAGTTTGACTCAGCCTTCCATCCTTCCGAGGTGGGTAAAATGAGGACCCAGATTTTTTTTTTTAATTTGATTTATATGCCGCCCTTCTCTGGAGACTCAGGGCAGTTTACAATGCGTTAAGCAATAGCCTTCATACTTTTGTATATTTTACAAGGTCAGCTTATTGCCCCCACCAGCTGGGTCCTCCATTTACCTACCTTAGAAAGGATGGAAGGCTGAGTCAACCTTGAGCCTGGTGAGATTCGAACTTGTTCTGGGGGCAAGAGGCTGACTCTGTAAACCGCTTAGAGAGGGCTGTAAAGCACAGTGAAGCGGTATATAAGTCTAAATGTTATTGCTATTGATCCACCAAGAAGCAAATTAGAAATTTCCCAATTCAATGTTCCTTTGTACAGAGGCACCCTGATAGATTATAAAGTTGGAGGCAATATGGATTCAAAAAAAAAAGGGGGGAAAGAAGGGAATATGGCAAAAGGGAATACATAAATTGTATTCATTGTATTATATTGAAAAATTGTTTAAATTTCTGATCCGGCCAATACTTTGTTCAGAAAAAATATATGTGTGTTTGTCTCTGTGTTAAAAAATTTAAGAAAAAACTTTACAAGGATAGATTATAAAGTTGAAAACAGAGGTGTGTTAAAGAGGGAGAATTTTAAGGGGTGCCATCCCCAATATCCTTTGACTTAAATTTACTGTTTGACGGTATATTGCAGATCAGAGTTTCGTACTACGAAGGTAACGGCAAGATCCCCATCGCCAAAGCGATTCTACATATTACCTGCATAGGTAAGCTGGCAGGGATGCAGAGGCATGGCACGGCCCAAAGGGTGGGGGGGAGGAGAGGGCTATAACTCAGCACATCTGGATCAGTGAATCCTGCCCTGATCAGACTGGGGTTGAACAGGGAAAAAGAAAAAGCAGACAACTAACCAACATGGCCTGAAGTACACTTTCCTTGCAGAAAAAATGAGACTGGGGTGGAAGCAGAGGCTTTGGGTGGGAATAATTTAAAAGTTTCTTTGTTTTAAACCCTCTCCCACTTTGTTTTTCTGCTGTAGAAATGTCCTTGGATGCGGATATAAACCGTTCGGGAACGGTGACCATAGGAGGGAAGCAAAAGGTTAAATTAAAATAAGATTTTTGCTTGGGGTGGAATGATGGGGATGAAAATATTTGTAACGTTAATGCGAACAGAGAGGTTGGGGAGCTGATGGCTTTGTGGGCCGTTTCTCCTGCTGGCAGGGGAGGATGGGATTTGCGAACACATCTGGGGCACACCTGGCTGGGGTGGTGTTGTAATGAACTCACTCGGCTAATTACAATCATCTAAATGTAATGAATAAATACATAATGAATAAAATTGTCGCTGGATGACTCGGAAAGCAGATGCTGCTTTTCACAAGGGCTCCCGAGACCCCAGATTGCTCTTCTGACAGCTTCTGGAGAAGAAGGTGGTCATTTTTCATAGCCTCCACACAGAGGAGGAGGAACAGATCATGGCTGGGGGGAGGCAGAGCCGAAGAGGGACCCCACCTTTGCTGATGTCCACCCTGACATGGCTTCCTGTCCCTGCAGGACCAGTGGACGTGGGGGCCAGATGGAAAAGGCGCCATTCTCTTGGTGAACTGCGACCGAGACAATTCTCTAGCCAACGAGGAAGACAACAAGGACACCAAGCTGACATCCAAGCAAGGTAGGCAGCAGCAATCATTGACAGTTTTTCTCATCCTCCAAAGCTTGAAGAGGTGCGAACTTCAACATCCACAATCTGTAAAAGCAGCATTGTAACGGAAGGACATGGTGCTGAAGTACAGATAGACTTCAGCTTATGACTAGGGTTGTGACCCACGCCCAAGTAGGTAGTAATCGACGCAAACAATTCCAAATTCGAACTGACTAATTGCAGACAGCTGGAACTAAATTACAATGCATTAGTCTGCTGAGCTATCCAGGCTTCTTTTTAGGTAAACTGCCAAAGGCTTCTCTTGGCAAAAGTTCAGAAGCAGAAGACGCCGACAAGAGATAAGTGCAGCAAGACTATCAACGTTGTTTTCTGACAAAGAGACCAAGAGCCATTGCTGGTCTTTTAAGCCTTATGGGAGGGGCCAAGCATCTCTTGGCCTTACTCCTGAGTTGTCCTCTTTACTTTAGCTACTCCTGCCTTCTGGCAGCTCTTCTCATATGTGCACTAGGAACAGGCTCCTCCTGTTCCTCTGCCTCTCTACTGTCAGCCTCTGGAGGCTACAGAGTCCACACATCACTCCCTGATGACCCTGGCCCCATCTCTGCCTCTGACGCAGAGCCCTCATCCGGGCCTTCCCCCAGTCTCCAGGACTGGCCCCTGTTCTTCCTCATTCTCCTTGCTGTCCAACTCCACTGCCAGCTCTGCAGGCTGCTGGCGAAGCACAACAACTAGTTGCATTTACGCTGGTCACAGAATGGGTGCTTGATGGCCTGTATAATACCCCAAAATTATCGTATGGTCATGCCGTGGTCTTGCGACCGGACACGTAAAAAATTGTGAATAGCTGAGCTCATCAACCAAACTAAAGCCAGATTGTGGTTAATGAAAGCGTGAGGTCAGAAGCCAAGAGTTTCTGGCTCAATTGGAATTGAATTGATTTTCCTTTTAGACCTCCAGGACATGTCCCGTATGATCCTGACAACTCAGGGACCTGATGAAGTTTTTGCAAACTACCAGCTGACTCTCCACATCTCAAAAGCTGATTGTGACAAAGTGGGAGTCTTCTACGCTCAAGGTAAGTGTTGAAGGCCAGCAGGCCGTTGGGCTTCAGGACTGAGGCCAAAGGCGGATGAAGCCAAGACCCAAAGGAGAACACTTATTGTAGATTCTTTTAAGTAACTATGGAGCCCAGATTTCCTTTTTATGCTCCTCACCTAGAGAAAACAAGGGAGCATTTTCGAGAGGATCAAGCCGATACCTATCTTCCTTGTCCTGCACCAAAGAGGAGGTCCATAATTTTGTTACGACAGATCAAAAGTTTGACCAGCTCTCTGGTCACCAATGCTAACCAACCACAAGTTCCTTTGGATCTCAAAGTGCTAATGTGCTTGGGTTTAATTACGCAGATTGCCTCAAACTGCCAGATCTGGATGAAGGTATGTATCTTTGCTTTCAAGAAACAACGAAATGAATAAAACAAGATTGGGTTTTGATTCACAGACAAGGAGCAGAGATATTACAAACATGTTCTAGGATCCGAAAAAATCTCCTACCACGTGAAACGGAACCTTGGTCAAGTGGAGAGCATTTTCTACGTGGAAGGGCTGAAATTTCCAGATGTTGACTTCTCAGGGCTTGTCACTTTCCACGCTTCACTCCTGGAGCCCACCAAGAAGGTATGGAGAACATCAAAGAGAACATGGGGAAGAGGGGGAAAGAAGAACCTTTGACAGGGATATGGAGAAAGCATCTGGAATACTTTTTCAATCTTCATCATAGGACCTCTCTCTAGGACCTTCTTCACTTCTTCTTCATTTATCAGCTATTCAAGGGAAGGCAGATCAGGAAATAGACCCAAAAAACTACAGGAATTCTATTTTATTACTGTAGAAAGTACGATGAACAGAATCTTGAAATCTTATATTTACGTTTCCTTTAGTAAAGAGGATCAAGATGGTATTATCTTGAGCTTCTTTCTCACCCCTCTTCCTTTCCTGAACTAAAGAGAAGGTTTACCTCTCTTTCTGTTTTTTTACTCCAAGCTTAGCTCTGTACTCCTAAATCTTGTAACTTTTAAATGTGTACATGCATCTTTCTGGAATTCAATATATTTCTTGGTCCTCATCTCCTGTATTTTCCTGCTGCAGGGGGTCCCAGAAACTTCCATTTTCACGGATACTTTGGTCTTCCGGGTTGCTCCATGGATTATGACCCCAAACACCTTGCAGCCAGTTTCTGTTTACGTCTGCAGGTAAGGAGTCATGGACCAACTTACATGGGTGACGTTTCCCGTACAACCACCATCAACACCCTTCTCTCTCCTCTATTTCTGTCTTCTAACATCTCCATCTGTTCTTCTGAATGTACAGTGTTGGTTACAATAAGGATTTTGTGGAACACATAAGGAAGCTTGCCACAAAAGCTGGATGCAAATGTATTATCTGCCCAGAAGAGGAAAATCGAGGCGACAGATGGATCCAGGTAAGTCACAGACAAGAGACCGTTTGGGACAGGTGGTCTGCCAAACGAGATCCTGATGCTACAGGAGAAGAAACCGGGGTAGTTCTTACCCTGCACATTTCCAGAAACAATTAGAAATAGTTTTACTCAATGCTACGTGTTATTTCTTCCTAGTAGTGCATCCACTAGTGTGGTAACATCAAAGATTTAACTGAAATTCTTAGCCATATTCACGGTTCCCAATTATTTTCACATTGTTGCAATAAAATCTATGCCTATAAAGAATATTTGTAGCTCAGGGTGGACATGAGGGGTCTTGGTGCTCTCTGAACTTTCTTGTTTTCTTGCATATGTTTCATTAACCAACGAGTTAACTTCATCAGTGCTAGAAGGGAGTGGAGTATGCAGAGAGGAGGAGGATTATCAGAGTTTCTTGCAAAAATCAAATCTAGAAGCATACACAGATAACTGAGTCAACTGGGTTCATTAACTTCTTTATATTCATAATAACACATAAAGTATATTTACAATGCCAACGGTTGATATTTCAGCTCAGATCAGCAGACATGTTCACACACAGAGTACAGCAGAGAGCTTAACACACACACTGGTTTCAGTTTCTCTTCTCTGCACAGAATCAGAAGCTGCAGACTAAGACATGCCTTGGCTCCAGTCTGTCTCAGCTCCCAATTGGCTGACTTAGTTGCTATGCCTATTCATTGGCTGCCTTGTTACCATGTCTTCCCAGTCATGAATATTCTGACAAGGATGACTATGGGGGTGCTCGCTGGTCTTGCTAGTTTGGATAATGAAATGTGTGCAGGAAAACAAGCCAGCTCAGAGAGCACCAAGGACCCCTCAAAACTATGCCTAAAACATTTTTTTTAAAAAAAGTAATTGGAGTAAACAAACCTGAATTGCTTTGCTTTGCATCTCAACAGATTGAAATCCAAACATAATATTTGTAACATCTATGAACAGGTAAAGCTTTTTTAATTTTATTTCAATTCTTCTGTCAATTTAGGATGAGATGGAGTTTGGGTACATCCAGGCTCCCCACAAAACATTTCCAGTTGTCTTTGACTCCCCAAGGAACAGAGGGCTCGATGGTTTCCCCTTTAAGGAGGTTTTGGTAAGTGGTTCTCCCCTCCCCCCCACACACATACTCTTTGATCTTGGCTGTTGAAAAATCACAGTTCTGCATTTTATACTCAATACTTATTCATAAGAACATCAAATTTCATGATTGCCTTACTGATGTTCTCTTCATCAAAGATGAGATTGATAGCTCAGAAGGACTGGAGCAAGGTTTATATGCACTTATCTAACTCAAATCAGGGATGCTCAGTGGCTAAGATGCTGAGCTTGTCAATCGGCAGTTCAGCAGTTCGAATCCATAGTGCCGCATAACGGGGTGAGCTCCCGTGACTCGTCCCAGCTTCTGCCAACCTAGCAGTTAGAAAGCACGTTAAAAAAAATGCAAGTAGAAAAAAAATAGGGACCACCTTTGATGGGAAGGTAAGAGCGTTTGTATGCCTTCGGCGTTGTGTCATGCCGGCCAAATAACCACACCTTCAGACAGCGCTGGCTCTTCAGCTTTGAAATGGAGATGAGCACTGCCCCCTAGAGTCAGGAACGACTAGCATATATGTGCAAAGGGAACTTTTACCTTTACCTTTATCTAACTCAATCTCTCATGGATAAAAAGAGGATTGAATGAGGTGTGTTTGACACAGCTGTTCGTTTTCCCCTCTAAGGGTCCAGATTTTGGGTATGTAAAACGGGAACTAAACTCCAAGAAGTCTTATTCTAGCCTGGACGCCTTTGGGAATCTTGAAGTCAGCCCTCCGGTGAACGTCAAATGCAAGGAATATCCCCTTGGCCGTATCCTAATAGGGGCCGCACTTCCTAGGTAAGTGATGACAGGAAACTATAAGAACATTCCAGTGGTGAAATCTGAACCGGTTTGCTGGCTGTGTAAACGCATGTGCAGTATGCGCCAAAAGGAGGCTTGGGAAGGTAAGTAGAACAGTGGGAGCGGGGGGGAATCACCTGTGGTGCGCCAGCTTGGGAACTTTTTAAAAAACCTTTTTAAAGCATTTTTGACTACCGGTTCTCCGGTAGTAAAACATTTATCACGGTGTCTTATCTTATAATGCATACTGTTATGACTTAGAGTGGCGTGAATCAATCAGTTTTGGTGCATTAACAAATTATGGTTTAGCACACCATGAGAATTCAGATCCCACCTTTTGGGTTTTTTTTTTTTTAGGAATAATAGTCCAATGTCCAAACTGTTCAAGAACTTCCTCTACCACCAAGTTGTGCAATCTCCCATTGAACTCTACACGGATTGGCTCGATGTGGGACACGTAGATGAATTCCTCACCTTCGTACCTGCTCCAGATCAGAAGGTATGGATCCCAACCCTTCTTTCAAATTTGAAAGAGCTTTAACTGACCAATTTGAATAATTAGTGAACATGTCAAGTCAGTTTTGGAGGCTGGTCAACTGCTGCAGAATTGTTTTGACATTCTGCATTTCTACTCTGTGGTGTAGCTTCTATGTCTTCCATAAAGTGTCCCAGCAGACCCTTTGATGAAATACAGTGGTATTTACAAGTATTCACCACCAATAGAGATTTTGTTTATGGGAAACCCTAGTCCAGGGGTCCCAACCCCTGGTCCTTGAACTGGCACCGGGTTGCAGCATGCCAGAAACCGAGCCGCGCAAACAAGCAAAACCTCATCTGTGGGATCAGGCAGCATACGAAATAACGCCCCCTATGGTCTATGGAAAACCTTCTCTCCATGGAACCAGCCCAAAAGCTTGGGGGCCACTGCCCCCAGACCCTCATATCCAGTGGTGAAATTCAAATTTTTTTACTACCGGTTCTGTGGGCATGGCTTGGTGGGTGTGGCAGGGGAAGGATACTGCAAAATCTCCATTCCCACCCCACTTTGGGGCCAGCCAGAGGTGGTATCTGCTGGTTCTCTGAACTACTCAAAATTTCCGTTACCAGTTCTCCAGAACTTTTCAGAACCTGCTGGATTTCACCCCTGCTCTTATCCCCTCAAAGAAATTGGCCTAACCAAATATTTCAACTTGTCATTCTTAAGAGCCTGGAGGTCTATTAGGTCTATAAATCAACCCACACTGGTATATGGAGGTTTTTTTTTTTTTTTTCAAAAGGCCAATGGATTTTTGCTTCTTATAGCAATAGCCCTTAGACTTATATACCGCTTCACAGTGCTTTACAGCCCTCTCTAAGCGGCTTACAGAATCAGCCTCTTGCCCCCCAACAATTTGGGTCCTCATTTTACCCACTCGAAAGGATGGAAGGCTGAGTCCACCTTGAGCCTGGTGAGAATCTAATTGCTGGCAGTCGGCAGAATTAGCCTGCAGTACTGCATTCTAACCACTGCGCCACCACGGCTCTTAGAACTGAAGATAGAACAGAGAACGGCTGATAGAACTGAAGCAGCTTCTTGGATGAGAAGAGAAATGTTTTCAAGGAAAAACAAAGTCCAGCTGCCTTTTGAAAAAGCTCCAGTTGCCTTTTGAAAAAGGGACCTTGGAAGTCTTCTAGTCCAACCCAGAGGAGGGAGCCTGGTGGAGCAGTGGATTAAAGCGCTGTTAAATAGCACTTAACTGCCAGCTGCCTGCAATTACTGCAAGTTCGAATCTCACCAGGTTCAAGGTTGACTCAGCCTTCCATCCTTCCGAGGTAGGTAAAATGAGGACCCGGATTGTGGGGGCAATAAGCTGACTTTGTATAAAAAAGAACACCGCTGGGGGGGGGGGGTGAAAGCCCTACTAAGCAGGTATATACAAAAGTATGAAGGCTATTGCTTAACCCATTGTAAGCCACCCTGAGTCTCCAGAGAAGGGTGGCATATAAATCGAACCAATAAATAAATAAATAAATAAATAAATAAATATTCAGAAGGATCAGACCTAAGGTTTCAACAGATGACTGTTTTCAAGGTGGATCTTTGATCCAGCTGTTAATCTCTATGTTCTGCCCCAGCTACGGACCCCAAAGAATGCAGCACACACAAAATCTATGCACACTTTAGTTTACTAATTAAGGACTACTAATGAGCTTTCTTAGTAGTTGTTCAAACACAAGTACAGTTTAAATCAGTCTTTTCTGAACAAGGGCTGTTAATTCAACTTCATTAACAGCCGACAAGAACCC
Source organism: Masticophis lateralis (assembly GCA_030761175.1). NCBI lineage: Eukaryota > Metazoa > Chordata > Lepidosauria > Squamata > Colubridae > Masticophis > Masticophis lateralis. The sequence continues at coordinate 8,503,264 of JAUDYJ010000016.1, forward strand.
TAAGAATAATAACTCCATTCTGAGGCACAGTATTTCAGATAACCGTAACCTTACTGTGGTTGGCAGAATGCCCAGAAGCAATTTGCAGGAAAACTGACAAGAGAGAAACAAGAGCCGAATCAAACATTTCTGGAATCAAGACACGAAGGAATATGAACGAAGTTGTTTCCTGCAAATTGCCTCAGTCATCGTCCTTCCTTAAATAGCTTTAAATAGGCTAGGGGAGTGGCCAATTAGCCCCAAGCCTTACTCTCGAGTAAGCACAGGCCGCTGACGGGCCACAACACTCTAGGGCTTGCAGAGACCAAGAACTGGAACTGATTAAACAGCAGAATTCCATCACAAATTACCTCTTCCCTAAAATCCTTGACATGAGAAAAGGCTGAAATAACTTACCACTCTTCTCTTCACATGTGCGATGGACGAAAATGTGTGAATAAGTGTCTATTCAGCAGCTTCTGGCTGTCTGCTCTGCGTGAAGCTTTTAGGCTGCTAAGATTTCTCTCTGTCCTACCTGCCTTACTCCCTTTCTTACTCCCTCGTTCCAGGGTTTCCGCCTGCTGCTGGCCAGCCCGAGAGCCTGCTTCAAACTGCTGGAAGAGAAGGAAAAGGAAGGCCATGGGAAAGCCAAAATGCTTGAAGGTCAGGTGATTCATTGTCTCCTCTGCAGGAAATCAGAACTGAAATGAAAGATAACTGGGGGAAAAAAGATTGCAAACAGGCCCCTTGTTGTGAAAAGGATGAAGTCAATCCTTGGGCTGGGTTACATTAAAAGGGGTTGTGTTTTCTCCCTTCCAATATGGTCTTTGTCCCCAATGGGTGTTGTGACGCAGGCCCAAGTAGTTAGTATTAAATGCAAATAGCTCGAAAACAAACAGACTTTATTAGAACAGCTGAGAATTAACTCATTCTCAGCATAGTCCAAACTAAATTAAAGCAAATTCTTCAAAACACCATTCCTCGATTATATCACCGACCTTGATATAATTAGGCAAACTGCCAAAGGCTTTTCTTGGCAAAAGTTCAGAAGCAGAAGACGCGGACAAGAAATGAATACAATGAAACAAGAAGCAATTCTCTCAATGTTGTTTTCTGGCAAAGAGCCCAAGAGCTCTTGCTGGTCTTTTAAGCCTTATGGGAGAGGCCAATCATCTCTTGGTCTTACTCCCGAGTCGTCCTCTCTGCTTTATTTGCTCTTGCCTTCTGGCAGCTCTTCTCATACGTGCACTAGGAACAGGCTCCTCCTGTTCCCCTGCCTCTCTACTGTCAGCCTCTGGAGGCTCCAGAGTCCGCACATCACTTCCCGATGGCCCTGGCCCCATCTCTGCCTCCGATGCAGAGCTCTCATCTGGGCCTTCCCCGGCATCCAGGACTGGCCCATGTTCTTCCACAGCCTCACCACTCTCTGACTCCACTGACAGCTCCACAGGCTGCTGGAGGACCACAACAATGGGAACAAGTGAGCCTCTAAACCAGAGGTCCCCAATCTGTGGGCCATGCCAACTGGGCCATGGAAATGCCCCCCCCCCGGAAAGACAGACATGTTGGGGAACTCTGTGCTTAAATTACTAAAATAAACAGTTTTTTATTATAGAATACTTACAATAGTCCCTTTCATCAGATCACAGCTGCTGTGGCCTAGAGGTAGAGCTCTTGCCTCACAATCAGGAGGTTGTGAGTTCGATCCTAGGTAGAGGCAGATGTAGGGTCTTTCCTGCTTGCGCAGGGGGCTGAACCTCCAACTCTGTTAATCTGTTAAACCAAGCACTGGACTTCTAACTGGAGATTAAAATACACACGCACACCAAAAAAACCAAATCATTTTCCTTTTTTTCTGAACAGGACTTGAATTGCAGGGTTGGCAGCATCTTGAATCCAGTTCCATATCAGAAATTATTGCTGACAGATTGTTACGGCAGTATAATGATAAGTGCCAGGTAAGATCCCATTATTCTGCTATTAAATCTGGAGATCGAGTGATCCAACGAAGAAGTCTAGGGGATTATTCATTGTTTTGTTCAGAGGCTAGTAAGAGACAAAGGTGCTTTTTCAAGAGGCAACTGGGCTTTCTGGTTTTTCTTTTGAAGACGTTTTGCTTCTCGCCCAAGAAGCTTCTTCAGCTCTGATAGGATAGTGGGGGAATGGAAGGATTTATATTTCTTGCAGGCAGCTGGTCATTTGCATCCTTTTAGAGGGTTTGGGAGGTGGAATGGATTTCCAGGGGGAAAAGAATTGCAGACTACAGGAACTAGGAACGCTACTCGGGTGACCCTGAGGACGCAGATAAATCTCCAGGTGGCCTCGATGACCCTCAAAAAGGATGCAAATGACCAGTTGTCTGCAAGGAGTATCAATCCTTCCCTTCCCCACCATCCAGTCACAGTTTAAGCAGCTTTTTGGATGAGAAGTGAAACCTTCAAGGGAAAACCAGGAAGTCCAGTTTCCTCTTGAAAAAAAAAACACCTTTGAGATAACTATGACCTGGATGACCAACAATCTCCAGAAATCTAACAAGAGACAGTGATGGGAAATGTGATGGATAGCAGAAACTAGTCGATTAACTACTATAGTCCAACCTTTTTTTTTTTGAAAAAAGTTTTTTATTTTTATTTTTCATCAACATGTTTAAATGTACACGTAAATGTCATAAACTCTGTTCCACAGACCTGATCTTGGAGAAAAATGTCTTTAGATTTAGTTTTAACCTCAAATGAAAAAACTGCATCTTGTGCTATTATTTCTGGCCTGTTTTCCTGTTCTGGATATAGAAAGTAGATCGTCTTATTCTGTAGATCCTCTGGTAGCAAAACAGAGTCAAATTCTAAAACTTCCAGGGATTATAGGCAATCCTCGATTTACAAGTTTGCATAGTTCAAAGGCATTGAAAAAAGTGACTTTAGGGATCATTTTTCACACTTAGGACGTTGGAGCATCCCCATAATTTACATTTAGATACTTGACATATGATAGTTGCAGTACCCTGGGGGTGTGTGTGTTCATGTGATTAATCCCCTTTTGCGATGGAAAAGAAGGAAAGGCAATGGGGAAACCAGATTTACTTAATAACTGTGTTATTAATTTAACAACCGCATGATTCCCATTACAAATGTGGCAAGAAATATCGTAAAAGGGGGCAAAACTCACTTAAAACATTTCTCACTTAGCCACATACATTTTGGGCTCGATCATGTTCGTAAGTCAAGGATTATCTGCACTGAAGTTATTGGGGCGGGGTTTACTTAGTTTGTCAAACATGTACGAGAAAACAGGTTTAAGTATAAACATGGACATGAACACAAGAAATGAGTACAAATAAATGGGGACAGTGAAGGGGTGAAATGTAAAATTTGTTACTACCGGTTCTGTGGGCGTGGCTTGGTGTGTGGGGGGGTAAATGTGACTGGGTGAGCGTGGCCTTTTTTTTTTTAACTTTTCAAAGCATTTTTTCTACAACCTCCAAAGAGGTTGCAAAAAAATGCTTTGAAAAGCCTCTGCCGATCAGGCAACTCAGCTGGGATCGTCAGAGGCTTTTAAAGGCATTTTTTTTCCTACAACTTCTTCGGCTGAAGCGGTTGTAGAAAAAATGCTTTGAAAAGTTAAAGAAAAAAAGCCTCTGATGAGTGCGCGGCTCAGCTGGGCATGGGGAGGGGTGCAGGGATTTTTGCTACCGGTTCTCCGAACTACCCGCCACCGGATCGGGCGATCCAGTCTGAACCGGGAGCATTTCACCCCTGGGACAGTGGGACAGGGACGGTAGGCACGCTGGTGCGCTTATGCACGGCCCCTTACAGACTTCTTAGGAATGGGGTGAGGTCCATGGTAGACAGTCTAAGGTTAAAGTTTTGGGGGTTTGAGGAAGAAACCACAGTGTCAGGTAGTGCATTCCAGGCATTGACCACTGTTGCTGAAATCGTATTTTCTGCAATCGAGTTTGGAGCGGTTTACCTTGAGTTTGTATCTATCGTGTGCGTGTGTATTATTGCAGTTGAAGCTGAAGTAGTCATTGACAGGTAGAAAGTTGTAGCAGATAATTTTGTGTTCTACACTTAGGTCAGACCAAAAGCGGCGTAGTTCTAGGATGTCCAAGGCCAAAATTTCAAGCCTGGTGGTATAAGAGATTCTGTTGTGAGCAGAGGAGTGGAGGACTCTTCTCGTGAAATACCTCTGGACTCACTCAATTGTATTAATGTCCGATATACAGTGCAGGTTCCAGACAGATGAGCTGTATTTGAGAATTGGTCCGGCAAAGATTTTGTATGCCCTAGTTAACAAGTCAATGTTATTGATTCAATTTCATTGAATTCACTTTGTGGGCACTGAAACATTAAGTATGGCCTCTCCTTATTTCTTCCTTTTCACTAAAGCTTCTCTTTCGTCCCTTTTCAGAAGTATATTGACTGGAACAGAAAAACCCTTAAGGAGGAGCTGGGTCTGACAGAGAAAGACATTGTTGAGATACCTCAGCTTTTTCAGTCTCGTCTCCAATTTTCTGAGAAGTCCGTTTCTGAAGTGCTCAAGGATCCCGCTAAAGCTTATTTCCCAGACATGGTAAGACTCCTGCCCCAAATGTGTTTTGAGAAGAACTAGCCAAGAAGTGATTTAGCAGGCCCCACCAGTCAAAGGTTCAATTTAATCCAACTTCGGTTGTCCTTTGGAGAAGCAGAGGGCATCTCACCGAGAACCAGTTTTGACCTCCAGGTTGCCAACCCTTCTCACGGCAAGGGTGGTGTGGATTCACACATCACAAGAAACTCTTAAGACAACCAATCCTTTGGTGCTTGCTGGCCCAGCTGTGGGGAGAAGAGGGGAACTGGGCTCTGTGAGTGGCGGGCCAGCGCACACGCAACTCTTGAGCAAGGGGCGGGCTGGCACACACATGTGCAGCTCAACTTGCATGAGTGGCAAGCCAGCACGGAGGCAAGTGCCCACTGGCTCATTACTCGTACGACTTGTGCGCATACGCGCATGTGTGCTCCAGTCAGCCCATTTCTGAGTATGCCACTGCCCAGGGGTTGGGGACCCCTGCCCTAAGAGTTTGTTTGGCTCTAAATATTGGTTGTCCCAAAGGTGCTTTTTCAGGAGGCAAGTTTTTCTTTTGAAGACGTTTCGCTTCTCATCCAAGAAGCTTCTTCAGCTCTGATAGGATAATGGGGGAATGGAAGGATTTATATTCCTTGCAGGCAGCTGGTCATTTGCATCCTTTTAGAGGGTGTGAGAGGTGGAACGGATTTCCAGGAGAAAAAGAATTGCAGACTACAGGAACCAGGAACACTACTCGGGTGACCCTGAGGACGCAGATAAATCTCCAGGTGGCCTCGGTGACCCTCAAAAAGGATGCAAATTACCAGCTGTCTGCAAGGAGTATAAATCCTTCCCTTCCCCACCAGCCAGTCAGAGCTGAAAAAACTTCTTGGATGAGAAGTGAAACGTCTTGAAAAGAAAAAAACAAGAAAGTGCAGTTGCCTCCTGAAAAAGCATCTTTGGGACAACCATGACCTGGAGGATGGAGAATCTCTACAGATTCAAAATATTGGGTGAATCCAGAGCTGTGTTTTGTGTTCATTTCTTTCTGAACAGCTCTAACGTGAAGCCACACAATCCCACTGAAGGTGCCGGGATACAGTTGGCAGATCAAAACTTAATTAGTTGTCCCTCGTTAAGAACATAACCCTCTTAACTTTAAAAGTAGATGGAGAAGTGGACTGTTAAAACATATCGGTCTCCTTGTCACTGAATTTCATAAGGGTACAAAAATCATGAAAACTGATTGCGATCTCACCTATTAGACCAATGGTTATGTCCCTTCTACAGGTCAATATGATTGTTCTGGGGAAACACCTGGGCATCCCAAAGCCGTTTGGACCCATCATTGACGGCCAATGCTGCTTGGAGAAAGAGGTTCGACGTCTCCTGGAGCCCTTAGGGCTGTCCTGCAATTTCATTGATGACTACAGAACTTACTACGTCTCAGATGGCGATGTTCATTGTGGCACAAATGTCCGCCGGAAGCCCTTTTCCTTCAAGTGGTGGAACATGAGGCCTTGAGGGTCTCATCAGTTTGTTTTCCACCCAATGAAGATGATGAGACAGTCCTTGTGGATCTTGTCCTGCACTTCCTCAGGAAATCCAATAACTTTTCCAAGAATTCCTGGGTGATTCCTCTTTCGGTTGTTATATGAAGGTGCTTGCAAGCTTCTCTTGTGATTTAGATTTTCTCCAGTATCTAAGGCGGCCTTTCTCATCTCTAAACGTTATCAGGTTGCCAAAATGTTGTTAGTTGTGTTAGACAATCACCAAAAAGAACAGAGGGTAGCTAAGTTCAGGCAGGATGCTCTGAACCTTCTCCTTATCCACACACCAGAGGTGAAATGTAAAATTTGTTACTACTGGTTCTGTGAGCGTGGCTTGCGTGTGTGTGTGTGCCTGAATGGGCGTGGCCAACTTTTTTTTTTACTTTTAAAACCATTTTTTCTACGTATTTTTATAAAAAAATGCTTTTACAAGCCTCTGACGATCCCAGCTGACTTGCCTGATCAGCAAAGGCCTTCTTTCTTTTTTTTTTTAAAGCCTCTGATGATCCCAGCTGAGCTGCGCGATCATCAGAGGCTTTTTTTTTTACTTTTAAAAGCATTTTTTCAGCCACAGAGGTTGTAGAAAAAATGCTTTTAAAAATTAAAAAAAGGTCTCTGATGATTGTGCGGCTCATCTGGGCATGGGGGGTGGGGAGGGATTTTTGCTACCGGTTCTCCAAACCACCTGCCTCCATCACTACTGGAACAGCGATCCAGTCCGAACCGGGAGCATTTCACCCCTGCCACGCACAGTAACTCTAAAACTAGTTATAGAGGTCCAACAAGACATTTCGTAACCCTAAAAGGTTCATAGATCCTTCAAAGAATGCTATTTCTCTCACCTCACCAAACCTCATCAGCTCAGGTTTAGTCACCTAGATAAGCGAAGTCAGATTTTGTCACAAATCAAGAAATCACCAAAACACACCCTAAAGGTAGATATCCAACAGATGTAGAACATTTTCCAAAAAAAGAAGTTCATCCACAGCCTTGAACCTGTGATGACGAAGCTGAAGAAAAATAATTTTGGCCCCAGATGTGTTGTGAAGGCTGGCAGCGGAGGTGGGTTTCAGCAGGTTCTGACCAGTTCGGGAGAACCGGTAGCGGAAATTTTGAGTAGTTTGGAGAACCGGTAGTAAAAATTCTGACTGGCCCCGCCAGCATCTATTCTCTGCCTCCCGAGTCCCAATTGGTTGAGAGGAAATGGGGATTTTTCATTAACCTTCCCCTGGAGTAGGGTGGGAATGGAGATTTTACAGTATCCTTCCCCTGCCACGCCCACCAAGCCATGTCACGCCCACCAAGCCACGCCCACAGAACCGATAGTAAAAAAAAATTGAAACTCACCACTGGCTTGCAGCCCTTCCAAGCGTACAGATCAAAATAGTGATAATAATCCATACTTTAGTTTCTTGTTGATTTCTGTCTATCATTTCAATCGCTTGATTTGCAAAGAGGCATTATGAGGGTGTAATGATTCTCAAGTCCACATATCTTTGCCTATTTGTTTTTAAATGGAATGCGTACTTCCGCTGAATTATTTTATATTAAAAAAAAAAAACACTTCCAGAGGCTTTTCTCCAGTATATACCAACTGTTTGAATAAATTGTGAAGAACTTCTTAAGCATTCTGTTCCATTCTTTAAAATCCATGCAATCCGTTATATGGCCATAAAGGCAGAAGGAGAGGCGAGTTAGTCCTCTACTTGCAACAGTTAGCTTAGTGACCATTCAAAGTCACAACGACACTGAAAAAAGCGACAGGACCGTTTTTCAGAATTATGAACTTTGCAGCATCCCCGTGATCATGTGGTCTAAATTCAGAAGATTGGCAACTGGTTCATATTAGTGACCCCTGTTGTGTCCCAAGGCCACAATGGTACTACTCCAAAAAAAGTGGTGCTATTAGCCATCAAACCTCAAAAATATATTTTTTCCAAAAAGTTCCCACTGAAGCCTCCCCTCTCCTATCCCCTTCTCTCCCTCAGGCTAGGCCCACTGGAGCCTCTCCTCTCCCATCCCCCTTCTCTCCCTCAGGCTAGGCCCACTGCAGCCTCCCCTCTCCCATCTCCCTTCTCTCCCTTCTCTCCCTCAGGCTAGGCCCACTGGAGCCTCTCCTCTCCCATCTCCCTTCTCTCCCTCAGGCTAGGCCCACTGCAGCCTCCCCTCTCCTATCCCCCTTCTCTCCCTCAGGCTAGGCCCACTGGAGCCTCTCCTCTCCCATCCCCCTTCTCTCCCTCAGGCTAGGCCCACTGCAGCCTCCCCTCTCCTATCCCCCTTCTCTCCCTTCTCTCCCTCAGGCTAGGCCCACAGAAGCCTCCCCTCTCCTATCCCCCTTCTCTCCCTCAGGCTAGGCCCACTGAAGCCTCCCCTCTCCTATCCCCCTTCTCTCCCTCAGGCTAGGCCCACTGAAGCCTCCCCTCTCCCATCCCCCTTCTCTCCCTTCTCTCCCTCAGGCTAGGCCCACTGGAGCCTCTCCTCTCCCATCCCCCTTCTCTCCCTCAGGCTAGGCCCACTGGAGCCTCTCCTCTCCCATCCCCCTTCTCTCCCTCAGGCTAGGCCCACAGAAGGCTCCCCTCTCCTATCCCCCTTCTCTCCCTCAGGCTAGGCCCACTGGAGCCTCTCCTCTCCCATCCCCCTTCTCTCCCTCAGGCTAGGCCCACTGGAGCCTCTCCTCTCCCATCCCCCTTCTCTCCCTCAGGCTAGGCCCACTGGAGCCTCCCCTCTCCTATCCCCCTTCTCTCCCTCAGGCTAGGCCCACTGAAGCCTCCCCTCTCCCATCCCCCTTCTCTCCCTCAGGCTAGGCCCACTGGAGCCTCTCCTCTCCCATCCCCCTTCTCTCCCTCAGGCTAGGCCCACTGAAGCCTCCCCTCTCCCATCCCCCTTCTCTCCCTCAGGCTAGGCCCACTGGAGCCTCCCCTCTCCTATCCCCCTTCTCTCCCTCAGGCTAGGCCCACAGAAGGCTCCCCTCTCCTATCCCCCTTCTCTCCCTCAGGCTAGGCCCACTGGAGCCTCTCCTCTCCCATCCCCCTTCTCTCCCTCAGGCTAGGCCCACTGGAGCCTCTCCTCTCCCATCCCCCTTCTCTCCCTCGGGCTAGGCCCACTGAAGCCTCCCCTCTCCCATCCCCCTTCTCTCCCTCGGGCTAGGCCCACTGAAGCCTCCCCTCTCCTATCCCCCTTCTCTCCCTCGGGCTAGGCCCACTGAAGCCTCCCCTCTCCTATCCCCCTTCTCTCCCTCAGGCTAGGCCCACTGAAGCCTCCCCTCTCCTATCCCCCTTCTCTCCCTCAGGCTAGGCCCACTGAAGCCTCTCCTCTCCTATCCCCCTTCTCTCCCTCAGGCTAGGCCCACAGAAGCCTCCCCTCTCCTATCCCCCTTCTCTCCCTCAGGCTAGGCCCACAGAAGCCTCCCCTCTCCTATCCCCCTTCTCTCCCTCAGGCTAGGCCCACTGAAGCCTCCCCTCTCCTATCCCCCTCTCCCTCAGGCTAGGCCCACAGAAGCCTCCCCTCTCCCCCTTCTCTCCCTCAGGCTAGGCCCACAGAAGCCTCCCCTCTCCTATCCCCCTTCTCTCCCTCAGGCTAGGCCCACAGAAGCCTCCCCTCTCCTATCCCCCTTCTCTCCCTCAGGCTAGGCCCACAGAAGCCTCCCCTCTCTTATCCCCCTTCTCTCCCTCAGGCTAGGCCCACAGAAGCCTCCCCTCTCTTATCCCCCTTCTCTCCCTCAGGCTAGGCCCACTGAGGCCTCCCCTCTCCTATCCCCCTTCTCTCCCTCAGGCTAGGCCCACAGAAGCCTCCCCTCTCCTATCCCCCTTCTCTCCCTCAGGCTAGGCCCACAGAAGCCTCCCCTCTCTTATCCCCCTTCTCTCCCTCAGGCTAGGCCCACTGAGGCCTCCCCTCTCCTATCCCCCTTCTCTCCCTCAGGCTAGGCCCACAGAAGCCTCCCCTCTCCTATCCCCCTTCTCTCCCTCAGGCTAGGCCCACTGAAGCCTCCCCTCTCCCATCCCCCTTCTCTCCCTCAGGCTAGGCCCACTGAAGCCTCCCCTCTCCTATCCCCCTTCTCTCCCTCAGGCTAGGCCCACTGAAGCCTCCCCTCTCCTATCCCCTTTCTCTCCCTCAGGCTAGGCCCATCAAACCTCAAAAATATATTTTTTCCAAAAAGTTCCCACAGAAGCCTTCCCTCTCCTATCCCGCTTCTGTCCCTCAGGCTAGGGCCACAGAAGCCTCCCCTCTCCTATCCCCCTTCTCTCCCTCAGGCTAGGCCCACTGAGGCCTCCCCTCTCCTATCCCCCTTCTCTCCCTCAGGCTAGGCCCACAGAAGCCTCCCCTCTCCTATCCCCCTTCTCTCCCTCAGGCTAGGCCCACTGAAGCCTCCCCTCTCCTATCCCCCTCTCCCTCAGGCTAGGCCCACAGAAGCCTCCCCTCTCCCCCTTCTCTCCCTCAGGCTAGGCCCACAGAAGCCTCCCCTCTCCTATCCCCCTTCTCTCCCTCAGGCTAGGCCCACAGAAGCCTCCCCTCTCCTATCCCCCTTCTCTCCCTCAGGCTAGGCCCACTGAGGCCTCCCCTCTCCTATCCCCCTTCTCTCCCTCAGGCTAGGCCCACTGAGGCCTCCCCTCTCCTATCCCCCTTCTCTCCCTCAGGCTAGGCCCACAGAAGCCTCCCCTCTCCTATCCCCCTTCTCTCCCTTAGGCTAGGCCCACTGAAGCCTCCCTCTCCTATCCTCCTTCTCTCCCTCAGGCTAGGCCCACTGAAGCCTCCCTCTCCTATCCCCCTTCTCTCCCTCAGGCTAGGCCCACAGAAGCCTCCCCTCTCCTATCCCCCTTCTCTCCCTTAGGCTAGGCCCACTGAAGCCTCCCTCTCCTATCCCCCTTCTCTCCCTTAGGCTAGGCCCACTGAAGCCTCCCTCTCCTATCCTCCTTCTCTCCCTCAGGCTAGGCCCACTGAAGCCTCACCCCTGCTATCCCCCTTCTCTCCCTTAGGCTAGGCCCACTGAAGCCTCCTATCCCCCTTCTCTCCCTCAGGCTAGGCCCACAGGAGCCTCCCCTCTTTTTCTATTTGCTGAACCGGCAATGAGGACTGAGGCAAGGCTGAAGTTCAATAACCTTTATTAGAACATTCAGAACAGAACTAAGTACTTCAACAACAACACGGGCCGTCTGACACCTCTTTAAGTACTTGGCTGTCAGACGGAGGAACCAATAGGTGAACAGAGATCTCCCACTGATTTCCCTGCGCCAGCACGGCCAATCCACATTGGCCAGCAACAGCATCATCGGCGCCGGGTCATATCTCCGAGGACTCAACACCCCTATCCACCCAGATGGCGCATGTGTAGTCTGTAAGATACGCAGGGCGACGTCCGCTCCGCCCAGAGCTTTGCAGAATAGGAGTGTCTGGAGAAGAAGGCGGCGTTTGGCTGGAGTACTGTGGAACTACTGGCAACTCTGCAGAAGGCCGAGGAGACATCAGATGAGGCGGAGCGGTCTCAGGAATCTCAGGTACGTCGTCCGGAGAGAACGAGTCAGGTGGAGGTGTTAAGGGTGACCCAGCCTGTAGGGCTGGCCTCTCAGGCGCAGTGATGGTCGATGGGTTGGGCTGGGTGAGCGCGTCTTGCGGGGATGTGCTGTTGGAGACCCGGCGCCGAAGCTGGTTTATATGCCGGCGCCATGTTCGGCCGTCAGCAAGCTGGACCCTATAAGAATAGGGCCCCGTTATTTGGGCAATAAGGCCCAGGGACCATCTATCATCGGCCCCAAAATTTAGTGCATACACAGGGTCCCCCACATTGAACTTCCTTGCGAGTGAGACAGTGTCGCTAAGTGAAGCGGGGCTATAGTCAGGATGCAGGTGGTCGAGCGTGGTGAGGAGGCGCCGACCCATAAGAATTTCAGCGGGGCAATATTTGGTGGTCGTGCAGGGTGTGGAATGTTGTGCCAGTAAATAGTGGCTGATGTTATGGTGCCAATTCGAGGGTCCAAAATGACGGAGAGCCTCCATCGCCGATTGGACAGCGCTTTCAGCCAAACCATTGGCAGCCAGATTGTATGGCGTGGTTTCGGCGTGGCGGATGCCCAAACCCGCTAAGAAAACCTGGAAGGGTGCCGACAGGAATTGAGGCCCATTGTCAATGATGAGGACATCAGGCAGGCCATGCGATGCGAACCAACCTTCTAAGACCCTAATAATAGCATCGGTGGAGGTAGAGGACAAAAGGGCGATTTTGACCCACTTAGAAAGCGCGTCAACAGCTATGGCAAAGGACTGACCAAAGAAAGGGCCAGCAAGGTCCAAATGGACCCGGGCCCACGGTGCCCTGGGCGTGTCCCACTCTCGAATGGGAGCCGAAGGTGGTACAGGCCGGGACAACTGGCATTGACGACAAGTGGACACCCAGTCTTCAGTGGCCTGGTCAAGTTGCAGCCACCAGACATAGCTGCGGCCTAGCACCTTCATATGGACGATGTCAGGGTGGGCATCGTGCAGGCGCGCGAGGACTTGGCTCCTGAGACTCGGGGGCACGACTACCTGATTCCCCCAGAGCAGGCAACCCCGGAGCACAGACAGTTCGTGCCGTCTACAGTGAAAGAGTAGGAATGCAGGAGAGGGGGGCTGGCTGGCTTGAACTTGAGCTTGCTGTTCCTGTGCAAGAACATGTATTCTATTGGCTGTTGTCAGACTCCCATGGAGCCATATGCAAATCTGCGGAGTTTGTCTGAGATATGTTTGTTTGAAGCTTGGGCTGATGTAATGGCCTTAGGAGATTTTGCAATGCAGTGAGCGCTGGAGTTAGATAATCCTATTATGTCCTGGAGGGTCATGTCTTAATCCCCACACCCTGGAGATGAAGGTCTTTTGTCTTGTAGTAGGATGGCCCAGTCTCTCTTAATGGGCACCAATTATCTACTGGGGGCAGGGAGCTGGGGCTGAGTTTCTGTCTCCCTTAAGATTTCTATTTCTCTTTTAGGGGAAATATAATATTCTGCCTTTTTAATATTTCATTCTTCAGGGAGGGAGTGGCTTCCCACAATGGTTATAGCATTGTTTCCAGTAAGGAGAGATTTCTGATGGTTGCAGTAGAAATAGCAGCACTGAATTTATGCATACACACAAACGTAAAGGTATTTTTAAAATATTTTTCAATTGAAGAAAACGTTTGATGATTCTAGTAAAAAAAATAAAGGGACTAATTTCTCTCTGGTTCTCGTATTTACAGCAAAACTCCGAAGGAGGAGCTCCCGAACAAATCTTCCCAGCGTCATACCACCGATGCAGAACTCTGCAGAGAGCTGGAGGAGAGGCAGTGGAGGTGAGAAAGTGCCAGGTATTTTTAGGGAGTTTTAATTTTAAGCAGATGGTTGGAGTGAAAACCTGACGGGGCTAATTTCCCTCTTGTCTTCGACTCTTATAGAATCGATAATTTGGAACAACAACTTGAAGTGGAGAGGAAGGAGTATAAGAGCCTCCTCTGCAGAGTTCTGCAGCAAGCTGGTGAGAAACAGGAGCTCCTCACAGAGAACAAAACTCTCCAAGAACAACTGGAGAGGTGAGAACTATATAGAAGGGAATCCTGACATTCTTTCAAATTCATCCATCTATCCATCCATTATCTATCTATCTATCTATCTATCTATCTATCTATCTATCTATCTATCTATCTATCTATCTATCTATCTATCTATCTATCTATCATGGAAGGCTAATTTCTGCTTTTCATAATTTACAGGAATTCTAAAAAATTCAATGACATGGTGGACGAAAGAGTTCATTTAAAAAAAGAAAATCAAGAACTCAAAATCAAGAAGTCCTGAGTCCTTCGGGAGAAGGGCGGTATAGAAATTGAATAAATAAATAAATAAATAAATAAAAGAACTGGAAGTTGAGCGAGGAGAACGCAACAATCTTGCGGAATTTCAGGGAGAGGCTGAGGAGGTGAGAAGTATGTAGACAGCAGCCCTGACCGAGGGAGGGAGAGGACCAGGATTCCTTGAAGCAGCTTGATTGAACTATGATTCCAGGATGAAGAATCTACCCCATAAGAGATGGAGGAATAGATGAAAATTAGGATGGGGAGGCCACATTTGACCACTTACTATGAAATCTCCCTTTTTCATTCTTCCAGAGGCAGAGACTGACCATCATGGTGAAGGGGCTGGAAAAGCTCCCGAGCATCCCAAGATTTACAGAAACATCTGCCAGGAGCTTCAAATACAGGGAGGCTCCTCCCCCTCCCCCTCCTTTCCCCCTCTTCCTCCCCCTTTCCCCTTCCTCCTCCTCCTCTCCCCTTCCTCCTCCCCATCTCCCTTCTTCCTCCTCCTTCCTGTGTGTGCTGCGTTTTTTGGGGTCAGTAGCTGGGGCAGGACACAAAGGGGAAGCCAGAATCATTTAACAACCATGTTAACAACTGGCAGCGATTCACTTAAGAAACATGTCAAGGAAAGTCATAAAACGTCTCACTTAGCCACATAAATTTTGGGCTCCGTTGTGGTTGTCGTACATTGAGGACTGTCTGTAATTTGGGACAGCTTTTGCAGCTAGCAAAAGACCCCCTGTATTAAAGAATCTATCCTCCTTGGAATTTTCCATCTGAGAAGAAAGAGAAAAGGTGATAGAGGAGGAGAAGGTGGAGGTGGTGGTGGTGGTGGAGGAGGAGGAGGAGGAGGAGGAGGGCTGCCACAAAGAGATGGGACTCAACTTATTTTCCAAAGCATTATAAGACGAGACAAGAAACAATGGATGGAAGCCAATCAAGGAGAGAAGCAACCTGGAATTAAGGAGAAACTTCCTAAGAGTGAGAACAGTTAACCAGAGGAACTGCTTGCCACCAGAAGTTGTGGGTGCTCCATTAGTTGGGGCTTTTAGAATAGAATTAGAATTAAATGGAATGGAATGGAATGGAATGGAATGGAATGGAATGGAATGGAATGGAATGGAATAGAATGGAATAGAATAGAATAGAATAGAATAGAATAGAATAGAATAGAATAGAATAGAATAGAATTCTTTATTGGCCAAGTGTGATTGGACACACAAGGAATTTGTCTTGGTGCATATGCTCTCGGAGTACACAAAAGAAAAGATACATTCATCAAGAATCATAAGGTACAACACTTAATGATAGTCATAGGATACAAATAAGAAAAGATTGGACAGCCACACCTCTGAAATGGTATAGGGTCTCTTGCTTGAGTAGGGGGCTGGATTAGAAGACCTCCAAGGTCCCTTCCAGTTTTATTCTCATTGATTGATTGACTGCTTCATATAAAAGCAACTGTGGAAAAAACCTACCATTTTTTGTACTGCAGACCATGGTTTTGGAACCAGGTCCAAGTTAGAGTTGAAAAGTGCTGGTCCTAATTTGATATATTTTCTTCCCTCTCTTTCCAGACCTCATCAGCCACTCCTGTTTTCATGGATACGGTGATTTTCCACGTAGCTCCAAGACCCAAAAAACCCTGGAGATCTTCGTCTGCAAGTAGCCTTGAAAAACCGGCGTAACAAGACTTATTAACCAAAATAACCCTAAATTTAGATTTTTGGAAATGCATCTTCAACGAGAGTTAATTCCTAAGGCAGGACAGGAATTTAACTGGGCAGTTATGAAAGAGGCCTCCTAAATGAAGGGAACATTCCTTGATCATCTAACTTTCTCAGTTGCAATTCCTATTGCCATCTTCTTCGTCATTTAGCATCGCGAAGGATATAAACGCCAACAGAAAATTCCTGGAGGCGATAAAACTTCTAGCAAGGAAAGCCAACTGCAAATTAACCATTTGCCCAGAAGTTGAAAACCGGGGAGACTGCTGGATTCAGGTACACCAGTTTGGACCCAAACTTAGACTTAGACTCATTTAGTGATAGGGCTCTTGGTCTCCATTCTGGTCATAAGACAAGGAATACCTGTACTGGCATTCTAATTAACTAACTGACATTCAACTGACATCGCAGGAAGCAAACCACGGCAAAAATCCTGCATCCGGTTATACTGTATCAATAAAATTTAACTAAGACTCTTACCCTCCTCGGTGTGGATGTGTGTCTCTTTTTCTTGTTTGAAGCTGTTTGAAGAGAAGCAAAAAGAAGGTTATGGGAAGGCTGCCGTGTTTGAAGGTGAGCTCTAAGGTTATTCTTCCCAACTGATTCCATGGGAGACCAGACCACCCATCCTCATATATAAATCTTTAATTTTTTTCCAGGTCTGAGGAGGGTGGGGAAAATTACCCTCAATGAGATCCTGACAGACAGAAATTTGCGCCAAGACAGCAAATATATTCAGGTAAAACAGTAACAAAACTGTGGCATTTTCTATGTTAGGTAGAGAATTCACACCACATTAAAGAAAAAAACTGATTCCCAGCAAAAGGCAGAAGTTCTCCATTGCATGATTCATTCCCCACCATTAAGAAACCATTTACCAAGGATTTAGAGGTGTGAAACTGAACCCAGAATCTTAGGATGCTCCTTTGCGTACGACTTTTCTAAGAAGTTGGTTTGCAACAGCCAACTTCTACATCGCTCTTAGTAATTTCCTTCCTCGACTGGTGTCAGGTCCTCTTTTTGGATCTAAGAATGACATCTGTCAAATAATTGTAACAGAGAGTTACCAGCTGCCTATTTTCAAATCCCAGGTTCTTATTTCCTAACAAGGAAACAAGTAGAAAAAAGTATTTTTGTTTGGTTTAGAAAACCCTGCATCTGATGGAAAAGTGGTCTATTATCCTCTGAAATACCACATAGTTTATACTACACCTCCTTGGTGTCTCCAACTGAGCAAAGAACTATTGTTTTGTTTTAGAAAGATTGAAATCACTCCTTAAGTCAACAACCGCATGTATTTTTTAAGCCTATGTGTCCCTTTCCATAACATATCCCACACCTCTTTTTATATTCTTGTCAAACCATTTCAGCAGGAAAAGGGCAAACTTTGGTTTCTTGAGCCCTAAATACACTTTCAAAGAAGAAATTATTAACCAGAACTACACCTTATCAAATACGTTTTAAATTTCAAGTGGGCTAGAATTATAGGAAGCAAAATCCCACACCTCTAAAAGTGACAGAAGTTGGACGGCCTGGTGTGACAGTTAAATCCTAGATTTAAAAAAAGATTTAAAGCCTCTGTGGTGTAGTTGGTGAAGGTCTGGATTCAAATCCATCCTCCTGGGGTGATTCTAGGCTCCTATTCTCTCTCAACCCAACCTATTTCATAGGAATTGTGATTCCTTCAGGAGAAAGTCAGGATATCGAGCTAACCTAACACAAGAAGTCCTTGACTTACATGAGTTCACTTAGTAACCATTCAAAGTTACTAAGTTACTACAAACAGCACTGAAAAAAGCGACTTAGGAACATTACAACATCCGTTACAGCAGGGGTGGGCAAATGTGGCCCTTTTACAATCTGTGGACTTCAACTCCCAGAATTGCTGAGACAGCTTGCCTGTGTTGCAGCATCCCCATGGTCAGGTGATCAAAATTTGGCTGCTTGGCAACTGACTCATATTTATGAATTGTGATTGCTGTGTCAGTTTGACAAGGGAGTGGACAACTCCATCAAGGTCTACTAGTCTTCAAGAGTCAAGGTGACCTTTTAATTCCACATCTCCACTGCAGGTCGTGGCATCTCCAGGGTGTCAAAAACACAGTGTCAGGTTTGGAAGCCATATTAGCACCAAAATCTTCCATGCTGCCAACTCCATATGCCATATGGGGAGAAACAGACAATGAATTATGGGGTTTATGAGCCAGGCTTTTTAATTCCTAAGTCACTTTGAGAACTGAATGGTACAGAAAATTGATAAACTTACAGATTCCCAGTCTTGTTCTTTTTTTTTTTTTCTTAGAAGCCATTTCAGGTCAGTTATTACACTCACAGGAAATGAGGCCAGCAGTATTCAGACATAATGTTTAAGAAAAAGAGAAAGACGGCTGAACCAGAGAAATGAAACAATGTTAAATGTTTTAACAATATTAAAAAGTTATGGTACTTATGTAGTCATTTACCAACACATCTAAATTATATTAAAATATCCAAAATATCTTTACAATCCCCAAGGCATGTCACAACCTTTGAACACCCCTAATGTTTGGAAATTGAAAGCTGAAAAACTTGACATGCCATATAATCATCTCCCATCAGTCCAACCCAGTGGTGGGTTCCTCCCGGTTTGGCCCGATTCTCCCGAGCCGGTAGCAGTGACAATATGACATCACCAGCCAGTTTTGCCCCCCCACCCCCCGCATTATTCTTACCTTTTATTTGGCCCCACCCCCAATCTATTGCTGCCTCCTGAGTCCCAGGTGATGGCTAGAGGGAAAAAAACTGTTTAAACTCTTGCCGCAGGGCTTGAAAGGGCCGCCCTACAGCTGATCAGTGTTAAAAGAAAACAAATGAGTAGACCAGTGCCTGCAAAAATACAGGAGTAGACCAGTGCCTGCAAAAATACATGGGTAGATCAGTGCCTGCAAAAATACAGGAGTAGACCAGTGCCTGCAAAAAATAAATGGGTAGATTGGTACAGCTCTGCAAGCAGTTAAAAGCCTGGTAGACCAGTACCTCTGCTAAATCCTAAAGAATTGTCACATGACCATCAAGCCACACCCACAAAATAAGCCACACCCACAGAACCGGTAGTAAAAAAAATTAGAACCCATCTCTGGTTCAACCTCAACTGGGTTTGCTTATCTGCTCTATTTCTTATGGAATAATAAATAAATATAAATCTAACCTCCAGAAGAGGACCAATCAGAGAAAAGCACTCCAGGAAGTCATGGATATTGTCTGTCCTTCCCAAACATGATCTGAAACAGAAGCTGGCAAATTTCCTCATGACTCATTAAGGCTCTAGGAAAGAGACCAACAACTTTCTAGCATTAGTGTAATTATCAAAAAAAACCCTGTGTGTGTGTGTGCGTGTGTGTGTGCACTTGTGTGTGTTCAGGTAGCCCTCGACTTACGATGACAATTGAGCCCAACATTCCTGCTGCCAAGTTAGACATTTGCTCTATTTCACGACTTTTCTTGCCAGAGTTGTTAAATGAATCACTGCAGTTCTTAAGTTGTTCAGTGAATCTGGCTCCCCCATTGAATTTTGAAGTTTTCAAACACATCTTCTGCGGATCTCAAGTTTTCTAGATAAAATCACCGAACGGTCTGGATCTCTGCTAAATTAGTCTCTTACTTCTTTCCAACTGGAAAACACAAGGATTAGATGTTTTAATGTTTTGGAGGTATTTTTTGGGAGGGGATCTCTTATTGGCTTTTATTGGCTTTATTGTTTAAAATGTTTTAAAGATTTTAATTCTAATCGAATGTTTCTAAATTGTGAGCCTCCTGGTGTCGTTTGCCGGGATGGGTGGCTATACAAATCAAACCTAAATAAATAAATAAATCAACCTGTCTCATCTGGAGTTCGGTTACTTTCAAGGAAGTCTCCACACCTTCTGGCTACTTCCTCCTCCTCCTCCTCCTCCCTGGGGTGGAAGCTGATAATTCTCTTTGGGTGAGAACATGGGCTGCCAGTTCCCAAATCAGCCACCCCAGCCCAGGAGGAGGGATTAGAGTGTGCACCAGCCTATCAGATGGCAAGATTGAGGGGCTGAGCAGGTACCCACCCCATCCTTTCCCTCTTTTAAATCTCTCCCTCCAGCTCAGGGATGTTTATTCCAGAGCCAGCAATCCCCACCTGGAAGGAGGAAAAAAACAAATATCCCCCAGGATGACTGACCAGAGGTGCGTCCAGCTTTCAACGGAGAAGGTTACCAGCACTGTCCATATTCTGGGCACCGAGCTCTGCCTGGACATCCTTGGGTAAGCATCTGGACATTCCTATTACACAATGTTTTCTGATTTACAGAAGAAAAGAAGAATTTAAAAGATCTACTGCTCTTCCTGCAGAGATGCTCAACACTTGCCCATCACCCCATCTTCACATCAAGAAGAATTGGTCCCAAAGGTGCTTTTTTTCCAAAAGGCAATTGGACTTTCTTATTTTCTTGGAAAACATTTTGCTTCTCATCCAAGAAGCTTCTATGGGAGAAGCGTTTTCAAAGATGACAGCAAGAACGTTCACTTGCCTTTTGGAAAAACACATCTTCAGGATAACATCAGGAAGTATTCCCAGTTTAAAAGAATTGCTAATTGGGATTGTTGGAGGAATTCACCTGGGTCAGGTTAGCTTGGAGAAGGTAGCTTGGAAACACACTTTCAATTCTGTTTTCACTGCTTCAGTGTGCCCGAGGTGACCAAAACAGCATTTTGGAAGCCAATTCTCCATTGCCAAATTCATTAGGGGTAGATTCCCAATTTTTGCCAGACTGGAATTAGCCAATGATAGAATTTACTATGATATTTTAGAGGGGAGCACCTTATTCCTTCAGCCAAAATTGGACATTAAGAGTCAGTTCTCACCCATATTAATGTGGAAGTTTGGCAATGAGCTATTGCTGGAGCAAAAGGCATTAAAGGGAGGTGGGGAAGAAACTGCATATCTTAAATCTCTTTTAAGACTTAAATGGGAACAGTTTTGCAACAAACAGCGTCTTTCCTTTAGGGCAGCCCCGAGGGCTGCGACCTGCTTTGAGATCTGGGCCACCTACGGCCTGAACATCTACAAAATCGATGATCACATGACAAAATCGAAGGTCTGCTGCCACGACTCAACATGGCCGCTGGACCAAAACGTCAAGTTTAGCGCCACCATGGATGCACTCAGCGACCAAGTCGATGACAAAAAGGTAAGGATGGAAACCTAGGCCAAAGATTGCAGATCCTGGGATTTGTAGGCCTCCTTTTAAACCTACAAATGGATTTCCTGAACAAAATCACCATGAATAAACCAACGGAATGACTTGGCTGCAGAAATTGTGGATACTCCCAACGCTGGAGGTCTTTAAGAAGAGAGTGGACAACCATTTGTCTGAAATGGCATGGGGTCTTGAGCAAGGGGATTGGCTGGTTGGACTAGAAGACCTCCAAGGTCCCTTCCAACCCTGTTATCCCGCAATAAGCCTGGTTTATGAAATTCAGATATTGACAAAATGCTTAAACCTGGCAATGGAAACCAGTGGAGAATTCTAGATAGGGAGACAAAAAAGAAAAAGAAAAAAGAAAAATCATTTATGCAGAGTAAGGTTTATTAGACCTTAGAATGAAGTTTTGCAGGCTAATTCTTCTGGCTGTTAGAATGAAGTTTTAGAATGTTGTTGTTAGAATGAAGTTTTGCAGGCTAATTCTTCTGACTGTCAATTACCAGCAGTTCGATCCTGACCAGATCAAGTTTGACTGAGCCTTCCATCCTTCCGAGGTCGGTAAAATGAGGACCCAGATTGTTGGGGGCAATAGGCTGACTCTGTAAACCACTTAGAGAGGGCTGTGAAGAGGTATATAAGTCTAAATGTTATTGCTATTTATCCACCATGAAGCAAATTAGAAATTTCCCAATTCAATGTTCCTTCGGGCACAGGAACCATGATAGATTATAAAGTTGAAAACAGAGGGGTGTTAAAGAGGGAGAATTTTAAGGGGTGCCACCCCCAATATCCTTTGACTTAAATTTATTGTTTTACGGTATATTGCAGATCAAAGTTTCGTACTATGGATGTAACGACAAGGTCCCCATCGCCAAAGCGATTCTGCATATTACCTGTATAGGTAAGCTGGCAGGGATGCAGAGGCATGGCAAGGCCCAAAGGGTGAATTGTGAGGGTGGGAGAGGGGGCTATAACTCAGCACATCTGGATCAGTGAATCCTGCCCTGATCAGACTGGGATCGAACAGGGAAAAAGAAAAAGAAGACAACTAACCAACATGGCCTGAAGTACACTTTCCTTGCAGAAAAAATGAGACTGGGGTGGAAGCAGAGGCTTTGGGTGGGAATAATTTAAAAGTTTCTTTGTTTTAAACCCTCTCCCACTTTGTTTTTCTGCTGTAGAAATGTCCTTGGATGCGGATATAAACCGTTCGGGAACGGTGACCATAGGAGGGAAGCAAAAGGTTAAATTAAAATAAGATTTTTGGTTGGGGTGGAATGATGGGGATGAAAATATTTGTAACGTTAATGCGAGCAGAGAGGTTGGGGAGCTGATGGCTTTGTGGGCCGTTTCTCCTGCTGGCAGGGGAGGATGGGATTTGCGAACACATCTGGGGCACACCTGGCTGGGGTGGTGCTGTAATGAACTCACTCGGCTAATTACAATCATCTAAATGTAATAAATAAATACATAATGAATAAAATTGTTGCTGGATGACTCGGAAAGCAGATGCTGCTTTTCACAAGGGCTCCCGAGACCCCAGATTGCACTTTTGGCAGGTTCTGGAGAAGAAGGTGGTCATTTTTCATAGCCTCCACACAGAGTAGGAAGAACAGATCGTGGCTGGGGGGAGCAGAGCCGAAGAGGGACCCCATCTTTGCTGATGTCCACCCTGACATGGCTTCCCGTCTCTGCAGGATCAGTGGACATGGGGGCCAGATGGAAAAGGCGCTATTCTCTTGGTGAACTGCGACCGAGACAATCCTAAAGCCAAAGAGGAAGACAACAAGGACACCAAGCTGACATCCAAGCAAGGTAGGCAGCAGCAATCATTGTTAAGCGCAGTTTTTCTCATCCTTTAAAGCTTGAAGGGGTGTGGATTGCAACATCCACAATCTGTAACAGCAGTGTTGTAACGGAAGGTGCTGAAGTACAGATAGACCTCAGTTTATGACCGGTTGCATTTACGCTGGTCACAGAATGGGTGCTTGAGGATCCCTATAATATCCCAAAGTTATCGTAAATAGTCATGCTGTGGTCACTTGAACAGCTGAGTTCATCAACCAAACTAAAGCCAGATTGTGGTTAATGAAAGCGTGAGGCCAGAAGCCAAGAGTCTCTGGCTCAATTGGAATTGAATTGGTTCTCCTTTTAGACCTCCAGGACATGTCCCGTATGATCCTGACAACTCAGGGACCTGATGAAGTTTTTGCAAACTACCAGCTGACTCTCCACATCTCGAAAGCTGATTGTGACAAAGTGGGAGTTTTCTACGCTCAAGGTAAGTGTTGAAGGCCAGCAGGCCGTTGGGCTTCAGGACTGAGGCCGAAGGTGGATGAAGCCAAGACCCAAAGGAGAACACTTATTGTAGATTCTTTTAAGTAACTATGGAGCCCAGATTTCCTTTTTATGCTCCTCACCTAAAGAAAACAAGGGAGCATTTTCAAGAGAATCAAGCCGATACCTATCTTCCTTGTCCTGTACCAAAGAGGAGGTCCATCATTTTGTTACAACAGATCAAAAGTTTGACCAGCTCTCGGGTCACCAATGATAATCAACCACAAGTTCCTTTGGATCTCAAAGGGTTAATGTGCTTGGGTTTAATTATGCAGATTGCCTCAAACTGCCAGATCCGGATGAAGGTATGTATCTTTGCTTTCAAGAAACAACAAAATGAATAAAACAAGATTGGGTTTTGATTCACAGACAAGAAGGAGCAGAGATATTACAAACATGTTCTAGGATCCGAAAAAATCTCCTACCACGTGAAACGGAACCTTGGTCAAGTGGAGAGCATTTTCTACGTGGAAGGGCTGAAATTTCCAGACGTTGATTTCTCAGGGCTTGTCACTTTCCACGCTTCACTCCTGGAGCCCGCCAAGAAGGTATGGAGAACATCAAAGAGAACATGGGGAAGAGGGGGAAAGAAGAACCTTTGACAGGGATATGGAGAAAGCATCTGGAATACTTTTTCAGCCTTCATCATAGGACCTCTCTCTAGGACCTTCTTCACTTCTTCTTCATTTATCAGCTATTCAAGGGAAGGCAGATCAGGAAATAGACCCAAAAAACTACAGGAATTCTATTTTATTACTGTAGAAAGTACGATGAACAGAATCTTGAAATCTTACATTTATATTTCCTTTAGTAAAGAGGATCAAGATGGTATTCCTCACCCCTCTTCCTTTCCTGAACTAAAGAGAAGGGGTACCTCTCTGTTTTTTTACTCCAAGCTTAGCTCTGTACTCCTAAATCTTGTAACTTTTAAATGTTTGGATGCATCTTTCTGGAATTCAATATATTTCTTGGTCCTCATCTCCTGTATTTTCCTGCTTCAGGGGGTCCCAGAAACTTCCATTTTCACGGATACTTTGGTCTTCCGGGTTGCTCCATGGATTATGACCCCAAACACCTTGCAGCCAGTTTCTGTTTACGTCTGCAGGTAAGGACTACTTCAATGCTCTCTACATGGGGCTCCCCTTGAAAAGCATCTGGAGGCTCCAACTAGTCCAGAATGTAGCCGCGCAGGTGATTATGGGTGCATCTCGTTGTGCCCATGTAACACCTCTCCTACGCGAGCTGCACTGGCTCCCGGTGGTCTTCTGGGTGCGATTCAAGGTGTTAGTTATCACCTTTAAAGCGCTCCATGGCTTAGGGCCTGGGTACTTACGAGACCGTCTTTTGCCACAAATAGCCTCCCACTGACCAGTTTGTTCTCACAGGGAGGGACTACTCAGGGTACCGTCAGTCAAATTGTGCCGACTGGCAACTCCCAGGGGGAGGGCCTTCTCTGTAAGGGCTCCAACCCTTTGGAATGAACTGCCTCCTGATATACGAAACATCCCTAATCTCCGTGCTTTCCGCTGTGCCCTCAAGACCCTGATGTTCAATCAGGCAGGGCTAAGCACGTTAACTGGGAATGATTAAAATATTATATAATTCTGGGTTTTATTTATTTGGGCTAAACTATGCTATAATTTTAATTATCAATTTTATGATGTTTATGTATCTTTTATTTTTTCTTGACTGTACACCACCTTGAGTCCTGCAGGAGAAAGGTGGTAATAAATAAAGAGTCATGGACCAACATACATGGGTGACGTTTCCCGTACAACCACCATCAACACCCTTCTCTCTCCTCTATTTCTGTCTTCTAACATCTCCATCTGTTCTTCTGAATGTACAGTGTTGGTTACAATAAGGATTTTGTGGAACATATAAGGAAGCTTGCCACAAAAGCTGGATGCAAATGTATTATCTGTCCAGAAGAGAAAAATCGAGGCGACAGATGGATCCAGGTAAGTCACAGACGAGAGGCCGTTTGGGATAGGTGGTCCGTCAAATGAAATTCTGATGCTACTGGAGAAGAAACTGGGGTAGTTCTTATCCTGTACATTTCCAGAAACAATTAGAGATAGTTTTACTCAACGCTACGTGTTATCTCTTCCTAGTAGTGCATCCACTGGTGTGGTAACATCAAAGGTTTAACTGAAATTCTTATCCATATTCATGGTTCCCAATTATTTTCACATTGTTGCAATTAAAAACTATGCCAATAAAGAATATTCGTAGGTTAGGGTTGACATGAGGGGTCCTTGGTGCTCTCTGAGCTTTCTTGTTTTCTTGCATATGTTTCATTAACCAACTAGTTAACTTCATCAGTGCTAGAAGGGAGTGGAGTATGCAGAGAGGAGGAGGATTATCAGAGTTTCTTGCAAAAATCAAATCCAGAAGCACACACAGATAACTGAGTCAACTGGGTTCATTAACTTCTTTATATTCATAATAACACATAAAGTATATTTACAATGCCAACGGTTGATATTTCAGCTCAGATCAGCAGACATGTTCACACACAGAGTACAGCAGAGAGCTTAACACACACACTGGTTTCAGTTTCTCTTCTCTGCACAGAATCAGAAGCTGCAGACTAAGACATGCCTTGGCTCCAGTCTGTCTCAGCTCCCAATTGGCTGACTTAGTTGCTATGCCTATTCATTGGCTGCCTTGTTACCATGTCTTCCCAGTCATGAATATTCTGACAAGGATGACTGTTAGGATATGATCTGGGCCTAACAGTTGTCCAGGCAATATATGTGTTCTGTGACTTTAGGTTTTAATGCTGCATCATGCTGTAATGCTGAGTCATGCTATAATTACTTATAGTTTAACAATGTATTTAAGCACGGTACTGTAAAAGGTTCAGTGGATGAAAAGCTGCCATTGCGTGTGTGCATGTGTGGGTGGATCTGCTACCATCCGGGGTTTGTGAACCAACTACTGTTTGTTTGGTAAGAGTTTGTTTGGAGTTAACCGGTAAAGACTTGGACTGTTTAGAAGACTACGAGATTGTTTATTTTCCATTATAAAGAAAACTTTTGATAACACCAGTTTGTATGTATCTTTATCTCAGTGCTCTCAAAAAACGTTTCTCTGTGCACTTCGCTCTGCTAGTTGTTACACAACAACAATATCCTTAACATTGGTTATGGGCCCAGAGCCAGCCAACCAGAACTAACTAGGATTTTTTCAGAGTTAAACTGAGAGCTAGTTTGAGTTTGTGAGTAGTACAAACTGTGTTTGTGATAAACAATCTACATGAAGATGGCACTAGAACAAGCAGCAAATTTTTCCATGATAACCCGGCTGGACGGAACAAACTATGAATCCTGGTCTACAAAATGTGGTCTACTTTTGCGTAGAGAAGGACTGTGGGACATAGTTAATAATCCACCGGATGTAACAGCATGGGATCCTGCTGATGAAGAAGATGCCAAGAAAGTAGCCAAGTTTAACAGAGACAATGAACGAGCTCTTTGTATTATTGGACTGACACTGGATGACCAGCAGCTTGTCCATATTCGTGGCGAAGAGTCTGCTGCTAGGTGTTGGACCAAGTTGAAGAGACTATATGTTCGTGACTCTGTGGGTGCTCATATATATCTCACACGAAGATTATTCAACAAACATCTTCTTAAAGGGGAGATATGATGGCTCATTTGGAATCCATGACCAGAATTTTCCAGGAGCTGCATGAAAAGGAACTTGTTTTCTCTGAACTACAACAAGTTTACATAATTCTTTCTTCTTTGGACGATAGTTATGACAACTTTGTTTCTTCGTTAGAGGTTTTGTCCAGAGATGAACTGTCATTGGCTGGCATAACCGGTAGGTTGTTGGAAGAATCCAAGAGAAGACAAGAAAGGGATCAGTTGAGAGTGCAACAACCAAAAGAAGAAAAAATGTACTCAACTGCTTATTTTGTAAAACATTGTTTTGCTTGTGGGGCTAAAGGGCATATAGCTAAATATTGTAAAAATAAGAAAATGCCTGTTAGGGACAATAATAGACCCAAGAAGGGTTGTAATGTAGCTATATCTAGTTCAACTACTGATGTTAACCAGGATTGTTGGGTTGTTGATAGTGGTGCTTCTCAATCTATTACTAGAAATAGAAAATGTTTTGTTAAAATGGGGAAGAGTAACCAACATGTTAAACTAGCAAATGGCTGGAAGGTTAAGGTAGCTGGAGAGGGTGTTGCTCGTTGGTCATTTAGTAATGAACCATTGCCTATGTTATATATTCCTGGTTTAAAATATAATATAAGGTTGAGGAACAGAAAGTAGGTTTAGGGGAGGATGAAACTGAAACATCTGAAATAAGTCCTGTATTGCCTAGAAGATCTACTAGGGAAAGGCATCCACCAGATCGATATAAGGCAACTGTAGTTTGCCAAGGTGCTGTCAAACATAAAGCATGTTGTGAAAGATATGGATTAAGGATCTAAACTGTATATATTGTATCTAAACTGTATATATTGGCCTGTCCAAAGGGGAGCATGTTAGGATATGATCTGGGCCTAACAGTTGTCCAGGCAATATATGTGTTCTGTGACTTTAGGTTTTAATGCTGCATCATGCTGTAATGCTGAGTCATGCTATAATTACTTATAGTTTAACAATGTATTTAAGCACGGTACTGTAAAAGGTTCAGTGGATGATAAGCTGCCATTGCGTGTGTGCATGTGTGGGTGGATCTGCTACCATCCGGGGTTTGTGAACCAACTACTGTTTGTTTGGTAAGAGTTTGTTTGGAGTTAACCGGTAAAGACTTGGACTGTTTAGAAGACTACGAGATTGTTTATTTTCCATTATAAAGAAAACTTTTGATAACACCAGTTTGTATGTATCTTTATCTCAGTGCTCTCAAAAAACGTTTCTCTGTGCACTTCGCTCTGCTAGTTGTTACACAACAACAATATCCTTAACAATGACTATGGGGGTGCTCACTGATCTTGCTAGTTTGGGTAATGAAACGTGTACAGGAAAACAAGCCAGCTCAGAGAGCACCAAGGACTCCTCAAAACTATGCCTAAAACATTTTTTTAAAAAAAAGTAATTGTAGTAAACAAACCTGAATTGCTTTGCGTCTCAACAGATTGAAATCCAAACATAAGTTTGTAACATCTATGAACAGGTAACACTTTTTAAATTTTATTTCAATTCTTCTGTCAATTTAGGATGAGATGGAGTTTGGGTACATCCAGGTTCCCCACAAAACATTTCCAGTTGTCTTTGACTCCCCAAGGAACAGAGAGCTCAACGGTTTCCCCTTTAAGGAGGTTTTGGTAAGTGGTTCTCCTCCCCCACTCTTTGATCTTGGCTGTTGAAAAATCAGAGTTCTGCATTTTATACTCAACACTTATTCATAAAAAAAAAAAAAATCAGAATTCTTGGTTGCCTTACTGATGTTCCCTTCATCAAAGATGAGATTGATGGGTCAGAAGGAGTGGAGCAGGGGTGAAATCCAGCAGGTTCTGGAGAACTGGTAGCGGAAATTTTGAGCAGTTCAGAGAACTGGCAAATGCCACCTCTGGCTGGTCCCAGAGTGGGGTAGGAATGGAGATTTTGCAATATCCTTTCCCTGGAGTGGGGAGGGAATGGAGTTTTTGCAGTATCCTTCCCCTGCCATGCCCAAGGCCCGCCCACAGAACCGGTAGTAATAAAAATTGGATTTCACCAATGAACTGGAGCAAGGTTTATATGCATTTAACTCAATCTCACAAATACAGCATGGATAAAAAGAGGATTGAATGAGGTGTGTTTGACACAGCTGTTCGTTTGCCCCCGAAGGGTCCAGATTTTGGGTATGTAAAACGGGAACTATCCTCCAAGGAGTTTGGTTCTAGCCTGGACGCATTTGGGAATCTTGAAGTCAGCCCTCCGGTGAACGTCAAATGCAAGGAATATCCCCTTGGGCGTATCCTAATAGGGGCCGCACTTCCTAAGTGCTGGTAAGTGGAGACCATAAGAACATCCCCACATACCTGTGGTTTAAACTCAGAAGATTCTCTAGGGCAGGGGTGTCAAACTCCATCTCATTGAGGGGCTGCATCAGGGTTGTTCGGGGGCTGGGATAGGCATGGCTAGCTTGACTTCACTCGGGGGCTGGGATAGGCATGGCTAGCTTGACTTCACTCGTTTCAGAGGCATTTGTGGTGGCCCAAGCTCTCAGCCAGAGAAAACATGCTCCTGAGCTCCATTTTTGCTGGCATTGTGGGCCGGTCCTTTGCTGTTTTTAGGGCAGCCCCACAGGCCAGATCTAAAACACCTAGCTTCCTCTAAGGGTTCCTCTTCCCATATGGAAGTTCTGGAGAAGTTTGTCCTAGCATCAACACAGAATTCATTTCTCCAAGTTAATGACGTTCAACCTTCACCGTGAATGCCAGTAGGGATGTGCACGGGAAATTTGATTGTTCTAGCAAGACTCTCCCCCAGGAACCAACTCGAGAAAAAGCTTCCAGAAAGCAAGGAGAGTGAAAATTTTAAACGAGGCTATGGAGATTTTTAAAAATATTGTATTTTTTTCAAAGGTTGTAAATTGGATGGAGAGGGATTGAATAAAAGGGAAAGAGTCTCCTGTTCGGATGCCAACCTTAATCAAAAGCTGCCCTGTCTCATAAGATGTTAAAAACGTCACCTGACTGGTTAGGTTTTGGGTCAATTCAATATAAAACACATTTATCACGGTGGCTTATCTTATAATGCATACTGTTATGACTTAGGGTGGCGTGAATCAATCAATTTTGCATTAACAAAATGTGGTTTAATACATCATGAGAATTCAGATCCCACCTTTTTTTTTTTTTTTGGTAATAGTCCAATGTCCAAACTGGTCAAGGACTTCCTCTACGGCCAAGTTGTACAATCTCCCATTGAAGTCTACACGGATTGGCTCAGTGTGGGACATGTAGATGAATTCCTCAGCTTTGTACCTGCCCCAGACCAGAAGGTATGGATCCATACTCTTCTTTCAAACTTGAAAGAGCTTTAAGTGACCGATCTGCATAATTAGTGAACATGTCAAGGCAGCTTTGGAGGCTGCAGGCAGAATCTCTATCTATCTATCTATCTATCTATCTATCTATCTATCTATCTATCTATCTATCTATCTATCTATCTATCTATCTACAAGCGAAAACCACTCAAGCATTAATCACAAAATCTCCAGAACCGTAAAGCCTACAAACTTGAAATTTGCCACGTATGTTCCTCTTGGCTTCTAGGTGCTCACTAAGAAAGGATTTTTCAAAATGATCATCAGAGCATTAGTATTTCCTATATTATTATAACATGCTCTGATGCTAATTAGTTAGACATTCTACTCCCCCTCCCAACTTGAAAATAACTCTGGAGAGGACGGGATAGCATAGGACAGGCTTCTGTGGGTCAAGCCTTATGGAGAGAAGGGGCTAGAAAGCCTGAGTGAGAGAAGGGGATAGGATAGGAGACCTTTCTGTGGGGCAAGGCGGAGGGAGAGAAGGGGATAGGATAGGGGTGGCTTCTGTGGGGCAAGGCGGAGGGAGAGAAGGGGATAGGATAGGAGACGTTTCTGTGGGGCAAGGCTGAGGGAGAGAAAGGGATAAGATAGGGGAGGCTTCTGTGGGGCAAGGCTGAGGGAGAGAAAGGGATAAGATAGGAGACGTTTCTGTGGGGCAAGGCTGAGGGGGAGAAGGGGATAGGATAGGAGACGTTTCTGTGGGGCAAGGCTGAGGGAGGGAAAGGGATAAGATAGGAGACGTTTCTGTGCTGCTAAATTCTAATTTTTAGGTTCCTAGTCTTCTCTCTGTCCCATCTGTCTTACTCCCTTGTTCCAGGGTTTCCGCCTGTTGCTGGCTAGCCCAAGAGCCTGCTTCAAACTGCTGGAAGAGAAGGAAAAGGAAGGCCACGGGAAAGCCAAAATGCGTCAAGGTCGGAAAGTCAAAATGCCTGAGGGTAATTCACCATCTCCTCTGCAGGAGGTCAGAACTGAAATGAAAGGTAACGGAAAAAATATATATTGCAAACAGGCCCCATTTTATGAAAAGGACGAAGTCAATCCTTGAGCTGGGTTGCGTTTTAAAAGGGACTATGTTTTCTCCCTTCCAAGATGGTCTTTCTCCCCAATGGGAACAAGTGAGGCTCTAAACCAGGGGTCTCCAATTCTGTGCATGCATTTATCGGCACACAGAACCATCCCCCTCACCCCGGCAAGGCCAGACATGTTGGAGAACTTAGCTCTAAGCTACTAAAATAAATGGCTTTTTTTAAATTATAGAATAGTTGCAATAGTCCTTCTCACCAAGCACTGGATTTCTCACTGGAGATTAAAAGACACATCCACACCAAAAACCAAATCATTTTCCTTTTTTTCTGAACAGGATTTGAATTCCAGGATCAGAAAGTTCAGAAGCCACGCTCCATATCAGAAATTATTGCTGACTCTTTGTTACGGCAGTACAATGATAAGTGCCAAGTAAGAATCCATCTTCGTATATTCAGGGGGCAGTTCATTCCAAAGGGTTGGAGCCCTCACAGAGAAGGCCCTCCCCCTGGGAGTCGCCAGTCGGCACAATTTGACTGATGGTACCCTGAGTAGTCCCTCCCTGTGGGAACGAACTGATCGGTGGGAGGCTATTGGTGGCAAAAGACGGTCTCGTAAGTACCCAGGCCCTAAGCCATGGAGCGCTTTAAAGGTGATAACTAACACCTTGAATCGCACCCGGAAGATCACCGGGAGCCAGTGCAGCTCGCGTAGGAGAGGTGTTACAAGTATATTGAGGTCTATTGAACCTCAAATTTAAGAAACCGCATCTTGTTCTATTATTTCTTGTCTCCATGTGCTCTGGACATGGAAAGTAGGTAATCTTATTCTGCAATTTCACTGGTAGCAAAACAGGGTCTCCATTGAGTTAGAACTTCAGTGAAGCTTCCTAAAAGAGCTCAGAATTGCAATAGTCCCAAAGGGGCTTTTTCAAAAGGCAACAGGACTCTGTTTTTCCTTAAAAATGTTTTGCTTCTCATCTAAGCTTCTTCGTCTACTCTCCAGCTCTCCTTTATGTACCTGAGGTTCAGTGTCTCTCTCCTCCATCTTTTCCCCAGGGTGAACATCCCAAGTTTCTTCAGCCTGTCCTCAACTCCTATTATATCACTGTCTCCCTCCTCTGAACCTGTTGTAATAACCAAAGTCCACCTGGAAATATGGGGTGAGAAGCATGGTACACCATCTTCAAGGTGGCCTCATCAGAGGGGAAGATTTCCCATGTTTACAAGTAGCATGGTTGCAGCAGAGAACCTCGACGCTTATTCTTACCAAATTATAGTATAGGTTTTCACACGTTTTTGAATTCTTAAGGGAGGATTGAGGTAGAGAAAAACGGTCCAAAGAATAATCTAAAGAAAGATAATCTAAGAAATATTTCGACCTAGCAAGAGATGGAAAGGCCATGGATCTTCTTGTGAACATTCCCGCATGCCATCACTCTGCTAAACACCTCATTCCCACAACACTGTCAAACTATTTACTAAGACTGTATTACTATTATTCTTCTCATCCTTCCTATTACCGATCTCTTTTTCTGCTTATATAACCTTGTTGCTTGTATCTTTACAATTTATATTAAATTTTCTAGTATGATTTTGATTGCTTATTTAGTATCCTATGATTATCATTAAGTGTTGTATCGTGATTCATGACGAATGTAGTTATGACTATGATCATGATTTATCACATATATCCTTTATGCACACTGAGAGATCTTATGCAGCGAAGACAAATTCTTTGGGTATCCAATCACGCTTGGCCAATAAAAAAAGTATTTTCCGCTCATCTCCTCTCCCTATAGATAAACAAGAGGGAAAATAGATGTGTGTGGTTTGTGAAGTCCTCTACCAGGCTAACCAACCAGGCACCCTATTGTTGAGTTGGGCATATAGAATAATAATAGAATTCCTTATGCTACTAGGCTTAAAATTCTCAGTTTGGATAACTTAGAACTGCGTCACTTGGGCTCAGACCCTAGGTATTGCCTACAAAAGTATACGTAGTAATGTTTTACTTGTAAATGACTTCTTCTCTTTTAATTGCAATAATACGTGTGTTAACTGTTTTAAACTCAAATGTAAATTGTTCTAATTTGTTGTCAAAGTCTGGAATGCCCTACCTCAGGGGTCTGCAACTTTGAACACTCAAAGAGCCATTTGGACCCGTTTCCCACAGAAAAGAAAACACCGGGAGCCACAAAACCCTTCCCGTGCCTGACTATTTCTTGAGCGGCCACAAAACTAGCATATGTAGTTGAATTAAACATTCTGTTTTCTTCTGAAACTTTTTTTTCTTGGATTTATCCATGTTTGGCCTACTGTGGGTTGAAAAGCTCAATAAATCATGTGCCGGCAGATGTCGCACATTGGCGGTTGTGATGCATATTTGAATGTCAGGGAGCCGCAGCAGAGGGGTGGAAGAGCCACATGCGTCTCCAGAGCTGCAGGTTGCTGACCCCTGCCCTACCTGATCCAGTTGTCTCAGCTACAAATTTTCAGTGTTTCAGTCACAAATTGACTTCCATGGACCTTACTTCATACTTAAATGGTCAGTAGAGGGGACGTGCCTATCATCCGTGTCATTGTATTTTTATTCTTGTTCTTGTTCTCGTTTTTGACAAATTCAAATAAATAAATAAATATCACAAACACATCTGAATACTGCAAGATGGAAAAAGACACACCTCAAAAAGTGAATCCAGGATAGCCCTATCTAGTCAGTAAAACATTAAAGCGAAGGTTATATATGAAGATGGATCCCCCACCTTTCCAATCAAATTCTAAAGCTTCCAGGGATTATAGATGGTCCTTGATTTACAAGTTTGCTTAGTGACAGTCTGAAGTTAAAACAGCACTGAAAAAAAAGGCAATTTTTCACATTTATGACCGTTGAAGCATCCCCATGCTCATGTGATTTACATTCAGAGGCTTGACAACTGACTCCCATTTAGGATGGGTACAGTGCCTCAGTCGTATGATCCCCTTTTGCGACCTTCAGATAAGGAAAGTCAATGGGAGCCACTTAACAACCGCGTAAATAACTGCAGTGATTCTCTTAACGTGGCAAGAAAAATCGTAAAATGGGGCAAAACTCACTTAACAAATTTCTCACTTAGCCGCATACATCTTGGGCTTGATCATGGCCGTAAGTCGAGGACTACCTGCATTGAAGTTATGGTTTCACTGAACTCACTTTGTGGGCACTGAAACATTAAGTATAGCCTCTCCCTACTCCTTCCTTTTTACTAAAGCTTCTCTTTCGTCCCTTTTCAGGACTGCATTGATTTCAACAGAAAAACCCTTAAGGCGGAGCTGGGCCTAACAGAGGAAGACATTGTTGAGATACCTCAGCTTTTTCAGTCTCGTCTCCAATTTTCTGAGAAGTCCGTTTCTGAAGTGCTCAAGGATCCCGCTGAGGCTTATTTCCCAGACATGGTAAGGCTCCCGCCCCAAATGTGTTTTGAGAAGAACCAGCCAAGAAGTGACCTAGCAGGCCCTACCAGTCAAAGGTTCAATTTAATCCAACTTCGGTTGTCCTTTGGAGAAGCAGAGGGCATCTCACCGGGGACCAGATTTGACCTCCAGGTTGCCAACCCTTCTCCAGGCAAGGGTGAGGTGGGAGGACAGGAAACGCATAATGCACTTTTGATGTCTTGGTTGGATTCACACATCACAAGAAACTCTTAAAGACAGCCAACCCTATGTGGCTTGTTGGCCTGGCTGTAGGGGAACTGGGATCTGGAAGAGGGGAACTGGGCTATTTTGAGTGGTGGGCCAGCGCGCCCGCAACCCTTGAGCAAGGGGTGGGCTGGCGTACACACGTGCAACTCTACTTGGGTCAAAATATTGGATGAATCCCATGCTGTGTCTTGTGTTCACTTCTACAGCATCCTTCTGAACAGCTCTAACGTGAAGCCACACAATCCCACTGAAGGTGCCGGGATACAGATGGCGAATCAAAACTTAATTAGTTGTCCCTCGTTAAGAACTTAATCCTCTTGACTTTAAAAGTAGATGGAGAAGTGGGCTGTTAAAACGTATCATATTCAGCGGTCTCCTCGCCGCTGAATTTCACAAGGGTACAAAA
This sequence comes from Masticophis lateralis, assembly GCA_030761175.1. Lineage (NCBI taxonomy): Eukaryota > Metazoa > Chordata > Lepidosauria > Squamata > Colubridae > Masticophis > Masticophis lateralis. The sequence continues at coordinate 8,538,521 of JAUDYJ010000016.1, forward strand.
ATCATGAAAACTGATTGCAATCTAACCTATTAGACTAATGGTTATGTCCCTTCTACAGGTCAATATGATTGTTCTGGGGAAACACCTGGGCATCCCAAAGCCGTTTGGACCCATCATTGACGGCCAATGCTGCCTGGAGAAAGAGGTCCAACGTCTCCTGGAGCCCTTAGGGTTGTCCTGCAATTTCATTGACGACTATGAAACTTACTATGTCTCACATGGCGATGTTCATTGTGGCACAAATGTCCGCCGGAAGCCCTTTTCCTTCAAGTGGTGGAACATGAGGCCTTGAGGCCCTCATCAGTTTGTTTTCCACCCAATGAAGATGATGAGACAGTCCTTGTGGATCTTGTCCTGCACTTCCTCAGGAAATCCAGTAACTTTTCCAAGAATTCTTGGGTGATTCCTCTTTCGGTTGTTATATGAAGGTGCTTACAAGCTTCTCTTGTGATTTAGACTTTCTCCAGTATCTAAGGCGGCCTTTCTCATCTCTAAACATTATCAGGTTGCCAAAATGTTGTTAGTTGTGTTCGCCAATCACCGAAAAGAACAGAGAGTAGCTAAGTTCAGGCAGGATGCTCTTAACCTTCTCCTTATCCACGGCACAATAATTCTAAAACTAATTATAGAGGTCCAGCGAGACATTTCATAACCCCAGTAGGTTCATGGGTCCTTCAAAGAATGCTGTTTTTCTCACCTCACCAAACCTCATCAGCTCAGGTTTAGTCACCTAGATAAGCCAAGTCAGGTTGTCACAAATGAAGAAATCACCAGCACTCTCTAAAGGTAGACATCCAACAGATGTAGAACATTTTCCAAAAAACAAGGACCAAGGTCTTGTGAACCTGGGATGATGGAATAGTTTTTGACCTAAAATTACCAGATGTGGCCATTGGCCCGAGGTGTTGTGAAGGCTGGCAGCCCTTCCAAGTGTACAGATCAAAATAGCGATAATGAGTAATTAATCCATATTTTAGCTTCATGTTAATTTCTGTCATTTCAAACATTTGATTTGCAAAGAAGCATTTTGAGGGCACAATGATCGTGAAGTCCGTATTTCTTTGGCTATTAATTTTTAAATGGAATGCGTACTACCGCTGAATTATTTTATTTTTTTAAAAAAAATCGCAGGGGCTTTTCTCACGGATCTACAAATTGTTTGAATAAATTGTGAAGAACTTTTAAAGCATTCTGTTCCATTTTTTAAAATCCATGCCACCATTATATTGTCATAAAGGCAGAATGGGAGGTGAGGCAGTCCTCTACTTGCAACAGTTCGCTTAGTGACCAAAGTTACAACGGCACTGAAAAAAGCGACACGACGGTTTTTCAGAGTTACGACCTTTGCAGCGTCCCCGTGTTCATGGGATCTAAATTCAGAGGATTGGCAACCGGTTCATATTTATGACGGTTGCAGTGTCCCGGGGGGCTCACATGATCCCCATGATAAGCAAATCCAATGAGGAATCCGGATTCACTTAACAACTGTGTGACTAATCGAACGACTGCTGGGGTTCACTTAGCGAAGGCGGCAAGAAAAGTCGCAAAATGGGGCAAAACTCACTTAACAGAGGTTTCGCTTAGCAACAGAAAATCTGGGCTCAATTGTAGTTATAAATTGAGGACTAACTGTACATAGCTAGAAAAAATGAAAAAAACAACAACAACAGAGGAAGGTGCTATTAGGGTCACTACACCTACATGGAAAATACGAAGACCCTCCAAAGAATTTTGGACTTCTGCTCCCTAAGGTACAGGAAAGCCTGTGATGGGTCCTTTTCACTGACCTTTCTCTGTTGACGTCAATCATCTCCAACATCTCCATCCAACCTCCTTGATGATCTTACTCTCTCTTTCCATGTCTTGGTGAGATGACCAATGTGGTAAGCACTACAATATCGGATGTTCTCCAGAGTTTAATCCAACTCAAAAATATCTTAATAAAATTGGTCAGGGGCTGCCAAGCAAGCAGTAGCACCTTCTCCAAAAAGTGGGACCTTTTAAGAGTAGGCGTCCTTCAATCTCCTCCTTTGTGGGGGTTTACAATTTGACTGGGATTATGGCTTGTCTCTTCCAACAGAAGTAAAAAAAAACTCTGACAACTCAAAAGTCTCACATTTCCACATTCTGCTCTTCGGCCATTTTTGTTCTAACAGAAGATTCTTCATCCCTTTTGGGGATTAAGTTTTTCTCAACCCTCATTTTCCTAAAACTCTTATTAATGCCTCCAGAAACATTTTATATCTGACCACTATTTTATTTGTCTATTCTTCCTTAATAACTTACATCATTTTCAACTTATCATTTTGAAAAAAAGCTGTCTTACATACCAGCTGCCCCATTAGTACTCAGATGACAATTGGGAGGATCCTTGGGAGGATCCAATTGGATTTGACAAACTCTCTCCAGAACTTGGCGGTGAACTGGACCTCACGATCTGAAACCTAGAGTTGACCGCTAGGTTTTCCAGATAATTCCTTGGCCTGTTTTCAACCAGCTAAGGAGTTAACAATTTAATGACGATTTGCATGGCAGATTTGTTCTAAAAATATTTGGCTAGGCAACAGGTCCCGATATGAATGCAGGATCATCTTGGCTGTTAGCACAGTACAGAAAGAAGGAGAAATTAAGGCTGCAAAGTCTAAACAAACCCATCATTTATTTAAACATTTGAGAAATATATATAAAAAAAAAAGTGAAGGGGAAAACAAGAGAATGACAAGACTAGGCTAAAATATTTTTCCCGTCTCATTTAATTGGTTCTCATCCCGCTGAGCCCTTCTTCTTGGTGAAGAAGAAAAAAAGTCAGCAGTTTTAAACACAAACCTTCAGGCTAACCAGTTCCAAAGCAAAACTTTTTACTTAGCACAAAAACAGCCGTTTCTTTGGTGAAAATGGAAGTACCTCTTTTTCTTCTTTCTCTCCCACGGCAAATAAATTAATCTCCGTTACCTTAGAATGATGGTGAAAGGGGAAAATGTCTGTCTGTCCCTCATAATGGGTTAGAATGAAGAAAAGGAACATCGGGAAAAACGAATAAAGCAGTAAAAGGGGGTGGGTGGATGGGTGTATCGAACGTGGCTGAACGTACCAAAACAGGAAAAGGAGAAAATGTTTTGAAACAGACCTGTGCAAAGAGAGTCGACCTGATTTTTCTCATCTGCAAATTTAGCATCAACTCAGCAGGTGCTGCCTTCCAACTTTCCCCATCAGTGGTGGGTTTCCGTTAATTTTTTTCCCCCTTCAGTTGATCGCTCATTGTTCTAACTCAAACTTAGCAGGTTAAAAGGTGGCTAAAACCCATCGAGCGATGCCAATAATGGTGAAAGGGGGAAGTGTCCTAGTCCCTCGTAATAAACCAACTGAAAAAAGAACAGTGTGTAGCTTTCAAGGCAGAAAACTTCCATCCCACAAACACCAAATGGTGAAATAAGACAGCTGCGAATTAAATTCCCACAAGGCCGGAAATGCATCTCCTGTTTTTTCCGGGAAACTTTATATAGTTTAGTTGCCTTTTAGGGGTTAAGAAAAGGGGTCTGCAGGAATGCCGTTCCCCAGACTCAAAATATTCTAAATTTTGGGAGGACTGATGTATCAGTCTGAGAACCCACCTCTCAGCTGTCATTCAATGACCTAAAGAAATGCCTCTTTTGAAAGAGGAACTCCAAATTTACACTTTCTAGCAAAGTGGATGCCAACCAATAAGGAGAAGAAGATAAACGAGAAGGGTTTTTTTCCCTCCAGCTTAAGTACTAGGATCAGAATTTAGCCAAGAGAGGGAAACTTCCCTCCGGCTTGTTTCAAGGCAACAAGTTCATTTTACTTGTTCTTAAACCAGATTTGGTTTAAGCCTCCTCATCTCAGGGCAACTGCGACTTTCGAGGAAAACATCCTACAAGTCCCCCCACCCCCTTCCTCCAGATGCCCAACCCCACACCAGGTTGCGAGAAAGCAACGCCGTGTGCATCGCAAAGGAACACAACGCCGATCAGCGTCTGCTGACACGGAAACGCGGCGGCACAATCGCTCGACGTTAAATCAGTGGGAACTCTTAAACTCAAGAGGCCTGGTGCCCAATCACATCAAAGGAGATTACAAAAAGGCACGGAAATTAAAAAAAATAAGATAGCGTTTTTCTTCAGGGACAAAACACAAAGCATAGGCCACTCTTTGCAGTAGGGAAAAAAAAAAAGAACTTTCAATGCTGGCTTACTGGTCCCAAGTAAGTTTAAGAGGGGAAGAACAAATGGACAAAATGCTCTTGAAGTTTCCATCGGACTACAGTGACCGAAAAGGGATGAATGGACATCTTCAATTTATCCTCCTCCACCACCACCAAAAAAAATAAAAAAATAAAAAAAGAAATACAAAATACAAACAAGCCATCTTGGGGGAAAAGGATGGGGTGGAGGGAGCAGGGCATGGAAGAGTCCTAGCAACAGGTAGTTAAAACTTCAAATGGCGTATAAAAACCGAAATCTCAGAAGTCTAACAAATCGCACGGAGGGGCCCGCGGTCTCTTCACCAACCGCCAACGTGATGCATTCGGCAGCTCGCCTGGTTGAAGGAAGAGTCACGTGCCCGGGTCAGAGGGTGCGTGGATTGTATTCTGGCAATTTTTTGATTTTCTCCTTTTCGGCTTCGCTCTCGTCGCGGGCAATCGCCAAGGAGTGCGCGTAGCCCATAGCTACCTGTAAAAAAAGAGACGGGATTGCTGCTTGGATCGCCAAACCCCCAGTTCCCTTCGCGGGGTGAGCGCCGCAGCACATAAACGATCTACACGACAGCTTCATGCAATTAGCATGTTTGCATGTTAAACGAAGGCCATGCCTGCGTTAGGAGGCAACTCCCCGAATGCAGGGGCTGAGGGTTTGCACATTCTATAAAAATATCCTGCCAATATCCCTGCTCTTTATAGTTTGAATACACTCAATTTGCGAGGAGATTGAGAGATATGCTGATTAAAGAAACCACTACACAGGTTTAGCCTTAGTTTATAAGAACTCTTTGATCTCCTCTATGCAATGTTACATATAAAGTCTCTCTCTCTCTCGATAGATAGATAGATAGATAGATAAATAGATAGATAATCTCCCTCTCTCTTTCTCTTTCCCTCCTTCCCACTTGAATTGCCTGCTGCACTTTCCTTCCACAGCCTCTGCTCCTTCCTGGATTTTTCAGGCTTGCCCCAGAGAAGCCTCTCCCCTTCTCTCCCTCAGGCTAGCCCCATAGAAACATCTCCTGTCTCACCCCCCTTCTTTCCCTCAGGCTAGCCCCATAGAAACCTCTCCTATCCCACCCCTCTTTTCTCCCTCAGGCTAGCCCCATAGAAGCCTCTCTTATCCTATCCCCCTTCTTTCCATCAGGCTTACCCCATAGAAGCCTCTCCTTTCCCATCCCTCTTCTCTCCCTCAGACTTGCCCCATAGATGCCTCTCCTATCCTATCCCCTTCTTTCCATCAGGCTTGCCCTATAGAAGCTCTCCTATCCCATCCCTCTTCTCTCCCTCAGACTTGCCCCACAGAAGCCTCTCCTATCCTATCCCCCTTCTTTCGCTTAGGGTTGCTCCACAGAAGCCTCTCTTATCCTCCTTATTGCCTTCACTCCCTCTCCCTTTCCCCAGGCCTCTTTCTCCATTTCCCCTTTAAGCCTCTTTTCCTATCCTCTCAGGCCTCCTTTTCCTCAGGCATCCCTACCTATCCTTCCCTTCTGGCTTCCCCCCCCAGAAAACCCTCCTTCCTCCTCTTGCACTCCCTGTCCCCTTTTCTTCCCACCAAAACCTCCTCCTCTTCCCTTCTCCCCCCGCTACACATACCCCCACTATCCATTTGTTTCTATACATACATACATACATACATACACCTATCCTCTGTCTATCATCTATCCCTCCCTCCCCCACCATTGATTCATTCATTCCTTTTTTCCCTCCTTCCTCTTTCTTTCCCCTCCCTCCCTCCCTTCATTCCATCCACCCACCCACCCATTCACAAACACCCTAATCTCCGTGTAAACTGCCAGTTTACCTGTTCTGTGTAAATCCCATCCAACGTTTTCACCTCCTGAGCTGCAGTTGATGACTTCGGCTTGTGATCTCCGTAGCCCTGTAAAAATGTCAAACTGTTCACTAAGTCTGCACTATTAATCTTCTCCTCCTTACTAGTATCTATCTCTTCTCACTTATGGCTATAACCATGTTGCTTGTATCTTTCAATTTATATTGTTTTTGTTTCCTAGTACAGTTGGCACCAATAATTTTGCTACGGAAAAAATACCTGAAGCTGGGCAGCCAGCAAATTTAAATAAGCAGATATATAGGAGGCTGTCAGAAAAGGACTAATAAAGTTTCACTGCACCCAATATTAAGAGACTCGGTATGCAGACTTCTCTCAGTAAATATCTAGCTCAAAAAGTTATCTTTCTAAAAAAAAAAAAAAAAGAAAATATTTTAAAAAAATAAAAGACACAGAAAATACTAGCGTATTTTCTGTGTCAAACTGCTTCTTTGTGCCAAAGGCTGGTTCTGAGATGCAGCAAAGACCCCCCTCAAAAAGCATCCAGGGATTTAAAGGCCTTAAAGACCCACATCTAGCCACGTAGGGGTGAAGCAAAGGATAACAAGGATCCAGAAATAAACAGCCCATTGCTACATCTTGATACAGGACTGGCATACAGAGGTAATGGAAGTATTAGCGGCTATGCCCGATATTCTCCCCGTGAAAGCAAGATACAAGTACCGTAATTCTTTACTACATTTTCACTTAGTGACCATTCGAAGTTACGTCACTGAAAAAAGTGACTTACGACCATTTTTCAGACTTACGACTGTTGCTGTATCCCCACGGTCACATGATTTCTATTCGGGTGCTTGACAACTGACTCATATTTATGACATTTTCAGGGCCACGTACTCCTCTTTTGCGACCATCTGACAAGCGAACGTGGCAAGAAAAGTCGTAAAACGTGTCACTTAGCCACGTAACCTCTGGGCTCCGTTGTGGTCGTAAAGTTGAGGACTGTCTGTAATTTGAAACAGCCTTTGCAGCCAGCAAAAGCTCCCACATGTTGAAGAATCTATGCTCCTTGGAATTTTCCATCTGGTCTCCACCACTGGGCTTCAATTTTTTTTTACTACTGGTTTTGTGGGTGTGGCTTAGTGGGCGTGGCATGGCAAGGATACTGTAAAATCCCCATTCCCTCCCCACTCCAGGAGAAGGATACTGCAAAATCCCCATTTCCTCCTGATCAGCTGGGACTCGGGAGGCAGAGAACCGATGGTGGTGGGGCCAGTCAGAGGTGGTATTTACTGGTTCTCCAAACTACTCAAAATTTCTGCTACCGGTTCTCCAGAACTGGTCAGAACCTGCTGAAACCCATCTCTGCTCTCCACACTTTCTAAGTTGGGAAACTGGTAACTTCATAGAGAAAACAAAGGAAAAACCCTTTGCTGGATTCGAAGTCGGGCCCATCTCCAGCAAAAGTGCCAAGCAACCTTCTAAGCTGTCGCATCAGAGTGGTTGCTGCGAGATGGGCGGCAAATAAATTTATTAAATAAAATCAGCCCCTTACCAGCTCTCCAAAAGTAGGAGAAGGCCCCCAGCTGATGGTGCTCTCATCCGCTGCCACTATGATGCTGCTCTTCCTGAAAATGAAGCAGAAAGTTACTGTAGAAGAGCTGCAGATGTAGCTGGATTACGGGAATTGTTGTGGTCCTCCGGCAGCTTGTGGAGCTGGCAGGATAGTCGGACATTGAGGAGGCTGGGGAGGAACATGGGCCAGCCCTGGAGTCTGGGGAAGGCTCGGATAAGGGCTCTGCATCAGAGGCAGAGATGGGGCCAGGGCCATCTGGGAGTTATGTGCTGACTCCAGAATCTCCAGAGTCGGACATCAGTGAGGCAGAGGAACAGGGGAAGCCTGTTCCCAGTGCGCGCATGCGCAGAGCTGCCAGAAGACAAGAGCAGTTAAGACAAAAGGGGCGACTCAGGAGTAAGGCTTGGAGATGATTGGCCCCTCCCATAAAACATAAAGGAGCCTTTGCAACTTTGTTTGTTCTGGTCGGTTTAAAATTCTGAAGCTCCGTTTTGACACTGTACTCCGTGTGGCCTTGCAAAGCTAATTGCCAATTAGGTCTTTGGCAGCGTGTCAAGGGAGATAAAGGTGGGTGTTTATTAGCCTTATCCCGAAGGACTGTGGCAGACTTCTGTTGGGATTCTTTACAAACTATTTGTGACTCATCACGGGCTGGGAATGAACAGAATTCCCAGCCGTTGAAATAAAAAGAGGGTTTTGGGGACTAATTGTGTGCTTTTTACTGTTTCAGGAAGCCTAGGTCAGAACAGGAATTTTCCTGCAGAACAGAAGCTCTTCTTCCATGACTAAAGAGAAAAATGAAGGAAAGCAGAGAAGAATAAAACAGCGTCCTTACCCACAGGACAAACTACGGATTTTCCAGCCACACAGATCCTGCACAGTTTTGGGGTACATCGTTGACTCTCGGGAAGTGTTTGTCGCTCCCCAGAAAAACAGGCCTCCTGCAGCAGGCACAAAGGGGGTAGAATTGTGTTGCTATTGTGCACTGTTCACAATGACACCTGCTCTCTGTGAGGCTATTAGCAGACAGGCATTGTTCAAATTTGAAGACATGTCAACATCCTGATTTTCTCCGTTAGCAGGAGAGTGAACTGAATTGCATTAACTGGAAACTGTAATATTAAAACAGGCAGCAGTTCTCACGAGCAGTTCTACACTTCCTTGTGACAGCAGGAGCTTTCAAAAATAATGTTTTTTTTTTCATTTGAAGAGTTGACCAATTCCAAGACTGAGCTTACCTGTTTCACTGACCGCAAAAGAGCAGGTGTAGCCTGCGTAGATCTGTGCAGCCCCACGGCCGGGGAAGTCGAAAAGCTTCACTAACCGTGGCACCATCTCATCCCGCTGCTCTGCGTGTCCTAATCGGCCGTAACCGCCAAACCCCCAGGAGAAAACACGTTTCTGCGAGTCCAGGATGAGCTGGAGAATGGCAGGAGGTTGTGAATTAAAATCTAGATTGAAGAGAAGGAGGCGAAGTGATAGAGGAGGAAAAGGAAAGAACCGAGGAGGAGAAAGGGGGAGGTGGAGGAGGAGGAGGAGAAGAGGTGAGGTGATAGAGGAAGAAAAGGAAAGAAGGATAGGAGGAGGAGAAAGGGGAGGTGGTGGAGAAGGGAGAGAAGGATTAGGAGAAGGATGAGAACGAGAAGAAGAGGAGGAGGAAGAGGAAGAGGAAGAGGAAGAGGAAGAAGAAGCAGCAGCAGCAGCAGCAGCAGCAGCGGAGTTGAAATGTTCTTCAACTCTGAACTTTCTGACAAGGTTCCAGACTTTGGCCTCAAAACAGTTCCTTCTGGCCTCTATTCTTCATTCTGAAGGGTCCGTTTTGAGGCAAGAATGCCATTCCAGATCCTATTAACCGGCAACATTTAAATTAGGTGATTCCCCCCTTTGGCATTGAAAACAGCAGAGAAACATTTCAAAGTTTTCTTCCTCATCTACTCCAACCTGCTGTGACACTTAACCATCAAGGAAATTGTTTAGAAGTTAGCACACCGACCCACTTTCAGTATCTTCTGTGGCTCCCCTGGTTTTCTGCAGCCAAAGTTTGTCACTGAAGACAAAACCACAGAGAGAACTAAACCTCTTACCGTGTGATTTGCACCACATGCCACATCCCTCACGACGATGTTCGGGACTGGTAGGATCTGGCCATCTTTGGTCTTCTCGAGAAAGATGGCTATACGACGGGGAACGAGCTCGCAGTCATATTCTATCCTCTGGGCTCGGGCGATGAATTTTCCGTCGGAGTTGTGCCCTGTTGTGGGGCAGAAAGTTTGAATCTAAGGAACGTCCTTCAAACTCTCTCTCCCCAAAGACATCCAAGGCTGTAGATTCCTACCTAGCTGTCCGTACTCAGGACAACCGAACGAGTAAAGATTCCCTTTGCAATCCATAATCATGCTAAACTCTGCCCCGCAAGCCACCTTGGTAATCGGCTGGCCGTTGTACATGATCTAAAAGAAAACAAACACACACACAGAAACACACACACACACACACACACAAAGGTTTAAGGAAACACTAAAAAACATATTCTTCTGTTTCTCCAAGCAGTCACTTCAGACTGCTATTAGCACAAGCCTGTCTAAATTTTGCTTTTTAATACACCTTTCTTTGGCAAATTAGAATAAACAGAGTTGGAAGGGACCTTGGAGGTCTTCTAGTCCAACCCCCTGCTTAGGCAGGAAATCCTACACCACTTCAGACAAATGGTTATCCCACATCTTCTTAAAAACTTCCAGTGTTGGAGCATTCTCAACTTCCGGAGGCAAGTTGTTCCACTGATTAATTGTACTAACTGTCAGGAATTTTCTCCTTAGTTCTAAGTTGCTTCTCTCCTTGATTATTTTCCACCCATTGCTTCTTGTCCTGCCCTCAGGGGCTTTGGAGAATAGCTTGACTCCCTCTTCTTTGGGGCAGCCCCTGAGAGATTGGAACACTGCTATCATGTCTTCCCCAGTCCTTCTTTTTATTAAACTAGACATGGCCAGTTCCTGCAACCGTTCTTCATTTTTTAGCCTCCAGCCCCTTCATTGGGTGAAATGTAAAATTTGTTACTACTGGTTCTGTGGGCGTGGTTTGGTGGGGGGGGGGGGGGGAATGTGACTGAGTGGGCGTGGCCAGCTTTAAAAAAAAAACTTTTCAAAGCATTTTTTCTAATACTTTGAAAAGCCTCTGCCGATCAGGCAACTCCGCTGGGATCGTCAGAGACTTTTCAAAGCATTTTTTTAACCACCTCTTCGGCCACGAGGTTGCAAAAAAAAAAAAAAAAATGCTTTGAAAAGCCTCTGATGATCCCAACTGAGCCGTGCAATCATCAGAGGCTTTTTTTTTTACTTTTAAAAGCATTTTTTCGTCGGAAGAGTTTGTAGAAAAAATGCTTTTAAAAGTAAGGGGAAAAAAAGCCTGTGATGATCCTGCCGCTCAGCTGAGCATGGAGGGGGGGCGGGGGGCAGGGATTTTTGCTACCAGTTCTCCGAACCACCCGCCGCCATCACTACCGGATTGGGTGATCTGGTCCGAACCGGAAGCAATTCACCCCTGCACCTCATCCTCTTTGTTGCTCTTCTCTGCACTCTTTCTAGAGTGTCCGCATCTTTTTTACATCGTGGTGACCAAAACAGTATTGCAAGTGTAGCTTTACCAAGGCATTATAAAATTGGATCTTAAAAGTTTTTGGAAGAGAAGCTGAAACGTGAATGTTTCCAGTTGAGGGAGATATAGTAGTTCAGGCAGTGAGAAATGGGAAACAGGAGTAAAACTTGAATTAGGAACATCTCAGCCAATGTTGCATTTTAGAGCCTGCTTCTTGTACCTGCGTAGGACTAGGAATGGCATCGGTCTGGTTCCCCAATCCAAGCTGCCCCATCTTGTTCTCTCCGAAAGCAAAAACAGATCCATTCTCTAGAAGGAAAAGAGTAAAAAAAGACCCTTAACTCACTCAATCAAAACCAGCCTGAATGCATCTTAATGCAGATACTTCTCAACTTGTAACCATAATTTGGTCATAAGTCCTGAAAGTCACTAAGCAAGTCACCACGTAATCCTCCCTGATTTTATGACTTTTGTGGCAGCTGTTAAACAAACCCATAGGGTCTTGGCATAGGGCTATTTTTGCTGGCAACTGGAAGTAAATTCTGATTTCCAGCAAAAAAAAAAAAAAAGGCTGTGTTAATCATCAATTACCAGACATAATTGGTCCCAAACAAAACTGTTTTATTATAACAGCTGAGAATTACTTCATTCCCAGCTTAGTCCAAATTAATTCCAAAACAAATCCTTCAGAAGAAGTCCTTCAGCTTACCACAAACCTTTATCTTCTTTGGCACCCTGCCAAAGGCCTTTCTTGGCAAAGCCCCACGAGGTTCAGAAACAAGAGACGCTGACTGGAAAACAGAGTTAGCAACGTTGCTTTCCTTACAAAGAGCCCAAGAGCCTTTGCTGCTCTTTTAAGCATTATGGGAGGGGCCAATCATCTCCTGGCCTTACTCCCGAGTCGTCCTTTTTGCTTTAGCTGCTCTGTGTATGCCTGCACTACGGACAGGTTCCTCCTGTTCCTCTGCCTCTCTGCTGTCCGACTCTGGGGGCTCTGGAGTCCGCGCATCGCTCCCAGATGGCCCTGGCCCCCTCTGCCTCTGATGCAGAGCCCTTGTCCCGGCCTTCCCCGGACTCCAGGACTGGCCCATGGTCCTCCCCAGCCTTCTCACTGTCCGACTCGGCTGCTAGCTCCTCAGGCTGCTGGCGGACCACAACAATCTGGACTTCAACTCCCAGAATTCATAGCTGGCTGGGGAATTCTGGGAGTTGAAGTCGACACCTCTTAAAGCGACCAAGGTTGGAAAACACTGTTCTAAAATAACTTTACAAGAAGAAGGAAAGAAAGGAACAGAGACACAACCCCAAGGATCCAATACCTGTGAGGGCCAGTGTGTGATTGCGCCCACAAGCGGCCGATACAACCGTCTCGTTGCTGAGTACCTCTATAGGCTTAGGGGCGTCGACTCGCTTGGTATCTCCATGGCCCAGCTGTCCTTTGTCGTTGCGCCCTGGGGAGACACACAGGGACACACACCGTGTGTGTGTGCTCAGTGCATTTTCCCCACTGAGATCTCGATAAACCCGACTCCCAACTAAGACACACAAAAACGAAGCAATAGAAACTCACCCCAGCTCCATAGCTTCCCTTCCACGGTGATGAAGAGGCTGTGAGCGGCACACGGGCCCGAAATTACTGTCCGGACTTGGATTCCCGAGAGGCATCCGTACCTGTGCGGCCCCCACAGGTTCTGGCCAAGGTTGCGATAAGCAGCTGCAGAAGATTCATGATGGTCAATTCAAATTTGGTATAGCCACCCAATTCTAATGGCAGCGTATACCACCAAAAAACTATATAAATGATTAAAACGTACAACTGCACAGAACGGAAACAATCAGAAAAGCAAGATAAATCGTACCAGACTCAGCCCCAATATATGAATACAATGAAATAGGAACATTTAAAAAAAAACCCCGCCTTTTAAATAAGCTGGGATGCTTTTATGCAACTTGTTAAGCTGGAACCTTTTAACCACAATTTGTTTCTTGCATGGCTGAATGGGTTGTATGGACCCAGAGAAACACAGAAAATAAGGAAAATAAAGGATTTTTTTAAAAAAAAAAGTAAAATAAAATAATATAAAGGAACAGGTGCATGAACCCCACTTTGTGGCTTGTAGCATTTTTTTTTTTGAAAAAGACTGGGCTGTTGGGAGGTCTTTCTTTGTTGCTGAAAGTGCTTTCTGGGTGGCTGTTCGCAATTCAGACTTACGTTCTTCTTTATATTTAAATTTATTGTAAAGAAGACTCAAAATGTCAGCCAATTAAGATTCTCTTTTGTTGCTTGGAAAAATGAGCAACATACCAATAAAAAGTGAAGACGCAAAATTTGTAAAGCAGAAAAATAAAGCTTTGGATTAAAATTTCCCCCGTCCGCATTACGGAGTTCCCTTAAGTTTGCATTTATTCCTAGGAAGTCCTAGAAATGAACTTTTCCTGGGTTTTTCTCAGCAGGAAAGAACCAGATGCTGGAAGCCTTGAAGTTGGGTCATGCATTTTACATGCCCGTCTATTGTGCCTCTTCGCCCTGCGCCAGCCGGATTCTGCCCCCGCTGGCTGGGCTCTCTTGCTGAAGATTACAGGCTGAGCTCAGATGTCTTTAAAGCCAGACAAAACAACAAAACAAAAAGGGACTCAGTCTGGCTTGGAGACTGCGACGTCAACCCTGAGATAAGAAAAGTGGTGGGATGCGAGCAACGCCTTCGGAGGCATTCTCGGAGCCTTTGAAGGTGAACCCCGAAAAGGGATTTTACAAACTGAGCCTTGAGTTGCTGGACACCCCATAAAGGACCCCGTTAATGGTATTTGTATCTCAGTAACTGTCCTGTTTGACACAGCAACCAGACAAGGCAGGGTACAGGGCTTCCAACGGTTCGTTAGGACCGTCAGAAAAAACAATGGCTACCAGCCTGCCTTCCATTGAGGACCTGTATACTGCACGGGTCAGAAAGTGGGCTAAGGAGCCTGAGTAGCGTAGGGGGCTAATGCCTCCTACTAAAGGCAGCAATTAACATCCAGCTGCCTGTAATTTCTCTGAGTTCAATCCTAGCCAGGCTCAAGGTCGACTCAGCCTTCCATCCTTTCTAAGGTGGGTAAATGGAGGACCCAGTTTGTGGGGGCAATAAGCTGACTTTGTATAAATATATACAAAAGTATGAAGGCTATTGCTTAACGCCTTGTAAGCCGCCCTGCGTCTCCGGAGAAGAGCGGCATATAAATCAAATTAAAATAAATAAATAAAATAAATAATATTTACAGACCCCTCCCATCCTGGACATAACCTGGTTTCAACTCCTTCCCTCAAGACGACGCTGTAGAGCAGTGTTGGCGAAGCTTTTTGCCATCGAGTGCCGAAACTGTTAACACACGCATGAGAGAGGGTGCCAGAAACCGGAAGAGCAGTTCCCCGGCACGCCATGCGCATGCCAGGAAGCTGAGCTTCCAGTTTGCGGGCCGCTTCCAGTTTCTGGCATGCATGCACGCACAAAGACCAGCTGGCAGCTGCACATGTGCCGCTGGAAACCAGAAACGCAGCTTCCTGGCACGCGCATGTGTTCCGGGGAACTGCTCTTCCAGTTTCTGATGCTTCCATGAAGACCAGCTGACCGGTGTGCATGCGTGCAATGAAACCCGGAACAGGCGACAGCTAGAGATGGCTCTGCGTGCCACTTCCGGCATGTGTGGCATAGGTTCGCCATCACGGCTATAGGGCACTGCATGCCAAAACAACCAGACATAGTTTTTCCCCCTGTGCCATCTCTACTAAACGCTTAATTTCCACAGCAATATCTCACTTCTTATCTTTCCTACTAACCTCTCCTATTGGTTTCTTATGATTTATCAACTGTTTGTAACTAATGATTGTAACTATTTTTTTTAAAAAAAAATTTGATTTATATGCCGCCCTTCTCCGGAGACTCAGGGCGGCTTACAATGGGTTAAGCAATAGCCTTCCTACTTTTGTATATTTTATACAAAGTCAGCTTATTGCCCCCACAAACTGGGTCCTCAATTTACCCACCTTAGAAAGGATGGAAGGCTGAGTCGACCTTGAGCCTGGCTAGGATTGAACTCGCAGAATTACAGGCAGCTGGATGTTAATTGCTGCCTTTAGTAGGAGGCATTAGCCCCCTACGCTACTCAGGCTCCTGAGCAAACTATGATCAGCAAACTATGATCGCTAATTTATATGTACGCTGTGAACTTATGTATATGAGACAAATTCCTTGTGTGTCCGATTGCACTTGGCCAATAAAAAATTCATTATTCTGTTCTTATTCTAATTCTGCTTCTGACTCTTATTCTATTCTATTGAAATTAGAACATGCACAGAAATAAAACAGGTCGCTTTATCGAAAATTACAGTGTGTTGTTCCACTCTGGCTACTTCTCACAAAGACTGACTTTCGATAACGAATTCAACGAGTTGCAGTTAATCCTCGACTTATGACAATTGGGAGCAGAATTTCCATCCCTAAGCAAGTCAGTTGTTAAACGAGTCATGCCTAATTTTATGAACTTTTTTTTTTTGTCCTGGTTGTTAAGTGGTGAATCATGTGGTCATTAAGCAAATCTGGCTGCCCCTATAGACTTTGCTTTTCGGAAGCCAGCTGGAAAGGTTACAAATGTGACTTGATTATGTGAATCTCAAGAAGCAACGGGTGGAAACTAATCAAGGAGAGAAGCCACTTAGAACTAAGGAGAAATTTCCTGACAGTGAGAACAATTAATCCATGGAACAAATTTGCCTCCAGAAGTTGTGAATGCTCCAACACTGGATGTTTTTAAGAAGAGGTTGGATAACCATTTGTCTGAAGTGATGTAGGGTTGCCTGCCTAAGCAGGGGGTTGGACTAGAAGACCTCCAAGGTCCCTTCCAAATCTGTTTATTATTCTATTCTATTCTATTCTATTCTATTCTATTCTATTCTATTCTATTCTATTCTATTATTCTATTCTATTCTATTCTATTCTATTCCAAGATGCTTCAACCATTGTTAATACTATCAGATGCCAAATTTTGATCTCCTGACCATGGGGATGCTGCAACGGTCTTAAGAGCGAGGACTGGTTATAAATAACTTTTTTTCAGTGTCATTGTGACTTCCAAAGGTTGCTAAACGAACACTTCCAACAGTTCATTTAGTGACCGTTACGACAGCACTGAGAAAAACGATTTACGACCATTTTTCACATTTTCAATCATTGCAGCCCATGGTCACAGGATTCAAATTCATATGCTTGGCAAGTGACTCATATTTATGATGGTTGCAGTGTCTCGGGGTCATTTAAATCCCCTTTTGCGGCCTTCTGACCAGCAAAGCCAATGGGGAAACTCAATTCACTTCACAAACGAGTTACTAACTTAAGAATGTAAGTGATTAATTGCAGTGATTCACTTAACAGCCGTGCCAAGAAATGTTGTAAAACGGAGCAAAACTCATAAGTGTAAATTTTGGGCTCCATTATGGTCATAAGTCAAGGACTATTTGCATTATTAAGATGGCAAGTTGCGCTTGGACTGACCCAATTAAGGGACTAGTAAGTTTAATATGTCCTCTCCCCAAAATATAAAAACCTACAACTAGTCTCTTAGTTGTAATCCTAACCTCAAGTGCAGAAAATGTGCACGCTTGGATCAGTGCAGAATTTTGAATTTATTTATAAATTCATTATTTATAAATTTATGAAACAATGGTTACCAACTGGCCTTCCGTTGAGGCCCTGTACGGTGCACAAGTCAAAAAAGAGATTGTGAAAATATTTACAGACCCCTCGCATCCTGGACATAAACTGTTTCAACTCCTACCCTCAAAATGACGCTATAGAGCACTGCACACCAGAACAACTAGACGCAAGGACAGTTTTTTCCCCAAACGCCATCCCTCAACACTGTGTTGTGTTAATTCCCTCAACACTGTCAAACTATTCACTAAGTCTGCACTGTTATTAATCTTCTCATCGTTCCCATCATCCATCTCCTCCTATTATCTCTCCTCTCCTCCTCATGACTCTATAACTGTAACTTTGTTGCTTGCATCCTTATGATTTATATTGATCGTTTCCTAGTATTTGATTTGATTATTTCTATCATTAACTGTTGTACCTTATGATTCTTGACGAACGTATCTTCTCTTTTTATGTACACTGAGAGCGTATGCACCAAAGATAAATTCCTTGTGTGTCCAATCACACTTGGCCAATAAAGAATTAATTCCATTATCTATCTATCTATCTATCTATCTATCTATCTATCTATCTATCTATCTATCTATCTATCTTCTATCATCTATCTATCTCCTAGTATAATGTGATTGCTTATTTGTACCCTATGACTATCATTAAGGGTTGTACCTTATGATTCTTGACGAACGTATCTTCTCTTTTTATGTACACTGAGAGCGTATGCACCAAAGACAAATTCCTTGTGTGTCCAATCACACTTGGCCAATAAAGAATTAATTCTATCACCTACCTACCTACTTACCTGTTTCCTAGTATGATTTGATTGCTTATTTGTACCCTATGACTATCATTAAGGGTTGTACCTTATGATTCTTGACAAACGTATCTTCTCTTTTTATGTACACTGAGAGCATATGCACCAAAGACAAATTCCCTGTGTGTCCAATCACACTTGGCCAATAAAGAATTCAATTCAATTCAATTCAATTCAATTCAATTTCTATTTCTATTTTAATTTCCTATTTCTAAATCTCCCACCTCCCTCGGATACAGACACTAACCAAAAATTATAAACCCCACAATTCTACATCTCTTTTCGCTCAACCGGCGCAAAAAACCATCCATTTATCCTGAATTAGGAACTGCTCTTTTGGGTTTCCCAAGCTCTCCACCATTTCCCAAGCTCTCCACCATTTAAGCTGGCCAAAATGATTTTAATTTAATTTTATTTTTAGTCTCTTGTCTGGGTGGCTCCCTGTGCGTTCTTGCCGTGTGCTTATTTAAGAAGGCAGTGCTCCAGGGGAAAAAGCATCATCAGGCTCGCCCTTAGCTTACCAAAAAGGGGTGCTTTATATTTATTCTGGAATAAAAGTCTTAATGGAAGACTTTAAAACAAACCCAGCCTAAAAACAACAACAGCCGCCCTTGTCTGAATCCAGTCACAGATGTTTTCTTAGAAATAAGAGCAATCGTCCATGGCCACAGCTGGCTGGAACAGTGGCCTTCTTCAATTGTGTTTCAGGGGTGCTATTCAGCAGGTTCTGACGAACTGGTAGCGGACATTTTGAGTAATTCGGAGAACCGGCAAATACCATCTCTGGCTGGCCCCAAGAGTGGGGTTGGAATGGAGATTTTGCAGTATCCTTCCCCTGTCACGCCCAAGCCATGCCACGCCCAAGCCACACCCACAGAACTGGTAGTAAAAGTTTGAATTCCACCACTGTTGTGTTTCCACACATGACGATCACATCCTCAACTCACTTAATCCAGAAATGATTAAAGCTTTACTTACCTTGCTGTTTTGGGACTTCTTTCCGGCCAATCAAGTCCCAGTTGGTGGCTCCAA
The DNA here is from genome assembly GCA_030761175.1 of Masticophis lateralis. NCBI lineage: Eukaryota > Metazoa > Chordata > Lepidosauria > Squamata > Colubridae > Masticophis > Masticophis lateralis. Next base: position 8,557,229 of record JAUDYJ010000016.1, read on the forward strand.
ATATCAAAAGCTGTCCCTTACATTTTGAACCTTCCAGTTTCTGAAAAGGAAGAAAAACAAAAGTTTTGGTTTTAGATGTATCAAGTCCTGAGAACCAGAAGCATCAAGAATTAAAGCGGACATCTAACAAAACATGGGTCAAAATCCCTAGCAGAAAATGAAGGGTTTTAAGCATCCCTAAGAGAAAAGATGAATTTTTAGCCTATGACAAAAATAAAGAGAATCCTGCATTTATTTAAGGAAACACAGATAGCTATTTTTCCCCCCCAACATGTCTTTTTTCCTAGTTTTATTAATTTACAATACGACATACAAAAAGAATGCAAAAGCAAATATTAGGGAAATTAGGAAAGGAAAAAGGGAAGTGGATAGTGGGGGAAAGCAAGGGAAAAAGAAAAAAAAATAAGGCATTGACTTCCAACTCCTGTGTAGTAGTAAAATAAAGCCATCTACCCTCAACTTTTTATTTTTTCTATAGTAACAGAAACTAGCCATTTCTATAACAATGATTCTATCCAATTGGTAAACCCCAAAATCAGAGTTTCATTTTTTTTCCCCACCTCATGCGCAAAATCCAGAAGTGGTTATTACCCAAGTGGAAATAAAAAAGGAAGCATGGATAGCTATTTTATGGGTTTTTAACTCGTGGAAAACTTACTAGTGAAACACAGAAATTGGAGGAGGGCGGGGGGGGGGGGGGGGGCATAAGACACGGGTGCAAAATTTCTGCGTTCACACAACTTTTCAACCAGGGAAAAAAACAAGAGGGGGTGAGATCCAGAAGAGGCAAGAGGTTCCCAAATCTTATGAACTGAATGCATTTGCAGTATGGATAAAAATTAAATGACTGCAGCATTCTTGCATTAAATAAAAAAGCTAACGCTTGCACACACATGCACACACATAAAAAAGCTAAAACTGGCCAACAAAATGCTAGCGATTTAGTCCTGCATTTCAGTCTGTACTCTGCTCTGGAGAGCTTTTAATTTTTTTTCTGTGCGTGGCAACGAACAATGGGGAGGAAAAGGTTCTTTTCGTGAGTTTGGTCTTTTTAACGAACGGATGAAAATATTTTGCTTTTTCTTAGCACTCTTGAGAAAAAAAACTGCAGGCAGAAAAATGGGGGAGAGGGGAACTTACCCAGCATAGAAGGGCATCACCATGGCAGGAAGGAGGAGGTGGGCAACCCTCCCCATCTGGAAGACCCCTCAAGTCTAACCCATAAACAGAGTTTGTGTTCATTCCCATGAAGTACAACTGAGTCTTTAGACTCACAACCCTTAGACCAGTGATGGCGAACCTATGGCAAATGTGTCACAGGTGGTGCACAGAGTCATATCTGTGGGCACACAAGTGTTGCCTTAGCTCAACTCCAGCACGCATGAGCATCCCGGCCATCTGATTTTTGGCCCTTCCGGGCCCACTGAAATCAGGAAACGGGCTGTTTCTGGCCTCCGGAGTACCTCCAGGGGAGTGGGGAAGGCCGTTTTCGCCCTCCCCAGGCTCCTAGAAAGCCTCTGGAGCCTGGGGAGGGCGAAAAAACAGGCCTGCTGGGCCCACTGTGCCATTGCGTGCCAAAAGCATAGGTAGTATGGGGGAGTTGCGTGCACTTGCGTGGGGAGAGGCATGATACACTGAATTATAGGTGTGGACACACATGCGCGTGACACCCCTCCCCCCGCGCAACCTCCACTTTTGGCACACGACGGCAAAAAGGTTAACCATCACTGCCTTAGACCCATTTCCCAGATAGGTAAGACTGATCTCCCCTTACAATCCGCTCCTTGGTGTGTTCGGGCTCGTTGACCACCACGGCGGCCTGGGGTGACTGCAAGCCAGGAGGGTTTTGCTGCTCTCGCCCACCGGGACGGGGCGCCTTCTTACTTCCTCCGGGGGCCGAGAGTAGGGGCAACACAACCCCGTCCTGCTCCTCTCCGCTGCTGCCCCCCGCCCCCATTGTTGCTGCTGCTGCTGCTGCTGCCCCCACCACTCCGGTTCTTCTTCTTGGCGGTCAGCGGGGCCCCCCGGCCGGTGCTCGCCCGTTTGCGCGCGGCCCCAGTGCCGTTCCCTGAACTGGCTGCATCAGCTTTCCGCCGGGGCATTTTCGTAACCTCCTATCTTCTGCAAACGAAACCAAAGAGAGAGAGAGAAAAAATGTAAGATTATTAGGGAAAAAACACAGAAAAACAGCCGCCCTTGGAGAAAGGTGCAAAAAAACAAACAAACAAATAAAAAAACAAAACCCAGATGAATGCAGAGAAACAGCAAGGAAATTCACCCAAAGTTTCTCAAAATAAGATAAACGACAATTGTCGTGTTTTCCCACAACCTCGTATCTGCTGCAAGGCTGTGGGTTTAGCATTTACACCGCTTTTTACAAGGGTGTGTAAGGTGTGTGTGTGTGTGTGTGAGAGAGAGAAAGAGAGGTACCGTATTTTCCAGCGTATAAGACGACTGGGCGTATAAGACGACCCTCCTCAGAGCCATTTAAGGCTCATCAGAACCTTTCGGGCTGGTCTGCCTGGTTACAGGAGAATGAGACCTGGCGTATAAGACGACCCCCGACTTTTGAGAAGATTTTTGTGTGTTAGAAAGTAGTCTTATACGCAGGAAAATACAGTATTTTATTATTCCACACAGAAGAGTTGGCTTAAGGGCACAATCTTGCGTTTTGTGGAAAATACCTGGATGCCTGTGCCTAAAATCACAAAAACCCATTAGATTCAGCTGAATTTGCTCCTAAGGAGCGGAGCAGAGGAGGAGTATCAATCTAATTAACCTGCGTGTGTCAAACTTGGCCGCTTTTAAACAGGTATGGACTTCAATTCCCAAGATTCCCTAGTCAGCCATGTTGGCTGTGGAACTCTGGGAGTTGAAGTCCCCACATCTTGAAGCGGCTTAAGTTTTGGAAAAGCCCTGCATGAATCCTAACATGGGAGTACTTTTATACAAAAAAAAAACAAACCGCTGAAAATTAAAGTAGAAAAGAGAAGTGTCCTGTCTCAAGTAAGTTCCTCCTTTCCCCACAGCTAAGAAAAAAAAATGAATTTATAGGTGACAAATGAGGGGATTTCCCCCCCTTACCTAGCGGGCGACGATCCCAAAATAAAAAGACAATACACAAAATCTAATATAAAGGCAGCTGTAAAGACCGAAGGGAAGAAAGCAATATTTGAGCCTTTTCCCTGCTCATAAATTGCTCATTTCCCCTTAAAAATGAGGAAGTTCGCAGAGCTGACAGAAAGAAATAAAAAAAAAGAAAAAAGCTCCCTCGTGGCCTCATAAAACAATATATAGATATTTAAAAATGATTCTCCCCTCACAGGGATGGGAGAAGAAATATATAAAAAAAAAAGGGGGGGGGGAGAAGAGAAGGGGAAAGAAAAAGAAATACGAGACAAAAAAAGGAGAATTTTTTTTTAAAAAAAAAATAAAAAAAATTCCCACGCTCTTCCTTGGTTCCTCACAAGTTTCTGAGGCCCAGGGAGACCCTCCCCAAACCTCTAAAGTTGGGGGGGGGGGGGGAAAGACAGGCTTGTCTTGTCTTCAGCCCCCTCCTCAGACAAGGCCCAAAGCCCCCCAAGATGGGCACCTTCAGCCCCTCAACAAGCCAAGATGAAAGGGAAACCAAGATTAGTTGGTGAGAAACCAAGATTATTTGGGGGAGAAACCAAGATTAGTGGGTGGGGGGAAGAGGGCTGAGCACACCTCACAAACCCAACATGCTCAATTGGGGGTCCTAGGGGGTACCCCCCGAACCTCCCCCCCCATTTTCCTTCCTGCTCCAAGGAAACCAAACTGGAACTAGCCAGGATTAGAAATGTGGCTGTTTTAGGCCAAAGAAACTTCCAACCAAAGTCGAACTAGCTATGGTTAAAATCCTGGCTCTCTGCTAAACCAAGATACGAACTCAGTTAGCCAATTCAGTCACGATCTGGGTGGGCTTGACCCCCTAAACTGTCATGTCCCCCCCCTCCAAGAAAGGGCAGCCCCCCCCCCAAAAGAGAGAATCGGAGGAAGGTTGTTGGGAGAAAGTAAAGAGGAATAAATTAATCAGGGTTAGTTTTTAAAGGGGAGCCCCCCCCATAAAGGAGCTCCTCGAGAGTTGGAAACTCAGTTTGGGGGGCCTGGAGAGAAACCCCATGGATAAAAAAAAAAAGGGGGGGGGCAGGAACATGGACCAAAAATGAAGGATTTAATTAGGAAAATTTGCATTTTTATGCCAACAATATTCTTGCATGTCTACCCCCGCTCCCAGAAAAACCATCTTTAGGCGAAAGAAACCTTAATAGTACAAACTGAGATTCCCACCCCATTCCCCAGGTTTATTTTCCCTCCAAGCCAAGGTTTAGGCTGAGGGTTGCATGGAGGAGGGCCACGAAGCCCCTCCTTCAACCCAGAGGAAAGGAGGCCACCAGGTGAAGCCACTCATCTTTCCCCCCCCTTGTAACCCAGGCATATAACATAGGTATAAAAATACAAATTATATTTATATAAATAAATATATAAATATAAAAGGGATTGCCACCTTCGAATTGGCCTTTTTAGTCCCACTAGATGCTGTTTTAGGATCTCTTCCCAGAGCAGGATAGAGATGGAAGGATGCCAATGAAATATATCACATATATAATTATATATAGAATATATAACATATGTATAAATATATAACCTATATAATTATATATATATATAATATATAACAGGGATACTTCTATCTCCCCCCAGCTGTATTTTTAGGGTGGGGGTGAAAAGCAGGCCCGTAAAGGGAGCTCCCCACTTTAAAAGAGGACCCTTAAAAAGTTCATTCCTCCCTGTCCAAACTTTGCAACTTGGAAATGGGGTGCAAGCTGCAGATATTGGGGGAAGAAGACCCCCTTCCCCATTCTCCAAAGACCCTAATAGACCCCTCCTTCGCCCCCAAGACCCCCGCTCCTCTCCTTGCCCCTCTCCAAGGAAACCACCCCCTCCCCATTTTAACATAGGATTTGAAGCCCCGCTTTCTCAAAGGAGGGAGGGTCTCCTCCTTTCTCTCTCTCTCTCTGCCCTGAAGCCCCCTCCCCCTCTCCAAACCCTTCTCTCCTGCCCTTTTCTCCTAAGTTTCCTCTCCCCCCCCACCCAAAAAAAACAACAACCCAATTACTTGTCCCTTCTGCCCCCCGAATCGCCTTCATCCCTCCATGCACAGGCATGGGGGGAAAAATATTATTATTTTTTGTGCAAAACTTAAAAATCAGAATTGCAAACTTTTTCGCCCCGGGAAGGAAGGAAGGAAGGAAACAGCAGTTACAGCGAGTTTTTTTTTTTAAAGTTTAAAAAAAAGAAAAAGGCGGATTTGGACACCGGACCCTCCTCCTCCTCCTCCTCCCCCCCCCCCGGCCAACCCTCTACCAAGCCAGCCGCTGAACAAAGACGAGTCGCCATCCATTCCCCCCCCCCTTCCCCAGCCCGGACACGCGTCTTGGTGTGAATGCAACCCACTTCGCTCCCCTGCCCCGAACAATGCGGGATTTCCCAGCCCCCCAAAAATAAACCCCCTCCCCGCTTTCTTTCTTTCTTTCCTTTTTTTTTTTTTGCATGCAAGACTCCCCACCTTCCACCCCGGTGAGATTCCTCCTCTCCTCCCCACCCCAACTCGCATTTTGGGCTGGGGGGCATTTTAGAAGCCTCCCCCCTCCACCCGTTTCTCCTTCCGCCCCCCCCCAAAAATAGGGGACGCCTCTTTTGCAAAAAGCAGAGGAATTGCAAAAAGGTAAATTTTGCACAAAACGCGGATCACCCACCTTCTTTTCTTGGGGGGGGGGGTTTCCTCCTCCCGGTGGGGACTTTTTTTCCGCCAAAATGCAAGAACAATTCTCCACGACACACACACACACACACACACACCCACTCCAAACCCCTGCCCTTCTTCTCTCCAGCCCCCCCCCCACCATCTTTCCTTCCTCTTTTTCATTCTTTCTTTTTTCCCCCCTCCCTCTCCTTTTTCACACCCACCTCCTCTTTCTCTTCTTTGACTTTTTTTTTGTAGTTGTTGTTGGGCTGGGCCTTTTGCCCCGAGATTCTCAAATATAACCTCCTCCTCTTCCTCCTCCGTCTGTTTCCCTCTCCCCCCTCCCCCCCCAAACCCCTGAAGACTCCTTCCTGGCCTTAAAAAAAAAAGAGACACCTGCCTTCTTCTTTTTTCTGCTTTTGCAAAAAAAAAAAAAAAAAAATCCAAAGAAAAAAAATCCAAAGTGGGGGAGAGAGAGAAAGAAAAAAAAATGGAAACAAACTTTGCAAGATCTAGAGACCTCTTCTGTGGAAGTGGGGTAGGCTTCTTTATTTTGGCCACCCCTCTCTGGAAGGAAGGAAGGAAGGAAGAAAAAAAGGAGAGAGAGAGAGAGAGAAAGAGGTTTCTTTGCAAAATTACATCCTTCCAAATGCAAGTTGAGAATTAGGAGGAACCCCCCCCCTCTCTCTTTCTCTGCAGCGTCCCTTCAACCCCCCCCCCCTCCTCGTTTCCTCTGTCTGCCTTTTTTTTTTATATTGATTTTGAACAATGGGACCTCTGTCTGTCTCCGATTAAACCACGTGGATCCGCCTTCCTTTCCTCCCCCCCCCTTTTTTTTTAAAAAAAAATTCACCCCCCTCCTTAAGTCTTTTTTTCTGCCTCTGCGCGCCCCCCCCCTCCCCACTCTCTCCTTCCGTCAATCTTGCAAATAAAAAAAAATAATAATAAATAAAACGGGTCAGTAAAGTTTCACCTTTTTGCCAAATTTGCAAGCGTGGATCAAATTGCAAAGCTCGGGGTGGTAAAATGCAAAAGTCAGGGACCCCCTCCTCCAAAAAAAAAAAAAAAAAAAAGAAGGGGGGAGAGTGGGGAAGGAAGAGGGGTGATGGAAAGCCAAGCTTTTGAAATCTTTAATGTTTTGCACTACTTCCTGTGAAGGAGGGGGAGATGAAGAAGAAGAAGGAGAGTGGGAAGAAAAAAAAAAAAAACCCCAGGGCTTTGGGCAGATAGACTTAAAATATAAATAGGCGCCGCCAGTACAAAACAGAAACACATGTATGGGCAGGAAAGGAGAGAGATTCCGGATTGGAGTTTGTCTTGAAAGGGCCCCACTCGCCTCTGCACAGCACCACCTGAAGGATAGGATGACTTTGGGTAAAGAGAAAATATTATTCCTTTTTATTTTTTGGCCAATTTTTTTTGCATTCATTTGCAAAAAAGAAAAAAAAGCTGACTATTTGCAATCAGCAAAAGGGGCATTTTCATTCTTTTATCAGAGCAACTTCTGGATCACAAAGAATTCATTCATTCATTTATTTTTTTATTGGTTTGATTTATATGCCGCCCTTCTCCAGAGACTCAAGGCGGCTTACAATGAGTTAAGTAATAGCCTTCATACTTTTTGTATATACCTGCTTAGTAGGGCTTTCGCCCCCCCCCCCCCAGCGGTGTTCTTTATTTATTTATTTATTTATTATTTATTTATTAGTTTGATTTATATGCTGCCCTTCTCCGGAGACTCAGGGCGGCTTACAATGCGTTAAGTAATAGCCTTCATACTTTTTGTATATACCTGCTTAGTAGGGCTTTCGGGCCCCTCCCAAGCGGTGTTCTTTTTTATACAAAGTCATCTTATTGCCCCCATAATCCAGGTCCTCATTTTACCTACCTCGGAAGGATGGAAGGCTGAGTCAACCTTGAGCCTGGTGAGATTTGAACTGGCAGTAATTGCAGGCAGCTGGCAACTAAGTGCTATTTTAACAACACTTAGTCCACTGCACCAGCAGGCTCTTCTTTTATACAAAGTCAGCTTATTGCCCTCACAATCCTGGTCCTCATTTTACCTACCTCGGAAGGATGGAAGGCTGAGTCAACCTTGAGCCAGGTGAGATTCGAACTTGCAGTAATGGCAGGCAGCTGGTGTTACTTAACAGTACTTTAATCTGCTGCGCCACCAAGGCATCTCCCATCCTTTATGGGAGGGGGAGGAGGGTGTCCGAGCGTTAAAAGAAAAAGTGCAGCCTTTTTTGGTGGGCACAGCAAAGGGGGAAGGGGAAGGGGAGGCAAGACCACCTTAGACCCAGGGTGAAATCCAGCAGGTTCTAACAGGTTCTGGCGAATCGGAAGAAGTGGAAATTTTGAGTGGTTTGAAGAACTACCAAAAACCACCTCTGGCTGGCCCCAGAGTAGGCTGGGAATGGAGATTTTGCAATAACCTTCCTCCAGGAGTGAGGTGGGAATGGAGGTTTTGCAATATCCTTCCCCTGCCATGCCCACAGAACCGGTAGGGGGAAAAAAATGGATTTCTACCCCTGCCTTAAGACGCTTTGCCCAGGGCAAAAGGGAAATTTTGCAAACTTCAAAAGAACGACTTTACAGAATTCTTCAGGAAGGTTTTGCGCAGTACAGTAACGTGAGTTGGGAGGGACCTTGGAGGACATCTAGTCCAGCCTCTGAATTACCAACCTTTCTGATTGGCAAGCTCAGCGTCTTAGCCACTGAGCCGCCTAGCCAGTTTCCCACCCTGTCGAATTGAGTAAATCTTTTTTTTTTTTAAAGGGCATGCATTAAGAAGTTTCTCTTTCAATCCTACCCCTCTTCTTCCATCACAGGAGCTGCACCACTCGCCACATCTCCAAAACCTGGAGAGATGTCCGTCGTCTTTTTCCCCGGCCCCGAGAACGAAGTTTCGTCGGGCCCACACAGACAGGTGGTAAGTGAGTATTCCCACAGAACCAGTTAAAACCAGTTGCAGGAGGGATGCCGGGAAGAGGAGAAGGGTGCCTTTCGTTAAAATGTGCAAATAAGCATTCAAGCCTCCATCGTGTAAAATCCCTCGGGTGCTCCTTCACCTGGGTTCAAAATTAATGATCCGTTCTTGTGTTGCATCGAAGCTGTCTCGACTTGTCCTTAATTGCTTAAGACGCCTCTTGGGTGTGTCTGGAGTCGGTTTTTTCCCTCCAGGCGTAAAGTGGAATCTGGCTTTTTCGTGGGGGAAAGCTTGCATGAAATATTTGCTAGATCAGGTCTGGTTTGATTTTGCAGATTTCTCCACCCTGTCCTAAACTTGGCCTTCTGTATACATAGGCAATCCTCAATTTACGGCTATGATTGAAGCCAAATTTTCTGTGGCTAAAGGGAGAGAATTGCTAAGTGAGTTTTCCTCCATTTTACGACCTTCCTTTCCATAGTTGCTAAGCGAAGGTGAGGTTAGTCAGGCAGTTGTTAAGCGAATCTGGCTTTCCCCCATTGAGCTTCCTTGTCAGAAGGTGATCACGTGACCCAGAGGTGGTATTCATTTACTTTCCCTACCGGTTCACAAATGTGAGCGCATGCGTCTGTGTATGCGCCTGGCCTTAAAAACATGCCTAAATGGGATGGCATAGAGCCAGGGTGGATGGGCGAGCCCACCTGCAATTTCCGCTACCGGAAATCGAGTGAACCAATCCGAACCGGCTGAATACCACCATAAGTTCAGCTACCGTTTTGGGTGTGCTGGTTTAAACTGGCTGAATACCACCATAGGTTCTGCTTCGGGTTTGGGTGTACCGGTCCGAACCGGCTGAATACCACCATAGGTTCCGCTACCAGTTTGAATGAACCGGTCCAAACCAGCTGAATACCGCCATAAGTTCACCTACTGGTTTACGTGAACTGGTCCGAACCGGCTGAATACCACCATAAATTCCACTACTGGTTTGGGTGAACCGGTCCAAACTGGCTGAATACCACCATAAGTTCCACTACTGGTTCAGGTGAACTGGTCCAAACCGGCCGAATACCACCATAAATTCCACTACCGGTTTTGGTGAATTGGCCCGAACCGGCTGAATACCAACATAAGTTCAGCTACCGGTTCGGGTGAACCAATCCGAACCGGCTGAATACCATCTCTGATGTGACCCCAGGACATTGCAACTATCATAAATATAAACCAATTGCTAAGCGTCTGGACTTTGATCATGTGACCAGGGGGTGGGGGCGGGAGGCTGCAACGGACTTAAGTGTGAAAAATGATAACAAGTCACTTTTTTCAGTGCCGTTGTAACTTCGAACGGTCACTAAATGAACGGTTGTAAGTCGAGGACTGTTTGCGTGGTTAGATTTACAAAGTAGAGTCAGATACTTAGATGCAGAATGGAAATATAACTCTTGGGGAATACAGTTAGTCCTCGCCTTACAACCGTTCATTTAGTGACCGTTCGACATGACAATGGCACTGAAAATAGTGACTTACGACTGTTTTTCACACTCAACAAACATTGCAGCTTTTCCATGGTTGAGTGATCAAAATTCAGATACTTGGCAACTGGTTCGTAGTTACGACGGTCTCTGTATCCCAAGCTCACGTGATCCCCTTTTGCAACCAGGTGACTAACTTACCAGCTACTGTGATTCACTTAACAACACTTCAAGAAAAGCTGAAACTCACTTAACAAATGTCTTAGCAACAGAAATGTTGGGCTCAATTTTGGTCATACTTTGAGGACTATATCTGGCTGAGAACAGAACATTTATACGCTACACATTAAATTCAGTGTTGGGGAATTCTGGGAATTGAAGTCCATGTTTCAAGCTGGGGAATTCTGGGAGTTGAAGTCCATGTTTTAAGCTGGGGAATTCTGGGAGTTGAAGTCCATGTTTTAAGCTGGGGAATTCTGGGAGTTGAAGTCCATACATCTGAAAAGTTGCCAAGTTTGAGAACGCAGGTGAAAAGTCAGCTCTCCGGAGAAGTTTTTAATGCCGGGAAAAGTGGAAGGAAAGAGAAAAAAAGGGCGACCTCATCCACCAATTATTTATTCATTCCAGTTTTTGAGTTTTAATTGAAGAAAAACTTTTCTCAGTTTTAAGTTTTTCTTTTTATTACATTTACCAACGGTGGAAATGATTGCAAAACAAAGATTGAAAGGTCCCTCCCCTTCCATTGATAGTTCAGATTTATAGCTTTTCATTTAATAATGCAATACCTACATTGGAAGATCTAGGACAGGGGGGTTGCAACCTTAAACACTCAAAGAGCCATTTGGAGCCATTTCCCACAGAAAAGAAAACACCGGGAGCCACAAAGTCTTTCCCATCTCTGACTATTTCTTGAGTGGCCACAAAACTAACATATGTAGTTGAATTAAAGATTCTGTTTTCTTCTGAAACTTTTCTTTTCTTGGATTTATCCATGGTTGTCTTACCAAGGGTTGAAAAGCTCAATTGATTGCGTGCAGTTATGACACATATTATGAGTGACAGGGAGCTGCAGCAGAGGGGTGAAAGAGCCAGGTTGCTGACCCCTGATCTATTGGAATATTTTTAATTGCATATTTGGAATCTAATCAAAAAAGAAAAAAAAGGTGAAATGATATTGTATTATGAATTAATTGGATTGTGGTGAAAGTCGAAACAATAAAGATGCTGTTTAAAGAGGTATAAATACATATGTTTGACCAAGTAATTGAAAATTAGAGATAAGATTTAAGGAAGTAATTTGGTTTATTATTATCATACAAAGAGAAAAGATCGTTATATAACTAACTGATTTTTATTAAGATGTTGGATTGCAATATTTGGAATAAGACTTAAAGAAATGTATGGTATAAAATGTTTCGTGTGGTATAAAATGTATGGTATAAAATGTTTTGGTTTATTATTTTGATACGAAACGAATGATTGTAATACTAGGAATGATATTAAATGGGATTTTAAATTTAAGGGGTTTAATATAGAGATGAAGGGAAAAATTGAATTTGGTTAAGATTAGAGTTAGGATGAAGATAATATTGGTGTATAAAAAAATAGAGAGAGTAAATATTATGGCAAAAAGGGAATAGATAAATTGTGTTGAAACGACTAAAAATTGTTTAAATTTGTGTATCGGCCAGTACTCTGTTCAGAAAAAATACATTGTATGTTTGTCTGTCTGTTTGTGTAAAAAATAAAAAAAAACTTTTTTAAAAAAGAATATCTAGGACTAGGTAAATACATGGCAAATTTTGCGGTCATTTATAAAAATACATATATTTTTTTTCTCTAGGTCTAGGAAAATCTTTCTGCACCGCTTTCCAACCACCAGCAGGGGGCACCCGGGCCCTTGGCCTTCCTGTAAGTGAAACCAGATTTGACCCCTCCCTCCCGCCCCCCGCCCAATATATTATTAATAGCGTGACATATTTTTATGAAAGATCCCGAAACATTACCGGAAGGCTTTCGTCATCTCGGGCTGACAGAAGACGAGACGTGCTGAGTTGATTTAATTTTGGGGGGAGTTTTTTTTCCATGAAAATCCCTTTTACGGGCTGGAAATGATAAGCTTTTTTGCAAGAACAGATGTTTCTCACCGCTGGCTTTGGTGGAAGACCTCAGATCTCTTTGCTTTTTTGCAAAAAAGGCCTAAAATTCGTTCAAGGGGGAATTTCCAGGCTGCAAACCAGTCATCGTATTTTGGTTGGGTTTTTTTCTGTTCTCGTTTGCGTGAATTCCAGCCACGTGGCTGGATCTGATTCTGGGGCTCTCCGGAGTCTCGTCTACCCCATCCTTAAATCATCCCCAAATTGGTTGGACTGCAACTCCCATGATGCACTCACTTAGGAAGAGGGAGGTCAGGTTGAGCAAATTTGGCAACCACCAAATGCCTTTCAGGAATGTGAGGAAAAAAAAGAAGAAAGAAACAAATCATTGAAAAGTCTTTACAACTGTTTTTTTTTTTGGCACGAGAAAACTTCCTCGTATTTCTTCAGAGCTTGGATCGCCGCGGTATTTCGAATTGAGGAAGTCTGGAAGGAGAAGTTCTCGATTTAGAAGAAAATCGTTACGTCATCAGTTCCTCAACTTTTGCTTTAGGAGAACGGCTTAAATTTAGAAGCAAGACAGCCTAAACAAGGTCTCTTTGGCGTTAAAACTGAACCATCCCTCATCCCGAGTACAGTAGAACCAGGGGTGAAATTTGACCGCTTCGGACCGGATCACGCATACCCCTAGCGGCAATTTTAAATGGTTCGCCAAACTGGTAAAAACCACCCCTGGTTGGCCCCGCCCACACCGCCTGCTCGCTTGCTGCTCATGCCGCCCTGTTCCATTCGCCAGGCGTGCATGCACCCCCGCTCCCCAAGAGGCCCTCCGGAGGCTGAAAATGGCCCGTTTGCCAACTTCCGGTAGGACCAGAAGGCCAATTTTTTCACTCTCTCCAGGCTCCAAAGCCTTCCTAGGAGCCTGGGGAGGGTGAAAATGGCCTTCTCCACCCGCCTGGAGGCCCTCTGGAGGCCAGAAACAGCCTGTTTCCCGACTTCCAGTGGGCCCAGAAGGCCCGAAAATCAGCTGGCCGGTACGTGCATATGTGCTGGAGTTGAACTAGCATGCCCATCGATATGGCTCTGTCTTTTTCGGGACCGCCTCAAACTTTCTGCTTTGTAGAAATCTCAAGAACCAAGTCAGATTTAACTAATGAAGGCTTTTGTTGGAGGGGAGCAGGATTATTTTTGGTTAACTTCTACTATTTCTGCCTTCCCGTATATCTGGTTTTCACTCTAATCCAGGGGTGAAATGTAAAATTTGTTACTACTGGTTCTGTAGGCGTGGCTTGGTGGGGGGAGGGGGCGATGTAATGTGACTGGGTGGGTGTGACCAACTTTTTGGGTTTTTTAAAACTTTTCAAAGCATTTTTTTCTAATGCTTTGAAAAGCCTCTGCTGATCAGGCAACTCAGCTGGGATCATCAGAGACTTTTCAAAGCATTTTTTTTACCACTTTTTACCGCCAAGAGGTTGCAGAAAAAAATGCTTTGAAAAGCCTCTGATGATCCCAGCTGAGTTGCCTGATCAGCAGAGGCTTTTTTTTTTACTTTTAAAAGCATTCTTTCATTGGAAGAGGTTGTAGGAAAAATGTTTTTAAAAGTAAACAAAAAAAGCCTCTGATGATCGCGGGGCTCAGCTGGGCGTGGGGCGGGGGATTTTTGCTACCGGTTCTCCGAACCACCCACTGCCATCACTACCGGATCGGGTGATCCGGTCCAAACTGGGAGCAATTCACCCCTGCTCTGATCCTAAACAGCCCCACCTGTAAACAGATGAGATTATAGATTGCCCTCGGTTTACAACATTGACCGTTCGAAGTTACAATGCACTGAAAAAGTGACTTATGACCATTTTCCCGCCCTTATGACTGTTGCAGCATCCCCAGGATCATGTGATTTAAACTTGGATGCTGGATGACTGGTTCATAGTTATGACGGTTGCAGTGTGACCTTCTGACAAGCGAAGTCAATGGGGATAATCAATATTCACTGAACAACTGCATTACTAATTTGACAACTGCAGTGGTTCACTTAAGAAAGGATGGGAGTGGAATGGAACGGAACAGAATGGAACGGAACAGAACAGAACAGAACAGAATAGAATAGAATATAGAGGAATGAAGATTAGAATAGAATGGAGTGGAATAGAGTGTAGAGTAGAGTAGAGTAGAGTAGAGTAGAGTAGAGTAGAGTAGAATAGAATAGAATAGAATAGAATAGAATAGAATAGAATAGAATAGAATATAGAGGAATGAAGATTAGAATAGAATGGAGTGGAATAGAGTATAGAGTAGAGTAGAGTAGAGCAGAGCAGAGCAGAGCAGAGCAGAGCAGAGCAGAGCAGAACAGAACAGAACAGAACAGAATAGAATAGAATATAGAGGAATGAAGATTAGAATAGAATGGAGTGGAATAGAGTATAGAGTAGAGTAGAGTGGAATGGAATGGAATGGAATGGAATGGAATGGAATAGAATAGAATAGAATAGAATAGAATAGAATAGAATAGAATAGAATAGAATAGAATAGAATAGAATAGAATATAGAGGAATGAAGAATAGAATAGAATGGAATGGAATGGAATGGAATGGAATGGAATAGAATAGAATAGAATAGAATAGAATAGAATAGAATAGAATAGAATAGAATAGAATAGAATAGAATATAGAGGAATGAAGAATAGAATAGAATAGAATAGAATAGAATAGAATAGAATAGAATAGAATAGAATAGAGAAAAGAGAAGAGAAGAGAAGAGAAAAGAAAAAAGAAAAGAAAAAAGAAAAGAAAAGAAAAGAAAAGAATTGAATTGAATTGAATTCTTTATTGGCCAAGTGTGACTGGACACACAAGGAATTTGTCTTGTGCATAAACTTCTGGACGGCAAGACTCCAAATGAGCACTAGATGGCACTCGCGAGCCACTTTTTCTGCATGAAGGGGTCACATTGACTGTTTGCAGAGCAAAAAACTCACATGAAACCATATAAGTTCTGCCTTTGTAAAAGGGTGGATCTTGGCCCTGGGGCAGCTGAGTCAGAGACCAAGTTCCTCCCAACAGGTGAAGGTAGAATTTAGGGGAAGTCACCTGTGCTGTTTCTCCCATAGATCCGTGCAGTTTTGCTTTCCTTGCCTGGATTTCGGTCTCGGATGTGGAGAAAGGAAGCGGATAAACCCAGGACTCAGCAGCGGCTGCTCTGCACAGAGGCAACCAGATATCTTGAGGACTTAGAGAGTCAACAAACAGGTTTATTTAATTCTTTTTTTATTATTATTTAAAGGCATTGGTCAAAGCGAACTTCAGTAACAGTGCCATTTAATTTAGCTTCCTTTCTCTAGATTTCTTTTCTGCCCATCTTAAAACTTAAATTCTACCGTGTTTCCCTGAAAATAAGACCCTGTCTTATATTTTTGGGAACCCTGAAATAAGTGCTTGCCCTTATTTTTGGGGAGATCTTATTATTTGGGGCTCCCCTAGCCATCTTACCTGATTTCCAGCTCTGCGTTTAAATATTTTTGGGGAGGGTTTATTTCCAGGGTCGGAGGCTTATTTTAGCACATGCACTCAAAAGCTCGATTTTCGGGGAAACAGGGTGCTTATAAGCTGATCTCTTTCCCCACCCTCCCTTCTGAATACCCAGGCAGAAAAGGAAATAATCTGAGCATAGACAGAATGGTTTCTTCCTCTGATTCAGAAGCAGAGTTTTAAAACTCTGCTCTTTGGGTGTTCTTTCTGTCATATGAAACCTGAATATCGGATATGCTGCCTTGCACGGAACTAAAATATGGTATTTGGCCAAGTGTAAGAAGCCCCCCCAAGGATTTCATCACAAAAACAATATTTTTCTCCCAAATCTTCGATCCAAAGGCAGTTTTTGACCTCCTGCCTACAGAGTCTGCAGTGCCTCTGAGTTGCATCTCTTTATAAAAAGGAAGTCATTGAAATGTTTTAATATAATCATTATTATTATTAATTAATTAAATTTTTATACCGCCCTTCTCCCGAAGGACTCAGTACAGCCAAAATAAAAGCCAACAATATAAAAGTTAAAAACAATTTAAAATTATTAAATAATTTGGCCCATCATCTAAAATAAATAACCCATTAATAAAATTTTAGGCCAGCCCTGCTTGATGAAATAATAGCGTTTTAAGGGCGCGGCGAAAGGTATGGAGGTCGGAAATCCAATGAATTTCTGGGGGCAGCTCATTCCAGAGGGCAGGTGCCCCCACAGAGAAGGCTCTTCCCCTGGGGGTCGCCAGTCGACACTGTCTAACCAACGGCACCCTGAAGAGACCCTCTCTGTGGGAGCGTACTGGTCGGTGGGAGGCTATCGGAGGCAGAAGGCAGCCTCGTAAATATCCAGGTCCTATGCCATGGAGTGCTTTAAAGGTGGCAACCAACACCTAATGTCAGGTCTACAGCATTTGTTAAAGAAGTAGGGTTGCAACAGGGAAGCCATGACCTCACCTTATAAGGTGGAACCCAGATTGTGGATGTGACATCAGCAGACGAGAACATGCAATTAAACAATGAAGTCCTCAGCTACGTTTTATCATTTACCTCTCTACCCCAACCCCCCCACCCCCCATGTTAATATGAATTAAATAGCTTGCAGAAAATACAGGTTTTCCTCAACTCGCAATTGAGCCCCAAATTTTTGATGCTAAGTGAGACAGTTGTTTTGCCCCGTTTTTTCTTGCCCTGGTTGTTAAGCGAATCGTTGCAGTTAGTAACACGGTTCTTAAGTGAACCTGACTTCTCTGTTGACTTTACTTGCCGGGAAGGTCGCTAAAGAGGATCACAGGACCCCGGGACACTGCGACCGTCATAAATACGAGTCAGTTGCCAAGCATCTGAATTTTGATCCTTGTGACTGCAAGGGTCATGTTAAAAAACTTTTCTTCAGTGCTGTTGTAACTTTGAAGACTTTAGTGACTTTGGTCATTAAACGAAGTGTTGTAAGTTGAGGACTATCTGTAAAGCAGGTTTCAAAACGAAAGAAGAAATGTTTTACTGGATTAAGCCCAGATTGTATCCTACCTGGAGTTGGGGAGTTCACAGGCAAATATTTGTACCCTATGACTATCATTAAGTGTTGTACCTTATGATTCTTGACGAGTGTAACTTGTCTTTTTATGTACACTGAGAGCTTATGCACCAGAGACAAATTATTTGGGTGTCCAATCACACTTGGCCAATAAAGAATTCATTCTTTCTTTCTTTCTTTCTTTCTTTCTTTCTTTCTTTCTTTCTTTCTTTCTTTCTTTCTTTCTTTCTTTCTTTCTTTCTATTCAGAAAAATGGCGTCCCAACTCAGAAACAAAATAGGAATTCACAATGTAATCTGATAAGTGATCATTTTCATGTCACTGTAACCTTTAGTTACACAATAGCCGGGACCAGCTACCTCAACGAGCAATTTTTAATAGACCTTCCAAGTCTATTCTACCAATTTTTGCCTCGTCTTCTCAAACTTTGTTAGTTTTAGGGACTGAAATGGACCTGCCAAGCCAACAGGTTGAATTTTGCACTTTATTCCAGATCAGGTTGTTGTTGTTGTTAGTTGCGAAGTCGTGTCCGACCCATCGCAACCCCATGGATGACATTCCTCCAGGCCTTTCTGTCCTCTACCATCCTCTGGAGTCCATTTAAGCTCACGCAGACTGCTTCAGTGACTCCATCCAGCCACCTCGTTCTCTGCCGTCCCCTTCTTCTTTTGCCCTCCATCGTTCCCAGCATTCGGCTCTTCTCCAGGGAGTCCTTCCTTCTCATACGGTGGCCAAAGGATTTGAGTTTCCTCTTCAGGATCCGGCCTTCTAAAGAGCAGTCAGGGTTGATCTCCTCTAGGACTGACCAGTTGGATGGCCTTGCAGTCCAAGGGACTTGCAGGAGTCTTCTCCAGCACCAGAGTTCAAAAGCCTCAATTCTTTGGCACTCAGCCTTTTCTTATGGTCCAACTTTCACAGCCATCCATTGCAACTGGGAACACCATAGCCTGGACTATACACACTTTTGTTGGCAGGGTGATGTCTCTGCTTTTTAGAATGCTGTCTAGATTTGCCACGGCTTTCTTCCCCAGGAGCAAGCGTCTTTTAATTTCTTGGCTGCAATCCCAATCTGCGGTGATCTTGGAGCCCAGGAAAATAAAATCTGTCACTCCTCCCATTTCTTCCCCATCTATTTACTAGGAATTGAAAGGGCCAGATGCCATGATCTTAGTTTTCTTATTGTTAAGTTAATGCTGACTTAAAGTTCCAGATCAGGGCTGACATGCAAATGTAGTTGAAAGAATGATGATTTATTGAAGAAAGGTTAAAGTACAAAATGCCAAATATTAAAGAGAAGACATTAACAAAAAAAAGTATCTTTAAAAAAACCCGAACACATAACATCTTTCCTAGTTAAATGCTGATCGGTCTAACAAAGCGATATTGGTTTCCCACCCCTTAACGAAACAGACCAAAAGAATTTCAAACTTAAGAGAGCCTTGGTGGTGCAGAGGACTAAAGTGCTGTTAAAGTAGCACTTAGCTGCCAGCTGCCTGCAATTACTGCGAGTTCAAATCTCATCAGGCTCAAGGTTGACTCAGCCTTCCATCCTTCCGAGGTAGGTAAAATGAGGACCCAGATTGTGGGGGCAATAAGCTAACTTTGTATAAAAAAGAACACCACTTGGGGGGGCCGAAAGCCCTACTAAGCAGATATATACAAAGTATGAAGGCTATTACTTAACTCATTGTAAGCCGCCCTGAGTCTCCGGAGAAGGGCGGCATATAAATTGAACCAATAAATAAATAAACTGTTAAACTACTAAATCTACTTACAAATTGTTAGCCTTTCATCTCTAAACTATATTAATAAAAAGTTAACAGAAACCCTCCCCCAATGATAATGAACCTATTATGCAAGAATATAAAAGTAATAAAGATTGTGAACAATAATAGAAGGAACAACAAACTGAATATTATATTATATGGGAACTATTCTACCGATGCCTAGAGAATAAATATGAAAGTTAGAAATAAAAGTAGATTAGTGAAAAATAGAAAATGTATCAATAGAATTAAATAAGATAAGAAGAGAGGTGTCATAGTATTAAATATGCTATGTATATCAGTGTTAAGAGTAGACAAATAACTAATATGGCTGTAAATCTTAATTGTTATTGCACATTTGTACCCAGGCGACACTCTGTTTAATGGAAGATGGATTGTTTGTATTAAAATAAAAACAATAGAAGAAAAGCGAAGTTGAAGTTCCAAAACCCTCTGTTAACAAGCTGTTATTGTTAATCAACTCGTAGGAAATTTACCATGACTCCAATCTCTAACCATCCCAAATATTAACTTTAATTGGTTTTGGATCAAATATCCAAGATTGTTTCTTTATGCTATCCTTTTATCAAATAGAATAGAATAACAGAGTTGGAAGGGACCTGGGAGGTCTTCTAGTCCAACCCCTGGTGGCTCAGCAGACTAAAGCAGTGTTATTAACTGTTGTTAACATTCAGCTGCCTGCAATTACTGCAAGTTCAAATCCCACCAGGCTCAAGGTTGACTCAGCCTTCCATCCTTTCTAAGGTAGGTGAAATGAGGACCCAGTTTGTGGGGGCAATAAGCTGACTTTGTATAAAATATACAAAAGTATGAAGGCTATTCCTTAACGCATTGTAAGCCGCCCTGAGTCTCCAGAGAAGGGCGGCATATACCGTATTTTCCGGCGTATAAGACGACTGGGCGTATAAGACGACCCTCCTCAGAGCCATTTAAGGCTCGTCAGAGCCTTTCGGGCTGGTCTGCCTGGTTACAGGAGAATGAGACCCGGCATATAAGACGACCCCCGACTTTTGAGAAGATTTTTGTGTGTTAGAAAGTAGTCTTATACGCCGGAAAATACAGTAAATCAAATTAAAAAAAAGAAAAAAGCGGGGGTCGCATAGGGGGTCACAGGTGTGTGTGCCACATCCATAATTCAATGCACCCCGCCCTCCCACGTATGCGCATGTGACCCCTCCCCACTTCCCCCTGCTTTTGGCATGTGATGGCACGGTGGGCCCAGTAAACCCGTTCCCCCTCTCTTTCCCAGACTCCAGACGCTTTCTAGGAGCCTGGGGAGGGCAAAATCCCCCCGGAGGCCATCTGGAGGCTGGAAACAGCTTTCTGGAAGGCCTGAAAATAAGTTGGCCAGTGCACACATGTGCGCTGCAGCTGAGCTAGGACAGCACTCAGGTGCCCACCAATATGGCTCCGCGTGCCATCTGTAGCACCCGTACCATAGGTTCACCATTATGGCCCTATACCATTTCCAGCAAATGGCTGTCCAATCTTTTCTTAATGAATTGAATACATAAAATGAAGACAATTAAAGGGAACATTAGGACAGGGACGTTAGGCACACTGGTGCGCTTATGCACAAACCCCTTACAGACCTCTTAGGAATGGGGTGAGGTCAACCGTAGACAGTCTAAGGTTAAAATTTTGTGGGTTTCGGGATGAAACCACAGAGTCAGGTAGTGCATTCCAGGCATTGACCGCTCCGTTGCTGAAGTCGTATTTTCTGCCGTCGAGTTTGGAGCGGTTTACCTTGAGTTTATATCTATTGTGTGCTTGTGTATTGTTGTGTTTGAAGCTGAAGTACTCATTGACAGGTAGGACATTGTGGCAGGTAATTTTATGTACTACGCTTAGGTCAGACCGAAGTCGGCGTAGTTCTAAGTTGTCTAAGCCCAAAATTTCAAGTCTGGTAGCATAAGGTATTTTGTTGCGAGCAGAGGAGTGTAGGACTCTTCTTGTGAAATATTTCTAGACGTGCTCTATTATATTAATGCCCGATATGCAGTGCGGGTTCCAGACAGATGAGCTGTATTCGAGAATTGGTCTAGCAAATGTTTTGTATGCTCTGGTTAGTAGTGTGATATTACCGGAGAAGAAGCTACGCAAGATTAGGTTACAATCCTTAATGTCTTTTTGGAGATGTTGTTACAGTGGGTTTTGGCACTTAGATCATTTGATATGAGTACTCATATCTGTGGGTTTTGGCACTTAGATCATTTGATATGAGTACTCATAAGATATGAGTACTCATATCTTGACAGAGTGGGGGTCATCTACAAGGTCAGCTTGTATTTTGTGTTCTGGTTCTTTTTGCCAATGTGTAAGACAGAGCATTTGTTGGTTGAGATTTGGAGTTGCCAATTTTTGGACCCTTCCGACACAAACTCAAGGTCTTTTTGAAGGATAGCAGCATTGTTGGTGGTGTTAAATAGTTTTACATCATCGGGGAAGAGAATGTAGTTACTTATAATATAATCACAAAGGTCATTTATGTATAGGATGAAGAGTGTTGGTCCTAGAACACTGCCTTGGGGGACACCGCTATTAACAGGTGAAGGATTTGATAGGGCGCTCCCTATTTTAACCACTTGTTGTCTGTTTGACAGGAACGTGGTTATCCAAATATAGAGAGGTCCGGAGATGCCATAGGGTTTTAGTTTTAGAAGTAGTTTCTCATGTACCACTGAATCAAAGGCTTTACAGAAGTCTATGTAAATTGCATCTATTGCTTTGCCCTGATGAAGATTTGTAGTCCTTACGTTTTTGCAGTGTAGAAGTTGTAGATTACAGGATAATTTTTTTTTCTGAAATTGTTTATTAGAGAGTAGGTTGTTTGCTTCTAGGTGGAGGGTAATGGATGGGTTGGTGATTGATTCCATGACTTTGCAGGCGACTCAGCATAAAGAGATTGGTCTTTAATTTTCAACTAGGCTGGCGTTTCCCTTTTTGAAGATAAGGATGACTGTGGCTAGTGACTATAGGTTGGGTAGGGAGCTGGTCCTGAAGGATTTTTCAAAAATTATGCTTAGGGGTTCTGCTATAGCAGTGGAAAGCTTTTTTAAGAAGTATGCACATAGTCCATCAGGTCCAATAGATAGAGATGATTTCAGTCTACGTAGTGTCTTTTCAACGTTGTCTTCTGTGAAATCTATTTGTGTTAGATCGTTGTAGTTATTCGTGAATGAACCATTCATAAAATGGTTCATTCCCATGAAAGGAAAGTAGAATCATTTCTCCTGTTAAATGTAGCCAATTCATAGTTTGGAAAGTTCTAGAAGTTATATTTTCAAGCTTTTCCACCCCAAAACCTTCCGGAATTGGTAGCAGTTAAATCAGCAAAGGGACCGTAACCGATCTGGTTTAAATCCTTAAGCCCATTAAGAGATTTTGATGTTCAAAGATGGAAGGTCTGATTTATTTCCCGCCGACACATCAGATTAGCCGGGGCGTTCAAGAAGGTGTACGCCAATCCTTGTGTGATCGTTCCCTCTCGTTTCATCTTCTAAAGCCCCTTCCGAGCCCCTCCTTCCCTTCCATCTTAATGTTCACACACACAACTTCAGGGACACATAATCCACAACACGCCAAGCAAGTGCTGAGAGAGTAGCAAAAGAGCCCCATCTAATCCACTCCTTGATTAGGATTAACCAACCAGTCTCAGAAAATTTTCCTGGAATCCCCTGGAATCTCTTTCGCTTAACAGATAACAGATGAACTGGAATTATCTTTTTTTTTTTTTTAAAGTTAACAAACGCCACGCAGCCCTTTCTGAAGTTGGTAGTCATTTTGCACCGTGGTGATATTTGTAGATAATCTTATCACGCCAGCTGGTACTAATACTCATACGGATGGAAGGGTGTGTAGGGGGATAAATAGTTTTGA
The DNA here is from genome assembly GCA_030761175.1 of Masticophis lateralis. Lineage (NCBI taxonomy): Eukaryota > Metazoa > Chordata > Lepidosauria > Squamata > Colubridae > Masticophis > Masticophis lateralis. Next base: position 8,580,208 of record JAUDYJ010000016.1, read on the forward strand.
AGTGTCAGAAAAGCTTAGAGGGGTCATTGGAACTGACGTGGGTTAAAAATTCACTTTAACTAGTAACTGTTACCGTGTTTCCCCGAAAATAAGACCCTGTCTTATTTTATTTTTTTTTAAATTTATAAACTTTATTAAAACACATAAAAAACACATATAACACACACACAAAAAACCATATAAATACATTATACAATAAACAATTTGTCAATCTTTTGAAGCATTTGTTTCGTATTGGTCTTTCAGTACTACAATTATTCCCCTTAACCTTAACTTAATAATAATTTTTTTTACCACTTCTCCCTCTCCTCTCTTCTCTTTTCTAAGACTTCTACTTTGGTAGCCTATATATTTTATATTTGGATTATATCTTTACTTTTTGAAATTCTCTCTGCAGATTTGTATTTGTATCTGATTTCCAGCTCTGCTTTTAAATATTTTCAGGGGAGGGAGGGCTTATTATCAGGGAAGGTCTTATTTTCAGGAATATAGGCTAGCTATCTCTGTGCTTTTATAATTAGTCCTTATGACGGTTCCTTTAATGAACGTTCGAAGTCTCAGTGGCACTGGAAAAAGTGACTTACGACCATTTTTCACACTTAATGACCATTGCAGCATTCCCAGTGGTCATGTGATCAAAATTCCCTGTGGTCACGTGTCAAATAAATTATTAAGACTGTATTACTATTATTCTTCTCTTCCTTCCTAGTATCTATCTCTTTCCACTTATGACTATAACCATGTTGCTTATATCTTTCAATTTATATTGTTTTTATTTGTTTCCTAGTACGATTTGATAGCTTATTAGTAACCTATGACTATCACTAAGTGTTGTATCTTTGTATTCTTGATCAATGCATTTTATTCTCCTTATGGACACTGAGACACCTAAGAAAAATTCTGTGTGTGTCCAATCACACTTGGCCAATAAAGAATTCAATTCAATTCTATTCTATTCTATTCTATTCTATTCTATTCTATTCTATTCTATTCTATTCTATTCTATTCTATTCTATTCCATTCCATTCCATTCCATTCCATTCCATTCCAATCCAATCCAATCCAATCCAATCCAATCCAATCCAATCCAATCCAATCCAATCTCTATTCTATTCACTCTTCTCTTCTCTACTCTACTCTACTCTACTCTACTCTACTCTACTCTACTCATTCTCTACTTATTCTCTATTCTATTCTCTCTTCTCTTCTCTTCTCTTCTCTTCTCTTCTCTTCTCTCTATTCTACTCTGCTCTGCTCTGCTCCGCTCCAATCCAATCCAATCCAATCCAATCCAATCCAATCCAATCCAATCCAATCCAATCCAATCCAATCCAATCCAATCCTAATATAATAATATAATATAATATAATATAATATAATATAATATAATATAATATAATATAATATAATATAATATAATCTATTCTCTCTTTTATTTTCTCTCCTCTCCTCTCCTCTCCTCTCCTCTCCACTCCACTCCTTTGAAGCCCTGCGGCAAGAGTTTAAACAGTTTTTCCTTATAGCCCATCAGCTGGGACTCAGGAGGCAGCAATAGATTGGGGGTAGGGCCAAATAAAAGATAAGAATAATGCAGGGAGGGCAGGGGGTGGGAGGGGGCAGAACCAGTTCGGTGATGTCATATCGTCACCGCTACTGGCTCAGCGGAACCGGGCCGAACCGGAAGGAACTCACCACTGGTTCAAGGGGTTAGTAATCTTGTGTAAAGGAACAGCTGTACTGCGCTTCTGAATTCCAGACAGGAAGAATAAATACCTTGAAAGTCATTATGTCATTTAGAGCTGTGTGTTTTATCTCGCGGATAAATATTAAGATTTCGTTCTTGGCACACGGTGTCTGTCCATGCGCAGGGAAGCTGGAGAGGGTGTCAGGGCACGAAAATCCGTGGCTGGCTGAATTGTGATCAGTAAGAAAGTCCATTTCAGGCAGGAAGGACCGGACCCATTTTGATAGGAGTTTGTTGAGAAGTAAGTCTTGTGCGAATTTTCTTGACCAGGCTGAGAAAATAGGAAAGGAAGGGGGAGGGAAGGAGGAAAAAGAGAAAGAAAGAAAGGGAAGAAGGGAGGAAGGAAAAAAGAGAAGTAAATAAGGAAGGGAGGGAGGAAAGAGAAGGAAGGGAGAAAAAGAACAGAGACAAGAAGCAGGGAAGGAGGGAGGGAAGGAGGAAAAAGAAGGAAAGGGAGGAAGGAAGGAAGGAAAGGAGGAAGGAAAAAGAAAAGGAAAGGAGGAAGGAAGGAAAGAAAAGGGAGGAAGAGTACAGACAAAGAGGCAGGGAAGGAAGGGGGAAGGGAAAAGGAGAAGGAAGGAAGGAAGAAAGGAAGGAAGGAAGGAAGGAAGAGAAATAAATGAGGGGAGAAAGAGAAGGAAGGAAGGGAGGAAAAGAACAGAGACAAAGAGGCTGGGAAGAAGGGGGGAGGGAAGGAGGAAAAAGAGAAAAGAAAGGGAAGAAGGGAGGAAGTAAAAAAGAGAAGTAAATAAGGAAGGGAGGGAGGAAAGAGAAGGGAGGGGAGGGAGAGAGGGAGGAAGTGAAAAAAAGTCCCATATATTTTATGCCCCAAATCCTGCTTAGCTACCTCTTTGTAAATCCAAGTGTAACCTAATTTCTTTTAACATGGGCTGCAGGTTGAATCTCATCTGCCCTGAATCTTTATATATTTTGCTTTACCTACCTGTAATAAATTCATAGCTGTGAATCCTTATCAGGGAGTTTCTTAGCTTCCAAGTCAGGAAATTGAGGGAAACTGAGTCAGAATCACTTCAGGTTATTAATAAGAGCAGCTGTAAGAGTTACTTTGTGGTTCTAATCAGTTCCGGAGTTTGAAGCTGGAAGGAAGGGAGAGAAAGGGAGAGAAAGAGAGAGGAAGGAAAGGAAGAATAAGAAAGGAGATAGAAGAAGGAAGGAAATGAAATGAAGAGGGAGGCAGGGAAAGAAAGGAAAGTGGAAGGAAAGAGACAGAAGGGAGAGAGGAAGCAAGGAAGGAAGGGTGAAGGGAAATAAAGGAAAGTAAGGAAGAGAGAAAGAGGAAGGAAGAGTGAGAGAAAGAAGATGGAGAAAGAAAAGAAAGTAAGAGGAAGGAAGGGAGAGAGAAAGGAAGGAAAGAAGATGGAGAAAGGAAAAGTAAGAGAAAGGAAGGGAGGGGGAGAGGAAGGAAAGGAAAAGGAGTGAAGGGAAGAGAACAAAGGAGAAAGTAAGGAAGGTTGAAGGAAAAGAAAGGAAAGTTAGAAGAAGAAAGGGGGAGAGAAAGAAGGATGAAGGAAGGATGAGGAAGAAATGAGAGAGGGTGGAAGGAAAAGAAGGAAAGGAAAGAGAAAGTGGAAGGGGGAGAGAAAGAAGAAAGATGGAGAAATAAAATAAGGAAACAGAGAAAGGAAGGGAGAGAGAAAGGAAGGAAGGATGAAGGGAAAGAAGGGAAAGGAAAAGGAATAAAGGAAGAGAACGAAGGAAAGGAGGGAATAAGGAAGGATGAAGGAAAAGAAAGGAATAAGAGGAAGAAAGGAAGAGAGATAAGAAGGAAGGATGAAGTGAGGATAAGGGAGAAAGGAGAGAGGAAGGGTGGAAGGAAAAGAAGGAAAGCGAAAGTGGAAGGGTGAGAGAAAGAAGAAAGATGGAGAAATAAAGTAAGGAACCAAGAGAGAAAGGAAGGGGAAGGAAAAGGAAGGAAGGAAGAGAACAAAAGAAAGGAGATAGTAAGGAAGAATGAAGGGAAAGAAAGGAAAGTAAGAGGACGAAAGGGAGAGGAAGAAGAAGGAAGGATGAAGCAAGGACGAGAGAGGAAGGATGGAAGGAAAAGGGGGAAGGGAAAATCCGGTGCGTGGACTTCTCCCATCCTCCACGTGTGACGTGTGGCTGACATTCGTCTGGGTCGCTGCTGCTTACCGCTGCCCTCTTCCTCCTCCTCCTCCTCCTCCTCCTCTCCCTCTGGCCCCAGCAGCCCTTCGGCCAGCTGAGGAGGCAGGCAGGACTACCATTGGATGCTCCGGCAACCCATGGCCCGGCTGCGATTGACGGAGAGCACAAGGGGTGGGCAGCGGAGGAGAGCTCCGTCCTGGCTCCCCTCCCCTCCTCGGCCGAGGAGGACCTGCTGGAGGCCCGGATCCTGCTGTGTCCCAGCCATGGAGGCACCGCCGAACGGCACAAGAGGGGAGACTTAAAGGACACCCCCTCTGCAACCTCCCCCCCCACCCTCCCCGCCAGAGGAGACGAAGGAGGAGGCTGGATTGCTAAGCCACATCATGCTGCTTTCTCCCGCCAGATCACTTTAGCCTCCACAACAAGACGGGGATCCAAGCTTTTGAGGTAAGTGGACGGCTCCCTAGAGCTGCCTCGGTAGTGCCAGGCCAGAGGGCATCTTTCGGGCAAGCCATTTGGCTGCTCTTCCCCTCACCCCCCCCCCCAAGTTTCTGCTCTTCTCTTTTTTCCCTACAAATCCCCTTTATTATTTTTGTCTCTTTTTCTTCCACTTAAATCTCTCCCCCCCCCCTCTTTTTTTTAAACTAAAGAGCCTGGATAGCTCAACAGGCTAGATAGCCTGTTATTAACATTCAGCTGTCTGCAATTATTGCAAGTTCGAATCTCCCCAGGCTCAAGGTTGACTCGGCCTTCCATCCTTTCTAAGGTAGATAAAACGAGGACCCGGATTGTGGGGGCAATAAGCTGACTTTGTATAAAATAAACAAAAGTATGAAGGCTATTGCTTATTGTAAGCCGCCCTGAGTCTCCGGAGAAAGGCAGCATATAAATCTAATTAAAAAAAAAAAAAAACTAGGGGAAAATATCTTAACTTTTCCATATTAGTGCAGAGCCTTCGAATAACACCCCACACTCCCGTGGATTTTGCAGAATTAAAAAGCTAATTCTAGGCATAGCCCGGGTCCTAATGCCAGGTTTGCAGAAGAGGGAGGAAGGTCAGCGGGCACCATGTATAAAGTGTCCCAAATGCCATGCAAGACACAAGAGAACTTCCTGAGATCAGCACAAACTGGCTGGGCTCGAAGAGGGAACGGTTTATATATAACCACTCTGGGGTGTAAGTAAATTCCATCTTAGAATTTTGATGGGAACGAACGAAAGGGCTGAAGTTTCCATGCATTTACCATTGCACTATACTCATTCTACATTGTACCGTACATGATACCGTTATACCATAAGTTTACCGTACTAAATTTACCATTTAGGCAAGAAAAACCAAAATGCACAGGTACCTCGCTCAATAGCAGTATCTGTCAGAGGGATCTTGGAGTCCTAGTGGACAAGCATTTAAATATGAGCCAGCAGCTGCCAAAAAAGCCAACACAATTCTAGGCTGCATCAACAGAGAGATAGAATCAAGATCACCTGAAAAAGTTGATACCACTTTTTAAGGCCTTGGTAAGGCCACACTTCGAATCCTGCATCTAGTTTTGGTCGCCATGATGTAAAAAGGATGTGGAGACTCTAGAAAGAGTGCAGAGAAGAGCAACAAAGAGGATGAGGGGACTGGAGGCTAAAACACATGAAGAACGGTTGCAGGAATTGGATATGTCTAGTTTAACAAAAAGAAGGACTAGGGGAGACATGATAGCAGTCTTCCAATATCTCAGGGGCTGCCACAAAGAAGAGGGAGTCAAGCTATTCTCCAAAGCACCTGAGGGCAGGACAAGAAACAATGGGTAGAAACTGATCAAGGAGAGAAGGAACTTAGAACTAAGGAGAAATTTCCTGACAGTGGGAACAATTCATCTGTGGAACAACTGGCCTCCAGAAGTTGTGAATGCTCCAACACTGGAAGTTTTTAAGAAGAGATTGGATAACGATTTGTTTGAAATGATATAGGGTTTCCTGCCTAAGCAAGGAGTTGGACTAGAAGACCTCCAAGGTCCCTTCCAACTTCTCTTCTCTTCTCTTCTCTCCTCTCCTCTCCTCTCCTCTCCTCTCCTCTCCTCTCCTCTCCTAATAGGTTTGGAATAGCACAGATGTACCCTTGGCACGGATTGTCTACAGGATGGATAGCCTCAAGATATCTCAGACTGGTTTCTTGGGCTCACCTCTTAGTTAAAGGAGAAATTATCCTCTTTAGCACTCACAAAATATTCTCTTCTTTCTCCTCTTCGCCCCTAGAGCCCCTAAACACATAAAGGTAGAGTCTGCTGTTAAATTTGCCAAGGATTAGAGGCAATCCTTGACTTACGACCGCAATGGACCCCAACAATCTATATCGTTAAGTGAGACATTTGTTAAGGAAGTTTTGTCTGATTTCACGACCTTCCTTGCCACAGTGTGGTTAAGTGAATCCCTGCGGTTGATAAGTTAGTAACAATAAGTTAGTTAGGTTGTTAAATGAATCCAGCTTCTCCACCGACTCTGCTTTGTCAGAAGGTCACACAAAGACGGTCGCACAGCGACGGTCATAAATACGAGCCAGTTGCCGCACATCTGAATTTAGCTCACGTAACCATGGGGATGCTGCAGCGATTGTTAAGTGTGAAAAACGGTCCTTTTTTTCCAGTGCCGTCGTTAACTTTGAACGGTCACTAAACAAACCGTTGTAAATCGAGGACTTCCTGTATAATGAATGACAGTTCCAGTGTGCCAAATCAGCACATCCAGCAGCAATTGGCAATCACAACCTCAGGCTGGCACTGCAAACCTAGTTAACAGTCATGGTTTTACTTCTTAAGACAGAATAGGTGGGACCGGTAGATTAAATTTTGCTTTAAGGTCTTTTTTGAAGCTTAAAGGGTGAAGATTTATTGCAGAATTAACATTCAGCTAAAGGAATCTGTTTGAATTAAGTTTTGGGTGCCTAGGGGAAGTGTGTGAGGATATACGTGTTTGTGTGTATATCTAAAACACAAAAAGGAACTTGAGGGATATTCCTCCTAATTTCCATAAATATCTAAGCGCATCACGCTTCTCTGCTGTCCTTACCACTCTCTGTAGGGACTTTCTATCTGAGGCACATACTTCCGATTCTACAGTCATGATAGGAATGCAATCCTATTCCCATTTCCCTGTATGTATTCTCTTTATACTGTTAAATATATCATCCAGCAGATACCATAAAGTAGAATCAAAAGCATAGCAGTGCTAAAAAAAATAGAATAACAAATACAGAGTAACATTTGCAAAGAAAGAAAACAGAATCACGAATATGGAGTAACATTTGTAAAAAAATGAAAGTAGCTCCCTTAAATGTTAATACAGAAGCTGCTCAGTCCTTTAATGAATTATTAAATGTAATCATATAAACCAGTGTTTCTCAACGCAGGTGGACTTCAACTCCCAGAATTCCCCAGGAAGCATAGAATTCTGGGAGTTGAAGTCCATCCGTGTTAAAGTGGCCGAGGTTGAGAAATACTGTACTCCTCCGCCTTCTCAGTTCTGGTATAGCACAAGATGTGATTTTGATGCATGCTTCCGTTCTGTTCCGTTCCGTTCCATTCCATTCCATATTTTCCATTCCATTCTGTTCTGTTCCGTTCTGTTCCATTCCATTCCATTCCATTCCATTCCATTTTTTACTGGGGATGATGGGGCGGCTCAGGGGTGCAAACTATGGTTTAGCATGGTGTGAACAAACGTAACCACCAATTGTATAATCCAGGTTGAACTTAAGTTTGAAAATTCCCACTGCTGTTTAATAACGGCATCCTAGGGGGATAAACAGGAGCTGCTGTTAATACTAACGATATTAACAAATAATGTTAATAGCTAATCGCATTTAAAACATTAAACGAGCGCGTTGAGAAACCAGGTTGCAAGGCTTACTTAAGTCTGAATTCAGGTAGTTCTTGACTTACGACCCCAGTGGAACCCCCAGAACCTTCCTTGCCGCAGTTGTTAAGTGAATCATTGCCGTTGTTAAGCTAGTCACGCGGTTGTTAAGTGAATCTGGCTTCTCCATTGACTTTTGTTTGTCAGAAGGTCTTAATTAGCCTCAACAAGAGTTGACTGAAACAGGAAATACAATTCCAAATTCCGCTTGGCTTCATAGGACAAATGGAGAGGAAAAAAAAGGAGAAATTTCCAGGCTGTTTTTGAAATGGATTCATATGCCATCCGTTCTTTTTCGGCTTTATAACCTAAGGCCTTGATGGCGAACCTATGACACGCGTGACACCTCGTGGGCATGCGTGCTCAGCTCCGGCGCCAGTTGATTTTCGGGCCTTCTGGGCCCACCAGAAGTAGGGAAACAGGCTGTTTCCTGCCTCCGGAGAGCCTTGGGAGAGGGAAGGGAAAGCCCGTTTTTTGCTCTCCTCAGCCTCCAGAGCCTTTCTAGGAGACTGGGGAGGACAAAAACGGCCTCCTCCCCCCCCCCCCCCGCCCGGAGGCCAGAAACGATCCGTTTGCCAACTTCCGATGAGAATGGAAGGCCCGTTTTTTGCTCTCCCCAGCCTCCAGAGCCTTTCTAGGAGACTGGGGAGGACAAAAACGGCCTCCCACCCCCCTCCCGGAGGCCAGAAACGATCCGTTTGCCAACTTCCGATGAGAATGGAAGGCCCGTTTTTTGCTCTCCCCAGCCTCCAGAGCCTTTCTAGGAGACTGGGGAGGACAAAAACGGCCTCCCCCCCCGCCCGGAGGCCAGAAACGATCCGTTTGCCAACTTCCAATGAGAATGGAAGGCCCGTTTTTTGCTCTCCCCAGCCTCCAGAGCATTTCTAGGAGCCCGGGGAGAGAGAGAAACGGGCCTACCAGACCCACTCTGCCTTCATATGCCAGGAGCGGGGAGGGGGAGCGGAGGGGGTCGCATGTGTGGGGGTGGGACATGTAGAATTATGGGTGTGGGCACACATGCGCACAACCCCCCCTCTCCCCCCCCGCTTCTGCCACGCGATGGCAAAAAGGTTAGCTATCACTGACCTAAGGATACAGTACAAGATAAAAAAAGGGAGTCGGGAAGGAGGAGGAAAAAAATCGGGAAACTTCCAAATCCAGAAAACCGCAAACCAGTTTGGTTGCTTACAGAAAAAAGCAAAATATTTTTCCTTGGTCCTAGGACAGCACCCTGTATTCTCGGTTGGCTTACTTGCCCTTTTATCGGAATATTCAAATTGCAATTGGTGCTCCGAAGTATAGAGAGTCCTTGACTTACAGCAGTTCGTTTAGTAACCGTTTGAACTTGCAACGGCACTGAAAAATATGACTTAGGAACCATTTTTCCACCTTGATGACCATCGCACCATCCCCACGGTGACGTGATTTACATTTGGACGCTTGCCGATTGAATCACCTTTACGACGGTTGCAGTGGCCCAGAGTCACATGATACCCTGTGGCAACCTTCTGACAAGCAAACTCAAGGGGGCAAAATAACTATTTATTATTATTATTATTATTATTATTATTATTATTATTATTATTATTATTATTATTAATCAAATTTATATACCGCCCTACTCCCGAAGGACTCAGGGTGGTGAACAGCCAAGATAAAATACAGACAATACAAACATTTAAAAACCCATTAAAAATATTAAACGTTTTGGCCCAAGAACAAATTTAAAAACACCCAATTTATAAGACAATTTATAAAACAGATTAAAACAATTTAAAATTTAAAAATTTAAATGGGAGCGTTAGGCCAATTTAAGAACTGCAGTGATTTACCGTATTTTTCAGAGTATTTATTTATTTATTTATTTATTTATTTATTACATGTATTTATATGCCGCCCTTCTCCCGAAGGACTCAGGGCGGCGAACACAAGTTAAGAAACATGTACAATAAAATCGTATTTTAAATCAAATAACTAATTAATGATAAATAATAAACCCAGAATCAGAGTCAGCCTATTTGCTTGAAAAGCCAAGTCTTCAGCTCCCGACGAAAGGAGCGGAGTATAAGACGCACTTTTCCCCCCACCCCCTAAAAGTGGGTGAAAATTTAGGTGGGTCTTATAGACTGAATTTAGGGACGTGGGTGGCTCAGTGTCTTAAGACGGTGAGCTCGTCGATCGAAAGGTCGGCAGTTCAGTGGTTCGAATCCTGAGTGCCGCATAATGGAGTGAGCTCCCGTGACTTGTCCCAGCTTCTGCCAACCTAGCAGTTCGAAAGCACATAAAAAAAAATGCAAGTAGAAAAATAGGGACCACCTTTGGTGGGAAGGGAACAGCATTCCGTGCGCCTTTGACATTGAGTCATGCCGGCCACATGACCATGGAGAAGTCTTTGAACAGCGCTGGCTCTTCAGCTTTGAAACAGAGATGAGCACCTCCCCCTAGAGTCGGGAACAACTAGCATACATGTTCAAGGGGAACTTTTCCTTTTATAGACAATATGGCCGTTTTTGACCTCCCGCGGAGGCCAAATCTTTTTTTTTTCTTGTTTTCCTCCTGTAAATTTAGGTGCGCCTTATAGTCTGAAAAATACGGTACTTAACAAAGTAGTAAAATGGGACAAAGCTCACTTCACAAATTTCTCGCTTAGCCGACATCAATTTTGGGCTCCGTTGTGGTCATAGGTTGAGAACTCCCTGCACAAAAATTTAGGAATTTCCCTCCTTGTAGTGTCAAAACTCTTCTTTAGGTATCACTGCAAACCCCCCCCCCCCCAACAATTTCATGATTTTGACTATCCGAAAGGACACCAGGATTACCGACCTTCCCGAAGTGTGGCCAGTCCCAAATTCAGTGGGTGTTGAACAATTTTGGGGTGGTTTTTCCAGGATTTGAGTAGTTGGACCCCCCACCCCCCACACACACACAGCAAAGAGGAAGTTGATTTACTTGTCTGATCCACAAAAGCAGTTTGTAATTTACAATACACGCCTTTCAGGCCTCCTATCTCCGTTTAGTGTTTTTTTTCCCCCCACCCAGTTTGGCAGATGGTGAACTTAGAGATTGACGGTTGTGAAATTTTGGACTCTGTTCTCCATTAAAAACATCCACCCATCCACCCATCCACCCACCCACCCATCCACACACACACACAAACAAACGCACTCACACAAATTGCTGCAAGCAAAGTTTGACCCTGGACATTCTTGGCTGCCGAAATGTTTTGCTTTTTTTCCCCTCTTCTGGCATGTGATCAAGCGTTTCTTTCGACCCACAAAGAATGAAATGGAGGAGAAAGGTGTTTTTGAGTACTTTCCCCGGCTCGGTCGGACTACACCTTCCCTCATCCCCGGCCTGTGGCCGGGTGACAGATGCAAAACTTTGGGGGGAAAAGCCAAAGCCAAATCCTATTGTATTTCCGATTCCTGCCAGGCTGAGCTTCCACTCCACCCCGGTATCAAATGACCACGAGCAGAATTTTTGCAAATTTGACCCTTTGTGTTTCGCTAAAATGCCCAACCTAGAACTAACGTCGTTTGTGAGTGTAGGCGCAGTACCAGGAGTGAAATGCTAACGGTTCTCTCTGGTTCGGACGAATCGGTAGTGATAAAACTGCCAATTCAGGCGAACTGGTAGTTTAAAAACATACCGGTTTGCGTGAACCGTAGTTAGCTTTTGGGGTGTGCGGCACAAACGCAGCGTGCTTTTGGCATGCACCATGCATGAGGGGGCAGCGAACCAGTGGTGATCCGAGGAGGATTTCACCACTGCGCAGTTCTTGTGTTTCTGACTAACCAGGTGGGTTATGTTGTGTGAAGGCCGTTGCAGAGCCTTCGTGCCACCCAAGCTGGCCACTTCCAAAACTGTCTCTCAAGCGGGCAGGCATCTAAAAGCCTATGTCATCTAACAGGTGCCATATGGGATGCCGCCCGATTTATCTTCTCCGCAGCTAGCCAGGTTTCTCCGCCATCTGGTTCCTGAGAGCCGGTTTGTGATGGGAGAAAACAGGCTAATTTTTTTTACCTGCCTTCTGCTGGCGCGTTGCGGTTGGAGAGCTAATTGGGTGATCCCACATTACCCATGTTTCATAGTTGTTTTGTCACTTCGGGGCAAACGCATTAGCACCGTTGCCGAACCTGACAAAAGATAGAGAAGCCAAACATGTTTTGTCAGCTTGTCGGATTGCAACACAAGGTTGGTCCCGGCAGTGGCACGTCTCCTCTGCCACGCCCAGCGTTGGCATGGAAAGGTAGACGGTCATGCAAGGCGGTGCCTGCCCTTTAACAAAAGTTTTCTTTTCTGCCCTTTGCTTGAACGCCCTCGAGATGATTCCAGACCGGTTAATGTCTAAGTTGGCATCTTTCCATCATCGTCTCATTCACCAATTTCTGGTGGAACCACAATGTGGACTAGAGTGATGACGATCACCCAGCTTGTCTACAACTGAAACAATTGGATGGGTGCATTTTGCTCGGAGGTCCCGCCCAACATGAATTAAAACAACATGGCAATTTATTCTTCTGTCTGACTTTTGTGAAATCCATCACTGAGCAAAAGTGGTCAGCCAGGGGTGAAATCCAGCAGGTTCTGACAGGTTCTGGAGAACCGGTAGCGGAAATTTTGAGTAGTTCTGAGAACCGGCAAATACCACTTCCGGCTGGCCCCAGTGTGGGGTGGGAATGGAGATTTTGCAATATCCTTCCCCCAGGAATGGAGAGGGAATGGGGATTTTGCAGTATCCTTTCCCCTGCCACACCCACCAAGCCACAACACAGCCACCAAGCCACGCCCACAGAACCAGTAGTAAAAGCATTTGGATTTCACCACTGGTCTAAACTGGAATCCCTATTATAATTTTGGACTGTGTTATTCTCCTCCCCTCTTTCTTAACAAGGACATCTAAGGAGGTTGTAGGACCGAGTGGACATAGGCATGAATTTCCCCAGGCAGAAAATTTGAAAAGTAAAATTTTACCTTTGCAAGCACAAAGGGATGGGGTGTGGGGAAAAAAAGCACACTCCGATGCCATAGACTGCCCTGCTTTTTTAGCTAATCCCTGCATGGATTGCACGTTGCCCCTGACCCACGAGTGGATATGCCCACTGCGAATTATCTTCTGGAACAGGAGTCAGCAACCTGCGGCTCTGGAGCCATTTGTGGCTCTTTGGGCCCTCTGCTGTGGCTCCGTCAGGTGATCCGAGCACTGGCTGGCCCCGCCCCTCACCCTCTCCTCTCAGTCACTCCTCGCCTGGCCTGAGAAGGTAAGGGTGACAGGGGGGCGGGAATGGAGAAGCAGCCAGGGCAGAGACAGAGAGATACAGAGAGAAGAGGAGAGAGAGAGAGACATAGAGAGATACAGAGAGAGGAGGAGAGAGAGAGACATAAAAGAGAGAGGAGGAGAGAGAGAGACATAGAGAGATACAGAGAGAGGAGGAGAGAGAGACATAACAGAGAGAGGAGGAGAGAGAGAGAGAGACATAGAGAGATACAGAGAGGAGGAGAGAGAGACATAGAGAGATACAGAGAGGGGAGGAGAGAGAGAGACATAACAGAGAGGAGGAGAGAGAGAGACATAGAGAGATACAGAGAGGAGGAGAGAGAGACATAGAGAGATACAGAGAGGGGGAAAGAGAGACATAAAAGAGAGGAGGAGAGAGAAACGGGGAGAGAGAGAGACATAGAGAGATACAGAGAGAGGGGGAGAGAGACATAACAGAGAGGAGGAGAGAGAGAGACAGAGAGAGATACAAGAGGGGGAGAGAGACATAAAAGAGAGAGGAGGAGAGAGAGAAACAGAGAGGGGGAGAGAGAGAGACAGAGAGATACAGAGAGAGGGGGAGCAGGGGAGGGAGGGAGGGGGGAGAGAAAGATGTCAAAAGGGTTTTGTGGTTCCCGGTGTTTTTTAACAACTGGTTCTCTGCCCTAATGACCGGCTGGATAGGCGTGGCTAGGGGAGGTGTCATGTGACTGATGGAAGCGAGTGACATCGAGTTGGCCACGCCCACCCAGGTTTTGTGGCTCCCGGTGTTTTCTTTTCTGTGGGAAACGGGTCCAAATGGCTCTTTTGGGTGCTTAAGGTTGCAGACCCCTGTTTTAGAAAGAAGAGGCTTTACATGAGAACAAGGATCGAGAGAAAGCATTTCTTTCTTTTTAGAAGAGCGAACTCCCTGCTGAACAGATTTAATTTCCTTTTCTCCTCAGGGAAGCGGCAGGGGAAGTGACGAGGACAGAAGCCCCAGGAAAGTGTGGGAGACAGAGTGAGATGACCTCTTCCCAGCCCGCCAAAAGGGCATCACTAGGTACTGTCACCAGTAAAAAAAAAAAAAATCAGATGCAAAGAAGTTCCCAGGAATTGGTGCGAGAGCGCCCGGAGATCTGCACTTATATAAAATATCTGTTTCCCGCTATATCCGTGATGGCGAACCTATGGCATGCCTGCCACAGGTGGCACAGAGAGCCCTGTCTCCGGGCACACCGGCCGTCGCCCCAGCCTAGCTCCACTGCACATACGCGCGTGCCTCCCGCCACCCAACTGGCCTTTGGGTCTTTGCCACGCATGCGCAGGGGGGGGGCAGGGCCTTTCCCGTTCTCCGTAGATTCCCCCCAGCGCCATTTTACTCCATTTCTGCCGCCTGCACCAACCTGGAAGCCAAAATCGGGTGCAGGGAGGGGGCCATGCGAAGGCCCCCCGTGCCCCATTTTGGGCCTGGGAAACCTCCTGCACCAACCTGGAAGGCAAAATGGGGTGCAGGGCCTGGTGGCTCAGCAGACTAAAAGCATTGTGATTAACACCAGCTGTCTGCAATTATTGTAAGTTCGAATCTCACCAGGCTCAAGGTTGACTCAGCCTTCCATCCTTTCTAAGGTAGGCAAACTGAGGAGCCACTTTGTGGGGGCAATAAGCTGACTTTGTATAAATATACAAAAGTATGAAGGCTATTGCTTAACACATTGTAAGCCATCCTGAGTCTCCGGAGAAGGGCGGCATATAAATGATTTTTAAAAAAGGGGGGGGGCACATGCATGGGGGGGCATGCATGCATGCATGCATGGAGGTGGGGCGGGGCGGGGCGCATGCGGGGCGGGGTGCTCACATTACATTTTGGGGGTTGAGGCACGCACGCGTGCATTTGCACAACTCTGTGGGCACTTGGCACCAGAAAGGTTAATCATCCCTGACCTATATCCACAGTGGCAGGGAATTCAGTTTGCAGATAAACACAGAGCAAGAGGCTAGACCACATTGTCACTGGAGGGAAAGACGAACATTTTTCTTCTGACTGGTAGTCTTCAGTTTACAACCATAACTGAGCCCAGTCGTAAAGTGTGCCAGACCTGTTTTTGTGACCTTTTTTATAGTGGTCATTAACTGTGGAATCGTTAAGCAAAGATATTATTCAATATTTTTTGCAGAAAAGTAAACCTCTGTTTCTGGCCACGGTAAATTGTAATGGGTGACCATAAATGAGTCCGTCGTAACTCAGACCGTCACTAAGCGACCGGTTGTAAGTCAAGGACTGCCTGGACCCGTAGTCCTCGATTTACGACCACAATTGAACCCAACATTTATGTTGCTAAGCGAAGTATTTGTTGAGTGAGCGTGCCCCCATTTTGCGACCTTTCTTGCCACAGTTGTTAAGCGAATCATTGCATTGGTTACGTTAGTCACACGGTCGTTAAGGGAATCTGGCTCCCCCGTTGACTTTGCTTGTCAGAAGGTTGGAAAGGGGGATCACGTGACACTGCGACGACGGTCGTAAATATGAGTCCGTTGACAAGTGTCTGAATTTTGATTGTGGGGCTGCGGCCACGGTTGTGTGAAAAACGGTCGTAAGTCGCCTTTTTCAGTGCCGGTCACTAAATGAACTCTTGTAAGTCGAGGACTACCTTTACTTGCAGTTGGAGGGGAGTTTAAAAAAAACTCCTCCCCACCTTTGCATTCCTGCAACTTAAACTTAAGTCTTGCCACAGACCTCCGTGCTTTAGACCTGTTTTAAAAATCGCTGTTCCTCCCGAAAGTTTCCAGGGAGACTTTCTCAGCGGCTTGGCTTACTTACACGAGTCGGTAGCAATGTTTACCCCCTCCAGCTTTAATCCCTGGTCTTTACGGGGGCAGCTGGACCTGGTCTAAATCGGGACTCGGCCGAAACCAGACTCCCCGCAAGGTCGTTTCACTCCAAGCTGAGCTAGAGAAAAAGAGGCCCAGGACAGAATGACGAGGGGGGAGTGAGAATCATATATTTGAAAGAAATATCTGATTTTTTGCAACCCAGTGGTGAGTTGCTACCGATTCGCCCTGGTTTGGGCAAACCGATAGCAGCGGCGGGAAGCTCCACCCACCCACCCGGACATCATCACGGACGCTCTGCGCATACGTATAAGTGCCATACATGAGCGAAGTGAGCACACGAACATTCTCGAACCAGTAGCAAAGGTAAGCGGAACGCACGACTGCTACCAACCAGTGGTGAGTTCCTACCGGTTCGCCCCGGTTTGGGGGACCCGATTGCAGCGGCAGTGGGAGACTCTACCCACCTGCCTGGACATCATCAAATATGGTAGCAAAGATAAGTGAAACCCACCACTGCTACCAATCCTATCTGAATAAATAACTATAACACCAGCCTGATTTAAAATTTATCAGGTCACAGGGAATCTCTTAATTTTACTAACCTTATTCAAGTCTCTCTTTTCTTTCTCTTCGGCACCCCCAAATTTATTTATGTTTCGGGGTTCGCAGCGTCCCGTGTGAGCAGCCTTGGAGAAAGGCAGACAGGACCAATTCAATAAAAATAAACGCTTAGAAGAAAATGTGTACAGACAGTTCTCCATTTAACAACCATTCATTTAGCGACTGATTAAAGTTACAGCAGCACTAAAAAAGTGACTTGGAACCAGCCCCTTGTATGTATGTTCATCACATCGACCCTGTGTGCACCTCGCTTAGCAGTGGGAATTCTAGTTCCAACTGTGGTCGTAATTAGAGGACTTCCTGTATAAAATACAAATGCAAATAAAAACAGAGCAATAACCTGGTTATTTACCTGGCGATAGGTGTTTTATTTGGGGTGCTTACCTGTTCTGCCCCAGCTACGGACCCCAAAGAACGCAGCACACACAAAGTCTGTACAAATCTTAGTTTACTAAATTAAATCAGTTTTTAGGTACCTGTATATAGGTAAAGGTAAAAGGTTCCCCTTGCACCTACGTGCTAGTCATTCCCGACTCTAGGGGGTGCTGCTCATCTCCGTTTCAAAGCTAAAGAGCCAGCGCTGTCCGAAGACGTCTCCGTGGTCATGTGGCTGGCATGACTCAATACCAGAGGTGCACGGAACACCGTTACCTTCCCACCTAAGGTGGTCCCTATTTTTCTACTTGCATTTTTTTTACGTGCTTTCGAACTGCTAGGTTGGCAGAAGCTGGGATAAGTCACGGGAACTCACCCCGTTACGTGGCACTAGGGATTCGAACTGCTGAACTGCCAACCTTTCGATTGACAAGCTCAGCATCTTAACCACTGCATCCCTTATACTTGTATATAGCAGGTTTTAAAAAATGGGATTAGGAACGAACAGAGTAGCATTAATTCAAATTACAAAAGTCAGGTCCAGTGGAAGATTCAAGCCAGGAAACCCAAGGTCTGAATTGGCTTTGTTCTCTGCTCTTTAGAAGTGGACTGAAGAGTGCTTCATGAGGACTAGCTCCTTTCCCGCCCGAGTTTACAATATTTCCTTCTCTCTGTGCAGGGAGCGAGGGGGACGCTGATGATGTCGGAGAAGCCTTTGAATTTGAAGACAGCGAAGAAGATGATGCCACCCATCTCGTGGTGAGCAATGCCAGGACGGAGCTGGGCACCAAGGGGGCACTGCAGGACCCACCTCTCAGGCGACGGTCCAGCATCAGCGATGATCTGGAGCCGTTGGGTAGCTGGGACGCGGAAGAGACACTCCTGGAGGATCGAGTTCCCTTAACCACCTCGGATTCCAGCTCCCACCTTGGTAAGGGCAAGCGAGCGTTCAGACCTCGTGTGGCCCCCAAATCAGATTTTATTTAGCAATTTTATTTTATTTTATTTTATTGAAAAGACAGTGCCACGTCAGGATAACAACGCAAATAAAGCAAAACCAGAGACAGATTAATGATAAATCTCAGTATACATGTTAATAACTATAACTGTACTGTGTTAACAGTAATTGCAACAATACAACTTCAACTAAGTTTCTTCTTACATTATTTACAATTTTTTCCAAGAAGAACCACAAAAGAGGATTAGGGGACTGGAGAATAAACATATAAAGAACAGTTGCTAGAATTGGGTCTGTCTAGTTTGATGAAAAGAAGGACTAGGGGAGACATGATAGCATCCTTCCTTCCTTCCTTCCTTCCTTCCTCCCTCCCTCCCAGCATTCTCTGTGATAAACTTTTCTTCTCTTTTTATTCTTCCTTCCTCTCTCCCTCCCTTCTCACTTTCTCATCTCCTCCCTCCCTCCTGGCACTCTCTGTGATAAACTTTTCTTCTCTTTTTATTCTTCCTTCCTCTCTCCCTTCCTTCCCTCCCTCCCTCCCTCCCTCCCTCCCTCCCTCCCTCCCTCCCAGCACTCTGTGATAAACTTTTCTTCTCTTTTTATTCTTCCTTCCTCTCTCCCTTCCTCCCTCCCAGCCTTCCTCTCTTCCTTCCTTCCTTCCTTCCCTTCCTCCCTCCCTCCCTCCCAGCATTCTCTGTGATAAACTTTTCTTCTCTTTTTATTCTTCCTTCCTTCCTTCCTTCCTTCCTTCCTTCCTTCCTTCCTTCCTCCCTCCCTCCCTTCCTCCCTCCCTCCCAGCATTCTCTGTGATAAACTTTTCTTCTCTTTTTATTCTTCCTTCCTCTCTCCCTCCCTTCTCACTTTCTCATCTCCTCCCTCCCTCCTGGCACTCTCTGTGATAAACCTTTCTTCTCCTTCCTTCCTTCCTTCCTTCTTTCTCCCTTCCTCTTCTCCCTCCTCCCTCTCTGTCCAGCTTCGGTTTAATAAGCTTTGGCTTAGGATACTGGAGGCTAAAACATATGAAGAACAGTTGCAGGGACTGGGTCTGTCTAGTTTAATGAAAAGAAGGACCAGGGGAGACATGATAGCAGCCTTCCAATCTCTCAGGGGCTGCCCCAAAGAAGAGGGAGTCAAGCTATTCTCCAAAGCACCTGAGGGCAGGACAAGAAGCAACGGGTGGAAACTAATCAAGGAGAGAAGCAACTTAGAACTAAGGAGAAATTTCCTGACAGGGAGAACAATTAATCAGTGGAACAACTTGCCTCCAGAAGTTGTGAATGCTCCAACACTGGAAGTTTTTAAGAAGATGTGGGATAACCATTTGTCTGAAACGGTGTAGGGTTTCCTGCCTAAGCAGGGGGTTGGACTAGAAATTTTAAGTAGTTTGGAGAACTGGTAGTAAAAGTTCTAAGTGGCCCCGCCCCCCCTATCTATTCTCTGCCTCCCAAATCCCAGCTGATCGGGAGGAAATGGGGATTTTGCAGGAACCTTACCCCAGAGTGGGGTGGGAATGGAGATTTTACAGTATCCTTCCCCTGCCACGCCCACCAACTCACGCCCACCAAGCCACACCCACAGAACCGGTAGTAAAAAAATTTGAAATCCTTTTATGAAGGATTTTATGAAGAATAGCAGTGACGGTATAAAGAAGAAAAGTGAAAAAGCAGAAAAAAACCGAGATAGACAAAAATGATCCCCATGTCAGTTAATCCTTCGTGGGGCAACCTGTAGCACGAATGACGGCTTTACAACGTCTTCCCGTGGAGTGAACCAAGTCTTTGAGTTCTGCAGCTGTTCTCATGTGAAACCAAGATGGAATGATGGCTTCTATTAACTGGGTTTTATTGCTGGGTCGCTTCTGACTAGCCAGTTTCTTTAGTCTGCTCATAGATTTTCAATGGGGTGAAGGTCTGGGCTGTTCCCAGGCCATTCCATATTCAGTGGAATAGGATTATCTTGAAACTCCAAAAAAAGAAAAAAGTGGTGTTATTAGCCATCAAACGTCAAAAATACACTTTCCCCCAAAAGTTTTCCACAATTTTGGCCACGACTGGCCAGCTGCTTCCCACACCTTTTCTCAGAAGCCCACAAAGTAGAAAGACTAAAAAAATACAGAGAAGGCTGCTAGTCTTCTTCACTGAGTTTCTGAATTTCTCAGTTTACCAAATGATGGGAATTATTATTTTTTTGTCTTTTTGACAGATTGCCGAGATCCTCAGGCTCAGGCCGAGTAAGTGACCTGCTGTATTTACATTTTATAAACCACAACTCCAGAATAAGGAAATGGGTGCGTGTTAGCTGGGGAATTACATCCTGCCTTCTTTTCCTCCCCTGGTTAATCACCGGGTGTGTGGAGGTTACACGAAGTTACAGGTGCGGCATTGTGGCAACTATCCTCTTCTTGTAAGGGGGGAGGGGGGAGGTAGAGCGGGATAGGGGGGGTAGGGAGGGATTAATCCAGGCAGGGTCTCTGTAGCTGCTCCTCCAGATGTTGACAGAGGTAGGACAATTGTTTGCTTCTTGTTTTATGGATCCGGCACCTGGAGTTAATCCTGCTAAACTCCCTTCCTTCCTTCCTTCCTTCCTTCCTTCCTTCCTTCCCTCCCTCCCTCCTTTTCTCCTTCCCTTTCTCTCCTTCCTTCCTTTTCTCCTTCCCTCCTTGTCTTTCCTTCCTCCCTCCCTCCCCCTCCCTTTTCTCCTTCCCTTTCTCTCTCTCCTTCCTTCCTTTTCCTCTTCCCTCCTCCTCCTTCCTACCTTCTCCTTCTTTCCTTCCCTCCCTTCTCCTTCCTTCCTTCCTTCTTCTCTTTTCTCCTTCCCTTTCTCTCTCGCCTTCCTTCCTCTCCTTCCCTCCTTCTCCTTCTTTCCTTCCTTCCTTCCTTCCTCCCTCCCTCCCTTCCTTTTCTCCTTCCTTTTCTCTCCTTTCTTCCTTTTCTCCTTCCCTCCTTCTCCTTCCCTCCTTTTCCTCCTTCCCTCCCTCCCTTTTCTCCTTCCCTCCTTCTTTCTACCTTCTCTTTCCTTCCTTCCTTCCCTCCTTTTTCTCCTTCCCTTTTTCTCTCCTTCCTTCCTTTTCTCCTTCCCTCCTTCTCCTTCCTTCCTTCCCTCCCTCCCTTTTCTCCTTCCCTTTTTCTCTCCTTCCTTCCTTTTCTCCTTCCCTCCTTCTCCTTCCTTCCTTCCCTCCCTCCCTTTTCTCCTTCCCTTTTTCTCTCTCCCTTCCTTTTCTTCTTCCCTCCTTCTCCTTCCTTCCTTCCTTCCTTCCTTCCTTCCTTCCTTCCCTCCCTCCCTCCCCAGACTGGATTCTTAAGTTTTTCTTCCTCCTGGCAATAATTTTTGGAAAGCCAATCCCGAGACCCCTGGCCTTGCATGGCACAGATTGGTCTGGCAGCTTCATTTATGGGTGTTTGAACAGGTGTGTCTCTCCAGCTAAGGCAGGGCAGGTGTCTGTTGCTTTCCTCCTCTAAGGAAACAGCCAGGATGGAAGAGAATAGCTTTTGAAAAATAAATAAAAGCAGGGCAATCAAATGCCAATTTACCTGCCGGTAAGGTGTTCATTTGGGGTGAAGTGCTTACCTCTGTGTTGCCAATGGGGGGGTGGGAGGGGGAAATGTTGATCAGTAGGTTGGATTATAGTGGAATCTGTGCTGATTCCCCCCCCCCCCCCCAATATATGGTGAGTATTTTAAATTAAGCCACAGAGAAAGTGGAGAGCAGTATATTTTATCAGTTTTTGTAATTGTGCTTAGCAAACCAATTTGTATGGTTTTCTAAACTAAAAAAATCAAGTCGTATTAAAAGAGTCCCATTCTTTAGCGCATAAGTAAAAAAAATGCTTTCTTGCATACAAAGCTTTCCTTCCTTCTTTCTTTCCTTTCCTTTTTTCTTTCCTTTCTGTTTTCCTTTCTCTTTCTCCTTCCTCTCTCTCTCTCTCTTTCTCACCCTCTCTTTCCCTTTCTCACCCTGTTTCTCTTCGCCCTTTCTCTTCCTTTCTCTCCCTCTTTCTTTCCTTCCTTCTTTTCTCCCTCTTTCCCTTTCTGTTCCTTTCTCATCCTCTCTTCTCCCTTTCTCTTTCTCCTTCCTTCCTCTCCCTCTTTTTCTTTCCTTCCTTCTTTCCTTCTTTTCTTTCTCTCCCTCTCTTTTTCCTTTCTCTCTTTCTTTCTTTCCTTCCTTCTTTTCTCCCTCTTTCCCTTTCTGTTCCTTTCTCACCCTCTCTTCTCCCTTTCTCTTTCTCCTTCCTTCCTCTCCCTCTTTTTCCTTCCTTCCTTCTTTCCTTCCTTTCTTTCTCTCCCTCTCTTTTTCCTTCCTCTCCCTCTCTTTATCCTTCCTTCCTTCCTTCCTTTCTCTCCCTCTCTTTTTCCTTCCTCTCCCTCTCTTTATCCTTCCTTCCTTCCTTCCTTCCTTCCTTCCTTCCTTCCTTCCTTCCTTCCTTCCTTCTCACCTCTGTCTCTTTCTCTCCCTCTCTCTTTTCTCCCTCCCTTTCCCTCTCTTTCTCTCTCTCTCCCTCTGTTTCTTTCTCTTTGACACAGTGTCCCTCTCTCTAAAACTAGCAAGGGCTAAAAGCTGATAGTTTATTCTCCGAGAAGCCTGTGAATGTCATCTCCTTGATTTCACTCTCCTAGTCTTCTTTTATACCCCTTCTGTTTGCTTGAGGAACTGGAAGCTCATTGGCAAATACTTCCAAATCCAGTCTCTGTGAAGGATTTAGAAAGAAGCCATGAAACCTAAAAGTACTTAAAAAAAAAAAACACAACCACGAGAAAGAGTCATAAATGATGCATTTGGTGTTGTGTGTGTCTCCTTCGCTGTGTTTTGAAAGCCATGTCCAGTCATGCAGGTTACAGAAATGTGGCCTGGCTGGTTGTGAGGCTGTGGCAGATTTATCTTCCTTTCCCAGCAAAGCCCATTTTGTTTCTGTTTTTTTGTGACCTTCCTTGAGTTGCTGGCTCTTACTAGCTCTAGTAAGGACCTGGATGAAGGTCCCAAACACAAAGTCAAAAGGAAATGGTGTCATTTTCCTTCAGCGATGAGGTTCACAAATGCACCCTTAAGCCAGCATTTAACAAGCTGTGATATTTATTTATTATTTATTTTATTAAATTTCTATACCACCCTTCTCCCTTCTCAGGGCAGCACACAGCCACAGTAAAATAACCTAGCATACAAAATTTAAAAACAATTTAAAACAAATTAAATACATTGGCTCCCCAAATTAAAAAAACCCAAGAATTTAAAAACACCCAGTCCAGATTCATGTCAAGTTGGTCCAGCGTGTTGGAAAAGTAGGGTCTTAAGGGCACGGCGAAAGGTTTAGGTTTTAAGTTAGGTTTTATTAAATTTGTATACTGCCTTTCTCCCGAAGGACTCAGGACGGTGAACAGCCAAAATTAAAATACATACGATATGAAAATTAAAATAATTTAAAACATCATTAAATCAATTTGGCTTCCCCAATTTAAAACCCCTTACCCATAAAATTAACCCGTTAAATAAATTTTTAAGCCAGCCTGGCTTGCTGAAATAGAAAAGTCTTCAGGGCCTTGCGGAATGTACGGAGGTCTGGGATCAGTCGTATCCCTGGGAGTAACTTGTTCCAGAGGGTGGGCGCCCCCACAGAGAAGGCTCTCCCCCTGGGGGCCGCCAGTCAACATTGCTTGGCCGACGGCACCCTGAGGAGCCCCTCTCTGTGGGAGCGTATTGGCTGGTGGGAGGTTATTGGTGACAGAAGGTGGTCTCATAGATACCCAGGCCCTAAGCCATGGAGTGCTTTAAAGATGAGAACCAATATCTTGAAGCGCACCTGGAAGACCACCGGAAGCCAGTACAGCTCGCGCAGGAGAGGTGTTACATGGGAGCGCCATGTCGCCCCCATGATCACCCGCACGGCCGCATTCTGGACCAGTTGGAGTCTCCGGATACTCCTCAAGGGGAGCCCCATGTAGAGAGCATTATAGGTTACATGTAGAGAGCATTACAGGAAGGTACGCAGGTCGGGGATCATGCATATCCCCGGGGGCAGTTTACTCCAGAGGGCAGGTGCTCCCACAGAGAAGGCTCTCCCCCTCGGAGTCACCAGTCAACATTGCTTGGCCAACGGCACCCTGAGGAGCCCCTCTCTGTGGGAGCGTATTGGTCGGTGGGAGGCCATCGGTGGCAGAAGACGGTCTTGTAAATATCCGAGTCCTAAGCCATGGAGCGCTTTAAAGGTGGTAACCAGCACCTTGAATCACACCCGGAAGACCACTGGGAGCCAGTGCAGTGTGAAAACTTCCTAGCTGAGTTTGCAAGACCATTTCAAAATCGGTGCCTTCGTTAAGCCCCAAATGCTGGTTTAAATTTAGATGTTGGCTTGCCTATTTCGTTTCAACTCAATATGTTGTGTGGGTTGAGGGTTCGTAATGCAAAACCCCAGAAAGATTTTTGTGGCAATTCTGCCTCTAGAAAACCAGCTGTTTTTTGATGTGGGCACATCCCACAAAAGAGTCCCCTCCCCCCAAAGTTTTGAGGGAGCAGCCACACCAAACCTGCTTTTGGAAATTTCCAGTCTTTTTAAGTTTTGACAATCGGGGTCTATTCTTGGCTAGCCGCAGTGGATTTAGGCTTGGATTAGGAAACTTAATGCAGATGTTGAAAAGCACATTCGGGCATCTGGGGATTGGGGGTTTCCAGGATGGCGGCGGGGGGGGGGGACAGGTCTTTGATGGTAAGGAAATTAAGGAAGGAGGCTTAATAAATCTACAATATTTTGGATGCTAGGAACAAGCAAAGCGTGAGGATGCTGAAAGGTCCATTCTGCCCCCTAGTGGCAGCAGGAAGGAAAACACAAATCTAAGTTTGGGCGGCTGATTTTTACAGCATATTTTTGAGAGCCAAGGGACTCCTTGTGCTATAGCAGTGATGGCTAATCTTTTTGCCATCGCGTGCCAAAAGTGGGGGGGGGAGTGCGGGGAGGTCATGCACATGCGTGCGTGCCCACTTCCACAATTCAATGCGCGACCTGCCCGTGCTCCCCCTGTTTTTGGCATGCGATAGCCTGGTGGGCCCAGTAGGATTGTTTTTCGCCCTCCCCAGGCTCCAGAGGCTTTTTAGAAGTGAAAACGGACTTCCCCACCCCACTGGAGGCCCTCTGGAGGCTGGAAATGGCCTGTTTGCCAACTTCCGGTCTGCCATTAAGACCCGAAAATCCGTTGGCCTGCGCGCTCATGTACGTCGCAGCTAAGCTAGGGCAGTACCCGCGTGCCCACCGATTTGGCTCCGCGTGCCATAGGTTCATCATCACAGTGCTATAGAGACATCATGGGGCTTGGTTCTTAGCTTATTGCAACATGAAAATCAAACTCAGTAATTAGAATTTGGGATTCCGCGGCTTAGAGTGTATCGCTGAGTCGATTAAACTTTCTGAGTTTGCTATCATGACTGAACTCACGATAGCACAGTGGACTAAGTGCTGTTAAAGTAGCACTTAGTTGCCAGCTGCCTGCAATTACTGCAAGTTCGAATCTCACCCGGCTCCAGGTTGACTCAGCCTTTCATCCTTCCGAGGTAGGTAAAATGAGGACCCAGATTGTGGGGGCAATAAGCTGACTTTGTATAAAAGAAGAACACCGCTTAGGGGGGGCCGAAAGCCCTACTAAGCAGGTATATACAAAAGTATGAAGGCTATTGCTTAACGCATTGTAAGCCACCCTGAGTCTCCGGAGACGGAAATTGAACTAATAAATAAATAAATAAATAAATAAACTCTGTTTGAACTCTTGTAAAAGGGACACCTGAAGATAATCCAACCTGGGTATCTTCTACCTTCTTTCAAATTTCACCTGAGAATTTTTCCTTGGTGTTTTTTTTTTTTACTTCTCTTTTGTTAAAATTTTTCAATTTTCGAAACAAAAATTGTTTTCGTTTTGAATCAGCCCAGCGTCGATGTGGCCATGATTAGGACACTTTTCCTTGAGTTACAACAACCAGAGCTTTTTTTCCCCTCCCCTTTTTCTGCTGTTTTTTTCAGTAGTTTGGATTAATTCGGGAAGCGATCCTATTCATTTCTCCCCCACCGCCCTTTCCCCCCCCCCCAAACCGAGACAAAGGAAGGGATCAAATCTTGCAGCTGTGACAAGCGAAGGAAGAAAGCAAGCCAGCAATTCGTCTTCTTTCCTGTTTCTGGGAATTTTTCATTTATCCCGAGCTGCTTCCTGGTTCCCATAGAGGAATCCAAACAGACTTAAAAGGCTAATGAATTTTTTTTTTTAAATTGCCTAGCTAATGCACTTGGCGAGAGGTTTTTCTGTCCCTTTTCTCTTGCCAGTGAGAGTAGCTTTTATTGGGAGTCAATTCCCGGCTCTGTCCATTAAGCGGAGGGGTGGGAGGAGGCGAGCTTGAAAAAAGGGCTCCATTTACAAGGATGAGGCAGAGGGGGGGGGGCAGCCCATCTCATGCCCTGCAAAGAGAAGGGAGGGGCTTGGTGCTGCATAAGAGGAGGCTGATCAAGAGAGGGGGAAAAAAATCTGAATATCCATCCCCTGGAAGGCGTGGATGCTCGCAAGGGACTTCTGCCAACTTCAGGGTAGGGTTTTCTGGCAATTTTTTTTTTTTTAATGTTATCTTCTCTCTCTTGTGTCCAGAAATTTGGAGTGGGGTGGGGTGGGGGAGGCAGTGGGAGAAACCACAGAAGACATAGGAGGTGTGTGTATGTGTGTGTGTGAGGTGAGTAGGAGTCTCACAACTCCGTGCAAAACCGTGAACACATCGATAGTGCGAGGATGTGCATAAAAACAGTAACGTCATTATAGAATGGGAGATTCTGGGGATTTTTTTTTTTACAGCAAATCAGCTCTGGGCACATTCAAAAAAAAATCTGCACACTGTGAGTCAGCTGGGACATAGAAGGCTGGCGATTTGGGGTTTGTTTGCAGGAAATCTTGGCAGAGTAACAAAAAACAACTTTTTTTTTCTAAATTAAGATGCGGGGGGAAGCTTTGATAGGCTGTGTTTGTGCCCGTGAAAGCAGGTTTTTGTGGGGCATTTATTTGGGCCAATTGGCATTGGTGGGGTTTCCTCCGAGGCTCCTTAATCCTAGGAGCATGTTAAATGCTTAGTGACAGTTTCCTAAGAATAATTGTGGGCTGTGGGTTATTTTGGGGAGGGGTCCTTGCTCTAGCACTTTCCCCTTCCCCCCCCCCTCTCCACAATTGCCTGCTAATTAAACCATGCCCTCTGCAAGCTGGGAAATCGGTACGAAATGGTGCAGCTTTAAGACCTGGGCAAGTATTTTGAAACCTTCCTTTAATTGCTGCAATTTAGGGGTTGAATAAAACTTTGCATCGGCTGATGCTACAAGGGGAGAATCTATTCCAGCAAAAATGGCTTTAGTTATTTAGTTATTTAGTTATTTAGTTATTTAGTTATTTAGTTATTCAGTTATTCAGTTATTCAGTTATTTAGTTATTTATTTAGTTAGTCGAGCATGTATAAGATAACAGATATAAGTATAAACATGATTATGAATACAGGAAATGGATACGAATAAATGGGGACAGTAGGACAGGGGCGGTAGGCACACTGGTGCACTTATGCACGCCCCTTACAGACCTCTTAGGAATGGGGTGAGGTCAACAGTAGACAGTCTAAGGGGAAAGTTTTGGGGGTTTGGGGAAGAAACCCCAGAGTCAGATAGTGCATTCCAGGCATTGACCACTCTGTAGCTGAAGTCGTATTTTCTGCAATCGAATTTGGAGCGGTTTACCTTGAGTTTGTATCTATTGTGGGCTTGTGTATCATTCGGTTGAAACTGAAGTACTCATTGACAGGTAGGACATTGTAGCAGATAATTTTGTGTTCTACGCTTAGGTCAAACCGAAGGTGGCGTACTTTTAGGTTGTCCAAAATTTCAAGCCTGGTTGGCATAAGGGATTCTTTTGTGAGCAGAGGAGAGGAGGACTCTTCTCGTGAAATACCTCTGGACTCTCTCAATTGTATTAATGTATTATTAATACAATTAATGTATAATTGTATTAATGTCCGATATGCTTCTCTTTGCCATTCTTGATAGCTTGGGACATGGATTTTTTTTTTTCAGGAAGGGTGTCCAAGGAAGATAACAAGATCCCTTATCGAGTGGATTCTAGGGGATTTAGGGGCATGGCATTGTTTACTTCCTTTAAGACGCACCTGCCCAGGTGCCATAAAAAGTTTTCGGGTGGATAAAGTTCAGAGACACCCACTTTGGAGGATGGAGGTTACAAAATTAGGGTCCCCATGAAAACCTAAAACGCAGCATGTGTTGAAGGGCTGCTGATCCATATCAGCCCCTTCTTTTAAGACGGAATAATATTTTGCTTGCTCGGGTTGGGAGACCAAGAGAAACCACGAAGGGTTTATGGCTGCGAAGCCCATTTTTTTTCAAAACCGTCATTCCTGTTCCAGATTGGTGGGCACGGTGAGCAATGGAGATTTTTCCCAGACGGGGACACGAATCTACAGCTGGAAGCGAAGACATTCATCTCAAGGTAGGGTCTATTTTCTAACTTAAGGGCTGAATGCAGAGGGGAGCAGCGGATCTCTCGCTCCGAATGGCTTCCCGGTACAGCTCCAGCAGGCCAAGTTTCTAGTTCTTTGCAGTCGTTGGCTTCCAAGTGGTCGGATTCACCCTAGGTCCAGTTGCCCTCCCTACCTTGTCTCCGTTCTCTGTTCCAGGTGATCAGTTCCCTTTCCCCTCTGCTGACGACGAAGTGATTTACGATGATGTCCCTTACGAGAAAGTCGATTTGCAGCCGTGTGGTAGGCACTAGCACCCCACGCCTCTCTTTCACCCGTCTCCTCTTCACTCACACCGTTTTCTTTCCCTCTCCTTTGACATTCTTCCCTTCTTATCACATTATTATCTGTCTTGCTAAAATGGTCTTCGGCAAAGATTTCTTGCAACAACCACAACAACAACAACAAAGAAATTAAGGAAGGAGGCTTAATAAATCTTACAATATTTGCAGGGGTGGACTTAAAAAATTTTAGCAAGGGATCCTCCGCCCGGTTGCTGGGTGGGCGTGGCCATGGTGGGCGTGGCCTAGTCGGCCTCCTGCACCATGGTGGGGGAAGGTGACATTTTTGCCCTCCCTGGGCTCCGGAGGCTTTTCCCGAGCCTCTGGGAGGGTGAAAACGGCCTCCCCAGGCTCTGGAGGCCGGAAACGGGTCCGAAATGGGCCGCATGGGGACTCCTGGGAGGGGAGGGACGGGGCCAGCCAGGAATGGGATTTGGGGGTTCTCCAAACTGCACAGAATCTTAGCTAGAGGTTCTCCCGAACCCCTGCGAACCCCCAGTAGCCCCACCCCTGAATATTTGGATATGAAATCAGTGAAATCAGGACACAGAGAGAGAAAGATGATAAAATGATAAAACTCCAAAGGAAAAGGACTAGAACTGATGCATTATTCTGGATAAATAAATCCATGATGTTGAGCTTATTTATCTACCTTCTCTTACTAGAATGCAACCCCAATTTAATTTGCTTTAAATGAATTAATACGTTTTTTAACTGACTTCCAAATCTTAGAGGTATTTTCTTCTCCAGGACTTTCTTTAAGGTTAATATAAGCGGTTTGCGATTTTCCAGTTTATTTTCCATCTGTGAACAGAAGTCAAGAGCGACACTCCGAACACGCTCAGAGGAATTTTATCTGCCCTCCTGGGCCCTGATAATCCTTCATACAAAAGTGTTTCTACTTTATTTTACTGATTTAAACCATTGTTATAGTTTATAGGAAAGCAGGCAGCCACGTTGAGCTGGAAATTATCTGCTGTTCATTTCTCCTTTCTCCCCTAATCCATCCATGGTTAAAACGTCAGTTCTTTATACTTTATTTTGTTTTGGGTCCGTTCCCCGCCCGATGCAATGTTTTCTCTGAAATTAATCCATTTTTATAGAAGCCAGAGGATTTTTCTTGCCAAACCCCAATGCTTTTTCTACAGTTCCTTAACATTTTCAGACCGGATTTGTAACATTTTTTAAACCATAAAAGCCAATGAATAAAAGCCCATTTTTAGGTTAACTGGCCTGGTCTGGGATTGGCAAAACCCCTTTTGGCTTTTTCAGAGTGTGTTTATTGTTAAAAAGGTTTCTGTTTTGACATTCCTGTTTTATTTTTCCCACTCAGCATAGCAAGAAGGATGTTTAATGCTGCTTTCGCCACTGTTTAGAGAAAGAGTGCAATATTTAATGACTTCCCTTCCTTGTTAGTCATCACTACAGATTATAAGCATTTAGGGCAGTGATGACTAACCTTTTTGCCATCACATGCCAAAAACGGGGGGACCGCACATGTGCCCATACCCATAATTTAATGCGCCCCGACCCCCCGCGCTCCCCCCATTTTTGGCATGTGAGGGCCCGGTACGCCGTCTGGAGGCCAGAAATGGACTGTTTGGTAACTTCCAGTGGGACCGGAAGGCCCGTTTTTCACTCTCCCCAGGCGTCAGAGCCTTTCTAGGAGCCTGGGGAGGGCAAAAATGGCCTTCCCCACCCGTCCCGGATGCCTTCTGGAGGCGGAAACAGTCCGTTTGCTGACTTCCGGTGGGGCCTAGAAAACCCCTGGAGCCTGGGGAGTGTGAAACATGGGCCTTCCCCAAACCCCAGTGGCCGGAAACAGCCTATTTCCCAACTTCCGGTGGGCCCAGAAGGCCCGAAAATCAGCTGGCCGGCGTGCACGTGTGCTGGAGCTGAGCTAGGGCAATGCTTGTGTGCCCACCGATATGGCTCCGTGTGCCACCTGTGGCACTCGTGCCATAGGTTCACCATCACGGATTTAAGGGCTTGTGAATTTTCTCTTGTTGTAAATAAAAACTTCCAGCTGAATCTAAGAAGAAATTGATCGACTTATCACTCAGGAAGGTAGTCTAGCATACAGGAAGCCCTCGAATTATGGCCGCAATGGGGCCCAGAATTTCAGTTGCTAACCGAGACAGTTGGCAAGTGAGTTTTGCTCCATTCAACAACCTTCCATGCCATGGTGGTTAAGGGAATCCCTGCAGCTCTTGAATGAGTAACATGGTTGTTAAAACTGGCTTCCCCATTGAGTTTGCTTGTCAGAAGGTCGCAAAAGGGGGGGTCACATGACCCCGGGACACTGCGACCGTCATAAATATGAGTCAGTTGCCAAGAGTTTGAATTTTGATCACGGGGAAATGCTAGAACGGTCATAAGTGCGAAAAACGGTCATATAAGCCATTTTCTTCCAGTGCTGTTGTAACGTCAGTCACTAAATGGATGGTTGTTAGTCAAGGGCTACCTGTAGTTGGACAATAGGGGTAGTCCTCGGCTTACAACAGTTCGTTTAGTGACCGCTGGAAGTTACGACGTCACTGAAAAAAGTGACTTATGACCATTTTTCACACTTACGACCATTTCAACACTTGCGTCCCCCATGGTCATGTGACTTACATTCGGATGTTTGACAACGGACTCGCATTTATGACGGTCGCAGTGCCCCGGGGATCACGTGATTCCCCTTTTGCGACCTTCTGACAAGCCAAGTCCAGGGGGAAAGCCAGATTCACCTTAACAACCATGTTACTAACTTAACGACTGCAGGGATTCACTTAAGAACCGTGGCAAGAAGGTTGCCAAATGCAGCAAAACTCACTTAGCAACCGTCTCGGTTAGCAAGCTGAAATTTTGGGCTCCATTGTGGTCGTAAATTGAGGACTCCCTCTAATCTGAACTTTTTCCTCTTAATTCCGCTGTCTTTCTTTCTTTTTTTAAATTCATCCTGTGCCACTGATGTCTGCTCTTCAGTTTCTTCATCATCTTCTTCTTCTTCTTCTTCTTGTTATTATTTCTTCTCCTCTTGAAGTCTCCTTGTGCTGTGGGACCCCTTTTTCTCCCTCCCTGCCCCCCTCGGCTAAGAACTGACCGTCCTTTCTCCCCTCTTGTCAGATTCAGAGAGAAGCTTAATTTATGAAGATGTCCCTCGCCCCAAGCTCAACTCGCAAGAGCCCGACGATTTAGGCTGGAGCTCCAGCGAATTCGAAAGCTACAGCGAAGACTCGGCCGACGAAAACAAAGCCAATGAGGCTCACGCCAAACCCAAAGTTTCCTTCCAGCCGAAGGTAACCGGGGGAATCAGGAGGGAAAGCAACCCCCTTTGTGGGATCTACAATTTATCGGTCCCCTTAGAGCCGAGAGGCCTACAAACCTTGCCAACTTTAAAGACTTGTGGACTTCAACTCCCAGAATTCCCCCAGCCACCCAGAGGAATTCTGGGAGTTGAAGTCCACAAGTCTTTAAGGATGCTATCTATGGTTGGAGACATGCTTTGTCTTGAAGGCATCTTGAGTCTTTAGCTAGAGAGGGACTTGCAATCATCAGCATCTTCATTTAATCCCTTGCGGGGTGGAGTCTGGGCAACTGAATGGAGCTAGCAGAGTATTTCATGGCCAGATGCCTTTCCTGTCACCAGTGCGGAGTTTTGTTCAGCAGATATATTCTCATTGTGCCCGGAGAGAGAAATATGCGAGGCCTCCTCTAAAAGCAATTTCGCTGCTCCTAATTTCTCTCGGTTGGAGATACTGAATTCACCTCCAGGTTCCAAACTGGGGGTGACAGCAGGACCCTCGCGAGGAGGTCGTAGGGATGCCCTTAATCCTGCTGCTTCTGCTGCTGTCTGCCAGCTTATGCGATGCTTTGTGATTTCTCCCTGCCTTTGCTGAGATTCCGGCTTGCTCATCCCGATTTCTGTGCCTGTCTGTCTCTCTCCCTTCTCCCACGGCTTCTCTTCGTTGGCGTTCATTTTTTGGGGGTGGCAGCTTTCTCCCGACCTTCACAGGCTAAAAGAGAGGTGTTCCAAGACTAAAAGGGAGATCCTGGCTTTGAAAGTCGGGGGCAGAGAGATGCAAGAGCTGAAGCAAAGATACGATTGTAAGGTACCGTCCTTTCTCCTCTGCACCCTCAATTTCTTTTCCCCTTCCTTTCCCGCGCCCCTGTGCTGTTTGGATTTGGGGGTGCAAAAAAAAAAAACCCTACATTTCGTGTTCCTGTCCTTGGTCTTCAGCTCTTTGCTTGCTGCTTCATCTGCTTTGCAAGAATTAACTTTAGTTTGAAAAACAAAACAAAACACAGAATATATATATCCTACGAAATACTGTACCTTTACAGGGAGGATACATGAGGTGTGGGTGTGGCTAACTGATGAAGGCTAACAAGCCAGAAATAGATCTATATTAGTCTCCCAATGGGTAGCATAGGGCCTGCTAGCTGCCAGAAGAAAAAAAAAAAAGCCTAGAAACTAGTGGATTGTGATTTCACTGAACTAGGGCTGCAGAAAAATCTTGGTTTACGTAGTAGCTTGTGTCTGTCTAATTTAGACTTTTCTCCTTTATGCTTCAGAAAAGTCACTGAGTGAGGTTGGGATTAGGGAGCGAGGAGAGAAGATATCCCCCCCCCCAAAAAATACCATTCAAAAAAGAGATTAATAAATAGGATTTCACTGATTGACAGGCTGAATGAGCAGAATAATAATAATAATAATAATAATAATAATAATAATAATAATAATAATAATAATAATAATAATAATAATAATATCGTGACCTGACCATCGAAACTACACGGCTATGGATGAAACATGTTACAATGACACCCATTGTCATTGGGTCACTTAGTACCATGTCCAAGAATTTTATAAGATACATCAACAAATTGCAGCTTCCTGCAATAACACCAGTGGAAGTGCAAAAAACTGCGCTACTTGGAACATCGTACATCTTAAGAAGGTACTTGGTTGATACCTAGGATGCTGGCAGCAACCCGTATCAACCATTAGCACCAGTCAATGGTATTTGTGATGCATTTTTGAATGTTTAGTTGACTGAGTTTCATGTTTAATGAATAAAGTAAATAATAATAATAATAGTTTGTTGTCATTGTACGTGTATACACAGTATACATTAAGGGAGGACTAGCTTTTATTTTTCTGAATTGGAATAACAGTGAGGGGATTTTCCTTCGCCAGGATGTCCAACAGCCCCCTGGTTTGTCTTCTATAATTGTGTTTTAAAACTGGTTTTCTTGCAGATGACCCAGTTCATGAAAGCAGCCAAAAGTGGGACTAAGGATGGCTTGGAAAAGACCAAAATTGCTGTCATGCGGACTTTCCTGCATAAGAAAGATATCCCAGGTAACTGGTTTTATTTGACGTTGTACATACAGGTGACTTAACAGGGGAAAAAAAGAAAAATTCAGGAAGTCCTCGATTTAACAACAATTTGTTTAGTGACGGTTTAAAGTTACAACGCCAGTGAAAAAAATTGGCTGTTTTTCACACTTACAACCGTTGCAGATCAAAATGCAGGCACTTGCCAACTGACTCGTACTTATGACGGTCGCAGTGTCCCCGGGATCATGTGATCCCTTTTTGTGACCGTCTGACAAGCCAAAGTCAACGGGGAATCCAAATTCACTTAGCAAGCGTGCTCCTCCTTAACCACTGCAGAGATTCACTCCGCAACTGTGCCAAGAGACGTCGTAAAATGGGGCAAAATTCACTTAACTGATGTCTCACTTAGCAACGGAAATCTCGGGGTGAGTTGCGGTCGTAAGTCGAGGACTGCCTGTACTTGGGACAAATACTTTACTTTTGTGTCGTTTAACAGCCCCTTTAAAAGATGAACAGCAAAGCTGTAGGAAATGTAAAATCCAGATTATGGGAAGCATTTAAGAGGGAAGCTAATTAAAATGGCCCGATTGCATTGATGACTGATCTGTTCTCTAAAAATTAGGATTTTGGATGGAATCACCCTGGGCTTCTTCCTGTTTCGGGTTACTTCAGAAGATCGTCATCAGACAAAACACAGTTTCTGTTTCTTCCATCACTTCCCTTATTCTAGCATTCGAGAAATTCCTGTGATTGATGGGAAAAAGGGGAGGGAGGCAACTTGGAAACTGAAAATGCTTTTGATTTTTCTCTGCCATTGGATTGCTAATGGAGACTTTTGACGTGTCTTAAAAAAACAAAAGGAGAGAATACCGTGTTTCCCTGAAAATAAGACCCTGTCTTATATTTTTTTGAATCCCGAAATCAGTGCTTGGCCTTATTTTCGGGGAGGTCTTATTATTTTGGGGCACGTGGGGTAAGACGGGGATTCTCTTGCCGTCTTGCCTGATTTCCAGCTCTGTCTCCATTTAAATGGAGTCTGGAATAGCTCAGCAGACTAATGCACTGTAATTTAACTCCAGCTGTCTGCAATTAGTAAGTTCGAATCTCCCCAGGCTCAAGGTTGACTCAGCCTTCTATCCTTTCTCAGGCAGGTAAATTGAGGACCCAGTTTGTGGGGGCAATAAGCTGACTTTGTATAAATATACAAAAGTATGAAGGCTATTGCTTAACGCATTGTAAGCCGCCCTGAGTCTCCGGAGAAGAGTGGCATATAAATAATTTTTTTTTAAAAAAAATGCCCTCTGCACATGCATTTAAATATTTTTGGGGAGGACTTATTTTAGCGCATGCCCTCAAAAGCCCGATTGGGCTTATTATCAGGGGATGTCTTATTTTTGGAGAGACACGGGTATGTATGCTGTAGTAGATACAGGCCCCCTCCAACCTTGGCAACGTTTAAGACTTGGGGACTTCAACTCCCAGAATTCCCCTTGGTGGTTAGGGAATTCTGGGAGTTGAAGTCCCCAAGTCTTAAACGTTGCCAAGGTTGGAAATCCCCATCTTAAAAGAGATAAAGAGAGAATCGGTAGGAAAGTGACTTGAGGAGGGTATCCATTTTCTGAATTTCTGGGCAAACTTTCGTAGAATTCAGCTCCGTGTGCATTCCATCAGCCAGATGCAAAGACGGGGACAGTGAGTGAGTGAATTTTTATTTTTCTTTATTTTCTGGAAAGCTGAGGAACTGAGACCTTTGCAAATTCAAAATGAATAGTTCGGTTTTGATGAACAGAGCATGGCCAGTGAGTGATCCTGGCTTGGTAAAGAAACTGAGGACATCCCCCTCTAAGATTTAGCGTTGTTTGGAGAGAACTGTAGGAAGTCTATTGGAAGTGATATACTGGTATATTATTTTCCCTCCTCCTCCTACCTGTTTTACACTTTCGTTTTTGGAGTTTAATAAGTACCTCTTTTCTTTATACCATTTCTGGGTATCTCTTTAATTCCGACAGATATTTTCCTCGGAATAATTTTTTAAAATGGTGTTTCTAATTCTCATAGAGACAGAGATGAGAATTAGATGAGATGAGAATTTCCTTCCTTCCTTCCTTCCTTCCTTCCTTCCTTCCTTCCTTCCTTCCTTCCTTCCTTCCTTCTTCCTTCTTTCTTCCTTCCTTCCTTTCTTCCTTTCTTTCTTTCTCTCCATTCTCTCCTTTCTCTCTTTTCTGTATCTCTTTCTCATTCCCACTTTCTTTCTCTATTTTGCCCCTTCCCTTCCCTTGTCTTCCCTTCCCTTGTCTTCCCTTCCCTTCCCTTCCCTTCCCTTCTCTTCCCTCCTTTTCCCTTCTGTCCCTTCCCTTCCCTTCCCTTCCCTTCCCTTCCCTTCCCTTCCCTTCCCTTCTCTTCTCTTCCCTCCTCTCCTTCTCCTTCTCCTTCTCCTTCTCCTTCTCCTTCTCCTTCTCCTTCTCCTTCTCCTTCTCCTTCTCCTCCTCTCCTCTCCTCTCCTCTCCTCTCCTCTCCTCTCCTCTCCTCTTCTTTTCCCTCTCCTCTCCTTACTTTCTTGGCATTTTCAAAGACTTTTAAACTCCTAAATCTCTTTCACAACATTTTTTTCTGTGCAAGTTACTGAATCTTTCTCTGGGTACATTAAACCCCGACGATGTCTGAATTTTTTTTTTTTAAAGTGTTTTGGGGTTTTTTTTAAATTGTGCTGTCCGTCTTTGAACATTCGCTGCGAACTGGGTTTGCTTCTGGAATGGAAGAAGAAAATTGCAAAGAATGACGTGTGAGCTGCTGTGTAACACAGCTTCAGCCTTTTCTCTTTCTTAGACACACACACACACACACACACACGCACAGATGGAACGGGTGAGTCTCCTTCTATCAGCCCTCAAAAGTTCACTCCCAGCACAATTTTCTTAGCCACTTCCTTGTTTTGGGGTGGCACCATTGCATAACGTTGCTAGAATAAACTACAAAACTGCTTACGCAGGGGAAAGAAATACCAGGAACCAGCTGAATTTAGCATTCCCTTGAAGTTTCTGATATCTGTTTGCATAATTATATAAATTCAAGGCTTTTTTGGGGGGCGGGCACAGGGCTTTTCCTGAGAGAGAGAAACACCCCCACCCCCCCAAACTCAGCTTTTCAGAGTTTGAAGCAAAGCAGGGAGAACCGTGCCAGGATCCTGCCAAAATGCTTTTCCCAAGAGAACAAATGTGAATTCATGAGCGAAAGAATTAAGCGTGGTGGTCCTTCCTTCGCTGTAGCTGCGGATGGAGAGCCAAGCAGAGGGGTCTCAGGACCCGAAAGGAAACGATCTCTCTCCTGGACCGGGGAGATTGCCATGCTCCGTAGCTTCTCCGCAGAGAGAGGTACGGATCCAGCTGGATCCCCACCCCCCACGGGATGCAAAGCATGGCCTGGTGTGCAGTGTGGCATTAACTGACTTTGAGTGACATTAAATGACTGCTCCTAAGCGGCTGATGGGGAAGGTTGGCTTCTGATCTCCCTGGAAAAAAAAACCAACCCTTTATGGAAAACAGATGAGGTGAGCCACTTTAAAAGGGAAAGGTTCCCTTCACACATATGTGCTAGTCGTTCCTGACCCAGCAGCCTGCGGAGCTGGCAGCGGAGGCTGACAGCGATGAGGCTGAGGAAGAAC
Organism: Masticophis lateralis; assembly: GCA_030761175.1. Lineage (NCBI taxonomy): Eukaryota > Metazoa > Chordata > Lepidosauria > Squamata > Colubridae > Masticophis > Masticophis lateralis. The sequence goes on from JAUDYJ010000016.1 coordinate 8,617,796, forward strand.
AGGGGCCAGTCCTGGAGATTGGGGAAGGCCCAGATGAGGGCTCTGCGTCGGAGGCAGAGATTGGGCCAGGGATATCGGGGAGTGATGTGCAGACTCCGGAGCCTCCAGAGGCGGATAGCAGAGAGGCAGAGGAACAGGAGGAGCCTGTTCCTAGTGCACATATGAGAAGAGCTGTCAGAAGGCAGGAGCAGCTAAAGCAAAGAGGACGACTCGGGAGTAAGGCCAAGAGATGATTGGCCCCTCCCATAAGGCTTAAAAGACCAGCAACGGCTCTTGGGCTCTTTGTCGGAAAACAACGTTGATAGTCTTGCTGCGCTTATCTCTTGTTGGTGTCTTCTGTTTTTGAACTTTTGCCAAGAGAAGCCTTTGGCAGTTTGCCTAATTATACCAAGGTTGGTGATTAGACTGAAGAATTTTGTGTTATGGAAAGTTTGTTTTAATTTAGTTTGGGCTTCGCTGAGAATGAGTTAATTCTCAGCTGTTCTAATAAAGTCTGTTTTGGAATTGTTTGCGTTGATTACTACCTATCTGGGCCTGGGTCACAACAGACTCTAGGGGGCAGTGCTCATCTCCGTTTCAAAGCTGAAGAGCCAGCCCTGTCCAAAGACGTCTCCGTGGTCATGTGGCCGGCGTGACTCAACGCCAAAGGCGCACGGAACGCTGTCCCCTTCCCACCAAAGGTGGTCCCAATTTTTCTACCTGCATTTTTTTTTACGTGCTTTCGAACTGCTAGGTTGGCAGAAGCTGGGACACGTCACGGGAGCTCGCCCCGTTATACGTGGCACTAGAGATTCGAACCGCTGAACTGCCGACCTTTCGATCGACAAGCTCAGCGTCTTAGCCGCTGAGCCACCACGTTTGAATGCAGTTGTGTGGACGAGGGGCATGGCTCACTGCCGGATGGTCCTTTGCAAACAATTTAGGTTAGGAAAAAAGGGGGGAGGATTTGAAAAGCTGGGCTTTTCGTGGACCAGAGGCGAAACAAGTTAGGCTGAATTCCCTTTTGTCCGTCCTAAGTCTATTATTCTTACTGGCTGCCTATCTCTGGATTGTGACTCTTTTCTGCTAATCCAGGGTAGATTATTAGTGAGTTAAGCAGGGATGAATTTCCCACAGCATCTGTGCATTTATCCAGAGATGGCAACTCCCCAGAACTTTTCATCTTGCAGATCGGCTTGGCTCCCTTTGCTTCCAACAAGTCTTTGTCAACCAAAATTTTTCTCTTTTTGTCCTATTTTAGAGTTTCCAATAGATTAATTTAATTCTCTCCCAGGATTAATCTTCGAAGCGAACAGCAGGATGCCCCAATGTTTGTTTGCTTCTTCTAGAAAAAACAAAAACAAAACAAGAACAAATGATGTTTTGGTCTCATTTCTATTTACACTCCATTGTGTGTGTGTGTTAATTTTTCCAGTGGGATTGTTTGGTACCTCTATCCCCAGGTCCCTGTTTGCAAGATCTGAAAAGTTGGAAATATTTTTTCTGGCAGTTTGTAAGAAGAATAGAATAGAATAGAATAGAATAGAATAGAATAGAATAGAATAGAATAGAATAGAATAGAATAGAATAGAATAGAATAGAATAGAATAGAAATTTTTATTGGCCAAGTATGATTGGACACACAAGGAATTTGTCTTTGGTGCATAAGCTCTCAGTGTACACAAAAAGAGAAGATATATTCATCAAGAATCACAAGGTACAACACTTAACGATAGTCATAGGGTACAAATAAGCAATCAAATCATACTAGGAAACAATATAAATATATAAATCGTAAGGATACCAGCAACAAGGTTATAGTCATACAGTCGTAAGTGGGAGGAGATGGGTGATGGGAACGATAAGAAGATTAAATAGTAGTACAGACTTAGTAAATAGTTTGACAGTGTTGAGAGAATTATTTGTTTAGTAGAGTGATGGCGTTTGGGAAAAAACTCCTTGTGTCTAGTTGTTCTGGTGTGCAGTGCCCTATAGCCTCGTTTTGAGGGTAAGAGTTGAAACAGTTGATGTCCAGGATGCGAGGGGTCTGTAAATATTTTCCCAGCCCTCTTTTTGACTCGTGCAGCATACAGGTCCTTTATGGAAGGCAGGTTGGTAGTAATTGCTTTTTTTCTGCAGTTCTAACTATCCATTGAAGTCTGTCTCTGTCTTGTTGGGTTGCAGAGCCAAACCAGACAGTTATCGAGATGCAGATGACAGATTTGATAGTTCCTCTGTAGAACTGGATCAGCAGCTCCTTGGACAGGGGTGTCTGCTCCAGTGGCTTTGAAGAGTGTCTTCCCCCACAGGATGTTTTTGGAGACCCTTCCCCTCCCTCTCCTTTCAAGCTGTTTCCGCTCTCAGCCGCCTCCCCGGATGGCAGCTCTCCCAAGTGCTGCCAGGCAGCTGTTCCCAAAATTAGGGAAGGAAAGGTCAGCCTTGCCATCACTGCGCTATTCTTGTCATCAACCCGCCCCGAGTAGCTCACGCGCTTCATTTCTTCCCCCCCCCCCCCCAAGCTGCCGGCTTGGATCTCCCTGGGGTCCTGCCGGTACCTGAGGATGGAGAGCCCCCACGACTCGATTGAGTTTTAGTCTTGAGTTTCGAGAAAGAGGAAGTTTGGGACTGGTTGAATGACAGGAGGGGGTGAGAATTGCTCCCACGGATAAGATGTGGAGGAAACGGCATCGGGCACGTTCCAAGGATTACGTGATCGTTCACTTCTCGTCTTCCTCCTCTTCCTCGCTCTCAGGTAAGGCCAGGTGGTTGGGCTATCTCATCCCCTCCTCCCCGTAGAGCTTGAGTCCCATGCTGGCCGAGGGTTTTTGTATTGGGCTCAGTCAACAGCCAAGATTCAGCCAGCGTCCTGCGCTGGCTTGTTGGTGCTTTATCCGCCTTGGCAAGGCATTCATTTGCAGTTGGGGAAGTGAATTCATTTGCAGTCTGACTGTTTTTTGTTTTATTTATAGAATAGACTAGAATAGCAGAGTTGGAAGGGACCTTGGAGGTCTTCTAGTCCAACCCCCTGCTTAGGCAGGAAACCCTACACCACTTCAGACAAAGGGTTATCCAACATCTTCTTAAAAACTTCCAGTGTTGGAGCATTCACAACTTCTGGAGGCAAGTTGTTCCATTGATTAATTGTTTCAACTGTCAGGAATTTTCTCCTTAGTTCTAAGTTGCTTCTCTCCTGGATGAGTTTCCACCCATTTTATATTTATCTTTTTCTTCTGAGCAGTAAAGCCTCTTTAGGTGTGGTTGGGGTAGGATGGGCTGGCCCATGGTCACCTGGGAAGCCGGAACCAAAATTAAATCTTAAATCCCTAAAGAATGCAGCTTGGCTTACTTGCTAGAGTCGCTCGTTCCTGCTTTTTCTCCGCCGAGGCAGCTCGCGATTTTGGGGCGCCAAGTTAGATGCTGCCTGTCTATGTTTTCTTTGCATCCCTTCCAAAAATGCGGCTCTGCCGAACGCTTCAGTTTTTGTTGATCGCCTTTGTTGACTTCGGTTTGGAGACCTTGCCCACCCAGGAATCTTCTTGGATTTCTCTGGCAATGCTAACCGTGCCCAAGGGATGGACTTTTGCTGAGTCACTTTGTGCCATTGATTCATCTGTTGCTAGAGAAGGGTCGTTTTGCAAAATGTTCCCGACTTTCGGGGACAGTGCTCATCTCCGTTTGAAAGCCAAAGAGCCAGCATTGTCCGAAGACTTCTCCGTGGTCACGTGGCCGGCATGACTCAACGCCAAAGGTGCACGGAACGCTGTTCCCTTCCCACCAAAGGTGGTCCCTATTTTTCTACTTTCCTTTTTTACATGCTTTCGAACTGCTAGGTTGGCAGAAGCTGGGACAAGTCACGGGAGCTCACCCCGTTACACAGCACTCAGGATTCGAACTGCTGAACTGCCGACCTTTTGATCGACAAGCTCAGTGTCTTAGCCACTGAGCCACCCTTTGCAAAACTTAGAGAAGTGTGCTTTTTTTTTTCTGGGACTTCGAAATGTTGTGCACCAATTAATGCCACTCAAGGAATGTGACTAATAAGAATAATATATTTGTATGCTGTTGGGTTGAATTTCCTTCTGATTTTGCCGATTTCGCAAACACTCTGTCTACCGTTGAGGACTAGAAGCATGTTTTAAACCCGGAGGATTGTAAGGGAAGGGGATGTGCGAGGTTGGAAGTGTGTTGTGAGGGATCTCTGCTTCGGGTGCGTTAAGTTTAATCGACGTTTGCTTCGTTTTGCTTTGTGGATATTAACCGCATTCATCCAATGCGCTAAAAGCAACGAGTCTCTTTATTTTTAATTTATCTGGGTTTTTTTCCCCTCAGGGGACTCTGAAGAAGAAGAATTGGGGTTCCTGGAGGTACCAGTTTCAGATGCCAAACAGCTGCCGGAGTTGGGGCCGATGCCTGAAGGGTTAAACCCTCAGCAGGTTGGTTTAGGGGGTCAAACCTGAAATCTAAATTTGATTGAACTGGGATTTTTTCATTTGGGATTTTGGGGCCCTCTTTCTGCAAAGGGCCCTGTCTGCTGCAAACCAATCCTCCAGGGCAGGGATCCCCAACCTTTCGAACCTCAGGAACCACTAAATTCATAATTTTAAATCCCACGGACCACTAATAGGATCTGCCTAGTGACCAGCTGGGTGGGCGGGGCCAACTCAATGTCACTCACGTCAAAGGGGCGCTTCGCCAGCCTCTTCTCGCCCCTCCCCTCCCAGCTACTCCTCCTCATCCCATCTGGGCTCCTTGGAGCCCCAACAGGAAGCAGTTGTTGGAGCTAAGCGGCCATCACGAGAAAGAGTTGGCAAAACAGCTGGCTCTCTTCAAATTGGATCTGGCCGAGAAGGAGGCTCAGCAGAAGCACCTCACTGAGGACTAGGAGCATAGGCTTTCCAAGCAGAGGGAAGACCTGCGGGAGTGCAAGGCCAGGTACCAGGACCTGGAGGCTCAGCGGGCTGAGATGGTCAGCCAGTTCCAGGCCATAATGCAGTCCCACTGGAACGAGGCCCTCCGGCTCTTTGCCACCAGTGGCACTTCCCTCCAGCCTTCACCCAAAGCCCCACACCAGGAGGCTGAAGCAGACCCCAAGTCAGAATTTCTTCCCCCCTCCGACCTACACAAAAAGACCCCAAAGAGGGAGACTCTCTGCAGCAACACAACCGTTCATTGCACAAGGGCCATAGTTTGAGGACTCCTAATTTAGTGCAATATAAAAAATGTAAATAATTTTTCTGCGGACCACCCAAATTTTCTCGTGGACCACCAGCGGTCCACAGACCACCAGTTGGTGACCGCTGTTCCAGGGGACCGTTGAGGTTTTTTTGAGACAAACATTACTGAGCTGGCAAATCTCCTCTTGTGGCGGGGAGTTCCACAAGCTGCCCCGTGGGCTTAATTCTGTGCCTCTCTTTTTTTCTCCCAGGTGATACGTCGTCACATCCTGGGCTCCATTGTGCAGAGTGAGAGGAGCTATGTGGACTCGCTTAGGCGCATTTTACAGGTATTTTGTCTTTTTTTGGGAGGGGGCTCCTCGAGAAGAGATGCTCTCTGGGTGCCCCTTTGGCCAATGGTGGGAAGCCAAACCTCACATCTTCTTCTTGATTCTGGCTTTGTAATACAGGTAGTCTTTGACCTACGACCGCAATTGAGCCCAATATTTCTGTTCTTAATTGGTTAAGCGAGTTTTGCCCCCTTTTATGAACTTTCGTTGCACAGTTGTTAAATGAATCACTGCAGTTTGTTAAGTTAGTAACGCAGTTGTTAAGCGAATCCAGGCTTCCCCGTTGACTTTGGTCGCAAAAGAGGATTACATGACCCCGGGACGCTGCAACCTGTCATAAACATGAGTCAGTTGCCAAGCATCAGCATTTTGATCATAATCAAAGCTGTCATAAGTGTAGAAAATGGTCATAAGTCACTTTTTTTCAGTCCTGTTGTACCTGTAACTGCTGGAACGGTCACTAAACGAATGGTTGTAAATCCAGGACTACCTGTACATCAATTCCATTGTCTTTTAATGACCTCATAATCCCTTGTGGGGTGGAATCTGGGCAAGTGAATGGAGATTGAATGTTTACTGGCCGAATGCCCTCCCTGTCACCAGTACGGAGTTATATTCAGCAGATATATTCTCATTGTGCCCATATAGAGAGAAATATCTGCCTCTACCTAGGATCGAACTCACAGCCTCCTGATTGTGAGGCGAAAACTCCACCTCTAGGCCACCGTACCACTCTACCTGTACATCAACATGATAACTCAAAAGATGGATGGGTTATCAGTGGCGTCTCCTGCCCTCTTCCAAACAGGATTATAGGAACCCCTTGATGGAGATGGAGCCCAAAGTCCTCAGTGCCAGGAAATGCCAAGTGGTCTTCTTCCGGGTCAAAGAGATCCTCCAATGCCACTCCATGTTCCAAATCGCCTTGTCTTCACGGGTGGTTGAGTGGGACTCCATGGAGAAGATTGGTGACCTCTTCGTGGCCTCGGTGAGCAATGAGTAGACGTGGAATATAGCTGCCCGTCTCAAAAGACGTGACTTCTCCTAACCTTCTAGGGACTCTAGAAGTGAATCTCGGGGTCTCACTGTCCTCCTTTCTTCTCCAAAGTTCTCCAAGTCCATGGTCTTGGATGTGTACAGCGAATACGTCAACAACTTCACCAGTGCCATGTCCTTAATCAAGAAGGCCTGCTTGACCAAACCATCTTTCTTGGAGTTCCTCAAGGTAAGAAGAATGGACATCACAAAGGCCCTGGATTGTGGGGCAAGACCCATCAAGGAGTTATTCCAGTGGTGAAATGGAAAATTGGTTAGTACCAGTTCTTTGGGCATGGCTTGGTGGGGTGTGGGGGTAATGTGACTGAATGGGCATGGCCAACTTTTTTTTTTTTTACTTTTAAAACCATTTTTCTTTTAAAAGCCTCTGATCCCAGGTGAGTTGCCGGATCGGCAGAAGCTTTTTTTCTTTTAAAAGCCTCTGATGATCCCAGTTGAATTGCCGGATCGGCAGAGGCTTTTTTTTCTTTTAAAAGTCCCTGATGATCCCAGCTGAGTTGCCGGATCAGCAGAGGCTTTTTTTCTTTTAAAAGCCTCTGACGATCCCAGCTGAGTTGCCTGATCGTCAGAGGCTTTTAAAAGCATTTTTTCTACAACCTCTTCGGCCAAAGAAGTTGTAGAAAAAATGCTTTTAAAAGCCTCTGACGATCCCAGCTAAGCCGCGTGATCATCAGAGGCCTTTTTTTTTACTTTTAAAAGCATTTTTTCGGCCGGAGAGGTTGTAGAAGAAATGCTTTTAAAATTTAAAAAAAAAAGCCTCTGATGATCGCGCGGCTCAGCTAGGCATGTGGGGGGGCAGGGATTTTTGCTACCGGTTCTCCGAACCACCCCGCCGCCATTGCTACCGGATCGGGCGATCCGGTCTGAACCGGGAGCATTTCACTCCTGGGTTATTCTTAGTTTAGTGCTCATAGAGGTTTATCCCTCAACCTGGTTTCTCCAGACACATGACAGTTACCTCTCCATCTCTTAACCCATCTGTACTTCGATGGATGAAGAAGTCTTCCCTTGTCCTTGAAGTTTTAGCTATTGAGAAGGGTGACGGCGGTTTTGATGGTTAGGAAAGCAGTGACTGAAATGAAAGATAATTGGATCCGCTAACTAATCCATTCTGCAGCTAAATTGCATTTGAATATAAACGCGTTGTGAGGATCTAATGGGGATATTATGAAAAATTGTGTTTGCTTTCTGCCGTTGAGTTTCGAAGGGTAAAAATTAATAATTTGGGCCTAATCTCCTCCTCCATTCATTTGGGATCGGGGCGGGGGGGTGGTTGGTAAACAATGGAGAAATATTGCAAAATTGGATGCAGCTGAAGAATTCCTAGATCCAAAACCTACTTTACGGTACAGTTGTAGAGTAGAATGGTTCATTCCAACCCACCCTCAATTCATTCAGTTGGCAAGATGGGATTCTTGATGGTCCTAGATCCGTGATGGTCCTAAATCCGTGATGGTGGCACGTTGAACCATCTCTGCAGGCACGTGAGCCATTGCCCTAGGTCAGCTCCACCGCACATGTGTGTGAGCCTCCTGCCAGCCAGCTGATTTTCAGCTGGCTCCGCCCAGGCCACCCCTCTGCTCCCAGGAGTCTCTACACGGCCCATTTTGTTATGCCAGGTAAGTGCAGGGCTTGCATGGAGGCTCTGAGAAAAAACTGGCCTACCAGAAGTCCAGAAATGGGCTGTTTCTGGCCTCCGGAGGGCGGGGAAGGCAATTTTCGTCCTTCTGAGGCTCAGGAAAAGCCTCCGGAGCCTGGGGAGGGCGAAAAACAGGCTTACCGGAAGTCCGGAAACAGGCTGTTTCCGGCCTCCGGAGGTTACAGGGAGCTTTGCTAGGCCCAAATGGGGCATGTGTGGGGGGATCACACACACATGCGCAGGGGGTCGGTGCAGCGTGGGGGGAATTGCATTATTAGTGTGGGCATGTGTGTGCACGCTTTTGGCACCAGAGGAAAAAAAGGTTAGTCATCACTGTCCTAGACAGAGGTGGGTTTCACATAACTTTACCACTGGTTCGCCATGCACTGAAAATGTGAGCACGCGGCCTTCCGTGTAGGCGCTTTGCTCGTGCGCGCAGCTTGCACATATGCGTGCGGCTTAGAAAACGTGGCTAAATAGGACAGCATAGCGCCTTTCATTGAGTTGTCACATCTCAGCAAGGCTGCTCCTATTCAATGTCAACTCTGTCTCTAGGACCAGTGATGGTATTCAGCCGGTTTGGGAAAACCGGTAGTGGCAACTGGCGGGCCCACCTGCCAATCACCACTACCGGTTTTCCCGAACCGGCTGAATATCATCACTGGTCCTAGAGACAGAGTTGACATTGAATAGGACCAGCCTTGCTGAGATGTGACAACTCAATGAAAGGCCCACAGATACATTGGAGAAGGAAGAAACACATCTCAACCAAGCAATTATAACTTCCTTTTTGCAGAAGAAGCAGATGGCCAGTCTTGATCGTGTCACCCTCTATGGTTTGATGGTGAAGCCCATTCAGAGGTTCCCCCAGTTTATTCTTCTACTCCAGGTACCGTTTTTGTTTTCTTGGGGTTCATGAATTAGGGAAGAACCATCTCGGTCAGTGATGAACCCGGGCAAGGCACAGAGGCGATACAGTCAGCTGACAGTTCAAACTACCCCTTAATTGTTCCCAGTGTTCCCTAAAATGCTCCTACGTTTCTGGCAAGTCCCAGAACAAAGTGATCACACAGACACCTCAAGCAGCCTCTGGCTACAAGTAGTCCAGCCCAACGCTGTGAGCACGATGGCTGCAAAACAAAAAATCCAGCAGGGCAAGGGAATAAATAAATAAATTCAGCAAGCAAGAAATAAAGCAAGAAGTCCAGTAAATGTCCAATGTCGGCAACGACATACAATCCTCCATGAATTCAGCGTTTGTTCCCGGCAAATTCCTCTCCCCACAGCGTCTCCTTAAGTCTCAGTCCCCAGGTGTGCCTTGTGGAGAGGGGCGGGGCGCTCTCCTCCCGAGTAGTCAGCTCAGTCTGCGCTGTTCTCACCTTCTCTCCACTCTCTGTGCTCGAGGATCAGGAGGGGGTGGTCCTTGCTTCACTGCTTCGCCTCTCTTGGTCATCCTGCCCTTGTTCCTCCCTGCCTACAAGCTGTCCCAATCCTAAAAGGCCCTGGCCTGACTCGGCCTGCTCCTCCCCATATTCCTTCAAAGCCAACAAAGCCGATCCCTCAATCTCCGTCTCCTCCACTTCCATCTCGTCTTCCTCTGCAGAATTCAGGCTCTGATGGGGACATGACAAGATCCATGTTTCTCAACCATTTGAAGATGGGTAGACTTCAACTCCCAGAATTCCCCAGCCAGCTTGAGTTGAAGTCCACCCATCTTCTAGTTCAGGGGTCGGCAACCTGTGGGCTCTGGAGCCGCATGTGGCTCTTTCATCCCTCTGCAGCAGCTCGCCAGTCAACTCCACAATTGATAGAGCTCTCAGGTAGAGGAAAAAGGACGCCGCGCTAGGAGGAGACTCTATGATGGGGGAACCGGACTTCCAGTTGGCTCCAGCATTGAACGGGGAGCTTCCGGTTAGGGCCTTTGTGGCTCTTTGAGTGTTTAAGGTTGCCGACCCCTGTTCTAGTTTGTAAGATTGAGAAACATGGATCTAGCAGAGGGAAAGGGTTGGCTTGGCACATTGAAGAAACACCTGGAGTGGAGCTGAGCATGGAACTCAGATGGCCCTCAATTGGCTGGTCTGCTTCCAACCTTGTTCTGTCTTCCTTCCTACCAGGATATGCTGAAGAACACCCCAAAAGGGCATGCCGACCGGTTATCCCTCCAGCTCGCCCTCACAGAACTGGAGACCTTGGCTGAGAAGCTCAACGAGCAGAAGAGGTTGGCCGACCAGGTGGCTGAGATCCAGCAGCTGACCAAGAGCGTCAGTGAACGCAACCATCTCCATAAGGTGTGTGCGTGACTCGCAACAGGATGCCCAGCCCAGTGGTCAGTTCCAATTTCCTTCTGGATGTCCTTTGGATGACAACTTCCAGCACACAAATGTGGTTGTCCTCTGCACACATCTAGTGGACTTCTACAGTAGTGGCCAAAATTGGGGAAGCCTTTTGGGAAAAGTGTATTTTCTAAAACTAGCTAATAGCGCCACTTTTTGGGGGAGTAGGAACATAAAATTATATATCCATGGCAAGATGATTTAATCAAGAATGTAATGCAATCACTTTTAGGAAGGATTTGCTATTAGAATAGCAGTTACAGTAGAAAGAAGAAAAGTGAAACGTGTAGAAAAACGAGATATACAAAAATGATCCCCATGTCAGTTAATCCTTAGCTGGGTAACCTTTAGCATGAATGACAGTCTTACAACATCTTCCAATGGAGTGAACCAAGTCTTTGAGTTCTGCAGCTGTTATCATGTGAAACCAAGATGGAATGATGGCTTCTATTAACTGGGTTTTATTGCTGGGTCACTTCTGACTAACCAGTTTCTTTAGTCGGCTCCCTAGATTCTCAACTGGGTGAAGGTCTGGGCTATTCCCAGGCCATTCCAGCAGTGGAATAGGATTATCTTGAAACTCAAAAAAAAAAAAAAAGTGGTGTTATTAGCCATCAAACCTCAAAACCACCGCCCTGAGTCCCGTTGGGAGAAGGGCGGTATACAAATTTAATAAATAAATAAATAAATAAATAATGCACTTTTCCCAAAAGGTTTCCATAATTTTGGCCAGTAATGTAAGTTCAGAAAACCTGTTTTGCTTTTGGTTGGCTCTGTGAGAATCCTGTTTCAGGGGTGAAATGCTCCCGATTCGGACTGGTTCAATCGAACCAATAGCGATGGGGGCCGGTGGTTCGGAGAACCGGTAGCGATGGCGGCCAATGGTTCAGAGAATAGGTAGAGATGGCGGCCGATGGTTCAGAGAATAGGTAGCGATGGTAGCCGGTGGATCAGAGAATAGGTAGCGATGGTGGCCGGTGGTTCGGAGAACCAGTAGCGATGGCGGCCAATGGTTCAGAGAATAGGTAGCGATGGCGGCCGATGGTTCGGAGAATAGGTAGAGATGGCGACCAGTGGTTCAGAGAACCAGTAGCGATGACGGCCGATGGTTCAGAGAATAAGTAGCGATGGCGGCCGATGGTTCGGAGAATAGGTAGAGATGGCGGCCGGTGGTTCAGAGAACCGGTAGCGATGGCAGCCGATGGTTCGGAGAATAGGTAGAGATGGCAGCCAGTGGTTCGGAGAATAGGTAGCGATGGCGGCCGATGGTTCAGAGAATAGGTAGAGATGGCGGCCGGTGGTTCAGAGAACCAGTAGCGATGGCGGCCAATGGTTCAGAGAATAAGTAGAGATGGCGGCTCATGGTTCGGAGAATAGGTAGAGATGGCAGCTGGTGATTCAGAGAACCGGTAGCGATGGCGGTGCGAGGCTCCGCCCACCCGTCCTGTCGTCGTTACTTCCTGGTTTTAACCAGGAAGTAACCTATTTTTTACCCTCCGTGCACGCACGTGACGCGCACTTCCAAACCGGTGGTAAGTTAAGTAGATTTCACCTCTGTCCTGTTTGGTTGCTGGAAAAATTTTAGGGTTGGCCTAAAATGGAAAGAGTCATGCAAGCAGAGAGAACAATTTTAATGCTTAAGGGCTCTAGGTTTCAGAACGTCCAGAGCGATCTGTGATGAACCTCCCACCTCTCCCGTACAGACGTATGACCGCCAAAATTTCCGTTGCTGAGCGAGACAATTGTTCAGTGAGTTTTGACTCATTTAGCCACCTGCCTTGCCAAAATCGTTAAGTGAATCGCTGCAATTGTCACAAAAGAAGATCGCGTGAACCCGGGACACTGTGACCGTCATAAATATGAGTCAGCTGCCAAGCGTCTGAAGTTTGATCATGTGACCATGAGGATGCTTCAACGGCTGTAAGGGTGAAAATGGCCATAGATCACTATTTGCAATGCCATTGTAACTTTGAACGGCCACTTTAAATGAACTGTTGTAAGTTGAGGACTACCCGTACAATGGAAGGTTTAGCCGGAGGTTGCCTTCGTCTTGAGTTTAAAGCACCCACAAAATTTGCTTTAGGGTTGAACAGCTGTTGGGCTTCAAAATAAAAGCAGAAATTTCTCTTGTTCTTTTTCCCGCCTCTTTTTCGAAGCTACATTTCAGGAAACCAAACTTTTAACTTGAAAATAAATAAAAGGTTTTGAAGCTGGCTAGTATGTATGTACTGTATATCTAACTCACTCACTCACTATGTCTGTCATCCATCCACCATTTCTCTCTCTCTCTCTCTCTCTCTCTTTGTCTCTCTCTGTCTGTCTGTCTATATATCTGTCATCTCTCTCTCTATCATCATATCTATATCTATCTATCTATCTATCTATCTATCTATCTATCTATCTATCTATCTATCTATTTATCTATCTATCTATCATCTATCTATCTATTATCCATCCATCACCTCCCATCCATCATCTCTCTCTGTGTCTCCCTCTCTCTCATTATCTCTCTCTCTCTCTCTCTCATTATCTATCTATCTATCTATCTATCTATCTATCTATCTATCTATCGCTATCTCTCTTTGTCTCTCTGTCTCTGTCTCTCTATCATTATCTATTATCTATCTATCTATCTATCTATCTATCTATCTATCTATCTATCTATCTATCTATCATCTATCCACCTATCCATCCATCATGTCTCTCTCTCTGTCTCTCTCTCTCTCTCTTATCTATCATCATCTCTCACACATCTAATTATCTATCTATCTATCTATCTATCTATCTATCTATCTATCTATCTATCTATCGCTATCTCTCTTTGTCTCTCTGTCTCTGTCTCTCTATCATTATCTATTATCTATCTATCTATCTATCTATCTATCTATCTATCTATCTATCTATCATCTATCCACCTATCCATCCATCATGTCTCTCTCTCTGTCTCTCTCTCTCTCTCTTATCTATCATCTCTCACACATCTAATTATCTATCTATCTATCTATCTATCTATCTATCTATCTATCTATCTATCTATCTATCTAATCTGTCACATACACATTTAATTATATCTATTTATTCATCCATCCATCCACCCACCATCCATCCATCGTTTTTCTCTGTCTGTCTGTCTGTCTGTCTGTCTGTCTGTCTGTCTATCTCTATCTTTCTTTGTCTCTCTCCGTCTCTGTCTGTCTGTCTGTCTGTCTGTCTGTCTGTCTGTCTATCTATCTATCTATCTATCTATCTATCTATCTATCTATCTATCTATCTATCTATCTATCACAACCTCTAAAGTCTCCCCACTGAGCTGATCCATTTCACAGCTTACACAACAAAGCAGATTTTCCCAAAACCGCTTCCGATCTGAACCGTTAGACACATCCTTAATTTGCTTCCTCCGAGCAAAGCAATCCTTTCATTTAAAAAAAAAAAAATTCTATTAATTCCATAGCATTCTGGGACTTGGCCTTTAGTTCTTCAACAAATAATGATTAAATCCACCAGGTTCATGAACAATATCAGAAGTGCGGTTCCCTATTCTTTTTGTTTTGTTTTGTTTTCTTTTTTCCTCCAGGGAAAATAGCCTTTAAAAGCAGAGATTTTTCCTCCCGCTCAGGTTGTTTTCGTATAAGGCCAAGGTTCCGTTTTGCTTTGTAATTTTATTTTTGTTTTGCTTTGTTTTCCCTTCCCCCAGTTGTTAAATTCGGGGCAACGGCAGCTGTTGTTCTGCGAGACCCTGACGGAGACTGTTTATGGCGACCGAGGTCAACTAATCAAATCCAAGGAACGCAAGGTGTTTCTTTTGAACGACGTATTAGTGTGCGCCAACATCAACTTCAAGTGAGTGCATGTCGAGAGTTGTGTGTCACAGAGAGAAGGGCACACGCGGGGAGGTTGGGATCCATCACGTGTCCGAACAGAAATAGAATTTTAAAATGCAAAGGGGTTTTGGTGCCCTTCCTTGGCATTCTTTGGCCTCTTCAAAAAGGTCTGAATTTCCTGCCCTGCGTAGAATTATTGGCAGACCGTGTGAGAATTATTCTTTGCTCAAACATGTGTGTTTTTGGGGGTGGGGGGGGGGACGTGTGGGGCGGGTTGTCACTCCAGAAGGCCGGTGCATTGTTCAAAAAGTGGAAAATGTTTTATTTCCAGAGTCGGAGAGGCTTTATGACAGGGCTTTCCAATCTTGGCAACTTTTAAGACTTGAGGACTTCAACTCCCAGAATTCCCCTCTGTGGCTGGCAGGGGGGGGGGATTCTGGGAGTTGAAGTCCTCAAGTCCAGGCGTGGGGCTGCTGTGGGTTCGCAAGGGTTCGGGAGAACCTCTAGCTAAGATTCTGTGCAGTTCGGAGAACTCCCCAAATCCCACTCCTGGCTGGCCCCTCCCACCCCTCCCCTCCCTTCCCAGGAGTCCCCACATGGCCCATTTTGAATGCAGGTAAGTGCAGGGCAGGTGAGGAGGCTCGGGGAGGGTGAAAATGAGCCTATTTCCGGCCTTTGGGAAGGCCGGAAATAGGCTCATTTCCAGCTTCCAGAAGTCCTCTTTTTTCGCCCTCCCGGAGGCTCAAGAAAAGCCCTCAGAGCCCGGGGAGGGCAAAAACGCCTCCCCACACAACATGGTGCATGAGGCCGACTAGGCCACACTCATCATGGCCACGCCCACCCAGCTAAAATTTTTGAAGCCCATCCCTGCCCAAGTCTTAAACGTTGCCAAGGTTGGAGTCCCCCGCTAATTTTGGGGGGCGGGCGGGGGGGGGGTTGGCATTAAGTCCTTCAGCTGCTCCAAAGTGCCAAGGAATTAAATTTTTTGTAAAAATGAAAATGGAGGAGAATACCGTAACGACTTTTCCTTCGATGTTTCTCTTTGCCAGGCCTGTGAACACCGGGTAAGATGTGAATGGCAAGTTGGAGAGAGGGGTGCAGTGGGTTGTGTGAACGGCTGTGAATGCATGCCCCTTGGAAGCATCTTTGTGTTTGATTTGTGAAGCTTGTAGCATCCAGCAGTGGCAGCCTTTTGCATTATTGTTTTTTATAACAATATTCCAGTCTGGGGGGGAGGCGGGGAGATTTTTCTACAAGTACCATGTTTCCCCGAAAATAAGACATGTCTGGATAATAAACCCAATTGGGCTTTTGACTGCACATGCTATAATAAGCCCCCCTGAAAATAAGATGCCCCCAAAAAACTTCCCCCTCTCTCTGTGTCTGTCACTCCATCTCTGTCTCTCTTTGTCTCTCTCTCTCTTTCTCTCTCTCTTCTCTCTTCTCTCTCCTTCTCTGTCTCTGTCTCTCTCTCTGTCTACTGCCTGTCTGTCTCTTTCTTCCTCTCTCTTCTCTCTCTCCCTCTCTCTGTCGCTCCCTCTCTGTCTCTCTGTGTGTCTCTCTTCTGTGTCTCTCTCTTTCTCTCTCCTCTCTCTCCCTTTCATTCTTTCTTCCTCTCTCTTCTCTCTCTCCCTCTGTGTCGTTCCCTCTCTGTCTCTCTGTGTGTCTCTCTCTCTTCTATGCCTCTCTCTTTCTCTCATCTTTCATGAGATGAGGAAGTGAGGCGGAGTGGGCGAACGGTGGGGGAACATGCCCCACGCGCACCTGCCATCCACCCAGAACGGCCTCGCGGAGACTGCTCCCACAAACCGTAGCTTGCGCGCTCCTTCTCTTAGTGGCTGCCGCCAAAACCAGCTGCATGAAGCGGGATTGGCGTGGCTGGTTCTTGCCTGCAGCATTGCCAGTGAGGATCAGGTCAAAGCCGCTGTCGCTGCCACCACCCGAGATCAGCAGGCCAGACTCGGTGAGCCAGATGCCCCGAGAGAAGAGAGAGAGGTGGCGCTGCGAGAGAGCCCATTTCTGACGTTCTCCTCCTTCTGGGCAGCAGCATCATCATGTACAGCTCCCCGAATCAGCCTTGCTGATCTCGGCCTGTGAGGGGGAGTGGCAGGTGGGAAGGACTGGCAAAAGTTTGTTTGCGGCTGCTTTTTGCGGCTGCTACTAAGAGAAGGGGTGTGCAAGCTGCCATTTGGGGGAGCAGCCTCCGCAAGGCCATTCCGGATGGATGGCAGATGCGCGTGGGGCATGTTCACCCACCGTTCGCCCCCCGCATCTCGCCTCCTCACCTCGTGCTGTTTGCACAGGAAGCAGATTAAAAGCTGCCACGATTGCTGGAGGCAACGTCCTGAGCAGCACCGGCAAAGCAGCTGGTCGGTGTCCCGGCATCAACCCTGCAGCGGGCTGATGTTTAGGGGCTTTTCTGCATCTGAAAAATAATAAGACACCCCCATCCCCCCGATAATAAAGCCAAGGCCATATTTCGGGCGTCAAAAGAAAATAAGACCCCTGTCTTATTTTCGGGGAAACACGATAGTCCTCGACTTACAACCGTTCCTTTAGGGACCGTTCAAAGTTACAACAGCGCTGAAAAAAAACTGACTGGCAACCAGTCTTGCACCTATGGATGTCACAACATCCTCACTTTCGCGGGATCCAAATTCAGGCGCTCCTCAACCAGGAAGTATTTCAAACATCCCATGACTCGTCTGATCTCCGCTTGCCGCTTGCCACCTGTTCCGACCTAGGCTTCACCAAATCATGGAACAGACTCCCTTGTCCCGAAAAACACACACCCCTTTTTGTGCATTTTATGCATTCACAGTGCTAATGTGAATTCCTAGCACTTCAAAGTCCTTATCAGTCCTTGGATAGTTGGATAACCACAGACCTTATCAATCCTTGGATAGTTGCCAGGCCGATAACTTCCAGGCGCCGCACTGAACAAGGAAATACTTGGCCAGGAGTCTCTCAGATAAGCAATTCTTCACATTAAACAAACTAATTGTCTTCTGCAAACTCCACTCCCCTTTTGCTCCTATTTATTCCCTATGGGAGGGGCCATTCAGCGTCCCCTTGTGCCTTTACTCCTGAGTTGACCCTTGTTCTTTAGCTGTTCCCTTCATCTGGCAACTCTGCGCATGCACACACTGGGAATAGGCTCCAGCTGTTCCTCTGCCTCACTAATGTCTGACTCCGAAGGCAGCTAATAATTGTCAGAGGGCCCTGGCCCCCTCTCTGCCTCCGACGCAGAGCCCCCATCAGAGCCTTCCCCAGACTCCTGGACTGGCCCATCTTCCTCCCCAACCTCCTCACTGTCCGAATCGGCTGCCAGATCTGCTGGCGGGTCCCCACACTGTATTTTTCTTTCCCCTTGCATGTCTTTGCGGCATGTCTTACAGCTCAATTCAAGAATTATATTATTGCAAAATCTGCTCGGTGCTTTGAGGATTTCAGAGTGTGGCTTGCAGATTTTCCTGGGCTGCTATTTTGGTTGTTATGGACCTGGAAGCAGAGAGTATCCATCCTGTTGTTGTTATTGTTGTTTTAAAATATCTGGGCTTTCTTTCTCACAGGGGGCAGCTAGAGATCAGCAGTCTGGTCCCTCTGGGGCCCAAGTATATCGTGAAGTGGAACGCAGCCTTGCCCCAGGTTCAGGTCCTAGAAGTGGGGCAGGAGAGCAGCGCCAAGGAGAAAGACGGTGTCGCCATCCCAAACGTGGGCTCCAAGAAACCGGTGCCATCCAGCCAGTCTGGCCACAGTAAGGAAATTTCTCTCCTTTCCCCACGGTTCAAAACAGCCAGCTCAGGTGGACGAGACATGAATGATCAAGGCAGTTGGTCCTTCACCCCCCCCCCCCCCCCACAAATCTCCTTTTTAAATCTTCCTTGGATTAATCCTTTTTCCTTTTGGGAGCACCCTTTGCAAGGATCGCCTGAAATGTTTTGTTAACTCTGTTCTGAGCCGACTTAGGTGGCTTGTAAATTCTCAAGAATTTTTTTTCCCTCTGTGCATTCAAAATGGACTGTGATTAATTTCTCTCTCTCTCATCTGTCACACACGCATATAATTATACCTGTCCATCCACTCACCCACCCATCATCCATCCATCCATCATTTTTCTCAAACATCTGTCTGTCTGTCTGTCTGTCCGTCCATCCATCTATCATCTTTCACACATCTAATTATTTACCTATCATCTCTATCTCCATCTATCTATATCTATATCTATCTATCTATCTATCTATCTATCTATCTATCTATCTATCTATCTATCTATCTATCATCTCTCACACATCTAATTATTTACCTATCATCTCTATCTCTATCCATCCATCCATCCATCTATCTATCATCTTACCTGTTGGTCGATCTATTATCTTGTCTGTCTGTCTGTCTATCCATCTACCGGTATCTATCTTTGTCTCTATCTCTTTTATGTCTTCTGTCTCTCATCTACTGTATCTATCATCTATTGCCCAATTGGAAGATGTGAAATGCTTGGGAAATTATTTTTCCAATATTTCTCCTGAAAGGGGGCCCAGCATTCAATAGGCTGCCCCTCCTGAATTTAAACTGAAGAGAGATTTTTGAATTTTATTTTTAAAGCTGTTAGGCACCCTGTAAAATTCAAAGAACATCCTTTTTTTAAAATCAATAGCGTTCAGTAAGATGCATCCATTACCATAATGGAACCTAGTTGTAATATCTGTATAGATAGATAGATAGATAACTTTATTGTCATTGTACGTGTATACACAGTATACTCATACAACAAAATTCACTTAACACTCAAAGACCTGGTCCAACACACATAACAATCCCCAAACACACTGCCACCCACCACAATTCTCCACCCCTAAACCACCCAGACACCCACAAAACAGACCAAGTAATACTGTCCAACAGCTCACTGATGGTGGCCCTTTAGTTCATTGTTGAGTGCGATTATAGCTCTGGGATAAAAACTATTCAGAAGACGTGTGGTCCAAGTTCTAATTGTTCTATATCTTCTGCCAGAAGGCAACAGTCCAGAAAGATTGTAAGCAGGATGGGAAGAGTCTCCGAGAATGTTATATGCAACTTCTCAAACAGCGAGATTTGAAGATGTCATCCAGGGCTGGTAGTTGGAATCCGATGATATTCTGTGCAGTTTTAATGATTCTCTGTAGAGCTTTTCTGTCTGCTACAGAGCTGCTCCCATACCATGCAAGAATGCCGTATGTCAGGACAGTCTCAGTGCTGCTGAGATAATAGAACAGAAGTAGACGCTGAGATAGATTGATCTTCCTGAGCTTGCGTGGCCATTGCAGTTGTGTTGCCAAGAATTTTGGATCTGGATCATAAGTAGCCCCGAAATAACAGCGTAACTTTGAACATCTGCTTAGAGACCGGACTACCTATATTGAGAATAAAAGAAAGAAAAAGATATATTTGAAACGCAATTGTCCTGTGAAAGGCTGAGCGTGTACACTCTAGGCAAGGAGACTCTCTGGTCATGGCGTTCCCTAAAATCCAAGTTTGCCTCCTTCAGATAAAGTTTATTTGGGACCTCCGCGCCTGTTTCAAGAGCTTCAGGATCTGCAAAAGGATCTGGCTGTGGTGCAACAGATCACTCTTTTAATCAGCACTCTCCATGGCACCTACCAGGTGAGTCCACTTCGGGAAACCTAAGCAGCAATGACGGTCCTTCGCCCAGCACCCTGTTATTTCCATCGCTTTTGAAGCCACGTGAGATAATTTTGTTTGAAATGCAGAAGGGGTCTTTTCTTTCTTTTCTTTTCTGGGTCCAAGCGAGGGGTGAAATCCAGCAGGTTCTGACAGGTTCTGGAGAACCGGTAGCGGAAATTTTGAGCAGTTTGTAGAACCGGTTAGCGGAAATTTTGAGTAGTTCGGAGAACCAGCAAATTTTGAGTAATTCGAAGTAGTTCGGAAATTTTGAGTAGTTCAGAGAACCAGCAAATACCACCTCTTGCTCGCCCCAGAGTGGGGTGGGAATGGAGATTCTGCAGTATCCTTCCCCTGCCACGCCCACCAAGCCACACCCACAGAACTGGTAGTAAAAAAAATTTGGATTTCACCACTGGTTCAAGCCCATCTCTCCCCCTCTCCGCGTGGAAGTGAAGTCGCTTGCAGAATCCGGTAGTTATTTCAGAGGTCTTTTAAGGCTGCTTTGACGGCTTTGCAGCTCCTCCTCACAGGACGACAGCTTGGATTTTTACTCGATCCTTTGGACCGAGTAAAGAATAAATGCATGTAGCATGTTCTAAATATGTGGAGAACAGAGGGGAAAGGATACTGGCATGCTTTATTCTGTCTGATGAGCTGAAGAGCTGATGTATTGATGCTAATTTATTGATCAGCTCGGGATTCTGGGTGAGTTAGCTTTTGAGGAATTAAAAAGGGTAGGCCTTAGAGAAACTCCAGCAAGCACATGATGTGTAAATACAGGTAGTCCTCGACTTACATCGACAGTTGAGCCCCAAATTTCTGCGGCTAAGCAAGGCAATTGTTAAGTGAGTTTTGCCCCATTTTACGATCTTTCTAGTCACAGTTGTTAAATGAATCAGTGCAAGTTGTTAAGTTAGTCACACAGTTGTAAAACAGGTCTGGCTTCCCCGTTGACTTTGCTTGTCAGAAGGTCGCAAAAGGGAATCACAAGACTCCTGGGATGCTGCGACCATCATAATATGAGTCAGTTGCCAATGACTAAGGTTTGATCATATGACCATGGGAGTGTTGCAACGGTTGTGTGAAAAATGGTCATAAGTGTGAAAAACAGTCATAAGCCACTTTTTTCCAGTCCCATCGTAACTGTGAACAGTCACTAAACAGATGGTTGTAAATTGAGGACTACTTGTACTGTTCTTGAGCAATGGAGAGAAACCTTAGAGACTCCTTTCTGTCAAAATCCCTAATCTGTCTTTCAATCATAATTGGAGGATTTGCTCTCAACCGTCAGCTCACAAAACATCCCTGGCCTGCTCTCGAATTGCCGTAGGCAAGGGGGAAGGGAAACAGCATGGCAGCCAAAGACAGATGCACATTCCAGACTGATCTCTCTCAAGGCTGTCTCCCAGGGTTATCCACAAAGGCAGGAGGGGAGTGATCTCTACAACCCGCGAAATTGCTCCATTGGCGAAAGTGATTGATGACACACCCTGGAGGGAGAGGGGAAACAGGGCCATGATTGGGGCATAAATTACATGGGGGTCAGAGTTGGCTTCACTTGGGAACGTGCGTACATGAAGCTCCTAATAAATAACTGGATTTCTTTTGAAGCTTGGCTCGAGGCTCATGATTTAATTACGGTGTCCTTCAGAACCCTGACATCAACCCTGTCATCCATGAAGTCCACAGTCCAGATTCATGATACCTTCCCAGGCTGTACCCCTGAATAAGGATCCCTATTGAATTCATTTTCTTTTTCCACTTGCCTTCCAGAACCTGAACATGACAGTGGCCCAAGATTGGTGCTTAGCTTTGCAGAGGATGATGAGGGTGAAGGAAGAGGAGATCCACTCGGCCAACAAATGCCGCCTCCGCCTCTTACTTCCTGGGAAGCCCGACAAGTACGTGGGACGGTTTATGACCTAAGGCTGGCTCAGGAGAACCCATAATGATGTTAATGAAGCCCGTCCACTCATGACTCTGGCATTAACCCACCCTTCCATGGCCAGGAGTGGGTGACCCACCTCTCATCAAGCTGTGTCTTTAATCAATCAGAATAGAGGTGGAAGGGACCTTGGAGGTCTTCTAATCCAACCCCCTGCTGAAGCAGGAGACCCCAATACCATTTCAGACAGGTGGCTGTCCTGTCTGTTCTTAAAAACCTCCAGGGATGAAGCATCCACAACTTCTGTCCCATTGGTTAATTGTCCTCACTGTTAGGAAATTTCTCCTTAGTTCTAAGTTGCTTCTCTCCTTGATGAGTTTCCACCTGTTGCTTCTTGTCCTGCCCTCAGGGGCTTTGGAGAATAGCTTGACTCCCTCTTCTTTGGGGCAGCCCCTGAGAGATTGGAAGACTGCTATGATGTCACCCCTAGTCCTTCTTTTCTCTAGACTAGCCATGCCCAGTTCCTGCAACCGTTCATAGTATGTTTTAGTCATCCTAGTTGCTCTTCTCTGCACTTTTTCCAGAGTTTTTGGTAACTTGGTAACCAAAACCGGTTGCAGTATTACAGGCGTGACCTTACTAAAGCTTCATATGAATGGAATGGAATGGAATGGAATGGAATGGAAAGGAAAGGAAAGGAAAGGAAAGGGAAGGGATGGGATGGGATGGGATGGGATGGGATGGGATGGGATAGGATAGGATAGGATAGAATAGAATAGAATAGAATAGAATAGAATAGAATAGAATAGAATAGAATAGAATAGAATAGAATGAATGAAGAAAATAGAATAGTGAATAGAATGGAATGGAATGGAATGGAGTGGAGTGGAGTGGAGTGGAGTGGAGTGGAATGGAATGGAATGGAATGGAGTACAGTACGGTACAGTACAGTACAGCACAGTACAATACAATACAATACAATACAATACTTTATTGGCCAAATGTGATTGGACATGGTATATAAAGGCAGAGATCTCTCTAATGGTAGTTTAATACTCTGACGATGTCAGCAGATGGTTGACAAAAGCTTAGTAAAATAGAATTTTAATTATTTTAAAATTTTAAGTTCCGGAGCTCGCAGGATGTCTGCTTCTTTCTTTACTAACATACCTGGAACTCGTATTTTTAGAATAGTTTGTAATATTTATTTATATTGACAGGTCTGGTCGTCCCGTCAGCGTCATGGTGGTGTTCATCACACCGAACCCACTCAGCAAAATTTCCTGGGTGAATCATTTGCACTTGGCCAAAATTGCCCTTCGTGAGTAAATCACCTTCGCTTCTCTATTCCTTGGTTCGGTGCTTCTTCGTAACGCAGTACAGTTAGTCCTCGAGTTACAACCATTCGTTTAGCGACAGTTCAGAGTTACAGTGGCCTTGGAAAACAAAAAGTGACTCGGGCAGGATCCAATCTGAGTCGCTCGCCGGGACTTAACGTGATGAAAGTGCGAGGAATTGTCATAAAGTGACTTAACGACAGTCCTCGCACTTACAACCAGTGCAGCATCCGTCCCCCCCAATGGTCACGTGATCAGAATTCAGGTGCTCTGGGGGGCTGCTGGCATGTACTTACGACAGTTGCTGTGTCCCACAGTTGTGGGATTCCTATTTGCCGGCTTTTGAAAAAGCAGTGGAGGACGCTGAATTTGCTTAACTGCCCGATTTCACTTAACAATTGAATCAAACAATGTCTTTGAGCTGCCTCATGGTTGCCTTTAGTGAGATGGGCAGCATACGAATTGAACGAACGAATGAATGAAGTGCAATGATTAGCTTAACAACCATGGCAAAAGTATTCGTGAGCCATGGTGGCGCAGTGGCTAGAGTGCTACTTCTGTGGCCTGCCGGCTGCCTGCAATTTGGCAGTTCGAATCTCACCAGGCTCAAGGTTGACTCGGCCTTCCATCCTTCTGAGGTCGGTCAAATGAGGACCCAGATTGTTTGGGGGCAAGAGGCTGACTCTGTAAACCGCTTAGAGAGGAAGTGCTATCTTCCTTCCTTCCTTCCTTCCTTCCTTCCTTCCTTCCTTCCTTCCTTCCTTCCTTCCTTCCTTCCTTCCTTCCTTCCTTGCGGTTAGAATGCAATATTGCAAGCTCTGTCCACTGACAACAGTTCGATCCTGACCGGCTCAAGGTTGACTCAGCCTTCCGTCCTTCTGAGGTGGATAAAATGACAACCCAAATTGTTC
Source organism: Masticophis lateralis (assembly GCA_030761175.1). Taxonomy (NCBI): domain Eukaryota; kingdom Metazoa; phylum Chordata; class Lepidosauria; order Squamata; family Colubridae; genus Masticophis; species Masticophis lateralis. The sequence continues at coordinate 8,641,930 of JAUDYJ010000016.1, forward strand.
TGGGGGCAAGAGGCTGACTCTGTAAACCGCTTAGAGAAGTCTGCAAAGCACTATGAAGCTCTATATAAGTGCTATTCCTAAATAGGTTGCAACCACAATGCTTAACAACCACACTACTTAACAATGGAAAAGTCTGTAGAGATTCTCCGTCATCTAGGTTGTCCCAAAGGTGCCTTTTAAAGAGGCAACTGGACTTTCTGGGGTTTTTTTTCCCCTCTTTGAAGATGTTTTGCTTCTCATCCAAGAAGCTTCCTCTGCTCTGGCAGGATAGTGGAGGAACGGAAGGATTTATATTCCTTGCCGACAGCTGGTCCTTTTCATCTTTTTTAGAGGACCGTTGAGGCCATCTGGAGGTTTATCTGTGTCCTCAGGGTCATCTGAGTGATGCTCCTGATTCCTGTAGTCTGCAATTTTTTTCCCTCTGGAAATCCATCCCTACTCCCACACCATTCCAAGGGGGCTCATCCCAAATTATATACTGTATTTTCCTGCGTATAAGACTACTTTCTAACACACAAAAATCTTCTCAAAAGTCGGGGGTCGTCTTATACACCGGGTCTCATTCTCCTGTAACCAGGCAGACCATCCCGAAAGGCTCTGACGAGCCTTAAATGGCTCTGAGGAGGGTCGTCTTATACGCCCAGTCGTCTTATACGCCGGAAAATACGGTAGCTAAAATCCTGTAGAGATTCTCCAGTCCTCCTGTCCACGGTTATCCCGAAGGTGCTTCTTTTTCCAACTGATTTAACGATGGAAATTCCCGTCCCAACTTTGGTTGTTAAGTCGAGGACTGTTCCTGCAGAAGCTTGGGGGGGGGGGGGGGGACAGACCAGTTAATGTGATTATCAGGAACCCCATGTGTGAACTCCTGCTAAAATATTCAGTAACCTGTTTTTTCTTTTTTTTTAATGGCTTATGTTTTAATATTTTCTGTAATTAAAGTGCTGAGCTGCCACTCCCAAAGCATGGGGAGAAAGGAGAAATTAATTGCTTATCTCTCCGTGGGTGATGGGGCTTCCCCCCTCACCTCCTGAAAATTCCATAAATAAATGCATCAAAGTTTGTGACTTTTAGGGGTGCCCCTCCGTTCTCCCTTCTTCCCTGCACCCCCTAATGAGATAACTTTAGGTGAAGAGAGGCTTAAATTTGCTTCATCTGTTTTAAAATTTTATTAATGAAGTGTGGCAAACAAACAAGGGAAGAGCGTTACAGTCTGCTTAAAGTTTTATTAATGAAGTGTAGCAAATAAAAGAATAACGCATTAATGATAATACGATAAGCAGCTACATGCATTATTTCCCCGCCGATCACAGCAACTTTTTAAGAGTTCTGAAAATGGAAGCTCCCTCAATTTAAATCTTGCCAGGGCTGAGAAACACTGCATTAAAATGAAAATTAAGAGGGAGGGGGATGTGAATTTAGAAAGGGAAAAAAAAAATCCTACGTGCTGCTAATATAACACTGATTCAGTCCTTAATCCTATTGTATTCGTACCATGTTTTCCCAAAAATAAGACCCTGGTCTTATAATTTTTTTGAACCCTGAAATACATGCTTGGCCTTATTGCCATACATTCAAAAGCCCGATTGGGCTTATTATCAGGGGATGTCTTATTTTGGGGGAAACAGGATATATTTAATATTACCGTGTTTCCCTGAAAATAAGACCCTGTTTTATATTTTTTTAAACCCTAAAATAAGCGCTTGGCCTTATTCCCATGCACTCAAAAACCCGATTGGGCTTATTATCAGGGGATGTCTTATTTTGGGGGAAGCAGGCTACATCGTATAAAAAATACTGCCAGATCTTTCCCTTTTTATATGAGGAAGACTTTTCAGAAACAGATGAAAATGTCACCTTTGCAAAGATGAAGAATGGCCGTATCAATCTGATTGATCGATAAAAATAATTAATAAAACTTTACTGTACATACTTTTTTTTAGCTGCAGGAGAGGACAGGGGACAGGGCTGGATGTCAGTTCCTTCCCTTGTTGGTCTCCTTTTTAGTTATTGAGTGTGTCTGTACTTCTAAAGTTCATGAGTCAACCTTCATTTAAGGAATCCTAAGAAACCCCGATCGATAAAATTATTCACTTCCTTTGCAAGGAGCACGGTGTGGGGAAATCTACATTATTGGGTTGTTTCTAAAATCGGCAAGCTGTGGCTCTGGGGTGCTGGACTATCTGTGGTCCCTTCTGTGCATTTGAGGAGGGGGCAGTCAGAAAATTTATCGTTTTTATCCATGGCTGACACAACCCAGATGGCTCTTCCAGGCTTCTGTGAAGGGCATTTTCATTCTGCTTCACTTCACAGATGGGCAGTTGGCCAAGGTTGATTGTTGGTCAAAGTTGACTGTTAGCCAAAGTTGACTGCTAATCAAGGTTAACTGTTGACCAAGGTTGATTGTTGGTCAGAGTTGACTTTTGATCAAGGTTGACTTGGCCAAAGTTGACTATAGACCAAGGTTGACTGTCGACCAATAGCAATAGTTAAGTGCTATTGGTATTGGTCAACAGTCAACCTTGGTCAATAGTTATATACCATTTCACAGTGCTTAACAGCCCTCTCTAAGTGATTTACAGAGTCAGCATATTGCCCCCAACAATCTGGGTTCTCATTTTACTGACCTCAGAAAGATGGAAGGCTGAGTCAACCTTGAGCCAGTGACACCCGAACTGCCAAATGCTGACAGCTGATAAGGTTGACTGTTGATCAAGGTTGACTGACCAAAGTTGACTGTTGACCAAGGTTGACTGTTGACCAAGGTTAACTGTTGGCCAAGATTGACTGCTGTCCAAGGTTGGCTGTTGATCAATGTTGACTGTTGGCCAAGGTTAACTTTTGGCCAAGCTTGATTGTTGGCCAAGGTTGACTTTTGGTCAAGGTTAACTGTTGATCAAGATTGATTGTTGATCACGGTTGACTGTTGACTAAGACTGACTGTTAATCGAACTTGACCGCTGGCCAAGTCATAGGACACCTTTGGACCTCACCCTTGGAAAGGGGAATTTTCCAATTCTTCTCTTTCCCCCTGCAGGGGAAGAAAACCAGCCTGGGTGGGTCTGCCCTGAAGAAGACAAGAAGAGCAAAGCCGCTTTCTGGTGTCCCATTTTGGTCTGTCACATCCCTGCCTTCTCCTCCAGGGCCCTCGACCTGCAGGTAAGGAGACCCCATCCCCTTGGCCCCATCTCAAGGGCCAACTTCTGATTTGTCTTTTGAAGGACTTGCATCTTCATCTACTCTCCATTACAGATAGTCCTCAACTTTTGACTGGTCATTTAGCTGAAGTTACAGGTGACCCCCCCCCCACCCCAAAGCTACTTATGACCAGGTCCTAAAGTTACAGCTTACTGCAGTGTCCTCATGATCCTTCATCCTTACGACTGACCATTGGGATGCTTCAGTGTCCCCTCCACTTAGTTTTCCTAATGATCATCAAGACTTGGGAAGACTGTAATGATCAGGCTCCATTATGGTCATAGGTCGAGGACTTACCTGTACAGCAATCCTTGCAATACTGTTAACTCGCTCAGAGGTGCTTTGCAGAGAGATGGGCAGCGTACTGATTTAATAAACCATAAATCAATCATTTGCCCTTATTGCAAAAATCAATCAGTGAATCCTGTGAAAGCCCTCAGAAAACCACCAATGGATGTTGGGGATGTGAAGGACCACTTTTATTTATTCAGATTTATTACAGCCACACAACTCCTCAATGGGTTACACATACCTGCGTGTGTTTCAGCTGGTTGCGTGTACCTTGCTGGATGCTGGAAAAACAGGTCTGGTAAGCAGGAAGTGTCATCCTTGTGTCTCAAAGGTGCTTTTTCCAAAGGCCGCTGGACTGGTTTTTTTTGAAGAAGAGGAGGAGGAGAAGGAAGAGGAGGAGGAGGAGGAAGAAAAGCAAGAAGAACAAAAGGAAGAGGAAGGAGAAGAGGAGGAGAAGGAGGAGAAGGAGGTCCAGTTCTCTTTTGAAAAAGCACCTTTGAGATAGTCATGACCTGGATGACTGAGGATCTCCATAGACAGTCAGCCTGTGGCTTTTGGTACAGTCCAATGGCAAAAGTTGGAAAGTTGTTCTTCGACAACTTGTTGGAAAAGCCGCTAACAAAACAAAACAAAAAATAAAACACCCCTACAGCTCTTTAGCAGAATCCCATATAATTGGGCCTCTTCTGAAGAGGGTCTAAATATCATCCTTTAAAAAAAAAATACCCCAGCTTTTTAGCTGCTGGTGGAACCTGTTCTCTCTTAAAGCATAAGGACCCAAAATAGTGTGATACAGACAGATACTAGAGTAGCTGCCATTTATTTATTTACTTATGTATTAGATTAGTTTGGGAAGGAAGGAAGGAAAATTGAGGGGAAGAAAGAAAGAAGAAGGAAAATGGGAGAAGGAAGGAAGGAAAATTGAGGGGAAGGAAGGAAGGAGAAGGAAAGTAGGAGAAGGAAGGAAGGAAAATTAAGAGGAAGGAAGGAAGGAGAAGGAAAATAGGAGAAGGAAGGAAGGAAAATTGAGGGGAAGGAAGGAAAGAATGAATGAAGGAAAAGGAAGAAAGTAGAAGAAAAAAGGAAGAAGATTGAGGGAAAGGGAGGGAGGGAAGAAAGGAAGGAACGGGAAAGTAGGAAAAGGAAGGAGAAAGATGGAGGGGAGGGGAGAGAAGGAAGGGGGAGGGAGGGGGAGAATAAAATAAAAAAAGGAAGGAAAAAAAGATGGGGAGGGAGGGAAGGAAGGAGAAGGAAAGTAGAAGAAGGAAGCAAGGAAAATTGAGGGGAAGGAATGAAAGAAGGAAGGAGAAAGAAGAAAGTAGGAGAAGAAAAGAAGATTGAGTGGGAGGGAGGGAGGAAAGGAAGGGAGGAAGGAAGGGGAAATAGGAAAAGGAAGAAAGATGGAGGGGAGGAGGAGAGAAGGGAGTGGGGAGGGAGGGAAGGAAGGAAGGAGAGGGAAAGTAGAAGAAGGAAGCAAGGGACATTTTCAATTCCAGAATGCAAGATTTCAACTAATTGATTCCTTTTCTCTCCGCTTTCTGTTTTCTGGGGAGGTGGAAGAAAAATAGATTCAGCTGGAAAAAAAGAGAGAGCAGGCAGATAATTACCTTTTTTAAAAAAAAAACCAGGCTTCTAGGCCCTCCCATTCCCTTTTCTTTGGAACATCTGCCGTTTTTCCGAGGCAGTTGGGCCCCCGTTTGGTTTTCCTGGAGACTAATTTTAGTCCTCTGTTCCTGCTGCTCCTCTCAGCCCCTTCTCGGGCGGCTCTGCCTTAATTGAGTGTTTCCATTGATTGATTCTGTTGTTTTCCCAGATGTATTTTTAGCTGTTCTTAACAATTCCTTTCCATTGTTTTCGGAGACTGGTGGTGAAGATAACCATTTTAGAAAGTTGAGCTTTATAGTGCATTCGCCAAAGCTTGTTTCAAAGAGTTGTAAAACTCATCCCGTCCAATAACTCTCAGGTTTTTCTTTTTCTCTCCCCTCCTGAATGGATTCCTACCTTCAGCTGGGAGCAGCCGTGCATAGCCCCGTCCAGTCTTCCTTGCTTGGATTCTCAGCCATCAGCACTTCTTTGCCACAGGGATATTTTTGGGTGAGTTTATGCAAAAACAGCATCTATTATGGCCTCGTGAACTAGAGGCTTAAAACATATGATTTTTTATTTATTTATTTATTCATTCATTCATTCATTCATTCATTCATTCATTCATTCATTTAGCTTATAGGCCGCCCTATCTCCCAATGGATTCGGGGCGGCTCACAATAATAAAATTCACAAAGCCATAATGCAAAGTTAAAATCTAATTGGACCCACTAAAAATTTAAAACCCTTAAAACCCCATCAGTCCAGATCGGGGAACTTGAATAACCAAGTTTTTAATTCGTGGCGGAAGGTGCGAAGGTCAGGAGCCAACTGGAGCTCCAGGGGAGTTGATTCCAGAGGGTGGGCGCATCCACAGAGAAGGCTCTACCCCTGGGGGCCATCAGCCGACACTGTCTAGCCGACGGCACCCTGAGCAGGCCCTCTCTATGGGCGCGGACCGGGCGATGGGATGTCGTCGCTGGGTGCAGGTAGTCCGCCAAATATCCTGGGCCTAAGCCATGTACCAGCACCTTGAATCCCACCCGGAGGGCAACCGGTAACCAATGCAAGTCATGCAGGTGGGGTGTAACACGGGAGTATCGGGATTCTCCCATCACAACCCGCGCGGCTGCATTTTGCCCCAGCTGAAGCCTCCGAGTGGCCCTCAAGGGCAGCCCCATGTAGAGAGTGTTACAGCAGTCAATACGTGAGGTGATTAGCGCATGAGTAACTATGCGTGGGATGAACGGTTGCAGGAACTGGGCATGGCTAGTCTAGTGAAGAGGAGGACCAAGGGAACCAGGATAGCGCCTTCCAATATTTGAGGGGCAGCCACAAAGAAGAGGGAGTCAAGCTATTTTCCAAGGCACCTGAAGGGCTCTTTCTTGCTCCTCTAGGTCGGAGGAGGTCAGGAGGGCGCTGGGGGTCAAGTGGAGATATTTTCCCTGAACCGATCAGTGCCTCGTACGGTCAGGTCCTTCCCAGTGGCCTCGCAGGTCCTCTGCTTGGAGTACATCCCCGAAAGGGCCGAAGAGGAGCGAGCGGAGGAGTCTCAAACCACGGCCGACCAGCCGTTTCCAGCTCAGCCTGCCCTCTGCCTCGGCCTGCAAGACGGCAGGTGAGAAAAAAATCAGGGTCCTGGAAATAATTTGGGGAGGGAGGGGCTTGGAGGATTAGGAAGCCCCTCATGTCTATGCTGGTCACCCCATTGTGACATTGTCTGTTTAGCCTTCCTTTTGTGCTGGTCAGTCGAATGCTGCCTACAGAACTGGACACCCATAGTTACTTTTATTGTCCCTTGCACAATCTCGTACAACGAAATCAGTGTACATTATACGTAAGGGAACGATAAAATTAAACATAAAACACAAACACACATCCTTCACATTCTATGCAATTGAATTGAAAAACCCCTGATATTAATATTAATATTGCACTAAAAGGTAAAGTTTCCCCTCGCACATCTGTGCTAGTCGTTCCCGACACTAGGGGTCGCTGCTCATCTCCGTTTCAAAGCCGAAGAGCCAGCGCTGTCCGAAGACATCTCCGTGGTCATGTGGCCGGCATGACTCAACGCCAAAGGCGCACGGAACGCTGTTCCCTTCCCACCAAAGGTGGTCCCTATTTTTCTACTGGCATTTGTTTTTACGTGCTTTCGAACTGCTAGGTTGGACAAGTCACAGGAGCTCACCCCATTATGCGGCGCTAGGGATTCGAACCGCCGAACTGCCAACCTTTCAATCGACAAGCTCAGCGTCTTAGCCACTGAGCCATTGCGTCCCATAATATTGCGCTATACGGTAGAATTCAATATAGATACTACTCTGGGATCAAAGCTGTTTTTCAGCCTATTTGTCCTTGTTTTTAGTGTCCTGTACCGGCTGCCAGATGGTAATAGTTCCAAAAAAAAAATAATGAGATGGATCTTTAAGAATGTTTTGAACTTTCTTAAGGCAGCGGGGGCTATCAAGCTCTTCCAAAGAGGGGAGAGGGCAACCCATGATCCTCTGGGCAATGACGTTAAACCCTCTGGAGGGCTGTCCTATATGCCACTGTGCAATTGGCAAACGACACACAGGTGCCACTGAGTTAAAATACTCTCTATGGGTCAGCGGTAGGTGGTCACCAGCAGTTTGACTCGTGCTGCTGATCTCTGATTTTCTACCTGTGGATTTTGAACCATCTCCACCCAGCCCCATTGCACTTCCTCAGAACGGGGAGGGAGAAGCACTCTGCACGTGTTCGGAGGAGCGGTCCCAAATTGTCAGTGGCTAAGACGCTGAGCTTTGTCGATCAGAAAGTCAATCACAGTCGGCGGTTCGAGTCCCTAGTATAGGTCTCCGGTGTGAGCAGGGGGTTAGACTAGATGACCTCCAAGGTCCCTTCCAAACTCTTTTACCGTCTTCAATTCAAGGGAAAGGGATGAAACCACTCCAGCAGTTCCCTTTTCAGCCACTGGGGGGTGCCCTTTCAGTGCTAGTAAATGAGTCCTCTGGCTCATGATGGGTTTTTAAGGTGAATGTCGGTTTGTTCCCCCCTGCAGCATCTTGGCCTATAGCAGTCTGGACACGGGGGCCCAGTGTTTGCTGACCAGCCGGGCCCCTGGAGGTCACCCAGTCCTATGCTTGAAGCACAATGCCGATTACCTCTTTGCCGGACTCCAGAACGGGACGGTGGCAGTGTACGCCAGAATCAACGGTGAGTGTCTTTTTGTACCTGGATTTTTTTCGCACCTCGAGGTGTGTTTACAGCACAAAGCCCTTCAGCACAGCAATAGAGAGAGATAGAAGAAGGAGGAGGGAAATTGAAGGAAGGGAGAAAGAGAGAGAGGAGCAGAAGAAAGGGAAGAGGAGAGGAAGACAGGAAAGGGAAATAAGAGTAGGAGAGAAGGTTAGATAGAGGGAGGGAAGGGAAGAGGGGGAGAAAAGAAAGGGAAGTAGAGAAGGAATAGGAGAGGTGCAAGAGCCTTGGTGACGCAGGGGACTAAGTGCTGTTAAAGTAGCACTTAGTTGTCAGCTGCCTGCAATTACTGCAAGTTCAAATCTCACCAGGCTCAAGGTTGACTTAGCCTTCCATCCTTTCAAGGTACGTAAAATGAGGACCCGGATTGTGGGGGCAATAAGCTGACTTTGTATTAAAAAAAAGAACACTGTTTGTGGGGGGCAAAAGCCCTACTAAGCAGGTATATACAAAAGTATGAAGGCTATTACTTAATGCATTGTAAGCCGTCCTGAATCTCCGAAGAAGGGCGGCATATAAATCGAACAAACAAACAAACAAACAAATAAATAAATAGGAGGGAAGAAGAAGGTAGAAAGGATGAAAGAAGGGAGGGAGAGGGAGAGAAGAAAGATTTCTGTAACACAAAAAGGAGGAAAGGCATCCCCGAAATATAAATATATCAAGATAAAGAATGAACTATTTTTTTAAAAAAAAATAAAATAAAGGAGAATGTAGAATGATTAAGAATGGAAAAATAGAATTTGAGGGTGAAGAAGACACTTTCTAGAAATAGGAAAAGAAAAATTAAAAGTGGATTAATAAATATGGAAAAAGAACACTTTGGCAGAAGCTGTAACAAAGTAAAACGCATTTGATTATGATAAATTGTATATGATATGATGTGATACGGGTGTGTATTGGGGGGGGGGAACCAATAAAACTTCTCCCAAAAAAGAGAAAGGTGCATTTTCAGCACAAAGTCCTTCTCCAAACTCCTTTTCCCAACATTATTCACATTGTTTCAAAATCCGGATGTCCCTTGAGTTATACATTGCTTACTGGGAGATAGATGTATGTTTATAAACAAACAGATTTGGCATTTTAAGTTGTTGTCGTTGTGTTTTTTGAATATAAACATTCCATCTTCCCTTAAGCAGTGTGTCGTCTGGTTACAAATATCTCTTTTTTTTCTTTTTTTTTTGGAACATTTTTGAAAATTTTCATTTCTTATACAAATAATGTATACATTCTCGTATACATAATTAATCATACATAGATTATTACATACATACATTATTTTCTTAAATAGGCATACAAATGCCTATTTAAGAGCATACAAATAAGACATTTTAATTGCATTCAGGGTTGCTCTTCTACCCTTTCTTTCACAACAAACCTTCTTCTCCTTCTTCCTTTCCCTTCCCTCCCTCCTCCTCTCCTTCCTCTTTCCTACTTCCCCTTCCTTTCCCCCTCTCCTACTCCTGTCCTCTGTCCTTTCTTCCTCTCCATTCCCCTTTCTTCCATTCCTCTCTTTCCCTCTCCTCTTCTATTCCTCTATTCCTCTCTCCTTTCTTTCTTCTTTGTTGTGGAATATATTCCTTCTTCGGTATCCGAGCAACTCCATTATTCTTTCTTTTCAATTTCTTTTCATGGGTTCAAATATCTCTGTGCAATCACCATCAAGATTTACAACAGCATTCATTACATTGATATTGATTCTCTAACCTTACAATTGTAGTATTGAACCTAATACACCTATGCATTTTTCCCTCTTAACATATCTTCTAATAAGAATATAATAATACTATTAAGCATAATAATCCTAATAGTCATAATAATAACAATCATCATATTGTTTGCATCTCTATCTTAACATATTTTCTACTCTTCTTTAATCTCCTTCTTTTATTTCCAACTTCCATTTCTATTCTCTAACCATTGATAAAATAATTCCCGTTTCATATAATATTCAGTTTGTGCCAGGGGTGAAATGCTCCCGGTTCGGACCGGATCACCCGATCCGGTAGAGATGGAGGTGGGTGGTTTGAAGAACCGGTAGCAAAAACCCCTGCTCATTGTCCAGCTGAGCTGCACAATCATCAGAGGCTTTTTTTAAATTATTTTTAAAAGCATTTTTTCTATAACCTCTTTGGCTGAAAAAATACTTTTAAAAGTGAAAAAAAAAAGCCTCTGATGATCGCGTGGCTCAGCTGGGATCACCAGAGGCTTTTAAAAGCGTTTTTTCTACAACCTCTTCAGCTGAAGAGGTTATAGAAAAAATGTTTTTAAAAGAAAAAAAAGCCTCTGCCGATCAGGCAAGTCAGCTGGTATTGTCAGAGGCTTTAAAAAAAAAAAAGAAAGCCTCTGCCGATCAGCTGGGATCGTCAGAGGTTTTTAAAAGCATTTTTTTACAACCTCTTCAGCCAAAAAGGTTGTAGAAGAAATGGTTTTAAAAGTAAAAAAAAAAAAAGTTGGCCACACCCACTCAGTCATATTACCCACCACCACCAAGCCATGCCCGCAGAACCGGTAGTAACAAATTTTACATTTCACCACTGATTTGGGCTTTCTCCTTAATTGCAAGCTAAAATTAATCTGTTCATTTCTGCACATTCTAATATTTGCACATTCTCATCAGTCGGGAATCGCTTCACTTTTCCAATTTTGTGCAATACAATTCTAGCTGCAGTTAATGCATGGATAATTAAATATGCGTTCTCTTTACTATAACTTCCAGGTAAAATCCCCAACAAAAATATTTCTGGTTTTAAATCAATGTGCTGCTTTATCATCTTTTCCAGCCATGTAGGTATTTTTGTCCAATATTTTTTTGCTTCTACACAGGAATTTTAAGTTTTCTTGTATAGTCCCATCAACCAAAGAATTATCTACATGGGCTGGCAGCGATTCTCCCTGGAAACCTAGAGACTTGAAAATAAGTGGAAAATAAGGTCCATCATAAATTAGAACGGTCACTAAACAGCCATTCGTAAGTGGAGGACTGCCCATTGAACCACATCTCTATAAGCTTATCCTAGAAGCAGTTGAGAAGTGTGGACGTAATACAATCCACTCTGTTGAAACACCTAAGGGTCAGTGTTCCAAGTATTTGTTTTAGAAATACTGCCCCCCCGCCCCCAAATACAACTACTCCTTGAGGTACAGCAGTTTGTTTAGTGACTGAAGTTACAAGGGCACAGAAAAAAAGTGACTTAGGACCGTTTTTCACACTTAACGACCGTTGCAGCATCTCCGTGGTCACGTGATCAAAATTCAGAACACTGACTCATATTTATGACGATGGCAGTGTCTCTGGGGGGGTGTCATGCGATTTCCCCCTTTGGCAACTTTCTGACAAGCAAAATCCTGCAGGAAAGCCAAATTTATTTAATAACCGCATTAATAACTTGACACCTTGCAGTGATTGACTTAATCACTCGGGCGAGAGAGAGAGAGGTCTTAAAATGGGGCATAACTCACTTAACAAACGTCCCACTTAGCGACGGCAATTTTGGAGCTCGGTTGTGGTTGTAAATTGAAGACTGGCTATATTACATTTTTCTCTTGGAGCCTTTACACATCAGATTTCTATTCTTTTGCTTAGAGATCAGTGTCTAACAACCTTTGTAATTTTAACACTACATTTGGACTTCAATGCTTAAGAAGTGTGGACTTCAACTCAAGACCCCCACACCTCTTAAACTTGAACTTGAGACCGTACTCCCCCAAAATGCCGTGTCGAGGACTGCCTGTAGGAAATTTATTTGTGTGTCTGTTATCCTACGCACAGTCACCCACGCTCTCGTCACTTCCCGTTTGGACTACTGTAATGCTCTCTACATGGGGCTCCCCTTGAGGAGCACCCAGAGACTTCAGCTGGTCCAGAATGCGGCCGCGCGAGTGGTTATGGCAGCAATTTGTCGCTCCCGGATAACTCCCCTCTTGCGCGAGCTGCACTGGCTCCCGGTGGTCTTCCGGGTGCGTTTCAAGGTGCTAGTCACCATCTTCAAAGCGCTCCATGGCTTAGGACCGGGATATTTACAGGACCGTCTTCTGCCAATGAATATCTCCCACCGCCCGATATGCTCTCACAGAGGGCCACCCTGGAAACCGTGAAGGACTGGCCTGTGGTGCTTCTGCCAGAGAAAAGAGAGCTCGGGTGGAGCCCTCCCAAACTCTGTTTTTGCTGGCAGAGGGCTGTAGTAGGCCATCCTGGCTGAAAACGGGGCCCAGGGAGTGCACGTGCCCTCCCCCGAGCTCCATTTTTGCTGGCAGAGGGCCACGCCCACCCCATCCCGTCCACGTCCCCCCCTTCCAAGGTCAAACACAACCCTGATGCGGCCCTCAATGAAATTGAGTTTGACACTCCTGAGTTTTTATGTCTGTCCCCCCAGTGCTGAAGTCCTCTGACGTTTGCCACCGGTTCGCTGTGCACACACATGCACTCTGTGCCAAATGTGTGCTGTGTGCATGCACGCACAGTGCACACCAAACGCATACTGCGCATGTATGCACACTGCACGCCAAATGCACACCGTGTGCACACACATTCTCAGTGCATGCCAAACGCACACTTCACGTGGAAAAAGGAGGCTTAAGTAGGCAAGTAGAACAGGTGGGGGGGGAACATCTGTGCCATGCAATTTAGATTCACTAGAAAGCAAGATTTCCTGCTTTCTAGCAAACGTAAATTGCGCAGCACAGCTGATCTTTGGAAATACCAGTTCCGACGAACCTGGAGCATTTTTTTTCACTACCGGTTCGCCGAACCAGTAGCTTTTATTACCAGCAGTTCGGCTGAACCGGTGCGAACCGGTCACATTTCACCCCTGCTGTGTCATCGTCATCCCCTCACACCACCCTCCAGAGTTACTCCCACTTTGTTTCCAGGTGCTTTTAATTAATTTAAAATCTATTTTAATTTCCTGCTTGTCGTAACCCCAGGAAGGCGGCAGTGTTCCCTGCATCGCATGTCCCTGCAGACACCCAAAATATTTAACGTTAATTGGCTTTCAGAAGGCGGCACGTGGAATGTGGGTCTGGAGACAAAAAAGCTGAGTTTGAAAACTCCGTAATTTTCTATTGATCGGCTGTCGGTTCTCCCCAGCCCTGGGGAAGGTGGCTGTTTTACTCCTGCTGAAGTCTATCAGCTGGGTTTAATCCTCCTGCTTTTGTCAGCTTCGGTTGGATTAAAAAAAAAAAAATCAAAACAAGACTCACCTTTGCGTCCAGCTGGCTCTGATCCTCCCAGACAGGCTGGAGTTGGTAGGTCTGCGCGAATGGTGGGTTCGAGTTACCTTTACTACTGGTTCGCAACGGGGCCACTCGCATACTCTTCTGCATGTGCGCAGAAGCATTTTGATGACGTCGGTGTCGGTGGGCAGAGCCTCCCACCAGTTTTGCTACCGGTTCTGTAGAACCGGCTGGTCTGCGCCAGCCTCAACTTATGTCCTTGTCGTGCGTCTTGCAAGGCAGCCCTGTCGTTCGGGCAAATATATTTATTGTTGTTTATCTGCTTTCTCTTCAATCTTTCCTTTCTGGGCCCCTTGGAACATTGGGTGATCTGAACCGGCTGATTCACGGATCTAAAATGCCCAGCGTTTCTACCCCTCCTCCTCTTCCTTTTTTTTTTTTTTAAATTTAAATTTAAATTTAAATTTTAATTTATATGCCGCCCTTCTCCGGAGACTCAGGGCGGCTTACAGTGCGTTAAGCTCCCCTCTGAACTCCCTTCAACACTGATGATGTTACCTAGTTGGGTTATGAAACGTCAGCAAGAAAACCACCAATCTCAGAGAGCATCAAGGGCCCCACAGGTCTCCTCCTTCTCCCCTCCTCCTCCTCCTCCCTGCCGTTCAAATCGAAGTATCAAATCAACTTTTCCTTTTAAGGCCCCTTTGGGGTGTCTTCCTCTTAGTGCTTGCATCACCCACCAAATCTTTGCTTCCTTGTCATCCTTCAGCTATCTTAGTCGATGTTGATCTGACCTCTCTGTGATGCCCGGAGAAGATGTTCATCTTTAGCATCTGATCCGAAATCCTGCAAGTCCCATCCACTGTTATTTTTTTCAACTTCCCGCAAAGTTGGCAGCAGGCGGAATAAAAAAACCCGCAAAGTTCCGTCTCTTATGCTGCTGTTTCATACTGGATCCCTCCTCCTGGCCCCCCCAAAACGGTGTTTTCCTTTGGACCAAGTGCGGTCCCCGCTCCCGATCAGGCATGGCTTAATCCTCGTTGTTCTTCCTTTTCGTTGCTTCCCCCCTGCCCCCACCCCCACATTTCATGCTGTTTTCTTCCAGAGCGATTCCTCTCCACGTCCCATTAAACTCCCACCATCTGTGGCTTCTGTTGCCCTCCGTTCCGGGGTTATAAATGCCTGTTTACGCTCTTGTGCTTCCGAGCTCCGCTTGCCAACACGTTGCTTCTTATTAATTAGCTTTTGATAAGCCGTTTATGTTTTTTAATTAAAGCGTGTGTTAGGGCAAAGAGAGAAAGAGGGGCGTTATCTCCCAGGCAGTTACATCTGCCACTTAGATCTTCCCAGGGCACGGGTGGCAAAAAAACATCGCCGTGCAAAGAAACCTGTTGCACCAGCTTATTGATTTATTTACTGCCAATTGAAAAAGTGGCATTTGAGGGTGAAGGTTGCTTCTCCGAGCTGGTGGGTTGGTCTCCAAAATATTTCGTTACCTGGCTAGGGAACATCTCCAGCGGACTTTAGGAGTTCCTCCGGTAGTGGGATTCAAATAATTTAACAACTGGTTCTTTGCCCTAATGACCAGCTGGGTAGGCGTGGCTCGGTGGTGGTCATGTGACCGTGTGGGTTGACCAACTCAACGTCACTCAAGTCGATGGGCACTTCACCTTAGCTGTTACAATGTAATAAGGGTTAACCAGAGAGGCAGTTTCTGTAAGGAGGGCAATAAAGATTAGACTAGAAATAACACCAGAATATTTCCTTCCTGCCTTCCTTACAGGATTAGCCCTGTAAAGTGGGAAAAAACAAAATAAGATTTCCTCCCACAACCAGTTCTCCGAACTGCTTAGAAAGTTAACAACCGGTTCTCCCGAATAGGTGCGAACTGGCTGAATCCCACCAGTGAGTTCCCCTCCTAAACTCTGCTGAAGATATTCTCTAGCCTGGTAACAAAATATTTGGAGACAACCCAACAGCTCGGAGAAGCAACCTTCACCCACATCATCTATGGAGATTCTCAGTTCTCCAGGTCGCGGTTGTCTCAAAAATGCTTTTTTTTTTCAAGAGGACTTTCTGGTTTTTTCCTTGAAGACATTTCGCTTCTCATCCAAGAAGCTTCTTCAGTTCTGACTGGATGGTGGGGAAGGGAAGGATTGATACTCCTTGCAGACAGCTGGTCGTTGGCATCCTTTTAGAGAGCTGTTGAGGCAGTGGTGAAATCTTCCCCGGTTTGCCACCGGTGTGTGTCCATGCACTGTGTGTGCCAAGCCCGTGCTGTGTGCATGCATCTGCGGTCCGTGCCAAACAATCCTCCTTCTCCCTCTCCTTCCTTTCCTTCCCTTCTTCCGTCTACTCTTCTACTTCCTTCTTTCCTCCTCTCCTTCTCCTTTTGTCCTTCCCCTTCCTTTCCTCCACACCTCCCTTCTTCCTCCCTTGTAACCTTCTCTCCTACTTTTGTTTCCCCTCTCTTTCCCCCCCCCCCATGGTGATCATTTTTGTATATCTCGTTTTTTCTACGTGTTTCACTTTTCTTCTTTATACTGTCACTGCTATTCTTACTGCTATTCTAACAGCGAATCCTTCCTAAAAGTGATCGCATTACATTCTTGATGAAATTATCTTTCCATGGATATATAATTTTATGGTACTACTCCCCCAAAAAAGTGGTGTTACTAGCTAAGTTTTAGAAAATAACACTTCCCCAAAAGGTTTCCACAACTTTGGCCACTATTGCATAAGACTGATACTTCTAAACTGAAGATATATTCTAGATTTTAGCCTGTCGGGAAGAAAAAATAAAATAAAAGTTTAGTTTGTGCTGCATTTTACCCACAAGATCGCACGCCAAACGTCTGTGTCCATTTGCGTCTGGGCAGCGGAGAGGCTGAGCCGATTATATCCAGGGGTGACGTCAAAATCGGTTGTCTGGGAGTTACAAAGCGATGTGACACGATAAGGCTGTGTTTTGACAATAGCGGTGGACGTGTTCCGAGAAATGCCACCGAAATACCATTATGGAGAACCCCCCCTGGGAAAACTCTGTGGCACAGACGCTTGGGAAATTTGCAGCCGGGGCATGTGATATTTCATTTCAAACTGCAGAATTGGGAGACATCCAGGAACCTCATGTTTCGGTAAAGGTTTGCGTGCAATTTCTTCTACATGTTAAATCGATAAAAAGATCCTGCAGAGAGAGAGAAAAAGAGGAGAGGGGGGGGGCGAGGGGGAAGAAAGACTTTATAGGAATGCTGGTGGAGAAAGCATCGGAGAAATTTAATTTAGTGGTCCAAGGGGTTTTCGCTCTTTGGATCAATTAAGAACGGTCCTACATGCAAAGATTCACGGCACTTAACCAATGTCTTCAGGAGAATAAAAACGGGTGGAATTTTAAACCGGGTTGGGCTCTAGGACCAATAAAGAAAAAAATAATAATCCTGCAGTCTTGAGGATGTTTTGGTGCGAAAGTGGGAAAACAGAACTTCAAGACTGGAGGAATAATAATAATAATAATAATAATAATAATAATAATAATAATAATAATAATAATAATAATAATAATAATAATAATAATAATAATAATAGTGTGTTGTCCCAATTGTAATTGGAGCCCTTGGAGCAATACCCAAAGGGCTACCCAGCTATTTAGAAATTCTAAATTTACCGGACTTGAACATTTACAAAAAACCACCTTACTCAGGACAGCTTACATCCTCCGACGATACCTTAATAGTTCCTAGGTCCTTGGTTAGAACTCGAGCTGCTGAGCTATTAACCAGCCTCAAAGGCTGTGAATCTCACTACAGATTAAATAATAATAATAATAATAATAATAATAATAATAATAATAATAATAATAATAATAATAATAATAATGTATCCAACGATACCTTAACAGTTCCTAGGTCCTTAGTTAGGACTCGAGCTGCTGAGCTATTAACCAGCCTCAAAGGCTGTGAATCTCACTACAGATTAACTACTACTACTACTACTACTACTACTATTATTATTATTAGAGATTTAGGCTTATGCTCTTCCATGCTCTCACATGGCCCAAACTCTGTGGCTTCACAGGTGATTTTTTTCTGTTTTCCATTTCTGAGTTCTGGAATCAGGTGGGCAGGTTTCCTGCAGGAATCATTATTTTCTCTAATGGAACCTCTAACAGATTAACAGAGTTGGAAGGGACCTTGGAGGTCATCTAGTCCAACCCTTCCCCCCCCCATCCAAGCAGGAGACCCTACATCATTTCTGACAGACGGCAGTCCAGTCTCTTCTTGAAAGCTTCCAGGAATGAAGCTCCCACAACTTCTGAAGGCTACGTCTTGTTCCATGGGTTGATGGTTCTCACTGTCAGGAAATTTCTCCTTATTTCCAGGTTGAATCTCTCCTTGGTCAGTTTCCATCCATTGTTCCTTGTCTGGCCTTCAGGTGCTTTGGAAAATAGCTTGACCCCCTCCTCTCTGTGGCAGCCCCTCAAATATTGGAAGATGCTCTCCTGTCTCCCCTGGTCCTTCTCTTCACTAGATTTCGTCACTTCTCAACAGGCTTCCGAGAAACTTTAGGGGTCCCTGCGAAAATTAGCCTGTGTTGAAAGTGAGGATTTTGGTCTTCCCAAAAAACTTTCCAACCAACTCCCATCTTATCCGTTTTTTGGTGCAGGAGGCCTGTGGGACGCCGAGGTTGAGCCCACCTGCCTGGCGGTGGGGCTGGCCCCCGTGCGGACGCTGCTCACCTTAGATGATGCCGTATGGGCCAGCTGTGGCAATCAAGTGACCGTCTTCGATGCCGTCAGCCTGAAAGCTCAGGTAGGTCTCTCTCCAGGTGCGTCTCGATTGAGTTTGGGAATCAACAGCCGTTCCGCTGATTAATCGTTCTCGCCGTAAGGAGGAATTTCCTGACAGTGAGAACAATTAACCGGTGGAACGGCTGGCCTCCAGAAGTCGTGGGTGCTCCATCAGTGGAGGCTTTTAAGAAGAAACTGGACAGTCACTTGTCTGGAATGACCCTCCCAGGGTGTTAGGTTATGATTTGAGCCTAACAGATTGTCCAGGCAATATATGTGTTCTGTGACTTTAAGTTTTAATGCTGCATCATGCTGTAATGTGGAGTCATGCTGTAATTAGTTGTAAACGTATTTAAGAAAGGTACTGTAATGTATTCAGTTGATGGTAAGCTGCCATTGTGCTATCATCGTGTGTGTGGGTGGATCTGCTACCATCGGGGTTTGTGAACCAGAGTGGGCTTGTTATTCTACCAACTACTGTCTGTGTGGTAAGAAGCTTTTTGTATTTCACTGGCAAAGACTTGGACTGTTTAAAGGACTACGAGATTGTTTATTTTCCACTATAAAGAAAACTTCTGATAAACCAGTTTGCACTTATTTCATTGCTCTCAGCAACGTTTCTCTGTGCACTCTACTCTGCTGGTTGCTAACAGAACAACAGTATCCTTAACACAGGGGTCCCTTCCAACTTTGTTATTCTGTAATTCTATAATCCCAGATCAATTAACTAGTGTGGGTGTCAGCAACCTGCAGCTCTGGAGCCGCATGTGGCTCTTTGGGCCCTCTGCTGTGGCTCCCTGTCAGGTGATCCCACTACTGGCTGGCCCCGCCCCTCCCAGTCACTCCTCCCTGGCCTGAGAAGGTAAGGGCGACAATGGGGGATGGAGAAGCGGCCAGGGCAGAGACAGAGAGATACAGAGAGAAGGAGAGAGAAAGAGGGAGACATAGAGAGATACAGAGAGAGAGGAGGAGGAGAGGGAGGGAGGGAGGGAGGGAGAGAGAGATGTCAGAAGGGTTTTGTGGTTCCCGATGTTTTTTTAACAACCGGTTCTCTGCCCTAATGACCGGCTGGGTAGGTGTGGCTAAGGGGAGGTCATGTGACTGGTGGAAGTGAGTGACGTCGAGTTGGCCACACCCACCCAGCTTTTGTGGCTCCCAGTGTTTTCTTTTCTGTGGGAAACGGGTCCCAATGGCTCTTTCAAGTGGTTAAGGTTGCAGACCCCTGAATTGGTGGAACAGAAGTTGTCTTCAGAAGTTGTGGTTGTATTCCAGTGCTGGAGGTTATAAAGAAGAGACTGGGCAGCCACTGGTCTGGAATGGTATAAGGTCTCCTGCTTATGCAGAAAGTTGGACTAGACCTCCAAGGTCCCTTCCAACTTGGTTCTTCTATGTTCCACAATTTTTCCTGTCTGGTGGTGTGAGTCCTCTGGGTCGGCCACTGTGTGGCACTGTCCCTGTGTGGATGAAGGTGCCCACTCAGAATGGCAGAGATGCCTCCTTCTCTTTTCTCTTTCTCCTGCTTCTTTCCCCCTATTTTTTCGGGCAATGCTAGATGCCAGGACTTAACAGCATCATTTGCCACCCTACCCGCGGCATATCTGCCACCCTACCAGAGTTCCCATTCTCTTCTTCATGAGACAAACTCATGCCCAGTTTGGGGTGGGTGCTCTCCCTGTGCCAGTTGCGACTTCAGTTTGAACCAATACTTCAAGTTGGCACAGAGAGGAATGACCAGGGATCCTGGTTCCCTCTTTAGAGGCAGTGGCCGAATTAACACACATGGATACACGGATACACCAGGGGTGAAATGCTACGCCTGGACTACTGCAACGCTCTCTACATGGGGCTCCCCTTGAGGAGCACCCGGAGGCTCCAACTGGTGCAGAGTGCAGCAGCGCGGGTGGTTATGGGAGCGACATGGCGTTCCCATGTAGCACCTCTCCTGCGCGAGCTGCACTGGCTTCCGGTGGTCTTCCGGGTACGGTTCAAGGTTTTGGTTATCACCTTTAGAGCGCTCCATGGCTTAGAACCTGGTTATTTATGGCGGTCCCATAAATGGATGCCACCAGTAGCCTCCCACTGGCCGGTACGCTCTCATAGAGAGGGGCTCCTCCAGGTGCCGTTGGCCAAACAGTGTTGACTGGCAGCCCCCAGGGGGAGATCCTTCTCTATGGGAGCACCTACTATCTGGAATGAGTTCCCCCCCTCCCCCCGGAGATACGGAGGATCCCAGATTTACGCACCTTCTGCCATGCTCTCAAGACCTTTTAATCCATCAGGCTGGCCTGGCCTAACTTTTCCCTTTTAAAATGTAAATTTTAAATCTGTTCTTAACTATTGGGGTGTTTTAAATTTGTCTTGGGCCAAATTGTTCAATGCGGTTTTATATTGCTTTTAAAGTTTGTATTTCTGTGTTTTATTTTGTGGCTGTTCACCCTCTTGAATCCTTCGGGAGTAGGGGGGGTATATAAATCAAATAAAACTAAACTAAACTAAACTAAACTACTGGTTCGGACCAGTTCGGCTAAACCGGTAGTAAAAAAAGCTACCGGTTCGTGCGAATCGGTATTTCAGACGATCAGCTGTGGCGCGCGATTTATATTCGCTAGAAAGCTTTCTAGCGAATCTAAATCGTGTGGCACAGCAGTTCCCCCCTCCCCTCGCTCTTCTACTTACCTTTGCAGGCTCAGAAAAGGCTTCTTAATCCTCCTTTTTCAGGCGGTAGCGCCTGCGATGCGCCTGCACGCAAAGTGCACATTTGGCACGCACCGTGAAGCGAACTGGTAGCAGAGTTCAGAGCATTTTACCCCTGGGATACACACACGTCTGGTTTCCTTTTCATTTTGAAGCAATGACCCTTCCTCCCACAGTTTCCTTTCTTTTTCCGCTGCCACCTGCTATCTCTTGTCTGCCAAGGCGAGGCTGTCAGGTGGCATTCACTGCCTTGTCAACAACTAATGCAACGTTTTACGTCTCCCCAGCTGCCCAGCGGGATTGATAAGAGCTCTGCTTTTATAGAGATACATTGAGGTACATAAATGCCGCGGCGGGAAGGTTGTGTCAGCATTTTCCGGGTAATATTCTGAATTTATAACGGAGGCATTAAAAAGAGGGCTCGCTCCGACCTTCTGTCCCGCTGAAAAGGGAACACGTTTTCTCATGGGATGTGAGAAAGCGGCTTTTGCAGACATGAGAAAGTCGGAAAATCGGCGTAGGCCACGTTACGAGACACGTGGCGAAGCAGTCAAAAAGAGATTAAATTGGAACGAGTAGACATTAAAACTTAAAAAAAAAAAAGTAGTCCTCGACTTACGACCTCGATGGATACCAAAATTTCTGTGGCCAAGCGAGACGGGGGTGAAGCGAGTTGGGCTCCATTTTGTGACCTTTCTTGCCACCGTTGTTAAGTGAATCACTGCAGTTGATAAGTTAGTAAGTTGGTTGTTAAGTGAATCTGGCTTCCCGCATGATGTTGCTCGCCAAAAGGTCGTAAAAGGGGATCAGGTGACTCCCGGGATGACTGTAATAGTCATAAATATGAATCAGTTGCCAAGCTTCGGAATTTGGATCACGTGACCATGGCGGAAGCTGCAACGATCGTCAGTTTGATATACAGTCGTAAGTCTCTGTTTTTTCAGTGCTGATTAAGTTTACTAATAAAGGAGAATACAGGTAGCCATTGACTTAACTGTTGTGACCTAGGCTTCCTGAGTCATTAAAACACACGAGTAGTCCTGAAAACCTCTTTTATTGCAACAGCTGTGAATTACATTCATTCACAGCTGAGTCCCAATTAGTTGCAAGAAGTCCTTCAGGAGAAATCCTTTGGGATAATCACCAACCTTTATCTCCCTTGACACACTGCCAAAGACCTACTTGGCAAAGCCACATGGAGTCCAGAATCAAACAAAGATGCCGACTGGGAACAGAATTAACAACTTTACTTTCCTGCAAAGGGCCCATGTGCCTTTGCTCCTCTTTTAAGCCTTATGGGAGGGGCCAATCATCTCCAGGCCTTACTCCCGAGTTGTCCCTTTTGTTTTAACTGTTCATGCCTTCTGACCACAATATTAACAACCATTCACAGTGGCCTTTCAAAGGCACTGAAAAAAAATGACATGTGACCGTTTTTCACACTTACAACCTTTGCCCATGGTCAGTGAAGCTTGGCAACGGACTCATATTTATGACAGTGATTTCAGTGTCTCACCACCCATTCATAGGGCATCCATCCCAACGTATATAGCTAAAAGTCTGTAAGAGATTCTCAGGTCATTGCAGGTCCCAAATGTGCTTTTTCAGGAACAACTGGTTTTTTCCGCTTTTCATATGTTCCTTGCTGACAGCTGGTCATTAGCCCCTGAGTAGTGCAAATGAGAGTACAGCTTTCTTGGAACCGTTGAAAGGATTACCAGTATGTTGTAGACTGGAGATAGACGACGTCTGTTGAGAGAGGACTGTTCAATTTGGACATAGATGGCCTCTCTGACCCCTCTTTCAAACCAGCCGTCCTCTCGGTCCAAAACGTGGACTTGGCTATCTCCAAAAGAGTGTCCTTTGTCTTCAGTGCAGATGGACTGCTGAATTTTTTCCTGATGGGTTTGTTCTCCTACGTTGAGCCATGCGTTTGTGAAGTGGTTGTTTTGTTTCCCCAAATGACCAGCCTGTCTGCAAGGAGTATCAATCCTTCCCTTTCCCGCCATCCAGTCAGAAGAAGCTTCTTGGATGAGAAGCGAAACGTCTTCAAATGAAAAAACCAAGAAAGGCCAGTGGCCTCTTGAAAAAAGCGGGATAATCGTGACTGGATATCTCTATAGAGATCAAGGCTGAAAACTTCCTTCGTTCAGCCCACGTTGCCGAGTTGCCGGCATTATTCACAGACACAAAAAAGCTACACAACCCGTTCGCTTCATTGCCCGCTGACGCCCGATTCTTTCTTTTTCTTCGTCCACAGCAAATATTCGAGGTCCACCCGGAAGAGGAGAGCAACGTGACCCATATGATCAAGGCCGGCAGTGGGGTGTGGATGGCCTTCTCCTCAGGGTCTTCCATACGTCTCTTCCACACCGAGACCCTGGAGCTTTTGCAGGACATTAATGTGGCTACCCGAACTACGGCGGTCCTGCCAGGTAGGCTGAAATAGTTGAAACCATAAGGATCCACGGCAGGGGGGCGGGGGGAAAAACACAGTTCAGGTGGTCCTCGAATTATGACCGTAATTGAGCCCGGTCGTAAAGTGGGTTATCACTTGACTGGGCCCAATTTTATGAACTACTTGCAGTAGTTAAGCAAAAAAACCCCCCCACATGGTCATTAAGCCACTTTCCAGCAAAAACGTATGTAAATCTCAGTCAAAATGCGGTTACCTCAGAGTACTTCAAACGTGGCAGCTTTAAGAATTCTGGGAGTTGAAGTCCACAAGTCTTAAAGCTGCCACGTTTGAAGACCTCTGGGTTACCTGATTACCAGGGATTGATGGTGGATGTCAGGAACCCGACCAGAACTCAGGGACCAGTTCATAAGTAGGTTTTGGAAGGGTCTGCAATAACTTGCAGACAGAGAGGGCCTCTGTCTGCAAGTTATTGCTCGCACAGAGAGGGCCTCCTCCGGGTGCCGTCGGCCAGACAGTGTCGGCTGGCGACCCCCAGGGGGAGAGCCTTCTCTGTGGCAGCGCCCGCCCTCTGGAATGACCTACCCCCGGAGATACGCAGGATTCCAGATCTCCGGACCTTTCGTCGGGCCCTTAAAACCCATTTGTTCCATCTAGCTGGGCTAGCTTGATCCCATCCTCCGTTTTTAAATTTGACATTGATTTTAAATTGGGTTGTTTTAATTCTTGGCCGAATAATATTTAATAATTTTTAATTGTTTTTAACTTTTATATACCATGTTTTATTCTGGCTGTTCACCGCCCTGGGTCCGCAAGGAGAAGGGCGGTTTATAAATTGAAATAATAAATAAATAATAATAAATAACTTCAAACGGTCGCTAAACACCATAAGTTGAGGACTACCTGTACAGAGTTAGGTGGCTCCAGAATTCTCTTCTGATACCTGGCGTTCGCTGAAATGTAAGAAACAGGTTGTTCCCGTAAGATCTGAGAGAGTTCTGTTCTTTTTCTCCATCTCGTACGGATATTCGAATTGGTTTCCCCGCACACAGCAGAGGGCTGGACTAGATGACCTCTGGCAGACCTCTCAACGCCACCATTGGTGGAAAATTATTCTCGATTGCTGCACTTACACACCTAAAAAAAGGTCTCTCAACAAACACAATGGGTATTTTTTTACAACGTGACAGATGATGATATTCTATTCTATTCTATTCTATTCTATTCTATTCTATTCTATTCTATTCTATTCTATTCTATTCTATTCCATTCCATTCCATTCCATTCCATTCCATTCCATTCCATTCCATTCCATTCCATTCTATATTTTTTTTTCAGTCTATTTTCCAGAGTTTATGCGCTGGTTCATCCAACTCCTCTTTTAATAAGGACTTGAAATAGGCACCCAGCAAATACATCAGGTGCCCCCCGAGTGGCAAATGCCGGGCTGGGCACGCTCCCAGGCTGGCACGAAGGAGGGAGAATTTTCAATTCGGCTTCACGAAGTGGGAGTGGGGGAAAAATGGCTGATTAAAGCCACTGTAAATTCTTCATTAATCTTTTCCTTTCCCCCTTCCCTTCTCTCTTTCCCACTCCTTAGCAAGAAGTAATTGTATAATTAGTGCTAAATGCATCACTTGTATAAAGTGTTTCGTGGGTTTTTTTTTTTCCCTCTCCTTTAAAAAAAAATAATAAAAAATGTCGCACCAGAGCCGTATTTTTAAAAAATTAATCGTGGCCGCTCTGCTTCCGCGGTGTGAGTATTTCTGTATTAATGTATTTTTGAACTTAAGCTCCCTCATCCTTTTTAACTAGGCAGGCCATTAATAAAGACTTCTGCATAACAGAAGAGCCCTTTTTAGATTTGTATATTGGCTGATTTGTCTGACATCGGAGCTTTCAAGTCTGCGGATAAAATATTTATTGGTCTCCGGGACTCTCCTCCCTTCCTCTTTGATTTTTGGGGGTGAAAAGAGGGGGGAGGGGCGTTTCAAAATTCTGCTGCTGAATTCAGAGGGGTTTATTCCCTAAAGATTCAAAGATAAATAGATGGTCCTCCCTTTTATCCTCAGAACAGCCCTTCAAGGTAGGCTGATGGAGCCTTCGCCCCTAATTTAGCAACCATAACATTTTGTCTGGGGTGGGGGAGTGGGAGGGAAGTATTCTAGCAGGGCAGCCAGAAGAAGGTCATAAGCACAGCCGCGGCTTCACTTTACAACGGAATTGCGGTCGCTAAGTGAGGACTACCTGTATTTCCAAATCCATCTTGCTATTAGTTCACAAACTGAATATTTGTTCGTTAGAGATCCTGGCTTTCATTCAGGAGCTCAAGATTGAGAGAGAGAGAGAGAGAGAGAGAGAGAGAGGGAGGGAGGGAGGGTGGGAGGGAGAGAGAGGGAGGGAGAGAGAGAGGAAGGGAGGGAAGGAGAGAGAGAGAGAGGGAGAAAGG